>CM034152.1:740071551-741346628 GCA_019776745.2 Taxus chinensis | reverse complement strand
TTATTTACCCTGCAAGGCAGCCTTGAAAATTCCATGATTCACTTAAGTCGTTTGACTTTCATAATGGGATTATTTACCTTACAAGGCAGGCAATAAAATCTCATGATTCACTTAAGTGATTTTTCTTTTATTCCACAATGGGAATTTTTACCCTGCAAGGCAGGTAAGAAATTCCCCACCTGCCTACTGCCTCTAATTTTCCCATTGTGACTTAAGTGGTATTGCTTCCATGGGAAAAAATACCCTACTAGGCTTGTACAAAATTCTCACCTGCCTGTTGCTTCCAAAAATCCCATGATCCACTTTAAACCCTCTTTTTCCAAAAATGCGGCCAACCCATAAGAGGCTTTTTGGTGCACGACTTCGTCTTTTCCCAGAGAACCAGACCTCCGATGGCAAATTCCTTCTGGCACAACGTACATAGGTGATCTTCATATATTCCAGGCCAAAAATCAAGCCAAACCGGCAAAGGAATTGATCTAGAGAAATTTCACTGAAAACGAAACGGGAAAACACAAAAAAACACAAAACGTTGCTAGAAGTTACAAATAAAGCCCAAAATGCATTCCTGGTTAAAACCCTACTAGTATATGGGAAAAATAACATGTATGATCACAACAGGTTTAAATTGGAGCACAATTTGCCTCAGACGGGAGTCAAAATAATTAAATACAAATTTCTCGCAGGCAAATCCCAGCAACAGAATATAACAATTTTAGGCATCTGGGTATTTGGCGGAAATGGCTAATATGGCTCCTTGGGAATATCTTAACATAATACAGGGACTTTCTGGCAATAAAAACACAAAACAACCCATTATTTTAAAAGTACGAAATTTTTGAATAGGGTAGTCCCAGATTACAAGGTGAAATCTGGGAACACCAAAACCCTTCCTCACCTCCTCATCATCTACTAGGAGAACTCTGTCAGGCCTCTCAACTTACCACTTTGAATTTAGTGCATATGCAGCCATGTGTAAAGGAGTGTTCAACTTCTCCCATCTCCGCTCAATGATAGACTGAATATGGTGATGGTAGAACTCCAATGTGGGGTCCCTTGCTCAAACAACCTTCATCTGGCCAAGCATACTATCAATACATTCATATATCTCACCAAGGCTAGGGCTCTCAGAATCCCCATATTTTATCACACTAAAAACTGGAGATATTATGGATGTGATATATCTTACATCTATCTAAAATGTTTCATTCGCCACAATTGCTTTCACCTTCTTCCCCTGCTCTGTCTTTGACCCATCCCATCTAGACCACTCTAATGTCATGACCATACACTGTAATGATTCCTGCAACTCAACCATCCTATCCAACAAAATAAAATATGATGCAAAACGTGTGTCCACTGGCTTGAGGAATTCCTTCCTCGAAAAGCTATGGAAGAGTGTCAATGACGTATGGTGGTTGCAAATGAACATTTGCACCTCTCTAGCATCAACCACTACATTTTTGACCCAATCAATTTTTCCAATATCTTTTAGTGCATTGTTCATGGCATGCACACAACATGGGGTCCAATATATATGTCAGTAATGAGCCTTGACAAGCTTACCTGTTGCCCTACACACATAAGTTACATTTGTAATAACTTACACACCGTTGGCAGGGCCAACCTCCTCAATAGCATCTCACAAAATGGCGGATTGGAACTTTGCATCCTTCTTCTTCCCTGAACAATCAACTGCCCTCAAAAAGTAAGGACCCTCTCTGCATGAAACAATGATATTTATGAGTGGGTGGTGTCTGATATTTGTCCACCCATCCATGATGATGTTGCAACCGTGAGAGACCCATGTGCACCTCATTTCCTCCATTAGTAAATTGACCTTGGAATAGTTCCTTTCCAAGATTGTGGTTCTCAACTTCATGTCTCACTGGGGGCACATAACTCACACCTGCTTTGGCTACCTTAGCCATAGCCTCCTTGAAATAAGGAGAGTGAGCAAAATAAAATGGAATGCCCGTAGCAAAAAATAATTTTCCAATGGCATCATCGGCCTCTTCTCTAGTCTTTGTATCATACATTTCAACAACTGGATTGGAGGCCACAACCTTCCTCTTCCCCCTACTGCTACCAAAAGCATCCAATTCAAATACCTCATAAGATGCACATGTAACACTACCAGTATTAATTCTCACAGAACTAGAAGGGGTGTCAGTGCCACTAACATGACGGCCACGAACTTCTGAAACCTTTTCCACCACATCTCCATTATACAACCTCACCATTTCTAACCTCTTTTCAAGTGATAGTTGTCCACACATGCCTAAACCTTTCTCTACAATGTGCAATAAATATGCATTCAACCTAGTAATGTTCCCTGACCAAGATAATGAGCATATGTTGCATTTCCATATTTTAGTGCCCCCGAAAATGTTTGATCTAGGACCCTGCATAATTTGACCAAATTGTTTCAAAGGTTTTTTCTTATCAAAAGGCTCCCTAGCATATTTTTTCAACATTTTGGAGGGGTGACTGAACTTGTCCACACTCCATTGTGAACTAGTAGCAGAATTAGGTGTTTCTGATTGTGTTCCTTCTCCTTGCACACTCATTTGAACCTCATATTCAGCGTGATAATCACTATCAGAACTCATTTTGAAACTGCAATAATTAAAATACAAAACAATATAACTATACAATACAATAAAACAATGAATACAATTTTTAAAAAACAACGATGAATACATTTAAAAATTAAAAAAAAAACAGCGATAAATACATTTAATAATTTAAAAAAAAAAAACAAGCAATAAAAATGCCCTCCCTTTATGCTTTATCTCATTCCATCACTTGTTAATCCAAATAGGAAAAAAAACACAAGCCAATGCAATGCCTTCACTTTCAACTTTGCATTTGGAAATTAAGAAAACAAAACAAAGAATGGTAATAAATTAGTAATGTATGTACATACCTCTTGCTCTTGCTTTTGCTCTCCTTGCATCTTCCTTTGCACCTTGCTCCTTGCTCTTGCCTTCACTTTGTTTTGCTCTTGCTTGGTGTGATTAGAATGAGTATGAAATGCTCTTTTTATAAGTTTTTTTGTTGCTTTTAGGGTTAGGTCATGTTAGTTTTAATTAGAAAGCATTAAAAGTTTTAAAAAACATAAAAATAATAAAATAAAAGTTGTTTTAGCTTTGGCATAGCGTGAAAGACGTTGGGTACATCCCTTGACATCCCCAATGAAGTCCCCAAACATTGTTTGCACCCGGGACGTCCCGGGTGCGTTCCTAATTTTCAGGGTACGTCCCCCTTATTTTTTGGAAAATGGGGACGGCATGGAAACGTCTCGTCCCCGTCCCCAAGTCCCCGAGACGTCTCAGACGTCCGGGACGTGATGAAAACCTCTGGAACACGTCCCCACGTAACACTTAATAAATGACTTCATTCGCTCAAAAATGAAGTTTAAGGAAGCTTCACACCCATCACAAATAAGGTTGCATGATTCCAAGGTAGAAGGTGATGTTTGGGTTAAAAAATCTAAGGAGTGTGAAGGTGTTCCATGGCACAAAGGTATGATGGGCAACCCCAATCACATTGTTTCAGATGTATTGTTTTCTTTCATAAGAGAAATCCATTGGCACAATGAATGGTATGAAATTCCTTGTATGAGTTATATTTCTGATTTTTCTTTTTCTTATGTAAATAGAGTAAAAACAATGGGGTATCATCATGCACATGTTACCTCATGGTATGAAGAAGTGAGCAACCGTTTCGAATTATTTGTATTAACAGTTTCATGTACTTGTGAGATGATCAAGTTGAATAATCTATTGTTCGTATATCATGGTGAATTTCAGTTTTGGGTCATAAGGAAGGTTGTTGGGATCATAAAAGGAAAGTATAAACATTGTCTATTCATGTGTGAATTTGCAACCAAAAAGAGTGTGTATGCCTAATATTTCCATTGATATTCACATTGCTATCATGCACATTTTCAGTTTGTTTGGAGACATGTTAGCATGCCCACAAAAAGATTCAATCACACGGTATGCTAATTTCAATTTGGAGCATCATTGGTACATGTTACAGGACCATTTTCAGAACACTTAGCAATGTTGTTGCGTTGGGAGCAACAAAGAGGAAGGTATGGTGTTAAATTTTCATGTTATGTTTTGGAAAATAAAGGCAAATATAACGAATATTCAACTATGAAAGGAAGAGGTGCAAAACTTGCCATAAAATTCACTTTGGATCAGCTCTACATCATGTGTGTGAATGTGTTTCTGAACTTGTTTTCATGGGAACAATGTATTGTAGGTTGTGAGAGTGTAGTGTTGGTCTTACCTAAGGTGAGTTGAGATACCGTGAGGTCAAATATTTTTATTTACACTGTCGTAATTTATTTCAGCAGTCTTCTTGTGGCTTTTAGAGCCATAAGACATGAGGATAAGGGATATTTTTCCATTGGTACACTCACACATGGATCAAAGGATGAAGAAGGCTCACATTGGGACAAATTTGAAGTTGTCACGTTATAGATTATTTATCATATTTTTATTTTATGATAGTGGTATGGGGCAGCATTATGACATTTGGGGGTAGCCATACATGAAAGAGACTTGTGAGTCATTCACACCATGGAAACACATTGGAAAAATATTTTTTCAACACTTATTTTTCTAATAAGTTTGCTTCATGTGCAGAATTGAAGACATGTGAAAAAAGATCGATGTCCTACTCACTTCATGAGGGCATTATTGAATGGGCAGCCTTGGAGCTTAGCAAAGGCCGTCCCTTTGACGACTCTCCATGCCATGTTGATAACACCATTACTTAGAGCACCCATTACCGAGCTGAGGACCCACTTTTTTGGGTTGACATGGGGGAAGGAAACATGATCTTCTAAGTGTTTCATCACTTGACTAGCCCCAGAGCAAGACTTTGGATGCATCACTTCATATCTTCGCTTAGGTGCATGATACATAGTTCTATGAGCTTGTTATTGCTTACGGGAAAACAATCTCCAAGAGGGAAGGACTGTAATGTCCCCCTTTATAGGGCATTACTAATATATATGTTCATCTATTTTATTTGCATTTTAACCCCTTGGCATCCCTAGCGCTACAAGTGGGAGTCTTTAGTTAGTTTAAAAAAGTGCACGTAGGCTAGTTATTTCTTTATTATTTAATTAAAAATAATAAAGTGCACTTAAGTGGGTCTTTTAATATTTAAATTTAAATTTTATTAATTTTCCCTCCAAAAGAGAATGTCGGCCATTTGAATGCTTACAACCCTTATGTTATAAAAAGAGGTTGCATGGCCATCATTTAGAATGTTGATTTGATCATTTATGTCTCTCCATGCTTGGAGAAATGGGATGTATGTGTTAGCTCTCATTGTGCTCTCTCTCTCTCTCTCTCTCTCTCTCTCTCTCTCTCTCACACACACACACACACGCACACATTCGACTTGGAATTAAAGCAAATCTTATTTTGATAAGGATCCATTTGTGTCTGTTGCATCTAGTGTGTGGGGAATTGCTTGGAAAACAATTCTTTGCCCTAGCGAATTTATTTATAGTGCAAATTTGATTATTATTGCATGATTTGGAGCATATTTGTTGGTTTTCATATCTGTTATGTTTTGCAATTAATTTCATAATTTTTGGAGATGATTTGATGCCAAAAATGTGTTGGGCAACCTACTTTTTAGGAAAAAATTAGGGTTTTGTGTCTATTGTACAAAAACTAATTTTGGAATATTATTCTTCATATTTTGTGGCCAAAAATCCAAAGTTTAAAAGTTTTTGCTTAATTGGTTAAGCGGGAAAGAATTTTAGAAGTTGTAATAGTCTGGGGTTGGATTAATTGTCTGTGACACATTTTGATGCTTAAAAATTGTGGTTTCAGTTCACATCTATTCTTGGCATTTTGGTGCATCAAAACAAAGCTTTTGGAGGGTGAAAACAGAAAAGAGAAGTGTTAGTTATTAATTTATTAATTTTTGCTAGCCCTAGCACCCAGATTTGAAAAGTTTAGATGCAATTTTGAAGGAGTTTAAGTGCTAAAAAAAAAATTGATCTTTAGTTAATTAGAAAGCTTTAAAATTTTAGTTTATTATGCACTTTGTTTCATGAAAAAATATGGAGTAGTGATTGAGTTATGAATTTTTGAAGTTTT
Organism: Taxus chinensis; assembly: GCA_019776745.2. Taxonomy (NCBI): domain Eukaryota; kingdom Viridiplantae; phylum Streptophyta; class Pinopsida; order Cupressales; family Taxaceae; genus Taxus; species Taxus chinensis. Next base: position 741,340,491 of record CM034152.1, on the reverse strand, counting down.
CAGTTGTTGGCAATTGTTTCAAATTAATTTACTGTTGTGATAAAAATCAAAATTGAGAAGAATAAAAAGTTGATTGTCTCCACCAATCTAGCTCACCACCTTGACCACTTCCAACCCCATTTCAATTGTAATTGGTTGACATTGGGCGGTTTGATTCAAAAGGATCTAATCCTTCTTGGTTCAATTTTGGGTTGAAGTTGTAATTTTCTATTTGTCCGAAAAGGGGACATCACATGTGTATGTTGTCTTTTGTCCTTCAATTCCACATTGTTTGTAAAATTCCTCAAATTCTTTTAAACAGAATTATCCTCCAGTGTCTGTGTACAAGATCTTAAGCTTATTCTCCTCCTAGTTCTCCATAAGGGCTTTGAACTCCTTGAATTTCTTGAAAACTTTAGACTTTTTTGAAGAAAGTATATCCAAGTCTTCCTAAAAAATCATATATCAAAAACACATAGTACACAGATTTTACAAGTGATGTGACCTTCATCAGCGCAAACACATCACTATTTATAACCTACAAGATCCTATTTGTGTGGGAAAAAATTGTGGTGAATTTTACTATGCATGTCATACAATGCTCACAGAATTCAAAGTCCAGAGGACAATCAATAATCCCTTTCACCATAATCCATTCTCACTAATATGGAACAACCTTTCATGCCAAAGCATATTCTCTACCGAAAGCATGTTGGCTTTCTCATGTGCCCCATTGGCTTCAAGAACAACAATGTCATTGCAAGCACATTAACAATACCGACATCCAATCAAAACAAGGTTCTAGTACACACTCCTCTTTCCAACACCGTGGCACCACACACCATTTTACAACCATAATTTGTGAATGACACCGGCAATATCAACATCGCACATCTTGCTAACTTAAACCAAGTTCCTTGTAAGACGTGGAATGTGCAGAAGTCCATGGAGAGTCTTGATCCTCCCATCACTGAACCTTTCCCTCACTCTTCCTAGACCCACAATGTAGTAAGTTGAATCATCTTCCAAAAAGACATGACCACCATCATATTGCTCATATTCACATAACCACTCTTTATGATAGGAGGCCCCATAGTCAATCAACCATGCACCAATGCATGCTTGTGCAATTAATGTTGCCAAGTACACATCTCCATTTTCATCGAAGGATCATTTTTTCCTTAAGGAAGCATTTGGTGGTTCGCTCTTGTCCACGTTATCTACAATCCTTTTTAAAATGCCTTGTTTTTCCACAGTTCTAGTATTTCATCAAAGCTTTCTCTAGAGTCTTAGATCTACCTCTAGACTTCGTACACTTATTATCTTTGTTTGTTTTCCACTTGTCATCTACATGGCACAGCCAATTCATCCTTAGTTTGATAATCTTTAGCAAACATGTGCCTCATTTCTTCTAAAATTAAAAGTCCACAACAGTGGCATCTATTTTTAACTTAGATGAGGTGCTAATTATAGCCATTACTGGGTTATGCCAAAAGTGTGGCAAGGAGCGATAAAGAAGCGTAATGCACCTTTCTCTATCATCCATTTTGATATCCACAAACAATAACTAACTATTCACAATATCAAAGGCATTCAAGTGCTCTACAACCAAGTCACCATCATGCATCATTAACGAATATAGCTTCTTGCGCAAGAATAGTTTAAGTTGACCAAAGATTTAGCCCGGTACAACATTCTCAACTTATCTCAAACTAGTTTTCTTTTCATCAGATATATTCATTAAAACCAAATCTAATAGACCGAATCTTAAAGGACTTCTAGCTTTTCTATCAATCTTATCACAATGTTTATTTTTTAATCCACGAGTCCCTTTCTGAAATAGCAACCCTTGATCTCTTTTTCTCCAAATATCCTCTATCTAGAGTTCCCATAGCTCAAAATTATGACGTTTGAACCTGTCAATCTCTATTCTTGTGCTTGCTGATATATTCTATACACATGAATTTCAACATCGCGTAACTCTCACTCAGACCAAAGGCTATAAACATGGCAAAATTCCCACCGAAACCAAATGCTTATTGCATGCAAAACCAACTCTCACTGAGCTCTAAACCAGGTTCTGGTACCATGTGTTGGGATTTGGTCATCTATGTCCATTAAGTAAACCCAGAGGAGAGCTTTGCTAAAGTGTAATCTTCAAAATATATAGAATTCGCACACAAGATACAAACACACAATTTCACCTCGAAAACCTCTTTCAAGTAAAAAAAAATCAGCACATTAACCTGTCTATTGCATTATCTTAAAACGATATTACAAATACAATACACCCTTCAAGGTATTGTAAGAGTACTCAGTAATCTATACACTCACAAAGTACAACTACAATACAATATAAGCATTAATGTCCATGCACTAGACTGTGCAACAATCTTAAGCTATGTTCTTATATAGAAAATTGGCTTATTACCATGCTTAGACTTTATCATCTAACCATAACCATAAAGTCTGACCATAACCAACAATCATTTGAGTTGTTACAACCATTTCCAATATTCACTCCTTTGATTCCACCAACATTAAATCTAGTTGAAGACAAGCCACAATGAATCCGCAAATTCCTCACTAATAGTTGCACATAGTCATTATTGCATAACACTCCACCAGCCCTATCGGAGCATTGTCAACACACCAGTCCAGTCATACAAGTATAGACAACTCATCACACGCTGCATTCTAATATTGTGTAACAACACTGCACACCATAATGTGACTCCCACTGTGCACATACTTCCTACACAGCACAATGTTGTGCGCAATGATTTTATGCACATTGGGAAAGTCCCACGCAATTCCCATACGCTCATATACTTGCACCTATTGCCCCTACACAAACCCTCTTGCGGAATAGTGTCGCATAACCCTGCACAACACTAACCTCTATAAAAAAAACTTGCACAGTCCTATGCAAAATTGAGACATTCCCAACTATGTCTATTGTCCTAATGCAAGGCTTCACTACTTAAATGGGCATAGGAGACTGTTGTTCCAAAGGGTATTATTCAAAACAAACCTATCAAGTAGTGGAGGAGCCTTAGTTAAGAATCCAAATGGGGCAGGGGAGGAAAGAACCCCAAACAATGGTGCTATATAAAATTTTAACTATCAAATGTTCAAAGATGCTTCCATAAGTTCGTTGAGTAATTAATGATGCAGCTGCTAACTTGAATAGATGTCATTAAGCTATATACTAAAAAGGGCTCCAAGGTGAAAATGTTTTTACCTCTGAATGTTGTATAACCCAAGGGATGGAGTATATATATTCAATACAGATATGAAATAATTGAAACGTTCTCCTCTGCAGTATATATATTTCAACACAATACAAACTCCTAGGTTCAGAACAAAAGAAGAGGAAAGGCATATAAATATAACAAACATGAAACACAAATGCACATCTAATGAGAAAACAATCGTCTGTTCAGTGTGCTTTTAGTGTCTAATGCTAAATATAGTTTTCCACTCTCTCAAAAAACAGAAATGTATGAAGTTCCAAACAGAGTTCTCTGTGTTTTTACCATATCAAATCATTCAATATAAAAGGAAAACGGTACATTTGTTTCTTGAAAAGGGAACGGCATATACAGTTTGCAAAGAACTTCCATTTGTAATCTGAGTGTTGTGGCATCAAACACAAAGTTTTAGTCATCAAAAAAAAAAATTATTGAAGAATTTGAAAGTGAAGGAGAAAATGGAGAAAATCTCTGTATGGGACTATAAACAAACAAAAAACACATCATTCACCCCAGGCAGAGTGATTCCTGAATGCTCCAAAACAGGTTGAGCACTGAGGACATGCCATCCAGTCCCCACATGCACAAGGTTGGATTTTTAAATGAATGGCTTTCAGAGAAGACATACATTCCAACTTCTAGTTAAGAATCCAAATGGACCACGGGGGGAAAGAAACCCAAACAATGGTTCTATAAAAATTAACCATCAAATGTTCAAAGATGCTTCCATAAGTTGGTTGAGTAATTAAAGATGCAGCTGCTAACTTGAACAGATGTCATCAAGCTATATCCTAACAAGGGCTCCAAGGTGAAAATGTTTTTACCTCTGAATGTTGTATAACCCTAGGGATGGAATATATATATATATTCAATACAGATAGGAAATAATTGAAACGTTCTCCTCTGCAGTATATATATTCCAACACAATACAAACTCTTAGGTTCAGAACAAAAGAAGAGGAAATGCATACAAATATAACAAACATGAAACACAAATGCACATATAATGAGAAACACAATCGTCTGTTCAGTGTGCTTTTAGTGTCCAATGCTAGACATAGTTTTCCACTCTATTGTCAAACAGAAATGTATGAAGTTCCCAACAGAGTTCTCTGTGCGTTTACCATATCAAATCATTCAATATACAAGGAAAACTGTACATTTGTTTCTTGGAAAGGGAACGACATATACAGTTTGCAAAGAACTTCCATTTGTAATCTAAGTGTTGTGGCATCAAACACCAATTTTTAGTCATCAACAAAAAAAATTATTGAAGAATTTGAAATTGAATGGAGAAAATGGAGAAAATCTTTCTGTATGGGACTATAAACAAACAAAAAACACATCACACTCCAGTACGAGTGATTACTGAATCCTCCAAAACGGGTTGAGCACTAAGGACATGTAATCCAGTCCCCACATGCACAAAGTTGGAGTTCTAAATGAATTTCTTTCACAGAAGACATAAATTCCAACTTCTAGTTTCTAAATGCATATTTTTGGAGTTAAAACAATGTCTTGTTGGGAATGCATCAACAATTTATCAAACCACAGCAGCTTAAGCAGATCGGTGTGGGTAAAGAAATTTGGAATGCCCCGCAGAAGTCAAGACATTAAGCACAAAGCAGGAAGGTTTGAATCAGAAATATTCTAAGTAGCTGAAACGGCACCCCTAGACCCCCTGGAGCGGGTACGGTAGGGAGCGGGATCGGGAGCGGGAGCGGGAGCGGGAGCGGGAGCGACTTGGGAGCGGCCAGGCAGGTCCAGATACGGCTGGATACTTCTGCAGCCGTACCCAGCCGTTTCCTGGCCCAAAACTGTATTTTATTTTTATTTTTTATTTTTATTTTTTTAGTTCTTTTTAATTCTGGTTTAAATTTAATATATCATTACAGCAGAAATTACAGTTTTCACAGCACCATTATTCTACAGAAGGTATAGTTTAAATTTAATATATCATTACAGCAGAAATTACAGTTTTCACAGCACCATTATTCTACAGAAGGCATATTTTAAATTTAATATATCATTACAGCAGAAATTACAGTTTTCGCAACACCATTATTCTACATAAAGTACCAAGTACAAGCCATCATAAACATGGATAAAAATAGCATGTATGAGATAAATCATAAATGTAATAAACACCTCAACTAGATATGATAGGGACAATTGAAATTATGAATGTATGAGTAGTTTGTTGTGGCTATTAGCTTGTTTTGTTTTTCATATGCATAACATGTGGCTAATTCTTATTTAGAAGGCTGAAATTATATATTTTTTAATTTTTATATAGTTTTTGTTACTGCCGTATCAGGGGTCAAAAAATAATTTGCCGTTTCCGCGTATCGGATACTCCGCTCCCGCTCCCGCTCCCGTATCCAAAACTTTTCAGCAACTTAGGAAATATTTTACAGATAGCAAACCAGGTAGGACTTTTATCTCAACATGGAAGTCGGCATCTACATCACCTTTGAAGTGCACATCTTTTGAAATTCATTATGTTACTAAAATGCATTGAACATTGTTCTGCAATTCCATCATAAGTTCCATAAAGAACTGAACCAAATTTCCATGCTCTGAAATATATAGCTGTCAATGTTTATTCAGATTTTTGGAATTGTTGCTTTAGCATCACCCAAACAAGCCCGCGAAAAAAGACTGATCCAATGTCGTTTGACAGAAGCACATTTCAAGCAGTGATATAATAGAATCGGTAATAATTTCAAAATCCACCAAGGTTGTATCCTCGTGGTATTTGGACTACTAACATTTATGGTATGATTGTTGCATGGCTTAAATCTACAAGCATGGTCATCGGTATTTCTCTATTCATTTACTAATGTTCCTAGAAGTAAAATACAAAGTCGAAATTTTCCTTCCTAAGAAGAGACCTACTTAATCCTTATTCTACTAGAAATTGATGAATATTTTCCCATATCCGTTTCTCAAATAGGCTTCATCAACAAGCTTGGCAATCAGGAACAGATATCTTGGGAAACAACAAAGCCCTGGGGATCAGATGGGCTGGCACCTGGTCTGCCAAATGAAAAGACAATTTTAAAAAAATTAGCTTATATATCTATAATATGACAATATGTGAGCATGGATATTCACATTTCACAGTATTTGAACAGTACCAGTCAAAAATACTTTTCCTAGGAATAAAATATTTTACAAAATGATAGTAATCAACAAAGTGAAAAGAACTTCAACATTCTAAACAGTGGTGTGAATATGCAAATTAAAAACCCTTGCAGAAAAACATCCATAAATCATTGAGAGGGTCCCTCTATCAAAAAGTAGCCACATAACTATTCAAACATTTTCTGAAAAATTCACTCGAGGAGATTTCAATGTTGCACCAAGAACCTGAAATGATAACTTGGCAACAGCAGGAAAAACAAGTTTCTAGAAAAGGCAGTGGCCCGGATCCCATGTCAGACAAAAACTTGGATAGACATCTATGGCAAATAGGAAGAGAAAAAACAGAAAAAGGACCTTTAAACCTAAAATAAGCACATTTGAGCTGGAGTGGTACTAGGATGGGTGATGTCTGAGGAAGCCTAGCACTTCACCCCTATGAGCATCACCTAGATGCAATGAATGCCAAGTGGATCATTCAATCTCATGAAAGATATGGGTTCTTGTGAGCTGCTCATGAAAGATAGGTCGCAAAGATCGACTCAATATTAACACAAACCATCCCTGAAGAATGATACTCCATAATGATGCACTGCAGGAAAGCCAAATGCATAAAAATGGGATGATAAGCTTAGTGGTCCTGATTGTAGAGGCAACTCCAAGGTTGAGCATGCTTGAGGAGGATTAGGACTACAATGGATGACCTCCAAGGAAGTCATGAAACTTTACCCATGTGAAAATTACCCAGATGCAATGGGTGTCAAGTGGACTATTCAAGCCCACGAGAGATAGATTTTTGTGGAGCACTATTCATTAAAGATAGGTCATGAAGACTGACCTAGTATTAACATGCCCCTGATTCTCGAAAATAAATATTACATAATGATACACTACGAAAACACCAAACAGATAAAAATGCATGAGCTAGGGAGCTTCACAATGAATGGTTAATCAGGCACAGGACTTGCTAAAGTTTTGCAAATGGAAAGGAATAGCAAGCTATGTGGCCCTGATTGTGGAGGAAACTCCATGGTTAAGCGTGCTTGAGCAGAAGTAGTGCTAGGATGGGTGAGGGAAGTCCTTCAACCCTGTGAGCATCACCTATATGCAATAAGTGCCGAGAGGAGCATTCAAGCTCGTGAGAGATGGATTCTTGTGAACCACTGCTCATGAAAGATGGGTCGTGAAGATTAACTCAACATTAACATGCAACTGATTCGTAAAAAATGATGATACATAAAGAAGCACTCCGAAAACACCTAATAGATAAAACAGAAACTTAAGTAGAGAATTCAGTGCCAAATCAAGTAGAGTAGATGGTACATCATACACAAACTCATAACTTTGCCAAACCAGAGAACATCTAACAATAGAAATTACATATGTAATCACATCATAGTAATGACAAAATGACTAATAACATCCTACATCAGAGTTCATACATGATAAGCCCATATTGGCACATATATACATGAATGAAGCACGCAGTTAGAGCTCTCTTCTCTATTCCAATATATAAATGAAAGAAGCAAGCAGTTAGAGCTCAATTCTCTACTCCACAGATGCTCATAGATGCATGCTATCTCCAGGTACAGCCCATCTAATGTCTTCCTTTTAAGTAGTCACGAATGTTTCTTGCATTCCCCACATGCATATTCCAAAAAAATGTGATTACCTAAAAAGCTGATTTTCTCAACTTCAGAAGTGCAGTCCACGAATCAATTTGTCTCTAAATTCTTGCTAAGAAGCTTTTTTCTATTTCTTTTTATCTCTGCCCCTTTTGCAATGGACTTTATAGGGTCGAATTCCCTTTTTCCTTTAGCACTTAAATAATTTGGCCTTCCCTGATTGAAAATATTTCGAACCCCACAGATCTTTAAAAATCTCTAGATTGCCCTTCTCTAACGAATATGGTTGTGAACCATCATATAATGATTTTGTGCTATCAACCCCATTTGACCTGCTAATACTGGTCTGCACCGTCAAACTCATATAGCTTGTGCCACATTTTAGGGTCCAAAGCTCTCAATAGCATCTCAAAGAAACTGATACTGAAAGATCACATCTTTATACTTTCCCGAAGCAATTTGTGGTTTTCAAAAAGTAATGGCCATCAAATGAGGTGACAATTATGTAGGCAAGGAAGAATAGTTTGCAGTTACCCAATCATCTTTCCTAATTGAGCGACCGAATATTATCCAAGTTTCCTTGGCATTACCCATTTTTGCATCCCCTCTATTCATAGCCCTATCAATCAAGATCATTCTGAGGTGCAGTTCAGTGCTATGAAATCTTATGGGTCATCCAAGATTGATTTGAACATTATGTAACAATAAGCTTTACATGCAAGCTTAAAAGAAACTATTTTTTCTATTGAAAAATTTACTTCTGCCGCTAATGCATTATCACCCTTCCAAATTGGTGTCCCCAGATTTCACCCTGAAATCTGGGACTACCCTATTTAAAAAAAAAATCGTACTTTTAAAATAATGGGTTGTTTTGTGTTTTTATTGCCAGAAAGTTTCTGTATTGTGTCAAGATATTCCCAAAGAGCCATTTTCGACAAATTCCCAAATGCCCAAAATTGTTTTATTCTATCGCTAGGGTTTGCCTGCGGAAAATTTGTATTTAATTATTTTGAGCCCCGTTTGAGGCAATTTGTGCTCCGGTTTAACCCTGTTGTGATTGTACATGTCAATATTCCCATATACCAATAGGGTTTTAACCAGGAATGGATTCTGGGCTTTATTTGTGACTTCTGGCAATGTTTTGTGTTTTCCCATTTCGTTTTCTATGAAATTTCTCTAGGTCAATTCCTTTGCCGGTTTGGCCTGATTCTTGGCCTGGAGTATCTGGAGATCACCTATGCACGTTGTGCCAGAAGGAATTTGCCATCGGAGGTTTGGTTCTCTCGGAAAAGATGAAGTCGTGCACCAAAAAACTTCTAGGCAGGCCGCAGTTTTGGAAAAAGAGGGTTTGAAGTGAATCATGGGCTTTTTGGAAGCAGCAAGCAGGTGGGAATTTTGTATCTGCCTAGCAGGGTACTTTTTCCCATGAAAGCAACGCCACTTAAGTCACAATGAGAAAATTGGAGGCAGCAGGCAGGCGGAAATTTCTTACCTGCCTTGCAGGGTAAAAATTCCCATTGTGAAATAAAAGAAAAATCACTAAAGGCATTGATGGGATTTTATTACCTACCTTGCAGGGTAAATAATCCCATTATGAAAGTCAAACAGCTTAAGTGGATCATAGGATTTTCGGAGCTGCCTTACAAGGTAAATAATCTCATTGTCAATTGACTTTTAAAAATAGAAATTGCTCATGCCAAAAAAGTGCGACCCATTTAGGGAAAGAAGGGCAGCTTTAAATGCATTAAATTAATTAATTTTTTCTTCAATTTTGGCGCCCAGGCTTGTGGAAAAGTCAACAAAGGGAAAGTGGTTAAAGTAAGTTGGAATTAAACATTCTAAAATTAAATAAATATTATTTATTTAATGCAGCCCCTTCATGTCAAAAAGTACGCCCCATTTGGGAGAGAAATAATACTTTTTTAAGTATTAATTGATTTAATTAATTCCTATTTTCAGTGGCTAAGGTCAAAGCATACTATGAGGCTTGAGTTAACTGGAAGCAGAAGTCTAAATTAAATAAATTTAATTTATTTAATGGCAGCCATGAGCATGCCCAAAATAGGCACCCCATTTGAAGAGTAAAGCTTATTAAATAATTAATTAATTGCCAGGAATAGGAGAGGCATTAATTAATTATAGAATTATGAAGATTATATAAGCAGGAGCTGCCATAAGGATGAATTAATTAATTCAAAAGTAGATAAGTACAGCGCAAACAAAAAGTATGCCCCATTTTAAGAGAAATTTTGCTCAGAAGAAGGTGTAATTAAGGCTGGAAGCTTCCAAATTTTGTTGAGCACAAGATAATACCCTTTTGCTAAGCACCAACTCAGCAAGAGACATCAATCTCTTAGAATATGAAGGCACCAACCTTCCTTACAAAATTTGCTTTCCACTTTTGAACTTGTTGCTTCCTCAATGAATAATGGAAAATTCTTCTTCTTACTTTCAGATTTGCTGTTCTAAAATTTTGCCCTTACGCTTCCTCTTCTTCTTTTTCCTTAAGATATTCAACTTGAATCCCTACTTTATAAGTCTCATATGAATCTTCTTATATAGCCTTTCGTACCTTTTTGAAAGGGCATTACACCTTAAACCATCACACCCTTTCATTAACATTAGTCAGCCTTTATTTATTAATTTATTCTTTCTAAACAAATCGCTGCCCCCTTTGAATTAATTAATGCACACATAAAGACTGCCCCAAATAATTTAATTATGACCTAAACATTCAATGCAGCCCCTTAAGACATGAGTGTTGCTCTCTAAGCAAGTCGTGGGCCCTCTTTTGTGCAAATCGTGGACCTCCAAGGATAAATCACGGTTTTCATGAAAAAGCATTGCTTTCTTCTCATCATGGTTATCAAGATCTTCCTCTTTCTTGAATGTTGTTCGCTTTACATAGATACTGTTGTATTTCTCCTATAAAGGCGACCCTTTTCACATATATAAATATCTGATTTCTGCTCTTTTTGCTACTCTATATGTTGCTGGATATTTCCGTTGACATACTCACAGTTCCGTTAATAATTCCGTTACTTTCTAACAGATTTCCGTTTACCAATTCAGCACCTCTTTTGACATCAATGACAATATTTCCAACAATCTCCCCCTTTGTCATTGATGGCAACCCCAAAGAAAAATAATCTCCTCTTCTGCAACGTCCTCTTGCCGTAGCTCCCCCTTACTACCATTCTCCCCCTTTGACATCAATGGCAAAGGGTCATCCTAGGAGTTGAAAAAAATTGCAAAGTTTTAGCTCCCCCTTAACCAGTGCTACCCTTGACTCTTCAATGTAAAGATGTAAAAGAAATTACTCCCAGCTTATGCCGTAGATATTCAAATGTCTCCTTTGGAAGTGGCTTGGTGAAAATATTTGCTATCTGTTCAGATGTAGCGACATACTCCAACTTTACCTGTTTCTTTGCAACATACTATCACATAATATGGAGATGGGATGATCATACTCTACTTTGATATCCTTTAAGGTCTGCTTCATCCATAAAATTTGTGTGCAACATAGTACCGCTACTATATACTCTGCTTCTGCTGTGGATAGGGATACCGAATTTTGCTTCTTAGCCAAGATACCAGGTTGTTTCCAAAAAAAAATGCTCCTCCGCTTGTACTTTTTCTGTCATCTACACATCCTGCCCAATCTAAATCTGTATAAGCTGTCAATGTGAAATCTTTTCCTTTTGGATACCACAACCCATATTCCATAGTTCCCTTTAGATATCTGAATATGCATTTTACAACTTGCACATGTGTTTCTTTTGGCCCTACTGGAAAACATGCCACCATACCCACTGCTTGCATGATATCTGGTTTGGATGCTGTCACATATAATAAAATCCCAATCATTGATCTATAGAGAGATTGATCAACATCTGGAGATTCGTCATCTTTTCTTAACTTGGTTCCGGTGATCATCGATGTGCTGACAGGTGCACACTCCTCCATACCAAACTTTTTCAACATTTCCTTCACATACTTGGTTTGGGATATAAATATTCCTTTATTAGATTGAGAAATTTGCAATCCAAGGAAAAAGGATAACTCACCCAACATAGACATTTCAAATTCCTTTTGCATGTCTTCTACAAATTTTTTAGACAATTCTTCAATGTCTCCTCTAAAGATTATGTCATCCACATATACAACCACAATTAACTAGTGTTAATCTTTAGTTTTGATGTAAATATTACTGTTATCATGTCCTCTCTTGAATCCTTTGTCCTGTAGATGTTGATCAAGCCTTGAGTACCATTCTTTAGGGGCTTGTTTTAATCCATACAATTCCTTTTTCAACCTACACACATAATATTTATTTTATGATAAAAGGAACCCTTCAGGTTGTTCTATGTAAACCTCCTCTTCTAAATTCCCATTTAAAAAGGTTGATTTGACATCCATTTGGTAGACTTTGAAAATTTTAAACACTACGAAAGCAAGGAACATTCTGATTACTTCTAGTTTGGTAACGGGAGCAAAAGTCTCTTCAAAATCAACACCTTCCACTTGAGAAAACCCTTTGCATATAAATCTTGCATTATTTTGAGTGACTTGACCATATTCATTTAGTTTGTTCTGAAATACCCACTTAGTGTCATTCACATTCTGACTCTTTGGTCTAGGGAACCAGTTCCCAAGTTTCATTTTTCTCAATTTGATCTAATTCTTCTTCCATCACCTTCAACCAATGTTTATCAAGTCTTGCTTCTAAAAATTTCATAGGTTCTACCTTAGACAGCAGAGAAAAATACCCTTTCTCAGAAACATTTGTAATTCTTCTTCTAGTTTGAACCTCGGTATCAAGTTCTCCAATAATCTGACTTTCATCATGATTTTTCTAAACAAAGTGAGATGACGTCTTGGTATCCTACCTTTCTGATTTACTCCACTCTTCAATATATTCTTCTTCCTCTTATTCTTCTTTCACAAGACTTGGTATTTCTAAAGACTCTTCTAAATTTTATTTTTTCTTTAGATCCAGACCCTCATCCACTCTGACACTTGCACTTTCTATGATAGTCTGCAACCTTTTGTTATAACATCTAAAGGCTTTACTTTTAGTGGAGTACCCAAGAAAAATCCCTTCATCAGGATCTTAAATCAAATTTTCCTAAGTCCTCTTCGGTTATTTTAATGAAACATTTTCTCCCAAATACCTTAAAATATTTGACCGAAGGTTAGTCTTCCTTTCCATACTTAATATGGAGTTTTGTCATGGTTAACTTTGATTTGCACTCTATCCAAAATATAAATGGCAGTACTTACCACTTCTTTCCATAATCTACCTAATAGCTTAGATTCATTCAACATTGTTTGGGCAATCTCTTGAATGGTTCTGTTCTTCCTTTCTACTACTCCATTTTCTTATGGAGTTCTTACAGCTAAGTATTGTCTTTTAATTCCATGATCTTCACAATAATCAATAAATTCATTTGACATGAATTCATCTCCACGATCTAACCTTAGACATTTTATCTTCAGCCTTGTTTCATTTTCTACTAATGCCTTGAAAGCTTTGAACTTTCCAAATGCTTCAGATTTTTATTTCAAAAATGCTACCCATGTCATTCTAGTGTAGTCATCAATGAGTAACATAAAATAACTCTCACCTTGAATACTTTTAGTTTCTGGTAGGTCCACACAAATCCATGTGAATTAGCTCCAATGGTTTGGTGGATGAATACTCCTTTGTTTTGAATCTTGTTCTGGTATGCTTCCCAAGTTAGCACTACTTGCATAGAGTACTCGAAGGCTTTGTTATTTTAGGAATGTCTCGTACAGCCTGCTTATTGCTTATCTTCACAAGATTATCAAAATTTATATGTCCCATCCTTTTATGACATAGCCAACTCTCCTCAACTTGACTTAGGCAACATTTTTCTTCTTTTATTTTTCCAAGCATATATAGTTTATTTGCATTTCAGTGGAAATATACAATTAGTTCTCTTGTATCCGCGTTCTTTATTTCACATCCTTCAGCATAGAACTTAAGAGTGTGTCCCTGATCACACATTTGACTCACAATCAAGAGGTTATGTTTTAATCCTTCAACATACAAAAAATTCTCTTTTTTTGTTTTTCCATTATCCAGACTCAACGCACCTTTGCCATCGATCTTTGCTGTAGCATTATCACCAAATTTTACTATACCTTCATTTACTTTCTTGAAAGAGAGAAACTTACTTTTATCACCAGTCATATTTCTTGAACATCCGCTATCAATGTACCACTGTTTTCCTTCATCTCGAGCATGAAAATCTGTTTGAATGAGCATGGATTTTTCTTTATCCTAGCCTATATTTCTCCTACTTCCTTGTCTAGGATATCATAGCCTCCCTGTTCTTTGTATCTAAAGGATTTGTCTTTTCATCTTGTCTCGAGTCAAACACACTTCTACAAAAGTGTGCTATATGTCCATAGATTATTGCACTTGTAGTAAATAATGGCTTCCTCGTTATAATAGGATAGTGGAACAAATGAATTATAGTTCATATTCAACACTCTATGAGAAAATTTTGGTTTTTTTCAGGTTTCATTATCTCTCATTTGCTTTCTACACTCTATCTTTTTATGCCCATATATATTGCAATAAAAACAATAACCATGGAAGGAACTTTCGAACCTATTCATATTCCTATGTCATGGAATAAATGGTCTTTTGTTGTTGTTCTCTTTAACAGATTCCTTTTGGATGGAACTGGCTCTTCGTAGTTTCCTCTTCCTTTATACTTTTATTCTTCATAGGTGTATTTAGAATTTCTGCATAACTTTTTGCCTTTTTTAAACCTTTCTTCTTCCGAAGCTCAATGGATTTTGAAGATTTATCTAGTTTTTCTTCATATCCGAGTCCTGATTTGTTGGATGGTGATCTTTGAATTTCTAGAATCTCATCTAGAATCTTAGTACTCTTTTGAAATTTCAAGTTGTTCATTAGTTTGGTATTTACCTTTTCTAAGTCTTTTCTCATCACAACAATCTCTGACTCACGATTTTCACATTCTTCTTGTTTCACCTTGAGCTGACTTCTTAACCCTTCCTCAATTCTCTTTTCTTCTTCAATCTGGGTCTTCAGGTCAATGATTAGATTCTTTGATTATTCAATACTTTGGGATAACTTAGCTCAAAATATTCCTTTTGTTCTTCATATTTCCGGAGTTGAAGTATTAGACTTCTAATTCCTCTTTTTGAGTGCTTTTATTTCACCCAATGTACATCTGAGTTCTTCTTCGATGTAATTACGTCACATGCTTCTTCTATGTCCTCAATTCCTTTCATTTCAACTTTTCTGGTTGATGAACACTTCTTCTATAGCCATCAAACAATGTTTCTTAATGGTAAACTATCTTGAATCACTTATATCCGATGATCTTCGGATGAGCTCCTACAATATTTTCTCCATATAGACTCTTCATTTGCATTTCACAATCTTCATCCATCACCTTCAGAAGATAAGTTGCTAACATTATTCCTCATCCTTCATTTTCCGGCTCTCACATTGCATTACTCGTATGGGTTTGAAGCTTAGCTTTTCTGACCTTATCATCACCTTCATATATTGTTTGAATTTTATCATCATATTTGGCATTGTCGTGTCAAAATCCTTCCTATTACCTTGACAAATTGGCAGAGTCTGATGGAACCACACAATATCCGATAGCTCATCGCCTTGGTATTATATTCAAAAGCCTAGTCTTACCATCAGATAGGTTGGTCATCCTTATGCTCCAAAATGCATGGAATGGTATCATTAAACCACTGAACCTTGATTTCGAGGAAAATCCTTCTTGTATTTGCCTAGTGCCATCATATAGTGTTCCTGAGATCCTTACGCTTCTAAAATGCATTAGTTTGTTCCATTAAGGAACATGCTCTGAGAGCCAATTGTTCGAGGACAAGATCCTTACTAAGAGGGGGGGGTGACTATCCAGTATGTGCTGAAATTAGGTTTCAAACTTCTAACTGTTGAGATTAGATCCTAAAGGAACCTGCTCGAGATACCAATGTGAATTCTTCATCAAATCAATCTGTCTGAACACAAAACTTAATTTTGTTTTCTTCAGACACAAATATACGTGCTAAACCTCTTTTTTAGGAGAGAACCAAGGAGAAACTTATTTACTTTATCAAATCTATTTCTTGCCTCTAAAAAATTGTTCTTGGCACCAACTCTACTTGAACTTGACACCAATTGCCCAAATCTATCATCTTTGTAGGCAGTAACCTACAGGAGCACCCACCCCTTCTACTAGGCATTTAGCTCAGCAAGAGACACCAATCTCTTCACCATAGTTAAAGCACCAACCTTCCTTACAAAATTTTCTTTCCACTTATGAACTTGTTGCTATCCTCAACGAATAATGGAAAATCCTTCTTCTTTAGCTTTCAGAATTGCTATTCTAAAATTCTGCCCTTACACTTCATCTTCTTCGTTATTTTTCCTTAAGATATCATCAACTTGAATCCATGCATTATAAGTCTCATATGAATCTTCTTATATAGCCTTTCATACATTTTCAAAAGGGAATTACACCTTAAACCATCACACCCCTTTCATTAACATTAGTTGGCCTTTATTTATTAATTTATTCTTTCTAAACAAATCACTTCCCCCTTTGAATTAATTAATGCACACATAAAGACTACCCCAAATAATTTAACTATCACCAAAACATTCAATGCAGCCCCTTAGGACATGAGTTATTGCTCTCTAAGCAAGTTGTGTGACCTCTTTTTTGTAAATCGTGGGCCTCTAAGGATAAATCACAGTCTTCATGAAAAAGTGTTGCTTTCTTCTCATCATGGTTATCAAGATCGTCCTCTTTCTTGAATTTTGTTCACTTTACACAAATATTGTTGTATTTCTCCTATAAAGGTGACCCTTTTCACATATATAGATATTTGATTTCTACTCTTTTTGCTACTCTATATGTTACTGGTTGTTTCCGTTGACATACTCACAATTCCGTTAATAATTCTGTTACTTTCTGACATATTTCCGTTTACCAATTCAACACCTCTTTTGACATCAATGACAATATTTCCAACAAATTTGGCGCCTAGGTTTGAAGAAGCTTGAACCAAGTCTGATTAATTGTCTGCATAGCGGTACAGGTGTTCAGGTGAAGTTGACAAAATTCATGTTTGCTTCGCATGCAAACAAAGCCTCAAATTTTAGGGCAGCAGGCTTTATATTCATATTTTTATGATAAAAATCAAGTGTTCGTGCTCTGGATTCCGTCTTTGTCTGAATTAATTGCAGGTTTTCATTACAGGTGCTTATGTAATTGAAAGGGAGCTTAAATCAATGCCCAATATATTGAATATATCTTCCGAATCTGAAGAAATTCCCAGATTTGCACCAATTGCAAAGAATTTCGGCATAATTAAAAGAAAAAGAATTGCTCAGACAAAGATTGCTCCGGCCATGGAAAAAGATGATGAAAGAAAAGGATCAATAGAATCATGCATAGCATCCAGATCCAGATCCATAATTGCAAAGGTTTCATCCTCTTGTTTTTAATGCAACCCGTGTAGAAATCAGTGCATGAAAAATTCCTTCCAGGATCTTGTGCATGTGCTCCCAATCTTCTAGTTGAAGCCTTCATTGAAGTTGCATTCACCTGGACTGCTTTCCAGAATTTTTAATTGCTCATATGCAATTAAAAATTAAAAAAGATGAGTTATTTACAGCAAACATTGCACCGATGCATGTACAGAAGAAGAACTACAAAAGCTTCAAGGATAAGAGGGAAGACAAGGCAAAGGCAACACCCGTAAGCAAAATTCCAGATCCAGCTGCTTCCAGATTCAGTTTGGTGAGAATCAAAGGCAAAAGAATCAACTGCATGCAGAATCTGAAAAAGGACAAGACTGCAACTTTCCTCTTTCTTCTTCCTTCTCTTATTTCCTCCAACAAAGTAATTGGGTGATCAATTAAATTATAAAACCTAAGTGATTGGTTTAAAAGTCATTACTGGAAGAAGTCAACTACTTGGAAATAGGTGGCAGACATGCAAAATAGAAGGTTCTATCTTTAATTACAAATCATGTATGCCATGCAAAGAGGAATTCCAGGAGGAAGATTGTCAGTTTCCTTTCTGACTTCTACATGTGCTAGTTCATTAAAAGCTTCCGACTTGTAATTGCCCCTCTACATTCTATAAGTAGAGGAAGAACCTTCGGGTTAAGGATCAGAATTTGTAAGCAGCATTCTTGTGTTCCAGACTTTGTGCTGAAACCTCTAATAGCCACTTGAAGCAAAGGAATATAAAGGAGCAGATTTCCGGAGAACTTTGTGTCATGGTGCATTTTGTTTCTAGCTTTGTATCTTAGATATTCTAATAAACTTTGTGTTATTTTAGATCTAGATCTGAAGTTGCCTTTGCTTATAATTTTGTGTGTTGATATCTATTGGTTTCTTTTATATGCATGCAATCAACTCTGTTATCTATTGATTGGGTTGCACATCTTCCCCATTTCTTCCCTATGTTTTATTATTTCTTCCTTATATAAATATTTCCTTTCTTAAACAACTGCTTACTTGTTGCAGAGCTATACAGCTATGGTTCATGAGCTGAATAGTTAAAGTAAAACCCCATATAGATACTAGCATATTTTAATTGACAAATCTGACACGGGAGCCTCACCGGTAAATGAGGGAGATTTATCTCATGACTGCCTAGGTTTTCAACTATGCAGAAAATATAACCAACACAGATACTCTACATTATCACCCTTTCATATATTCTAAATGCCTGAGAGAGTGGCCACTTTTATTTCTAAGACAGTTCGGAGTATTTACAACATTGTCACTAACCTATATCCCTTCCCACTTTCTACAATAGAGTCAGCTTCATCATCAAGTAGAATTCTGGGTAGGCAAGCATTCAGTAAGCACCCTCAGTATTTTTGCATTATTAGTCTTTGAAAAAACTTTACATACTCAGACTCCAAATCTTTTTTCGGTTATTTTTATACAACACGCTTGATGGATCCACAAGTTTCATCGTTGGTATTTTTTAATGTAGAGGGTATTAAAATATAAGGATTAGTTACTAGAGATAGTTTAATATTAGTAAATTAGTAAACTAATAAATAGTTGAAACTACTTCAATCATTTTGTAACCATCTTTCACATAAGAAAATGACGAACACACGACAATGAGTGCATTCTGCCTTCTCTTCATTTCTTCCT
This sequence comes from Taxus chinensis, assembly GCA_019776745.2. Lineage (NCBI taxonomy): Eukaryota > Viridiplantae > Streptophyta > Pinopsida > Cupressales > Taxaceae > Taxus > Taxus chinensis. Next base: position 741,321,274 of record CM034152.1, on the reverse strand, counting down.
TGTGCACGTTTTCCAACATTGGTATCAAAGCAAATACCACTTGAAGGGGTTCAAAAACCGAGAAAACTCATGACATAAAAGGAGAAGGCAGAAGAATTCTCAGATCGCGAATTTTAGAAAGCATGAGTTTGTTTAAGACTCAAATATATGAGTTGCAGCACATCTTGTTCCAAACACAGTTGTCAATGAATAAATAGAAAAATGGGGCATCGAGAAATTCAGAGGAAGCTGGAAAAGAATCATTACCAGTTGCGAATCAGAAAATAATACATTCGCAAAAGGTGTGAAGACTTATTTTCAATCGCAAATCATAAAATAATACAGTCACGAAAGGGTTTTTTAGTTTTAGACTCTTACAATCGCAAAGGATGTAATGCCCCCTTCTCCAAGATAGTCATTTCAAAGACCTTGAGCTCATTCCACTTCCCGTGAGAAAAAAGGGAATGAGCAAGGGAAGTCTATGTCATGATTTTCAGTTGTTTTTGTGAGCTTTGCATTATTTTTAAGTAATTTTCCAAGTTCAGTTAGGTTGGCTGGGAAAGAGGAGAAAAGTCAACTAAAAATTAAATAAAAAGGAATTATTATGTCTCCAAGGAGGTTGGTCCTCTTTAGGAGGATTCTATTTGGTTTTTGGTACCACCTCTAACTATTTAAAGGGGTCACTTGGCTTGAAAAATGTTTATATTGCTTTTGGAATTTATTCCCTTACAGTTGGAGCACGTTTTGCTTTCTCTCTCATCCATTGAAGACGAAAACCCTCTTGGAAGACCTATTGAGAACGAAACCTCTCAATAGTGGGTTAGTTTGAAGACGAAACCCCTCAAGCTTGCAAAAGGGCAATCTCATGAGTTGTATTCAATTTTGAAGGCATTTTCAGTCCTTTCCAAGGGTGGCGACTTGCCCTAAGGTGGATTTTGGGGTATTTTAGGGCACTACAACTTCAAATTCAGCCATCATTGTGTTCCTCCTATTTTTAACAAATGGAATCTTCATTTGTACTTCAATTTGGGGCTTGGAATCCTTCATTTCCAGTCATATTTGTAAGGGTATTCCCTGTTAATTAATTTCCAATTGATATTGAATTGGTAAAAATGATATATTATCTTATGTTTTTCTCTTGCAATCATTTCCATATTTGAAGAATATTATTTTGAAGGGTTTCTAAATTATTTCCAACAAGTTCGTAGCTGATTTCTTCGGTAAAAAATATATATTTACAATCTGCTGCTAGGGTTTGGGAATTTGATTTTTGTTTGCTTCATTTTACTATTTGGATTTGTGCAAGTTCTTTGATTTTCAGTTTTAGCACGGAAAATGGGCATTATAGTGGTATTAGAGCAAAGATCTTCCTAGCCTAAGGGTATTCATGCAAGACGGTGACAAAGAATACATCTACTATCAAAGGAGAGAGAAGAAGAAATCAAATCAGCTGCTTAAAAGGCCTAAAATGGCCAACAAGGTTTCCGAAGAGGCCAAGATCGATAAACTCATCGAAGGGCAAGAAAGATTGGCAGACACGATGGATTTGCTAGGCCTAACCTTGCAAAAACTTCATGAGCCAAGATTTCACAATGGTGAGGGTAGTTTGTCAAGGGGTTCACAATGCAAGGCAGTCTCAAGGGTCATATTTTGGATTTGTTGCAAGGCCTTTTCAGCCTACCTTCCTCCCAAGGGAAGAAGTCATTCTGATTGATACATAGCATTCAGTAGGGCACAATATTGCAATCAGCTATGAAGAATATAGGGATCTTCCAAACGACATTCATGATGCTATTTCACTTGCAAATTCATACAAGTAAGCAAGGGTAGGTCAAGGGTTGAGCCTAGACCTCAAGCCCATACAGGGATCTTCAACATGCTTTGGAGAAAGTGACACTCTCCATATTCGATGGTTCCAACAAGGGGACAGCCCGTGCTTGGATACAAAAGTTAGATACTTATCTATCATTGAGGCCTACGACAAAAGACGAAGCAATCAAGTTTGCAACCCTTCACCTTGAAGGAATTGCACAAGAATGGTGGTACCATGGATTGGTCACACAAGGACACAATCTCATCCACTCATATGATGGGTTTTGTAGGAGGATCATTAAGAGATTTGATAGGATTGATTCGGAAGTTCACTTTCGAGAGCTGGCGCAATTAAGACAACAATTGAACAAGACACAGTGGGACACTATATCGCTGAATTTCAAAGACTTTTAATGATGATTCCGAATGTGACAGAGAGGAGGCTCATTGTTCATTGAGGGGTTGACTAAACCACTTATGGGTTTGGTAGGAGCATTTGATGCTTTGTCTCTCCAAGAGGAAACAAAGAAATCTTTGGATCTAGAAGGTGTTTCTCCAAGGACAGTAACAATCAATGGGCAGCCAAGGGCATCCTCGAATGGTGGACAGTCAAAAGGATCTTTGGGACAGCCAAAAATAACATCTTTGGACCAGCCAAAGAGGCCTTTTCAGCAAGCACCAATCATACCCAAGGAGCTGTCCAAAACGAGCAAAGGGGAGTCACAAAATGAGCTAAGAAGAAAAAACGTGTGCTTCTCTTGCAAGGATCCATGGTCTCCTGGTCATCGTTGTCTAGGTAAGGTACATGCACTATATTGAGGCATTCTCAAATTGTGAATAAGAAGAGGAAGTGGGAGTTGAAGAGGCAACACAAAATCATGATCTGGAAGAAGAACCAGAAAACTTGGACAGCACTCTTGCCAGCCTGGCCAGTGTTGTAATGTCCCCTTTTCCAAGCTAGTCACTATGGAAGACCTTATGCCCATTCCCCTTCCTGTGTGCATCAAGGAAGGAGTGAAGGACGGGAACTTGAATTGTAGGTCTTCTGGTTCCTCCTCTTTGAACCGTGCTTCCAAGCTAGGTCCACCAAGTAAGTTTACTAATCTATCTTCTGCCATGGTGCAATCCCCCAGAGTGAGGCACTTGATAATCTGTAAATGCCTCATCAACTGGATGCATGGTACTTCGCTACTCGAATGTGTGAACTAGGTCAGCTGCCAATTCCTACCAATTTCCCATTTAGCGACATGTTTCAAAATGGATGTACCATGCGCGCATGTAACCTTCTAGTATCGAATACAACTTGTGCACCCAAAGGAAGGGTGGTAAAGCTTTTGCACCTTCTCCCCAAACCCTCTCACATGCCTGGATGTGGGAAGAGGTGGGTCTATTTCCATTGTAATCCTTGATAGTGGTGGGTATGTTCCTCTTTGAGAATTAGACAGTGAGCACAATTCTAACTTCACGCCACTCCAACAAGTTTTCACTATGCATGGCCCACCACCTTGTTGTTGTGCCTATCAAAACATAACTCAACATACCTCATCACTCATTCTCCCCCCAGCAAGCTTCCATTTCCCTCACTCCTTCATAATTAATTATTTTATTTACTAATCATGGCATTGGAATAATTCGACTAGGGGGAAGAAGACTTGTCAAACAAAGCAAGGAGAATTTCTATTTCTTCATTATGAGGTCGGTCTTCTCAAGGGAAGATTAAAAAGTGCATTAGGAGGTCGGAAATGAGGATTGGGCCTCTAATTCATCCTTGGCGCCAAAGAAGTACTTAAGAAGGATCGAATGGAGGAGGATTATCATCTTTCATCTATTTTCACATTTACTTGGAGTGGAACTAGTGTAGTTTTTCTTCTTGCTATTAAAGGACGGAAACCCTTCCTTGGTCACCTATTGAGGACGAAACCCTTCAATAGGATCACACTTGGAGACGGAAACCTTCATTTGTGCATTGGTGGCTTCATACGGAGGTCACAAGTGAGCTATAAGGAGGATTTCATATTTATTTCTTTCCTTCTAACCCTAGGCGACTTGCTTGCGTGAAGAGTTTGATATCATCTAAGGAACTTTTGGACAATTTGAGTTGATAGTATTGTTCTTCATATTTTATAAGGCTGGAATCTACAATTTGGTGATTTTTGGAGAGGCTTATGAGCTACTTTTAACCCTTCTTTATGGCTGCCATGGTGTCGTCATAAAATTAATTGCAACTGGGTGTAATCTCTTATTTTCTCCATAATTTTGATATAATTTGGATGGATAAATGTTGTTGTGCTTGAAATAATTATTTAAAAGCATTTTCAACTGTTATTGCATGGTTGTATGATGAATTGAAGTGCATATATAATTCGCTGCCCTAAAGGACTGTTTATTGATTATTTTAATAAGCTTGAAGCATATTTTCGATCATTTTCAAATTGATGCTTGCTGGTTGATAGTGTATTTTCAGATTTGATTCATTTGGGGTTGTGTCCTGTTGTGTATTTTCCGAAAGGTGATTGCAAGTGCACAACCCATCTGGAAGTTGTGCAAACAAGTTTTGAATGCATTCAAGGCAGTTTGGTGGAATTTTGTGGAGCCAAGTGATGTCGGAAATCAAACAAGCAAAACATGGTCATTTCAGGTGCAGGGAATGTTATACTCCAATGGAGAAAGTTGACTTGCCCGTATGATTCTAGGAGTTCCAAAAGGAGTTGGGAACTAAACAAACATGTAATGGAAAGCTCTTAGAACCCTCCACATGATGAACACATCAATTTTGTTCCAAGACTTCAAAATCTTCTATGTTAATCTAAGACACTGCAGCTGCCCCTTCGAGCCAAAAGAGGATTGGGCCTTGAAAATCAATTTTCAAGTAGAATTGGCTCCTAAAAGTGGTTGGTATGATCTCAACGGGTGATTTGGAGTCAAAATCATATAAGGTTTGACCCCAAAACACCACTCCATGCTCCTGGGGCAAAAAAAGCACTCTCTGTGTTCTAAAATGGAGTTGGTGGGATGACATTAGCATATCAAAAAGGCATGAACACACTTTGGAGCATGTTGTGTCCACTCACATTGCCCCCAAGATGCAAAGGGACATGAGGGACACACAAGTGCGCTCCCCCATTTATTCATGTTGTTTCGTCACTTAAAGTGCAATTTGGAGTGTTAGAAGAGGCATATGAAGTGTTTAAGTGCCCAGGTCCCCTTATCGTGACTTGAAGACCCTTGGTGCACTTGGAAGCATGCCATGTCCCCTTGGATTGTCCCCAAAGTGCAAAGGGGACATGGGGGACACAAAAGTGTGTTCCCCCATGAGGCTTTTCTCTCCACAACTTAGAAGACATCACTTTCACCCCTAAGGGGTTCTCAAACTTGCATACCTACTTAACTACTTGTCCCCTCCTCATGAGCAAACGACACATGGCACATTTCGGAGCATGGCGTGTCCCCTCACATTGCACCAACAACAAAGGGGACATGGGTACACAAAAGTGTGCTCCTCCATGAGGTCTTTCTCTAAACAACTTGCACAGCATCACTTTCGCCCCTTAAAACATGTCAAACTTGCATGCATGCTTGACCACTTCCCCCATTCCTCATGAGCTAACCCCCCATGGCGCATTTCTGAGTTGATGGTGTCCGCTCGCATTGCATCAACAAAAGGGACGGAGGGGACATGAAAATGCACTCTTCCTTCCATTCTGCCCCTGGAAATCTCAAGGACAAGATTGTAGCCCCCGGAAGACATTTTCTGCACCCTGCATCTCCCTCACATTGCACCACAGCCTGTCACTTGTCACCATCAGGTGCAAAGTGCACTTTCTTGCACCTCTTGTCCCCTTGCACCTTTTGTCCCCTATTTTTTAGGAAAAACCACATGACAACCCTCCTTCAACCCGGTTTTTGCCTGTTAGCTGAGTTAAAATTTGCAACGTGAATGTAAATGACTCCTAACTTAAAAGACTTAAACATTTTTTAATTGCAAGGGTAGTGCTTTTTCCCCCAAAACTCTATTGTTGCATAGAAATGTTGTTGGTTTTTCCTAGGACATCAAGCTTGGAAAATGAAATTTGCTCATATCTCACAATCCGTGCACCCAATTTCCCCCAAAATTTACCACTGCACTCCTCCCAGAAATCACTTCAATTTGACTGTAAAAGCAAAACCATTGATGCTCTATATAATTTACAGCAGCCAAAAGAAATTTGCAGCCCCTGGTGTTGGCTTTTTAGATCTACGGAGTTCTAGCAAATAAAAATCCTCAAAAAACTAGCGCAGAAGGTCCCGAGACAAAACCTAATCTTTTGAAAATGGTTTCGTTCCAATCTGACACCCAAAAGACTTCCCTCTAAAAATAGTTAGTTGTGACAAGTCTCATATGTCTAAATATAGTAAGTTTCCAAAACAGTAAATCTTCAATTTCCATGTTACCAAACAAGTAAAAGTCATCAAAAAGTGACAAAACTGAAGACTTACTAAAAATAGCCATCCCAAACATGACCTGCTAGAAATAAAAAGTCTTGCAATCGAGCTCAAGTCACTTGTATCAGTTCACAATCCGCCTATCTCATTGCTTTTTGCCATCATGAAGGACAAGTATTCAGGTTTGGAGCCAATCCCCACACTAATCATTGAATACCCCAATGTAGGGGGGGCAATGATATCACCCACGTGGACTTTGAAGACCTGAAAGCCAGAATGTTGAACAAGCCACGAGGAGCAGTGGAGGAAAAGATACTCTCAAGCAGATTATTCGAGGCAGGAGACCATCCATTATCTATTCAGAGCACCGAGCTTGTCCTGACATGTGCACAGCATTATGATCTAAACATCAGTAACAACATGGTCATCATAACCAAGGAGTTTGCTTCACAAAATTGCGGGAAGACTAACTCACAATTGCAAGGCTAAGAAATTGTTTCATGGCTCAAACAAGGAAGAAAGCCCTCGTAGACTCTCAGAAACTTAGTCTCGAGGTAAAGTCTAAGACTATGTGTTTCAATTCATCCTAGCAATCACAGAAAGGGGGTCATCATGTTTAAGTGATGCGGACCATGAAAGGAAAGTAATATCAAACAGGGTCTGTAAAGGTGAGCCCCAATTCTCAATCATTTCTCAGAATCTGGCATGGGAATGTGTTTGATGAGTATGATGGTGAATGCAGAGTTTCTCCTTTCCCCATTTGTAGAAGACATTTTCAATAAGGAGCAGGCGGACAAGAAGGTGCTTGGGTCTCCTGAGGTTGATTTCGTCCAAGAAGAAGATATCTTTGTCATTAAGGTCCATTGTGAAGTTCAAGGAAGTCACGAGGAGGAAGGTGATGATCTCCACATTCCAACTCCGACCTTGTGTTCAAATCTCTTTCCCAAACGAGGGAGATCATATGAATCATACCATGGCAAGGAATAGGTCCAAATAAACTACTGTGTAAACGATTGTCACTCGAACCGCAGGCTACCGAGGTACCCAAGCTCATCATGTTTGTAAGATTAGACAGTCATCATAGGTCCACTCAGTGCAAGTCTCACAACAATGTTTTTGAAGACTTATTCAATGCTTTGGAGTGTGTTCGCATCTCACATGAAGAGGACGTTGCAATCACAATGTTTCAACTCAACAGGAGGTCAAAGGTAGAGAACTTCATGCTCAGAGCATTCTCCCAAGATTCATCAGAAGTAGGTTGTTCGTCAACGGAAGCTTCCCCATCTCGGATCGTCACTTCTCTCTTCTTCTCTCTCCTCCCTCTCTCTAACATTCTATTTCTTTGTTGGGAATGTACTTTTTCACTCTTTTGTCTTATTCACTTAAGTGGCCTTAATCTTGCATTATAAAAGTCTCTTTTCAAAAATAAGGAAAGGACTTGATTTCACTACTGGGGAATGTAAAAGGTCACAAGTGGTGGTGAGATGAAAAGTCGCATGGGGGGAAGGAAGAGACATTTTGCAAGCTATAAATTGGAGTGGTTTCTCCATTCCAAGGGGTTGGCAATTGTTTATTGTTGTTGGCTTTCACTACTACTTCAAGCAATAAAGCTACATTATTCTATCTCCTTGGCGGTGTTCTTCCATTCTCTCTATTTTCCAACTTTGTAAGCATTGTAATCTTGTACAACCAAGAAGGAACTTTGTGTCTTTGATTAATGAATCCATAGAACTGTGTCTCGGATTTATTAGTCTCGTTATTGCTTACGTGGTTGACTTTTTCTATTGAATGTGGACCTACTCTGACTAATATTGATGAGCATCTGCAAGTGCCTACTCACACCATTAACCCCCTCTCTATAATTCCTCATCTCCTCTTTACCTCTCTTCAAAGTAAATTCCTCCTTTGTACATTGTATAAGCACTTTGCAACAGGTTTAGTGGAGTATTCCTGTGTGATCCCTGGCCTATCGACTGCCCCACAGTTCTATTTAGTTTGCATTCAATAAATGGGACCCTCCCCATACCCAAAAAGGAGGGGCTTAGCCCCGTGACCGATGGTGAAAACCAAAAATCTACCTACAACAAATTATTTCACCATGGCCAAACCCTTATTTTAAGTTTTTTCCCTAGAAAGAGACATTACAGGTGCTCCTAGATATCATCCATTCCATGTGAGAGGAGACCTACAAGGGCAAAGAGTCGCGGTATTGATTGATAGTGGAGTTGCTCATCATTTCATTGATGAGAATTTGGTTGCAAGAATGGACTTGAAGGTTACCATAGTGGATGGCTATTCCATGCCATGCACAAGGAGAAGTCCACGCAACTCATTATCACATTGGGAGGGCATGAGGTATGTGATGATTTTCATATAATTGGGATAGTTGATACAAATCTTGTGATTGGGGTTGAATGGTTACACTCCTTGGGAGAATTCACTCTCAACTACTGAAGTATGGAGCTAAGATTCATGAATGGAGGTAATAAGGTGGTACTACAAGGTATGATCACGAGAACCCCTCAAATAAATTATTCGGTAGAAGATGTCTTGTCAAAAGAGACACATTTTTGCTCTTTATTTAAGATAACAGCAGATTGAAAGGCCCTAATTACAGTTGAGTATACCAAAAATAAGTTTGCTAATGTTGTTTTTGAAGGTACAACTGTGGATGACAAGTATAAGATAATGAATGGGCTCATCCTCAACAATAATAGGGTCTAAATGAAATTCGAATCAAAGGTGAAAAATAAGATATTGAGGGTTGTTCATGATGCCCCATTGGCTGGTCATCTGAGATACTTCAAAACATACAAACAAGTTAGAGAGAGATTCTTTTGGAAAGGACTCGAAGAGGAGGTTCTTCAATACATACAGGAATATTTGGTTTTCCAACAAAACAAGGCGGAACATGAATTTCCAGCTAGACTCTTACATCACCTTCCTATTCTCACTCAAAAATGGGAAAGTATCTCCATGGACTTCATCACAGGGCTGCCCACGGTTCAAGGTAAGAATGGTTTGTATGTTATGGTTGATAGACTCACGAAATATGCTCACTTTTATTCACTTCCAACCAAGTATAATGTACCTATAATAGCTGATGTCTTTTTCAAGGAGGTGTTCAAACTTCATGAGCTGCTAAAGAACATCATAAGTGATCAAGACATCAGGTTTTTGAGCTTGTTTTGGCAAATTTTTCCATTTAATAGGCAATGAGCTTACTCCTAGCACTAGCTATCATCCCCAAACCGATGGGCAAATATAAATAGTGAATAAATGGGTAGAAGGCTACTTATGAGTTGTATTGAAGAGCAGCAATCAGCTTGGGTAAGATGGTTACATATGGCTGAGTTTTGTTAAAATACGACATTCCATATGTCCATTGGTATGTCACCCTTCAAAGTTCTACATGGTTATGATGCTCTCTCTTTTGTTGATTTGGTTATAACGGATAGTAGAGTTCCGGGGGCCAAAGATTTGGTTGCAACAGAGTCATGACATCTTGAAGGTGCTCAAAGAGAACCTCCAATGTGCACAAAACCAAAAAAAATTGTATGCAAATCAGCGCCAGGTGGAAAGAACATTTGAGGTAAGAATCATGGTATTTTTGAGATTGCAGCCCTATAGGCAATCCTCCCTCAAACATAGTGGTGAGGAAAATATCAAACCACGTTTCTATGGGCCATACAGAGTGAAGGGAAGAGTTGGAGAGATAGCACACGAGTTAGAGCTACCGAAGCATAATCGGATACATAAATGTCTTTCATGTTTCATGCCTAAAAAGGGCACTACGACAACACATTACTCCTATTTAGCTATCACCCTTGGATGAAGAAGTGAAGTTAATTTTGGTTTTAGAAGCTCTAGTGGATGTTCGAGAAAGGAAGTTAAGGAACCGAAGCATAAAGGAGTATTTGATATGTTGGAAAGATCTACCAATTGAAGATGTTACAAGGGAAGGTATCACTATATTAGAACACCCAAATTTGCAATTGCTTGAGGGCGAGCAATTTTGGGGAGGGGAGGACTGTAATGTCCCCTTCTCCAGGATAGTTATTTCAAAGACCGTGAGCCCATTCCACTTACCGTGGGTAAAAATGGAATAAACAAGGGAGGTTAATGTCATGATTTTTCATATTGCTTTTATGAGCTTTGCATTATTTTTAAGTAATTTTCTAAGTATAGTCAGGTTGGTTGGGAAAAAGGAGAACGTCTACTGAAAATAAAAATAAAAAGGAACTATTATGTCTCCAAGGACGTCGATCTTCTTTAGGAAGATTCTATTTGGTTTTTGGTGCCACCTCTAGTTATTTAAAGGGGTTGTTTGGCTTGGAAGATGTTTAATTTATGCTGCTCTGGAATTTATTCTCTTAGAGTTGGAGCACGTTTTGCTTTCTCTCTCATCCATTGAGGATAAAAACCCTCTTAGAAGACCTATTGAGAACGAAACCTCTCAATAGTGGGCTAGTTTGAGGACGAAACCCCTCAAGCTTGCAAAGGGGTGATCTCATAAGGCGTTGAATTCAGTTTTGAGGCAATTTCAGCCCTTTCCAAGGGTGACGACTTGCCCTAAGGTGGCGTTTGGGGAATTCTAGGGCATGGCAACTTCAAATTCAGTCATCATTATGTTCCTCCAATTTTTAACAGCTGGAGTCTTCATTTGTACTTCAACTCGGGGCTTGGAATGCTTCATTTCCAGCCATAATTGTAAGTGTATTCATTGTTAATTAATTTCCAGATGATATTAAATTGGTAAAAATGATATATTTTCCGGTGTTTTTTATCTTCCAATCATTTCGAGATTTGAAAAATATTATTTTGAAGGGTTTATAAATTGTTTCCAACAAGTTTGTAATTGATTTCTATAATAAAAAAATATTTACAACCTGTTGCTAGGGTTTGGGAATTTAATTTCAGTTTGCTTCAGTTTACTATTTGGATTTGTACAAGTTCTTTTATTTTCACTTTCAGCTTGGGAAAGTGACATTACAAAGGATTTCAGAAGACAGAAAGTGGTGAAAATAAAGAGAGTCTACAAATGCACAAGGGCAAAACAAAAAAAATCAAGAGACTAAACCAGTCCATATGAAATCAAGGGCATGAATTTCAAGTGGTGTAAGGGCAGAACAAAAAAAATCAGAAGAATAACACTAAATTGTTTCAGTACAGGTACGGGTACATAGAAACGGAAAAATTTTAAAAACCTTGGGTACGATACCCTATGGGTACGTTTGCACAATATATTTTTAAAAAGTTAAAAATATAACTATATATAAAAATTTAAAGAAAACAAGTTGGTAATCTCAATAACCTATAAAATATTAGAAGCCAACAACAAACTTATTATGAATCAGAAGCCATCCCATCTAAAGCAAGATTTTTTTGATTGCATATAAGAAGACCACAAAACATTAAATCTACGAGTCCATCTACTAATGGGCTTGTTATCCAAAATTCACCCACAAGGTAATTTTGATAATTTGCAAATTTTCTTCAGGCTTAAGCAAACAGATATGGTTTGAGGCCCAAAATCAGGGTTTTAGGGATCCCTTGGCTTTTCTCTAAATTCCCTATCCAAAGAAAAATACAGTGAGTTACTAAAAATTTGAAAAAAAATGAAGTCAAGGGCCTATTTTAGTGCAAAACAGGTCTGAGGGCTACGGATGGAACCAATGCGGATCGTACCAGGGTTCGTCGCACCAAGTTCAAGCCTAAAATGCCAAAGAGGCAATGGAATGCAGCAAAGGCGGATAAAAATGTCTCGCGCGAACCACAAGACAGTTGGGACGAAAGTATAGGCGGGACCCAAAAAGCCGAAATGGCCGCAAGTCAGTGTATTGCGGATATGGCGGAAAAAGTTGTCTGGGACGGTCGGGCTCAAGAAAGCCGAAATAGCCGATTTAAAAGGCAGGTCGAGTGTAGTGTCCCATGGGTGAAGCGGACATTTTCGGCCCGAGCAATCCAAGTACCACGGGGAAGTGAGTTCCCTACAAACCCGAAATCGCAGCACTTAGTGTATTGTGGGTAAGTCGGCAATCAACGGCCCTCACGGCCCAGTCAACACAGTGCGGTTAAAGCGATGCAAACGTGATAGAGGACGGGAGCCCGAGTTGCGGCAAAGGCGGAGAATCTTGGCCCAAACGTCCAGGGACACATGGGACACTGAAAACCCGCCATACCCGCATTGCAAGAAAATCCCGACCCCCAACATCAAATGGGCATAACTTTTGACCCAGAGCTCCGATTTTCACAAAATTTGACTTTTCGGAAAGAGCATGATGTCCTCTACGCCACAAAAATTGGATTTCTTATTTTAATGAGGGTAGATGGGTGAAAAGAAATAAACATCTCTAGTGCCAAAAAGGTTAAATGCCCAGTCCCATCAAATGCAAGAAATCCCTGGCAAACTCAAAATAGCTTCTCACACTCATATTGCTCATATCTTTTGCATTTCTCAACGAAATCACGCAAAGTTGGACTCATTGGAATCCATGACTCCGAGCCCGACGCACAACAATCCAAGAAATGCAGAAATTGATGAAGTTTTGATGTTGATTTTGCTGAAAACGTGGCCAGGTTCAGAACAGTGATTTTATTGGTGGTTGCGAGAACATTTAATGAAGCATGGGCATACATTTTTCCCTACTGCAAGTTATGGGACACCTATGGGGAGCCTTTTGTAAGCAACATACCATCATTTCACTTCATTTATTACATCTTGCAAGTGGTTGGAAGGAAGATTTTGGGATTTCAATTCTCCCCCTCTCTCTCTCCTCCAAAATTCTATAAATTAAAGTGTTGAGCTCATTGTAAGAGGGGAGATATTTTTGAGTAGCAAAACTCTATCAAAACGCTTTTGTGAAGCCAATGTGTTGCAGGAATTTATAGTGGACTCCTTGCATGGTGATCCAGGCCTTTATTTTGTAATAGATTGAACTGTGCATATCATGAAGCAATAAATGCAAGTTTGTGGATGTATCTTCCCTTGCTGTGTTCATTTGCATTCTTCATGGCCTCTTCAACCTCATTGCAAATATATTGTGTCTATTTTTTTCTCTTGCAGGGATTCATTATGATTGTGTGTGTATGAAATATAGTTGTGAGTGTAGTTGCTAGATTATGAAGAAATTTTATCACCCTCTCTAGTATGTACTTTGCTTCCATCTTTCACACACTGGAAATTTATTCTCATTCCCTTTTTCTGGTGTATCACCGCTTTAGTGTAGGCTTTGTTTTCATGCACTCTATCTCCATAGTCCGTTGGAAAGTTAGATTAGGGTAAGATATTTTTTCCTGCAATAGAGTAGATTGTGGAAGGTCAGTTTAGGGGCAAGAAACGAATTTCTCCAGTGGTGTATATCAAGTAGCGAAGTCCCACAACTTGGAGATAGTACCCATGTTACCCATTCACACCATGAGCTTAAGCACATACACTTGTGTAAATCTAGAGGGTGCTGTGATTTGGTTATAAGAGTTATGGAACGCTTGGTGGGATAAAAGAAGTTTTCATTTTAATTGTATAACTATTGATGTGAACTCTTGTTGTGAAGTTCCTAGCTTGTAAGAAGCTTTGAATTTCACATCTGGCGACTCCTAAAATATAGAATCCACTAATTTCAGTAGTACAAACTTGGCAGATTTATGAGAAGAATTCAAACAAGGTCAAGAAGTAGAGAAGAGGGACTATTTTTCTATCTACACTTATCCCCAGAAAGAGGAAGAAGGGGAAGAAGAGCTCAAAGGTCTCCATCTCTACCAAATAGAACACTTATCAACACCTCCACCTGCTAGAACATTTGTATTCAATCAACTAGAGTTCTCTGACCAATTAGGATGGCACAACCCAATCCCTATGTAAACTTCACTGGCAACAACCCACTTGCTCTCAATGCAAAAAATCTAGTTCGAGTTGTAGCATTAAAGAACAATTCATATTTCACTGGAGAGAACCAAACAACTCCACTTGACCACATCCAAGACATTGAAAATGTCTGTGAAATTCATTAAATTTCTGAAATGGACATTGTTGTTAAGTTGTTGGCATCCTCCTTTAAAGGTAAAGCTTTGAAATGGTTTATAAGTCTAACAACAAGGTCTATCCAAAATTGGGACCATTTGTGCATAGCTCTTCATAATCAATTACGAGAAAAGAGAGATAATTTTCTTTATTGGAACAACTGACAACAATCAAGAGGGCTCCTAATGAACAGATGACCAATTTCAACTTCAGATTCCAATGGATGTGGGACAATATTTCATTTGTAATGAGACCAACAGATGAAGGTTCTTTCTATACTTCCTTAAAGCTTTAAATTATGATATTGCAATGATGATACAATCCATGGGAGGTATAACTTTACCCACAACATATAACATTGCTATTAGAGCTGAAAATTACTTAATCCAAGCCTAAACTTGCACCTAGGCCACCTATTCCTCTTATCTAGAAATAGGAGCCCCAAGCACTAGTCAAGCACCTACATTAGCTCCCATTCTTTCTCTAAGAAAGCAAAGTTTAACTGAAGCTTCTACCTCATCTTCTAGTACCTCAAGTGAGCTCCAAGAATTCATGAAGCAACTATAAAACTTGGGTAATGAGCTGGTGACACTTAAGAGGCAAAAAGCTCAAAATTTTAGACCATACGAGCCTCAAACCCAACCAAATAGACCTTTGTATAAACCTAATAGGCCACCCATTCAAATTGTAAATCAGAACCAAGTCAAACCTTCTCTTGGTAGGCTATTTAAGCCTTACAATTCTAATTTTGCATCCACATATAGATCCTTGGTACTAGTGAAAAATTACATGGCTCAAGAATATGATTGGTGCTTCTCATGAAATCAACCTCATAACTAGTCAATGTGTTTCAATGATGCTTTGAATCAAGATCTTATGGCGACAACAATGGGTGCGGAAAAAGAGACAGGCCAAGAAGGGAATCAGCAACAGGAAGTTATTCAAGGGCACCTCTGAATAAGACCACACTTTTGAATTGACATGATGAAGATTTTTGTGGTATAAATCAAGCCCCATCTCAAAGTGTAGCAGCCAATACATATCCAAGAAGAGAAATGAGTCATCCAATTCAAATGATCCACAACCCTCTACATTACTCCACAAGGTGGTAGCAGTAAAGTTATGTATAAGAGGGACAGGTCATCCGGTTCAAATAATGTCACAATCGTCTACATCTCAACAGGGGTATTGGTAATCAAAGTACAACTCTCTATGTGCAATGTCAACCCAAGCCAATTCTAGACCAACCCAAGTGCTGGTTTGTAACATCCCATGGGCAAGCGAAGAATGTGCAGGGGGACAACAGCAGATATGTCTCATCTCCATTCAACATCATTACATAGATGAAGAAACCAAATGTAAAAATATGGTAATGTGGGAGTCATTAGCTATCCTAAGACAAAGAGACCTATTGTAAGCTATTATGGAGAACTTGATCGGCATCAAATTGGTCATCCAAGGATCAATAAAAGGTTCTCAAAAATTCAATAGCTGAGCCATAAGGAAATCAAGGAGGCACAACAATAGTGTAACTTGGAATATGAAACCTCCTCCATTATAAATCTATTTAATCATTGGAAACAATATTGTACATAATTTCATGGTTGATTTAGCAGCAAGTAGCTGATCAAAAAAATAGTGTTTGCCTTGATCAATTGCTGATCAATTGGGCCTTCAATATGAAGTCATCTCTAAGGGTGTGGGTGCAATTAGATGGGACAACAGTAACAATAGTTGGAGTGATAAAAAATTTGAGCCTCATGTAAGTGCATGCATGTCCTAATGTAATGGTATTACAAGATGTATCAGTCATAGACTTAACCACCACTCTTTACATTAGGCTTTCCAGAGACTTCACTGCTAAAATTGGAGGCCATGTTTAGAGCTGATTAGTCACACATGTTATTCAAAACATGGTATGCAGCTAAGGATACAATAAGATCTTAGCCTATTGCAATCACTTTCATATTGAGCCTCATACACCGGGTCTAATCAATGGTGAATTGTTCAAGCATTTGGTGATCAAGAGGAGTGGATCCAAATACCTACTATGTGCATGTATACTTTGCTTAAGCTAAATCAAATGAGTACCTCCGAATGAACTACCACACTTGTCAATTAGCAGTTGCTAAATTTAGCTAAAATAAATCCATCTATAAAGTCACCTCATGTGTAAGCAACCAATACAAGGGTCTAGATGCTAGAATTATTAGGAGACTTTGAAACTCACGAATTCTAAATATCTAAACTCCTCTATTCTCCAACAAGGTATTGGTAATCAAATGTAGCTCCCATGGCTATGCAAAATAGTTGTCCTTAATGTTCCAAGAACCTAGGAATGGGGGCTAATCAAAGTTGGGCTACAAGACCCTTTTGACAACTCCCATATGACCCAAGCGGAGCAAGAAAGAGGCTTATCTCTTCAAGATGATGAACTCAAAAAAGGGCAAGGTGCAAGCTCTTAGTCTCTTTGCTATATGCTTTGCATTTTCTCTCAAAGGAGTTTAGGTGTAAGTAAAAAGGTAGGTGGAGGGATCTTTATATAGCCCAAAGGATAAAGGATTCAACACATGTCTCATAAATGTGGGATAAAGGTAAAACATGATTAGGAATGAATTTGAAGGTTGCTTTATTAAAGGTAACCTTACTTTAGAATTTAATTTGGTACATAATTAGCAAGATTGGGAGTTGGGGGTAGTTTTAATTAATCAAATAGTGATTAACTAATAGGTAGATGTAAGATTATGAAGATAATTAGAGGAATATTAGTACAATTTAGGCTAGAAGTAAAAGGGGTTAAATCAATTAAATATTGATTTATTGGTTAATATCCCAAGGTAACAAGCTAAAATGTATCAATCATAGATTAGCACTCTTTAGAATTGGTGATTTATTAACGAGAAGGTCACCGCTAAAATTGGAGGTATTTGTTGGATTGGTCACACATAATTATTCAGCTTAGTGTATGGATTAATGGCTACAGGAAAAATGAGTGCTTTTGACGATATGTCATATTGATTTCAGACAAGGGGATCGCAATCAATATTTAAATTGCTTGGGCGTTTGATCAAGAGGATTATCTAAGCACCTATGAAGCAGATACTAAAATCTAGATGCATTCCAGACTTGACTCTTGATGAATGGGAAAATAAAAGACATACATTTGATCCATACAAGGAAATGGAAGAAGATGAATTAGGAGTCTATTATTTACACGAAGAGAATCAACCTCTCCCTAGCATTACCAAGCCAGATCACAAAGATGATAATGAAGTATGGAAATTATTATTTCATGGCTCAAGGAGTAGGCAAGGTGCTAGGAGGAGGAGCTATGCTTGGTTCACTACAAGGTACAAATTATTACTCAGCTTTCTGATTTTAGTTTTCTTGGTCAAACAACACAGCTGAGTATGAAGCCCTGATTCATGGATTGCATTGGGCAAGAGAGAGAGGTATTAAAAACTTGTGAGTGTTTAGGGATAGTGAGCTAATTTTGAACCAAGTCAGAGGAAAAATGTTTCTATGAATGATATTTTGAAGAACTACAAAAAATATGGTATCTAATTGAATATTTTTAAGATTTTAATATCAATTCCATCCCGAGAAAGAAGATATGAAGTAGCAAAAAAACTTGCAGTCCAATTGGGGCAGCATTTTATGTTGTAGGAAGTATCAAAAGTGAGAAAACTCTAGCCTCATATCAAAGTGGTTTTAAGACTAGTTGTACCAGATAACAACACAAGTTAGCAAGTCTTCAAGAATGATCAACAAATTGTTAATTTTCTACAATAAGAAGCTGAGTTCTCTGCTAGAAACCAAGAACAAGTTGGAGCAGCAGTATGGTGACCAAGTGGTGCAGCTGAGAACTAATAAATTACCAAAATGTCTTGTAACTTTGGATTCAATCTTCAACCCAAATGATCAGCTTTGAAAAGATAAAATAAACATTCAGGTGAAGGGTGAAGATTCAAATCTCATTTCAGTAGATGAAGACAAGACATTGCAAAATTGGTAAAGTAAGTACCCCACAAGAGAAATTTGAATTTGTTCAACTTTTTCAAGAGTTCCTGGATGTCTTTGCCTGGACTTATAAGGATTTAAGAGGTTTTAACCCAAAGTTAGCACAACATACTATTGAGCTAGATCTGAAATCCAAGCCCGTCAGACAAAGCAAAGACCAGTGAATCCTCACATTAAACCTCTCATGAGAAAAGAGTTGAATAAGAATAATTGAAGCTAACATCATCTTTCCTATCAAACATTCAATCTTGGTTGCAAACTTGGTGCTAGTAAGGAAGAGAAACAAATAAATCAGATTGTGTGTAGACTTTCTGTGATCTAAATAGAGCTTCACTCAAAGATCATTATCCACTTCCTTCAATGGAACAAATCTTGCAGGTTGTAGCTGGTTCAGAAAGGTTTTCATTGCTAGATGGCTACTCAAGCTATAACCAAATAATGGTGAAGGAATAAGATCACTTCAAGATAGCCTTCACTACAAAATGGGGCACATATTCTTATGAGAAGATTCCATTTGGACCATCAAATTCTAGAGCAACATTTCAGTGAGCTATGGATATGGCATTCAAAGGACTAATCAACAAAATAGTGCTTATATATCTAGATGATATCATTGTGTTCTCAAAAAATGCAGCAGACCACCTCTTTCACCTAAGGCAAGTATTTTAGAGATGTAGAAGATTCGGAGTGTCGTTGAATCTAAAAAAGTGTGTATTCTTGGGTCATGAAGGAAAATTTTGGGCCACATTGTTTCAAGAGAAGGGTTGACAATTGATCCTGAAAGAGTTGAAGCCATCGAACACTTCCATTACCACACCATAAGAAATCTCTCCAAAGCTTCTTTGGAAGGATAAACTTTGTCCACAGATTTGTGCCTAATTTTTCCACTCTTGTGAAGCCATTAACAATGATGTTGAAGAAGAATCTTGCATTCAAATGGACAGCAGAAGGAAAAGAGAGTTTTGAGGCTATCAAGCATGCAATATCACAAGCTCCAACTCTTATCAACCCATAACTTTTCAAAGGACTTCATGTTGTATGCTTTTGGAGGATCAGACACAATCTCAGCTATCTTGGTACAACTGAATAGAGAAGGTTCATAACAACCCATAGCATTCTTCAGTCAAAGCTTGGAAGATTACGAAGTAAGGTATTCTTTTATTGAAAAGCACGTTCTTGCTGTCATTAGGAGTTTGAATAAGTTCAGACACTTGGTCTCAACAATAAGATTCAACTGCTAGTGTCTCATGTTGGTGTCAAAGAATTTCTCCTAAACAAGGATTTGAATGAGAAGAGAGCAAGGTTGGATCACTCAGGTAATGGAATATGATATTGAAATCAAAGTGACCAAGCTAGTTCGTGGAAAAGGTTTGTGTGAGCAGCTCGCTTCCAAACAACATGATGAGTCAAAAGGTGAAGAAGAGGTTGTCTTGTTACTGCAGAATGATCAAGAACAACCAGCGAACAATAACCCATTCCATGTTGGACTCAAGACATGGTGCATTATCTCCAAACAATTTTGTGCCCTCCAAAATGGAACAAAGCTAAGAGAAGATATTTCAGATTACAATCCATTCCATATGTGCTCATTGATGGCATCCTATTCAAGAAAGATGTGAATGGGGTGTTATTGAGATTGTGTCCCAACAAATCAAGTTGGGAAGATATTACATGAGTTCCACGATGGAGAAGTGGGAGGCCACTTTGCTCCATGAGTAATAGCTCTCAAAATCATGAAGGCTGGTTACTATTGGCCTACGGTGTTTAGTGATTGCTACTCATGGATCAAGAAATGCAAGAAAGGTGTGCGTTCTTCAAAGGAAAGGAAAGGTTAGCAGCCCTTCCTCTTCATCCAATTTCAGTAGATCAACCATTCATGCAATGGGGATTGGACTTCATTGGAGTTATCAATCCAAATTCAAGTCAAGGCCACAAGTGGATACTTATGGAAATAGACTATTTCACCAAGTGGACTGAAGCAGTGGCACTCAATGAGGAAAATGAATCAAACATCTTGGATTTCTATGAAGGGATAGTCACAAGGTTTGGTGTCCCTGCCACCATCATATCAGACAATGCATTAGAATTCTATTGGTACCAAAATCACTGAATGGGCTGTCAAGAATGGTGTGTACCTCAGCAATAAAATTATTACCCTGGTATTTACCTCAACACTTCTACTAAAACTATTACCCTCAGGGTAATGGCCAATCAAAAAATTCTACAAACAAAAACTTATTGAGAATCATCAGAAGGACTCTTGATGAGAATCTAGAGAACTTGGCACACAAAGCTAAAATCAGCTCTATAGGCTGAATAGAATTTTCTTCACACCCAAGAGGTCTACAGGCAAGTCTCTCGGGTATGAGGGTTGTGGATGGAACATACAAGCTCGTATATACAAAAAGGAAGCAGTGATACCTATATCACTTGAGTTTTTGGCTTTGGAACTCATGAAACAGCCTTGGAACTCGCTGAGTTTGAGCCCATGGAAATTAGGTATGCAGAGTTGATGGAATTAGAAGAGAATAGAGAGACATGCAAGGAAGTGTAAACTATGGAGAAAAGATCAAGCATTTATCAAGAGAATCTTTGATAAGAAAGCTAAAGCTAGGACATTCCATCTGCAGCAGGGGACTTGGTACTGAGGTGGGGATGTTAAATCATGCAAATCCAAAGCAAACATTTTGGATTAATTTAATTTATTGGATGGCAAGTTCAATGTCATATGAGTGGTCAGCATATATGATCACTGAATGCATTTGGCGCATGCTTTGGAAATGGGTGTTACAGGAGTAATGTCTTCCAATTGGCCAAGTTAACTCCGGTGGCCATTTTTGTCTGAATAAATTGAGTTGTAGATTTTTATCAATGTCCAATTAATGGAATTTATCTCAAACATTGCTACAGAAACTAGAATTCCTCAACCTTGTACATATTAGTCTAGGGTTTCCAATTCCTCTAAGTTCTTATACACATTGAGTTACTATTTAGAATAGTTTATGATCCCCTTCAAAGTCATTTCCCTAAGTTCCTTAGAGCACATGCTCTATTGCTTCTATTATGTGTGCTTGTATACAGTTCATCACACTCCCGGAAGAGAATTTTCGCAGCCACGGGAGAGTTCAAATCAATAGTGTATAAATATCAAGGGCAGCTTCAAGTGTTGACATTACACTCCAATAGATCAGATTTGCAGGGACCCGTAAAGCCGAAATGGCCGCAAGTCAATGTATTGCAGATATGGCGGAAAACGTTGTCTGGGACAGTCGAGAGCCCAAGAAAGCCGAAATAGCCAATTTAAAAGGCGGGTAGAGTGTCAATGAACGGGTGAAGCGGAAATTTTTGTCCCGAGCGGATCCAAGTACCGCAAGGACGTGGTCCTCAGATCCCTACAAACCCAAAATCGCCGCACTCACATGTATTGCGGGTAAGTCGGCGGTCAACGGCCCTCAAAGCCCGGTTGCAATTCCACAGTGCAGGGAAAGCGATGCGGACGAGATAAAAGACGAGATTTCCGAGTTGCGGCAAAGGCGGATAATCTTTGACCCAAAATTGCAGGTCTCGGGACACATGGGACACGAAAACCCGCCATACCCGCATTGCAAGAACATCCTGACCCTGAACTTCAAACGGGCATTACTTTTGACCCAGAATGGGCCGATTTTCACAAAATTTGACTTTTCAGAAAGGGCATGGATGTTCTCTATGCCACAATAACTGGATTTCTTATTTTAATGAGGGTAGATGGGTGAAAAAAAATAAACATCTCTAGCTCCAAAAAGGTTAAATGCTCAGTCCCGTCAAATGCAAGAAATCCTTGGCAAACTCAAAATAGCTTCTCACACTCAGATTGCTATATCTTTTGCATTTCTCAACGAAATCAATTAGCAAAGTTGGACTCGTTGGAATCATGACTCCAAGCCCGACGCACAACAATCCAGAAATGCAGAAATTTGACAAAGTTTTGATGTTGATTTTGCTGAAAACATGGCCAGGTTCAGAGTGCGAGTGCAAAAATTTTATTGGTGGTTGCGAGAACATTTAATAAAACATGGGCATACCTTTTCCCCTACTGCAAGTTATGGGACAGAAAGTGGAGCCTGTTGCAAGCAACATACCATCATTTCACTTCATTAATTACCTCTTGCAAGTTAGTGGGAACTAAAATTTCGGGATTTTCATTTCTCCCCCTCACTCTCTCCTCTCAGAATTCTATAAATTAGAGTGTTGGGCTCATTGTAAGATGATGGTTTTTGAGTAGCAAAACTCTATCATTTTGGTTTTGTGAAGCCAATGTGTTGCAGACCCTTGTAATGGACTCCTTGCATGGTGATCCAGGCCTTTACTTTGTAATAGATTGAACTGTGTATATCATGAAGCAATAGATGCAAGTTTGTGGTTGTATCTTCCCTTGCTGTGTTGTTTGCATTCTTCTTGCCTCTTCAATCTCAATACAAATATATTGTCTATTTATGCTCTTACAAGGATTCAGTATCATTGTGTGTGTAATGTCCCCATTCCTACCTCCACAATCTAGCGACTGGTTTTCCGTCTTAGCCTTGGTCATACCCAAGGGGATAGCGGCATAGATAGTTGTTGGGTATGGTTTTCACCTACATTTCACTTATATGTTATATTTTCGCGTTATTCATGTACTTTATGATGACTTAGGTGAAAAAGGTGGGGTAATGTTCTATTTCTTCATTGGGGGCACTTAAGTGGACATTTTGGCCTAGGAGAAATAAAGTCACTTTAAGTGACGATTAAAACATGACATATCTCCAAGGGGGGTTGAATTAGGGTTTAATGGGCACTTTTATGATGGAAAAAAGTTATAAAAGGTGGTGTTTGGGGAGGAAAAAGGATCTTGGTTCGTCTTGCCATCTTATGTTGGAGCTTTCAGCTTGCTTTCCTTGCTTGTGGAGGTGAAATTCCGCAGGAACCCTAGCTACGGTAGTGAAAGATCTATCCCTAACAAGTAGAGCACTCTTCGGTGGTGAAAGATTCAGCCCTAGTTTGCTATTGTGGAGTTTATTCAGATCGGGTTGTCAGATTCAAATTTTTAGAAGCTTGTTGATCCAGTTTCAAGTCCAGAAATAGAAGACAACCATATTCCGTAAGAGAGATCATTTATTTTATTAGTGGAACTTCTTGTTATTGCATGTCTTTGCATGTTGATGCATGTCTTTGCATGTTGATGCATGTCACTTGCATGTCATTGTATGTTGATGCATGTTACTTGCATGTTGTTGCAAGTTCGTTTAATTGCAATAAAAGTGAAGATATTGGTTATTTTCTAATTTTATACCTTGCTGCCATAATTGTACTTTGTTGTCATATTTTTTTATATACAACTATCATAAAAATCAGATTGTTATTTGTGAAAATTTGGTTGGAAATCTTGAATATAAAATAAATCCAAAAAAGGGATATTTCAATGTGTGTATTAAATATTGTTGTGAATGCAGTTGCTAGACTAGAGAATTGTTATCACCCTCTCCAGTATGCACTTCACTTCCATGTTTCACACATTGGAAAGCTATTCTCATTTCCTCCTTTTCTGGTGTATCACCGCTTTAGTGTAGGCTTTGTTTTCATGCACTCTCTCTCCCTTGTCCCTTGAAAAGTTAGACTAGGATAAGATAGTTTTGCCTGCATTAGAGTAGATTGGGGCAGGTAGTTTAGAAGTAAGAACCAACTTTCTCTGGAGGTCTATCTCAAGTAGCAAGTCCCACAACTTGGAAATAGCACCCATGTTACCCAATCACACCGTGAGCTCAAGCACACACACTTGTGCATATCTAAGGGTGTTGTGATTCGGCGATAATAGGGCTCACAAACATTCCACTTATTTTTAAGGCCCACGGAAAGGTTTGGGTTGAAGGCAATCTTTTCATAGAGTTGTTTGGAGGTAGCCTCTTGGAGAAGGGGCCCTTTGAGCCACCTCATAGTATCCCAAAAGGCATTCTCATCCTCCATAATTAGTCCAGTAGAGGGAGATGTGAAAGCATTTATGAGCATTGTATACATTCTGAACCGTGATTGAGGAAGCTTATAGAAAGCTTTAAGGTCTGTCCATTCCGTCCACTTCCCAAATCTGTAAAATTCATGAAATATTTTAATCCCTTTCTCAAACCAAAGGATGGCAGAGCAGCTTCTTGTTAAGGCAAGGATCTTGTCAATATATTTCAGATTCGACAAAATCAATTTGTAGGCTTGGCACCTAGTGTCAAAGGAACAGAAGATAGGCTTCCCAACCACCAAGTGGTTCACTTGTTCCCATGCCTTCCAAATTGACTGAAGAATAAAGGACCCATGAGGAGCAACAAGAAAGCACCCTAATAGTAAGTCAACCAAATGAAGTCATTTTCATCTCTCTTGACCCTTCAAAGCTTATTGACAATATTGAATCTCACACAAACTTTCCAAGGTTCGATTCCAGGTCAAAGCCCTCAAGTTTTATTTTTATTTTTTCACTTAAAAAAACCATGTGGGTACATTGTGGGTACGTACCCATAGCGTACCCGTACCCGGTACATATCAGGCTTGGTACGGGGGGTACTCTGCATTTCTGAGAAGTCTAGGAATAACACAGTCAATACAAAATCAAGGGCACAAATTTCAAGTAAATTAAACAAATTAAAATATCTTAATTTTATGAATTTTTCTACACGAAAAAGTAAAACCCTAGTTTTTATTTTATTTTACAATGGAGTTTTCGTTACCAATAGACAAATATTTTGGTTTCAATTTCCACACCTAGAAAGTTAAAATCTAGAGGCAATTAATGAACAAAATTTTGTGGGGTATAGTTAATGGTAAGGAAAACCCACCCACTAACGTTGCTAAATTGTTAGAGTGGGAAAGATGCAATGATAAAACAAAAGCTATAATCGGGCTTGCTCTTTCTGACTCTGAACTCAATATAGATTTAGATAAATTGTCCAAAGAAATCTAGGATAACCTGAATAAGTTGTTTGGAGCAAAAGCAGTGAATGCCAAATTTTCTTTAAAGCTTCAAATATTTCAATTCAAGATGGCCAATGATGTTACTATGTCCATTTATATAAACAATCTGAGATCTCTTTTTAGACAACTAATAGAGGTTAAAGCTCTGATAGATGACGAGGACTCTAAAGCCATTATGTTAAACAGTTTGCACTCTTCATATAGCAATGTCATTTTTACTCTCAATTAGATGACTTCACAAACCCTGGAAGATATGATTTCAGCTCTCTTGGTTGAAGAAAAGAGAACTACGGACAATGCAGAAGGAAATTCTTCACATATAAGTGCACTATACTCCCGCATGAGAAATAATAGCAGAAAATTAGATAAACACACCAAGCAAGTTGATTGTTATTGTTGCAAGAAAACAGGTCATACAGTCGCATTTGAGCTACTGATGTTCTCAAAAGCAAACTCAAAGATCATCCGAAAGAATCAAATGTGGTTTTTGCTGACAATCCACAGAGAGTGAAGATTTTATTGATGATGAGACCATGGATATGTACTCTAATAAGCTTGGCGTTTTAAAGACAATAAGGGATCTAGTGTAGGTAAAACTCGACATGGATGGTTGTCCAGATAGTTTAGGAGTCTGTGGAGCTCGGGAATTTACCCTTGCAAGGGTCATGAGACAACTTGATGGAGCACTGTGGGAACATGTTAGTATGGAAGGCTGTCGAACAATTCGGGAGTTTCTGTAATTCGGGAATTCAAGGAGGTGGAATCTGGGAACTTAGGAATTCAGTTCGGGAATTACACTTTTACGAGGGTTAGGGAGGCAACTTGATGGAGTTCTACCTGGTCCCAAAACTATTGTTCAATAAAAAAGCTTTTGAAGATTGTAATTCTATCTTCTTTTCAATGTAAGCTTTAAGAGGGGTTATTAAAATATAAAGCTTAGTTATTAGTGATAGTTTAATATTAGTTAAATATTAAACTATTAAACGGTTGAAAGTACTTCAACCATTTTTCACATAATAAAATGATGGAGACACAATGACAATGTGTGCATTCTGCTCTCTTCATTTCTTCTTTGTGCACGTTTTCCAACAGAGGGATATAGGGTTGGGGTTTGCACTTGAGCCTCGGGCAAAGCTTTAATCATTTTGAGAGGCCTATATGATTTTAAAAATTGCAAGCTTGATGGATGGCTTTATTCCTTTATTTGGTATCCATAAAAGGCCCTAAATTGTTCCCAATATCAAAAGAATGGAATTGCTCCTCTCTCCGTAATATTTTTTCTTGTTGCTTTATCCAATATCCAATGAACAAATTTTCAGAGTTATTTTTGTGATACAAGCTGTTTGCACCTCTCTACTTCTCTTCTAACAATTCTAATAAGTATTGTTTTTAGGACATCTCCCGTGGCCCAAAACAATTTTAGAGACATTGTTTATGGCTAGGAAAGAATTTGTTGATCTCCTGCTGCTCTTAGAATAACTAATGCTTACAATACATATTATCTGACATTGAGTTTCCCTAAAATACTATAATAGCATCTACGGTTCATAATCATTACATGCATGTTTTAGAAAGCATACCTCTTTTCAATTATGCAATAGTGGAAGCTAAATTTTCCAGCTTTAACATCTTCAACGTACTGCAAAGTGACAACCAGAAGGATATAATGAGTTGAAAAAACTGTTAAAGGAAACATTGCAAAATATTAGAATAACACAAGTTCAGTAGCCCACCTAAAAAGTACTGCAAAACTAGTTTTTTATGAATTTAAAAACCAAGTAGCATACCTACTTTCCATTTTATGCTTCAAAATAACCAGAAATTACTAATAAGAAAATAAATAGAGACAAACTTCAACATTTGAGCTATTTCCTTTAACTGTGTATCTAGACCTTGATGAACCTATCCCAACACGATTTCTTTTCCCAAAATACTCATCATCAATCCAAAAATTGCATGCAGTTTTTAAAATACAGTGTAATAATTCTGAAGATATTCAGCCCTCCTATTCCAATAGGTTCTTTTCCACCAAATGAAGCCAAATATTGACATCACTGTTTAACATCAATATCCTAGCGCTACAATGGACTATGTTCTAGTGGTAAGCTGGAGCAATTGCCCTTATGACGATCAAGGTTCAAACCCTGCTGGGCATGCTCAACTTCTTAATGCATCTGTGATAATGTCGACCACCGAAAACAAAGCAGGTGCAAACTCCTGGTTAATTTTAATATAATAATTGCCCTCAGACATGGCTTCTAAGCTGAAAGGTACTCTACACTCAATAATGCATTCTTCTCGTATTTTAAATAAGGTGGGCATGATTGTTTTTAAATTCGTTCACAATTTCCATGCTTTACAATAGTGAATGCAGCAACCAAAACATCAATGCAATTAAGGCAGGAACAGGGAGACATACCCACCATTTTCAATGTTGTATAAATTGATGAAAATGCCAAGCAGTCGAATGGTATTTCGTCCAAGCTGAACAAGGCACATTCCAAAGATTCTGGACCTGGAGCAAAGTAAGGTGTCTTGAATTGCGCTCGAAAAATAACATAGCTCTGTGCTGCATAAGAAATGCAACAGGAAGAAAGGTTTTGGCCAATTAGAAAAGGTAGAAACCAAAGAAGTATACAAATATAGTAGTATGCAACATTAGTCACTCTAGAAATGGGAATTTCCTCACTTGACCAATGAGAGGAATGTCTACTTGAGCAAATGGTGAGACAACTTCAACTTCTGCACATGCTTCTTCAAGTGTTTCTCTAGCTGCTCCTCCCGCTGCAGATTCTCCCAATTCCAGGAAGCCTGCAGGAAGTGTCCTGTACCATCTAATATCAGGCAAATTACAACCATAAATTGTTGGAAGCTATTTGACTCTACACATTGGAAACGCCAAGTTCCTGAAATGAGCATATCATTTACAGTTATCCTTCCCATGATTCTCACTTAAATTCAATGATGTGACTTTAAAAGAGAAGAATAGCAATATTTTAAATTTTACCATTAATTATCCTCATGATTCTCCCCTTAATTCAATTATGTGACTTTTAAAGAGAAGAATAGAAATATTTTTACCATCAAATCATGAAAGACATAACAGCGTCAAATAAAAAGTGTGACCCACATTTAGCTCAATCAGTCTTTGTGGTAGTGGACAGCAATTGCTATTTGATTGTTAACACCAGAAACACCAAGTTGCTGAAATGAGCATATCATTTACAGTTATTCTCTCTTACATTCAAAGATGTCATCTTAAAACAGAAGAATAGAAATATTTGTACCACCAAAGTAGGAAAACGTTCTAGCCTCAAATAAAGCATTAGAGCATACAGTGAGCCCGCATTTAGCTCAATTGATCTTCATGGTAGTGGGCAGAAACGTTGAAAATGTTAAAAGGAGTAATAAAATTCTAAGGAGGGTCCTTTGAGAGGATAGATAACCATGACATAAGTCATTAATGCATGTTGTCACCCATAGGATAAGAGCACATCTTTGGAGGTCTTAAGGCACAGTGCATAAGGAGACATATAAAGTGTAGCAAATTTCCCTATGAGGAAGACAAATTGTTTTCCCTCTGAGGGTGACAAATTGTATTTAAGATCATTTTTTTCAGCCTTCTTCAGGTACTTTTATCAAATTTTGTGCATGCTGTTGCAGTACTATTGCATTAGGCATTGTAAAAGCCCTTGAGAATGTCTTAGGGAAATAAGCATCATGTTATGGGTTAATACGGCATAGAGGATGGTGCACACATATGAATGAAGAACAATTTTTGATGCATGAAAGGGTAAAATTGTTGCTCATCCCAATCACGTGGCTACTTTTTAAAAATATATGGAGAGAGAGGCTGTGTATTTCTTAGAAAGGTTATTACAGACATCCTTATCATATACTGATTGGAAATTCAATGCAACTCCATCCATTTCGATCAGACACTTATGGAGAGTCCCTTTTTGAAGGCTGATTTCCTTGAAGACCTTACCCATTCTTCTCCCTATGGGTCTGAGGAAGGAAGCAAGGGGAAGACTTTGATCATATTTTGTTGTTATTTAGGTAGTTCTTTTTATTTTTACCATGTATTGCTATTGGGAAGTCTAACACTCCAATAGAGAATTTAAATAATTAGAAAATAAAGTATTTGAGCATGTAGGCTCCAAATACATATTAGATTATTAAAAATTACTTTTTAAAGTCGGCCATCATTTGAATTGTACCACCTCTTATTGTTATAAAAGGAGGTTGCTTGGCCAATCATGTTTTAGTGAATGTTTATATCTTCGTAAAGGTTTGTTTGTGAAGTACCAATCCTATCTCTCTCAAGGATGAAAACCCTTGAATGAGGACTCTCTCAAGGACGAAACCCCTTGATTGAGGCCTTGTGGAGGACGAAAACACTCTCAGAAAGATTTATGTATGCAAGTTGGTTTGGAGGGTAATAAAATATCATTCTCTTGCATGATTTATCTCTTTTAGGTCAATAATCTATCCATTTGAAGTGGGGTGACCCACCTGGGAGAACTATTTGGTATGTGTTGATGATAATTTGATCAATCTGAATTTATTGTCTTGTTTTCCATAATTTTAAGAGCCAAGTTCTGAAGTTTCGTAAATTTTGGAAGTGAGTTGCTATTTTTCCAAGCTCATTTAAGTTCACTGTTAAGGGTTTCCAAAATTAATTATTTCTAAGCTCAATTCTGATTTCTAACGGCTATTTGTGTTTGCTGAGGGTTTTTAGTATTTTTTGGCATAAAAATCTAAGTGTTTTGGCAAGGTTTGACCCACATTTGAGGGGTTTGACTTCTCCAATTGAGTCTCTGCCCTAGTGGGAAATAAATTGCAGGTTTCAGAGGATTTCAACAGTCACTTCCAGCCACCCTCTAATCTGATTACAAGTTTGATTTCACAGCTCCTTGGTCATTTCCTGAGTCCCCCTGAATTAGGACACTACTGGAGAGGACTAAATTAAAATTAACACTGATTTAAAATGAAAATATACCCCTTCAATTTATATGCGTGTATTTTTGGATGTATTACAAAACTAAGAAAATGAAGAAATCTTATTTTTCACAAGGTATAAGTTAATTTTAACCCATTTGTATGGAAGAATAGCCAATTTAACTCATCTAAGGCATTCCTAAATTTGAACATACTCCAGTGCATTGGATTATTATAAGCACTAATGAGTCTGTCCATAAATCAACTCAAATGCCTATTTAGAACGTATAAAATTGATGTCAATTTTTCTCGAAGGTAAAGTGTAATTTTATATTTGTTTGAGGATAATGTGACACTTGTGTCTAATTTGGAAAGCTTTTAATTATCAAATTCTTTGGTCCACCACTCACGGATATGTATATCAACTTATGCACATGAATATCTAATAGCCTAGGATTGAGATTGAGATTTGACATACAGCAAAGTTTGCTCCTAACTGTAATCATTAGATATTAGTGTTCACAGAAGTAGCATACCAAAGGCCATAAGATGGTTGTATCTTCCGCTTGCAAAGCAGCACCTTATTATTATGCTCAACTAGGCAACCAACAACCTGCCACCCATAATATGAAAAATTAATACACCAGTCAACTAGAACCAGTATATGTAGGAATTATTTCTACTGTATACAATGGAAAATGCTCTTGCATAAAAACCAACTTCAACAGAAGAAAATAATTTTATCTACTCTTTCTTCATGGAAGAAATTACACCTGCCTTTCCACAAGGAGAGATACAGTAGTATCTTCAACTATGACTGACATGCCCAAAGGTTTAATCCATACATTGCATTAAGATAAATCAAATATTCAAAAGAAATAATAGGAAACGTTCAATATGATTGCTAATAATAATAAAAAATATAAACACATATCAATATTAGAATGTACCTCAATAAGATGTCTTCAAAACGAACATTTTGCTCCTTAGTGATCAGTACAAAAATGTCCTTTCTCAGTACAAATCAAGCTCTAGCTTCATAAAGAGTAATTTACAACCAATAGAGTGTGATTTGTAGAAGAGCAGAAGTTGCTGTAATAATTGAGGAATGGTGAACATTTTTGCTGAAGAAAGTTGCATAAGAAACATGTGGAAATATGTGCCCAAAATGGGATATCTATACAAATCATCTTCAAAATTTAAAACTGGCCTACATTGAGAAACATGTGGAAATATGTACCCAAAATGATGTACCCATGACCAGACACTAGGAAATTTGCAGAGAAGATGATCAAGCCATGTCATACCTTTCAATGGGCGAAATTATGTGGCAAATTCAAGATAAGCACCTTGAAACAACCCAGAAATCAGATTCATCAATTTCAAATTATAGCACAAGCTTTTCTTTATTTTTTATTTCAAAAAGTCAGTTTTTAAAGAGAGCAAAAAGAATGTCGGGGACGTCCTGATGTCCCCAGCATCCCTAAAAAAGGCAGACGTTTTTGAAACCTCCCCTGATATTCAAGGACATCCCGGAGATGTCCCTGAATAAAAACCGCTGAACAGGAAACATGGGGTGGATGTTTCCTCTCGTCCCCTCATCACCAAAACATCTAGTACGTTTTTTTGTGGGGGGGCATGTCCTCGAGTAACAGTGATAAATATATATAGATACATACACATATGTAATAAAATAAATAGTTTAATTAACGTTTTAAATTAATAATGTTTTCGTTCTACATAAGTTAATAACTAAATAATAATATTTAGTTATTAAATTCATATTAATATATATTAAACTATAATAAATAAATTATTAAATTAAAATAAACCCTAATTCTTTTATTTGAAATTAAAACTAAATTTATCTAAGATTCTAAGCCTCAATCAAGTTGCACCGCCAACCTAAGTCACAAGGTTCGGGTTTGGGTTCAAGTTCATGATTGTGTTCGATGAGAATAAAATTCGAAACACATTTGACAACTAATAAAATTTGAAATATATAAATCTACATTTTTTATTATTTATATTTTTAGAGTTCTTTGTTATTAATTTAAGAATAAATAATATGTTAATATTAAAGTACTATTAGTAGGTTAATAACTAATAAATTAATAACATTAAACTAATAATGTACTACTTCTAAGTACTACCTAAACTTTTTCTAATATTTAGTAGTAACTTACTAATAGTACTAACTAATAATTAATAATATTAAATAAATAACATACTAATTTTAAATAGTAACTAAACTCTATTGAACATTAACTAAATAACTAAATACTATTAAATTAATATTTTATTACCTACATGGACTCAAGGTCTTGGGCTATTGATGAGATACATGTAGTTTGTAATCATCAAACCATGTTCTATTCCCATTGAATCCATTGGACACTTTCAATAAGTGGCCATGGCGACACCTTGAGGTAGGGATCGAATTTCTCAATGTCGACCAAGAAGAACACAACAAGACACTCTGAATGCAAGTCGCTCGGCAGACATTAAGGACCCAAGCCCACCCCCATGTACCACTTTAAGAAAGTACTCCTCCACCACTCTAATTCAAAGCTCTAGTATAATAAAAAGTGTTTACCATCCAAAGTTTTGTCGATGAGATGTTGACGGGTTGGTAAAGTAAGTTGGTTGTTTCTATTAGAATGTAAGGCTTATTAATAAGGACATCATTAGTTATTTAACTAAAAAATGGTTGTAATCGGTTGTAACTATATCAACAGTTTTGTAACTACATCGATCATAATAAATAGACGGACACGATCTAAAATGTGTAATGTCCCCATTTTTGAAGACCCTTAGCCTATACGTCTCTGTGGGCTTCGGGATGTGCAAGGGGAACATTTTTATTAAATAATTAAATATTATTGCCTGGAGCAATAATGTATTTAATTATTTAATTATGAAGATTATTTAATTTAATTCCCAAAATATAAAAAAATTAAATGGGGAATTAATTAAATAAACATTTAGGTGACTTTTATTGTTAGAATCACCCTTTGAAAAGGGGACGCCACACTTAGGGAGAACAAACTGCTTTTATTTAATATTTTCCTTCTCCTAGGGTTTTCGAATTTTGTGCCTCCTTGCTTATAAAAGGAGTGCTAGGGTTATTATTATTATTATGCTACGATGAACTTGTTTTGATACTCCATGCTTGGAGTTGGGATGCATGCCCATTGATGCTTAGTCTCTCTCTTGCGTGGGAGGTTGTTTTAAGCTGGTTATTGAAAATCAATTGAAGTGATTATTTGCTAGATCCATGTTTTTGGCTTTGGCAAGCATTTGGATTTAATTTGCAAGCGAAAATCTGCCTTTACTGTAGCGATGTCACTATAGCGTCACTGTAGCAGCCGGTTTGTGATAAAATATAAGTGATTTTGGAGTTCCTTTTGCAAGTCGATTTGTGGGTAATTTCCTTCCTAGCTTTGGCAGCTTGTCATTAATGTTATAAGTTGTTTGAATACATTATCTAATGCTGGTTTTTAGAGTATTATGTGTCTTGCTAAGTGGATTTATGTGGACAAGTTTGGCGCAAAACTTGGGTGTGTTTTTGATTGGTTGTGGAAGGTTTTAAACTGCTGTATGCTGGTCTAAAATCTGCGACTTCACCTGGAGGTCATGTTGAATGATTGATGCAAGGGTGGAGCTATATATATCCTGCAAATTAATTGCTTTATTTTTATATAACTCCGGCGGCTACTGTGGATATGCATAGTTTGAATTTGGACTGTAATAAACTGTTGTTTCTGAAATATCCCTTATAGGATACCACTGTAAAATATGCAAAAGATAGACAAAACGCAGCCAAACAGAAATCTGGTTGTTTGCAGAAAATTACAGCTAGGGCAGTGAACAGTAAAATATGAATAACTCCCAAAATATCCGCTCAAATCACTTGACAATTTAAAGAGAACTAGATAATAATATAAAGAACACAAGGGAAATATTTTTGGAATTTTTCAGTCAATATAATGCTGCCAGAAAATTACGGCGTGCCTAAAACAGCTGGAAAACTTCTAAAATTCATATCTTCCCGAATACAAGTGCAAAAATTATGAAAATTGGGAAATAACATATACAAATATAGAAGATGACTTTCCAACCTTCAGATCTGAAAACGGCCAACTGGAAACCCTTCAAAATAGGGCTGCAATCTCCCAAACAAGTCGCCCTCTTTGGTAGATGGCCAAAACCCTTGTGAAAACCTCTGAAAATGATGCCAAATCCTTCCTTTATTGCTGCCGTAGGTCTGATCCGAAAACCAGCTAAGTATCTCCACCAAAACTCACCAAAACCCTCAAAATCCTATCTCTGAAAACCCTAAAAATATCTCTGTGAATCAACCCTGAAAACAGTTTCAAATGACAAGCTAGGGTAGATCTCTCACTACCGAAGAATGTCTTGCTAGCTAGGGATGGATCTCTCACCACCGAAGCTAGGGTTCCCGTGGGATCTTACTCCACAAGCTAAATAGTTGCAAACAACAGTTGCACATGAAAAGAAATATAAGTTTATGCATGAATGATTTCCAACTCCACCCTCCATCTCCTTATATAGCTTTTTATGAGCCCCAACGAAGAAATATAACATTTAATGCAATACATATCCCCTCAAGTCGCCAAAAAGGGACTTTAAGTGGCCCCAACGAAGAAATATAACATTTAAATGCAATACATATCCCCTCAAGTCGCCAAAATGGGCCTTTAAGTGGCCCCAACGAAGAAACATAACATTAAATGCCAAAAGTGTCCACTTAAGTGATCCCAACGACAAAATAGATCACAAAGGGTCCATTAGACCCTCCCAACCGCCCAAAATATAACAAAAACATAGTAGGAAATCAGACAAACCATCCCCAATAACCTCCAAAGTTGTTAGTCCCTTGGGAATGACTAGGGCTAAGACCAAAATAGGGCCGTTAGGCCAACCGCTCGGAATTGGGGACATTACAGTTTCCTCCCTCCTGGCAGCGACTGAGTTGGAGTGAGTGCTAACTATTGATTTGCATGATTGATGTCTCTCTTGGCCAGCGACTTGCTTGTGGGTGTTTGGTAGAATATTGAGTGTCTTTGCAATACATA
Organism: Taxus chinensis; assembly: GCA_019776745.2. NCBI lineage: Eukaryota > Viridiplantae > Streptophyta > Pinopsida > Cupressales > Taxaceae > Taxus > Taxus chinensis. Next base: position 741,286,009 of record CM034152.1, on the reverse strand, counting down.
CTAAGCTTAATCAAATAAGGGTTAAGGTTTATTGCAGCAATCTGTGTCAAGAAGGTCCAAATCCATATATTTATTGCATATTTTTAAAGTGTTTATAAACAGCGACTTCATCCTTCATGATGGTGCTTGGGAACAACGATTTTTGCATGTTTTAAATGGTGCTTGGAAGGTCATGTGGCAGTGATCTGGATAAAGCCGTTTGGGTATGATGTTGATTGCTATTTTGACAATGAAATTCATGCTCATTTGATCTTCCTAAATCTGCCCTATTCTCTATGCATTAGGGATCCCATTTGGAGCTTGTAAAGGCATGTTTGGTACACATTTTAGAGCACAATTACCAGCAGACTGTACCAAAGGTTTAATTTAAGTTTATGTGCATCCATTGGCTGTTATACCTCAAGGATTCATTGGTTGCATATGGAATGAAGTATAGGGCTGACTTATACATACAATTACAGCGACTTGCAAAGAGAGATTCAAACTGATTTTCTGAATCTCATTAAATTCAGTTAAGAATTAATGCCGTGTGAGTTGTGATAGAGGCCATTAAACCCCTATTATTTGGGTTTATTGAGTCATCTACTCAACTAGTTCAAGTAGTACTAATTGAGCTTTTGTTAGTCCCAGTTGATTAGAGTGTTAGAGAGTTGGTTGTTTGCACTGATCCCGGAAGTGGGATATTACAAAATGTGTGCAATCCACCTTCTCTTTATTTCTTCCTTGTGCATGTCTTCCAACATTAGTATCAAAGAGATACAAGCGAGGAATGAGAGAAGGGAAGAACATCAATCCCAATAGGGCAAGAAGTTTGAATCGAAGGGAATTAAAAGGACTTTCAAAATATTTCTGTTTTGATTTTCGAAGGCATTCCGGTAGTCACGAGTTTCAAATTCGTATGAAAGAGTCTACAAGGGGTTGAAACAACAAGAAAGACTTTGTAAAAATCGTGAGTTATGAGGACGCAGAAGCCTATCACAAAATCACAGTCATGCAAAGAGAAAAATTGAGTTTACAATCGCAAATTAGGAGCAAACAAAGTCGCGAAAGGGCTTGCAAAAGAGCCTGTTAAATCGAGGGAAAAGTCGTGAATATATAGTCGCATTTTTCAATGAAGGGCACAGTCACATATTTCTTTCAAAGGAAAATACCAATCTGTGAGCCATTAAAACACAATCATTTCTGCCCATTTCCGTAGCAGAGCCAAAGTCCTGGGAAGGCAGAATGTTTTCAGAATACAATTGTGATTTTTGGGCACGAAACTAATCACGAATTGTAGTTGTATAAGAGTACATTAAACCAATCGTAAAGCAGAGGAACTAGTATTTTATTCTCTATTTACTCATATGCAGTAGTATTTATTTTATGGAAATTCCAATAGAAAAATACTCTGGTCTAAATTTTCATACATGAAAAGTGAAAATACAAATGCAACTTATGAATAAAAATTTGTGAGGCATCGTAAATGGGAAAGAGAAAACACCCACCTATGCATCTAAATTGTTAAATTGGCGTGGCATAGCAGAGATGATAGAGCGAAAGCTATTATTGGCCTTGCTCTCTCTGACTCTGAAACTCATCATGTAGACCTAGACAAATCATCCAAGGAAATTTGCGATGCTCTAAATAAATAATTTGGAGCGAAAGCAATTAATGCCAAATTTTCCTTAAAACCTCAATTATACAGGTTCAAACTAGATGGAGTCTCTATGTTGAGCCACATCAATAATCTAAGGTCCCTGATCACATAGCTAGCAGAACTCAAAATTGCCATAGAGGATGAGGATGCCAAATCTATCCTATTAAAGAGTTCAAAATACAACAATGCAATTTTTTACCCTCAGTCAAATTCAATCTCAATCTCTAGATGATTTGATTGCAGCTCTTCTAGCTAAAGAAAAGTGAACTGCAAAAGATGTTGAAGCTCATTCTTAGCAAGAAAGTGCATTTTATTCCAGAACCAGAAACTCTCGTAGAAGATCGGATAAAGATAATTGAAAGATTGAATGTCATTATTGTAAGAAAAGAGGTCACACAGCGTGGAATTTTCGTGTTCGTGCCAATGATGTGCTCAAGGGTAAAGGCATATCAAATACAACCAATATAGCTATGGTCAAAGAACCACCAGATACAAAAGGTAGTGAGGATAGTGACGAATACATAATATAAAGATGCTCTAAACTTTGAAGGCAAGAAAGGATACAGGGTAGCTGAAGTTCAGTATGGATGGTTGCTCACATAGTTTGGGAGACTGTGGATCTTGGGAATTATACCCTCACAAGGGTCATGAGACAACTTGATGGAGCTTGTGGATGACTCAATATGGATGGTTGTCCAATAATTTAGAAGTTCGAAGAGGTGGAAGCCGGGAACTCGGAAATTCATCTCAAGACCTACACGAAAATCACGAAGCAGCTTGTTAGAGCCCTACCTAGCCAAAGCACTGCTTTCAAAGTGAAATCCTCTTAAGGTTACATAGTTCTAGTTTTTGTTAGAATGTTCGTTTTTTTTGCTTTATGTAGCATAAGCCTTAAGAGGGTGGTATTAGAATGTAGAGCCTATTAATAAAGACGTCATTAATTATTTAACTAAAAGATGGTTGTAACAAATTATAACTATATCAATTGCTTTGTAACTACATAATTCATAATAAATAGATGGACACACAATCTAATATGTGTGCAATCTGCCTTCTCTTTATTTCTTCCTTGTGCACGTCTTCCAACAATTTCCCACTCCACCCAGGTTCAACTCTTGCTAGGTGTATGCCTTGTTGGGAGGAACGATCTTAAATTGAGGCCAATTATGGTTGAACGATTTGAATTGGGTTGTTTATTAGCCAAATGAAGTGAATTTAAAGCCAGTAATGGCTAATTGTAATCTCGAAATTCATAGCTCTTGTCAAAAGTGTTTACGGATCTTTGCTGTGTTATTACCTAAATAATAATTACTCTAAAAAATAAAACTAACTAAACACATCAATAAATAATAATAATAAGTTATCAAGAAAAAATAAATAAAACTTAACCTAATGTTTAAAAACTCTAAAAGCCTCATCAATCGATCACACATAATATGATGGATTTTCTTTGCAATGGAAAACAAGTTTCAATCTTTCTAGCTTCAAAGCAAGGGGGTCGAAATTGTGGGTCAAGATTGCAGGTCGAGACAGCATGCTAGACACATGGTATAAAAAGAAGAAAAAAATCGAACTAAAACAGCAAACCACAGTTGAAACTTGAAAGGATTAAACAAAAACAACAATTTGCAGGATATATACGATATTAAAAGGATTTAAATGGAAACAACTGCGGAAATAAATGGCAGTAGCAACATGCCTAACAGGGATTTCCAACAAGTTTTTTAAGACTTTTCACAATGATTTTTAGGGTTTTTGAACAAATTTGATTTTTTGAAATGTATGAATATCAAGGCTTTTTTGATCCCTTGACAAAGCCAAGGGTTTAACTTTTTCTAATTTTTTTGGAATTACAAAGAACAAACGAACCGGACCGGATTTTTATCCAAACTCCACAAAAAAAGGGTTTGACCCGGATCTAGTTCAACTATGACTAAACCTGGTAACTGTGGTGTTTATTATGGTTTGTTGGTGTCTCTTTATATAGGTTTGTTTAAAGATGTCATTTATCGTTTTGATTGATTGTTTTAGTCTAATTGACAATAGTTGTTAACTTGAAAGCTTTCTTCGAGCAATTTTCATTAAATATTGATTTTTGTAGGATTTTAGACTCGTGTGTTTTAGACATTTTCAATAGTTGTTAATGTTGTATGTGATTTTCTAATAGTTTGTTGATGATCCATAGTCACTTATAAGATTGTTTCAATTTTGTGTGTAGGATCAATAAATTAAATAAGGTGGTCATTTGTGGTCACTAGATAATTAGTGCCATCTTTTGTCTAATAAACGTCATGTCAGTGTTAATGTCAAATTTTCTCCTTATAATGGAGTGTAATATTGGGCGAACCCGACACAAATGCAGATATTGAAACACAACTATCAAACACAAGATACCGTGAAATTGGCATCGAAGAGCATGGCTTCTGGCCATGGTCATGCCCTCTCTTTGCATGGGAATTGTATAAAGTCCCCGTAACTTGTTGAAACTTCTATAGCTAATGGTCGGATGAAGCCCCAGTAAGATTCTGAGGGTTTACTTTATTCTCGACAGAATCAATCTAGGGATGTGGACACCAGATTTTCTCCCTTTAAACTTTAAGGACATGAATGCTTCTTGCATTGTGAAAGAATATTTTGAAGGGGATCCAAACACTGTTTCTTGCGGCCCGAACTGTGTTGCCTTGGCAAATAGAGTCAAGTCGTCTTTAAAGCTCAAAACCGCCCTTGGCGTACAGCTCGGGACGGGTCTTAAGGGGATTCACTGGAGTCTTCCCTCCTGTTGCCGATGGTTTAGCATATTAGTACCCCCTTTGCAACTAGCATAGGAAATGAGCATGCCCTAACTTCTAAGGCTTAGTTTGATATTGTTGCTTCTGAAGTTATTGATTCAACCTGCCCATTCCATTAACATTCAATTTTTCAATAACCCATCCTTCAACCTACACAAAATCACAGACAATTGGTCTCCCTTGCTTTCCTTGGAGACTATCGTTAATGTATGCAAAGATATTGTGATAAAACAACTACTAAACTTTGAAAATGTGCAAAACATTGTGCCTACAATTGAATAAGGAAAGTTTGAGGTTGTGGCTCCAGCATTGGGCGCGATTATAATGTCCCTGTCTAGGACAAGTTAGGAAATAATATAAATCTGATCACACACTGTTGGAAAATAATTAATTATCAAACCCCAACTGCTGCAATTTTCAAAAATTCATATCTTTGGCTACAGAAATCTAAATGAGCTGAAATTTTGGATATTGGACCACAAAAATATGAAGATTTTCGCACAGCTAACACGAAACCCTAATTTTTTTCCCTAAAATGTAGGTCGCCCAACACATTTACGACACCAAATCTACTCCAAAAATTATAGAATCACCTTCCCTTATTTCTCCTAATTGTTACAATCACATTCAATATTAAATTGATCCCAAACTGCAGATCTGAAATTAATATTTAATGGTTAGCAACCAAATAGCTAGCAGATAGCTGAAATCTTCTAAAATTCATAACTCCTTCAATATTCCATATTTTCCCTTCAAATAAAATGTAGATAATTTTATAAATTAAGATCTTTCCAAAGAAATAAATATCTGAATTTTATGATAACTGAAACCCTTCCAAAATAGCCCCCAAAATCCCCAAACCAGTCACTAGGGTTAGAATAAATTGCATAAGTAATTTCTAGCACTTAATAACCCTTCAATACACTCAAAATAGTTGTCCAAACTTAAGCAAAAATAAGCCAACACAGATCAGATCTTGAATATAGATGATTTACCCCTTAAAAACATGCCAAAATAAGACCCATATCAAGTCGCCATGGTTGAAATAATTACAGCATTAAAGTCAAACCATAAAGACATCAAAAATCACCACTAATCATTCAAATGTTCTCATCAAACAATGTGCCACATCCCAAAGACAAGTCAAAACAATGTTAGCAAGTATGAATCATGCATAAGATAAGATAAGATAAGATAAATATATTAATGTCCAATGAATGACCACAAAAGTAGGTCAATGGGACTGCAGCCCAAACATGATATGACAAAGTGCGAGTGGGCATAACTCAAAATGAGTTCCCAAAAATAGAAAAAAATGAGAAAAGACAAAGCAGAAAGGAAACCCAAAGCCAAAACCCCCACAGGCGGGGGGCAATGGAGCAAGCGCGAAGAGAAAGAAGAGAGAAGCAAAGAAGGGAATGAAGGGGGAAATATAGAAGCAAACGAGGACCAATGGTCTACTCATGAATGGTAGCCACACCCCTCCTAACATTAGAGGCCGACAAAAAATGAAGCTCTTGATGGACTAGACAACCCGAAGAGGGGTAGGGCCAAGAACCCAATCCTACCCTGCTGAGATATGAGACATGAAGCGACGGTCAGGGTGACGAATGGAGCAGAGTTGCCCTCTAGTACGTGTGTGCATTTGATTCTGCTGGCAACATGGTGATCAAGAGAAGTGTGAATGGTTACCAATCGAGGACGAAGTGTCTATGACTGTATCTGGGTACAGAATGGCTCTGTCTATTTAGTTCCTCCACCTACGAGTAGACTAGAAAGAAGGTTGTAATTTGAGCTTGTGGGGATGAATCTCGGAGGGTAGGATGAAGAATTTGGTCCCTTGGAACGGCAAAGACTCACGTATGTATCAGGGCATAGAACATACTTCAACAAGAGCACACATACCTAGATGGAATCAGAGAAAATACTTCAATTGATCAAAGACCAACTCACTAACTTCCCTCTGCAAGTAGTAGACAGAGAGAGAAAGCATTAATGGGCATGCATCCCAACTCCAAGCCTTGGAGTATCTAATAAATCTCAACATCATAACATAAGATCTAACAATGATCCTAGCACTCCTTTTATTAAGCAAGGATACACAAAATTGACGAAATCCCTAGCATGCATTGAAATTACGTAAAATAAAAGTACGTTTATTTTCCCTAGGTGTGGCATCCCCTTTTTGAAGGGTGATTTTAATATTTAAAAGCCACCTAAATATTATTTAATTAATTCCCCCCTTGAGTGTTAATTTGCATTTGATTGAAATTTAATTAAATAATTAAATGATGATTACTTGCTCCATAACTCTTAAATAGTTAAATAAATATTTCTGTTATAATGTCAAATGATTAAAATCACTCTCCCAGGCAATATTGTCTAATTATTTAATATACTTTTCCCATTCCAACATCCCCAAAGCCCACAGGGAATGATAAGCTAAGGGTGGGGAATGATAAGCTATAGGGTCTTCAAAAAATGGGGACATTACAGTCCTCCCCCTCATCCCAAGATTTCTTGCCTTTAGATGCAATAGTAAAGTTCATGTGTCAAACATGTCTCCAGAACTGTGGACCAAAATCCATGTGTTGAACATTGTTCTGCACGCACCTGCTTTGAAATGCGAAGGCATGTCACAATGCTCTGGACCGCTCTCATTCTCCTAGAAGGTTAGGAGTGGGTAGTCTACTAGTAATTTCTACCTTGGCAAACCTGCACATGATTGCCGTAAAGGCAAATTAGAAAAATCCCATAGTGTTGAGGGAAAGCACTTTGGAAGCAATGTCCTAGAAGTGGTGACATCAAAGCACTTCTCTCGAGGAGGAACTAAGGATGTACATAATGCCTTATTGACATGAAGCCATGTATGGGCTTGCACCCAAGCTCTGTTATGTGCAGCCCCAAGAGTTGCTGATACATCGTCCAAGTATCATATATTCCTGAGTGATTTTGATCTCCTCACCCCTGAAATAGTGGTTCCCCATGAGGTCAAAATTCAGTACCAACACCAATATGTTTACCTGCATGTGAACCCTCAACTGCTGGAAGATAATAGCAAAAGGTCATAAAGATATCTTCCATAAAAATGAGAGGACATAAACTATCATATTTCAAAATTATTTTCCCCACATGAATGAGCAAACAATTCTAGTGAATGAGATAGGCACCCATGCAACTGAAATTTCCACTCCCTTCAATAACAAATTGAAGACTATCCATAGGCTTGGCTGGAAATGAAACTCTTATCATGCACAATGTGGTCCATGTGATGCCATTCTGTCATCTTCAAGAACCCCCAATACATTGTTCCCAAAAGAAAACAAATGTCGAAACTCAATAATATGCATGATATTAGAGTTGATCCAAAGTGTCCATCTCATGACAAATGTGGTACCTCTCACTATAATCAATGGCTGAATAGTGTGCAAACAATGGAAGATCCCCAAATGGATCTCCTTTGTTCTTCAATGCAATTTAGATCAATTAAGACACCAAAAACTGATTTATGACCTTTTAAAGCATTCACACTAATACAGATCTGAATTATGGAAGAAGTGCGACTAGGGTTTTGATCAGAAACTTAGCCTATAAACAATGATTGAACCAGAAGAATTTGAAGACTGTGACAGCAGATTTAATACAACCAAGTCAGTTTCACAGCTGTATCCTAGCAAAGAAATCATAGATTGATAACTGTCCACAGCTACAGAAATGGCGACTAGCACATAGGATGAAACCTCATTATACAAAAGAAGCCCAATCAAACAAGATTCTTAGCAAATCTGATCCCTATATTTTATTTATCCAAAGCATGATGAAATCTGACATTTTCTAAGTGGTCAAACATGAAATAATCTGGGAATCTATACGCAGAAATCTGCAGATTTAAAGAGGACTGAAACAGTTATATAAATCCAACCATAATATTGAAAATACCTTCTTTGGACTCCCAGAATTGTACAATTAGATAAAGCAAGGATTCAGACCTTAGAATGACTTCAAAAACATCAAATAACAGCCACAGGATGAGTCGCTCCATTAGAGAAAATCAGTACAGCACTGCTGCATGAACTGATCTTCAATTCTTTATTGCAAAAACTCCTCAACTACCGCTGGAAAAATCACTGAAATTCTGTGTAAGCTCTATGGAAAATCCAATGTAGAAATTCCTCCTAATCTCCAAGAGGGTTTTCGTCCTCTAGAGGCAATATACTAAGGGTTTCCGTCCTTAGAATATTTTATACAAAAGCACCTGGCTTAAGATCAGATTCAGAAATGATAAATGATTACAATGGTGCTCTAACCCAGCCACCCCTCTCCTTTTTATAGGAAAAATATTACAAAATGACCTTTTCATCTTCCAATGAAAGAAGAGTGCCAAAATACCCTAACAATAGGCCCAAACCAAGGTCGCACTTTTCTAGGGATGACTCCTAATGTTTATCTTGGCCTCTCATGCCAAGTCGCACTTTCCTAGGGAAGAGTAATAACTTTTATCCTTTCTAAACTCTATTTCCCTCTTTTGTCCAAGGCGCATTTTTACCTAGGGATGACACAAAATTAGGATGGGTCTCTTTTCTACTTTCCCTAGAAAGGACACAATCATAATATTAGACCCAATATACCCATTTAGAGATTATTAATTTATTATTAAGTCAAATAAATTAATACAAGTGCTTTATTAATATTTTTTGCACTTTGTAATAACTCATTGTGACTTAAGTCACCCTTATGTTTTTCCTTTGGCCGTCGGGTTGACAAAATGGGCCAAAGGTCTTCGATTGGGAAAAGGGGACATTACAGTCCTCCCTTCCCGAGATTGCTTGCCCCCAAGCAATCATAAACTGCAACTCTGCATTCTACCAGTTCCAGGATCCCAGACCAACCGAAGCTTTTTTAATAGCTTCATGTGCACTATACAATGCTGCTCAAACACTGCAGAAAAAAACTTATGCAACTTACTTGTCATTAGTGAAACCAGCGTCCTCATGTATGCTTCGAACTTGCCGCACTCTTCATCACCTCCTTGCTGGTCCGTGCTGATATGCAGTGAAAAATCTGCGTAGATGTCCTCACGAGATGGTTCCTGGTCCCAAACTATCATAGACTTAGCTGCCATTTGATGGGGCAGCGTGTACTTGAGTGCTCTCAATGTGACTTGTTTCCCTTTGTGTTGGAAACTCAGCTCCATAGCTTCCACATCTTGGGTGACTCTTCCCAACGAATGAAGCCATTGCATGCCAAGCACAAACATTGTTATCTTTCAAATCCATGACATAGAAATCATCACAAAGTGTATACTCACCAAATAAAATGCTAACTTGGTTGACCTTCTTCTTGCATGGGAGAGTGAGACCTCCTGCTATAGTCACATCAAAGCCTTCAAAGTTATCACATTGTAAACCTTTTTGGTCTACCAACCCTGCATCTAGGAAGTTATGTGTAGATCCACTATCCAGTAGTGCCATGATCCTACACCCGAACATTGTGCCTTCAAACATGAATGGATTATACTTGGGTGCTCCCGAAAGATAGGTGAGTCTACCCTCATTTGCAATACCTGGTGTTGGCTACTCCTGTTCATTCCTCGGACTCTTCATCCTCAACCTTTATGAGATGGATTTTGCCTTTCCCAAGACACCTATGCCCCGGTTCCCACGGATCATTGCAATGAAAGCATAAATTTTTCCGGCGAAGCTCCTTCTTTGAAACAGTCTCCCTCTTGGGTGTAAACTCAACCTTCGAAGAAGTGGGCTGCTCTTGTTGTTCTGATTTTTCCTCCTTGACATTCTTCCTTTGGGGCTGCACTGGAGTAGTGTCTAAGTCCAAGGTTGTTCGAATGGCCTCATGCAAAGTTGTAGGCTTAAGAGCCTTGACCAATCCTCTCAGCCTGTCATGAAGTCCTTCAATGAACAACATCACCACTCGCCTCTCAGGCATCTCTGGCACCATCACTGCTATACGCTGAAATTCGTTGATGTATGCATCAACGTGTCCACTCTGTCGAAGTTGTGCCAAGTCCCTATAGTAAAGCTCTACATCCCTGCGATCAAATCTCGCAATCAACTTCTCACTAAACTCCCTGTATGATTGCAGAAGATCATGTCTCTGTGTGATAAGCCCATGGTGCCACCAATCATACGCTACTCCCTCAAGGTGCAACGTGGCAAATTGGATAGCCTCCTGCTCCTGCATAGGTTTGAGAGTGAGATATGTGTCGAGCTTGTGAATCCATGCTCTGGCACTAATCTTTCCACTACCATCAAATGTGGAAAGGGTCACCTTGTTGGTGGCCTGCTTCAACTCCCTGTTCTGCTGTTCTCTAGGCCTCTGTACCTGTCTAGCTCTCAAGCTTTCCCTCCTTTGAGCACAATACTAGTGGAGGGGAAAGGCATTCCGTACCTCCTGTGGTAGAGCTCTCCACTCATCATGCGCTGCCATCACAGTATCTTGAAAGGCTATGTCTTCAAGTGGCTCCTCAACTAATGGTGGCTCCTCCCTCTGTAGGAATCTAGGCTGCATAGGTCGATCCGCAGTCCTCGTGGGTCTCCTTTCCTCTGTATATCTCCTGATCACGTGGAGGGGAACCTCTCACGCTACCCACCTCTGTAGGTACCCTGTTGTGCCTTCTGTGGCTGCTGAGCTATGGATGCAGATCTTTCCCTTCTATCATGCCGATTTCTCGTCCTATCCATAGTCAAATTCTCCATCAGCTGTCTCATGGTCTGCATCATTTCCTGATGGGAATCGATCATACCGCTGAAAAGAGCATCTGGGTCAGGTCGCTCTCGTCGTGGAGGAGTGTGTGAATCCTCCCTTCTGTCCATGATCCCGGAACTACTTTCAATATTCAGATCTGTTCGAATACGAGCCTGACTCCTTGTATAATATCTGTGTGGCCCAACTTCTCTAGGCTGCATAAAACAAAACCAAAACCCTCCAGGTGGGAGGATTGATGCTCTGATACCACTGAAAGATCCCCAAATGGATCTCGCTTGTTCTTCAATGCAATTTAGATCAATTAAGACACCAAAAGCTGATTTATGACTTTTTATAGCATTCACACTAATACAGATCTGAATTTATGGAAGAAGTGCGACTAGGGTTTTGAATAGAAACTAGCCTAAAACTGAACCCGAACTGATTTGAAGACTGTGCAACAATAAATATAGCAGTTTCAGCTGTATTCTAGCAAATGGCGACTAGTTTGATGATATAAAACTCCCCACAAAAGCAATCAAACCAAATAAAATTGCTGACAAGTTCTGATGCGTATTGGCAGCATATATACATATAAAATCTGACTTTTCTGAGTTAATATTAATCTGAAATTTATATCAGAAATCTGCAGATTTAAAGAGGCTGAAACAGTAATATAAATCCATCCATAATATTGAAAATACCTTCTCCTGAGTTAAAAATAAATACAATTAGATAGCAGCAAGGATCAGACCTTAGAATGACTTCAAAACATCACATAACAACCAAGGATGAGTCGCTCCATTAGAGAAAATCAGTACAGCACTGCTGCAACACTGATCTTCAATTCTTTATTGCAAAAACTCCTCAACTACTGCTGGAAAACACTGAAATTCTGTGTAAGCTCTGTGGAAAATCCTATGTAGAAATTCCTCCTAATCTCCAAGAGGGTTTTCGTCCTCTAGAGGCAATATACTAAGGGTTCCCGTCCTTAGAATATTTTAATACAAAAGCACCTGGCTTAAGATCAGATTCAGAAATGATAAAATGATTACAATGGTGCTCTAACCCAAGCCGCCCCTCTCCTTTTTATAGGAAAAATATTACAAAATGACCTTTTCATCTTCCAATGAGAAGAAGAGTGCCAAAATACCCTAACAAGTAGGCCCAAACCAAGTCGCACTTCCTCCTAGGACAAATAACTCATTAATGTTTATCTTGGCCTCTCCATGCCAAGTCGCACTTTCCTTAGGGAAGAGTAATAACTTTTATCCTTTCTAAACTCTCCACTTTCCCTCCTTTGTCCAAGTCGCATTTTTACCTAGGGATGACACAAAATTAGCATGGGTCTCTTTTCTACTTTCCCTAGAAAGGATACAATCATAATATTAGACCCAATGCACCCATTTAGAGATTACAAATTTATTATTAAGTCAAATAAATTAATACAAGTGCTTTATTAATATTTTTTTGCACTTTGTAATAACTCATTGTGACTTAAGTCACCCTTATATTTTTCCTTTGGCCGTCGGGTTGACGAAATGGGCCAAAGGTCTTCGATTGGGAAAAGGGGACATTACATACAACGTGCTTACCCTTTTTTCTCAGAACATAACATGACAATTCACACCATACCTTCCTCTTCATTGCTCCCAATGTAAAATAAGTGCTAAATGGTCAAAAGAAGAACATGTAACATGTACCAATGATGTTCCAAACTGAAAATCAGCGTAGCATGTGACTAAATTCTTTTGTAAGCAAGCTAACATGTCCTCAAACAAACCAAAAATGTACATTACAACAGTGTGAACATTAAGCATACACATATTCTTCTTGGTTTCCAATTCAAACATGAATAGATGATGCTCATACCTTCCTCTTATGACGTCGACATTCAAAAATTGAATTTTATCAAGGTATGAGAACAATAGAATGTCCATCTTAATCATCTCATGAGCATTAGTAAATATAAACAACTTGTTACTTCTCCATACCATGTAGAGGGATGAGATCTCACTATTTTTGTTGCACCATACATATAAGAAAAAGAGAAACCATAATTCATGCATCCATAAACCATATCACCGTATACCCAAGGAACTTCAACCCTTTGATTGTGCCCATGTACCTTCTTTATGGATAAAGAAAATAAATCTAAAACATCATGCTTGGGGCTACTCATTACATTTTTCGTACCATAAAACACCACTTATCACCTTGTAATTATGTACCTTTACTTGAAATGTGCATGGAGCTTCCTTGAAACTTGATTCTAGAAGAGAAAGAACACTTAATTGCTCCCTAATAACCGTTGTTATACACAGGCCACTATCATGATTTTCATTTGTAAGAGTCTTAGGCATCCCTTTCCTTTTGCCATGTTGACATTTATGCACCCAAATGTTAGGAGCAAAAACATCAACAATAGTATGACCAAAATACCCTATATCCATCCATCTAACATGTTCATACCCATATTCATCAAAGCTCAACATATAAGTAAGAAATAAACATGAAAAATCATACCTTAGGCTGCCCCCAACATCTACAAAACTTAGAATTTTTGAGTTTAGGACAGCGCTCTTTCCCTCATCATTTTCTTCATCCAAACCCCTTTTTTCTCCTTTTCCAATGCTCAAGCTATGTGGGAAGTGACTTGGAGCAACTATGGGACTCATGCTCCCTTCTTGTCCTTCACATGGCTCACGATGAAGGTGAATGATATCCATCAAATCTGATTTGTGTCCAATAAGTTCTTTAGCCATCATTTTTTCTCCATCATGCACATGCTTGACACGAACGCCCTCTTCATGCTCATCATCCAAATTTGATTTCTTGCACCCATTCAAACCCATGCAATCATTAGATGCTAAAAATGTATCATCAAAAATAAAAGAGCTCATACCTTGGAGAATCATAGTCTTTACTTTGCTTGAGCATTGCTCTAGAACACCTTTGGCAAGTGTATGAGCAACACGTGATGCCTCTTGACTCAATCCTTCCTCAAGAAGTGATAGCAACTGAGGTGGGGGATTCTCATATTCATTTAACACCAAAGACATAATGGTTTGCATGGGAACCAATACCTCTTGAGTGTGATCATCATGTACAACATCAACGAACACTTCAAACATGTGAGAAACAAGATCATTACAATCTAGGTCCATCATTATCACACAAGATCTTACCTTTGCCATAGTGTTTAAAAAACTAACCCTCTTACCAAAGCAAGGGCTTGCAAGGTCCCAAAGGCCTTGGAAACTTCCCACCATGACCTCAAATATGTCCTCCATGATAGCATCACTATACGGCAATTTAGGGGCTCCAATCCTCATGACCTCACTAATGCAGAAGATGACCATAATTCTAACTTCCCCATCTTTGTGATCCAATAACTCATGCTTAGCCAACCGCATCACCAATGAATCCCTCACAAGAAGCATGGATCCATAATCATCTTGCTTTATTGTTGCCAAACAACTTGTTGCTTCTTCCAGAATTTTGAGCAACTCATCCTTTGATAGAGGTAGGTGCTTGAGTGCTCTACCAAGTATTCAGAACCTTGGCTCCATGTTACCTGCACTAGATAAATCCATGATCCACAAGCAATGTCAAACCTCACAGGTGCAGAAGAACATGCTCTGATACCACTGTAATGTCCCTGTCTAGGACAAGTTAGGAAATAATATAAATCTGATGACACACTGCTGGAAAAAATTAATTTTCAAACCCCAACTATTGCAATTTTCAAAAATTCATATCTTTGGCTAGAGAAGTCCAAATGAGCTGAAATTTTGGATATTGGACCACAAAAATATGAAGAATAATATGCAAAAATCAAATTTCGCACATCCAACAAAAAAACCCTAATTTTTCCCTAAAAAGTAGGTCGCCCAACACATTTAGGACACCAAATCTACTCCAAAAATTATAGAATCACCTTCTCCTTATTTCTCCTAATTGCTACAATCACATTCAATATTAAATTGATCCCAAACTGTAAATCTGAAATTAATATTTAATTGTTAGCAACCAAATAGCTAGCAAACAGCTGAAATCTTCTAAACTTCATAACTCCTTCAATATTCCATATTTTCCCTTCAAATAAAATGCAGATAATTCTATAAATTAAGATCTTTCCAAAGACCTAAAGATCTGAATTTTATGATAACTGAAACCCCTCCAAAACAGCCCCCAAAATCCTCAAGCCAATCGTTAGGGTAGAAATAAATTGCATAAGTAATTTCCGGCACTTAACAATCCTTCAATACACTCAAAATAGCTGCCCAAACTTAGCAAAAATAAGCCAACACAGATCAGATCTTGAATATAGATGATTTACCCTTAAAAATTTCCAAAATAAGACCCATATCAAGTCGTCATGGTTGGAATAATTGCAGCATTAAAGTCAAACCATAAAGACATCAAAAATCACCACTAATCATTCAAATGTTCTCATCAAACAATGTGCCACATCCCAAAACAAGTCGCCAATGTTAGCAAGTATGAATCATTCATAGAACATACTTCAACACAAGAGAACTCAACACATGGAACAAGCGAAAATACTTCAATTGATCAAAACCAGCTCACTAACTTCGCACACAAAAGAGAGAGAGAGAAAGCATTAATGGGCATGCATCCCAACTCCAAGCATGGAGTATCAAAGAAATCTCATCATAACATAAGTCTAACAATGATCCTAGCACTCCTTTTATAAGCAAGGATACACAAAATTTGAAATCCCTAGCAGAGGGAAATTATTAAATAAAAACAGTTTATTTTCCCTAGGTGTGGCATCCCCTTTTCAAAGGGTGATTTTAATATTTAAAAGCCACCTAAATATTATTTAATTAATTCCCCTTTTTAATTTGCATTTTGGGAATTTAATTAAATAATTAAATACATTACTTGCTCCATAAATATTAAATAATTAAATAAATATTGCGTTATAATGTCAAATGATTAAAATCACTCTCCAGGCAATATTATATAATTATTTAATATAATTTTCCCCTTGCAACATCCCCAAAGCCCACGGGGAATGATAGGCTAAGGGTCTTCAAAACATGGGGACATTACAGTGATGGAAGGGGTATTACAACATGGTAAATTTGTTTCCAGTTGTTAGAAAAAATTGAGCACCTCGAGCCCCGATGTGAAAGGTATGAGGCCAACCTTCACCCGTCACCTCGTATTGTCCACAATTAGGTACCAAACCAGGAGGATTTTAACTTTTTCCTTGCAAATAATAAGGATTACTTCAAAGGGCACATGCACCTAGAATCAAGGGGAGTAATTCTTCATTTCCTACATAGGATGCCAAATGAGGACGCTTTTGACCAGTGGTGTGTGCTAAACTCGAAGGCCAAAGGGATTTTGTTGAACTCTTATTCGGGTTGGGCTCCAAATATGTATGCCTTCAATTTAACTCGAATACCGCAACCCGTCATGTGTTATAGACTTATAGTTTGGAACATGAAATATTGTCGGTAGTCTTGCCTACGTCTAATTGTGGTAGGCAGACTTCAAATGTATGGATTTGGGCTAGGCTCATTACCCTCTTTGACTAGCGTTCTCAACTTTGTTTGCTGATCTACATCCCTTTTTTGATCTATTCATTGGACGGTTTGGAAAACTCCTCATCCCAAATGGACGTCATAATTCATTTCATCCAAATCCTTGGGTCTGTGTAGAGGTTGACTTGAAGCGAAAGCTCCCCCCTTTCATTTTTGTTTGCACTACAAATGGTGTCCGATAGCAGAAGTTTCATTGCTTAAATCTTCCAAATGCTTGTTTCGCATCTCAAGCACAAAATCATCTGATCAAAGATTGTCCCCATCATAAGCCCAAGCAAGGTGAAGTGGCTAGTGAAGAAGGGATTCCAGTCCCTTCCTTACCCAAAGATCTAGGACTAGGGGATATTCTTTAGATTCAAGTTTCGACAGTAGGGGATTCAGAGGGTCTGTTACTTCTTTTAAAAAAAACATTCCCAAAGGCTATTTTGATAGTCGCCATTGATGCATTAAAAAAATCAAATCACAAGGTCAAAATCATAACATAACAATGATTTCGCAAAGAAGATATACAATCGTAGGGCACCAAAAAAAACAACATCTAACGAGGATTACAAACATCGAGGTATCTAAGGTAAAATGATTCGAGGAGATAAATGACAATACAATGGCCATTTTAAAGACTAGTCGCCAGTTGTTTTCGAGTCTCAGCAAAAATGTCAGACATCATATACCCTGTGTTTCGACAAAACTTCTTCAACACACCAAATCTCTAGGGTAAGTGAGTTTGTGCACAATATTCTACTAAAAAATGATGTGTTGATAAGATGAGTTTCAAGCTCTAACAGTTCTAAATCACCATAATTCTATGCAATTCGTGTGAGATACAGTTCATGTGGGACACGTCAGTCATCATTATTGACTTAAAATAGACACGAGGGCACATTCATAGACCAAAACACACAAATTCATGACAAAAGAAATTTCAAACCAGAAAGAAGTAGTTTTTGGGCACAAAAGTAAAGTCGAAGGTGATACTATGCACATTTAAGTCACCAAAAGGGCACAATTTTTTTTGGTAATTTATCTTGAAAAATATTTTCTTATAGATGACTATGACATTCCTTTACATTAAAAAGCCATACGTTAAGTATTCCTTACATTAATTTCCGATGCAAAATCAAAATACACAATTGTCGCTCTATTGACTTTATTTTTGTCAATTTATAGACTATCAATTTAATTTTGTTGCATTAATTTGCAATTCAGAAATTATAATTGTTGAGTGAAATGGATGGCGAAGTCACAATATCTAGCCACATAAACAATCTGAGGTCTCTCATCAGACAACTAGGAGAAATCAATGCTATGATAGATGATGCGGATGTTAAAGCTATTTTGTTCAAAAGTTAGACTTCTAAATACAACGGAAAGTTCAAAGACAAACCAAATGGGTGAAAAATTCATTGATAAACAATACATATTTTAAAGAAGCCTATACTTTAAAGATGGGAAGGGATCTAGTGTAAATAAAGCTCAACATGGATAGTTGCCCAGTTAATTCAGGGGTTTGTGGATCTTGGGAATTATACCCTTACAAGGGAAATGAGCCAATTAAATGGAGCATTGTGGATGTCGCTCAATATTGATGGTTGTCTAATAATTCGAGAGGTTCGTAATTCAGGAGCTTGGGTAGGTGGAATCCGGGAACTCAGGAACTACACCTTTACGAGGGTTACGAGGACACTTGATGGAGTTTTACCTGGTCAAAGCATTGTGTTCAAAGTCGAAGCTTATGAAGAATGCGAAAATTTGTTTACCTTTAATCTTTTGTAAATATGTTTGTATTTTCTTTATGTAGTGTAAACCTTAAGAGGGAGTGTAGGAATATAACAGTTATAGTTTATTATTCACTATTAGTTATGCATTAATTAATGGACAGTTGTAATCACTTCAACCATTTTGTAACTATCTCTTACATAATAAAATGACAAACATAACTTACAATGTTTGCATTTTGATTCCTCTTCATTATTTCTCTGTTCACATCTTCTAACACGCTCTTAGTGTCTCCTTTGAGCTTTTTCATCATTCAGAGCATGGCCCTTCGCAAAGCTCACACTGATCCAAGTTCACTGTCATCATTAAAGTCATTTCCATCATCTTCGCTCCTCGAGCATGACATCTAGTTCTCACTTTCAATATTTAGTACTATGTTGTATGCGTCTGTATAAGGCAAAGGTGGGACCACCTTCATCTTCTTCCACAACGAGGGTACCAATCCTTCAATGAACCATTGCTTCTTCAAGTCGTTGGCAATTTTTTTCAATATGCCCAGTAATTCTTTAAGTATCCTATTGTGGGATCATATGTGTTAGTGTTTATCCTGTCAGGTATTATAGATCACAACAATTTCATTGTTGTCTCTTCGGAGCTTAAATTCCTTCTTGAAAGCTTTCTGCAATCTCTCCCATGTTGCCTTGTCATTACTTGGTGCATTTGTGAATTTATCAATAGCCACTCCTCAAAGTGTGGCTAGAGAGCACCACAACCATTGATGTTTGTTTGTCTGCTGATTGGTAGTACCGATTGCATTCCATGTCCCGCAATGTCGTACCCAATCTTTAGATCCATCATCAATGAATTTTGGTAGCTTTTTTTCTAGAATGGAGATGATGGGTTGCTTATGGTTGTTGGCATTGGTTGCTTCTAACATGGCCTTTCAAATACATTTCTCCTCTTATCATTATCAAACGCGTTATTATACTCAGCCATTCCTTCAACAAAGATACGTACACTTTCTTGCTCACCGTCAGATTCCTTTTTTGTGTTACTTCCTCCAGCTTGTCCTTCAAGCTCACCTAGTGTATTTGGCGTTGGACCTTCAATAAACAAATCTTTGATTCTATGGACCCATGTCTTGTAAGCGTCAGTTTCTTCTTCCATGAAATTTTTACTAAACTATATCTCATAATAAAGACTACCCTCGAGACCAGGGGGCTATGTCGAATCCTAACTAGATTTTATGGACTCTTCACTTGATTCTTCCTACTCCGTACTTATCTTGCTGGATTTTTAAAATTAGTTCTTGTCACATCCTTTTCTCATCTTGTGTATTCCACTAATCAACTAAATCCATTTGATTTCTTGGTCCATTCCTCGACTATGTTGTCTTCTTCTCCCACTTTTGTTTGTGGTCAATGGGATTGATTATTTCTCATACGATTTCGGTCTTCTTTTTGACAACCCTTCTTTTCGTATTGTTGCAATGTTGTAAGATCTTTTGACATACTTCATGGTTGCATTCAACACGGAGATGCTATAAAATAAAGTAGTACCTTGTCGTCAATGGTTATTTTCGATTGAAATTTGCTTCTAACCAATGTTAGACTAACCCGATTTGACAAAGTCATGGCACTAGAATGTTCCTTACACAAACTACACTACCAAAGGACATTAATAACAGAATAGTGAATAAATACCACAACATATCATAGAAGAACATGAGAGTAATTGCATCTTTATTTCATAGGTAGGGCTCAATACAAGTAGTTTGGTACAAGGTAGACTTGATACATAGCGTCCTTACTTAGACATGTAGCATTCTATTTATATGCCAAGAGACCCAAATATTTGTTGGATACAACCCAACTATCAACAAAGGAACATACAAAAGAGAGACATTTACAACACTACCTAACAACAACAATACAACCATTGATGACATAAAAAATGTCGGCTACCAAAATATGTAATTAAAAATATGTTTTTAACAATGACAATACTGACATGATAGTCTAAACCCTTATCTTGCAATTGACTGTCCATCTAAACAGACATTGCAAACGTAGAATTAGAGATTACTCAAAAACTTGAATGGAGTCCATGCCACAACTAACAGATTCGTTGAAATGGAAGATAATATTTCAAAAGGAGCAAAAATATAATATTCTAGAAGGAACAAAAATAGGTATGCCTACAAATCAATTGTGTTGGAAAAGACCTCAAATACAAAAAAAAAATTGAAGTTCGACTCTTGTTGACATCACCTCGTTCTACTCCAATCTTGTTGCCTTGTCGAACCAAGACCATATTATTGCTGACATCATCTTGTCAAACCTAACTGACATCAACTTTTGACTTACAGTTGACACAACCTCGTCAAACTCGAGCCTTGCTACTACCAACATCCTCTTGTGACACTCTAGTTATGAGCCCATTGATTGAACAAGGACATGATTATGTGATATGATTTTCAAGATTCAACTATGTAGATTCAAGTCAATCTACATAGACCCATATTTTACAAGTATTGGTTTACAAGAATCCATCTCTCATATTCATGAATGGTCCACTTGGCACTCTTTGTATCTAGGGGATGCTTAAAAGGGTGAAGCACTGAGATTTCCCAAGATGTCACCCCTCCCAATACTACCCCAACTCAAGCATGCTTAAGCATGGAGGATCCCCAACAAGCAAGCCCAATTAGCTTTCTACCGCATTTGGAAAACCTTCCACAAGTGTTGTCCTTCATGAACCATCCATTATGGAGCTCCCTAGCTCTTTCAATTTATACTAGTGTTTCTAAAGTGCATCAAATTATGTGATACAATTTTCAGAATTTGGTTAAAAAGATTCAAGTCAATCTACATTGACCCATATTTCACGAGTAGTGGTTCAAAAGAACACATCTCTTGTGTGCATGAATGATCCAATTGGCACTCATTAATCTAGGTGATCCTCACATTGGTGAAGCACCACAACTGCTCGAGAGGTCACCCATCTCAGTGCCACTCTAGCTCAAGTGCACAAGCGCACCTAACCATGGAGTGTCCCTCACAATCAAGCTTGTTTAGCTTACTAATACATTTGCAAAACCTTCAACAAGTTTTGTGCCTTATGAACCATCCATTATGGAGCTCCCTTACTCTTTCAATTCATACAAATGGTATTTCTAGAATAAAATGAATTATGTGATATGATTTTTGCAATTCAACTAGGTAGTTTCAAGTAAATCTACATTGACCCATATTTTACAAATAATGGTTCACAAGAACCTCTCTCATGAGCATAAACGCTCCACCTGGCATCTATTACATCAAGTTGATGCTCATAAAGAGCTTTGCCGGAGGCTACTGTAATGTCCCTTTTTCCCCCTTTGAAGTTAATTATGGGATTTCCAGCCATTTCTATCGTTGGAAGAGTTGAAGAAATTATAAAGGAAATACCAACTGTCTTTTATTATTTAATAAAAGATTTAAAGCATGTTAGAGAAGAAAACATGGGTTGGCCTAAACATAAATAAAAAAAGATTATTAAAAGGGGCGGTTATGTTTGGGAAAGGACACCACGTTTGGGGAAGAATAAATAAGGGTCTGGGACACCCATTTGATCATGGACTTGTTTGTAATCATTTGATTTCAAGGGAATACTCTCACATCCAGCTTAATGGGACGAAAACCCCTTTAGAGGTCTCTTGCAAGGGACGAAAACCTCTTGCTTGTGACTTAAAACATTTGTGATTCATTGAATATTATTATATATAAGTTACTCCTACAAATCTGATTTATACTGTGCATTTTCAGAAATGCGACTTGCATAAACTGAGATATTTAATTGTTTGTGTACATAATAAATTATAAAATCAATAAATAATTGTTGATTGATGATTGTTGACTTTTGGTACATTTTTCGAAGGAACTGAAGTCGCTACAATTTATTTTAATTCTACTGCAATAATTTTCCAGAATTCTGTAATTTTCTTATAAACTCTCAAAAAGGATCATTACAATTACCCATCCCAATGATACTCAGGCTCAAGCCCACTTAACAATGGAGTTTCCCCCACAATCAATTCCACTTAGTACACTTTCCATGTCAATAGTATGTGTCAACCAAAATCCCGATATAATTACATTCTTTACACACTATGTAATAGCAACTTTACCAAATCCTTAAGCCTGGATAGGAACAAAGTAATCACTTGAATACATTGTGGAGCCTTTGAAAATTCAATATCATCATTGCCAATCTGAAATGTCCCTTTCTATGAAATAACTGATCGAAGACCCTTATAGCCCAATTATATTTCCCGACGGCTAAGGGAGGAATAAAAGGGAAACTTGTCATAATATTAATCATAAAATGCATCTTAAAATATTATTACAAGCACTTTATTAATTTATTAACCACAATGTAAAAAAAGAAAAACAAAAAGAAAGAAAAGATAAAGTGATAAAATAAACCTAGAAAAAAGAGTATTTTAATTTATTTCCCCAAGGGGAAAATGCGACCCATATGAAGGAGGAAAAAAGGTAAAGGCAATTATTAAATGCAGCCAAAGAAAATTGATTGGTGGTTGTGGGTGGCAAAAAGGCCAAAATTTGTTATAAAAGCAAGTAAACTTGCAAGGGAAGGACATCTTTTACAATTTGACAAATTCTGATTTTTGGTAGAGCTTTCAAGCTTTCCATAAAAACTTCAAATGACGAAAACCTTTTGAAGTTGGCTTTAGAGGACAAAAACCATCTTTAAGCTTAGAGAGAACGAAAACTCTTCTTTCTTTTGAGAGGGAGTTCTATTCAGGAGTTTCCATTGGTGTTCAAATATATATTTCAGCAATGTTTTCAAGCAGTATTTGAAGACAAGATTTGCAAATTTGAGCTAGGATTTGAAGGGAGAACATTGAAGCTGAGTTCTACCCTTAATTTCGAGCTCTTTCATAGTGGAGCAGTTTGGAGTGATTTGGAGCTGATTCTAATCAGATCTGATTTGCAGTTTATTAATCAGATTTTTGGAGATAAAATCAGCCACTTTGCATGATTTTTGGGCCATGAAATTTCTATTTTTCAACTGTGTCTAAGGATTATCATCTGCAAATTTTTATCAAATAAATTTCAGCCTTCAATTGACTGAACCTAGTATTTTCCTCATTGATCTTGCATATTAAATTTGTTGATTTGTTTGGTTGAAGAATTCAGTAGTTTTACTTCAATTTTGAAGGGTTTTCATTCCTATACCAAGTCGCATTTTCCCATATAAATTAAAATCTGCATTTAAATTTTTTTGCATATCTTCTATAATCTGCTATTTTTAGTGGGATTTGCCGCTATCCCGTTTGAGGGAGAAATATGTCCATTGGGGACATAACATTTAGCATCTTAAACAAAGAGCTCAATGGGGATGATTTTACAATCGAACAACGGAAAATCTTATTTACAATACAAGGCAGGGACCTAAGTTTTCATCATTCCTCAACTCTTATAGGCTCGTGAAACTTGAAAACCTATTGCAAAAGTATTGTTTTCCTTTGCTTTAAAAAGTTTAGAGCTTTTTACAAACGTTTCGAAGAGATGCACATTTATCTTTCAGATTGCGAAAATAACTCCTACCATTTCAAGCCATGTAATTGAACTTGATGTTAATTCAATGAAAAGGGATTCCTTTAAGCACTTCATAATTAAAAAGTACATATGGGCAATAGAAGAGTTACCATTGAAATGCTACAAAATTAAAGCCACTTCTCACAACACAACACCTTATGATGAATTTAGGCAGGTAAACTACATTATTGAAAACTCTTCAGAATTCTAAATCATTTAAAAATAAACACACTGAATTCCTCGATTATTTTTTCTCCATACTGATTTTTCTACAGATTTATTGCTTTAACTTGTGAAGGGTGCACTTTTGACTACAATAAAATACATTATCAAATTATGATAACTATAATAATAACTATGCCCAAAAGTTTTGGGACTAGTGGGGGAAAACAATGAGTATCACTGCATTGACCAAGGTTCCATTCCCATGGGTTCTAGAGCATCTCAAAATGGCCATGGGCACACCTAGAGGTAGGGGTCAAACTTTTCAATGTAAACCACACGGAACACACATTGATATAAACAAACCCAAGCCCATTGCCATGTTTACGTTCAAAGATAAACCAAAAGGGTTTCAAACTAGTGGTGGGAAACACTAAGTTTCACAAAGGTTCCATTCTCGTGGGTTCTAGGGCACCTCACAATGGCCATGAGACACTTGGAGAGAAAGGTCGAACTTTTGAATGTGAACCACACATAACACACTATCTAATATTACAGACCCAAGCACATCCCCATGTACACTTCGAGCTCTACCTAAGATTTACCCTAAAATTTTATATGCAAGTATACAGAGCTCTGCTAGGGTTTTTTTTAAAAACAAGATTCTTGTTGAAGGTTTTTTCGATTTTCCTCCTTGTTGGGAAGTAGGGCACATCTGATAACCTTCCAAATGATTAGTGGGAAGCTTACCTCCTCTAGGTTTTATGTACAAACAAAAAGTGGTAGGAAGCACATCCTTAATGAAGGCCAAAGAGATGGAAGCAGTTACTGCGGCAACTGGAAAACGCGAAGGACCTCAAAATGCAGCAAAAACATCATGCATGCAAGTAATGAAAGAGGATTCAATCATTCAACTCGATGCGAGCGAGACCAAAAAGAATATTTCTAGTTTGTTCGGAAAATGGTTGATTTATAGATTTATGGGAGCTCAACTAACAAGGGAGGAGATCCAATCCTGGATGACCATAAACATGAAGATGTATGGGGAGGCACAAGAGGATATTTCATTGTTGCATTTGTCAATGATCTTGATTGAGAAAATAATTTCAAGAGAGGACCATATTTCTTCATAAATGCAAGCATGTTCACGAAATACTAGCAAATAGGATTCAAACCCATGTAGTAGCTTCAGTCAATTCATTAATAGCATGGATTTGTGGGATGTCAAGCCCCAAAAAGGTTGGTTCACCTTGACCAATAGGAGGAAAGGAAACGGTTTCATCATGGAGACTTTGGATAGATTTCTCACCTCAATCAAATGGTGGGATTAAAGAAAGGTCTTGGAAGTAAAAATCATAACAGAACGCAGGCCGGACCACTTGCCCATATCCCTTACAGCAAGCAAGAACACCAATCCTCATAAGAATTGCTTCAACTTTGAGAAATGTGGTTAACACATCCCAACATTGATGAGATGATAATGGAGAATCTGAGAAAGGCCAACAATAAGCACACCACTAAGATGTACTTGTTCTCCCAAAAATTACAAGATTTAAAGAAGAAGCTCAAAGTTTGGATTAAGGAGGCTTTCCAAGACATCTTCAAACAAAAGGAGCAACTGGAAACTACCATGTAACAGATCCATGAGAAGGTTGTGGTGTAATGTCCCCTTTTTTTTAAATAATATGAATTGAAGGCATCTTGCTCATCTTCCTTTCCATGGGCAAGATGAAGTTGAACAAGGGAAGAATTTGAGCTATATTTCAGTTTTCTTTATTCATATTTATGTTTTTATTTTGTGTTTTTCCTTTTAAGGCAGGTCAGCTCGGTTATATAGCTCCCAACATGAAATTAGAAGATAAATTAAGCTCTTTAAGAGGTCAGCAAGGTTGGAGAGTTTCCAACATGGAAATAGAAGATAAAGTAAGCTCTTAAGAGGTCGGTCTAGGGGTAATATCCTCCTTAGACCTTTGGCACCACCAAAGGGGTATAAGAGGAGACACATGGGCTCATTTAGAGCATCAATTTTGGCATATACACTTTTATACTTGATTCTAGGGCTGGTTGCTCTAATTTCAATCCACTAAAGGGTGTCAATCCATTAATGTGGCATCCAAGGAGGACGAAACCCTTCCTTGTAGGAGATTAGAGGACAAAAACCCTCCGATTTAGTGGTGTTGAAGACCATCTTATTTGTTTGCATCTAGGGCATCAAGGAGGAGTCATACAAGAGCTTTGGCATTGTTTGGAGACCCTCACCTAGGGAGAGGCTAGGGTAGAAGATCATTTAGGTGCCTTCTAGGGCACAAAACTTCATTATTACTTGATATTCAAGTTTATCATAATTTATAAGGCTCGTATCTTCCATATTTTGCCATTGTTGTGGTTTAGAGACCTCATTTTTGCTCATTTCTCTTAGTTGTACTTCTGCTGTAAATAAATAATTTTCCAGCTGACTATTTTCTTGAGTTTCATGGTGAAAAGTGCCCTAAAATATTCTTAAAGTGTTTATCTATGTTTTGGATGGTTTCTATGATGATATTTGGTTGAATTTTCACTTTTTGCAAGTTGGTGTCCTAAAAATCAGACTGTTGTTCTAATTTTCAGTCTGCTATTATAAAAATCGGAGTTTACTCCACGTGGGCTTCGTGTTATTTTCTTGTTTTTTAGTTTCAGCCCTAGAAAGGGATATTACTTATGGAATAAGGATTCTTTGATAGCTTGTATGAGGAGGAACAGATTGGCAAATCAGGTGGACAAAACCTACAAGAAAGACGAGATTCATTGGAGAAAGAAATCAAGGGCTAAATGGGTCAAGGAAGGTGATAGAAACACAATTTTATTTCACATGATCATCGAGTTTAGGAGACAAGCCAACTTTATAGGGAAGCTGGAGGATCAAAATGGTGAGATGACCAAAGAGCCTTAGGGTACCACACATACCCTCACTTCATATTTTGAACATTCCTTGATGGAAAACGAGATCGACAGAAGGATGGGCACAAAATGATTTCTTAAGAATCATCCCAAAGTTCATTATAGACCCTCATAATGACAATATCCAAAAAACTCTATTGATTACAGAAACCAAACCCACTCTTTTCGTTATGAACAAGGATAGGAACCTGGACCAAATGGCTTACCGGATTTTTTCTTTCAACATTTTTAAGATCTCTTGGGTGAGGAGTAGCTGGGAGTGGTTGAGGAAGCTAAGGTCTCTTAGAACATTATTAAAAGTTTAAACACTACTTTCGTTGCACTCCTTCCAAAATGTAAAGAAGCTAGCAAGCTAGGGGATTTCAGACATATTTCTCTCTGTAATGACTTATTTCTCTTTGCAATGCAGTTTACAAGGTTATATCCAAAAGTTTTCACAAATAGGCTCAAGAAGACCCTCCCATTCATCCTATATAAGAAACAAGGAGGGTTTGTGGAAGGGAGACAAATTCCAGATACGATAGTGATGGCTCATAAACTTATTCACTCTCTACACAAGAGCAAGAGGAAGGATCTGCTGATCAGGTTAGACATAGCCAAAGCTTAGGACAATGTTAACCATGACTTTTTGGATCATATTCTAGAAAGATTTGGCTTTGGGAAAGATTGGAGAAGGTGGGTGAGAAGTTGTTATTCTACATCTAAATTCTCGGTGTTGATTAATGGTTCTGCGGGAGGATTGATTGGTAGCTCCAAATGTCTCTGCCGAGGAGATACACTCCCCCCAAACCTCTTCATCGTTATGGCAGGGTTGCTAGGGCAGTACATTAAAGATCTCAAGTATCGTTGTAAGATCAAAGGGCTGCAAACATCCACTGACAAAGATTATCATTCTCACCAACAGTCTGTTCATGATACCTTGCTTTTTGTAGCTCCTTGTCTCCAAAAGATTTGAGAAATTAGAGATATTATGGACAGCTATGAGAGAGCCTCGGGCGAATTGGTGAATACATTCCGAAATTTTCTACATCAATTGTAACCAAAGAGAGCAACCATTCTTGAGCAGAAAATTGGGCATAGAAAAAGCTAAGCTTTCATATACCTATTTGGGGTTACCTTTATTCCCAGGGAGACCAAAAGCTAGTTCATGGAAGAAGTTGGTGGAGAAAATCAAAAGGAAGTTGCTTCCATGAAAAGACAAGTGATTATCTATTGCAGGAAGAACGGCCATGATCAAAGTTATCCCCGCTTATTGGTTGTCTTTGTTACACGCACCCAAGGGAATAATTAATCAAATCAGCTCTCATTTGAGAGAATCTTTTTGGCAAGGTAATGGAGAGCAAAAAAAGTATGTTCTTGTCGCCTTGGACAAGATTTGTGCCCCTAAAGAGGTTTGAGGATTCGGAATTCGCAATCTAGAGATGGTCAACAAAACCCTTCTTGCGAAGCTAGTATAGATAATGTATAAAGATCGTGATTAAGGATGGAGCAAAATTCTAAGGGGCAAATATCTAGATCGAAGGAGCCAGAAAGCATTTTTGATATGGACAATAGCCCTATACGGTCTACCATTTGGAATAGTATGAGAGAGACTAATGATCTCATTACAACACATTTTTTGGAAATGTAAAAAGGGGACTAAAATAGAGTTTTGGAGAGATGCATGAATCATATATACCCCTTTAAATCAAGAGGAGAATCTGATAAGAGTCAAAGAGCAGGCTATCTAGAAGTGGGACAGCAAAGTCAAAGATTATTAGGATGAGAGCATCCACAAGGGGTTGATTAAGAGGAAGTTGTAAAACTTCAGAGATCTCCAAGGTATTGCAAAGGATTCGGCAACCAAAATCGAACGACTTATTGGCCACTTACAAAATCCCTAATACTAAGGAATAATACATGTTGGGTTGCAACATAAAGAGACAAAAGAGTATATATATGGTGGCTATGAGAAGACACACTCGATTGGCAGCATAAAAAGATAGGAGAGTATACATTGGATGAATTTCTAGCCTAAAGGATTCATAATCCCAGGCCTAACGTAGATTGGAATAAATGGAACACAAAAGCTTGGCCAAAAATGCAACTGTTCCTTTGGATAACTTTGCCTTGGAAAATCCTCATAGGAGAGCATCTCAAGAAATGAGGGCTTGCAGGGTCCAGTAGATGTCCTCTTTTTAAAACAGAGAAAGAAGGGTATATACTATATTCATCTTATTCTCCATTGCCCCCTCTTCAAGCCTATTTGGGATATCTTTTTAGAAAATTTCCATAGTAACTGGGTAGGCGGTAAAGACATAGAAATGCAAGTGGCTCAGTGGGAATGCTAGACTAGACTAGAAACATTCTCAGAGACACGTAGGCTATGGCCCCTATTGTGATTTGTTGGTGAGTGTAGCTAGAAAGAAATGGGTGGATTTTTAATAACTTGGAGTAGTTAAAAGAAATATTTCTGAAATTATTTTGGACAATGAGTTGAGGAAGAATAAGGAAGCCAATCCTGGAGAAATCAGCATTCTCAAGAATTGGAATGATGTCAAACTTGCCTTTAACTAAAGGCTTCGGTACAAGGAAAAAAAAAAAGATGATCAAGAGGAATGGGAAAGACCCCCGTAGGATGGTTCAAAACTTAACTTTGACGGAGCATCGAAATAGAAACCTAAGGAGCCTGGTGCAAAGAGCATTATCAAAAATCATCAAGCGTAGGTTATAGGTTTTGGATACAAGAATAAAAGGCTTATAATATATTATTACGTCACTAGTAGTCATGTATTAATTAATGAACAGTTGGAGCCACTTCAACCATTTTGTAATTATCTCTTGCATAGTAAAATGATAGGCACACAGTTTACAATGAGTGCATTCCAATTCTCTTGATTATTTCTTTGTCCACATCTTCTAACATTGGTATCAAAGCTAACAAGGAGGAAGACATAACGAAGAATATAAATCGTGAATTTATTTGAAGCAGCTATTTGGGCATGCAAACATTGAATTCACATGAGGGATTCTTTGAAGACAAAAGCGTCGAGGTATACTATGAATCGCAAAAAAAAGAGTACATTATGAATCGCGAACAGAAGAATACATTGTGAATTGCAAACAAAAGGGTATATTGCTAATCGAGAATAGTCGAGGCCTTCAAAAAACGTTTCGAGGGCACGAGAAAGAAGGTAAAAAACAAACGTTGCCATTCTTGAACTCAAAAGCGAAGCAGACAATCGCAAGACACGAGAATCCAATCACAAATCAATATAGTCACAAAAGTTTAGAGGGCACCAGTCATGAATTTCTAAGGACACATTTTTATAGAGGGAACATTTTCAATCACATTATTTCAAAGGGCAGGGCATGTTTTCAATATCACAATAGATTTCCAATCACAGCCAATAAGGAAGATCGCATGAAGGACAAATATTGTGGCAATGATAAAAACAATCTGAGTTTTTGTCTGCATTCACGATTTTTTGGTTGCAAATTTTACAAGAGTCTTTCTTGTTAAATAAAAAAAATTACAATGGAAATTCTAGTGGACATATTTTAGCCTCAACTTTCACACCTGGAAAGTTAAAATACAAATGCAATTAATGAATAAAAATTTGTGGGGAACAGTAAATGGGAAAGAGAAATCACCTACAGATGTAACTAAAATAATGGATAGGCAAAACAAAGAAGATAAAGCTAAAGCCATTATTGGTCTCGCTCTCTCTAATTCTGAGTTACATGATGTAGACCTAGAAAATCATCCAAAGAAATATGGGATACTCTAAATAAAAAATTTGGAGCAAAAGTTGTCAACGCAAAATTTTCTCTAAAACTTTGACTATTTAAATTCAAGATGGTTGACGAAGTAAGAAATCTTAGATCTCTCCTTAGACAACTTAGATCTCTCCTTAGACAAGTAGCAAAAGGTTAATGCTATGGCAGATGATGAGGGTGCCAAAGCCATTTTGTTAAACAGTCTGCCTTCTAAAATTAGCAATGTGTAATGTCCTAACAAAGTAAACAAATAATCTATGCAAATTTTTCTTATTTCAACACTTAGTAACAGTTGTAACTATCACAAGCATTCGATTACATATTCAAAAACGATTGGCAAACATGAACCATTCACTGGCAATTCTACAAACACTTGGCATACATGCACTATTTCTGCACTCAAAACAAAATGAAAACCATGAAACCCTAACACATCAAGCTGGAAGCATTCAATGTTGTTACACTCTTATAGTTGTGCCACATATGCAGATACAAATACTTTATTGAAATCCACAAACATTTATTATGGATACAACTCAATATGTAAAGATTGAAACTGATAGTACTGCATATAGCACAATTATTACAAACTGTTGTAAACAGAATATGATAGAAACTCAAATTATATGTTGAAACTGAGGTTGTACGATTCTATCACAACGTTGTTTACTGTGGCAGCACTGTTGCAGTGGTGTTCAAGTATTGTAGCAGCGGTACAAAGTACTGTGGCGGAATTACCATAACAATTGTAGCGGTGGTACGGAGTACTGCGGCAGTACTGTGAAACTGGAAGTCTTCACAGCACCCAACTGCAGTTCTTGGACATGAAATTCAATCTTATAAACTCAAAGGGTTTTCAATCCCTGAATGGAATCACCTCACTTCAGAGAACAGGTTTTTCGTCTTATGAATCTCCGCACTCCTAGGGGCTTTTGTTCTGGGAGAAGAAATTGAATATGAATGGCTTAGGGTCTGAAATAAGATATGATAACAATAGCGAATGCATCTCTTCTTCCTCCCAGCTCTTCCTTTTATAATCACCCTTATGAATTTGAATTTCCTTTTTCTGACTTGAAACTCCCTCCAGAAGCATCGAAGAAACACTTTTAATAAAATATTACATTATGCCCCTTTATAATAATAATACATAAGTCACTCCTTTTACAATGTTATAAAAACAAAGCTACTAGGACAACTTAAAATATTATTATCAAATTATTTCCCTAACTTTAGCCCTTAGCCCACGGGAAATAAAGAATAGGCTATGGGTCTCCCGATTATTTTAATTCTGAAAAAGGGACATGACGGTCCGCCCTTCCCATAGACTTGCTCGCCCTCAAGCAATTACAAATTGGGATGCTCAAGGATCCTTTCACCTTCTCATGTAGCATCTTCCACTGGGAGATTTTCCTAATGCACTAGATATTGTGTTATGCTCCTGTTTCTCAATTTGTTCTATTTGATGTCAACGACGGCTTCTGGAACCAAGATCAATTTACCTTCATCCAAAGGAGGCAACTCTGCTGGAGGAGTGATGTGCTGCCCTAGTGCCCTTTTGAGGTAGGAAACATGAAATACATTGTGAAACCTGCTGTGTTCTATTTCTGGCAACTCAAGCTCATAAATAACCTCCCCAATCCTCTTCCTGATCCTGTCGTAGAAGCGTGGCGTGAGCTTCTCAGCTCCACCCCTCTTGAGAGAAGACTGTTGGTAAGGCTGTAACCTCAAGAAAACCATGTCTCCAACCTCGAAAGTCCTCTCAATATGATGCTGATGTGCATACATCTTTTGCTGATTTTGTGTTCATTGGAGATACAAAATCATTGGAGATTTTCCTTGAGTGACTCCAAAATTTCTTGACTTTGTTTGACCAAGTCTCTTGCCTCTAACACTCTAATGTTTGTGATGATCAAATCCACAAAAGTAAGAGCGTCATAACCATGTAAGGGCTTGAATGGAGTCATACTAATGGCCCTGTGGTGTGATGTATTGTAGCAATGCTCCCTCAGGCAAAGCCATTTGATCCATGCTGTTTGCTGTTCTACCACATAATTCCTCAAATATCCCTCAATCCACTTATTTACAATCTTGTTTTCCCATTTGTTTGAGGGTGGTAACTGGTGCTAGGAGTCAACTCGGTTCCTATCAAATGAAAGAGCTCCTACCAAAATAAACTACGGTTCCTGTCAAATGAAAGAGCTCCTGCCAAAATAAACGAAGGAACTTGTTATCTCTGTCACTCACTATGATCTTAGGCAACCCATGAAGCCTAAATACTTTTCTGAAAAATAAATCAGCTTCTCGTGGTGCCTTGATATCATATGATACAACAAAGAAACGAGCATATTTAGTAATTATATCAACTACAACATATATACAATCCTTTCCTTGAACTTTTACGAGACTGGTGACGAAATCCACAGAGATGCTCTCCCATTTTTGATTGGGAATCGGTAAGGGCTGCAATAAACCCGCCGAAATTACCTGTTCTGTTTTGTTTTGCCAGCAGGTAATACACTCTCTGATGCATTTGAGGACATCTCACTTGAGTCCTCTCCAAGAAAATCTCTTCCTGATTTGCTTGTAAGGCTTGAAGTACCCTGGGTGACCAACCAATGGTGTGTCATGCACTTCCCTCAAGACTTTATCCTTTACCTTTGATTTTGGAATGAGATAAATCTTATCCTTGTTAAGAATGAGATCATTTGCTACCTTATACCTAGCATCTTGTATTTTTCCCTCAAGGACATCAATAACAAATGCATTCTTCACATACTCTGCTATTATAGTAACCTTCCAATCAGCAGAGATTTCCGACATAGAGCATAAAGCTGGTTTTTTGGATAGGGCATCAGCTATAACATTGTTTTTACCCTTAACATAATCTATGTCAAAATCATAAGCTTGAAGTTTAGTCACCCATTTCTCCTATCTATCATTCATATCTCTCTGGCTAAGGAAGAATTTGAAGTTGTTTTGGTCAGTCTTAACCACAAATCTGCCACAAACTAGATACTGCTTGAATTTGGCCAAGGCATGCATTATGGCCAACATCTCTTTGTCATAGATTAAGAATCCTTTTTCTAACTCTCCGAGCTTCCGACTCTCAAAAACTACGGGATGCCCTTTCTGCATCAAAACTGCACCAATCCCTTCTCCTGATGCATTGCACTCTAATACAAATAGAAGTGAAAAATTCAGAGCAACTAACATAGGGCGCGAACTCATTACCTCCTTGAACTTATCAAAGGCTTCTCATTCTGATTTTGTCCATGTAAAAACTCCTTTCTTGGTCACATTTGTCAAGGGTGTTACAGGTTGTGAAAATCCCCTAATAAATCTCCTATAATAGCTACAAAAGCCAAGGAATCCTCTTAACTGTGTTAGTGTGGTGTAGGAGGCCATTCCAAGATTGCTTAGATCTTTCGTTAATCTACCCAAACTCCTTGAGCACTAATGACATGGCCCAAGTACAAAATTAATGTTATCCCAAATTCACATTTGGACTCTTTTGCAAAGAGAGTTTGTTGCTCTAATATACCTAGAACTGTGTCCAAATGCCTCAAAGGATCTTCCCGTCTTGTTATAAATCAGATTATTATCAAAGAAAACCAAAACGAATTGTCTCAAGTGCTCCCAAAATACTTGATTCATGAATGATTGGAAAGTGACCGGTGCATTTATCAAGCTAAAAGGCATGACCAAGAACTCATAATGCCTACAATGACACTTGAATGTTGTTTTGTGTATATCCTCATCCCTCACTTGAATCTGATGATATCCTGATCTCAAATCAATCTTTCAGAAATATGCAACTTCATACAGCTCATTAATCAATTTTATCAATCCTAGGGATAGGATACCTATTTTTGATGGTTTTCTTGTTCATGGTTCTATAATCAATACACATCCGCATAGTTCTGTCCTTCTTCTTGAAAAGGATCACTGATGACACAAATGGGCTAGAACTAGGCCTGATATGTCCCATCTCCAAGAGTTCCTTAATGGCCTTTTCAATCTCCTCTTTGTACATTCTTGGATGGCGGTAGGGAGTAGTCATGACATGCTTAGATCCTAGTTCCAACTCAATGATATGCTGAAATCATCTATCAGGTGGGAAACCTGGAGGCAAACCACTAAACACCACACTATGCTTATTCAAGATTTCTTGAACATTAACCTGATAAGTGCCCGGCTTACCCATGGATGAATTTTTAGGAATCACTAAACAACTTGCTGCCCATGCCACTTGCCCTTTGTGGAAGGTTCTCTCCATTCTTTTAGTTGTGACCACCCGTGGTGATCCATTTGAGATACCTCTAAGCACCACATCTTTCCCTACAACTTTAAACGTAAGCTCCTTAGTATGATAATTATGTGAAGACTCACCAAGGGGATGCAACCATCGAACGCCCAACACCAGATCAGTCTCTCCTAATCCCACAATGTAAAAATAATTACATATCTTATGGTCCCCCAAAGTGATGTTGAGTTGCCGAATTATTTTGGTGCAGGGGATGGTGAAACCATCAACAATAATAACATTAGAACCTTCAAAATCTTCAACTTCTAGTCCCCTCTAACCACTAAACCTTCATTAATGAAGCTGTGGGCAGCCCCACTATCAATGAGCACTGCAACCCACTGTCCAAATAGCACTTCGCAGACCCTGAATGGATGATATCTAGGTGCTCTTGAAAGAGTTGCAAGTGTGCCGTCAATTATGTCCTCATCTTTAATCTTTTCAGGTTCGTGCTCTTCCCTTACTATCTGTGGCTCAGGTTATTCATTATCAATGTCATAATCAGATACACATCTATGTAGTGAACTTGGCCGTTGCCAAGGCATCTATGACCAGGTGCCCGTGGATCCTTGTAAGTGAAACAAAGCTTCTTCCTCTTGAGCTCATTTATGGATTCTTCTTCCTTGCTTGATCTTGGTGGTGCATCCTTTTGATCAAATCCCCCTTTTGGAAAGGTTTCTCTTGCTGCCCCAGAGGTGGTGTTTTTGCATAGAGCTTATCCTTGGGCACTAAATCCTGCAATGTGAGAGCTCTCTTAATGGCATCCTATAAGGAGGGTGGATCAAAAGCTTTTACCCAATCTTTGAGAGGTTCGGTTAAGCCCTCCGTGAACACAACAAGAAGCCTCCTTTCAGAGACATTGGGAACCATGACCGATAGTCTCTGGAACTCTGCCACATAGCTATCCACTATACCATACTATCTCAACTGTGCTAACTCTCTGAAATGGATCTCAAGGTCTTTCTTGTCAAATCTCTCAATGAGCCTCTAGCTGAATTCCTCATATGTGTTGATGATGTTATGTCCCTAGGTCACTAGACCATGGTACCAACCACTTATCTGCTATTCCCTTCAAA
This sequence comes from Taxus chinensis, assembly GCA_019776745.2. NCBI lineage: Eukaryota > Viridiplantae > Streptophyta > Pinopsida > Cupressales > Taxaceae > Taxus > Taxus chinensis. The sequence goes on along the minus strand of CM034152.1, from coordinate 741,249,744 downwards.
TATACTGTGGCAAGCTTGATGGCCTCTTTTTCATTACATGATGTTTACTAAGAAATGTGTCCAGTTTCTGCACCCATACACGAGTTGTACATTTGTTAGACCCATCAAAAGCTGGAATAATTAACTTACCTAACCTCTATTGTAGATCCTTGCGAGGTTGGTTTTGTGTTTGATCTTCTCTTGTTTTTATGTCCATTCTTCATCTTCAAATTGCAAAATTTGTGAGAGGACATCTCAAAATGGAAATAGGGTCCAAGGGCTCTATACTCATCAAACAAAGCTGCAAAATTATCTTTGTTCATATTTTGTTCTTCTTGTTCTAATTGCTCCTCTTCTCTTTGAAGAAATTCAGGCTGGAAGGGCCTAGGTGCTAATCCAATCACTATTTTGTTATTACTTGAAGCAATACCTTCACCCATAGGGGGTTTGGATTGGTCTTGGTGTGTTCATGATTTTGCATTGTTTGTAATAACAAGCCATGAGGTTTGTCATTTGCTACTGTCTTTAACTCGTGTTAACAATTCCATTGTATTGCATCTCTACTTTTGTCTCATCAATAACACTTGCTTTCCTCTTTTAAACCCAATTCCTCTACCTCTTTTACAACTGTTTTTGTTCCTTGGTTTTGCAACCTCCTTCTTTCCCTTTGGTAAAATCTAATTGCTTTATCACTAAGTTGCATTAAATGTTACTCCCAAACCCGCACACTAGTAATATGTTAGCTCCGATACAACCGTAATGTCCCTTGCAAAATAAACCAATAATCCATAGCAAATTTAATAGGAACAATTGTAACTATCACAAGTATTCATTGACGTATTCACAAATAATTGGCAAGCATGAACCATTTACTAGCAATTCCAAAAACCATTTGGCATACATGCACTATTGTTACACAAAACAAAATGAAAACTATGAAACCCTAACACATAAAGGAGGAAACATTCACTGTTGTTACACTCTTATGAGTGCGCCACATATGCAGATGCAAATACTTTATTGAAATCCACACATTTATTATCGATACAACGAAGATGGAAAGACTGGAATTGATAGTACTGCATATAGGACAGTTATTACAAATTGTTGTAAACAGAATATGATAGAAACTCACACTTTAATGATTGAACCTGAGGTTGTAAGGTTCCAACACAACATTGTTTATTGTGGCGGCAATATTGCAGTGGTATTGAAGTATTGTAGCAGCGGTACAGAGTACAGAGTACTATTGCAGCGGTACGGAGTAGTATAGCAGCAGTGCAGCAAACTGAAAATCTTCAAAAAATCCTTCTTACTCAACTAGACTAGACATAAACTTCCAATCTTCAGATTTATATTCAGATTTATTTTCCTCTTGAGAAAGATGTTGAATTAGAGGATGAAATCTGCCACATAAACTGTGTAATACCTTCGATGCAACTTTGTGTATATGATTATCTTGAGAAAGGTATATGGTGGCAAGATCTGTTTCATTTGACAGGTACAGGTGCAAGGGATCTTGGATAACTTCAGCATGTTTTGTCTCTTGTGCATGGCACTTGGACAAAACAAGTTTTGGAATTGCTCGAGGGCAAGCAACTTTGGGATGGGTGGACTATAATATCCCCTTCCCAGTCAAAGACCCTTAGCCTATTTTTGTTTACCCGACGGCTAAGGGAAAAAAAATAAAGGTGACTTAAATTCTAATATTTTATTATAAAGTGCAAAAATAAATAAAATAATATAAAAGCACTTATAATAAATTATTATGGACTTAATCATAAAATAAAATACAAAAAACAAATAAAAGGATTAAAACACTTAGCAAAATGTATTTTTTATGGAAAAGCGCGACTTGCTTGGTGAGCAAAAGAAAATAGAAAAAGGGCAAAGAGCATATGAGCCAAAAGTTATTCCTTCTAGAAAAATGTGACTTGCATTAGGAAGGAAAATGGAGGGAAAAGAGGCATTTAATGAAGAGAAAGGTGATTGGTTTCATGAGCAGGCTATTTGGGGTCACAAACTATATTTAGGCAAGTCGACTTGCCTTTGGAGAGACACAATCCGATCATCTTCTAAATTTTGATTTTTATTTGAAGCTTTTAGCTTTGTCTGAGTTATCTCTAAGGACAAAAATCTAGGATATACCGATACGCGGGGGGGGGCTAAAACCAGTATGAAACGTACCGAGTACAGGCAGACGTACCCGGCCATACCCAAGGGGTACCGGACATACCCTGCCCGCCCCTAGCCATGTATCCCCTCAAAAAACCTTTTTTTTTAATATTTTCAAAGTCATTTAATAATAGAAAGTGTATGTTTCTTATATTTTAAACCCTAAAAAGCTAACTACACAACGATAAAACCAAAACATAAAGCAAAGAAACTTACCTCTCCTTCCTCATTTCATCTTTGGCTCTCTAAACTTTCATTTTGCTTGTCTAGGGTTTGATAATTCAAGAACAAGCATTGCAAGTATTTTCCTAAGTTGGTAGGAGTGTGTATTTGCTATCAAGGCCATTGAGGAGCTGCAAAGGAGGAGGATTTGTGGTTTATTAAGTGAAGGTAAAAAGTTTTAAGTTTTATTATTTAACTTCTAAGTTTGTTTCTCTTTTTTTTTTGTTTTTTTAATCTTTCACACACTTCATGTTTTTGCTTATGTTCATTATTTTATTTTTTCCCAATTGAAATTTTTATTTATTAAAACCGTTTTTTCTTTTTAATTTTTACTATTTTCAATACATACTATCATGGTTATGCCCCTAGGGAAAAGAGTTTAACTTTTAAGTTTATTTTTTAAATTTTAGGACTTTGTTTTTTTTGCTTATGTTGTTGGTTTTGAACATGTGTAAGTAACTTCTGCAATGGCAACAAGTTCCACCACCTCTTCTGGGCAATATTTGATCAAGGAATTTGACCCAAATTCGCCAATATGGGAGGTATGTAACAATACTTGAACAACTTCCAGGTGTTGGGTGTTTTGTTTGGAAATGCAACGAGTGTGAATCAGTATTCAAAAGATTTTATAATCGGCTGAAAAGTCACTTCTGTGCGATACCGGGTCACGGTATCAGAAACATGAAAGGGGAAAAATAATGTTGGGCTGCCAAAAGCACAAGTTTTGGGCATATATCAAATAGCAAGAAGATGCATAGACAGCTTTGGCTTTGAAAGCGGGGTCATCCATTGGCCAAAAGAGGAAGTTTATCTTGATCAGCGAGACCTCTTGGAAAGATCCCAAACCCTTTTTTTGCCTGAATATTTTTTTATTTTTATTTTTTAATATATATTGCCCTGGCTCAAATCTGAACTGATAACATCAAAAGGGTCCATAGAACATACTAAACTGCATAGATAAATTAAATAAAACAAAACCCGCCAAACCAGGTGAATCCAGAAAAGGCGCCTAGGGTTTAACAAACAGATTTCTTCATAAACAATTCAGCTGTGTATTTTAATAATGATTTCTGATGCTAAATATTATGGCCAATACAATTATAAATCTGCAGATAGATTTAATAATAAAGATTGGCTAAAAACCCTCTGTAAATGAATCAAATCAAATCGATTTGATATATATTTGATGCTGGGAATTACAATAAATATCTATCATGAAAAATACCTCAGATACGGCACATAACAACTGTAGAAGAAGTTGCCCCCACTCTAGAAGAAGTTTGTATGCCCACATGCTGCAATTTATTTCTCTAACTGTTGGAATAATAAAAAACCTGTGAATACAATGAAGACCCTGTGTGAATCTTCCTCCTTCGAATTGGGTTTCCGTCCAATCCGTAATCTCCAAGGGTTTCCGTCCTTCGAGAGTAATTAGCAAGAGCTGCTCTGAATTTGTTTTTTTTGTTCAACATAATCAGTGTCCCCAGCAAATGGGGCCAAATCCTCCTTTTATAACCTTTTCCGAGAATTTTCATTAAAAAGAAAATATAATTAATAAATCACTTTATTAATTAATTACACCTTATAACTCCGGAAAGTGATTTATTTAATTAATTAATCAATCCCTGGCGCCCAAGGTCACTGAATTAGCATCTCATCATTTAGAACTTCACATTCTCTTTCCAAAGAGCTATAATACTGAGGTGATCGCCAAGTAATTCGTACAAATATAAGCAACCTGAGTAAAATAATTAAAATAAGACTAATGCCTCCCAAAGTGCGGAAATAGTCGGAAAACACCAGAATCGGAAACTGACTGAGCAGAAGCGATGCCGATGACAAATAATGAGAAATGAAGTCAGTTGGGTGACTTACTATAAATAGATACTCTCTCCAAGAATCTTCGAGAACACACAAGAAGCCAGAAATAACATCGAAAAGTGCCAAGTGAGTCCTTAAGACCAACAGACCTCATTGCTAACATCAAATAATCCACCAGATCGTCGATAAAACCCTTACTTGCTATGCACATCATCTCCTAAACAACGGGACTAGCTTACGAAGATGACAAATAAGCTACCCACCAAGTGTCCCAAGGATCATGCCGGAAAGAGGGACATTACACCTCTTGTTGCCACCATCAAGCAGTGCATCCCCAATTGTGACCACGCCACATCCATTTATGGCACCTACCTCCATGGATGATGAGGATTCACCCCTTTCACGAAAGAGAAGTAAGCCAAAAGGACCATTGGAAAAAGTCCTTTCAAAACGAGAGCAGGGATATTGCAGATGAGCACATTGCAAGATGTGTGTCTGACAATGGACTTTCATTTAATGTTGTGAGGTCATCTTATTGGCAAAAGATGGTGAAATCCATCAATGAGGCCCCAAAAGGGTACAAATCACCAAGCTATGAGAAGATCCGCACCACCATATTGGATAAACAAAAAAAATATGTGGAAACCTCCTTACAAACCAATTAGAGACTCATGGGCAAAAACAAGTGTATCCATCGTTTCTGATGGATGGAAAAATGCAAGAAACCGCCCTTTGATCAATGTGGTTGCAATAATGCCCTAAAGGGGCAATGTTTTTAAGCGCAGTTGATTGTGAGGGGCAAGTGAAGGATGCCCAACTTATAGCCAACATTCTCTTTAAGTCCATTGAGGCAGTGGGGCCTGAAAATGTTGTCCAAGTCATAACGGACAACGCCAAAAATTGCAAAGCCGTGGGGATGCTAGTTGAGGCACGGTATGGGCATATTTTTTGGACACCATGTGCCATGCATTCATTGAATTTAATGCTAAAGAAAATGGCAAACAAAATAGAGTGGATCCAACAAGTGTATGAAGAAGATGAAGAGATCCAAATGTTTGTCACCAACCACCACATGTCACAGGGCATTTTTTGATCATTCTCGTAGTTGGAGCTATTGAAGGTAAGGAAAAGCTTTTTTTCTTTCTTTTTAAATTAAAATTTAAATATAAGTTTTTTAGTATTCTTTTAGCTTTCAATTTTATTTTTAACTTTTGTTCCTCATTCTTATTAGGTTGCTGAGACTCGGTTTGCATCACACACAATCGTCTTGAGACGACTAGTGAAGGTGCAAGAGGCACTCATGAGGATGGTAACATCCAATCTTTGGTCTGTATGGAGGCAATCAAACACTCAACGGGCTCAAAAAGTGAAGAACCTGATCTTAGAGGACCCTTGGTGGGATAGAGTGGATTATCTGTTGAGTTTTACGGAGCCCATTATGAGTATGATCCAGTTTACTGACACCGATCAGCCATGTCTAGGAGAGATATATGACGGCATCGACTCAATGATTGAGAAAATAAAAGCCGTCATAAATGCAAAAGAACAAGATCCCGAAGAAATATTTTTCAAAACAAGTGAAGTCAATCCTCATTGAGCGGTGGAACAAAATGACCACCCCATTACATCTACTAGCTTTTGCATTGACTCCTAGATTTTATAGCACAGAGATCCTTTCCTTGCCAGGGAGGGTAGCACCATACAGAGATGTGGAAGTCAGTGAGGGATATATGGCGGCAGTGGCTAGGCTCTTCCCTGATCCTGAGGCCCAAGACCAGGTTATGATAGAGTTTGGCAATTTCATAGCAGAAACGGGTCATAGCCTTCTCACTCTTCGGAGCAAATACAAGATGGATGCTCATATGTGGTGGTACCTCCATGGTACTTCATCGGTTTACTTGGAACCTCTTGCAATCAAGGTCTTGGCACAAGTAGGTTTTTAATTTTTTTATTGTCTTTTATTTTAGTTTTGTAAAATTTAAGTTTGAGTGTTTAAATTTGAAGTTGAACTTTGCATTGACTTTGAAGTTTGGGTTGCCTTAATAGGTTGCAAGTTCATCTTCCTCTGAGCGCAACTGGAGTATATATAGTTTCATCCACTCACAAAAACGCAACAGGTTGAGGGCTAAAAGAGTTGAAGATTTGGTATACATACATTCCAACTTGCGCCTTTTATCCCACAAGCAGCCGGAGTACAAAAAAGGGTCAACAAGACATTGGGACATTGATCCAGAGATAGCTGACTTGGATGCTTCCATTTCTCACCATGGAGCATATGATGATGAGGTGAAATCTGTGGCACTGGCACCACGAGACCTACATGCACAAGGGGGTGCAACTGGCAGTGGCCCTAGTGCGAGTGGTTCGAGCCCATGTGGTTCTAATAAACCACATAATGATGATGATGTAGCTGGTTTTGATCCTCTTGATGAAGAGGAATATGATGAATATTGACAATGAAATATAGTTTGAACTTTGCATATTGATCTATGATTGAATTTAATATATCATGACATTCACATTGTGTTCGATTTAAGTATTTTTAATTTTAATTTAACTTTTAAGATTTTAAGTTTCTAAGTTTTATCGATATCCTAGCTTGTTTGTTGTGGTTATTCACTTATTTAGCTTATAACTTCTCTTTTATCTTGTCTTTCATATGCATAATATGTGATTAATAATTAAATTCCTATTTAAAAGGCTGAAATTTATAAATTTTTTAATTTTTATATAGTTTTTGTACTGCCGTATCCTATGCCATATCCGGGGTCAAAAAAAAAATTGCCGTTTCCGTGTATCGGATACCCCGCTACCCGCTCCCATATCCAAAACGTTTCAGCAACTTAGATTAGCATTGAATCCCCTTCCGCCTAAAGCTTTTGTCATCTCTTTATATTAACTAGTTTTATTCCTTCTAAGAGAACCATTGTTTATACATTAATACTTGTATCAAAACAATGTTCATTCGAAATACTGTATTTATGTTTTATACGGTCATGTATTTTTGGCATCTTATGTATCTATCCCATGTTTTTTCTATATCCTTTTTCCAGGATGTTGAGATCTGTTTTGAAGATGTAATCAAAATAACAAACCGTTGTTCCTGCATTGCATACCTTAGCCACAGCACTGAATTGGAAAGTTTGCATCTATTTGAGTCTTCACTGTATTTATGTTTTGGTTTTAGTTCTATAATCAATAATGTACTGAATTTGGAAAGTCTGCATCTAGTTGAGTCTTAGCGGTATTTATGTTTTGGTTTTAGTTGTATAATGTACTTTACTAATGACTTCGATTATTTTTCTTTGTTAAAAGTATCTAGAGTTAAGGGACCCTAAACCCTCAAAAAAATGGAGAGATGTCAATGCCCAGTTGGTGTTAACAAACCAAACTAGGAAAATAAAAATGACAAGAATTTCAGAAATTAGATTTAAGCATCTACTTTTCCACCCATAAGGAAACCACCATTCTTCAGCTTCAAAAAAAATCCCACTACGAGAAAGTCGGCAAAAAGGAAACCTATTGGCTTTCATGATTCATCCATCTTATCTTTATTCTTTTAATGAAAATGAACTACTGAGTGCACACAAAGAAGATCTTTTAAGCACAAAAGTCTTTCGCCTTTTCGATCCCGAGTTTTAATTTTTTTAATGAAGGGCAATCTCTTCTAACTTGGCACACTCTTTTGAGATTAGCTTTACTGCCACGATGGGATAGGGATGAGTATAAACCATCTTGCACATCTTTTCCACCGCCAAATTGGCCTCTAGATCTACCACCATATTTATTGTGCTCCTAATATGTTTGTATAAGATCTCAAAATTCTCTGTTTCCATCTTAGTTTATAGGATAATATTGTTTATTTGGTAGTCAATGCACTCCCAGTTTTGATTGTTTCAATAATAAGCATTGAATCCACTTCCAACCAGTGTTTTTTCGGTTCCTTTTCCTTAGTCGATCTTATTCCTTCTAAGCAAGCCATTGTTTATGTCTTATATTATTTGTAACCTACCCCAAGTGGACTGAAAACATTAATAGAAGTCATCCAGTTCATCATCTCTAAAGAACCCTTCTGCTATTTCTGGGTTTCTTCCACACATCTTTCAGCTTTTTCAAGCTATTCTCACCCAAACCCATCATCAGGCATCTTCATCAACTTGCATCATTTTAGAATTTTCTTATCTTCTTCAGATAGCTTATTTGACTTGGGCATCCATGTATCGATCAATTATGATATTAAAGTCTCTATCTTCCCCCATATTCTCCACAGTGGATTTTTCCTTCTACCTAAAACAGTTATTTCTTTCCAGCCATATATTCCAAATTATAATGGCCAAACTTGTCATTTTGACAGCCTTCAAACTCCCACTTTGAAGCCTATCTTGGCCATGCCAATATCCACTTCCTTAATGATTCTAGGTGAGCCCATCCTAATTCTAGTTTATTGAATAATCTTCCCTAAATTTTTCATGCCATCTCACAATGAAAAACAGATCATCCCCGTCTTCTGAGCTACTCTTGCATAAAGGATACCTTGAAGGACCAAGAAATCCCCTATGGGTGAAAGAATCATATGTCAGTGCCTTGCCTGAAATTGCTATCAAGAGAAGGGAAATTTTCTTTGGAAGTTTATGCTTTAACTGCACATTCTTGGATGGAAATTGTTCTTTCCCCTTCAACTTTTCAAAATAATTCTTCACATTCCTTTCTAAGTGAAATGTCTTCTGATTTGGCCTGACCACATATAAGCTGATTACTCGCTTTCACATTTGAAGTGGGGTTTTCTTTTAAAATATTTTCCAGGACTGCAATTTTATGTCTTTCAAAATGATGAGGTCATTCCATTTGCTTCAACTTTTTTCTTCCAACATATGAGACAGCTTTTAACCTTGTCACCCGGGTCCTTTCCGCATATATTTTTATATCAGCAAGCTCCTCATTTTGAGCCAAAGGACCCAACCCTGTCCAAAAATCATCTCAAACAAATCCTTTTCATCCTTACATTCCATCTCAAGTCCTCTTTAATCAAGGGGATAAATCTACTCGAAAAATTACATGCCTAAGAACCATATAAAATTGGCTCTAAAGTGAATAGTCGTTGAACTTCTTATCTGTTCAAATACTTTTTTCTAGCCACACTACTCCAAAGCTAATCGTTTTCTTCATATAGCCTCCATACCATCTTTGTTTCCAAAGCTACATGCACGATCTTCATGGTTCTCAAACCCAAACCTCCTTTCTGTTATGGGTGGCATATCTTTTTACAGGCTACTACTTTTTTCCTCCATCCTATTCCACAAGAATTCTTTTGTAATTTTGTGACAGCTTGTACAATTTACTTGGCATTGAAATATCAACATCGTGTATATTGGAACCACTAGTAGACATGCTTTGATTAATTGAATCATTCCTCCTGAGGTAAGCCATTTGTCTCTTCATGCTGACAGTTTTGAATGAATTATGTCTGCCACCTCTTCATCCTTCACTTCATCATAGGCATTCCTGGGTATATACTAGGTAGGTCAGAACTTTCAAACTCTATACCTGCAAATTCTTTCTTGTAGTTCCCTTGATATATTAAAGAAAAACCCTTTGATTTCTTGCTAATTTTCTACCTGCAAAAATTTCATAGATATCCAAGATTTTCTTAAAAGTGGATGAATCCTGGGCAGTTGGAGCCCTTTCCATTAGAGTATTATCTACAAATTAAAAACGATATGTTGGATGTATTGAGGAGGTTATGCATAGACCTTTTATTCTTCTTTGTGTTCCTTCTTAAAGCTTCTACCACTATAATAAATAGGTAGAGAGGTTGGATCGCCCTATCTTAAACTAATTGATACATGAAAATATTCAATATGAAAGTTATTATCATTAACAGGGATTGCAAATGTAAGAGTACTTATGCAACTTTCAACCCAACGCGAAAGCAACCTTATTTAATATTTTGATTTTTAAAAAAAGACTCAATTTACCTATCATATAAGCTTTGTTCCAACCTAGTTTTATCATCAGTCATGACTTTTGTGGATTGAATGAATAGTTTCACATGCCAACATGATCTCATCTAATATGTGTTTTCCTTTCTTCTTTAATGATCTTTTGTATTATTTTTTTCAATCTATTCGTAATTGTTTTTGCCAAAAAATTGTAAATTGAATTGCATAAAGAGATTGTTTTGTAATGTCCCCTTTTTAGACAAGTTAGGAAATGAAGAAATACTTGTCAAAATCAAGCAAAGAATGAATAAACCCTTTTGCATCAACCTAAAATATCTCAATGTCAGCTATTTTGAACCCAAATGGGGTTGGAACTAGCCAAGGTGGTGGGATAGATTGAAAGAAAACAATCAAAATTTAAACACATTCAAATCAGATTTTTCAACAGCTGGAAAATAATTTGAATCTGAACCCTAACTGTTTGAATCTTCAAAATAGCATAAATTTCTCTACACAACTCCGATCTAGGAAAATGACATATGCCCGAACTCGGAAAAATACAAGGAACAAGATGTAAACCAATTTATAACAGCAACTACCAAACATGCAGATCTCACCTTCCTACTATTTCGCCTCACACATTTAAGGTTGATTAGGGCATCCAAACTTGCCCAACAATGATGAAATTAATCCTCAAAGCTGCCACTAATTTATGAAGCCCAAATAACCTCAGAAATTCTCCAAAAACCTTAGATCTGATTTTTATTCGAAAGGAAAACACAGCAGAGCTTGAAAAGGACATAACTTCCTCAGAATTTAGTATTTTTGCATAAAACAAAGACCAAAAGAATCCTTGAATTTTTATCTTTCCAACAAGCCCAAAATAGCCAAATTCCAAGGGTGGAAAGACCCCCAAAAAGTTGTCACAAAACCCAAAACAGGTCGCTGCCCTAAAGTTAGTCAAAATTTGTAAATTCAATATCTCACAAAATACCCAACCAAATCACGCAAATGACATGTCAAAATGTCCACAAAATTATGAGGAATCCAATGAGTATTTTTGCATATTTTTTCTAGGCACGAAATGTAGAAAACAGCCCCAAACCCTAGTCGCTAGGGTTAGAAAAAACGGTATTTGCACTAAAATATTCCACCAAGGAAATTCGCCACACTTAGGGCATAAACAATAATAATAATACACCAAAATAATGCAAATATATGTCTTCAATCAGATCTTCAATAGCTCTAACTTGATTGTCAAAGAGAGAGAGCAACAACTAGGGCATACATCCCATTTCTCCAAGCATGGAGAGACATAAATGATCAAATCAACATGAGTCTAACAATGATCCCAGCACTCCTTTTATAAGCAAGGAGGCACAAAATTCGAAATCCCTAGGAGAGGGAAATTATTAAATAAAAGCAATTTATTTCCCCTAGGTGTGGCGTCCCCTTTTTAAAGGGTGATTTTATCAATAAAGACCACTTAAATATTTATTTAATTAATTCCCCATTTAATTTTTATATTTTGGGAATTAAATTAAATAATCTTCACAATTATATAATTAAATAATTATTGCTTCAGGCAATAATATTTAATTATTTAATAAAATTGTTCCCCTTGCAAACATCCCAAAGCCCACGGGGAAAGATAAGCTAAGGGTCTTCAAAAAATGGGAACATTACAAATAGTACATAGGCTTTATGAGCAGGTAAGAGCTCAAATCAGAACCAGAGAAGGTATGTCAGAATGTTTTGGTAGTGACATTGGTGTCAAGCAATGTTGTCCTCTCTCTCCCACCTTGTTTGGCTTATACATTGACAAGTTGGAAGAATGGTTAAACAAAGCCGAGGGAGGGGGCATACAGTTGGCAAGTTATGTGGTGAAGTTACTCTTATATGTTGACGATCTTATTCTAATCTCTAAAACAGCTCAAGGATTGAGGGATCATTTGAAAGCCTTAGAACTCTTTTGCCATGAAGTCAAGATGCAAGTGAACATTAGCAAAACCAAAGTCATGATTTTTTCTTTAAAAAGGAAAGAGAAACAAATTAACTTTCTTTTTGAGGGGAGCCCATTGGAAATTGTAACAGAATACAAATATCTTAGGATTGATTTCTACAATAAGCATAGTTGGGAGACTTGTAGAGCTAAAAGGATACAGGGGGTTGGAAAACGTCTTACCTACTTCAAAATAGGTGGACAGCTGAACTTTGTGACTGGAAAACTAAGAAAACCCTTTTTGGATTGTTGGTCATCCCAATTACCTTTTATGGTTGCAAAGTATGGGGGAGTAGCATGTCAAATTATGGGTGGAGACAATTAGAAAGAATCCAGAAACATCTAATCACAAGCACTCTTAAAGTCAAATCAACAGTCCCTTATGAGATCTTGTTCGCTGAAGCGGGTACTTTCCCGATGGAAGCATCAGCAATAACTCGATTGCTAAGTTATCTGAAAAAGGTTGAAAGCATGGATAATCATCGCTGGCCCAAAATGGTTGTGGAGGAAAAATTTAAGCATAGAAAGAAAACTTGGATGAAGCAAAACAACAAATGGATGAACAAATGGGGCATCATCTTTCAAGAGTGTCCTAACAACAGGGAAATAAAAAATTATGTATTAGAAAAATTTAGGACTGTCATGTGGACAAAGCAGATTGGTCGAAAGAAAGCATACTACATCAAAGAATTTAACCCCACTCAAGAGAATGAAGAAAAAGTTTATCTAGGGGCATCTATCAAGGGTAAAGCAAGGATTTTAGTGGCTCAACTGAGGACCGGATCGCATCATCTTCGATGTGAAACCGGTAGATGGACTATACCCAAGGAGGATTGGGAAAGGAGAACTTGTTTTTGCAGCAACAGGGTGGTAGAAACGGAATGGCACTTCATCATGGAGTGTTCAACTTATGATGATATTCGTATCCAATATGAAAAACGACTTGAAGGTGGACAGATTAAATGAGTTATTCGAAGAAACAAGACTTGAAAAGATCGTGGGTTTTGTGCTCAAGATCCACAATAGAAGATCTGATTTTGAAAAGAGTCTAAAATCATCTTAAAGTCTCAGCTGTTGGTCCCATAGACTCTTCATTCTTGTGGACGTCATTAAAATCTTTCATTTCATTTCATTTCAAACGTTCCTGGGGTCAGAACACAATCCAAGGAGATGGTGTTGCAGCTGATTGTCAAAAGGTTGCTTGTGCCCTTCTACCGTCCCAATGGTGGTTGTCAGGAGATATGGACAAACACATAAGGCATGGGAGGTATAGATGACATGTCCAACATACTAGTGTAAGGAGTTAACTATTCATGTCAGCCAGTGAGAATGTTGGGCATGAAAGTGACAGGTCAAGTTATAGGGGGAATGAGAGCAAAACTAATATGGAAGTGTTGTTGCAGTCCACGAGGCACTATCTCTTCATGTAGCTTTGATGTGTGAGCAGATAAATAATCAACAGAGGTGTGAGGTTGAGGAGGATCATGCATGCAATCCACAAGTCAACAAGCTGGTGAAGGATTCCTACACAATTCTTAAGGCGAGGGATGCCGTAGAGAAATCTTTTCATGTCCATGTTAACAATGGACATTGGACGATTACCCGAATTAGTCAGGATGTGGCAACAAAGGATAACTCAAATAGTGCTGATAATAATAGCACGAAATATCAACTAGGTGACATCAGCAATCCAAAAGAAAGAAAGTTGAAGGTTTGGAATAGCAACAGCAAGTGCAATATTAACACTAGAAAAGCGAAAAATGCAATGGGGAAGGATTGTAGGACATATTACAATCAAGAGATGGGTGAAATGTTGTTTTGAAGGAGGCAAGCTATTCCAAACAAAAAGGCCAAGACCCTAGCAGCAAGCTTCATATATTGATGTCTGAAATCCAACAAGCATTCCAACAAATAAAGACAGTTTGGGTTTTCCAACAAACCCTTATACCAAATATGCAACAAACTGATTTTTATTTAAAACCCTTACCAAAACAAATACAACAATATGAAATATTCCTTTATTCATGTGATAACCACAAAACAACAATACCCAGAAGGCCCAAAGCCTTTAGGAACCCTTAAGGCACATGAATATGCAAAAAAATAAGTTTTTTAACAAAGATCTGAATTTATTTTTATTTATTTTGTAACTGAAAATGGAAGATAAAAACAGCTGACCGTTTGATACAAAATTTGAATTTTGGAAAGGTGGAAATGATGCCCTAGGGAAAATTTAGGCCTTGCGCAAGCCCTAGCACCAAAAATAGCCCTTTCCACAACTAAACTAGCCTCCTAAAAAAATTGTTTCACCTCCATACAATGTCGCCCAGCCCTAAAATTTTGCAAAAAATGTCCCAAGCAAATATCACCTGATTGTTGGCTATTCCAACAAGAAACTCTGAAAATTTGATCTGCAAATGATGCCCTTGCTGCCAATCTTTGAAATTTGATCCAAATTGTGCCCCGGCTAATAATTTTGATATGAACTTGCAAATTTGTTTATTATAAGCCCAAATGTAGCTCCTGATTGGACCTACCTCAAAAGATTATTGGGTTTTCGTCCTGGTGTCCCCAGATTTCACTCTGAAATCTAGGACTACCCATTTAAAAAAAAATCGTTCTTTTAAAATAATGGGTCTTTTTGTGTTTTTATTGCCAGAAGATGTCTGTATTATGTTAAGATATTCCCAATGAATCATATGAGCCAATTTCGAAAAATACCTAGATGCTTAAACTCATTTTATCCCTCCGCCAAGTTTTGTTTGCGGGAAATTTTTATTTAATTATTTATTGAATAAATAGTGTCACCCAGATGTCATCCTGAAATCTATGACTACCCTATTCGAAAAAAATTCGTACTTTTAAAAAAATGGGTCGTTTTGTGTTTTTATTGCCTGAAAGTTCTTGTATTGCGTCAAGATATTCCCAAGAGCCATATTAACCTTTTTCGCCAAATACCCAGATGCCCAAAATTGTTATATTTTGTCGTCAGGATTTGTCTGCGGGAAATTTGTATTTAATTATTTTGAGCCCCGTATGAGGCTATTTGCGCTCCGTTTTAACGCTGTTAAGATCGAATATGTCATTACTCTTATGTACCAGAAGGATTTTAACTAGGAATAAGTTTTGGGCTTTATTTGTAACTTTTGGCAATTTTTCATGTTTTTGTGTTGTCCCGTTTCGTTTTCTACGAAATTTCTCTAGAACAATTCATTTGCCGGGTAAGCCCGATTTTTGGCCTAGAGCCGCTAGAAAACATATACGCACGTTATGCCCGGAGGAAGTCACCATCGGAGGTCTGGATCACTGGGAAAAAGCGAAGTCGTGCACAAAAAATCCCCTGCGGGGATGGACGCATTTTTTAAAAACAAAAGATTTACGCTGCAATGGAAAAAATAGAAGCAGCAGGCAAGTGGGATTTTATTGTCTGCCTTGCAAGGTACTTTTTCCTGTGATAGAAAATTCACTTAAGCTACAGTGCGAAAGTTAGAGGCTGCAAGCAGGCGGGAATTTATTGTCTGCCTTGCAGGGTAAAAATTCCCATGGTGAAATAAAAGAAAAGTGACTTAAGTGAAATCACGAGATTTTATTGTCTGCCTTGCAGAGTAAATAATCTCATTGTCAAAGTCAAATCACTTAAGTGGATCATGGGATTTCCGGGGCTGCCTTGCAGGGTAAAAAATCCCATTGTCAGAAATTCTTAAAAATAGAATTCTATAAAATAGAATTCTATTATGCAAAAAAGTGCGACCCACCTTGGGTGAATAATAATGCATTAAATAAATATTTGTTAATATTTATTCACCCAATTTTGGCACCCAGGCTTGTGGAAAAGTCAACAAAAGCAAAGGGGAATAAATCAATTGAAAATAGAATTCTAAAATTAAATAAATTTAATTTATTTAATGTAGCCCCTTTTGAGAAGGAATTAATACTTTTTAAAGTATTAAATGATTATATTAATTCCTATTTTCAGTGGCTATGGTCAAAGCACACTGTGAAGCTTAAGTGAAGTGAAGTGTGGATGATTAAATTCAATTAATTTAATTGATTGGATGGCTGTCCTTAAACATGTTTTTTTTAAGAGAAAAGCATGATTTTTAATTAATTAATTGTCAAGAATAGGAAAGGCAATTATTAATTATAGAATTGTGAGGGTTATATAAGCATGGGCAGCCATATGGGTGAATTATTTAATTCACAGGTAAAGAATTGCAGCCAAGAGGAAAAGTGCGCCCATATTTGAAGAAGGATTTTGCTCAGGCAAGGTGGAAACAAGGCATTTGAAGAAGGATTTTGTTTAGGCAAGGTGGCAACAAGGCTAAAAGCTTTCAAATTGGGCGCATGCTTTGAAGGAGGTTGATCTTTGTCTGCATAATTGTTTGCATAAGTGTTACAGGTGCTAAGGAATTCATTACAGGTGTTTTTAAAAAAAAAAGGAACTTATATCAATGTCCAATACATTGCATATATCCTCTGAATCTGAAGAATTGTCCAGATCTGCACCAATTTTGAAAAAATCCGGCCAAGCAAGAAGAAAAAGAATTATTCAGACAAAGATAAACAAAGCCATGGCGAAGAGAGATGAAAAAGAAAGCACGACAGAGTCATGCATCACTTCTAAATTTGCAGATATTGGAGACTCTGAACCTCTTGCTGAATTGATAGACAGATCCAGAGCAGGAAAGACTTCGCTCATGCGTGCAGGAGAAACTTCACTCATGTGTGTAGATTAAAAGCAGTGGAATTATTCGAGTTGCAACTTTTCCATCCATAGCCCAATTGCCAAAGTTTGTTATGCAGGTGTATATCCATATCCAGATGTAGATGCAGATGCAAATCCATATGCTGATCCAGATGTAGATGCAGATGCAAATCCATATGCTGATCCAGATCCAGATCTCATAGTTGCAAAAGCTTCCGACACAAAGGCTTCATCCTCTTGTTTCGAATGCAGCCCATGAAGAAGTCAATGCGTGGAAAATTCCTTCCAAGATCTTGTGCAAATGCTCCCATCTTCCAGTTGAAGCCTTCATTGAATTTTCATTCATCCGGAGTGCTTTCCAGAATTTTTAATTGCTCATATGCAATTAAAAATAAGGATGATGAGTTATCTACGGCCAACCTTGCACTGATGCATGTACAGCAGAAGAACTGCAAAAGCTTCAAGGATAAAAGAGAAGACAATGCGAAGGTAAAATTCCAACTACTTGCAATTCCAGCTTGTTTCCAGATCCAGTTGCTTCCATATCCAGTTTGAATCAGCTGCATGCAAACATGAAAAAGGATAAAGTCAACTTTCCTCTTCCTTCTTCTTTCCTCCGACAAAGTCAGCTTTCCTCTTCTTCTTTCCTCCAACAAAGTAATTGAGCGATCAATTAAATTATACAACTGAAGTGATTGGTTTAAAAGCCATTACTTGAAGAAGTCAACTACTTGGAGATACGTGGCGATGTGCAAAATAGAAGGTTCTATTTTCAGTTGCAAATCATACTTGTCACGCAAAGAGGAATTCCAGGAGGAAGATTGTCAGTTGTTTCTTTTCCGACTTCCACATGTGCCAGTTCAACTAAAGTTTCTAACTTGTAATTGCCCCTCTACATTCTATAAGTAGAGGAAGAACTTTCAGGTTAATAGATCAGAATTTGTAAGCAGCAATCTTGTGTTCTAGACTTTGTGCTACCTGAGAGCCACTTGGAGCAAAGGAATACAAAGGAGCAGGTTTTTGAAGAACTTTGTGTCACGATGTACTATGTTTCTTGCTTTAAATCTTAGATCTCTTGATAAACTTTGTGTTATTTTAGATTTGGATCTAAAGCTTCCTTGTTTAATAATTTTGTGTGTTCATATCTATTAAGTTTCTTCTATGTGCATGCAATTAGCTCTGCTATCTACTAATTGGGATGCACATCTTCCCCATTTCTTCTTTGTATTTCATTTACTTTCTTCTATAAAATACTTACTTACTTAAACAGCTGCTTACTTGCTGCAGAACTTCATAGTTATGGTTCATGAACTAAGTGGTTAAAGTAAAACCCCTGATAGATAATAACACATTTTTATTGACAAATCTGACACAGGAACCTCACCGGTTAAATGAGGGAGATTTATCTCATGACTGCCTAGGTTTTGTGCTATGCAGAAAATCTAGCCAACAATAAATAATGCCCCGTTTGAAGTAGATTGTGCTCCGGTTGAATCCTGTTGAATTTTTTCATGCCAATATTCACTCATCTCATTAGGGATTTTACCAGGAATGAATTCAGGGCATTATCTGCAACTTCTGGCAATGTTTTTCGGTTTTATTTATTTCTTTTGCGTTTTTCTCTGTTGTTTCTCTGTGAAATTCCCCTAGGACAATTCCTTCACTAGTATAGTCTGTCTTATTGCCTAAAGCATTTGGAGATCATCTACCGACACAACACCATAAGCAATCAGCCTCAAAATGCAAGCTTCTGCCCAAAAAGGATGAAGTCATGCACAAAAAGCCTCTCTCGGGCGAGTCGCATTTTCTGGAATTAATGAGTGTAAACTGCAATGGGATTTTTGGTAGTGGCAGGCAAGCGGGAATTTCTTACCTACCTTGCAAGGTACTTTTTCCCATGAAGTCAAAGTCACTTAAGTTGCGATGGAAAAATTAGAGGCGGCACGCAGGCGGGAATTTCTTACCTGCCTTGCAGGGTGAAAATTCCCATTATAAAATAAAGAAAAATCACTTAAAGCACCGATGGGAAATTTCTATCTGCCTGGCAGGCTAACTTTTCCCACCAAAGAGATTTATTCACCCATGCAAGTTGCACTTTATCAAAGGAGTCTAGTTTTAATGCAAGTCGCACTTTTTGGAAGGAAGACTTTAAGCTGCCAGTGGGAATTTTGGCAGTGGCAGGAAGGCGGGAATTTCATACCTGCCTTGCAAAGTAATTTTTCCCATGAAGTCAAAGTCACTTAAGCTGCAATAGGAATATTAGAGGTGGCAGGCAGGCGGGAATTTCTTACCTGCCTTGCAGAGTAAAAATTTTCATTATGAAAGAAAAATCACTTAAAGCACCGGCAGGAATTTCTTATCTGCCTTGCAAGGTAAACATTCCCATGATGAAAGTCAAATCACTTAAGTGGAAGAGGGGATTTTTGGAGCTGCAGTGCAAGGTGGAAATTCTCAACAAGCTGACTTCTTATTTTTAGCAATTCCTCTTGCCAAAAAGTGCAACCCACCTTGGGTGAATACAATGCATTTAATAATATTTATTAATGGTTTATTCACCCAATTTTGGCACTATAAATAAAAGAAAAGTCAATGCAAGTGGAAGAGCTAAGGAGAAGTCAAGGATGCATGCTAAAAATAAATAAAATAAATTTATTTAAAAGCAACCAGCAGCACGCATAATTGGGCGCCCAATTTGGGTGAATAAACATGATTGTTTATTAATTAAATTGCTAGAAATAGGAAGGGCAATTATTAAAAATAGAATGTTGAGGGTTATATAAGCATGGGCTCCCATAATAAAGAAGCAATTAATTCTTTTTGCAAAGGATTACAGCCCGGACAGGTTTTGGCGCCAAAGGAAGGAGGTTTTTGCATTAAAGAGTGTTTTTCATTGCCAGGGAGCTTCAAGGTTTGGCGCCTAGGGTTGGAATGGTTCGATTTTTGCTGTGATAATTATCTGCATGTTGGTATAGGTGCTCTGGTGAATTAAATAATATTTTTCCCTGCTTTGCATGCAAGCAAAACCTCAAATTTTAGGGCAGCAGGTTTCATATGCAGATTTTGGTGACAGAAATCAAGTATTCATGCTCTGGACTTCATCTTTGTCTGAATTAATTGCAGGTATTCATCACAGGTGCTCATATTAGTGAAAAGAAGTTCAAATCAATGTCAGATACATTGATTATATCTTTCGAATCTGAAGAAGTTGTCAGATCTGCACAAATTGATCTAATTGCAAGGGATTCCGGCAAAAATTCATCCTCTTGTTTCTAACGCAGCCCGTGTAGAAGTCAATGCATGGAAAATTCCTTCCACAATCTTGTGCATGTGCTCCCAATCTTCCAGTTAAAGCCTTAATTGAATTTACTTCGCATGTACTAAAGAAGAATTGCAAAAGCTTCAAGGATAGAAGGGAAGACAGGTCAAATGCAATACCCGCAAACAAATCACAGTCAAGCATAGCTTCCAGATCCAGTTTGGTGAGAATCAAAGGAAAAAGAGTCAACCGCATGCAGAATATGGAAGAAGAACAAGACTAGGAGGGTTTCAACTTTCTTATTATTTCTTTTCCTCTTTCTTTTATTTTCTCCGACAAAGTAATTGAGCAATCAGTTAGATTATAATACTTAAGCGATTGGTTTAAAATTCGTTACTTGAAGAAGTCAATTACTTGGAAATAGGTGGCAGACATGCAAAATAGAAGGTTCTTATTTTCAGTTATAAATCATGCATGTCATGCAAAGAGGAATTCCAGGAGGAAGATTGCTAGTTGTTTCCCTTTTTCATGACTTCTACATGCGGGAATTCATTTAAAGCTTCTTATTTGTAATTGCCCTTTATACACTATAAATACAGGAAGAACCTATGGGTTAAGGATCAGAATTTGTAATCAACATTCTTGTGTTCCAAACTTTGAGTTGAAACCCTTGATAGCTTTCTGCAAGCAGACGAATAGAGAGGAGATTTCCAGAGAACTTTGTCAACGGTACATTTGTCTCGTATTTATTTCTAGATCTATTCATAAACTGTGTTATTCTAGATCTAGATCTGAAAGTTTCCTTTACTTTGAATTTTGTGTTTAATGATCTATTTGTTTTAATCCATGTGCATGTGATCAACTTTGTAAACTATTGATTGGGTTGCACATCCTCTCGCCTTTCCCCCGTTTCCTATTATTTTCCTCTTTTGCAGATTTTTCCTTTCTCTTAGAGCTGCTTACTTGCTGCAAAATTGTCTAGCTATAGTTCATAAGCTACATAGTTAAAGTAATACCAACAGATACATACTACAAAATATAATTGACAAAATCTTACACGGGAGCCTCACCAGTAAATGAGGGAGATTTATCTCATGACTGCCTAGGTTTTCAGCTATGCAAAAAATCTAGCCAACATGTCCAGAAATCTTAATACACCAGAGGGTTTTCATCCTTAGATGTGGATAGCAAAGGAGGGTTTTCATCCTCAAATGCAGAAGTTGTAGCAGCAACTCAAACATTCAATGTCTAAATAGATGAGAGTAAAAAGATGTGTCCAAATGACCCCTCAAAACTCTTTTATAACTTTACTTTCACTTTTCCCAAGGAAAAGCCTCCAAAAGCAACTTTCCATTTCTATTCCTTCATTATGACTTGTTTCAAAAGTAACTTTTTCTATTAATAAAACTTTATCAAAAAGTTACCTTTTATAATAATAAAGCATAAGTGTCTTTTATGAAGTTAGTTTTTTGACTCTTTAGTTATATTATTAATTTAAGGTGAGAGGGTTGCCCACACCCCTTCCTTCTTCGGATCCTTTGGCCATGGGTATAAATTTTCTCACAGAAAACTTGAGACTTCCAGATGTACCACTGGACAAAGCATGGATTGAGTTGGATTCTATCCTCTTCTTTAGATTCAAATCAGTGGAGGACAAGCTTGGGGTCCTCACAGCCCAACGCAAGTTGTTTTCCCTCCCTAACAAGGTCTTCTTAGACGAAGACCTCACAAGAGCTCAAGTTCCAGATTTCAAACAATCAAGTGAAGTGGTGATGGCAACAAGAAAAGCAGGTAAATGGGTTGTAATTCATAACCTCAGACCTATTGTTCGGGATTCCATCCCCCCGGGTTGGGAGGCCCGAGCCGAGGCCTCAAAATGACAGTCACATTGGCAGAGACGACAGAGCGGGGGCACCTCCATCCCTTGTTGGAACGGTAATGGGTCCTTCTAGTCATCTCCAGGCTTACTATACGACGCTCTTGGGCCTTCAGATCTCCTCTTTATCACAGAGACCCATGCAAGCCTTGTTTGTCCTCTCCCAAATATCAGAGGATACCACTGGCTTTCAGTTTGTAACCAAGAGACAAGGAGTTCAAGTGGTGTCAGAGGTTCTAGTGGAGTTGCTTGCCTACTCAGGAAGTCTCTCCAGAGCATGATCTCTATGGTTGCCAAGGATGAGTTCGCCTGATTCTTATGGATTCGGATCAGACATATTGCACTCCTCCCCAGGGAGATCTTCATTGTGGTTTGTTATTTCCCTCCTGTTTCCTCACCCTATGCCATACACAATGTCTCGAAAGGAGACCCGTTCTTTGATCTATATACAGGCATCTCCCAGTTCTCAGCAATTGGTGAGGTTATCCTCTTTGAGGACTTTAACGCTCGTACCAGAGATCTCCAAATTCCCCTTCATGACAGGACAGGCGACATGCTCTGTGCCCATGAGTTGGACCCAGACTCTATAGGGCTTCGGAGAAAGTCAGTGGATATTTCAGAACCTCTGATATCTTATGAGCCGACATCTTATATAGTTGGGGGAATCACATCAGTTGCGTTTTCATCTTGAATGGGATCCCATGCTTTCCCAATTCCTACTTCTTTACCAGTAGTCTATATTTTGGTTGAGCGATGCATGGTGGATTACGTCATGTCTACTCCCAACCTGATCCCTTTCCTCTGCCACCTTTCGATCTCCCCCAGTGCCCCTTGTTGATAAAATCAGATCCGCTGATTTTCAGCTGTCATAAATAGTCCCCCCCCCCCCCCCGTTACTGCTGCATCTAAAAATCCACCCAGCATTTGATAATTAGGCTTGATGAAGGTTTACCCCGAAACCTTCTCCTCACTTTTTCAGTCTAAAGTCTTCCACCCGAAGGACATTTCATCTCAGTGGCTAATACACAACTCCGAATAAAACTTCCTCATCCTCCAGGGTTTTCCATGGAAGAGGGAACCGAGGCCTCTTATCCCCATTAAACTCTTATTCCCCAGGTAAGAAGGACTAGTGGACCATGAACCAATGGTATGAGGAGGATAATGCATGGCCTTTCACCATGATCAGCTTCAGTGAAGACAAGATCAATAAACTTACCCTTGCGGTAAAAAAGCTCATTGGCAGATACCATCCTATCTCCTAGCTCCTATCACTTCAAGAAACGTACTTACATGAACCTAGCAGTTCGATAAGGTAGATTTGTAGTCTCATCCGGAGCCAATAACGCATGACAACCTTTTTGGCGTACCAGCCTCACTCTCCCTCAAGCCACTTAGGCACTAACTCTATGTCTTTAAAGGGAAGAAGTTCCATTCCGTATGATGATCCCAGGGCAAGGCTCAGCTCTATGGGTGCAAAGTCATTGCCACAATCGTCTATGAAAAGTACATGCTCTTCACTAAGAGAAATGTCGAGGATGACAATTTCAGCGTGTCGAGTTCAGCAGGAGTGAACAAAGGAAGAGCTAGGCTTCGGACCAGAGGTCTTCAAGCATGGTCATAGAAGGGTTTTTAACATACTTAGTGGATCTTTTTAACCAGGAAGAGCTTGTAGAGAGCTTCCAAATTGCATTGGTCGGAGCAAGAAGAAATCGCCCAATCAAGAATAAGAGAAGACCCGCTATGTAGCGTCCCAAGGTAAAGATCCTTTGACAATAAACGATTATGGTGGGTCACACATTTTCTAAGCTTTATGCGATAGTGCTTCGCATGCGGCTTTCTAAGTTCTTAGAGCATAGGCACCTTAGAGCCAGGGGACAAGTGGGTTTTCGTCCGTTGTACCAAACCACTGATCACATCTTCACCCTTCGAGCCATCATTGAGGAAGCACGCCACCCGCTCTTCCAAAGTCTTCTGCTACTTCGTTGATTTTCGATAAAGCCTTTGACTTTGTTCCGTGGAAAGTTCTTTTCCGTAGGCTTAGAGATATTGGCATTTCTGAAATCCTTCTTGCTGCAATTATGCACCTTTATGAGGAGGTCCATGGCCGCGTTTGCACTGCCACTGTGTTGTCAAACATCATCAAGAGCACCATTGGGGTCAAACAGGGCTTGCCCTATTGTCCCCGACTTTGTTCGAGATTTACATTGATGAGTTGGAAAATTTTCTCCGCGCTCATATTTAGGAGGGTGACAGTTGTCTTCTTCACCAGGTTCTGATATCCATTCTCCTCTTTGCTGACAATGTGGTACTCCTCGCCTCTTCCCCTAAAGGATTACAAAGACAACTGGATGTTTTAGCTCTTTTTGTGATCATAAGCAATTGACGGTCAACCTTGGCAAGACCAAGGTTATGCTTTGTTGACGATGTGGTACTCCTCGCCTCTTCCTCTAAAGGATTACAAAGACAGCTGGATGTTTTAGCTCTTTTTCGTGATCATAAGCAATTGACGGTCAACCTTGGCAAGACCGAGGTTATGCTCTTCAATGGGTTGAAGACATCTGATTTCCATTTCTTCGTCAAAGGGGAGGAGCTCGAGATCACCTACTCATACACCTACTTGGGAGTGCTATTCTTTGGAGCTTGCTTCAGTATGCGGCCAACTCTTCAACCCCGGGTCAATAAAGGGTATGGATCTTTAGCACTCTTGGAAAGACAATTCTTCAGACCACCACTTTCAAGACTACCTTATCTAAGATGTTCCTCACAGAACTCCCTCATTAGGCCCACGGTCCTCTATGGCTCTGATATCTGGGGGCCATCCTTACTTGAGTCGGATTGGGCTACTGTTAAGAGAATTCAGATTCTTTTACTCCGGCGCATCATTAGATGCAAAGAGATCATAGCCCACAATATCATCCTAGGTGAGTTTGGTGCTCGTCCATTTTGACTGGAAGCAATCTTTGGCCTCTTCTCGCTCCTGCATTGCACGTTCGGAGACTTGTTGATTCTGCTGCGGGAAGAAACATGTACCCATTTTTAGCATACTGCTCTTCGGAGGCTATACCCTTATCAAACCACACTTGGTCACTGTCATTGTTGGTATGTCTGGAGTCTCAAGCCTACTTGGGATATGTTGGCATTCAGATGCACCTTCCACTATTCAATTACTCCTTAGACACTCCATCCCACCTCCTACCAAGCAAGCAGGCTTCGAACAAAATCGTTTAAGACTCCTTGGACACTCCATCCCTAAGATGGCTCCTACCACTTCCTAGTGAGCAAGACAATACATCTTTGAACAAAATCGAACAAAATCGTTTAAGACAACATTTACATACAGTTTGTCCAGATCACAAGGACTAACCCTCAAGGAGGGCTACATCCTAAGATGGCTTTCTATGCTACGCACTTCCTAGTGATTGAAAATGGTCTTATCGCTAGACCCCAATACATCTCTCGTCACTGGATGCATGCCCTCCGCGCTCCTCTTGGCCAGTTCAGAGTAGGCTCCCACAGGCTTCGGGTAGAAAGCGACCATCAGTTGCCACATTCTGATAAGATCTATCAACTCTGCTCACTTCTGGAGGTCGAGACGGAGGACCGTTTCATTTTTCGATGTCCCCTCTATTACGAGATCAGAGGGAGATTTCACTGTCTTTTCAGAGAGCATCCAACCCTTACCAGTTTCTTCAAATATTATAACCAAAGGTGCCTAGCTTTATAGAATGCAAGAGACTCTCAAACTTCGCTGTGAGACCCTTCAGCCCCCGTCTAAACAGCCGACTCCTCAACATATCACCTCCTTCACAATGATTCCTTTAGGGAGGGGCACCAAACGGCAATATGACACCAATACAGGCCCCCAAACCAAATCAGTGTGGAACCAAGTCACCTTCCTCCAGTCCAGGAGCTTCCAGACACATACAAGGCCGAGATCATCCCTCCACAGACATCTGCGGAGATCCACCAGACCTTCTTGGAGAGCTTCCCACTCCGGACATCAACGTTTCATCCCTTCCACTACATCCTCCATTGGACATCAGCACATTACTAGCTTCTTTCAGCCGACCTTGGATGCTAGATGAGAGAGTTCCTTTTCGGATTCTCTCCCCTCCTTCTGGCTCTTCTCCTCTCTCTTCTACATTGTATTCCCCATGTACTCCGGCTCTGGGGGCATGGGGCGTGCACAGCTTCTGTGGTGGCACTTCTTGGCCATTGACCCTCATTTTATTTTTTCTTCTCTTTTTGTCTTTCTATTCTTGTTTTCCTCGTGGAAATCCGTCTTGGTTTCCTGACTAGCTTCTAGTCCCTTTGTATGGTGCAATCCCTTTGACCTACTTTTGTGGTCACCTGTTGGACATTTAATATATTTATCTTATCTTATCTTATCATACTTTATTTGGAAAGGGGACATGACAATCCACCCATCCCAAAAATTGTTTGTCCTTGAGCAATGACTGATCCAACTCTTCAATTCCTTTTGACTAAACTACTCCGCAAATTCCAAGTTCCCAATTCAATATCAAGAAATGCTTCTGTTGCGCCACTCTAGTATGATTGAAAACTGAAGATTCTAGACCAAAAATTACTTTTGCCAAACCTCCTTCTGCAGTAGTATTAGGATCATCTGGTTTTTCTTTGAAAACTTTATCATTTCCTATAATTTTATTCTGAAATTTCAGCCGAAATTGAAAAATCTAATCAATATATGTTTTGTACCTTAACTTGACCTTCAAATGCTTTGCATTGGAAATTTTGCTCTTCTCTTGGTTTCTCAAGTTCAAGGCTTCCCACCTTAATTGCATCCTGAAAAATCGTTGGAAAAAATTCTAACTTTTCTTTTTGTCCTCTACTTGAAAACTTTTTATTAAGTGCAAATTTCAGCTCAAAAGAATGACTCATGAACTGCAACCACTAAACCCGGTTAGTATTTATAAGTTCCTTATATTCAGCAATAATAATTTGGCACTTACCATAATTTTGACCTTGTTGATGTCTGGAAATATCTCCTGGAACCCATATTAAAATGTGTAAACGCCTTTGGGCAATATGATCTTTGTGTTGGCTCATATCAAAATGCTCCCTAAAGTGTCCTTCAATCCTCAAATTCACTATCTCTCCTTGTCCACATTGTTTGTGTGTAATAACTAATTCCAAAAGTGAGCTTGGTGCTAGATAAGAAAAACAACTCCTTCCAAAAAAAGTTGAGAAATCTACCACTTATTACCGATAATATTTTCACGTAAACCATCCAACTTAAACTCCTTTCTGAAAATTAACTCTACCGCTTTATGTGCTTTGAATTCCACATAAATAGCAAATAAGTATACATACTCAATTAGCCTATCCTCAACACGAATGCAAACTTTATCATGTACCTTGGGAATATTGAAGTCCATGGACACACTTTTACAATTGCAATTGGGAATAAGCGAAGGCTGAAACAAGTTTATCAAAAGGACATGCTTTACCTCATTTTGTTGGTGGTTGATGTACTCCCTGACGCATTGGAGATCCTTCTCCCAAAAGCTCCTCCACGAGAATTTCTCTCTTATATATCTGCCAATACTGTAGGCACTAGAGTGTCCCACCATGTGTGTATCATGCAAGATCTTCCAAAAAAATTGTTTCATCTTTGATTCGAGCAATGGAAAGATTCTATCCTTATACAAAATGGGTCCAGCTGCTAGCATATACTTGTCATCCTTGACATTTCCTTTTGAGATGTTAGCAGCAGTGTTTTGTTGACACATTCTACCATATAGAGACCTCCCAATCATCATAAATGACAAAACAAAGAATGGGCATTCTAGAAAAAAATATCAACAACTACGTTCTTTTCCGCCTCTATGATAAAATCATAATCTGAGACTTTCCTTACCCCTTTCTGTTGCTGTTCATGCAAGTCAAGTTGTCCCCAAAATGAACTTCAATCCATGATAGTCTATCTCAACGACACATCCACCACAAACTAGATGTTTTCTGAAATTTGCCAAAACATGCATGATAGCAAGAATTTTCCGTGTCATATATAGAGAAACTATTTTTTTAATCTTTCCACTTCATGCCCTTAATTTAATGGAGTCCCTATTTTGCATTAAATTACTCCTCATGAAACACCACCTTCTACCACAAATAGTTGTGAAAAAACTGAAATGAAAAATACAGGGCATGAGCTAAAAACCTTCTTAAGCTTATCAAAAGCTTCTTGAGTTCTACCCCTCCATGCATAAGCTTCATTCTTTGTCATTTTGGTTAAGGGTGCTTCTATATGTGAACATCCCTTAGCAACCTTTCTACCATAGTTGCATAAGCTAAAGAGTCTCCTCAATAGAGTTAATGTGATAGCAAATGCCCAAACTAGACAAACTTGAATCCTTTTATCATCCACCTACATACCTTGGTCATTAATGAGATGGCCCAAAGATGGAATCTTTGTGACCACAAACTCACACTTCAATGCTTTTACAACCAGAGCCTGTTGCTTTAGAATTCCCCGTGATCAATTTTAGGTGCCTTAGACGATCCTTCCCTATTTGGCTACATATAAAAATATTTTCAACAAATATCAAAACAAATTGTCTCAACTGAACCTTGAATACTTGAGTTACCATAGATTGGACGGTAGCTGGTGTATAAGTCAAATTAAATGGCATGACCAAGAACTCAATGTGTCTAATAAGACATCTAAAAATTGGCTTGTACACATAATCCTTGTAAACAGAAATCTGATGGTTGCTAGATCTCAAATCAGTCTTTGAGAAATGGGGAGTAATAGTGGCATGCTTACAGCCAATGTTCAACTCTACGGCATATTGAAAACATCTATTTAATCGCAATCTTGGGGACATATTATTGAACACCAAACTATGTTGTATTGGAAGCCTTTAAATATCAACATAAAGACTATGTTGCTTACCAAAAGATGAAATAGTTTGCATACTCTCCACCACAAACCAACTTGTTGTCCAAGCCATTTAGAATTGAGAGAAAATGTAATGTCCCCCTTTTTTGTAAAAAATTAAAAAGAAGATAAGTCGATTTGCACATACAATTTTTAAATGAAATTTTATAAATTGTGCAAATCAAATTAAAAAGGGGAAGTTCGACTTCCCCTTGAGAAAATAAATAAATATTTTTAAAGATAAAACAAGTGACTAGGCAAGTCGCATTTTCCTGGGAGCATGTAATAATTAAATATTTGAAATAAAGTGATTATTCCTAAGCATGGGTCAACCCATAAGAGCATCTTTTTAATATCCCAATGCATTTAATATTTGTTGTTGGTGACTTTCAAGTATATTTTTTAAATGATTTTTCCTCCTAGATGATGGCGCCAAAGATGGAGAAGAACCTTGGAGGATGTGCAAGCAAAAGCTATAAAAGAGAGATGGCTACTCCTTTTTTGGCATGTTCACAGGTTTATAAAAACTTATCTTCATGCTTGGAGAAGGGATGTATGTCCACTTGTGATCAAAAATAAAAGATGTTTATTAACACCACTATTTGTGAAGTGTGTGTGCCCATGAAAGCTTGAAGTGCTAAGTTTTGTAATCATTTCTCATTATATATGCAAGGCGCCATTTTTTGGAGATGATATAAGCTTGCTTTGAGGGTTTGGAGTATGATTTTTTTATGAATATCTTTATTTACATGTTGGTTTTTACCTCATAAAGTCGACTTGTTTGGGCATGTGTTAAGAGTATTTTGGAGTGAATTTTCAGTATTTATAAATCTGTTGTTTGGGTTTATTAATTGCAGATCTGGAACTGCATTTTATTGACTTTTAGAGTGAGAAAAAAGTGCAGAAATTGTATTGCAGATTTTACCCTAACCCTAGCTACTGGGTTTGGGATTTTGGGAGCTATTTTGAGGGGTTTCAAGTGTGTGAAAAGATTTGATTTTTATTTCAAATTGAAGCTCATAATTTTTTCTTTTTGTTGCACTTGGTTTCATTCCAAAAGAGTCAATATCTTTGAAGTTATGGATTTTCAAAGTTTTCATTGATTTTCAGCAGTTCTATTTATTATTTCACTTCTGCAAAAAATATATTGGATAAAGGAGTATAAATACCAACTGGATTGCCCATCTAAACCCTCACCTTGGCTCACTTCAACTCCATTTGGGTTGTATTGTAGCCGACACTAGGGTTGGTTGAGGTTACCCTGGAAGGGTTTAACTTCTAAGTTGTTTGTTTTGCAAGTAAATAATAATATATTATTAATATCCCACAAGGGGATATTACAGAAAATATCCTCTTTCCATTTTGTACCCTTCAAAAGATCATCCGGATCTCATATACAAAAATAATCTTGAATCAAAGAGTCCACATGTCCCATATTGCACATTGTATTCCTTACACTATCACCCATTTTAGCATGTTTTTCATGAGAACAAGAATTTTGCAGTGACATAGGATGAAGCAACAAATCTGAATTACAATCATCATTTTCATACCTTAGACTTCCAACAAGGAGCTCACCTTTTGGAAATTTGAAACCATGGTTTGCTTCCTTTCAGTTTCTTGCAGCTCTGAATTTTCTTCTTTCTAATGCTCCACTAACACAATTTCTTCCTTGACCTTTGGAGGTTCTTTTGTATCTAACTCTTTTTTTGGATTTTCATCTGACAACACTTGTTCATGTCCTTTGCCTAGACAATTGTGGTATGGCTCCCAAGTTTCTTTGTTGTCCTCTTTATGAGAGTTCTTGTGCAACTCAGCTATCATTTTTTATTGTTGTATGGTTTCAACTTTTCTTCACATTGATCAACCACACTTTTAGTCAGCGAACTCGCTGTCGACAAAATTTCCTGCTCCTCCTTTCTCACATTAGCCAATAAAATTGTTAGAAGTGGCTGGAAAATATCATCACTCTCATTCAACGTCAATGACATAATTGTTTGCATTGATGCAACAATATTTTATGCATGATTCATATGAACAGTAGCAAAGAAATGTTCAAACATTTGAAGAATAAGATCATCACATTCAAGATCTAACAATAGAACACAAGACCTGGTTTTTGATAGTTTCTGGAATAGTGACCCTCCTAGCAAAAGGACTTTTGATGTCATCTAGACCTGCAACTTTCCACCATCAACTGAAATATTTCCCTCGTGGTGTTGTCATTGTATAGTTGTTCTGGAGCTAATATCCTGGTAATTTCACTAATACAAGTGATAACTACAAGTTTGTAATATACCCTTTTAGGATATTATTTAAATCTGCAAAAATTAATTATCCTGATCACCCTAAAAAGATTAGATCTTAATTTGACCTCAAATAACCCAATGTCGGCAAGAATACAACCCAAAATGGGGTTGGAGTATGTCAAAGTAGTGGGTTAGATAGGAAAACTAATTAGAATGTTAATATCACCCAGATCTGATTTTTAAACAGCAATTAATTAATTAAATAAATACCCAAACTGCTGCAATCTTTCAAAATTATTTCTCGCTTAACTATCCAAGCAAAAATTCTCAAACTTTGGATTTTGGGCCACAAAAATATGAAGAACAATGTCCCAAAATCAGTTTTTGCACAGCCAACATAAAACCCTAATTTTGTCGTAAAAATTAGGTCGCCCAACACATTTAGAGCATCAAATTCACTCCAAAAATTATGAAATCACTTCCTCCTTATTCCTCCTAATTTCTACAACCAAATCCAACATTAACTTGGCCCCAAAACTGCAGATCTGAAATAATATTAATTAGAAATGTTCAGATAGCTTGCCGACAGCTATAATATTCAAAAATTTATAACTCATCCAATACTCAGTATTTTTCCATGAAGCAAAACAAACTAGAAACCAATGTCTTTCCAATGCACTATGATTCTGAATTTTTCTGAGCATTAAAACCTTGCCAAAACAACCTCAAAATTTGCTTTCAAGTCGTTACGGTTAGAGTAAATCATATAAATTAATTCCAGCTCATGCACCCCTTCAAAAATATTCAAATAATCAACCCTTGCTCTGAAATAATTAATTAAACACAACAGCAAATAGATCTAACATAAACAACCTCAAAATATGATAAATCAAACCCCAAACCAAGTCGATTTGCTAAAATAATTGCAGAAGCAATAATAATCACCAAAATACATCAAACCCTTCACAAAAATGCAGATTTATGCTTCAAAACAAATATGCCCATACCCAAGACCAAGTCGCCAAAGCTAGAAAGGGAATCACCAACAAGTAGATTTGCAAATCTCGTGAAAATACTTCAATTCATAACCAACTCAATAAACTCCCATGCAAGAGAGAGAGGAGAACATCAATGGGCATGCATCCCAATTACTTCAAGCATGGAATGAAATCAATAATTCATCCAACATAACCCTCTAAAGAAATGCGACCTCCCTTTTATAGAACTAAGGGGTGCAATATCCAATAAAGACCGACCTTTCCCTTTTGGAGGAAAAACATAAACTCTCATTAAAATATTTAATACTAAGACTATGTGCACTTTATTTATTTTTTAATTAAATAAATAAAAGTAACTAACCTATGTGCACATTAAACTAACTAAAGAGACTCCCACTTGTAGCGCTAGGCATATCAAGGGGTTACAATGCAAATGAAAAATAAATATTAATAATGTCCCGAGAAAGGGGACATTACAAAGTCTCACAACCGGATTTGAGTACTCCAACAACTTGGGCTTAACTAAATGAGTCATTGATGGATTCATTGCCCAAAACAGACATTTACATTGTGATTGTCTCATCATGGACACAGTTTGTCACTTTCTCTAAAAAGCTGAGTAAAACATTTTTCAATTGAGGTGGTTCAAGTTTTTTCCCTACTCTGCAAAGCTTTGTTCCCAAATCATCTCTACTCATTAACTCCATGATTTTTTTCAAATACACAAGTTGCAAAAACAATTGTGTTGTCTCTTACCCTCCATGCTGGGAAGATTTGTGCTCTAATGCTATTGTAATGTCAATTTCCTAGACAAATAAAGATAGTTTGGGTTTTCCAACAAACCCTTATACCAAATATGCAACAAACAGATTTTTATTTTAAACCCTTACCAAAACAAATACAACAATATGAAATCTTTCTTTATTCATCTAATAACCACAAAGCAACAATGCCCAAAAAGCACAAAGCCTTTAAAAACCCTCAAGGCACATGTATATGCAAGAAAATAAGTTTTTTAACAAAGATTTGAATTTATTTTGTAACTGAAAAATGGAAGATAAAATCACATGACTATTTGATACAAAATTTGAAGATTGGAAGGATAGAAATGATGCCCTAGGGCAGATTTAGGGCCTTATGCAAGCCCTAGCACTAAAAATAACCCTTTTCACAACTAAACTGGCCTCCTAAGGGATTTGTTTCCATGTCATGTTCCTTTTTGGAGACTAGCGGAATTGAAGACCTTAACCCATTCTTCTTCTCCATGGGTTCAAGGAAAGAAGCAAGGGGAAGACTTGGATGACATATTCTAAAAAGATATTTTCATTATTATAATGTATTCCTATTGGAAAGTCAAGCACTCCAATAGAAGAACTCATTTAATTAAAATATAAAGTGTATTGAGCATGTAGGCTCCAAATACAAATTAGATAATTAAAAGGTACTCATTATAAGGTAGGTCATAAGTTATGATGTAGCATTCCTTATGTTATAAAAGGAGTATGCTTGGTCATTATGTAATATGTTGAATCTTATTATTTCTTTTGGGTAAAGGTTGTACATTTCCTCTCTCTCATCAAGGACGAAAACCCTTGTTTGAAATAACTTCAACGACGAAAACTTGTCTTGGGGACGAAAACCCTCAGTTAAGGATACTTGGAGTTATTGAATATCTCAAGGAATTTGGAGCTAATATCTTTCTGTCTAGCCCTAGGCGACTTGTATCATGAGCATGTTGGATATGTTTTGATGGATGTATGGTATGATTTCTTGCATAGATGGACTTATACTAATTATTAAAGGTGAAAACAATCATTTTTTTGCCTGTTTGAGCCACTAATTCATTTTTTTCCAAGAGCAGGGAATTGCTTGTAGATTCATAGAAATTCATATCTTCAATTCTAGGGCACTAAAAATTAGTTTTCTTACATGATATGATTGTTAGTGATATATAATAATTTTAGAGACTTAAGGGAAGCTAATTTGAAAGGTTTTGAAGGCACAAAAGTGGGTTTGAAACCCCAAAACGGGTCGCTGCCCTAGAAGGATGTTTGTTGGCAGCAATTAAGGGTTTTTACATATTTATTTCAGTCACTAACCTACTAAAAATCTGAAAAGTGTTGTTTATCTTCAGCTTTGCATAGTTTCATGTGAGTCCCCAGAAAGGGACATTACATTCCACCTCCCTACAATTTCGTCTAGCCCTAAACTTGAGCAAAAACTGTCCAAAAACTATCCCAAGCGAATATCCCCTGATTGTTGGCTATTCCAACCCAAGAAACTCTGAAAATCTGATCTGAAAATGATGCCATCGCTGCCAATCTGTGAAATCTGATCCAAATTGTGACCTGGCTGATAATTTTGATCTGATCTTGCAAATTTGTTGATAAGCTCAAATGTAGCTCCTGATTAGAACGGCCTTAGAAGAATAGTGGGTTTTCATCCACAAATCTAAATACACCGGAGGATTGCAAAGGAGGGTTTTCATCCTCAAATGCAGAAGTTGTAGCAGCAGCTCAGACCTTCAATGTCCAAATAGATGAGAGTAAAAAGATGTGTCCAAATGACCCCTCAACACTCTTTTATAACTTTACTTTCGTTTTTCCCAAGGAAAATTCTCCAAAAGCAACTTTCCATTTCTATTCCTTCGTTATGACTTGCTTTTTCAAAAGTAATTTTTTATAATAATAAAATTTTATCAAAAAGTTACTTTTTATAATAATAAAACATAAGTGTCTTTTATAAAAGTTACTTTTTCGACACTTAAGTTATATTATTAATTTATCATACTTTATTTGAAAAGGGGACATGACAAGCAAGTACAATATCAACACTAGAAAAGCGAAAAATGCAATGGGGAAGGATTGCAAGACATTATAATCAGGAGATGGGTGAAATGTTGTTTCGAAGGAGGCAAGTTATTCCGAACAAAAAGGCTAAGTCCCCAGCAGCAAGCTTTAAATATTGATGTCTAAAAGCCAACGAGCATTCCAACGAAATACAATGCAACTTGTGGAAGGAAGATGTAATGTCCCCATTGTTGAAGACCCTTAGCCTATCTTTCCCCGTGGGCTTTTGGGATGATGCAAGGGGAAAATTATGTTAAGTAATTAAATGATATTGCCTGGAGAGTGATTTTAATCATTTGTTATTATAAATCAATATTCATTTAATTATTTAATTATGGATGTTGAGTGGTTTTTCCACCACCTTGGAGTATTGCTCACAAAAGAATATTTATTGAGCAATTGATGTAATTTATTATTTAATTTAATTCCCAAAAATATGAAATTAAAAGGGAATTAATTACATAAAATTAAGTGGCTTTTAAATGTCAAAAATACCCTTAGAAAGGGGACGCCACACATAGGGATGATAAAATATTTTTAATTTGTGTTTTCCCTCCAAAAGGGTATTCGAATTTTGTACCTCTTGCCTATAAAAGATGGTCATGGGATCATTATAAAAACTTATGTTATGTTATGATTAATTCAATTTGGACTCCATGCTTGGAGTAGGGATGTATGCCCACCATAAATGCTTGCTCCCATTTGCATTGAAGATCTCCTGGTAGCTGATTTGAATGTCAAATGGAAGAATTTATTGTTATTGCAAATTGATTTGCTTGTGTGTGAAGTTCCCTTGCCCAGCGAATTTCCTCGGGTTTTTTTCCAACTGTAGCGAATTGTTTTTGAAGAGTGATTCATTCTCTAGCCCTATCGAATTCATGTATGCTGTTTGATGACTGTTTTGGGGCATTTTTAGAGTGAATCGATTGGTATTCACAGCCTTATTTGCAGCAATTGGTTTGAGGCATGTTGGGTAATAAAATATTGTGACTAATGATCTAATTTTTGCCTTTAATAATCTGCTGTTGCAAGTCTAGTTTTGGGAGACAAATCTGCTTGCAAGTATATGTTTAAGCAACGATTTCTTTGTTTGAAATAATCTCTCTTGTGGCTGTTATACTCCAGTCTGGGCGAACTGCATTTTGCATGTTATTAAGGGGATTTGAGGACTCTTGTGACAAATCTAATTTCAGTTTACTCTGTCAATGTTTATTGAAGAAAGTCGACTGGGTTAGTGCATTGTTTACTGATGTTTGGTAACCCTCAGTGGCATCGAACTATATGAGATAGACTTCGTGGTCCTTGGGCAGCGAAACACATGTTTATAAATTTATAATTATAATTCCTTGCAGCGATTTCCTGAAAAGAGTTTAGATCTGGTTTTTAGTGCATTGCTATCTTTTCTTCAATTTGGTCTACATGAATATTGATTGGTAAAGGCAGCAACATGTCTAGAAGTGTATTAGGGGCTATTGACTGATTTTTATATGCATCTTAGAGCAGCGACTTGCCTCTGAATTGTTTGACCAGTTGGTGGTTAGTTAGCATACTTGTCTGATGGATATACAGCGATCTATGTGAAGTTTACGTCTGATTCTATGAGCATTTGAATGAGCAGTCCCAGCGAACTAATCTGGGAAGTCTGGGCAGATTTTTAATGCACATTTCAAGTATTTACAGTTGTGTTGGGTTTTCATAATTATTGGAAAGAAATCTGATTTTCCGAGTTTCATTAGTTCCACTGAGAATTAATTGCTTAAGCTATTTAGAAGAGGCCATTAAACCGCTACCTCTGGGTTTATTGAGTCATCTACTTGAATGGTTCAAGTACTTTTTGGCTGGACTTTACTATTTGCAATTGGTTACTAATAATTTTGAGTGTTGAAGAGTTTGTTGGTTGCCTTTTCCCTAATATTCCATAAGGGGGATATTACAGAAGACCAATATTTCAAGCCCCAAGCACCCTCATGTATAATATAGCTGAGAGTTTGGCTTCTTTCAAAAAGGATCAAATAACTCATAGTACAAAGGACAAGAGGGATTGCCAAAGCTCTTAGCAATACCCTAGAAAATATGGTCAGCATGCCCATCCGTCTTGAAGAAGAGCTAGACAGGCGTAACAGAAAATTCATCATGTTGGAAAACACAATGGAAACTGTTCACAATGTAGGAGTGAAGAATGCTAGCTTGAAGAAGAATATGGCCAATCTGTTGAGGGATATGCATTGCATCTGCAATCATATCCATCATTGGTTTTGTCACATGAAACTGGAGAAGATTGAGCTTAAAGACAACAAGAAGAACCCACAATTTCTTTAGGTTGACAAAGAGACTCCCACTTAACTAGAAACTATTTTCTCTTTTCCTGTAAGCCACTCCACATGAATTTCTGGCAAAGAGAGTCCACTTGTTTCAGAATTCCAACTGGAATGTTCAAAATAGAGGAGACACATATTGGCATGGTTTGGAGGACTGCCTTAACCAATGTCATTCTTCCTCCTGAGGATAGCCATTTATGAGTTCATTTCTACAATTTCATATTTGCCCATTCTCTTATCTGTTTAGCTACTATAGGAACTCCCAAATATTGGAGCAGAAGAGAGCCCCTTGTGAAGTGAAAGATGTTAAGAATTTGTTCCTACTGTCTACTTGAAAAATGAAAGAAAAATGATGTTAGATTTGTCAAGATTGACCAATTGAGCAGTAGCTCTGGAAAATACCTAAAGAATTTTCTGCATTTGGTGGGCTTCTAAGAAAGTATCTTTGCCTAGAAGTGTAGAGTCATCCACAAACTGAAGATGTGTGAGTGAACGGGCTCCTTTAGCCATTTTGATACCACTGATTTTTTAATCTTGTCAAGCTTTGGTTGTCAATCTACCAAGACACTTCGCCTGAACGATGAATAAAAAGGGAGATAAAGGATCTTTTTGATCTATCCTTCTAGATGCTGAGAAAATCTGAGAGGGAGTGCCATTAACAAGGACAGAAAAGGAAACTGAAGATAAACAAGCCCAAACCCATTCAATCCATTCCCCAAAGAAGCCAAACTGAGCCAAAAACTTGACATAGAAATTCCCAGTCCACTCTATCATAGGCTTTGGATAGATCAAGCCTAATAAACATAGTAGAAGATTTTTGGATATCCATGGAGTGTAAAGATTCCTGTGCAAACACAATCTCATCATGAATTTGTCGTCCTGGGACAAACCTTCCTTGTTCAAGAGATATGATCTTATGAAGAAGAGGTTTCATCCTTTCTGCCATAACTTTGGTGATGATTTTGTAAAAAAACTTTACACAAAGCTATAGGTCTGAATCCAGAAATACTCTCCACTTTTGTGCCTATAGGAATAAGAGCTATGAAGGTTTTATTTATTTCCTTTAACATCGTTTTAGCTGTCCTCACCTCTTCCACCACTTGGAGGAGCTCCCCTTTAATAATATCCTAGAAAGTTTGGTAGAATTCAATCAAGAATCCATCAGGCCCTGTGGAAGAAAAAATCTCAAGATGATTTTATCATCCCAAAAAAAAAGAAAACGGTAAGGAAATATGTTCAGGAGAATCTGAATGGCAGCAACAGTAACATATTTGCAAACCTCCAACATGATAATGAAGACAAAGATACTGAGGATATCATGGAATCCCCAAATACCAAAGACCCAGATGAACAAACAGGACACAAAATTTGCTCAGCCAGTGATGGCAGAAAATAATCAGCTAGCAGTGATTCAGGCTCCTAATAAGCAGGATGAAGTCTGTAATATCTTGAAAAGCTATCACCCGTAAAACCAAGTTTCAAGAGCAATTTGATCACCTGCATCATTAGACAGGAGGGACTAAGAGGAGAGAAGAGACTTTATTGTTGATGGCTAATCCTGAAGAGCCACAACAAACGGCCTTACCTTTAGGAATAGCCGAGGACAAAAGTAAAAAAAATGAAGATGGATATGAATATAAAGGTCGGGCGTAAAACCTAATCAGCTCAACCTCCAAAAAGAAGGTCAGAAGTTGAGTAACACAAGAACAATTAGAGATATTTAACTATTCCTCCCGATGAAAGTGATCACATGGAATATAAGAGGGTTGAAAGCATAGTTACCCTGGGATGGGGGGACAGTAGGACGGAGTTTCCGGGATGGCAAAAAATTTCTAAATTTTGGGGACGGCAGGGGGACAGCTAATTAAAAAATACTTAAATATTTAAAATATAAAGATATAGTGACTAAATTATATAAATAAGCTGAAATAAAACCATTTGAGATTTAAATAAGGTGAAACTTGAACTCATAAAGTTTTGGATGAGATTGAGTCAAGTTGTAACTACCTTCCCTCGAAATCTTGACAGAGGATTCGAATGAGGAAGAGTTCTTGGGTTTTGGAGAAGGGAAAAACAGGTAGAGGGAGATTTTCGAGCGCCAAGAAGCCTCAGATTGATCTGTTTGAGATCATGTAAACTTCGCATAACAGATCTTACACTAATAAAGCTTGAGTTCTTGTATTATATGATGAATTCATGATAGAACAAATGTGTATGATGTTTCTCTTGCTTGGATGTTGTGATGTTTCTAAGACTAATGAGATTCTGAGAATGGAGGTTTGTTATTATGAGAGGATTATTCTTACTTGTTGAAACTAGATGCATTTAGAGCGTTTACTCATGTGTAGAAGGGAAACTCTTTGTTTTTGGAAAATGCATTGCGAGTATGCAGGTTTTGGCGATGGTACAGGTGTAGTGTGATTAACTAGAGGATGCTTCAAGTATGGAGGTTCTAAAAAGGGCAAAATTAATGTATCTTTGAAGAGGTAAGTGGACTATGCATAGGATTTCTCATTGTTCCATGTGTTTGATAAATAGTGAATGAATTTTTGAATGTTTGTTGCTCTTGTGTGAAGTATGTTTATTGAAGAGGATGGTGTTTACAAACCCTGGTGGAATTGTGAAACCCCAAGGAAAATAGATCAAAATCCTAAAAACTAAGATCAAAATACGGCAAACCACGTGGGGGACGTATGGACGTCCCCCCACGTTTCCCACGTCCCCCCCCATATTTCCCCCATCCCTAGGACATTTCCCAGCCTCTTTAAACGTCCCCAAGACGTTTTTAATCAAGCATGCACTGTGGGAAACGTGGGGGGAAACGTTTCCCCCACGTCCCCCAGGACATCCAGGACATCCCGGACGTGTCAAAAATGGGGGGGACGCGTCCCCGCGTAACTATGGTTGAAAGGCAGTCCTTCGAGCATAATGAAAATTAAAAGATTGATTCAAACTCATCATCCTCTGATGATGTTTATTCAAGAATCTAAATCCTGGATAGAGTTTGTGAATGTTCTAGCTGAAAGGATATGATCTATGGCCCAGGTTATTTCTCTTAGCTCTCAAGAAGCTTCTGGAGGGGTTATGTGTATTCGGGATCCGAAAATGATTACAGTGTTAAGCTCTTGTCATAGCTAAGGTATATTGCTCTTGCATGCTTATTCTCGGGTGGATGCCGAGCAGTTTCTGTTCATTGATACTTATGCTGCCACTGCTACAGAAGATAAGTTGTTGTAATGGCAGCATAGTGATCTTATGATATGGTCCTAGCCTAATGTTCCAGGGATTCTTGGAGGGGATTTTAACACAATCCTTAATTTACAGGAAAAACAAGGAGGAACTTCTAACTTGGATTCCAGCTCAACTAATATGGCTAGATACATACAATCTCTTCACTAAGTGGATGCTCCAACTGGCAATGGGTTGATGACCTGGCCCAACAAAAGACAAGGTCCAGATTGTATCCTGGAATGACTGGATCGTTATCTGGTGTTCGAAGAATACTGGTTAAAGGAGTATATCCCTAAGGCTCAGATTCTCAACAACATTGGGTCTGATCATTGGCCAGTATGTTTGGATATGGGGAAATCTGCTCCTTTTCATGCTCTGTTACAGTACCAGTTGATGTGGCTTCGCCATGAAAATATAGGCAATCTTATTCACAAGTGGTGACTGGAAGGAAAACCCAGGTATGGGACACATATGTTTTCCTTTGCCAAACGTTTGAACTACCTTAAGGCTAAATTAAAAATATGGAATTGGACTGAGTTTGGAGACATAAACGAGAAAAGAAACAGCTCCTAGAACAGCTAGAAGAGTTCAATTTTAACCTTCGAACTTCTGCAAGTAATGTTGATCATATCCATCAGGAGCTCTCTTTAAAAGATGTTATTCATGAATCAGAGACCAGAGAAGAGATTATTTGGCAGCAAAAATCCAGAATTCAATGGTTAAAAGAAGGTGATTAAAATTCTGCCTTCTTTCATAAATCCTTGCTGGCCAGACGAGCTCATAACCACACCAATTCCCTCACAACAGACGATGGGAAGAAAGAGCATTCTTTGGAAGGTATGCAGCAAATTGCAAAGCAGTATTTCTATCAGTTATTTACATCTCAACCTCTTGAGGAGATGGCCCAAAAGATAGTGTTGGATACTATTCCTAGACTCATCTCAGATAAGGATAATGAGAGGCTTACCATTCCAGTCATGGAAAGTGAACAGCAAAAAGTGGTGTTTAGCATGAAGAAAGGAAAAACTCCAAAACCCACAATTTCTTTCGGAGGAATAAAGAGAATCTTAATCCTTCCTTGATTTGGTTTGCAAGCTGAAAGTATTGGAGCACCTATTTTACTAATAAATGTAGTTTATACGGCCATGTCTGAGTGTTATGTAGTGTTGCAATCTTGATGTTGCTATCAAGGGGTTGCTTGATTTCTTGTGTGCTGCCCTTCATGGGGTCTAGCCTCTTTGCGTACTTGGTGTAAGTTGGTTTCCATTAATAACCTAAGCAGGAAAAAACTATAACAATAACTATATTGTTACTTTAGGTAAGCTTGCCTTTTGTATGTTAAGATCCAGCAAGGGAAAAAGATATACAATTTCATCCTAAGGTCAAAAATTTGCACAAAGTATTGCGATTCACTTTTGGTCCCTCTATAGAAAGTTAGGCACCTTTGAATTTTGCAATATTTTCCCAAACACATTGATGGTAACAAGAGCAATTTGTTTGGAATTGTCCTGCAATGGAATAAAAAAGGAAAAAATGCATACACAAATGTGATTGCATGTGCTATTGAAAGCAATAAATTTTTGCTGTGTGGAAACCGAATTGAGTGGTTGCTTAGTAGTTTCCTAGGTAAATCAAGGAACTTGTCCCAACTTTTAAATTTTCGCTTACTTTACAGACATTTGTGATTAAATCATTTACTAGAATTCATCAGGGCACTTGTAATAAAATCATTCTCTCTTTCTGCTTAATTTTCATTAACCCTTCGGTTGGAGCATGCCAAGTGTGCAATGCTTCAAATTCATTCCGTTAGAGAAATTCTGGTTTGGACTCTTTTTGCATTTTTCAAGTCTTTTTGGTTGTGTTTCAGAGCATCTCTACAGCAGAGATAATCTATAGCAGTCTTACTCCAGCTGTGCTTCTCTGTTGACTGTATAACTCTTTTCTTTAGTTAATGAAATATTGCATAATGTGGCATACAATAAGGCTGCCTGCCATTGATTTCTTTTGGAAGGCAATATGCAAGGTAACTTTTAATGAGGACAGTTCTACACTCAGCTTATAAGATGGTTTAAAATCTTTATCCAGATTTTAATATGCGTATTAAAGCCAAAAATGCTTGTTTTCAGAAAGATGTTAACTCTTATGCCTCACGGAGTAAAGGCTCCAATGTTCCTTGTACAACTGTTGCTCATCTGTTGTAGCTCTAATCATTTATGTTGGTGGAATATATGCTGCATTTCATGAATTTTAGTTTACAAAAAAATAAACAAAGAAGAAAACTGTTTTGGGATTGTTGAAAGACTGACCATTTTAGGATTCTCGTAGTAAACACTCCCACAAAGTGTGCACACCGCTCTTATCTTTTCCTCACCTTCCGGGATGCATTGCTTAGTTGGCCCTCCACAGGATTGGCAGAAATTGACGTTTGATTTATGTGACTGTAGAGTGAGAAAGATTAGTATTCTTGTTAGTCTTCTTATGGCACATTAACTTTTTTAAATACTATAAGTGCCTTCATGAAGCTTTTGTGGACTAAAAAACATCTGTAAAGTCATAAAAATCCTGATTTAGACCACTGGTACCAAAACTGTGAACTACAATAGGGTAAGGATCCCAAAAAGACTACTAGGAAAACGGAACAGAAATTTTTGAAAAATATTGTCAATAATTCAAAAAAGAATTATGATGATAAATAACATGTATACAAACAAATAAGTCCTAATTAAGAACAAAGTTATCAAAATTGTGACCTTTAAAAAATGGGCATTGATTCTAGAAAGAGCCATAAAAAATGACAGAAAACTTGGGAGGTTTAGCCAATTTTTCAAAAACGAAGTCTAGAAAAAATAAAAATCTGGTCGACATAAAAATCCTTATCTAAACCAGTATTATCAAAAATCTCAACTGCAATAAGTGGTAAAGAATCCCAAAAACATTAATAGGAAAATATGGACAGTGTTGACAATTGCAAAAAGAACCATGGAAAAAAAATTCTACACACATATATTACCAAATTCGCAGTTAATCTGAAAAGTTTTTATACATAAAAATCATATGAAGCTTTTGGGGTAAAACATCTACACACATTTAAAAAACCTAAATTTGACCAATGCTGCCAGAATTGTGAACTGCCCTAAATGGTGAAGGATCCCATTATAACTAATAGAAAATAAATGGCAGCGAATATTTAAGAAAAAAATGTCAATTTAATAAACCTATGGAAAATTTTATATACCAAGATATTACCATAATTGCAATAATTTCTCAAATAAAAAACTGCAATTAATCTGAATTTTTTATATTATGCAATGAATTCATGAAGCTTTTGGGGGGGAAAATTACAGACAAAATCTTAATTTAGACCAACGTTGCCAAAATTCTTAATTACAATAAATGTGCAAGGATCCCAAAAAGACCAATAAGAAATGAGTACAACTATTCTTAAAAAAAAATTGGCAAGTTGTCCACCAAATACTATGAAAAGAAATTTAACATCATGATATTACCAAAATTACATTAATCTCCAAAAACTAGAAGACATTCGAAAATGGTGTAATGCAATGATTATGGAGCACATTCAAGAGTGGCACACGTTTACGAATCTTAAGAATTGCATCCAAGCTTAACCCACACAGCCTTATCATATGGCCCATGTTCTCACAAAAGGTTTACCAAGGAAAAGAAATCACAATTAATAAGATATTTTGGTTCTGCTGACTTTGATCCATAGGGATCTTGAAAAACACTTTTTCATCAAGGGAACACACCAGGAGGAAGAAAAGTGAAAGAAAACAGAGAAAAATGAGAAGGTGAAAAATGGTTGGAAGACCACCCCCAGCAGTTACACAACCACACTAGCGGTTCCACCACGGGGTAGGCAGAGAGTCCAAGTTCACCAAAAAGAGACCCTATCTCTTCCCCTTCCAAACACTTCTGATTCTCCAATGCATGGAGGACATCTGAAGGATGTTATCAGCAAAAAAGAAGAGCTGGAAACATTATCAGTGAGTAGGAGAACATTTGGTTGTTAGTTGTTGGAGGAAGCAAAGTGTAAAAGCAGAACAATTGCAAGAAGTCTCAGGAGTGGAACAGCATTGTTGTACTCTGTTCTAGATCTTCATTCCATCTATATTTCATTCTTTGGCCAATTGGAATCTGGGAAAGAGAGCATTCGCCTTTCCCTAATGGTTTTTCGCTCATCTTGGGGGTTTTCCAGAAATCATATCTTGTGTCATCGTCCAAATTTTGTTTCATGTTGCTGCATGTGTATAA
This sequence comes from Taxus chinensis, assembly GCA_019776745.2. Lineage (NCBI taxonomy): Eukaryota > Viridiplantae > Streptophyta > Pinopsida > Cupressales > Taxaceae > Taxus > Taxus chinensis. The sequence continues at coordinate 741,204,948 of CM034152.1, read as the reverse complement.
TTCAGTTCATAAATATTGTTTTGCAGGCAATTTAAGCACTACGAATCTCATTCACTAAGAACAATTATCTGTCATTTCTAGCATAGCTGAAGGGTATCAAAGCCAGGTTATATATTCCTGGGGACTAGAAATTTGTTCTTGTTTGACAATGACAAAGTCACAAGGCAAAGACTTACTACCTTGCGCTCCAGAGATACCTACAAGAGAGTGGAATCAAAGGACAAGAGAGATGACAAGAGAAGGTGAGGAAGAATTGACCTGTAGAGTTGCAGTACTAGAGACCACCATGGAAAGGATGTTGAGGCATCAAAGGACATCTCATACCAACAAAAGCTTACAATTGATAGGCAAGAAGCCATGGATGAAGTGGTTCGAGCTCTAGCCAAGAAGATTGGCTTACGAGGAAGAGAGAGCCATGATGAAGAATTTATGGAAGAGCATGAGGAAGAAGAGCAGCAACCTCCAAGAGACAAGCAAAAAAAAGGTAAAATCTGAGCATGTTCCTTTCAAAGTTGAAACTAAGGTTGAGATTAAGAACTTTGAAGGACAAGTAGATGCAAAATTACTAGATAAATGGTTGAAACGAATGGAGGTATATTTTAGCGTGCATAACGTTACGGAAGCACAAAGGATCACCTTTGCACGTCTCAAGATGGACGGTCATGCTCTTGTTTGGTGGGAAACAAAAAGAGGTATGCTGTAGATAGTTGGGTTGGATTTAAGGAATTGCTAGGAGCTAACTTTTATGCTATTGGGCATAAAATTGATCAAATAATTAAATGGCAATATTTTAGGCAATCTAGTGGTCAAAGTGTGCAATATTATACCACAAAATTCATGAGGCAAGCCATGTTGTTAAATATGGACTTGGAGTATGAAGACATTCACACCAAATACTTGGGTGGATTGCATACTTATCTAAAGAAGAGAGTCATCTCCACAAAGCCAAAGGACCTCAATGAAGAAGCAAGGAGATGGAGAGTCACAGACAAATGTGCAGTCTTACTATATAGAGGATGAGAAGAAGCAAGGAGATGGAGAGTCACAGACAAAATGGCCCACAAACCAGCCCCAGAAAGAGAAAAACCATTCAGACAAGAAGGGTAAGTGGAAGGGTAAGAAGGCTGCCACCACTTTAAACAATTGTAAGGGTCCCAAGAATTTTTGTAAACATTGTGATATCAATGGACATATTGATGCTACATTTTGGAAGTTACATTTGGAGTTGCACCGAAAGAATCGTTCCAAGGACTCCAAGAAGCCAACATCAGCTTTGAAGACCGAGGTTGAGGTTGAAATAGAGGACAATTCTGATGTAGATAAGAGGTTGGGATGCACGGTTGCCAATGTGTACAGCCAGGAACAAGAAGAAGAGATGAGTAAGCTATTCCAAATCAATATTCAAATCAGAAAAACTAAAGTAAATGCATTAGTTGAAATTGTTTCTCAGTCCAATTTGATTTCTAATGCAGTTGAGAGAAAGCTTGGTCTTGAAACTTATGAACATCCACACTCCTATCCTTTGGGATGGGTGAAAAAGGGTGTAGACATTTAGGTTACTAGAAGATACAGGTTCAATTTTGGAATTAATTCTCAGTGGTGTCCCCAGATTTCATCCTGAAATCTGTGACTACCCTATCCGAAAAAAATTTGTACTTTTAAAATAATGGGTCGTTTGTGTTTTTATTGCCAGAAAGTTCTTGTATTGCGTCAAGATATTCCCAAAGAGCCATATTAGCCATTTTCGCCAAATACCCAGATGCCCAAAATTGTTATATTCTGTCGTCAGGATTTGTCTATAGGAAATTTGTATTTAATTATTTTGAGCCCCGTTTGAGACAATTTGCGCTCCAATTTAACCCTGTTGTGATCGAACATATCATTATTCCTATATACCAGAAGGGTTTTAACTAAGAATAAGTTTTGGGCTTTATTTGTGACTTTGGGCAATTTTTTGTGTTTTTGTGTTTTCCCGTTTCGTTTTTGGTGAAATTTCTTTTGATCAATTCCTTTGCCGGTTTGGCCTGATTCTTGGCCTGAAGTAACCGAGGATCATATACGCACGTTATGCCAGAAGGAAGTCGCCATCGAAGGTCCGGTTCACTGGGAAAAGACGAAGTCGCGCACCAAAAAGCCTCTTCTAGACTGACCGCATTTTTGGAAAACAAAGAATCAGAGTGGATAATGGGAAAATTAGAAGCAACAGGCAGGTGGGAATTTTGTACTTACCTAGCAAGGTACTTTTTTCCATGATAGAAAAATCACTTAAGTTGCAGTGGGAAAATTAGAGGCAGCAGGCGGGGGCGGGAATTTATTGCCTGCCTTGCAAGCTAAAAATTCCCATGGTGGAATAAAAGAAAAGTCACTTAAGTGAATCAGGGGATTTTATTGCCTGCCTGGCAAGGTAAATAATCCCATTATGAAAGTCAAACGACTTAAGTGAATCATGGGATTTTATTGCCTGCCTGGCAGGGTAAATAATCTCAGTATGAAAGTCAAACGACTTAAGTGAATCATGGGATTTTCGGGGCTGCCTTGCAGGGTAAATAATCCCATTGTCATTTGACTTTTAAAAATAGAAATTCCTTATTCCAAAAAGTGCGACCCACCTTGGGTGAATAATAATGCATTAAATAAATATTTGTTAATATTTATTCACCCAATTTTGACGCCTAGGCTTGTGGAAAAGTCAACAAAGGGAAGTGGACAAAAAGAATTTAAAAATAGAATTCCAAAATTAAATAAATTTAATTTATTTAATGCAACCCCATTTGGGAGAGAAATAATACTTTTTAAAGTATTAAATAATTAAATTAATTTCTATTTTCAGTGGCTAAGGTTAGAGCACACTGTGAAGCTTAAGTGGAGTGAAGTGTGGATGATTAAATTGATTAAATTTAATTTATTGGATGGTTGTCCTTAAACATGCAATTTTAGCACACCAGTTAAAGAGAAAAACATGATTTTTAATTAATTAATTGCCACGAATAGGAAGGGCAATTATTAATTATAGAATTATGAGGGCTATATAAGCATGTGCTGCCATAAGGATGAATTAATTAATTCACAAGTAAAGAAGTGCAGCCCAGAGGAAAAGTGCGCCCCATTTGGAGAAGGATTTTGCTCAAAGAAAGGTGGATTTAATGTTAAAAGCTTCTAGTTTTGGCGCATGCTTTGAAGAAGGTTGATTTGTGTCTGCATAATTATTTGTAGAAATGATACAGGTGCTCAGGTGATGTTGGTAAAATTCATGTTTGCTTTGCATGCAAATAAAACGTCAATTTTTGGGGCAGCAGGCTTGAATTATGCAGATTTTTGTGATTAAAATTCACTGTGCATGCCTTCGGTTGCCATCTTTGTCTGAATTAATTGCAGGAGTTAGATACAGGTGCTTTTATAAAGAAAAGGAACTTATATCAATGTCCAATACATTGAATATTTCCTCCGAATCTGAAGGATTATCCAGATCTGCACCAGTTTTGAAGAATTCCAGTCAAATAAGAAGAAAAAGAATTGTTCAGACAAAGATAGACAAAGCTATGGCGAAGAAAGATGAAAAATAAAGCACAACGGAGTCATGCATCACTTCTAAATTTTCAGATATTAGAGACACGGATCTAGGCTCGGAACCTCTTGCTAAATTGATAGACAGATCCAAAGCAGGAAAGACTTCACTCATGCGTGCAGATTAAAAGCAGTGGAATTATTCAAGCTGCAGCTTTTCATCCACAGCCCAGTTGCCAGATTTTGTTATGCAGGTGCAGATCAATATCCAGATGCAGGTGCAGATGCAGATGCAGATCCATATGCAGATCCAAATCCAAATCTCATAATTGCAAAAGCTTCCGGCACAAAGGCTTCATCCTCTTGTTTCGAATGCAGCCCGTGAAGAAGTCAGTGCGTGGAAAATTCCTTCCAAAATCTTGTGCATGTGCTTCCAATCTTCCAGTTGAAACCTTTATTGAAGTTGCATTCACCCGGAGTGCTTTCCAGAATTTTTAATTGCTCATATGCAATTAAAAATAAAGAGTTATTTACGGCAGACATTGCACTGATGCATGTACAGGAGAAGAACTGCAAAAGCTTCAAGGATAAAAGAGAAGACAAGGCGAAGGCAAAATTCCAGCCGCTTCTAGATCTAGCTTGTTGTTTCCAGATCCAATCGTTTCCAATTCCAGCTTGTTTCCAGATCCGGCTTGCTTCCAGATCCAACTACTCCCAGATCCAGTTTGGTGAGAATCAAAGGCAAAAGAATCAGCTGCATGCAGACATGAAAAAGGACAAGACTACAGCTTTCCTCTTCCTTCTTCTTTCCTCCAACAAAGTAATTGAGCGATCAATTAAATTATACAACTTAAGTGATTGGTTTAAAAGCCATTACTTGAAGAAGTCAACTACTTGGAGATAGGTGGCAGACATACAAAATAGAAGGTTCTATTTTCAGTTGCAAATCATACATGTCATGCAAAGAGGAATTCCAGGATGGAGATTACCAGTTGTTTCTTTCCTCCGACTTCCACATGTGCCAGTTCAACTAAAAGCTTCCGACTTGTAACTGCCCCTCTACATTCTATAAGTAGAGGAAGAACCTTCGGGTTGATGATCAGAATTTGTAAGCAGCAACCTTGTGTTCCAGGACTTTGTGCTGAAACCCTTGAGAGCCACTTGAAGCAAAGGAATATACAGGAGCAGATTTCCGGAGAACTTTGTGTCAAAGTGTATTGTGTTTCTTGTTTTTAATCTTAGATCTTTTAATAGACTTTGTATTATTTCAGATCCTAGATCTAGAGCTACCTTTGTTTAGAATTCTATGTTTATATCTATTGGTTGCTTCTATGTGCGTGCAATCAACTCTGTTATCTATTGATTGGGATGCACATCTTCCCCATTTCTTCTCTGTGTTTACATAATTCCTTTCTTCTATAAATTTTTCCTTTCTTTAAAACAGCTGCTTACTTGCTATAGAATTGTTCAGTTATGGTTCATGAATTGAGTAGTTAAAGTAAAACCTCATTTAGATATTAACATATTATAAATTGACAAATCTGACACGGGAGCCTCACCGGTAAATAAGGGAGATTTATCTCATGACTGCCTAGGCTTTATGCTATGCAAAAAATCTAGCCAACACTCAGTTTATTGATGTAGTAGACGCTGATGTAATGTCCCCAAATGGACATTTTTCGACCCCTAGATGGATTTCCCACAAATCCCAAATAAAATTGCAAATATTAGAAATTATACAAACATAATTAAATGCATATCTGAATTTCTATGGGAAAATGTGATTTGCCCATGGGTGTAAAATAGCCTCAAAACACCTTCAAAAAACATGAAATTAAACCTGTAGCTAGCCTTTGAATTATCAAATCTGAAAATACTTATATTTTTGCAAAATACTGAAAATCTAATTTTTAATTACAGACAAACAATCAAAACTTTAGAAATTCATAACTCGGAAAATACAATTTTTGACAAGTGATAGCTCAAATTGAAGATAATCACAAGCTTACCAATGATACCATAATCAGAATTTTCCGATAGATGGAAGGCACCCAAAATAGGCTCGAAAATTTGGAAATGTGTAGATGAAACCCTTGTTGTACCTGAAATCAACAATAGCCATTTGCCCCTCTTGAAAAGCCCTCAAACACTACTTGAAAACACAAATATAACCCTGATCTTCAATGGAAAACACAAATAAATCCTTGATCTTCAATGGAAACCCATGAATGGAGAATCCTCTCACAAGAAAGAAGAGTTTTCGTTCCACTTGCTCTAATCCTCAAGAGGGTTTTCGTCCTCTAGAGCTAACTCAAAAGGGTTTTCGTCCTTAGGAGTTTATTTGCAAAGCTTACAAAGCTCAGACAAAATTCAGAATTTCTATAAAATAAAAAACATTCTTTACAAAGCCAAGCACACTTTCTTTTATAAGCAATCTTGGCTTAGTAGCCACCCACAACCACCAATCAAATGCCTTTTCCCACATTTAATTCTTTTTTGGCATTTATTTCTTCCTCAACATTTTTCCCCTAGGGAAATAAAACATAAAGTGACATTTTCTTATTCTTTTTCTAATTTCACTTTATCTTTTCTCTTTTATTTTTATAAAGTCTATAATAAATTAATACAAGTGTTTTTTATAATATTTATTTTTTTATGCACTCTATAATAATTTATTAAGAGTATAGTTTCCCTTTTTAACACCCCTTCGGCCATCGGGAAACAAAATTGGGCGAAGGGTCTTCGACTGGGAAGGGGATATTACAATCCTCCCTTCCCCAAACTGCTTGCCCTCAAGCAATTTCAACTCCTACACCCAAGTGCCATATGCAACAAATAGAACATGTTGTAGTGCTCCACAAGTCTTGATCATGTACCTGTTAAATGAGAGAGCTCTTGTCAAAATACATAGCTCTCCTGATGTTCATAGACATGAACTTGGACCAATGGTTCAACATACTTCATATAGTAAATTTCATCCGCATACTTCTCCATCTTATCATGCTTTTCATAAGGAAAATAAATTTGAATATGCAGCAATAAATAAGGCATATTATCATTCCTTTCATACCTTGCAATGTCATCGAGATCTTCATTTCCTCTTGTTTTCATGATATCTTTCCTTGTGTTGTATCAAATCCTCATCATTCTTGTCCACAATAGGCTGAATTTCCTCCTGATATAACTACTGCAATAAACAAGATGATATACCTCTTTCCACACCATCCTCATCCCATATCTCTTCATGTACAGTTGTTCTAGAAAAAGCAGTAAGTTGAAAGTAGTCCTCATCATTTGGAATTTGAGCTTTAGCCACAAAACTCTCTTCCCCAACTTGTAGATCTAAATTTTCTTCCTCCTTGGGGTTGTACTCCATGATTTCATTTCCTGTTACTTCACCACCATGCATGCAATCATTAGAAGGCAAAGAAACATTTTCAATTAATGAGGCATTGTTACCTTGCTCATCTTTGCAAAGCTTGCACATCAAACCTTTCTAGGAACCTTTGGGTGAAACCTTCGAGGGAGGCAATGGATTCTACCCCTTGGGTCTTCAACAGATGATGCCACCACTTATGTGTTATTCCATCCATGTATGTAGAGATTAGCATGAAGGCACATCCTGACACATAGGATTCCATTGCAAAAATGTCTCAAATTCCTTCAACCAAGAGCTAGCAGAAATTTCATTAGTACCATCAAAAAAAGGAACTTGGGTCCCATTCATTTTTTCCCTGGTTGCATTTAGATTTGATTTTTTTCTTCTTTTTCTCACAGGCTAGGAGGATTCACTACTCTGATACCACTGTAATGTCCCCAAATGGACATTTTCGACCCTAGATGGATTTCCCGCAAATCCCAAATAAAATTGCAAGTAGTAGAAATTATACAAAAATATCTAAGTGCAGATCTGAATTTCTATAGAAAAATGCGACTTGCCTATGGGTGAATAATAGCTTCAAAACACCTTCAAAAATTATGAAATTAAACCTGTAGCTACCCTTAAATTATCAAATCTCAAAATACTTAAATTTTTTGCAAAATATTGAAAATCTGATTTTTAATTGCAGACAAACAACCAAAACTTCAGAAATTCATAACTCGGAAAATACCCAACAATTTTTGACAAGTAATACCTCAAATTGAAGATAAAATCACAAGCTTTCCAATGATACCAAAATCAGAATTTTTCAATGGGTGGAAGGCACCCAAAACAGGCTCGAAATCTGGAAATGTGTAGATGAAACCCTCGTTGTACCTAAAATCAACAATAGCATTCGCCCCTCTTGGAAAGCCCTCAAACACTACTTGAAAACACAAATATAAGTTTGATCTTCAATGGAAACCCATGAATGGAGAATCCTCTCGCAAGAAAGAAGAGTTTTCATTCCTCTTTCTCTAATCCTCAAGAGGGTTTTTCGTCCTCTAGAGCTAACTCAAAAGGGTTGTCGTCCTTGGAAGTTTATTTGCAAAGCTTACAAAACTCAGACAAAATTCATAATTCATAAGGGTTTTCGGCCTTGAACAAGGTCACCATCAAGAACCGAAATCCACTTCCACAGATAGATGATCTCTTGAACTAGCTTCAACATGCCAAATACTTTATGAGGTTGGATCTTAAAACCGGGTATCACCAAATCCAGATGAATGAGGATAATGTATGGAAGACAGCCTTCAAAACAAAACAAGGTTTGTAGGAGCAGTTAGTACTTCCATTCGGTTTATGTCATGCACCTGTTACATTATAAGGTTGATGAATGATGTATCGCGGCCATTGATAGATATATGTGTAATTGTATATTTAGATGACACTTTGATTTTTAGTGCCACATGGGAAGAACATCTAACTCATTTGCAGCAAGTCTTGAAAGTTCTAACGGAGAAACAATTGTTGTACCACATGAAGAAATGTGAATTTCCTAAACAATCACTAGTCTATCTTGGGCATGTGGTTGGAGGTGAACTACGAGTGGATCCCACCAAGGTAAAAGTCATCACCAATTGGCCCACACCAAGGAGTGCCACCAAGACTAAGAGTTTTGTAGGGGCTGCTTAGTACATGAGAAAATTCATACCAAGCTTCTCTACTATTACAACACCACTACATATAGTTGCAGCCATAGGTAAGGGTTTTGATTGGGGTAAGGAACATGATGAAGCTTTGGAGACTTTGAAGTACAAGATTAAAACATTGGCTTCACTCTTCTTTCCCTGAAGATGGATCCAAAAGTAAGATCCAAAACGTTGGATAACAATTCTCTTACACATTTGTCTCCAGAAGATTATTATAGATTACTACACTGTGAAAATACTAGTCTCAAAACTAAAATTACAGCCCTCTATGGAGGTGTCTTATTTGAGCGTTGTAGATTCTTCAAAAGATTGAGGTCAAAAAAGGTTTAAAATATCGAAGACCTTACATTTCTTAAAAGGTGTTGTGATACGAACATTCTCCCATCTTGCATTGCCATTGCTCACCAGCTCAAATCTCCCAGGAGTGACTATATGACCAATTTTTTATGAAAACAGGCTTTCTCTTACTCAAAGGTCTGCTCAAGAAAAGCAGTTATGATCTTGATGTTGTCACCAAAAAGCTGCTTGATGTTCACCTAGAGCTAGCAAAACTCCTTGATAGTAATCTATGGTGGAAAATAGATTTATATTCATCAATGAAAATGGAGAGCACTAAGCGTAGGGCAAAGCAATACAGAAGAACATGGTTAATGTCTTATACAAAGAACAATTCCAATGCTTTATTGCTTACTCCATTGAACAAAACACACCAACTACATCAATTATTACCTCAACCTAGGCTGTTAGCAATGAAGAGTTTGACGCCTAGCTTAATTCCACATGCACCCAACCCATTTAAAGTGACTCCCACTCAACCTTACATTCCCGACAAACACCCAACACACTCTGCTGCCATATGCCCTAGCTATCACCTTATTCCACTCATGCCAACCATAAGAATTCACTTTCTCGCATGGAAAACGGGTCACGCGCGGTTTGTAGCAGCATTTTTTTTAGCTTGTAATGTGCCATGCCAAATTTTGATGGTCAATTCTCCAACTCTCACGACTTGCATTCTCACAGATTAACTAACCAACCTAGTGAGATAGCCGTCATCGATACATCTGATAGCTACATTGATAAAATTCTATAATATCGAGCCTTACTGATGGAATTTGCCTTAACAACTTCGATTGGAATGGTCAAGATAATGGAGTAAACTTGTCTTCCATTATGCTTGGCATTCCCTCCCTCAACTTTTTCAATAAAGGGCTTAGGGTTTGGCATTGCTCCGCACAAAATTTAGTATGAGAATTTCATGGTGAGTATAGAGGGTACAATTGAAAGCTTACCTTTGCACACTGCCGAAGAAATTAGGCAAGATTGCTCAATTACTCTACGCAAAGCCAAACCTCCCAAAAGCAATATCATAAAAGAAGAAAAAATTGCACTAAAGCAGCTCAATAATAATAAAGACATCATTATCTCAAAAGTTTATAAAGGGAATGCTATAGTTGTTATGGACATGGAATCCTACTTGCATACAATGAGAGACCATCTTTATCCTAGTGGTAGCTGCAGGGTTATACAAAAACCCAATAAAAAAGGTAACCAAAGACATTACAAACTTGATCAAAAGTTCTTCCCTTAGCATCAAATTAAGGTGAAAGCTTGCTCCTTGCCCAAATCTACGGCCTTCCCAAAAGTCATAAACCTGACATTCCCATCCAACCTATTGTGGACATGATTGGTTCTCCCACTTATGCGCTTACAAGTTACCTTGAAAAGAAATTAATACCATTGGTGGGTAACTCTTCTTCTTTCATTTAGGACTCTAGTGATTTCCTCAATATTGTTTCGAACACCAAGCTTAGTAACAATGAAATTTTAGTAAGCTTTGATGTAGTCTCTCTCTTCATCGAGATTCCATTAGATGAGGTTCAAAGTTGTTAAAGAAATAATTGATGATGAAACAACCCACTTAGTTGAATTTTGCCTCTGATCTACCTATTTCAGTTTTCAAGGAGATATTCATGAGCTAAAAAAAGCAATAGGCTCTCCTCTCTCCCTTATTATTGCTAATCTCTACATGGAAAGATTTTAGAAAATTGCCATTGCATCGTCCCCCTTGAAACCTGATTGGTGGCATCGGTTTGTAGATGATACAAATGTAAAATGGTCTCATGGTAAAGAAAATTTGTTGGTATTCTTGAATCACTTCAACTCGTTATATAAGCATATTAAGTTCACTATGGAGGTGGAAGATAATCGTCTTCCTTTCCTTGACATCCTTCTCAAGAGAAGAGCGGATGGTACCTTATCTAAACAAGTTTATAGAAAGAAAACACATACAAATGTCTATGTCAGAGCCAACACCCATCACCACCAATCTCAAAAAACGGGTGTTTTACAAACTTTATACACAAGATCCTCATAATATCTAATCCTGAACACTCAAGAAATGAAAGAGACACCTACATAAGGCTCTAAAGAAAAATGGGTATCAAAAATGGCTTCTCAAGAAAACATTCAATAAAGCCAACACATGCCAAGGTTGCCTTAATACCAACACACAATCAAAAGGTAAGAAAACATATCTACCATATGTCAAAGGTACCTCAAAGAAATTGGCTAGAATTCTTAAAAGAAATAGCATCAAAACTTATCTCAAGCCGATAAAAACCATTAGGAGTTTACAAAGAAGTGCAAAGGATCTGCGCGAACCGAGGCTTAACAAGAGGATTTACGAGATACAATGTTCATGGGGGATTCCCTATATTGGTGAGACTCGTAGATCCTTTTAAACCAGGCTTAAGAAACATGCTCAAGATCTACATCTAGGAAATATTAAAAGATCTGCATTAGCAGAGCACGAATCGAAAACAAAACATGTTATGCTCTTGGATGCCAAAATATTAGCCTTTGAAGGGAGTTGGAAAGACAAAAGGATCAGAGACGCTATTGAGATCGAAAAGCGACCTATTGGGTCATTGTTGGAAATCCCTGATCCATTTTCCATGCTTTCTCTTTCTATCTCGACCCTACTCTACTATGTTTTTAAAAAACTTGATCCCATTTTATTTATTTTACTCTATTTTATTTGGCTTTCTTTTCTGTATTTTAATTTTCATTATTTAATTGACTTAATCCATTTATTTATCAACCTAACCCAAATTAATGTAATTGATCTTAACTACATTATATTTTTATATTTCTTATACTAATCAATTTTTATTTTATTGTTCGCTTTTCTTCCCATTTTATTGTTGCTTCTTAGTTTACCTTTATCCATTTTAATTTATTTTTCTAATAAATTTCTGATGAAGAGGAGACTAGTTATTAGATTGATAAATCTGAAAGGCAACATGAAACTGAAAAACCGATTGAAGGGCATGAGCCTAAGCAGTTGGCGCAAGATAACACCGGCACTAGAGAAGGGACACTTGCATCTCTTTCAAGAGCACCACGATATCACCGATTATAAATTTGTGAGGAGTTATTTGGACAACGGATTGTTGTTGTAATGTCCCTTTTTGGGACAAAAACCAAAGTGTAATGTCCCCATTCCTACCTCCACAGTCTAATCACTGGTTTTCCGTCTTAGCCTTGGTCATACCCAAGGGGCTAGCAGCGTAGATGGTTGTTGGGTATGGTTTTCACCTACATTTCACTTATATGTTATGTTTGGGCGTTATGCATGTACTTTATGATGACTTAAGTGAAAAAGGTGGGGTAATGTTCTATTTCTTCGTTGGGGTCACTTAAGTGGACTTTTTTTGGCTTAGGAGAAATAAAGTCACTTTAAGGGACGATTAAAACATGACATATCTCCAAGGGGGTCGAATTAAGGTTTTATGGGCACTTTTATGATGGAAAAAGTTATAGAAGGTGGTGTTTGGGGAGGAAAAATGATCTCATTTTGTCATCTTATGTTGGAGCTTTCAGCTTGTTTTCCTTGTTTGTGGAGGTGAAATTCCACAGGAACCCTAGCTTCAATAGTGAAAGATCTACCCCTAGCTAGTAGAGCACTCTTCGGTGGTGAAAGATTTAGCCCTAGTTTGCTATTGTGGAGTTTATTCAGATCAGCTTGTCAGATTCAGAGTTTCAAAGGCTTGTTGATCTAGTTTCAAGTCCAAAAGGAGAAGACAGCCATATTCAGTAAGAGAGAGCATCTATTTTATCAGTGGAAACTTCATGTTATTACATGTTGATTGCATGTTGATGCTTGCATGTTGTTGCATGTTAGTTTAATTGCAATAAAAGTGAAGATATTGGTTATTTTCTGATTTTATACCTTGCTGTCATATTTTTCTGTATACCGTTGTCATAAAAATCATATTGTTATTTGTGAAAATTTGGTTGAAAATTGTAATGTCCCTCTTTCTCGAATAGTTCGATCAAAGACCTTTGGCCCTTTTTGTCTACCCGACGGCCAAAGGGTGATTTCAAGGGTGACTTCGGTTTATTAATTTTATTATATCGTGCAAAAAATAAAATAAAGTACCACTAAAGCACATATAATGAATTAATAGACTTTTTAAGTGACTTCGACTTAGGAAAGTACATGTAAACAAATTAATAAATTATTTAATGTGCTTTCCTAAGCAAAAAGTGTGACTTGCTTTGAGGAGAAATTAAATAAGCCAAAAAATGCGACTTGCTTGGAGAGGGAATAAATTAATTAAAAATTAATTATGCTCCTGTGGAAAAAGTGCGACTAGCATTTTGGAAGGGTTTTTTGGCTATAAGGGAAAAGTGTGACTTGTGCCGGCACTATGAAAATTATTATTATTCTTCTTCCCGATAGTTAGCTCTGAGCTTTTGCAGATAATCTAAGGACGAAAATCCTCTAGATTATTCCTCTTGTGGACGGAAACCCCAGGAGCAGTGAGAGGAGTTCCTATTCAGGGATCTACATTGTAATCACAGGTCTTTTATCATTTCAACAGTTCAAAGAGAAATAAATTGCAGCAGTGTGCATTCAGACTTCTTCTAGAGTGGGGCGACTTATTCTACAGTTGTTTTATGCAGTATCTGAGGTATTTTTCATGCTAGATAATTATTGTACCTTTCAGCATCAATTATATATCAAATCCATTTGGTTTGAATCATTTACGGCTGGGTTTTGGACAATCTTTTGTTATCAAACTATCTACAGATTTATAATTGTTTGCCGTAAATATTTAACATCAAAAATCATTATTCAATACACGGCTGAATTGTTTATGAAGAAGTTCTGCCAATTTAAACCCTAGGCACCCTTTCTATATTCACCTGGTTTGCGGGGTTTGTTTTATTTAATTTATCTATGCAGTTTGAGTATGGTGTTCTATGGTTTTTTTTGACATTATCAGTTCAGATCCGAGCTTGAGCAATATATAAAAAAAAATAGGGGGCGGTTTGGGATCTTTCAGAAATCTTGAATATAAAATAAATCCAGAAAAGGGATATTTCAATGGTATCAGAGTGGTCTTTTCTGCAGCCTGTTGGGTAGTGTATGAAGGTTTATTTCAAGAGGAATACACCCAAGAAAGAAGGTCCAGACATGGCGGATAAAGATGGAAAATCAGAGGAACAGCTAAATGAGGAATTTATGAAAAAATGTTTATAGATATGGTGAAACAACAAGAGACTACAAACCTCTACTTGAGCCAACTCACAAAGAGATTATCACAGGGTGGCCTTGGGAACCATATGGAAAGAGGTGAAAATAGTAATTCCGGGCTGCGGACTCACAGAGATGAAAACGGCAGATCAGGGCAACACACTCCTCCATCCCAAAACACACAATTGAGCATACATGAACCGGTTTTCCTAAAAGATCCGGAAGTGACATTGGTAGGGCAACAAGGGGACATTGTTGATGAGCAGACTTGTTCGGAGAAGTATGAATCCTTGAGTGAAGGGTTCAAAGCTACTATGCCTTTCCCGGAGTATTGCAGGATGAAGATCGGTAGCCGGCCCAAGCGGGATCACTACCCTCATGTTCCCGAGCTACAGAGGCGATTGATGCAGATTTCAGTTCCACACTTCGACAAATCCAAGAAGTGTACCATGCAATCATGGATTCAGAAGTTAAAAACTTACTTTGACTTGAATCCCATGCACGAAGAGGATGCAATAAAATTTGCAATCCTACATCTTGAGGGAGATGCACATGATTGGTAGCATCATGGCCTTGTCACACAGGGACACACGCATATTACCACTTATGCGGATTTTGCAGAGAGACTAGTGGGCAATTTTGACAAGCGGGATCTCGACAGATTCTTCAGAGAGTTGACTCATTTGAGACAGACAGGATCCTTGGATGGGTACATTGCAGATTTTCAGCGGTTCTCAGTAATGGTTACTGATGTTTCTGAAGTGAGGTTGACTTCACTTTTTATAGCAGGGCTGATAGATTCACTAGCAAGGTTTGTGAAGGCATTCGAGCCTTCTTCACTACACGATGCCATCAAGAGAGCCCGAGATTTGGAGTTAGCCACTTCGAAGCTGAGGTTTCCACCTCGAGTTCAGTAGAGAGGACCCCCATCTAGACCTAATGGTTTCCAGCTGAAGGGGCCACCACAAAGACAGGAGACGGCTAGAAAGCCGTTTATTTCACGAGAGCTTAGGGATGAGCTGAGACGAAAGAAACTTTGTTTCGATTGCCGTTCACCGTGGGCCCCGGGACATGATTGCACAAGAAAGGGCAAGGCCCAATTCATTGAGGTCTTTGAGGAGGAGAGAGAGAGAGAGAGTGATGGAGATGAGCAGCTAGAGACCCGAGAGATGGATGACGGAGATGAAGATGCTTTGGATGGTACTGATGAGCAGGAGGAGGTTTTCCCTCACGAAGACTATAGCCACTTTGTCTAGTACCCTGAGGTACAAGGCATTCAGAGTTAGGGGAGTTATGTAGGGGCAACGTGTTGTGGTACTTATTGATAGTGGGGCTACCCACATTTATTGATGCATCCTTGGTTGAGAGACGTGACCTACAGACAGAGAACTTTGAGGGCTTCAACATTGTTGTAGCCAATGGTGGGTCTATGAGATGCACTCGTAAAGTTCCACAGTTGAGCATCACCATGGGGAACTACACCGCTACTGATGACTTCTATATTGTCGGCATTGGAGAGACCAACGTAGTGTTGGGAGTTCAATAGCTTCACTCCCTTGGCGAATTTCGTACTAAATTTCAGACGATGGAGCTGAAATTCAAGTCTAAGGGCAGGAATATGACCTTGAGGGGTCTATCTACAGGAGCACCCAGGGTAGTCACAACTAAGAGGATGGAGAGGATCTTTGGGCACGATGAGGTGGATTGGGCCGTTCATTGCTTGGTTTCAACCAAGAATACAGGGAGTGACCGTCCAGAGTATCATGTGGATGTCCAAGGCCTATTGGAAAAGCATACCTCCAGGTGTACCACCAGACAGGGGGTTTGAGCACGTGATTGAGCTTGGGGACAACAAGCCAGTGGTTACTACTCCTTATTGTCACCCCAAACGGTTTAAGGATGAGATTGAGAGGACTATACACGAGCTTCTGGACATGGGGCACATTAGACCTAGTTCTAGTCCTTTTGCTTCTTCGGTGGTGTTGGTGAAGAAGAAGAATGGAACCATGCGAATGTGCATAGATTATCGTGCACTGAATAAGAAGACAATCAAAACTAAGTATCATGTGCCACACATTGATGAACTACTAGATGAGCTACATGGAGCAATCTATTTTTCCAAAATAGACTTGCGATCTAGATATCACTAGATCAAGGTCAGAGAGGATGTGCATAAGACAGCTTTCAGGTGCCACTATGGCCACTTCGAGTTTTTGGTGATGCCATTCAAGTTGTCTAATGCACCAGCCACATTTCAGTCCTGCATGAACCATGTGTTCAACCGCCATTTGCGGAAGTTTGTATTGGTCTTCTTTGATGACATTTTGGTCTACAGTAGGACGTGGGAGGATCACATTCAACATCTTGATGAGGTGTTCGGAATTTTGGAAGCTAATTCGCTTTGTGCGAAAGCTTCTAAGTGCAAGTTTGGTATGACAGAGATGCTATATTTGGGCTATGTGATCGGAGGAGGTGGAGTCAAGGTGGATAGGGAGAAGATTCAGGCGATTTTGGATTGGCCACCACCTAGGACTTTGCCACACTTGAGAGGATTCTTTAGACTATGCACATATTATAGGAGGTTTGTGAAGAACTTCTCTCGCTTGACTGCACCCTTGACAGACTTGACCAAGAAGGGGGCTTTTGCTTGGTCGAATTCAACACAACAAGTTTTTGATCACCTTAAGGGAGTGATGAGTTCTTGTCCAGTTCTTACATTGTTAGATTTCACTCGGACATTTGTACTCGAGTGTGATGCATCAGGAGTGGGTGTTGGAGCAGTCCTCATGCAGGATAGGCATCCCATTGCCTATGAGAATCGGAAATTGAGTCCAGTAGAGAGGATTCTCAATTTACGACAAGGAGATGTTGGCCATTATGCATGCATTGGTCAAATTCAGACAGTATTTAGTGGGCAGCAAATTTGTGGTTCATACGGATCACAATAGCTTGAGGTTCTTTTTGGAGCAAAAGGATTTCAATGACCGCCAGCAGAGATGGGTAAATAAGATACAGGCTTTTGATTTCGACATAGAATACAAGAAAGGTAAGAATAATGTGGTGGTTAATGCACTGTCTAGGAGACCTTGCTTTGATTCTATGATTTGCTTTATGTCAGAGATTTCAGCTGATTGGAAGGCTCATATACTTGTTGAATACTCCAAAAATCAGTTTGCATGTGAGATTATGGATGGCATTATTCAGGATGATCAATACAGAGTTGTGGATGACCTCATCTACTACAAGGATAGAAATTTCCTTGTACCAGAGTCCAAAATGAAAGAGAAGATCCTTCGAGCAGTGCATGATACACCCTTGGCTGGACATCTAGGATATTTAAAGACATACAAGTACATCAGAGAGAGATTCACATGGAAGGGGTTAAAGGACAATGTCCTTAACCATGTTAGGGGGTGTTTGGTTTGTCAGCAAACCAAGGCAGAGCACTCTTTCCCAACAGGACTTCTACAACCTTTGCCTATTCCGGAACAGAAGTGGGAGAGTATATCCATGGATTTTATCATAGGTCTTCCCTCAGTGTATGGGCATGATTGCATATATGTGGTGGTTGATCGGTTGACTAAATATGCCCATTTCCTTTTTATGCCTTCAGGGCATAAGGCAACACAGTTGGCTCAAATTTTATTCACAGGTATTTTTAGGCATCATGGGTTGCCTAAGAGTATTGTCAGCGATAGGGATAAGATGAGATCTTCAGGTTTGCAGGTACGGAGCTGACACCTAGTACTAGCTATCATCCACAGACTGATGGGCAGACTGAGATAGTGAACAAGTGGATAGAGGGCTACTTGCATAGCTATGTTGCAGGACATCAGCGTGCATGGGTCAAATGGCTACATATGGGTGAATATTGTTACAATACCACCTACCAGATGAGTATTGGTATGACTCCTTTTCGAGCATTATATGGTTATGAGGCATCCTCATTTGTAGACCTAGGATTATCAGATAGCCGAGCTCCCAAAGCTTGTGATTGGGTATAGGAGAACTAGGACATTATAAAGGCTCTCAAGGAGAACATACAGAAGCGCAGAATCAGCAGAAGGTATATGCAGACAGGCACATAGTTGAGAGATCATTCGAGGTTGGAGATTTGGTCTTCTTACGGTTGCAGCCATACAGACAATCCTCACTCAAGAAGTGTGGTGCAGAGAAGCTAAAACCGTGATTCTATGGGCCATACAGGATAGTGCGCAGAGTTGGGGCAGTAGCATATGACTTGGAGCTTCCAGAGCATAGTAAGATTCATAATGTCTTCCATGTTTCGTGCCTCAAAAGGGCACTTGGACAACATATTGCACCTTCCACAAATTTACCACCATTAGATGACGAGGGGAAGTTGGTCTTAGAACCAGAATCTATTATTGAGGTAAGACAAAGGAAGCTTCGGAACAGGGTAATCACAGAATATCTAGTGCGGTGGAAAGACTTACCACTAGAGGATGCCACTTGGGAGGGAGAGCAGATTTTACAGCACCCTAGTTTACGTTCGCTTGAGGACAAGCAAATTTCGGGAAGGGCGGACTGTAATGTCCCCATTCCTACATCCACGGTCTAGCGACTGGTTTTCCGTCTTAGCCTTGGTCATACCCAAGGGGCTAGCGACATAGATGGTTGTTGGATATGGTTTTCACCTACATTTCACTTATATGTTATGTTTTGGCATTATGCATGTACTTTATGATGACTTATGTGAAAAAGGTGGGGTAATGTTCTATTTTCTTCGTTGGGGTCACTTAAGTGGACTTTTTTTGGCCTAGGAGAAATATATCCACTTTAAGTGATGATTAAAACATGACATATCTCCAAGGGGGGTCGAATTAAGGTTTTATGGGCACTTTATTGATGGAAAAAGTTATAAAAGGTGGTGTTTGGGGAGGAAAAAGGATCTGGGATCATTTTGCCATCTTATGTTGGAGCTTTCAGCTTGTTTTCCTTGCCTGTGGAGGTGAAATTCCACAGGAACCCTAGCTTCGGTAGTGAAAGATCTACCCCTAGCTAGTATAGCACTCTTCGGTGGTGAAAGATCCAGCCCTAGTTTGTTATTGTGGAGTTTATTCAGATCGGGTTGTCAAATTCAGAGTTTCAGAGGCTTGTTGATCCAGTTTCAAGTCCAGAAAGAGAAGACAGGTATATTCAGTAAGAGACATCATCTATTTTATCAATGGAAACCTCTTGTTGATGCATGTTACTTGCATGTTGTTGCATGTTAGTTTAATTGCAATAAAAGTGAAGATATTGGTTATTTTCTAATTTTATACCTTGCTGCCATAACTGTACTCTGTTGTCATATTTTTCTATATACTGCTGTCATAAAAATCAAATTGTTATTTGTGAAAATTTGGTTGGAAATCTTGAATATAAAATAAATCCGGAAAAGCGATATTTCACAAAGATATGGGTTAGGCCACAAACCACGAAGCTCAAATCTGAAAAATACACACCAAAAATGAAATATAATCTGATTTTTATGACAGCAGCTGAAATAACCTTCCAAACCCTTGAGTGAACTGAGTAAGAGCTTCGAATTCACCAAACAATCATGCACAACAACTGATAGATACTTATAAATAATTATTTCAATTACAACAACCAAAATCCATTCCATTTGCAACAATTCCATGGAGAAAATCAGCGAAAACACACTGTTGTAATTAAATAAATGACAGTTGCAGGGCAGCCATAAACCAACGCTGAAATTGATAGATAAACACCACCAAAAGTCATAAAAAATAAAGATACTGGCCTTATAAAATATGCCAAATCATAATATGAAATTAGATTTGCAATTTGTGCCCTAGAAGGCACTCAAATACCATCAAACCCTAGTCGTTCCAACTAGGAATGGCTCTAAAATGCATGCAAATATTTGTAAATCCCTTTCCTTATTCTCCGATGCACCAAATCTGCAAAAAGGTCTTCAATATGACTTTGTTTCAACCAAGGATGGAGGGTTTTCATCCTCCAACCAACCACAAGAAGGGTTTTTGTCATTCTTGGAAAGCCACACAATTGGATTTTCGCCCAAAAGTGAAAAGACAACGAGCAATCAGCCCAAAGGTCCAATTTAAATCAAATGCGCCAAAAATAAATGCTCCAAATGTAGCCCTTCAACTCTTTTTATATCCCCAACTTTGGCACCAAGGCCCAAAAGAACAAGGCCGACCCATATAAAGCTTATTTAAGTCTTGAATTTGCTTTTTAAATGCACCAAACCCAACCAACCTGCTAAAAAGAAGAACACGTTAAAAAGAAACATTAAAAATTAAAAAATCGAAGTGCAATGAGACTTCACTTCCTTTTCCCGCTCATTCTACTTCATTTCCATGGAAAAGGGAATGGCAAGAAGTCCAAAACCAGGCTCTCAAGTTAGAAAAGGGGACATTACAGTCCTCCCTTCCCAAAATTGTTTGTCCCCAAGCAATTGCAAACTCATATGCCCAAGTATATCAAAGTAAAGGAACATGTTATAGTGTTCCTATAATCTGGATCTTGTGCCTGTTAAATGGAGCTTCGTCCCGAACAAACTCATACCTTTACCGCCCCTTTCTTCATGGAAGTCTTCATCATCTTCTACTTCAAAAACAACAATGACACCTCATTTATTTGCATGCTCGGTTGTATTAAAATTCCTGCAAACTGATGTAGTTTCCAACATAAAGCAAGAAATGGATGCATAATCAGCTTGACAAGCCATCTCTCTCACTAGCAAATGCAAATCAGACTAAGGAGGGGCTGAAAACAATTCACATGGAATCCTATCCAAATTGAGGCTATCAAATATGATTTATTTCCTCCTTTCAGCTGAAATCTTTTTCCCTCATCATTCCATGATGGAATGTTCTTCAAAAATGAAAATATACTATTGTTCATGGCTGTTAATGGCAGCCCTAAATCTGATTTTTGCAAACTCAGTCCTATAGCCATGGCATAACTACCAAACTGAATTCTTATGGAAAAAACCAAATTTGTGAGTAGCATAAGGACTGAAAATTGTCTTACACGGGTTGGAAAATGAGGATCAACAAGCCTATGGTTAAAATCAACAAACATAGTAGCTCTTAACACCACATTCTTGCATTCCTTCCTTGCCCCAACTTGGCATGAAAAATGGCTTTCAAGAAGGAAGCTCCAATTTGCTCTTAATCCTTCAAGTGTTCCCCACATAAAGGTCATACTATGCATGCCCAGAATTAACCATTAATTATCATCATGAAGCATTCTACCAAAGAGTACACCATTTCTATCCTCTATGTATTGAATGCCCCAAAGATGTGCTTCTTCCTTTTTCATGCTAGCCATGCTCGGAGATATATCATTGCATTTCCACATAAGATGCATACAACATATGCTAAAACTTATATTCACCTCTTCTAGAAGGTTGTTACCTTGCTAATTTAGTTTTCCAATGGTTGAATTGAAGCTACCCCACCAAATTTCCTTCCCTGTTAAATTTGGATCAGTCCATAGAAGTGTAGATGAGTGGGTGTAGTGTCCATGAACAGCCCTACATAAGATGCATACAACATATGCTAAAACTTATATTGTAATATCCCCTTGTAGGATATTAACTGATTATTATTAAATATTTGCAAATATAAACACTTAGAAAATAAACCCTCCTAGGTTTACCTCAACGAACCCTAGTGTTAGCTTCAATACAGCCCAAATAGGGTTGGAGTGAGCCAAGGTGAAGGTTTGATGGGCAATCCAATTGGTATTTACACTCCTTTATCCGATATAATTTGCATAAGTAAAAATAATAAATAATAACTGCTGAAAATTCGCTGAAACTTTGGAAATTAATAACTCCCAAAATACTAACTCTTTTAACTTGAAACCAACTGCAGTAGAAAGGGAAAATTATGAGCTTCTCATCAAAATAAATATCAGATCTTTGCATGCACCAGAAACCACTCAAATCAGCCCTCGAAATCCCAAACCCAGTCACTAGGGTTAGGGTAAAATCTGCAAATTAATTCCAGCACTTTTTAATCCTTCAAACATGCTAAAAAATGCCCTAATCAAGTCGCCATAGTTAGATAAAAACAAGCAATAACCAGTAGATCTAAAGCACCATAAAACCCTTCATAATATTCAATAACATGCAGATTTTACTCTCAATAAAAGGCACTAAAGCTAGAAAGAATCACCAACAAGTAGATTTGCAAATCTCATGAAAATACTTCAATTGAATATCAAACCAACACAATAACTCCCACGCAAGAGAGAGAAAGAACATCAATGGGCATGCATCCCAACTCCAAGCATGGAGTGAAAATCAAATGATCAATCAACATACCCTCTAAGGAAATGTGACCTCCCTTTTATAGAACTAAGGGGTGCAATATCCAATAAAGATCTACCTTTCCCTTTTGGAGGGAAAACATAAACCCACATTAAAATATTTAATACTAAGACTATGTGCACTTTATTTATTTTTTAATTAAATAAATAAAAGTAACTAACCTATGTGCACATTAAACTAACTAAAAAGACTCCCACTTGTAGCGCTAAGCATGCCAAGGGGTTACAATGCAAATTAAAAATAAATATTAATAATGTCTCGAAAAAGGGGACATTACATATATTCACCTCTTTTGGAAGGTTGTTACTTGCTGATTTAGTTTTCCAATGGTTGACTTGAAGCTACCCCACCAAATTTCCTTCCCTGTTAAGTTTGGATCAGTCCATAGAAGTGCGGATGAGTGGGTGTAGTGTCCATGAACAGCCCTACATTTCTTCGTAATCAATGCCCCCAGATGATGGAATGTTAGCCTTGCTCAATCTCCAAGTGAAAACCTTCTTACCCATTATATTAAATGGAAAGAGTGTCCCCAAATCAGCCTCTTTCTCGCTGCTCATGGAAGGTATTGACAGCCCCATGCCTAGTTTTGAAGAGGACAGCCCATCATATCTGCAGTCTAACTCAAAATTCTTGATTGCTATTGACATAGGAAGGGTGTAACAGTTGTGATACTTGAAGTCCCTTCCGCATATCATATTAAATCCAAAATTCTTCATCAAAGAGATCAACCTACAGCTGTTCAAGGAGAGAACTATCCATCCAAAATGCAAATCTAGGACGAGTATTTTACCTTGGTTGTAGCAGCGTGTTGTCTCATGCAAAATTGGCATGATGGTGGTGGAAGACCATCTTGTTTTCCATGCAAACACTAGATCCTCAACTATGGATGAGATATACATTTTTCTTGTGATTGCCAATTTGCTCATGGCTGCCATGAGGACATAGACAGCAGACCTCAAGTTTGTAATAGCATCCTTCCAAAGGTTCCTTGTATCCCAAACTTCAAGGTGCAAACAACCCGGAATTCGCAAGGAAGAATTTATGTGCCCCTTGTCCCTCCATGTATTCTTTCTCTTATCAAATTGATCTCGCTGCCCCCCATAATACAAATATAGCAGTGACATAGGAGGAATCAAAAAATTTGAATTATGGTGGTCATACCTGGGGCTGCCCACAAAGAGTTCCCATCTTAGGGCTGAGGTAGAATCCCTTCCCCATTCGGTACCTTTCATCATCACAGAATTGTTAGAATATTCCTTATGACAATCAAAATATTGTAAGGACATAGCATGAAGGTGATGAAACAATCCCTTAGGACAATGATGCAATGGCTTATCATAGGTTGCTGTCCTGAAATTTCCAGCGAACTGAAAGTGATCATAGGCACCCGGAAAAGCACTCTTTTCACCCATATGAACCCCAACAAGGTTACACAAAAGTCTTGGTCCATTGACCCTATGCAATTCCGATTCTTCTCCATCCTAAGCATCATGAAGTCTTCCCATTTGTTGGGATTTGCTTTGGAGCATTAAATTTGCCCCAAGGTCTTCCCTTTCAACTAATTGCTCGTGGTCATAAATCTGAAATGGCATGGCATAAAGAAATAAATTTGAATTACTTCTATACCTTTGGTTGTCTTTATAGTGTTCATCTTTCTTCGTCATATGAGCATTTGTTGAAGCATGTTGATATGTGTATGGGCCATACCATGAGTCTTGCTGGGAATACCAATTGTTCTTCCATTGCTTGTTGTCCGGAACATCCTATCCCAACTAATCATCCTCCTTGTCTTTTGGCAACCGCGCTTCAACCTTCAACTTCTCTTTACCATGTTGTAAATCAGATTTTTCTTCTTTATTTTCCTGTAACATATCATCATTAGAAATCAATGAATCATCATGAAATATCAAAGAGTTTTATACCTTCCAACTCGTGTTTCATGATTTCATCAAACTCGTGTGTCACTATGGTGTTGTTTGGAAACCCCGTCAAGAGATCCAATTTGGCAAGAGAGTTGGGGGTTTCTAAGTATCGCAAGGGTTGCTCCCTCTTAGTAACCAGTTGTCGCAATCTATCTTCCTCCTTCTGAATCTTAGGAAAATAGGCATGCCTATCCTTCCCTAACAAACTTGGGAGTTTGGCTCCCTCTTCCGCAAGCTTTGTAGTCTCTCCTTGCTTTGTCAACAAGATGGGGTTCTTCTCCACTAGGGTTGGGATATCCTTCCCATGACCCTTGTGCATGTCTCGGGGCTTGGACCGAGTTCCAATGCCCACTCTATCTTTTCTTCATCCTACAAACTTGGAAAATGATAGGGCATCATGAATAACTTTTGGAAGCACTTGATACTCCTCGAAACTAGTTACAACCTTGTTAATCTTTGAAACCCTTGACTCTTCCTTGAATGTCCTTCCCCTTTGTAGGTTTTGCATAGAGGAAGCAAGAGAGTCCAAGGTGTCCACTGGTCTTTCTTGCACCTTCATCAATCTGTCCATCTTTTCTTCCCACAAGAAACCCTCAAGCTGGGAAGACCAAAGCTCTGATACCACTGTAATGTCCCTTTTTAGGACAAAAAATGGAGAAAAGGGGTTTAGGCCAGCTGTCCAAAATAGATCTGATCTGGAAACACCTTCAAGTATACACACAACAAACTGAAATATAATCTGATTTTTATGACAGCAGCTCCAATAACCTTCAGCAATCTCCTAGGGCAGTGAACTGTCCATGGGATTCGAGTCTGCTAATTCCACTGTGCAAATCAATGTAGAATGCCACGAAACTGATTAGATACTAGCCACGACAATTATTTCAATTACATCAGACAATATCCATTCAAAAGGTCGTTAAATGGAGATAATCTGCATTAGACACAGCTGTTGTAATTAAATTAATAACAATTGCAGTTTAGCCATAAACCGAGGGCTGGGAAATTGATAGATAAATCTTTACCAAAATTCACACAAAGTCCAGATTACAGGTCTTCTAAATTATGTTGAGATTCAGAATTATAAAATCAGATATGAAATTTTTGCCCTAGAAGGCACTTACCAATACCAGTTTCAAACCCTAGTCGCTCCAACTAGGGAATGAGCTCCAAAAATGCATGTAAATATTTGTGGATCTCTTATGCTCCAATGCCCCAAATCTGCAAAAAGGTCTTCAATATGACTGTGCTCCAACTCAAGGATGGAGGGTTTCCGTCCTCCAATCAAGCCACAAGGAAGGGTTTCCGTCCTTCCGTGGAAAGCCACAGAAGAGGGTTTTCACCCTCAATTGAGAAAGGTAGTGAGCAATCTAGCCCAACAGGTCCAATTGTATATTCAAATGCGCCAAAGATAGATGCTGGCAAATGAAGTCCTTCAAGTCCCTTTTATATCCTTCCAACTTTGGCATCAAAGGCCCAAATAGAAGAAGGACCGAGCTCATATAAAGCCTCACTTTAAATCTTTTAATTTGCTTATTTATTCTGCTCCAAACCCAGCCGGCCTATCTCCTAAAGGAAAACACTTAAAAGAAATCATTAGAATCTAATAAAGGAAAACTGAAATGAAAGTACAATTCCTTTTCCTTGTTCAATAATCTACTTTGTTGCCACAAAAAAGGGAATGGCAAGAAGTCCAAAACAGGGCTCCCAAGTTGTAAAAGGGGACATTACAGCTGTGCTTATTGAAAGTGGGGCCACCCACAATTTTATTGATGAAGACCTTGTGGCTAAGAGGAAATTGAGGGTGGAGGACTTCTCAAGGTTCAATGTCACTGTCGCTAATGGTTTTACTATCCCATGCACCAAGGTAATTCGACATCTCAAGTTATACTTTGGAAATTATAATGTGATGATTTCTATGTTGTAGAACTAGAGGGAAGCACACGTGTTTCTAGGTATACAATGGTTGCATTCAATTGGGGCATTTTCCCAAAATTATCAATCCATGGAGCTTAAGTTCAAATCTCAGGGGAAGGACATTGTACATAGGGGCATACCTGATGGGTCACCTCAGGTGGTTACAGATAAGAGAATGGAAAGGACCATCTGCAAGGGACAGGTCTTATGGGCAGCCAATTGCTTTGTGATTACAGGCAAGCCTACTACTTCACCTTCAGTTAAACGCCCCACTTATCACGTTCACATTCAGACTATTTTAGATAAGCATAGTATTGTGTTCAGTGATATGTAAATCATTTTGGCTAAATGCACTTTACTTTATGTTGCCCCTTTCTATTTATTTAAGTTACTGATAAATTATTATAAGTGCACATAATGTTTTATTTTATTTTATTTTTGCACTTTATAATAAGATATTAGAACTTAAGTCTCCTCTTTAATTTCTTCCTTAGCCGTCGGGAAGACCAAATGGGCTAAAGTTCTTCAACTGGGAAGGGGATATTACAAACTTCCATCAGCAAACGTGGGGTTGAAAAGCTCAAAAACCACTTCTGTGGACCATAAAAAGTCTTGAAGAGAGTTGGTGCAGTGGGCCTATGAGTTGAAGTTGCCAGTTAGCAACCGGATCACAAGATTTTCCGTATATCTTGCCTCAAAAGGACACTTGGCTAGCATATTACACCATCAGTTGATTTGTCACCCTTGGAAGATGAAACTCATACTGGTTCTAGAGGCCATCATTGACATACGGAAGAAGAAACTGAGGGACAAGACTATCACAGAGTAATTGGTCCATTGGAAGAACCTACCTGCGGAGGATACTAATTCGGAGGGGCTAGAAATCTCCGAACATCTAGCACTGCATTGTTTGTGGGAAAGCAATTCCGGGAAGAGTGGATTTGTAATGTCCCCTTTTAACCCACAACACTGAGTAAGTGCTTGTTGGTATAGGATATTATTTACTTGTATTTGTTTATATACTTGGAATGTTTCCTACACACATGGAATTATATAATTGGAATGTTTCCTACACGCATGGAGTATCCCTACTCTCATGTGTAAGCTTGCTTAGGTGTCATATGTCATACTTGAGTTGCATGTGTTATATCTAAGTGTCATATGTCATAGGAGTTACTCAACTTTCATTATTAGATTAGTGTGTCATAGGAGTTACATTAGGTTGGTTGATCATTTGATTAGCTATTCCTGGATTGTAAATCCCATTCCTATTCATAGAGTGTTGTCCACTATTCTAGGAGTTACACATTCACTCTCTTATGTGTACAAATCCTTTGTGAACTAATTCAGTTGGTTGTATTTGGAATTCATTCATTTGCATATTTCTCTTTGTGATTTCTTGATTCTTGCAACTACATAGTGCATTCGTTGAGCTAGGATCCTTACACACTACAATATGGTATCAGAGCGAATCTAGTATACATTTGTCTAGTTTACGTATTGCAAGTTTTATTTTGAAATCTCGATTTTCATTAAATTGTTACTAAGGTTATGTGCAAAGTTTGTTTTTCCTCATTAGGTTCTCAAACAAGCTAGTTTTGCGTGGTGTGCATTTATTGTGGTGTCTTTTGCAGATTTTCAAGCCCTAGCTGAGGGGCCTGAGCTCCACTTGAAGAAAATCACACTTGCACATTGGGCTACTCCACCAACACGTTTGACTTCGAATCCGACGCTTCACACTTTGGAAGCCTTTTCGTTCTTGTTTCGGCAGATGTTGGATTGTGCAGGTCAAATCGGTTTGGACGTTGCAAGTCCTTGTGAGCAATGGACCATTTCGTGGTCATCTTGCAGGAAGCAGTACAACAAGATTTGTTGGGGGATACAGGTGCTCAAACCTCAATTTGTCATAGGCCCACTCCCACTCACGGGGCCCTAAAGCTCTCCACCCTCACGTACCTGCTCAAGACCTCATCATTTGAGCTCTCCTTAATTCATGCCACTGTGCACCAAACCTACGTATGGTCTTGGATAGAGCTTGAATGGTCATTGGGTTTGTTTGGACTCATCATGTCACCCTAGACCCTACATTCAGACCTGCTTCGGCCTCCTCAGGTCATCGAGCACACAAAGTTGCTTCAATACTCCATTGCCAGCTCATTCCAGGTACTTGAGCACAAAATGGCAACTCCCAACCGTCGACCATCCTCTCCAATCAACCTCTAAATCTCCAATGGTGGCATCAACCCTGCTTAAAATCCCAAACAAAAGTTGAGTTGATTTGAATTTTCCCTAAAAGTTTTAAAATCATGTATGTTAATTTTTTTAATAGCTTGATTTGAAAACAAAAGACAAATAGATTTTTCCTCATTTGCATGCACATAGGAGTGCATAGGATTGATCAAATTTAACATTGTTGTTGAAGAGGTCTTGTGTTCAAACCTCACCCTTGTGTTTTTTTTAAATCTGCCTCTCGGAGAGCATTTAAATTTGTAAGTGAATATGCTTTAATTGGGTTAAATAGCGGAAAACAGAAACGGTTGTATCTTTTGATTGGCAACTTAGAATTGAGTGCCGCTTTTTTTAAAAGTACATGATTTTTCATGATCCATCCGTTGGGCCTATTCATTTTACAATAGCACTGAAATTATAAAGTGCTTAAAACTGGGGGAAAAAAGCAAAATTCGAGGGGGGTTTGTAAATTCTCACACTAAATTATAAAGTGCCACATCTTGGGATCCTTGGGGTTTTTTTATCATGGCTACTAATTTTCATCGATCTATTGTTCACCTACATTCAGAGAACTATTTATCCTGGAAACAAGGGATAATGAATCATTGCATCATGCATGATTTGATGCCCAATCTACTTGAACTCATTCCTGAACCTAGTGACTCTTTACAACGAAATGAGTGGTGGAATAAAAATGACATCATCTACAGACTAATATGTCTAATAATATCTAAGGACCTTCAGCATCAGCTTGAGCACACTGAGTGCCCTATCACCGCATGGACCTTCATCAGATAGCTACATGGAGACACTGATGTAATGACCCTTTAGGACCAAAATAAGGGCATTTTGGATTTCCTAAATGACAAACTAAAACCAAACCCTAGATATTAATATGCAACTGAAATATGCAAAATTTCGAATCAAACCCTCAATGAATAATCTAAAATCTGAATTTTTTTAAACACCCTTGAAGGAAAGCACAGAATTTCTGGAAATTATTATCAAATGACAGCAATGCAGAATTCTGGAATTCAATTTAGAGTAGAAACAACTGCAAACTTCAAAAATTCATAACTAGGGCAATATGTGGAATTACATCACACAAAAGAGATAAAAATGATCTATGAGATGACAGCAATGATAGAAAATTATTTGCAGAATTTTCCAGCAATAGAAAAACACCAAAATACAGCTCGGAATTTCCCAAAAGGGGTCGTCAGTCCTAGATGAGGGCATAAATTGATCAATAAACCCTCAAATACTTGGTGCTACCTCTGAAAATGGATGAATTTCTGATCACGAACCCTTGGTTGATCCAAACACTGACCCTTGTGGTTGTTCCACGCTCAAAATTGCTGAAAATCAAATCTGCAGAAGAGACCCTAGCTGAAAATGTATGAAAACTGAAAATACATGAAGGAAATTTGATTGTAGCCCAATGTGATCTCTGAAATGAGACCACCAATGCAGATTTGGAGGGTTTTCATCCTCAAATCTGATTGCTATTGAGGGATTTCATCCTCAATAGACCTTCATAGAGGGTTTTTGTCCTCAATGGATGAAGAGGAAGTAAAATCACTCCAACTCTCAAATTAGACAGTATCAAATGGCCAAAAGATCCTTGAAATGAACTCGCACACCTCCTTTTATACCTTTTCCTCTTTATTTTCAAAGTGGGGCGCTCCATGTGGAATTAAAAAAGTAACTTTATTTTCTAACTTGATGTTACTTAACTTTTTCCACTTACTTAAAGTGGGACGACCTCCTTTGAGGAGTTCCGCCACACTAAAATAAAGTAAAATTTACTTTATTCTCTTTTTAAATGAGCTAATTTATTTCTTTTCCCCTTTTTTAACAAATTAAATTAATAATAATTCTAAGTGCGTAAAATAATTTATTTTGCATTTTATCAAATTATTAATTTTGAAAAAGGGGACATTACAATTGATTCTTCATCTGGGAGTGATGCTTCCTCGAGTATCCTCTCATTCATGGATGACGATGAGATCACCACTGATTCTTCCCCTTCTGGCATTCCTTCTATCATGGTTGCACCATCACCAGTTTCCCCATCCGAGTTCAATGTTGCTCCTTTGAGAGCTCCCAAAGATTCTTCGCAGCAGGAGTCGACAATTGACTGCTCAGCTACTATACTTGTTGCATCAGAGTTCAGAGTTTCTCCTTCAAGAGCATCCAAAGATTCTTTGCACCAGGAGTATATCATGGAGACTCCTCCATCACCTACTGTTTCATCAGAATTTAGTGTCACTTCATCAAGAGCTTTCAATGATTCTCTGCAGGGGATATTGGTCGTATGGACTTCGATCTAGATGACAACTTTGGGGACATAGATTCCCTTTGGCAAGAGTTTCTTCCTACTCCTGTTGCTATTCCAAAGTTCAGTGTTGCTTCGTCATGGGCTTCCAAAGAATCTCTATAGCAGGATTATTCATTTCTTCAGGATCCACTTCCTTGGGAGCTCTGCTTACCTAACAATGCAACTATGTTTGTGGACTCTCACCTTGCAAATCTTAATCGGATTGTCTCTGCGTCTCTTGATATATTCTCTCCACCTCTTGCTGGGCAACATCTTGAGACATCACTCATTACCTCTTCTTCCAATACTAAGTGCAGACTTCTGCATCCACCAAATTCCTTGGGAGTTCATCGGGCATCATCTTCTAGGGAGGCTGGATAGTTCTCTCCTTTTCTTTCTCTTTGTGCTTTCTGGGAGCTTCTCTATGTATGTCTAGGGGGGCTTTTTGTGAGGGAGATTTTATCTGTACTTCTTTTTTATCTCTTTTGGGGGAGAGTTTTTTTCCTACAGGTTTTTATTTTTTCATTTTCTCCACTTTGTGAGAGTTGTTTTGTACTTGGGTATCTCATCACGCCTTGTTGTCAAGACGCACCTAAGCTACGCTTAAGAGAGAGTGTTGGTGTAGGATATTATTTTCCTTGTATTTGTTTATATAATTGGAATGTTTCCTACACACATGGAGCATCCCTACTCTCATGTGTAAGCTTGCTTAGGTGTCATATGTCAAACTTGAGTGGCATGTATCATATCTCGGTGTCATATGTCATAGGAGTTAACTTTCATTATTAGATTAGTGTGTCATAGGAGAAACATTAGGTTGGTTGATCATTTGATTAGCTATTCCGGGATTGTAACTCCCATTTCTATTCGTGGAGTGTTGTCCACTATTCTAGGAGGAGTTACACATTCACTCTCCTATATGTACACCTCCTTTGTGAGCTAATTCAGTTGGTTGAGTATTGGAATTCATTCATTTGCATCTTCCTCTTTGTGATTTATTGATTCTTGCAACTATATAGTGCATTCGTTGAGCCAAGATCCTCACACACTCCAATAGTGCTCTGTCTACAATTAGAATTAAAAGACTAAGTCTTTTCATCAGAATAAGGTGACCAAGTTTGTCTGCAGTTAGAATAAAGTCAGTGGGAGGTTACTCCATAAAATAAGGCAGAGAGAAATTGTCCCTATCAATTAGTTAGCATCAGAATTTGAGGAAATTATTAATCAGTTAGCTGCCTATGTTTGAGGAAATTAATAATCAGCTAGCTGCCTATGTTTGAGGAAACTAATTATCAGTTAGCTGCCACCAATTGTGGACTGACTACCTATGATTTAGGATCACTGGGAACTGGGCTATTAAACAGCAAATAAGGCAGAGAGAAAATATCTTGTTGAATATTAACAAACTCAACTTCAGCTACAGGAAGGTGATGCTGCGAGGACGAAACCCTTCAGGCATGAACCTGATCCTCTTGGGGACGACAACCCTCAGGAGAATATGTCAAGAAGAACATTTCAGATTTGCCAAAAAATTCAAGGATCGGCGGGACGAACAGTTGCATGAATACATGTGTGTTAAGAATACTTCAGAGTTCAGAACCGTATGCTGGGCATTTTCCCAGTGAGTTGTATTAGTTTAGTTGCCCTCCATTTGCATGTATGTGTTCCATACAGATCATTTAAAAATTGTTGTCAGAAACTTTCTGGGTTTGATTATTTGCATGCATTTAGTTTAGGACATTTCAAACATGAAAATGTTCAGATAGACTCATGATTTGAAGTGGTTAGTATGGTATACAAATGCAAAAGTCGGATCAGGATGACTGTTGCAGGCCAACAGTGCATGATGAACAGCCCAGATCATTTGGGCCATTGTTCTACACTGAAATGCAATCCCCGTCATTGATCAAGTACGGTCAGGCAAGTCCATTTCATTTAGGAGACGCCTGTCGGCATAATAAATTATTCAAGAAAATCACAGCAAGTCTAAATAAATTTTAAATTTAAAAAAAAAATCAGTAAACAAATTAACCAAGAAAATCACTGCAACAGATTTGTAAAACTAAACAAATTTGGAATTTGAAAAAAAGAAAAAGAAAAACAGGTGATTTTTTAATTAGAGGATAAACATTCTGTTTTAGAACCTTACATCTTGTAGGTATAGGGTGTAAAGGTGATCGACTTTTTTCGGCTAAGTGTCCAACTTTGTTTGCGACTCGAACCCAGATTCGTCCTTTTTTATTCAGTATTTCTGGGGATATGTGCCTGGGTAATATGTTAACCTTTTAATTCAAGCCAACAGGAAAGGAACACATGAGGAACTTTATATGCCAAGGATGTTATATAATTCTTAGGCAATCTGTGTCCTAGTCACACAGTTCATCTATATGCCCAGAGTGTCATTAACTGATATCTGTTTATATCAGCACACCGTGAAGCACACCGTGTTTGAAACCCACAAGACATGATAAAGTGTTGAAATTGGATAATCATAAATATCCCATTCAATGTGTTGGCTGTGGCATATCTCAACAGCTAAAGATAGGTACAAGTCTGAGGTGAATTTGACAGAAGCGATTCCCATTGGTCATAAGCCAAGTGTTACCCCTAAAGAAAGGGAATTACCATATAAAATTATAAATAAATAAATTATTCAAGAAAATAACTTCAAGTCTAAATAAATATTAAAAAATTTAAAAATGAAACAGTGACCATAAAAATCACTGCAACAGATTTGTAGAAATAAATTTATTTGAAATTTGAAAAAAAATAATAATCAAGAAGCAATAGATTTGTGACACTAAATAATGCAAGTAATCTTCAAACTGAAGCCCGGGTTAAAACCCCACAACGCAGAATTAAGTGTTGAAATTGGGGTAAAAATACCACATCCAACCTGACGGCCGTGCAATAAACGAGACGAGGTGCAAGTGTCAGGTGACTTTGATGGAAGAGATACCTATCGATAGTAGAATCTAAGCCGCAATTTGACTCAAAAGAGAAGGAAATTTTACCAAATGCACAAATAAATAAATAAATAGACGAGGAAAACCTATCTAAGACTAAATAAATTTTCAATTAAACAACATATCACTAAAAAATTGATCAACAGTGTATTCCAACAGACGAGGCTGAAACTTTGATGGTTGAGATATCCCTCCATCATAGCGACTATGCTAAAAAATGACCAAGAAAGTCACTGCAACAGCTTTGCAACGCTAAATAAACTTGAAATTTAAAAAATAAAGACAAATCGGTAACTAAATTGATCAAAAAATCACTGCCAAAGATCTGTGTGGCAACAATTTGTTGAAGATAACCTGCCTTAAATTAAAATTAAAAAACCGAATGAGATAAGGTCGAGTGATGAAAGCAAATGGGTTTTCAAAGTAAAGCGCCAGGTTATTCCTAGAGTGGATTTGTAAGACTAAATAAATTAATATTAAAGGAAAAAATCAGGAAACAAATTGACAAAGAAAATTACTGCAATAAACTTGTGAAGCTTACCCTTGATGATTGCACAGATTTGGATGATGTCTCTGCCTCTGATTTGGAAAGAGAAGATTTACATGTGTTGAAAGATCTGGTACTGGTACTGATGCTGGTGCTGGTCTCCATTGTCGGGCTGAGCTTTTGCAAAGAAGAAGAAACGGTGAATGAATAAATTGCTCTCCTGGGTTTGTGGTGCAGGAAAAAACATTTGAGAGGTCTTGCTGCAATGCACCATTCCCTCATCATTGTCACATTAATCATCTTGCATTTCTCTGCCTTCAATTCACAATGGATGCGCTCCTCAAGTATCTCACGAAAACTGTGAAAACGATTTGAATTTAGAGTCTCGTCCTTTGGGCCTTCGCTGAGCTTTATTATTATTATTTTTTTAGTTTCTTGGTGCAATGAAATGAAATGAAAGATTGTAATGACGTCCACAAGAGCGAAGACTCTATGGTACCAAACGCTGAGATTTTAAGATGAATTCAAACTCTTTTCAATATCAAATCTTCTATTGTGAATCTTGAGCACAAAACTTGCGATCTTATTAAGTCTTGTTTCTCTACAAATGCAAAAATGGTATCGGTTATACTCTATACAAAATGCAACCCTATATAAACATGATGGACCCCCATAACATCACCATAATATCTATGTGTGGAACATGCATATCCATCATCACGGCGAAAGGCTTCGGCATGATGACTCGACGCCAACAACACTTCACACACAGTCCATAAATATTGGTACATATGTTTGTCTTTGGTGCCCCCAAGATTTCACCCCGAAATCTGGGACTACCCCTTTGTAAACTTTTCGCTCTTTTTAAGTGACGGGTCATGTTTTTGTGTTTTGTTTTGCCTCCTATTGTTCGCATTGCTCAAAGGTATCTCCAAGAAGTCATAAAACTACATTCGCCAAATACCCATATGCAAAAGCTCGGCTTAATTCCCTTCCTAAACTTAGTATGGTTATATAAAAGTGTTTTATTTATTTTAATATTAAATAAATAAAGTTCTTTTAAAAATAGATTGAGCTAAAATTGGAGAATTTAGGTTATATAAAGCACTTCACCCCATCATTATTACTTTCACCTAAAAGTGGAGCATTCACCTGGGGAAGAGTTTTTACAGACTAACTAATTGGAGAATTCTTTTCGAGCAATTGTTCGCAACTTCTTTCAGGGATTTGGTTTTTATTTATTTCTTTTTGTGTTTTGGTTTTGGTCTTTCTTCATGTTTCATCTGGCAAATCCTCGTAGCCTTTTCTTTCATCCTGTCGAATTTGTTCCGTGGCCTAAGGTTTTGAAAGAACCACCCAGTGTTTTTAATTGCATATCAATTTGTTTGTCGTAGCTTGTTTTTGAAGGTAACCAAAACAACCAAGAGGAAAGCTCGAGATTTTTGCCTTGTCTAAGGTTTAATCCAAGTTAAAAGACCAAGGCAAATCATGGATCTGGAAAAGTTTGTCTTCCTTTAGCAAAGCAGCCATGGCCAATGAAGAAAAAGCAGCATTCTGGAAGATCCTTAAAGGGGTAAAGTCACTCAACTATTTTTTCAAAGAATACACGCAATTCCTCTAAGGAAAATAATGGTTTTTCACAAGTCTTGTCTTCCTTTTGCAAAAGCAATCATCCTTCATGCAAATCCATGTTGTCTTTTGGAAGGAAAGAACATTTAAGTGAAATCATGGATTTTTATGAACTTGTCTTATTTCAAAAAGCATCCACTTCATCCCAAAATTCACGCAATTTCAAAAGAAAGTCTTCCCAAAATTCATCAATTTCAAAAGAAGGAAATCACTTGAGTTTTGTCGTGAAATTTTGGAAGCTTGTCTTCATTGTTTTAACGCAACCTTTTAAAGCAAAAGCCAAATCACTTAAGTGGTGTCGTGAATATTCATGGTCTAGGCTTCTAATTTCAATGTAGCTTTTAGAAGAGAGAAATCACTTAAGGAAATCGTGGATTTTAAAGTCTTTTGTCTTATAATTTGCAAAGTTGTCTTTCCACTTGAAAATCCACACAGGTCTTTAAAAGCTCACTTAAGTGAAATCGTGAATTTTCATAGTCTTGTCTTCTAGTTTGCAAATATGCCTTTCCACTTGAAAATCCACACAAATCTTTAAAAGCTCATTTAAGTGAAATCGTGAATTTTCATACTCTTGTCTTCTAATTTGTAAAGTTACCTTTCCACTTGAAAATCCACACAGGTCTTTAAAAGCTCGCTTAAGTGAAATCGTGAATTTTCATAGTCTTGTCTTCTAATTTGCAAAGTTGCCTTTCCACTTGAAAATTCACACAGGGTTTTAAAGCTCACTTAAGTGAAATTGTGAATTTTCAGAGTCTTGTATTCCTTTTGCAAAGAATCCTACCTCTTGAGCATTTGCAAAGCTTTATGGAATCAACGCAACCTTTGTAAAGAAAAAGTAATGTCCCCATTTTTGAAGACCCTTAGCCTATTTTCCCCATGGGCTTTTGGGATGTTGCAAGGGGAAATTATGCTAAATAATTAAATAATATTGCATGGAGAGTGATTTTTATCATTTGACATTATAAAGCAATATTTATTTAATTATTTAATTATGGAACAATTGATATTTAATTTAATTCCCAAAATGCAAAATAAAAAGGGGAATTAATTAAATAATACTTTGGGTGGCTTTTTAAATGTCAAATTACCCTTTTGAAAGGGGACGCCACACTTAGGGAGAATAAAGTATTATTAAATTATGATTTCCCTCCTATAGGGACTTTGAACTTTGTGCTCCTTGTTTATAAAAGGAGATTTTGGGATTATTGTGAAGGTTATGCTTTTGGATGAATCAATTTAAACTCCATGCTTGGAGTTGGGATGTATGCCCATGGGATGTATGCCCTAGCTCTCTCTTTTTCATTGTAAGCTTCATTGGAAGCCATTGTTGAAGATATTGAAGACTCTCTTGTTCTATTCATGTTGTTCTATTGTGTTGAAGTATGTTTTATTCATGATTCATACTTGCTAACATTGGCGACTTGTTTAGATGTGTGGCGTATTTGTTGTGAAGGATATTTGAATGATTAATGGCGATTATTGAGTGTTTTATGATCTGATATTAATGTCTGCAATTATCTCAGCTATAGCGACTTGCAAGGGTGGTCATTTTGGCATTTTTTTGGCTATCCATTGAAGTAGTTTAAAAATCTGATCTGCAATAGTGCTTTGTGACTCCATCCTAGGTGATTTTGGAAGGGTTTCATAGTGTTTATGAGCTGCTGGTTATTGTTGGTTTTATGCTAATTATGGCGACTTGATTTGAGCATCTTTTGACATGTTTTAAGAGTGAACAAACTATATTTGTAATCTGATCTGAGTTGGCTTATTTTTCTAAGTGTGGGCAGCCATTTTGGGATGTTTTTGAAGATTTCTAAGAGCTGGAAGTAATTTACATGTTTTATGCTAATCCTAATGACTGGGGTTTAAGATTTTGGGGGTTATTTTGGAAGGCTTATAGTAGCTTAAAAAATTCAGATTGATAGCTATTTGGAAATCCTTTAATTTATAGAACAATTTGCAATTTATTTGGTGAAGAAATATTGAGTTTTGAGAGAGATATCAATTATAGAAGATTTGAGCTGTTTATAAGCTTTCTGGTTGTTATATATTAATATTTATTTCAGATCTGCTGTTTGGAGGTCGGTTTAACAGTGAATTTGGATTGTAGAAATTATGAGAAATAAAGAGAAAATGATTTTATAATTTTTGGAGTTAACTGGGATGCACTAAATGTGCTAGAGCGACCTAATTTTTAGGGTAAAAATAAGTGTTTCATGTTAGTTGTGCAAAAACTGGTTTTTAGGATATTGTTCTTCATATTTTTGTGGCCTCATAATCCAAAGTTTGAAGAAAAATTGCTTGGATGGTTAAGAGGGAATTAATTTTGGAAAATTGCAATAGTTAGGGTTTGAATTTTCAATTAATTTTCAGCTGTGTGATCAGATTTATGATTAATTCCTAACTTGTCCTAAAAGGGGACATTACAGAAAAGCAAAGCCAAATCAAGGAATTGCGTGGATATTTAGGCTATTGTATTCTAAATTGGGAGCAGACTTCCCTTATAAAATTCACACCATCCACTCATCCTAACATTTAAGCAAATTTTCAAGAAGGAAAGCATTTAAAGTTGTGTGGATTTTGAGCAGCTTGTCTTTTAAATTCAACGCAGTTATTTCCCTCTCTAAGCATGCAGACATCCTTGCATCCCCTTTAAGATCCTAAACACAGCCCATGTAAATGAATGCAATCTCCCAGCTGAGCCCACTTCTCTTTACTTGTATCTAGAGTAATTCCCAGAATTTACAGCTACCCATATATATAAATAAGAGGGTGATGAATTGCATATTTATCTAAATTGTTTACAGGAATATTTCACTTGTGCACATACTTGTGAGAAGAAAGTTGAGGCCAATGTCGGATACATTAAATATATCCTCAAAATCAGGAGAAGCAGTTGCAGCTTCTACACACAAAGATCCAGATTTCACAACTGCAAAAGCTTCAGGAAAAGGTGGAAAAGGGAAGTCTCAGACAAAAGCAGATTTAGGCAGGATGAAGTGTGATTACAAAGGTTATCCAACAAAATCATGCATAGTGTCCAAGCTCGTTAAAGTGAGTGATACAGACATGGGGCACATGTCTATCAGTGAATTAATTGATAAATCAAGGGCAAGAATGAAGTGTTGCAAGTGGAATGACTTATTTCTCCTCCTCCTTTTTCTTATCCTTTTTCTTATTTTCTCGGACAAAAATTGTAAAGCTAAAGTAATTGGGTTAAAAGCCATTACTTCAAGTTGTTTGAAAAGGTCCTTTAATTAAGAATAGGTGGCAGACATGCAAGACATTGATTTAGTCTTCAGTTGTAAATCATACATGTCATGCAAAGAGGAATTGCAGGAGGAAGATTGTCAACTGTTTCCTTTTCATAGTTGTCGCATGTGGGAATCATTGAGAGTCTCCTATTTGTATTTTCCCTCTATGCACTATAAATAAGGGAATATCCTACGGGTTAAATTATTATAATTTATTCATTAGAGCTTGTTTTGCAGAGGCTTTTATAACTAGAACATTCTTGAGTTTTCAAACTTTGTGTTGGATCCCTTGATGTGATTTTTATGAAAGTTGGGGATTGAATAAAAGGTGGATTTCTAGAGAACTTTGTGTCTACAGTGCTTTGTTGATTACTTCTATTCAAAGGTTTTAGATAAACTTTGTGTTATCTTAGATCTAGGTTAAAAATTATTTCTTTCCCTCTTTGTTGAATGTTGTGATTTATCCATTTATTTAATTTGTGTGGATGAGACCAACTTTGATAACTATTGGTTGAGTCAGCACATATTCCTTTCTTCTTTCCCTACTTCTATTTTTCTCCCTTCTGCAAATATCCCCATCACAGCTGCTTACTTGCTACAAAATTAGCCAGCTGTGGTTCACGAGTTAAGGAAATTAAAGTAAAACCCCTTAAAAGTAGTTATTAGGATTCACCACTGCAAATAGATAAATATATTACACATGAGCTTCATCGTTAAATGAAGGATATTTATCTCATGATTACCTAGGTTTTACATAGTGCATAAAATCTAGCCAACAGTCTTCGCTGGTAATATGGGGCATGTCGTTTAATGATAATTTGAAACTTGTTTAACCCAAAATAACGGTGGTTTCACCCAACATTCAATTTGCGAATAGTTTGTTGTCATTTGGAAAGTTCACAAGGAAGTGAGCAAAGCTATCAAACCAATTTGGAAAGCAAAAATTTATCAAACCAATGTGGAAAGCCATTACCATTGGATAGAGGAGGGATGAAGGAGTCATGCCACCATGTGAGGTAGGGCTTTATTTCTCCCATGTTATTTCTACTAAAAAATAACTATTTTTTCACGCAATAGATTTTACACGAAAAAAATAGATCCCAATTGGTGTAGTTTTTTAAATATTTGTGGAATTTATTTGCAAACATTCACATAGCATCCAAAAACTCCTGAGATTTTCTAATCTTGGCCTCTGTAAGCATAAAGAAAACATTCACCATAAACATTTTGGGGTAAACAAAGAGACAAGTAAACAAATACATTGAAAGTTTATTGTTTTGACAAAATTATTAGAATGAATTCATAAGAAACGCGCCCTAGATAACAACGTAGAATCATATAGCTCGAAAAAAGTTGGAAATAAGGAAAAATCATCTTTGTATTTTAGAATATGAAGTGCCCTGGTTATGACATGTTTCATGTGAGTTTGTTCGAGGGTAACGGTTATACTTGGTGTGTTTTTCAATCCCTTCTTCCATTCCCTACCCTCTATTCATATTCATAAACAAACTATATTTTCCAAAAATCATTGTGTTTAATCTCTTGACAAGGGCTTTGTTTACTTTTCCAGCCTATATTTCTTCACCCAAATCAATTATTTGTATGAAAAGCATTTTTCCTAATACTTGCATGGCTTGAGATGACCTTACATTTGTCATTCCCCTTTCTATTTTTCCCCATTATAATTGAGATGGGTAATTAAGTATTTCATGGAATGTTTGAACAAAACCACAAGAAACATGCCCTCTGCATGATGCTTTAATACAACCAATGTGACCAACTTGAGTGGTTTTGAATTCAAATGGCTAGGAAATGAATAAATGTTGTAGTTTCTAACCATGCTCGGGTTAATGTCAGTGACTGTTATGCATCAATAACATAAGCACACTTTTATTTTACAATTATATAATGGGAATAAAATTAATGTGAAACAACAGATGTAGGTCATACAATCATTGTAAAAACAAAATACATTTTACAATTATATAATGGGAATCAAGTAAATGTGAAATGACAGATGTAGGTCATCTCAGCCCTTGCAAGTATAGGGAATACATTTTTCTCAAATATAAAGCAATTTTTTTATGAAAGCCTTGGACATAATCACAAGAAATATGCCCTAAATTGGATGTTTAAAGACAATAAACGTGAGTGGATTTGAGTACTAATTAGCAAGCAAATGCATTAATGCATATAGGTTTAAAATGTGCTTAGGTTACTATTGAAAAACACATCGTGTTTTTCAACAATAACATAACCATTATTTTCTGTTTAATGTATTGTAAGCCATCAACTATTAATATGGTTTGGGATGGCATACATGTGTTTTGAATGTTTTTTGGACGAGGATCTATGCATTTTGTATAGAGATTATACATGTCCCATTTTTTCTATATTTAAGCATCCTTCTTAGGGCATGTGTCTTTTCAATTTTTTTCAGTTTCTCAGGGTTTGCTCAGATTTTAAAATACCCTATATTATACATATAACAATATTTAATCTCTTGGATGGATCGAGAAAGTTGTCTACCAATGTAATTATGAGGGAACACAACTGTGTTTTCTATCATGGGTTTCTTCAATAATTGTTTTGCTATGTAGAATATAAACTTTTGATGTTTACCATATCAATGCACCATCTGACGTGTTGGGGAGTTGAGCTGGTGAATGGATCAAATCTAACCTGTCGGTTAAAGTGAACCACCTTTTTGTCCCTATTGCTCTCAGACTCATGTCAATATGCTTTTCTAAGTAGCTGGAGTTGGTTTTTTATTTAGGCCATACATGTGTTTACAACATTTTTGGGTATGGGGATAGGTGCATTTTTGTGTAGAGAATAGTCACGTTGAGTTCAAACAGAACCAATGTGAATGGATATGAATACAAAATCAAAAGCAGAGGCAGATATGCACCTAGTTTAAAAACATGTGCTTAGGTTATTGTTGAAAAAACACACCGTGTTTTCAACAATAACATAACCACCTTTTCTTTTTGTATTCAAATCCAATCAATAGTTTGTGTGGGTGAAAGGCAAGAAGTACAATGAATGTGAATGATATTAAATACAAAATACCAAGCAAGTGTATAGTTACAATTAGACTTTAAAAGGTGCTTAGGTTAATGTTGAAAAACACATTGTGTTTTTCAACAATAACTTAACCACATATTTTATATGAATGTATTGAAAGCCATGAACATATCAAAAGACCCATAGGGCTTCCTCTTAGCCTCAAATGGCTTATAAACGTTCTTTAGCTTGGAAAATTTTAAGATAATTAAAATGGGTAAACCCTACCCTTAACCTCAAATTATTCCAAAACTTAAATGTTCATCCCTAGAAACCTTTTTTCTCTCATTTATAATCAAACAGATACTCCATGCATTGGGGGGAAACAAATGATTGGGTATTGGAATTTATAAGGATTTGTTCTTTCTTTGCCTGGAATGTTTTTTTCATGGTTATGATCATGTACAAAAAATCATCATGTTCTAGCAGTTAAGGGTTTCTGATACTTGGGTTGAGATTTCACCCATTTCAAGAGAGCATCTACTATTTTTTTTATTCTTTTTTTTTTTACACGAGATGGGGGTTTTAGCCTTATTTGAATTATTATTGCTTACACTCTTATCCATTCTAATAGATACAATGAAAAAAATTGAAGAAACTAAAACAAAAGCAAACTGGTTATTACATGAAAAGGCCCTCTAAGTTTTTCGGCCTTGAAATATCTTCACATATCAACAGGGAGCACACGAGAAAAAATCCATTAGAGAATTTTCTAAACCCTAAAACCCATGTAGGGTTTTAATTTGTTACAAGACCTTAGTTTTTTTATGAAATTGAAAAATGATTCTATTAATAATAAAAAAATACTTAAGTCAAAACATTAATCAAGAACAACCATAATGACCTAGCAATGGGACATGTTAAGAACATAAACATTATACAAAAAAATCTCATAAAATGGGAGAGGGAAATAATAATTATTGCATTTGTATTAAGTCAAAATTGAATGTTTTTGGCAACTATTATCTATCTAAAATGCATTGATCCCCATCCAAAATACATTCCAAACACATGTACTCCCATCCCATCCCCACAGAACTCAGAGGAAGGTGGAAAATAATATTGTAATGCATACGGGTAGGAAATGGCATTTCATCAAACAATTCACTTGTAATGCAATT
This sequence comes from Taxus chinensis, assembly GCA_019776745.2. Classification (NCBI taxonomy): domain Eukaryota; kingdom Viridiplantae; phylum Streptophyta; class Pinopsida; order Cupressales; family Taxaceae; genus Taxus; species Taxus chinensis. The sequence goes on along the minus strand of CM034152.1, from coordinate 741,161,586 downwards.
AATTTGTGTCATTACCTATTTATTACAAGGGAAAACGTATTTTTGATATACTACAAGGGATGAAATGTTGTGCATTTATTGTTTTCTACTTTCTTTTATTGATCAACCATGAGCCATTATCAGACTAATGTCAGAACACTTTTCTGACTGCTAGAATTTGATGGATTTTGGATGAGCATGCATGTGTTTCCTATGTAATTTGGATGGGGCGGTGCATTTTGTATAGAGTATAGTTCATCATTATTCCATGCATAGATATTATGTGGGTTTCATCATTCTTAGAAGGTGTATTTTTGTATAGAGTATGGTCGATTGCCCTTGGCACTTGGTTTTGTGTCCATCATTGATATCATTCTGCACCTACAAATTTGTTATTGTGTTCACTCTTGTGTATTTGTACCAAAATGACATTAACCATGAGCCAAGCAATGTTTTTTAAAAAATAGAAGAGCCAATGTTTTTGAATACAAAATCACAATCATTTGTAGAATTCCATGTATAGAGACAATGTTGTCAAGTCAATGTTGAAATTACACATTGTGTTTTTCAACATTGACATAATTTATTTATATTTATTGTATTGATATGCATTCCCTATTTTGTTATACAATCTTACAATCTTAAATATGAGTCCTGATAAGTAGGAGGAACAATTAGGTGATTAAGATTGACCCAAGTTGTATGTTGTCCATTTGGTAGCTCTTCCCCCCAACTCATGACACAGTGCATTGATATGGTAATTAAATCCTGAAATTAGGGGGTGCATATCCAGCAAAGAAATAATTACAATCTTGGGTTACTGTAGGTATGTTCTTTAAAATGCTAGCTATGAAGTAACTAAATAACCTATAATAAGACCAAGTTAACGAGGCTTACATTATTGTTGAAAAAGCACAGTGTGTTTTTCTACACTGACACACTATTATTTTTAACAAACTAAATAGAAAAATCATTACATACCAAATCCATTCGGTTTTGATATGGTTTTAGTCATAATGAGATTTGTTATCTTCGCATATGTTCAAGTATCAGGAAGTTATAAAATCATGACAATTACATGACAAAGCACAAGTAAGGTTATGCAATATAACCTCGAGTGCACTGTTAAAAAAGCATTGTGATTTTCAATTAATACATAAACCTTATTTGTAATGACCCCTGAGCCAAGATATTGAGACCAAATTTACATTTGCCAGTTTTACAAAGAAGTATGGTTAGTATGCTTATAGTGAATGCACAGATTCCCCCATCCAAAAAACATTATAAACACTTGTTTGTACAACCTATAGAGTCCCAACATAGGCATTAAGTGTTTAAAATAAAGTGGTGAAGAACACACGTGGTGATGAATATACTCTATAAAAAAAGGCACTAACCCCCATCCAAATTGAAATCGTGGTTGATTTTGGGTGTGTAAATAAGGTTTCAAATAATCATTAAATGTCATAGTGCCCCATATTACCAACGAAGATAAACATACGTATTATTGCCAATGGACTTTCATGGGTCATGTGGGTGATGTCTCGCCGTAGACATCAAGTCATCATGTCAGAGTCTTTCACCTTGCGATGATGGGTATGCATGTTCCATGAATAGATATTATGGCGATGTTATGGGGTTCCATCATGCTTATATGATGTATTTTATATAGATGTGGGCCATCATGTCTAAATGGTGCATTTTGTATAGAGTATAGCCAATTACAGGTGCAACCCCCATCAAAATTACATAGGAATCACATGCATGGTCATATACAAAATGCATCGACCCCCATCCCAATTATACAGGAAACACATGCATGGTCATTATGAAAAGCAACGAAATCTACATAGTCATAAAAATCTCTAACATGATCTAACAGTGGTAGGACAACTTGGATTAACTTTAGCCCCCAATTTTTGTTTCATTTGTTACTCTTTTCGTCCACTCTACTCCATGAACGCTGACATGGTGCACATTGATATGTGGCATTTAAAATGCCAACTTCCTCAACTACACTTGTAACATCCACAACAAGAAAAATTAATTTAGTGAATATGGTTTCATGGGTGAAAAATGAATTGAACAAAATAAAGAATTATGAAACAAAACATTTTTTGAAGAGAAACATGGATTGAAAAAAAAAACACTAGATAAAATTGATCTTGGAGATTAAAAAATGTATTGTTATTTCTAAAATATAGAGTTCTTTTGTAAGCTATGAAGATAACCATTAAAGAAGTGAAGAGGGTTTTGAAAAACATAGATATTGAACCAATACATGTGTAACAACTTTCTTCATCAATGCAAGAGATTGGACACTATGATTTTTGGAAAATAAAATTTGTTTATGAAGCTGAACAAATGGTAGAGAATGAAAGAGGAGATTGAAAAACACACCAAGTCTAAAACAAAGAATGGTATATAACAAAAGAGGAGATTGTTTCATGGTGTAGTTCTGAATTATTGTACATATGACAAGGAATTATATGTTCTTGTGGAAGCGGTCAAGAAATGGAAACATTACCTAATGGGTAAGGAAACTATCATACACACGAATCACCAATCTCTTCAATATTTGCAAGCTCAAAATAAACTTCAACAAGCTAGACACTATAAGTGGATGGGTTTCTTGCAACAATTTCACTTGACTAAAAAATATAAGAAAGGTGTGACTAGAAAGTCATCTGATATGTTATCTAGACCTCCTTTACTTTCAGTTATGGGCACTTCAACTCTTCTTGAGGCCTTTTGTGTGTGAATCATATTAGGAAGGTTATGAACATGATCTAGATTTTGGAGAGACCTTTCAGTAGAAATCTCTAAGTCAAGGCTTTACACCTAGGGGAGCATAGTACTTCCACGATGGTTTTTTTTCTACAAGAATGAGAAGTTTTGTGTTCTTAAGGGGGGGAAAGAGGTTTAGTTGATGAGGGAAACATACACTTATAAGGGTGGTGGGTCAATTTGGTGTGAAAAAGATTGTCACACACTTATCAAGGTGTGTTTATTGGCCAAACATGCAAGCAAAAGTTGCTAAATTCATCAGAGGTTATGTTTTATGTAGTACAAACAAGCCTAGTAACCGAAAGTTGGGGTTATATATGCCATTACTATTTCCTTCTTGGTCATGGGAAAGAAACTCCATGGATTTTTTTGGGTGTTTTTCCTACTTCTAAGAAAGGGCATGATTACATCTTTGTGGTAGTGGACTGATTTAGTAAAATGTGTATTCTCATTCCTTTCAAGAAGACCATCAAGGCCAACGATGTAGTTGAGTTATTTTTGGCTAATGTGTGGATTCATTTTGGTTTTCCTAATTCTATTATATTAGATAGGGACTTGTGGTTTATTGGGAAATTTTGGTCTACATTGTGGGAAAAGATGGATACTAAGTTGAAAAGGTCTACCAATTTTCATCCGCAGACTGATGGGCAAACAAAAGTGGTAAATTATACCTTGGTCTAACTCTTGAGAGGGTACAACATAAAACATCCTAGGAATTGTGATGAGAATTTGGTATATATCCAAAATTCTTATAATAGGGTGGTTCATGCTTCTACTAATAAGAATCCTTTTGAGACATGTTTTGGTTATTCTCCTAAGAGTACATTTGATTTTTGTTTTGAGATTACCATGCAAAAACAATGGAAAAGTAGGATCTGGAGACCCACAAAGTTTAAAAGGTTCATTGAGAAAATTTATTAGTTACACCTCCAGGTATAGGAGAGATTGAAAGAGTCACAAGCCAAGTACAAAACATGGCATGATCAACATAAAATTGATCATTCTTTCCTTATTGCTGACAAGGTATGGTTTTACTTGAGAAGAGAAAAAACTACAGGGAGAAGCTAAGAATCTCAAACCTTTTCATTATGGCCCATTTTAAATTATAGAACAAGTGGGTAAGAATGCATTTCACTTGGATTTTCCTCCTTAATGAGAATATATTCAATTGTGAATGTTGAGAATTTGTCTCTTTGAGCCCTCCATGTTGGATCAGGAAGAAGAGGGATTTTTTCTACCATCTATTGAGGGATATTTATCCAAACATTCAATTGGAATTGGAGGAAGATGTGGTATTGTAGTGAAAAGAGAGGACAACACAACAAGAAGTGTAAGACAGGTGGTTGATTGGGTTTTGAAAGGTCAATTTCCTACCAAGGCCTAAGTGGTACTCCAGAGAAGATGTGGGGAAAAAATTTCATCACCTTATTAGTCCTTAAAGCTTTTAGGGACTTAAAAGCCTCAAATAGGGGAGGGTATGATCCAAAAATGGATCTAGAAATACCCAATTCTATGTATTCTCCTTATTAAGACCTGTAAAACATACCCTCAACCTACTAATTATTATAGAAAAATGGCTAAGTCTAGTTAAAGGTGGTCCGGACACCTTCGAATAACAAAAGAAACCATTTCTTTCGTCTAAGTTCATGTGTATTAATAGTGTGACTGCCATAGAACTGCTAATGTTTGGCATCGTTTCATGCAACATTTTGGTTGTGTTTGGCTGCATCTGTGTAACTTCCACACAACTTTGTCCCTTTAGCACCAAAATGAGAGAATCCGAATAGTTGCAAATGTTCAGGCTTCTCAAAATGGTTCATGTTTCACCTTCCTTCCATCCTTGGGTGCAGAATAACTATAAGTATGGGTGCATTTATTCATTCCAAGCAAGTGATTTTGAGTGAGATTCAAGTGTGAGCAAAGGAGGAGGAGTTGTATTTCTTTATTGTTTTGTTCATTGAGAGTTGAATTCTTCATTGTTGAGGATTGTGAGCAAGAAAATGCAATTAGGAGTGTTAAATCCTTCTTGAAGGCCAAAGTATTGACAGTAATACTTGTATTAGTATTGGAGATTTACATAGTCAGAGGGAAGCAATCTGCTTACCCAACTGTAGTTTTTTTCCGACCTTGGGTTTCTCCAGGATCAATTCTTGTCGTCTCCTTTGCATTCTTGTATCCTCAATTTATAGAATAGTTGTGATTCATTCATGCACATTATAAATTGGATATTAAAATCTTACTCACATACGTTCATTCATTTTTCACGAGCATAGTGATATGTTTATTGTCTAAAATTCAGGCAGTTTACGGATCAACATTTGAATGACAACTCCGAACAATTTTAAATGAAAGATCTTACTCATTTGTATTGTTAGATATCAAATTTTTCACAAAAGGTTATCAATATACGAGTACAAGTACATATCTCCTAACTATAATATTTCCGATCTCAAGTCTTGATCTTATCAACATCTCTCCTCGACTGGTGTTACAAAATTGGGGTAAGCTATATGGCAGTCACATTGCAGTGCGAAGTATTGCAATTGCTAGTTGGGGTTAATAAGTCAATATATGAAGAAAACCTAGAAAACTGTGCTACGACTTAATGCCATCCTCCTTCACACAAATCCATTTATCGTATCAAATAACTTGTATGTGCTAAGTTGCCAATCTTATCATTAAATTTGCAGTCAAAAGTTTATCACTCAATGGTGTTAACTCTGCAGCGTATGACAAAACTGATTATTTATGAAAGAAAACACTTCCGTGTTTGAATAAAACATGCCACTGCATTTATTCAATGAATTTTAGGTTTTGCATTCCATTCAAACTCTTGTGAAATCATCCAAATACTAGAGCTACTAATCCAACACGCATATAATGTATGGTAGGGGAAACGACTTGAGTGTCATATACCTTTAAACCATTTGTACGGGTTTTTACAAACGCCAACGACCAATATTCATTTGTAGAAGAAAGGAACCATTTTTTTGGGACCAGATTTTGGGAGCAACTAGTCAATCCATATGACAAGTCTTCCCTTAGTGTTCCGAGACAACCATTTTCCACATACCGTATAAAAATCACTGGTTTGGGGACTTGACTCTACGCATTCCATACCTCCTCATTTCTTAGTTCTCTGAATTTCTAGGAGCTACCAAATTTATTGAGAACATGATGAAAGAAGAGAAAGAGGAGGTCGTTTGTAGTCGAAAACGAGGCGGAGATGATACTCGTGACGATCGGAAAAGGTTTTGTCAAGCTACATGCAGGTTATCAAAATTCGAATCTAGTATTGATATGGACCAGGAATTTGATTTTCTTATAGACGAGGAGAAAGTACGTAATTTATTCACAAAATCATTATTACAATATGCTTTTATTGCACTTTTATATATGTAAGCTATGGAAGATGGAATTCAATATTAGTGGCATATGTTCTTGTTGTTTCACTTTTTGTTGTTAGATTTGACTATGATTTTTGACTATCTTACCATTTTTTTATTTTTTTGAGTTGACTCATAAATATCTCCACCAATTACAATTTATTTTCCCTTATATTTTACTCCGGTCGAAAACCATACAATTGGGTAATGACCATATTATGGTCCTTCCCCAGGTTGTACGGTCTTCAACCCCTTCAATTTTTTATTGTTATTTTTTTATGGGAACCTTTATTACTATTTTATATTTCATATCTTATTTTTTGGGTCAGCCTTTCTCACCACTAAGGTAAAAATTTCAAAGTAATAACCTTATGTGTGTGTGTGTGTAACACACACATACACACCAACACACACAAACACACATTACACACGCACACACACATATGTCCACTATAGACATTTATTATCTAGAAATCATTAATCTGCCACATATTGAATTGAGGAAGTAAGAGATATATTCTGCATATTGCATGCATAACATATGAGGGAATAATTTATTTTTTTGTCATTTGCACACAAGGGTTCCATTGGGATTAAGTAGTGTAGCCCGCTATCAATGTGGAAGCATAAGGTCCAAGATAAATCAATGGATAGTTGAATGCACATCTACACAAAGCACTAGGAGAATTACATTGAGTCTGAAATGTAGTGTAACACTCAGTGACTCATAAACAGGGTGACCTTTGATGTCATTCCAACTTGAGCATTTGCATATTTTATTTTTAGACCTAATGAATGCTTGAGTGGGTTACAGGAAGCTAGGTTTATTTTGCAAGAAACATGTGTGAAAGCTAGGCTTATATGTAAAACTAAGATTATAAAAGTGCAACAAAGAGTGAAATAAAGTAACATAGAAAATTCTAGATTCCATAAACTCATTGATCCAAAACTGGATAGTTCGATAACTTTGTAATTTCCAATCCTAACACTTTTGTACCCTCTTGGATAACTACTGTTAAAGACACCGGTGATGATCTAAGTAGTTCCTAGACTCTGCATTGTTTTTAGTTTTTTCAAAAACGTAGCCTAAAGTTCTTCTAAACCAACTAAGTCACTAATATACCCCTAATTTCACTTCAAGTTGAATGTGGTTTATTGTACTTGTGAATACTATTGCATATATGCTCTTTATTTATTTAAAGTACAAATATGAGTGCATTCAAAACCAACAAAATAGTATTCAACTATAAACTAATACAATTCAATCAAGGTTGATACACAGGGGGAATTATCTTTTGGAAATCAATAAAACCCTAGGAGGAAGGTGTTAGTACGAGATAAACCTTTTTTATGGTGGAAAATGTTCTTTTGGATGAAATACTTAAGCGAAGAACTATGTAGATACCATGAGAAAGGATGGTATCTTGGTATATTCCACAAACTATGTTTGTGGTATTAGAATAAGTAGCCTTGTTGTCCTAGTTCAGCAATATGAGAAAAAATACAAGCCAACGAGGCTAATTTTGCATAAACGAAACATTGAATTCCACAATCTTTTACACCCACAATTAAAAAAGAAATGAAAAATTATTGCAGCATAAATCCAATATAAAAAACAAGATGGAAACGTTAAACCTTCAAATATATAATATTTGATAAATATTTGAATTAATTTATTTTTTGATGAAAAAGTGCATCAGGGATATTGATAATTTATGAGCATGCAACATGACTATAAGATAAATTTTCAACAAAAAGCAGACGGTATGAGAGCACACCCCAAAAATACAAACAAACTAGGATGAGCCTAAGAGAACAGTCAAAGCATTAGGCAATGCCTAAGAGAGCATAAAAAAGGAAAGAGTAGAGATAAAGACACCATCGCAAACATGGCTAGTCATAGGGAAGGGTCATGATCATCAGGCTAGCCACCACCATAACACGATCACTTGCCTTGGGGTGGATCAGGAATGAAAAAAAATCAACATGCAGGTTAACCAAAATACCTTGGAACTTCATGATCTAAATGAATTTTTCAAGGTATGCAGATCTTCCCTACAAGACTTGGAGCAGTCTGAGTAATAAAACAACCATTCACAAGCCTAGGCGGTTCTTGAGACCTTTCCAATGGTATACTGAAGCTTCAGAAGAAGATTTCAGGAGCTCCGGATGGATTTAGAAGTAAACAAAACATCATCAGAAATAGTATTCTAATACCTACATGATGGTAAAATAATATTTTTCACAGAACCTTGGCGCATATGATTGACAGGTAATTTCTTTCAGGCATAAGTGGAGTACCAAATCAAAAATCTGACTTTTCAAGGACCATATGGCCGAATAAAGACATGATACCCCCATAATTAGATTGAAATTTCCATTTCCAGTTAGGATCATATAAAATTTAACCAATAAATTCCACCAGGAAGCTCAAGGTATCTTCGTTCTAAGTTACCCTCTCAAACGTAGTTCAAGACTTAGTCATTTTTTCGAGAGGACACGTGTCAGCACCAGGAGCCTAGCGGGATTTCATGTCCCTGACATCCCTGAGGTCAGCTACATAAGCCCTTGGAAAATTCACCTAGCCCCCATGTGACCTATGGGGCCCTCATATGACCTCCAGACTTGACAGATCAGCCCACAGGTGCTTATTTGGAGCATGCCTTCCTTGCCGTCGGATCGGGCGCCACGTGTCAGCTCTAGGACCACCGTGGAATTTTATGTCCCTTGTGCACCTGAGGCGGGGGACATCAGACCTTGTAAAATTTTCCCATCGCCCATAGGGAGTCTTCTGGACACCCATGTGACGTCCTTTCAGCCCCCAGGTGCATTTTTGGAGCATCCATTCCCAGTCGTTGGATCGGGCGCCGCGTGTCACCTCCAGGACCACCATGGAAATTGATGTCCCTTATGTACCTAAGGTGGGGGACATCAAACATGGAAATATGTTCCCATCCCCTAGGAGGAGTCTTCTAGACACCCACGTGATTGACTTTCATCCCCCAAGTGCATTTTTCAAGCAAATCCCCTACCGTCAAATCTAGGACACATGACATCGCCTTGACCACCGTGGAAATTGATGTCCCTCATGTCCCTAAGGTTAGGGACATCAGGGACATAAAAATTCACCCAGCCCCTCCATGTGCATGTTTTGAAATTTTAAATCCAGCACTTAGCCATTTCTTCCCCCTCATTTCTCCTTCACAACTTCATACCTTGCCATGGCTCCGTGCATGATTGTCCAAACACCCAGTCCACCATTGCTGCTCTAAACCAGCTTCATCATGGCCACATAAACTATCCAAACCATGAATGCATAGAAATATTCAGGCCTAAGAGAAAAATGGAGTGAAATGATGAAGAACGAATAGAAAAATGGAGATTTTTTGCCAGATAACCGTGAAGTCACCCGATCGAAAAATCCTCATATCTTGCAAGATACAAGTCAGATCGAGATATCATATTTTGCATAATTCCTCATTTTTCAAGGTGATCAAGATCCAACAAACAAGAGGTAAAATGGTGCCCATAATCATTTTCTCCAACAAAACCCTCACTTCATGCACCGGCTCACATTTGTCGAATTTCCCATCATTCTGGCAATGGAAACGAGCTAAAAACTTACACATGAGTTCCAAGTGAAAAACTTATCACAATGGATTTTTTTTCATTACAAACAGAGACAAAAACCAAACCTACAAATTTTGAGCTCCATTAATAGTTGTCATGAAAGCTCTATGCTCGAAGCCACTGCCAGGTCAAAAATTCAAAAATTATTTCTAGGCATTCTAGTGGGAAAAACTATGTGAAATCTGGAGAGTGTGATCGTAATGATGAGAAGAGTCCAAAAAGTATGTTCCATCACAAATTGAGCACTAGAAACACACTGTCTAAAAATAGTAAGTTTTCCTATACATGCTTGCTATTTTTGGCAAGTCTTCATCAAAAGTGGCTATGGAAAGAGCAGTGTCCACTTGAAGATCTCCAAAAGGCTAGAATGATTATCTAGAGTAGAAAATAGTGGAAATTACCATTTACTAAAAATATTAAGTCACACTCAAAGGGTAGTTTTGGCACAATGGGACATTCAAAACTTCGCTGCATTTGGAGCTTTCCATCAACAAGGATCAACAGACTTCATCGGGAATGACATATCCTCTTCTGCTTCTCTCTCTCTATTTCTCTCTCCTCTTCCCCCCAACTTTCTCTCACTTTTGAATTTTCTAATTCTTCATTGGGGTTTGCACTTTTTGATATACCTTTAAGTCACTTAAAAGTGACTTTAGAAACATAATATAAATTAAGTCGCCTTGCTAATATAAAAGGGACTTAAATATTTAAAGTGGAATATGAACAGTCTTAAGTCATATTAAGGTATTCAAAAGGTCATGAGGAAGATGAAGAGTCACATTCTATTCTATAAATTGTAAAGTCATTCCCATTTCAAAGGGTTGGTGATTGATCTTGTAAACTCAAGAGTATATTGTACCTTGAGAGAAGCAAAGGAGATAGCCAAATTCTTCCATTTCCCCCTCATTCTCAAATTTCCTCTATTTCTCACATTATGTACAACTTTGGTTTGAGCAATCAATAAAAGAAGAAGGATTTTCTAGCTTTCTTTGACTAAGGGGTTTCTTGATACTTTGTGATCAGATAAATTCTATTTGGTCTTGTTGTTATTTACAGAGTTGTTTCTTCTCGATGAATGCATGTGTTGAAGTTTATAACTAGTGTGTGTGTAGGAATCTGATTATATACCTATAACATTAGTTCCCCTACCTCTTTTCTCACTCCCCCTTTCCCACTTTACAGATGAAGACTTCCTCTCTTGCAAGAGTATCAACAAGCTTTGTCGCAGGGTCAGTGGAGTGTCCCTGTTGGATCCCTGGTCAAAAGGCCACCACAAAAATCCACACTTTATCATGCGCTTGCACATACGAACAGCTACACATGGTTAAGTAGAGGGATTTTAGATTCCCAGAGCATTGGCAAGAAATCCACAAGTTTTTCCACCCGAAAAATTTTCTCGCTAGTGAAGAAAATACAGAAGGTTCACATGGGAGAACAGAGTCCATTCAAAGGCAGGGAAGCATCGAAGAGGATCGCGCACAAGAATAGAGACAGATTCGGGACTTAGCCATTTTCATGATGAGGATCTATTTTTGGAGATAGTGTGCGGAGCACTCAAACCAATTAGAGACTTGCGCGTCACACATTGGCTATTTTTGGATGATCAGCTATGAAGCACTTTGCATGGATACAGGCTAAAGATAGAATGGTGAACTGATAGTTGACAAAGAGAGATCTATTGTTAGCATTCTTGCATGTAAGCCTATTTTTGTAACGGCACGTGGCTAATAATAGCATGTGACCTATTTTGGGATTAGATAAGCGGTGAAGGGAAATTCCCCACCCTTATAAATATGTAGTGAACTATGTAGTAGATATATATATATAGAGAGAGAGAGAGAGCATAGATATACGTGTGAGAACTAGGGTATAGTGAGATTATGCTGCTAGATCTGTTACGCGCATGAGCATATACTACTGTTATTGTAATGAAGCTTCTGTGTATTTACTGTAATTAATATAATGGAGATTATGGACTGAAACAAGGTGTTCTCATGGTTATAATTCAGTATTGCATGCTTGATTCCATTATGGTTATCTGTTAAGTCTGTTATGTTCTAGATCCAGGTCTGAATATGCACTGTATGAAAGATATATTAGTTATAGATCTGAATGATTAAAGTATTCATCATGCTAACATCCTACAACAACAACCCTAAAGAGGGGCCTGGTACCTTTGCGAGCTTCGGGTGAGCACTCAGTCTAGGCTGAGTGATGTGCCAGCGCGACTAGGGCTTGTATTGCTAAATTCTAGACTACATCATTGGTTCTGTTGCTAGGACCTCTTTTTCAGTTGTTTTTAGGATGGTTCACGATGAAGACATACCGGTTGACCTTAGCAAGTGTTGAGGAGTGGATACATGATCTGGAAGAAGAATACACATGATGGTTCAACACTGGATCTGAGTTTAACACACGTGTGTGGGTGGAACATAACCTATATGACAGTTTATATGAGAGCTTCTTCACTATCTTTCCAGTAGAATTGTACGAGTGGCTGATTGTGTATGCATCTAAGCAGAATTGGAGGTATCATGCACACTTGTCTAGACACAGGAAGAATTTCGGGCCCTTTATGATGCTGATATGATTTGGACTCGAGCTGTGGATACATGGTTCCTTGGCATTTTAAATAGTTATATCTTGGAGTACTCAATTTCCACTTATTCATGTCCAGAGGTAGCTGAATTCTAGTTTTTACGATATCCAAGGGGAACTTACCTACAAGGCATTCCACTGGCGATCAAGATCCTGATGGTAACTTTGAATTTGGAGAGTAAACCGATGGCTAACTAAACCCCACCATGCGCAGGGGGCAGGAGCAGGTTTGGTGAAAGATGGAAGACCTAGCGGTAGAAAGGCAGAGAGAGGAAAGGGCTTAAGTATAATGAGGTGCGTGAGAGGGAGATACAGAAGTAGCAGGAGGTTGCAGAGAAAATGGCATTGTGGAGAAAGATAGTTTGGGAAGGAGTTGAAGTTCACGCAGAAGACGTGGAACCCAAGCCTCAGGAACTCCCCCATTTGGGAAAACATGATAGGGAACCCTCCTCGGCCTCACATAGAAGTGCACCAGTAGAGACAACCTAGGTCCATGGGCATGCATCTGAATCCACCTGGAAACCTTGCCCTTGCGCTTGGTTTTCCAGCATCTAGTACAACAAGCAGTCAACAAGCTAATTCAAGTAGTGGGAGAGTAGGAGCGAGTCTTATGAAAGGCACAGTAATGGCAGTACAAATGGCTTCATTGTTATATGGGAGTAATTTTTCAGGTGTATCATCAGTGCATAGTACAGGTGCGCTGATTTTTTGGACTAACTTCTGGGAGTGGTAATGCTTCACAGACTGTCAGGGTACAATTCAGTTCTACTGTTGGGACACAGGGAAGTACATCTTCTGGTCTGACACCAGCTACAGGTTTGGGATCAGGAGGCATAGGTAGCTCTAGTTCTAGTGGATCTGGTGGTTCTGGAGGTAGGGGAAACACAAGAGGTTCTGGATCAGGTGGGCAAGGTCCGCACCAACCCCAGAATATTTACATGGAGATGTCTCTTCGTCTTCTAGACTATAGGGGCATAGAAGATGTTGCTGAACATGTGCATATGTGTGAAATACTATGGCGCGTAAAAGGAATCATGACTTCTGAGCGTAGGGAAAGCCAATTTGCTACTACATTACAAGGGCACACACATAACTGGTACAAAAAGTTTGACCCTGATCAGACTTGCGTAGACTATACAACTTTAAAAGATGCATTCCTTAAAGAGTTTCACATCCCTGAGTTTGAGCAGAAGAGTATAAGTGCACTCAAGGATATTAAGCAAGGCACTACTGAGAGTGTTAGAGAGTATGATGCCCATTTTAAAACACTGTTATCTAAGCTTTCTTATGATATACACGTAAGCCAACATGCACAGTGGTTCGTTGGGGGCCTAATTACCCCTTTTAGAAGGGCATTATCACATAAGACATACACTGATCCATGCGAAGCACTTGAAGTAGCCTTACGCACTGAGGCAGTTGGAAGTATAGATACTGGGGTGAGCCCATTTTTAGAAGCACAGATCACAGCTATGGAAAAATAGTTGGAGAAACTATCAGCAAATTCAGCACATGAGACATGCACAAGGATTTGGTGTACAGATTGTGAAGTAGAAGGTCACACAAAGGATAGTTGTCCTCACAGATCAGTACACTCATGTTGTTGTTGGATTGTGAGATATGCCATTTAAACCATGATGCTAGCTGTTGCCCATTATTACAACATGTGATAAGGAAGAATGTTTCAAGCTATTGTAAAATCTATAGGTCCATGACTCATGACACGGAAGACTGCCGGCTGATTGGTCAGATCCATGATGCTATAGATATTGGTGTACGACAGACAAGAGTTTCAGATAACTCTAAGGGAAAGAATGAGCATCAGGACCAGGATCACAATCAGGCATGCTATGATCAGAATGAAGGGAATTTTGAAGGTGGTCATGGCAGAGGTTGAGGATACCATGGTGGATTTGGAGGATGAGGCCATGGTAGTGGAAGAAGTGAGTTCCCTCACATGGAACATGTTATACATGCAGATCTCCTGACCACTACAGGCATGAATGTCCTCAGAATATTACATGTTCTTTTTGTGGAAAGAACCATAGCTATGAGGAGTGCCCAGACTTGTATGAGCATCTTAGTAAGCAACATAAATAAGAAAACAAAGGTGCAGAATGGTTAGGATACAACACGCTTGTGGAAAATCAATGGATGCCTAAGTTGGAAGTAGAGTCTGAGGAGTTGCAAGTGAAGATCACGACCCACGCTGAGGTGGCACGCACCTGAGAAGCATTGCAGCAGAAGCCTACCATCACTAAGGAGGAGGTTCTACATGCACGGTACCCAGATCCTTCCCATCAAAAGGAGGTTTATCAGGAAACCATGGAAGTTCTTAGGAATCTTCAGGGTGAGATACAATACTTAAAAGAGCAATCACGGAAGATGGAGCAAAAGAAAGTATCAGAGATGGTCCAAACTGATATAGATGACTTAAGGGAAGTGTGTAAAATGTTGCGCCAGGAAAATATCATTCCATTGTTAGGGGATTGGTTAAAGGGAAACACTCTGCACGCAAGTATTGAGACTAGATGACAAATCCTGCATGTGAATCTTCCCCCTCATAGCCTAGATTATGACAAGGAAATCACTCTGAATGTTGTTGTGGATGGGTGGCTATTGAGTAATATACTGATTGATACAGGCACGCAAAAGTCAATGTTCTTACCTTAGATGCATGGGTACAAATGGGGAGACCCCCATTGCAGCCATCCTCTAATATATTGTTCATGGCTAATCTGAACTAAAGCCACTCCCATCAGAGTTTTGAAAGATGCATCCATTACTATACAAGGAGCCAAGTTCACTAGAGACTTTGAGGTTTTAGCACTGGCAGAGTCAGATAGCTTCCCAGCTCTATTGGGGCGTCCTTGGTGCTATGCAAATAATGTTGATCTTCAGTTCAACAAGGGCTATATATCAGTTTTGAAAAACAAGGAGGAAAGAGTTATTATCCCTTTAACAGATGGAAAATATGTGCCCTATGTTGAGCCCTTAAGTGAAGAAGATCTGAATAGGATTTATGTATGCGCCATCTGAGACCCAGAGATGCTTGAGCCAACTAAAGAAGGAATAATTCAGTGGGAGGATGCACAGTCCATTAGCGATACTACAAGTGTTTCTTGTGATAATTGGGCTCATAGCACTTATGAGTTGGTAGGGTGTGAAGTAAAGAGCATATTTCCTAGAGGTAGCAAAAATGTTATGTCAGGAGAATAGGTAACAACTCGGTACCTTGTTACACTAGAGAAGGAGATCCTATGGTATTCCTGTGCACCATGGAAGAACAGTGGATAGACCCATTGGAAAGAAGAAATATGCTAGCATATACACTATGTGGGACAACAACACACTGGTGGATGGCCCACAAGGATAATCTTGTAGGATGGAATGAAATTAGGATTGCTCTTGCTACTAGGTTCTTCAGGAGCAATGCACCTACTCAAATCTGTACTTATCATGGTAATCAACCTGTTCAACACCACATTCAGAAGTGTGAGAGACTCTGGACAGAAGGGTAGGAAGCTTTACCACCTTCACTATGGGTGCACAAGTTTTATTCCACTTTACAAGGATGCACACATGCTTGGTATGTATATGCAGAACTCCATAGAGAGACTGGAAATTGGTAGGATTTAATTACAGGAATGACCCAGATGTTTGACTTCTTCTCTACAAAGCCTCTAGTGGAAGAAGCATTGAAATTCATAAAGCACTTAACTATGGGAGATAGTGCCAAGGCTGAAAGAACTCCTTAGGAGTTATTGGATGAAGGAGACTCAAGAGCACATCTTGTTGAAGAAACAGAGGCTGATGCAACACTACTTCAACACGCTTTCCTTGAGAAAGAAAAAGGAAAAATGGTCTACTTAGTGGATGATGAAGAAGTAGAAAATCTGGATGTAAATCATTCAACAGGTAGGCGTGAGGTATTGGATAGTGCAGATATGACCACACGCGCCTATCATGAACCTATGAAGACAAAGAAGGTGAATATTGGATCAGAGGCTGAGCCTAAGGAAGCCATAATTGGGGACTATTGGTCAGACTTTGAAGTGGAAAAAATCATAGAGTTACTAAGGGATTACCAGGACTTATTCCCTAGGGGGTACCATGAACTTAAAGGCATGCATGAATCATTAGGGGAGATGAAGATAAAACTTAAAGAGGGTGCACACCCAGTTAGAAAGAGACCCTACAGGATGAACCCCAACTTGTGTGAAAAGGTCAAAGAAGAAATTGACAAAATGTTGAAGTCTGGAATTATCAAGCCCCTTGATGAGTCAGAATGGGTTAGTCCAATGGTGATCAGTATCAAGAAGGATGGATGGATTAGGATTTGTGTGGACTACAGGGAGCTGAATGCTGCATGTGTGACTGATCCCTTTCCTATGCCATTCACCAAGGAAATACTAGAAGGCATTGCAGGGCATGAAATCTATTCATTTACAGATGGGTTCTCTGGGTATCATCAGGTTTGGATTGCCCAGGAGGATCAGGAAAAGACTACGTTTACTACTGAATGGGGTAGCTTCACCTATACTGTAATGCCTTTTGGTCTGAAAAATGTGCCTGTTGTATTTTCACGCATAGTTGTTCAAGCATTCAAGGAATTTATTCACAACTTCTTACAGGTATATTTAGATGATTGGATGGTGTATGGATTAGTTAAGGATCATTGTGACAATCTGTGCTTAATGTTTGAAAGATGTAGACAGTTGAGTATCTCATTGAACATCAAGAAGTGCATATTTGCTACACCATTTGGGATACTGTTAGGACACATAATCTGCAAGGAAGGTTTGTTGGTTGATCCAACCAAGGTTGCAGTCATTATAGGCCTAAGGGAGCCTACCAGTCAGAGTGAGGTGCATGATTTTTGGGTCATACAGGATATTACAGAAGTTTATCAAAGGATATGCCAAAATTTCTCACACCATTGGAAGAGTTACTGAAAGGGAAAGGTATGTTCTACTGGGGAGAACCGCAGCAACGCACATTCGAGACATTAAAGGAAAAACTTACTACCACCTATTCTACATTTTCCTTCATGGGACCAACCCTTTCATGTACATGTTGACGCCTCTGGCATGACCATTGGCACGGTGTTGGCTCAACCTAGAGAAGGTATTATAGATCATCCTATCTATTTTGCTAGTAGAAAGCTGACTCCTGCAGAACATAATTACACAACTACAGAGTGCAAAGCTTTGTCAATGATCTATGTGCTACATAAATTCTGACCAGTACCTACTAGCTACACCATTCATCTTTTATACAGATCACATGGCATTGAAGTATTTGGTAAACAAACCTGTTCTACAAGGGCACATATGTCGATGGGTGCTCTTATTTCAAGAATTTGATTTCACAGTTGTGGTAAAACTAGGGAAAAGTAATTCTGGACCAGACCATCTATCAAGAATACAGTCAGGAGAAGAAGCACAGGAAATTGAAGATACCATGCCAGATGCACAGTTATATAGGTTACAACGAGTGCCATCAGAACTAGAGGACATTGTTGTCTTTCTACGAACAGGGATGACACCAGAAGGAATGAAATCCTTGGAGAAGAAACAACTTGCTATACGTGCAACCCCCTATATGTTAATCAGTGGTGACCTATACAAATTAGGCCGAGATGAAGTATTATGTCGTTGTGTATTGGAACATGAGCACATGGATATTATGGAAGAAGCTCATGGTGGTATTGTAGGTGGCCACTATGCCGGTGATGCCACTGCGCACAAGATTCTACTCACTTGGATTATGGTGGGAGACCCTGTATAAAGATTGTAAGGAATTTTGTAAGGCTTGTGATCATTGTCAACACCTTGGGAAACTAGGTCAATGAGATGAAATGCCTCTAAGACCCATTACTAGTGCAGAACCATTTGAGAAATGGGCTATAGATTTTGTGGGTCCTATTTCACCAGCTGCACATAGAACTGGATCACGTTACATCATAACTTGCACAGATTATCTGAACAAGGTGGGCAGAAGCAACACCTACAAAGGATTGTACAGCAGGCCACAACAGCCAGGTTTCTTTGGGAAAATATTATTACAAGGTATGGATGTCCTTTAAGTTTGACCAGTGATAGGGGCACACATTTTCTTAATGAGACAATCAAAATTCTATTGGATGAATTCATGATTGCACACCATAAGACTACACCCTATCATCCTCAGGAAAATGGGACTGCTGAGGCTTTCAACAAAATTTTGAGCCAGACATTGACAAAAATATGTGATGTTGGAAGAAAGGATTGGGATGATAAAGTATCTGTAGTACTTTGGGCATATCAGACAACATATAAAAGGTTGAACAAAGCCACACCATTTCAGTTAGTGTTTGGTGCAGAAGCAGTTCTTCCTATGGAATTTATGTTACCTTCTTTGTGTATTGCATGCACTAGGAGGTCTTGCTGATGAGAAAGCATTAGAAGAACGCATTGAACAGTTAATCAAATTGGATGAATGATGAGCCATAGCACGTTGGAGTCAAAAACAAGAGAAGGCCAGGCAGAAAGCATGGCATGACAGGCACATCAGGGATAAAAAGTTGGAGATAGGACAAATGGTGCTCCTTTATGATTCTAAGTTTTTGTGCCATCCAGGAAAACTCAAGGTACATTGGTTGGGGCCATATGTTATCACTCACATACTCAAATCAGGTGCTTGTCAGTTAGAGGCCTTGATGGAATACAGTTACCTGGTTACTTCAACGGGAGTAGGCTGAAGCCCTACTATAAATAAGTCTTCTTGGTGTTTGTAATAAGGCAGTGTTGCCATTTAGATTAGGTTTTCAATTCTGCATTCCCTTAATGTGTTTCCTTCTTTGTTGCTATGCTTTGTCAATTTAGTTGGTGTGTTTGTGTAATAAGCACATTTACGCGCCAGAAGCTAATTACTATTTGAAGAATTTTTATGCGCAGAGGACTGCACATACCCTTAGTGTGGGGTAGGTTGTTGATATCCAGGTACAAGACTGATGGAAATAAGTCCACATGAAAGGAACTATCTACGGGTGCTATTCAAGGTTGGAAAATTGAAAAAAAAAGATTTTCTTCTAGACACAAGGACCATAGATAGAGAGGAATGAAGAAACAAGTATAACGCGAGGTAAGTAGGGGCCGGGAAGACTACCAGTGGAAGGCACAGTGATGAGGTACTCAGGCGCATGGAAGCACACTGAAGAGAAGTCTACAGCCAAAAGGTAGGAGGGCATGCTAGAAGGTTATAGCTTGGGCACGAAGATGTACCACATGGAAATAATGAAAATGGTCACTTAATGAGAGGATTGTTGGTAGGTGGAGGAGCAATAAATGCACTAACTTTTTGAAATTCTATATAAGGATGGGATGCGAGTTCATTTTTACCATTGCAATTGAGAGAATTTGAAAAGGGTTAAGTGCGAATGAGCCAAGAAATCATGTTGAGGTGCGTAGAGTGTGAAACCAGATGTGGAGAGAAGGGTTGTGCACTGGAGAAGCTTGCGTTCCCATAGGAGAAGGGTTTGAGCGAAGTAGATGTGTTACAAATGAGCTAGGGCATGTGATTTCCACTAGGGCATGGAGATTTAAGCTAGGGTTTTGACTTTCTCGACTACAGAGGGAAGAAAAGAGAGATTTTTCAAATGGCACCAAAGAAAGCACCCACAACAGGAGATAAAGGGAAGAAGAAGGTTGAAGTGGAAGAAGAGATTGCTCCCGAGAGTAATTTTTTAGAAATGTAGTATCCAGAGGGTGTGATTGTGGGACAAGAATGGGATTCCCATATCCACCAATGTAAAATCAATGACTACAACCATCGAACATCAGATAATAAGAAGGAGCTCGATGCATTGCTGAGCATGAAAATGAACAAGCACATGACAGAGGATATGCCAGTATACGATGACGCTGGTGAGAAGTTGTTGAAGCAGAATGGAGTCTACCAGCTGTATGAGCTACCATATTTTGGAAAGTATGAACCATTGTATCGGTGGCTGATGAGAAGAGTCCATGAGGACTTCTTCTACTTCACCAGACGGATGGAGGGTAAGAATCACAACTACTTTGATTTCAATGGTGACAGGACTAAGGGCCTCAGGGTTGGATCTGGATAGTGATTTAACTGATAAAGCCACAATCCTAGAGATGAGGAAGGAGCTGGGGTATACCAAGGGTCCGCGTGGCATGGACATTGACAAGTTGAAGAAGTACCCAGTAGTGCAGGTAGCTGCACATCTTGTGACAAAGCTGAATGACCAAGGAAGGTGGTCGCAGGTAAACACAATGTGGTTGCACGTCACCAAGAAGATGTCTCAAGGAGTGGTCTACAACATTGCAGATCACATAGCAAAGACAATCATCGAAGAAGCATGGATAGGTGACAGAATAAGTTTTGGCATGTGTTATTGTCCTTAGTATTCATGGAGATTGGGGTGCCTGATGGGCCAAAGGAGAAGATTTGGGAGTACCCCATAGAACACAAGTCACCTGCGGAAAGGTTTGGCAAGTACTTGTGTGATGGATCAATGAGTGGACCATTCAAGTAGAGGGTGGAGATGTGGTACAATAGACTCCATGTGGCATTTGAGGAAGAGTGGCGCATACCCAAGGATTTTCCTTCAGTGGTGGGTAAGGCAGTTCAGTTTTTCAGTATACCAACATTTTTGCATCACATGATTTGCGATGAAGGATGGGCTTGGAGCCCATGGTGAAAATTTCCATATGCCTTCACAACAAGGTATTTCCAAGCATCAGTTCATCAGTTCTTAGATGCGCACCACTTAACCTTCAATGCAGACAAGGTAGATTGTGACTACCACACTCTGAGGAAGAAGTATGTATATCCAGGGCAAATGCATACATTGAAAGACTTATTTCAGATATTATAAGCATGAAACCTATGAGCTTGGTAGTTGGGGACACTGGAGCAGTGCTTGTGTACCTACAACTCAAACCCAAGCTAGAGAATGCTAAGTATGTGGAGAATGAGTTCACGCTCCCAGGGCCACCAAAGGGTAAGCATACAATGGAAAATGTTCCAACACCCAAGCCCACAGAAACAATTCAAGTCGATGATGAAGAGGAGGAGCATGAGGATAGTGGTGGTTTGGAACACAGAGGTAGAAGACAACCTCCAAATAAGGATGAAGTGAGCGCACAAACTACTCCACCTCAGCCACAAGAGGAAGATGATGAGGACTTGGATGTAGTCCAAGGAGAGTGTCAATTCAAGAGAGTATTCAGGAGAACAAGGACCCAAGGTGCTACTCCGCAAACAGTGCACAGATCACCTCGAATCTCTCCATAGAAGGAGACAACTGAGAAAAGGAGAAGGAAATTAAAGTTGAATGAGGAAGCAGAAGAGTTCAGAGGAAAGCATGCCCAATTCTCCTACACCTCTAGAGAACGTAGAGGAACAAAAAGATGAAGAAATGAAGGATGGAGAAGAGGAAGAAAAAGGGGCAGAAGAGACAACAACAGAGACTGCTCAGGACATAGCAACACAAGTTCCCAATCTTGAAGCCCAAGTTCCTAAGCAAGCCTAGATCAAGAAGAACAAGTGGGGAGTATATTCCACCAGCCATGGGCTACACCGAGGACACATGTAAAATTTTCTGCCCGTTTCCAGAGCACAATGGCACAAAAGGAGTTATACGGCTGGGAGTTAATGGATGAAGATATGGTGATAGTGCGCACAAGGAAGCAATTGTCATGGTCGATGCACACACACATGGATGAACCAGAATTTGATGTATGTGAGGATTCATGCATGTCAAGGAGGTTGAAAAAGACACCTCAGGCCAGACACATAACAGTAAAGCCTACTGTTATGTCAGATGAACAGGTGAGCAATGCTTTGGTGAAAGTCTCAACAGAAGTCACACATCAGAATATGGATAAAGCTGCCACAATTAGGGCACTAAGGGAGGAGATCAAGACTAAGGATGAGGAGATAGCATGCCTAAAATAGGAAAAATACTTGGCACAGAAGAAGAATGTTGTGTTTATCAGCATGGCAGAGGAGATTGGTGACAATGTCATGAAGGCTAGGCCACACTTAGAGCCAAAGGTACCCAAGACGTTTCCTTCGGCAATACATTATGTGAGTACATTGGTGGACTTAGTGCTTGAAGATGAACCTCTGCGCATGCCTGAGCCAAAGGATCCAACACAGGAAGTAGAGTGAGAAAAGGCTTCAGTGATGCAGGAAGATTGCATCATATGAAGGATTGCTTCAGAGCTTGCAGGAGGAACTCAAGAAGGTGGATCAAGCGCTGAATATTTGTACAGTGCCAGAGGCTGTTATAAGGACCAGGACCATTTTAGAAGACAATGAGGTCCTGAAGGCCATGAAGGATGAGACATTGGGCCACGCAGAATGGTTAGCACTTGTTAAGCAGAAGCACGAGGCCCTTACAGCCACTCAGGAACCTCACAGGGAAAGGCTGGATGAGCTTGGAAACTCATCACTCAAAAGATGGACTTGTTGGAAGGGAGAATGACTGGCATGTCCAACATTGTGTTGGTATTACAGAATGAAAAAGGAGAGATTGCAAGGGATGAATTAGAGTCAATTGCAGTGGATATTCCAGAGAAAGCAGAGGCCATGCTCAATGACTGGAAGACCTTAGAGGTGGAGATAAAAGAGGAATATCCAGAATTGATTATTCAGGTTGCAGAAGAAGATACTGCAGGTTAAAGACATTCTTTTATTCATCAAAATTCTTTCTATTCTTCTATTCATATTCTTTGATTCATTTTTGGAGACAACCATTGCCGGGGTGGAAATGAAACTAGTGTGGGGTAATGTTGATCAGTCAGACTCTGGAACTTAGTGAGAAAATACAGAAGGTTCACACAAGAGAACAGAGTGCATTCAAAGGCACAGAAGCATCAGAGAGGATCGCATGCAGAACAGAGACAGATTCAGGACTTAGCCATTTTCATGATGAGGATCTATTTTTGGAGATAGCATGCGGAGCACTCAAACCGATTGGAGACTTGCACATCACACACATTGGCTATTTTTGGATGATCAGCTATGAAGTGCTTTGCATGGATGCAGGCTAAAGATAGAATTGTGAACTGATAGTTGACTAAGAGAGATCTATTGTTAGCACTCTTGCATGTAAGCCTATTTTTGTAACGGTGCATGGCTAATAATAATGCGACCTATTTTGGGATTAGATAAGTGGTGAAGGGAAAGTCCCCACCCTTATAAATATGTATGTAGTAGATATATATGTGTAGAGAGAGAGCATAGATATACATGTGAGAACTAGGGTATAGTGAGATTATGTTGCTAGATCTGTTACGCGCATGAGCGTATACTACTGTTATTGTAATGAAGCTTCTGTGTATTTACTGTAATTAATATAATGGAGATTATGGACTGAAACAAGGTGTTATCATGGTTATAATTCAGTATTGCATGCTTGATTCCATTATGGTTATCTGTTAAGTCTGTTATGTTCTAGATCTAGGTCTGAATATGCACTGTATGAAAGATATATTAGTTATAGATCTGAATGATTAAAGTCTTCATCATGCTAACATCCTGCAACAACAACCCTAAAGAGGGGCCTGGTACCTTTGCATGCTTTGGTACTTCTACATTAGGCACATAATCTACCACACATGGAGACCAAGAACGGAAACAATTATTAAGAGGAAAGGATTATGGGCTTTCAACTATCTTCAAAACAACCAATGTTCACTAGATAATATGAGAAATTATTAGTACCAATGCAAATTTGAATGAGTGTACTGGATTTGACTAGAGAACTTATGTAACTGAGGAAGTCTTTTATTTCATTTGGAAAAACTTGTGATGTCTCCTTTACAAATAATATCAGGAGACTAGAGATTACTCGGAGGATTTAATGTGGTAATGTGGATGAACATGAGAGCTAGTGCAACTTGAAATTGAGA
Source organism: Taxus chinensis (assembly GCA_019776745.2). NCBI lineage: Eukaryota > Viridiplantae > Streptophyta > Pinopsida > Cupressales > Taxaceae > Taxus > Taxus chinensis. The sequence continues at coordinate 741,137,279 of CM034152.1, read as the reverse complement.
TCACATCTCTTAATCCTAAATATTTTTCCATTTATTCATAGACTATCTTACCAAGCTCAAGAATTTGTTGACACAGTTGAAGGGGAGTGGAAGAGATAAGAAAGATGAAGAATGTGAAATATCCCTTTTTCTGGATTTATTTTATATTCAAGATTTCTAACCAAATTTTCACAAATAACAATTTGATTTTTATGATAGTAGTATATAGAAAAATATGACAGCAAAGTATAGTTATGGCAAGCAAGGTATAAAATTAGAAAATAACCAATATCTTTACTTTTATTGTAATTAAACCAACATGCAACAACATGAAAGTATCATGCATCAGCATGCAATAACATGCAAGTAACATGGATCAGCATGGAATGACATGCAAGTAACATGCATCAACATGAAATGACATGCATCAACATGTAATGACATGCATCAACATGCAATAACAAGAAGTTTCCACTGATAAAATAGATGATCTCTCTTACTGAATATGGTTGTCTTCTCTTTCTGGACTTAAAAGTGGATCAACAAGCCTTTGAAACTCTGAATTTGACAACCTGATCCGAAAAAAACTCCACAATAGCAAACTAGGGCTGGATCTTTCTCCACTGAAGAGTATTCTACTAGCTACAGGTAGATCTTTCACTACTGAAGCTAGGGTTCCTGCAGAATTTCACCTCCACAAGCAAGGAAAGTAAGCTAAAAGCTCCAACATAAGATGGAAAAATGACCCCCGATCCTTTTTCCTCCCTAAACACCACCTTTTATAACTTTTTCGATCATAAAAGTGCCCATAAAACCCTAATTCAACCCTCCTTAGAGATATGTCATGTTTTAATCGTCACTTAAAGTGACTTTATTTATCCTAGGCCCAAAAAAAAGGTCCACTAAAGTGACCCCAAGAAAGAAATAAAACATTACCCCACCTTTATCACTTAAGTCATCATAAAGTGCATGCATAACGCCAAAACACAACATATAAGTGAAATGTAGGTGAAAACAATACCCAACAACCATCTACACTGCTAACCCCCTTGGGCATTACCGAGGCTAAGATGTAAAACCAGTCGCTAGACGGTGGAGGTAGGAATGGGGACATTACAGTCTGCCCTTCACGAAATGTTCTTGTCCTCAAGTGAACGCAAACTAGGGTGCTGTAAAATCTGCTCTCTCTCCCAAGTGGCATCTTCTAGTGGTAAGTCTTTCCACCACACTAGATATTCTATGATTACCATGTTTCGAAGCTTCCTTTGTCTTACCTCAATAATAGACTCTAGTTCTAAGACTAGCTTCCCCTTGTCATCCAATGGTGGTAAATCTATGGAAGGCACAATATGTTGTCCAAGTGCCCTTTTGAGGCACGAAACATGGAAGAAAATATGAATCTTACTGTGTTCGGGAAGCTCCAACTCATATGCTATTGCCCCAAATCTATCCACTCTCCTGTATGGCCCATAGAATCGTTGTTTTAGCTTCTCTGCACTACTCTTCTTGAGTGAGGATTGTCAGTATGGCTACAACCATAAGAAGATTGAATCTCCAACCTCGAATGATCTCTCAACTTTGTGCATGTCTACATATACCTTATGCTGATTCTGCACTTTCTGTATGTTCTCCTTGAGAGCCTTTAAAATGTCCTAGTTTTCCTGTACCCAATCAAGAGCTTTGGGAGCTCGACTATCTGATAATACTAGGTCTACAAATGAGGACGCCTCATAACCATATAATGCTCGAAAAGGAGTCATACCAATACTCATCTGGTAGGTGATATTGGAACAATATTCACCCATATGTAGGCATTTGACCCATACACGCTAATGTCCTGCAACATAACTACGTAAGTAGCCCTCTTTCCACTTGTTCACTATCTCAGTCTTCCCATCAGTCTGTGGATGATAGCTGGTACTAGGTATCAGCTCCGTACCTGTACGCCTAAAGATATCCTACTAGAATGTACTCATGAAAATATTATCCCTATCACTGACAATACTCTTAGGCAACCCATGATGCCTAAAAATACATGTGAAGAAATTTTGAGCCACCTGCGTTGCCTTATGCCCTGAAGGCATAGAGAGGAAATGGGCATATTTAGTCAACCGATCAACCACCACATATATGCAATCGTTCCCATACACTGAGGGAAGACCTATGATAAAATCCATGGATATACTCTCCCACTTCTATTCCGGAATAGGTAAAGGTTGTAGAAGTCCTGCTGGGAAAGAGTGCTCTGCCTTGGTTTACTGGCAAACCAAACACACCCTAGCATGGTTAAGGACATTGTCCTTTAACCCCTTCCATGTGAATCTCTCTCTGATGTACCTGTATGTCTTAAATTATCCAGGATGTCCAACCAAGGGTGTATTATGTACTAGAAGTATCTTCTCCTTCATTTTGGACTCTAGTACAAGGAAAATTCTATCCTTGTAGTAGATGAGGTCGTCTAAAAATCTGTATCGATCATCTAGAATGATGTCATCCATAATCTCATATGTAAACCAGTTTTGGAGTATTCAACAAGTATATGACCCTTCCAATAAGCTAAAATCCTTGACATAAAGCAAATCATAGAATCAAAGCAAGGTCTCCTAGACAGTGCATTAACCACCACATTATTTTTAACTTTCTTGTATTCTATGTCGAAATCAAAAGCATGTATCTTCTTTACCCATCTCTGTTGGTGGTCATTGAGATCTTTTTACTCTAAAAAGAACCTCAAGCTATTGTGATCCGTATGAACCACAAATTTGTTTCCCACTAAATACTGTCTGAATTTGACGAACGCATGCATAATGGCCAACATCTCCTTATCGTAAATTGAGAATCCTCTCTATACTTGACTCAATTTCTTAATCTCATAGGAAATGGGATGCCTATCCTATATGAGCACTACTCCAACACCCACTCTTGATGCATTGCACTCGAGTACAAATGGCCAAGTGAAATATGGTAGTGTAAGAATTGGACAAGAACTCATCACCCCCTTAAGGTGATCAAAAACTTGTTGTGCTGAATTTTTCCAAGCAAAAGCCCCCTTCTTGGTCAAGTCTATCAAGGGTGCAGTCAAGTGAGAGAAGTTCTTCATAAAAACTCCTATAATATGTGCATAGTCCCAAGAATCCTCTCAAGTGTGTCAAAGTCCTAGGTGGGGGCCAATCCAAAATCACTTGAATCTTCTCCCTATCCACCTTGACTCCGCCTCCTCTGATCACATAGTCCAAATATAGCAGCTCTATCATACCAAACTCGCACTTAGAAGCTTTCACATGAAGCGAATTAGCTTCCAAAATTTCCAACACCTCATCAAGATGTTGAATGTGATCCTATGACATCCTACTGTAGACCAAAATAACATTAAAGAAGACCACTACAAACTTGCGCAAATGGAAGTTGAACGCATAGTTCATGCAGGATTGAAATGTGGCCGGTGCATTAGATAACCCGAATGACATCACTAAAAACTTGAAGTGGCCATTGTGGCACCTGAAAGTTGTCTTATGCATAGCCTCCTCTCTAACCTTGATTTGGTGATATCTAGATCGCAAGTCTATTTTGGAAAAATAGACTACTCCATGTAGCTCATCTAGTAGTTCATCAATGTGTGGCACATGATACTTATTCTTGATTGTCTTCTTATTTAGTGCATGATAATCTATGCACATTCACATGGTTCCATCCTTCTTCTTCACCAACACCACTAAAGAAGTAAAAGGACTAGAACTAGGTTTAATATGCACCATGTCCAGAAGCTCATGTATAGTCCTTTCAATCTCATTCTTAAACCATTTGGGGTGATGATAAGGAGTAGTAACCACTAGCTTGTTATTCCCAAGATCAATCATGTGCTCAAACCCCCTGTTTGGTGGTACACCTGGAGGTATATCCTAAAAAATTACACTGTGCTTGTCTAATAGGCCTTGGACATCCACATGATACTCTGGATGGTTATTACCTGTATTCTTGGTCGAAACCAAGAAATGGACAACCCAATCCACCTCATTTTCCCGAAAGATCCTCTCCATCCTCTTAGCTATAACCACCCTGGGTGCTCTTGTAGATAGACCCCTTAAGGTCACATTCCTTCCCTCGGACTTGAATTTCAACTCCATTTTCTAAAAGTTGGTATGAAATTCACCAGGGAGTGAGCCACTGAACTCCCAAAACTACGTTGGTCTCTCCAATGCTGAAAATATAGAAGTCATCAATGGCGGTGTAGTTCCCCATGGTGATGCTCAGTAATGGAACTTTACAGGTGCATTTCATATACTCACCATTGGCTATAAAAACATTGAATCCCTTAAATTCCTCTGTCTGTAGCCCATGTCTCTCAACTAAGGATGCATCAATAAAGTTGTGGGTAATCCCACTATCAATAAGTACCGCAACACGCTGCCCCTGCATTAAATCCTAAATCTGACTGCTAGAAAATGTCACCGACATAGCTGGGAAATGTGCTCTTCTCAGTATTCGGAGTGAGATTTTTGACCCATAATTTTTGGTTGGTTTTGGCCCATGGTTTTGATACCATGACATCCTACTGTAACCCCAAAATAACATTAAGAAGACCACTACAACTTGCGCAAATGGAAGTTGAACGCATAGTTCAAGCAGGATTGAAATGTGCCGGTTCGATTAGATAACCGAATGACATCACTAAAACTTGAGTGGCCATTGTGGCACTGAACGTTTGTCTTATGCATAGCCTCTCTCTACCCTTGATTTGGATGATGATATCTAGATAGCAAGTAGATTTTGGAAAAATAGACTACCTCCATGTAGATATCTAGTAGTTTCATCAATGTGTGGCACATGATACTTAGTTTGATTGTCTTCTTATTTAGTGCATGATACTCTATGACATTCACATGCGTTCCATCCTCTTCTTCACCAACACCACTAAAGAAGTAAAGGACTAGAACTAGGTTTAATATGCACCATGTCCAGAAGCTCATGTATAGTCCTTTCAATCTCATTCTTAAACCATTTGGGGTGGTGATGATAAGGAGTAGGTAACCACTAGCTTGTTTATTCCCAAGATCAATCATGTGCTCAAACCCCCTGTTTGGTGGTACACCTGGAGGTATATCCTAAAAATTACACTGTGCTTGTCTAATAGGCCTTGGACATCCACATGATACTCTGGATGGTTATTACCTGTATTCTTGGTCGAAACCAAGAACTGGACAACCCAATCCACCTCATTTTCCGAAAGATCCTCTCCATCCTCTTAGCTATAACCACCCTGGGTGCTCTTGTAGATAGACCCCTTAAGGTCACATTCCTTCCCTCGGACTTGAATTTCAACTCCATTTTCTAAAAGTTGGTATGAAATTCACCAAGGGAGTGAAGCCACTGAACTCCCAAAACTACGTTGGTCTCTCCAATGCTGAAAATATAGAAGTCATCAATGGCGGTGTAGTTCCCCATGGTGATGCTCAATAATGGAACTTTACAGGTGCATTTCATATACTCACCATTGGCTATAAAAACATTGAATCCCTTAAATTCCTCTGTCTGTAGCCCATGTCTCTCAACTAAGGATGCATCAATAAAGTTGTGGGTAACCCCACTATCAATAAGTACCGCAACACGCTGCCCCTGCATAACTCCCCTAACTCTGAATGCCTAGAAAAAATGCACCCGACATATCGGGAAATGTGCTCTTCTCATATGGGTGAGATTTTTGACCCATAGGTTTTTGGGTTGGTTTTGGCCCATGGTTTTGATACCCACAGTATTGTAAAACTGCTTAAGAAGTTGCCTACTTATATGGTTTTATGCATATGGTAGGGTATAATGAAAAACATTGCAGATGTGCTTTGAATTCGACTGTGAATTCTGTAGAGTTTGTTGAGCATAGCTCCAAATGGATCTGGGTATTGTATTGAGAGAGCGGTGGCTTGTAATAAAATCTGAGCAAGTGATTCTTGGTGGACGTAGCCCAAATTGGGTGAACCACATTAAATACTGTCTCTTTGTGTTGTGTTATTTTATTCTGTAATTTTATTTGAGATCTGTAATAATTTCTACATATTAGTTTCTACTGTTGCGATTCTGTGAGGGATTATTCCACATATTTTATCACTTATTTCCTAACAATTGGTATCAGAGCTTGGTTTGGTTTGCTGAAGTGTTGAATCATAGGGAAAGTTTTATCTTGAGTGGGAGCTATGGCAGATGATGGAAGATCTAGGGTTGATAAATTCAACGGGCAGAATTTCAGTCTTTGGAAGATGCAGATGGAAGATTACCTTTATCAGAAGGATCTTTATACTCCACTGTCTGAGAAGGTGAACAAACCCTCGAGCATGACAGATGTGGAATGGGATTTGCTGGATAGGAAGGCACTTGGGATAATCCAGACCCGTGTCTTGCATCTTCGGTATTATTTAATGTTTCAAAGAAAAGACTACAAAAGAACTGATGGATGCATTAGGGAAGTTGTATGAAAAACCCTTTGCCTCTAATAAGATATTTTTAATGAAAAAGTTGTTTAATATGAAGATGTCTGAGAATGGTTCAGTAGCAGATCATCTAAATGATTTTAATACGGTTGTAAATATGCTAGCTTCGGTTACAATAGAATTTGATGAAGAAGTTAGGGCTTTATTAGTTTGTGCTCTTTACCTGAGAGTTGGAATAGCTTGGTAATGGCGGTAAGCAACTCAGTTCTAGTTAACTCAAAGTTGAAGTTTGAGGATGTTGTAGGGGTGATTCTAAGTGAGGAAATGTGAAGAAAAATCTCTGGTGAATCTTCTACTTCAGGGAATGCTTTGACAGTGGAAACTAGAGGGAGACAGAAGAATAGAGGAAGCCATGGAAAATCAAAGGATTGGGCAAGGTCAAAATCTAAAAGCAAGATAGTATGTTGGCACTGTGGAAAGTCTGGGCATGCAAAGAAGGACTGTTGGGAGCTTCAGGACAAGAAGAAACAACAGGAAGAAAACAAGGAGGCAAATGTGGCAATGGGTAATGTATGTTAGGATGCTTTGATTCTTTCTTTGCACAATATTACTGAATCTTGGGTTTTAGATTCGGGGGCTTCTTTCCATGCTTCTCCACATAGGCATTATTTTGTTGATTATGTTCAAGGAGATTTTGGGCATGTTTTTCTTGGTGATGATGAGCCTTGCAACATAGTTGGAAAAGGTTTTGTTCAGGTTAAGATGTAGAATGGGAATACTTGGCTATTGAAGGATGTCAGACATGTGCCTACATTAAGATGAAATTTGATATCTGGCAGGGCAGTTGGGAAGTGATGGTTGTACTGTGATATTTACAGTGGAATCTTGGAAGGTTACCAAGGGTGCTCTTGTGGTGGCAAGAGGTAAGAAGGTTGGAACCTTGTATTTAACCACTTATAGCACTAATGTTTGTAATCTTGTGGCTTCAGAAGTAGATACAACATTGTGGCACTATAGGCTCGGTCATATGAGCCATAAGGGCATGGAGATCATAAAGAAGGATTTTCCTGGATATACAGAAATAGGTTTGGAGTTTTGTGAGGACTGCATATATGGGAAACAAAAGCGAGTAAGGTTTCTCAAGGTTGGACCTACAAAGAAAGAGAGTAAGTTAGAGCTGGTGCATTCTGATGTGTGGGGGCCAGCTCAGGTATCATCTCTTGGGGGTTCAAGTTATTATGTTACTTTTATTGATGATGCAATAAGGAAAGTTTTGGGTTTATTGTATTAGAAACAAATCTGATGTATTTGACACTTTTGTTAAATGGAAAGCCTTGGTAGAGAATGAAACAGGTCTTAAGCTAAAATGTCTCAGGTCAGATAATGGAGGGGAGTATTGCAGCAATGAATTTGATGATTACTATTCTAAGAATGGAATCTGCAGGCAAAAGATGGTTCTAGGAACTCCACAGCAGAATGGGGTATCAGAAAGGATGAACAAACAATAATGGAACGTGCTAGGAGCATGAGGTTACATGCAGGACTGCCTCTTTCTTTTTGGGCAGAAGCAGTGAGCACAGCTGTGTACTTGATAAACAGAGGACCCTCAAGTGCCTTGGATGGAGGCATACCTGAGGAGGCTTGGTATGGTAAGAAATTTGATTATTCATTTCTTAGAGTCTTTGGATGTGAGGTGTTTGTTCATATAGACAAGGATGATAGGACCAAGCTAGAGGCTAAATCAGAAAAATGTACTTTCATTGGTTATGGTGGTGATGACTTTGGATATAAATGTTGGAGTATTAAGGACAAGAAAATCATTCGATCTAGGGATGTGGTCTTTAATGAGAAAGTCATGTATAAGCAGCAATTGCAGGAAAATAGGGAAGAATCCAAGAAAGAATATGCAGCGGTAGAGGATCTTCCAGATGGGAAAGTGACACATGAATCAGTTCAAGAACCCCCTCAACAGGAACCCCAAACTCCTATATTGAGGAGGTCTTCTAGGGTAAGAAGAGAACATGAACGTTTTTCTCCTTCTCTTTATTATTTATTACTCACTGATAGTGGAGAGCTAGAGAGCTTTGATGAAGCAATGTAGGTAGATGCCAGGAAGAAGTGGGAGCAAGCCATGGATGAGGAGCATCAGGCTCTCATGGAGAACCAGACATGGGATTTGGTGAAGCTACCCAAAGGAAAAAGAGCATTACAAAACAAGTGGGTGTTCAGAGTCAAAGAGGAAGAAGGAAGGCAAGAAAAGATACAAGGCCCGGTTGGTGGTCAAGGGGTTTGCACAGAAAAAAGGTATAGATTTTGATGAGATTTTTTCTCCTGTAGTAAAAATGACTTCTATTAGAACTGTTCTAGGAATAGTTGCAGCAGAAGACTTGCACTTAGAACAACTTGATGTAAAGACTGCATTTCTCCATGGTGATTTGGAGGAGGAACTATATATGCAGCAACCAGAGGGCTATGAGGTCAAAGGTAAAGAGGAGATGGTGTGTAAACTGAAGAAGAGCTTGTATGGCTTGAAACAAGCTCCACGTCAATGGTATAAGAAATTTGATAGCTTCATGATGGAGCAAGGTTATATTAGATGTCATTCTGACCATTGCGTGTATACAAAGAAATTTGAGGATGGAAGTTATATTATCTTGTGTCTGTATGTGGATGACATGTTGGTTGCAGGTAAAAACATGCAGGAAATAAAAGTACTCAAGAAGCAGCTAAGTGAATCCTTTGCTATGAAGGATTTGGGTGCAGCCAAACAAATCCTTGGTATGAGGATATCTCAGGATAGGAAGGAACGGAAGCTGACTTTATCTTAGGAAGAGTACATTAAGAAGGTCTTGGAGAGGTTTAATATGCAGGATGCTAAACTGGTTGGGACTCCTTTGGCAGGCCACTTCAAGTTATCAAAGGAACAGTGTCCTAAGATAGAGTAGGAGAGAAACTAGATGTCCAAGGTACCTTACTCATCAGCGGTTGGTAGTTTGATGTATGCCATGGTGTGCACTAGGCCTGATATTGCCCATGCAGTGGGAGCATGGTGAGTAGATTTATGAGTGATCCAGGTAGAGATCACTGACAGGTAGTAAAGTGGATCCTTCGGTATTTGAGAGGGACCATGGGGACAGTTTTGTGCTACAGTGGATCAAACACCACTTTGTGTGGTTATGTAGATTTAGATATGGCTGGAGATGTAGACAGTAGGAGGAGCACAACAGGTTATGTTTACACTGTAGGTGGAACAACAGTAAGCTGGATTTCATGACTACAGAAGTTGGTGGCTTTGTCAACCATGGAGGCTGAGTATGTTGCTTGCCATAGAGGAAAGCAAGGAAATGATTTGGTTACAACAATTACTTGAGGAGTTGGGGCATAAGCAGGAGGAAGGAAAGTTACATAGTGATAGTCAGAGTGCTATACACCTAGCTAAGAACTCTACTTTCCACTCTAGGACAAAGCATATACAGTTAAGGTACCATTTCATCAGGATAGCTTTGGAGGAAGAGAAGTTGAAGTTGGAGAAGATTCATACCAGTCATAATCCTATAGACATGATGACCAAGGTGGTCACAAGGGAAAAACTGAAGTTGTGTTCAGCTTTGGTTGGTCTTCACAGAAACTAGTGAAGGGTTGAGAAGCTTGCTCAGAGGAAAACTAGTCTCCAAGTGGGAGATTGTTAGGTTGTGGAGCTTGTTTTCATGTGTGAAAGTGTTGAAGACTGTATGTACACTAAGAGTACTATACACTTTTCATGTATCCTCACCAGGGTTTGGGGCTAGGCCTCGAGCAAGGGTTCCAGGGGTGGTAGCCCCCGGCAGGGGTTCAGGGGTGCAACCCCTGAATTTTTTTTTTTGGCGTAATTTTTTTTTGCCTCGAAAAAATGCACCCTACATATCTGGAAACGTGCTCTTCTCATATGGGTGAGATTTTTGACCCATAGGTTTTTGGGCTGGTTTTGGCCCATGGTTTTGATACCCATGGTATTGTAAAACCGCTTAAGCAGTTGCCTACTTATATGGTTTTATGCATATGGTAGGGTATAATGAAAAACATTGCAGATGTGCTTTGAATTTGACTGTGAATTCTGTAGAGTTTGTTGAGCATAGCTCCAAATGGATCTGAGGTATTGTATTGAGAGATTGGTGGCTTGTAATAAAATCTGAGCAAGTGATTCTTGGTGGACGTAGCCCAAATTGGGTGAACCACGTTAAATACTGTCTCTTTGTGTTGTGTTATTTTATTCTATAATTTTATTTGAGATCTGTAATAATTTCTGCATATTAGTTTCTACTGTTGCGATTCTGTGAGGGATTATTCCACATATTTTATCACTTATTTCCTAACAAATGGAACATCACCCCACCTTTTTCACTTAAGTCATCATAAAGTACACGCATAACACCAAAACATAACATATAAGTGAAATGTAGGTGAAAACCATACCCAACAACCATCTATGATACTAGCCCATTGGGTATGACCAAGGCTAAGATGGAAAACCAGTCATTAGACCGTGGAGTTAGGAATGGGGACATTACAATTTACCATGGAATCAAGGGTATGGAGGTCATTTTTCTAGCTGTAAGGGTGAAAGAGGTAGTGGAAGAAACTAGGGTTCATGCTTCAATTTTGAATCTCCTAATCATTATCAAAGGGATTTCCCAAAAATACCAACTTGTGTGCATTATGGAGGAAGCCACAAGATGTATGAATGTCTAGAACCTGTGAAAAAGAATAGAGAAAATGAGAGCTCTAGGATTACATGAAGTGTGAAGTTATTACAAAAAGGAAAGATTTGGAGGCAGAAGTCGATTACTCAACAAGATAGTAGAGAAGAAGTTAAGGTTGAAATACCATGCCGAGTGCAGTGAAAAAGTAGAGTAAGGAATATACGAGCAGTGAATGTTCTCAACCTGATAATATCTCCAACATAACCATTTCCACAACCATGAAGGCTTCGTATACAACAAAACCATAATAACATTACAACCAATAATGGATCAAAATAAAATATGTCTCCAAATTATTCCTCAACAATGTACAATGTCTAATCCATATAATCTACAAAGGGTGTGCCTATAAAATAGGAAAAGGGGGTTTGTTACATGAAACAAATATTTATTGCATGGAACCAACATTAATTGGATGAAAATATTTACATAAACTATCTTGGTTGTGTAAATATTTCACACAACTAATTAACCATCAAACTACCTCCCAAATTAAAGCTTACAAATTTACTCCAACACCCTCTCATAAGCACAAAATTGGGAGTGATAAAAGAGAAAAACTAGGAGATGAATCTAAATACGAGTCCTAGTAACCAAAGTTGATAAGGTACCCATTTACATATAAGTGGGATTTTTTTTACCATGGATGAAAAAAATCACTACAAGGTACCAAAAAAACTAGCAAAAAATAAAAAGTAGAGAGAAATATCCAACTACAAGGTGTCCCAAGATGTAAGGCTGAAAAAACTTATACTCTGCTAAAGAAGATGTTTGGTCTATATTGTTGTGTGAATCTACTGCTCAATCAAAAAACTTAAAAAAAATTGACACTGTAATTCAACAAAATAGCTCCATGCAAGGAGACTGTCAATGGAGTCTCTAACATTGTAACTCAACAAAATGGCTACACTTTAGAAAGAGAACAAGCTCAAAATATAATTAAAGGAGACTGATAGAGGTGATGTCGATAGTGGAAAAAAATCACCGAACATAATTTGATCTATTGTTATAATATGTGCCCCCCCAACTACAAAAGAACAATGAACACAACACTCGAAGAAGTGGGATTGGTACCATACCCTCCCATACTTTTGAAAGGGTGGAGTGACGCGATAAATTTGTATCAGTGGCCAAACCAACTACTCAGACACCGAAAAAATGAAATTGGGATTCACCAAAATATCTCTATCACAAGAGATTATGTCAAAATACGTAAAAAGTGTTAAAAATACATATACAAAATGTCTCAAAAAAAGAGATACTCTACACCTACTAAAGAAAATAGCTCAAAACAAGAAGAATTACAATACAAGATGAGTAGAAAGTGAAACAAGAAGTTAAATGGTGGAGGAGCCACACCTGTAGATCATTCCCAATGAATGCTTACATTTCCACCACGAGTGATCAAATATCCATCCTAGATTAATATGGATGCCCGAAAAAGATGCCTGCATATGATTCAATGTGAAGTGCACAACTGAAGCATGTAAGGGAACATTAGAATATGTGTCAAGTTGATCATTTATAAAAACTGAATTCTTAGGTTTATTAGTTCTAAGTGAAGGAGTATCATAACTCATGTGTAGTTTGTGATCCTCATGAAGAGTCAAGATAACAAAAACAAGAACTCTATCATCAAATGATCCCTGTGAATGACCTACAGTAAAACCAATGTCGTGTTGAGAAATACACTTAATAAGTTGAATATGGGTAGCAATTCCCTAAAGGTGCTTACCAATGCCCACAAGTCTAGTAGAGTGACCCATGTAATGAAGCATGCGGTAGCCAAAATTATTGGTATGCTTCTCAAATGAACCAGGAAAGTATGTAGGTGAAGTTGATGAGGGATAAGTAGAATGTGTAATTGTAATTAACACACAATCAAAAGTAGAATGTGTAAAATCAATAGTAGTAAGCATATAAGTGGGATCAATAATTGAAAAATTAGGGTCATTTGGTGTGGGAGCAGTGACCATATATGAACTAGGAACAAACTGTTAGGATAATTAATTATGCATTTTATAATTAATTATTGTTATTAATTAATTATTATTGTTATATGGTTTTTAAACCATATTTGTCTTATTCCATAGTCATAGGATTATTTGTTGCATAGTTGCAACTTATCATTTGTTTGTATTGAATTAATTGTTGCTTCTCGGATGTATTTTGAAAGCTGTTGTAATTTCAGTTGTACCTGTGTAACCTTTCTTTTGTCCGCACATGACTGTACAATACCTATAAGTATTGCAATGTTAGGTTGTGGAGCCTGTTTTTATGTGTGAAAGTGTTGAATAATGTACACTAAGAGTATTGTACATTTTTCATGTATCCTTGCCAGGGTTTGGGGTCAGGCCGGGCCCCAAGCGGGGGTCTGCCCCGAGAATTTTTTTTTGGCCTTAAAACGTGCCCGATATACCGGGAAATGTGTTTTTCTCATATGGGCGGGATTTTGTCCCATAGGTTTATGGGACAGTTTTTACCTATGGTTTTAATACCTACGGTTTTGTAAAATTACTTAAGCAGTTGTCTACTTATATGGTTTTATGCATATGTTAGGAACATAGTAACATTGCAGATGTGTTTTGAATTCGGGTGTGAATTCTGTAGAGTTTGTTGAGCATAGCTCCAAATAGATCTGGGCATTGTATTGAGAGAGCGGTGGATTGTAATAAAATCTGAGCAAGTGATTCTTGGTGGACGTAGCCCAAATTGGGTGAACCACATTAAATACTGTCTCTTTGTGTTATGTTATTTTATTCTACACTTTTATTTGAGATCTGTAATATTTTCTGCATATTAGTTTCTACTATTGCGATTCTGTGAGGGATTATTCCACATATTTTATCCCTTATTTCCTAACAATTGGTATCAAAGCCTGGTTTGGTTTGCTGAAGTGTTGAATCGCAAAGAAATTTTTATCTTGAGTGGGAGCTATGGCAGATGATGGAAGATCTAGGGTTGATAAATTCAACGGGCAGAATTTCAGTCTTTGGAAGATGCAGATGGAAGATTACCTTTATCAAAAGGATCTTTATACTCCGCTGTCTGAGAAGGTGAACAAAACCTCAAGCATGACAGATGTAGAATGAGATTTTCTAGATAGGAAGGCACTTGGGATAATCTAGCTGTGTCTTGCATCTTCGGTATTATTTAATGTTTCAAAGGAAAAGAATACAAAAGAAATGATGGATGTATTAGGGAAGTAGTATGAAAAACCCTCCGCCTCTAATAAGATATTTTTAATGAAAAAATTGTTTAATATGAATATTTCTAAGAATGGTTCAATAGCAGATCATCTAAATGATTTTAATACGGTTGTAAATGTGCTAGCTTTGGTTATAATATAAATTGATGAAGAAGTTAGGGCTTTATTAGTTCTGTGCTCTTTACCTAAGAGTTAGAATAGCTTGGTAATGGCGGTAAGCAACTCGGTTCCAGCTAACTCAAAGTTGAAGTTTGAGGATGTTGTAGGGGTGATTCTAAGTGAGGAAATGCGAAGAAAAAGCTCTGGTGAATCTTCTACTTCAGGGAATGCTTTGATAGTGGAAACTAGAGGGAGACAGAAGAATAGAGGAAGCCAGGGAAAATAGAAGGATTGGGCAAGGTCAAAATCCAAAAGCAAGATAGTATGCTGGCACTGTGGAAAGTCTGGGCATGCAAAGAAGGACTGTTGGGAGCTTCAGGACAAGAAGAAACAATAGGAAGAAAACAAGGAGGAAAATATGGCAATGAGTAATGTATGTTAGGATGTTTTGATTCTTTCTTTGCACAATATTATTGAATCTCAGGTTTTAGATTCGGAGGTTTCTTTCCATGCTTCTCCACATAGGCATTATTTTGTTGATTATGTTCAAGGAGATTTTGGGAATGTTTTTCTTAGTGATGATGAGCCTGCAACATAGTTGGAAAAGGTTATATTCAGGCTAAGATGCAGAATGGGAATACTTGGCTATTGAAGGATGTCAGACATGTGCCTACATTAAGACAAAATTTGATATCGGCAGACCAGTTGGGAAGTGATGGTTATACTGTGATATTTACAACTGACTCTTGGAAGGTTACCAAGGGCGCTCTGATGGTGGCAAGAGGTAAGAAGGTTAAAACCTTGTATTTAAGCACTTATAGCACTAATGTTTGTAATCTTGTGGCTTCAGAAGTAGATACAACATTGTGGCACTATAGGCTCGATCATATGAGCCATAAAGGCATGAAGATCATAAAGAAGGATTTGCCCAGATATACAGAAATAGTTTTGGAGTTCTGTGAGGACTGCATATATGGGAAACAAAAGCGAGTAAGGTTTCTCAAGGTTGGACCTACAAAGAAAGAGAGTAAGTTAGAGCTGGTGCATTATGATATGTGGGGGCCAGCTCAGGTATCATCTCTTGGGGGTTCAAGTTATTATGTTACTTTTATTAATGATGCAATAAGGAAAGTTTTGGTTTATTGTATTAGAAACAAATATGATGTATTTGACACTTTTGTTAAATGGAAAGCCTTAGTAGAAAATGAAATAGGTCTTAAGCTAAAATGTCTCAGGTCAGATAATGGAGGGGAGTATTGCAGCAATGAATTTGATGATTACTGTTCTAAGAATGGAATCTGTAGGAAAAAGAAGGTTCCAGGAACTCGACAGCAGAATGGGGTGTTAGAAAGGATGAACAAAACAATAATGGAACATGCTAGCAGCATGAGGTTACATGTAGGAATGCCTCTTTCTTTTTGGGCAGAAGCGGCGAGCAGAACTGTGTACTTGATAAATAGAGGACCCTCAAGTGCCTTGGATGGAGACATACCTGAGGAGGCTTGGTATGGTAAGAAAGTTGATTATTCATTTCTTAGAGTCTTTAGATGTAAGGTGTTTGTTCATATAGACAAGGATGATAGGACCAAGCTAGAGGATAAATCAGAAAAATATACTTTCATTGGTTATGGTGGTGACGAGTTTGGATATAAATGTTGGAATATTAAGGACAATAAAATCATTCAATCTAGGGATGTGGTATTTAAGGAGAAAGTCATGTATAAGCAGCAGTTGCAGGAAAATAGGGAAGAATACAAGGAAGAATATGCAGCGATAGAGGATCTTCTAGATGGGAAAGTGACACATGAATCAGTTCAGGAACCCCCTCAACAGGAACCCCAAACTCGTATATTAAGGAGGTCTTCTAGGGTAAGAAGAGAACCTGAATGTTTTTCTCCTTCTCTTTATTATTTATTACTCACTTATAATGGAGAGCCAAAGAGCTTTGATGAAGCAATGTAGGTATACGCCAGGAAAAAGTGGGAGCAAGCCATGGATGAGGAGCATCAGGCTCTCATGGAGAACCAGACATGGGATTTGGTAAAGCTACTTGAAGGCAAAAGAGCATTACAGAACAAATGGGTGTTCAGATTGAAAGAGGAAGAAGGAGGCAAGAAAAGATACAAGGCCCAATTGGTGGTCAAGGGGTTTACACAGAAAAACGGTATAGATTTTGATGATATTTTTTTCTCCTGTAGTAAAAATGAATTCTATTAGAAATGCTCTAGGAATAGTTGCAACAGAAGACTTGCACTTAGAACAACTTAATGTAAATACTGCATTTCTCCATGGTGATTTGGAGGAGGAACTATATATGCAGCAACCAGATGGCTATGAGGTCAAAGGTAAAGAGGTGATGGTGTGCAAACTGAATAAGATCTTGTATGGCTTGAAACAAGCTCCACGTCAATGGTATAAGAAATTTGATAGCTTCATGATGGAACAAGGTTATATTAAATGTCATTCTGACCATTGTGTGTATATAAAGAAATTTGAGGATGGTAGTTATATTATCCTTTGTCTATATGTGGATGACATATTGGTTGTAGGTAAAAACATGCAGGAAATAAAAGTACTCAAGAAGCAGCTAAGTGAATCCTTTGCTATGAAGGATTTGGGGGCAGCCAAACAAATCCTTGGTATGAGGATATCTCGGGATAGGAAGGAACGAAAGTTGACTTTATCTTAGGAAGAGTACATTAAGAAGGTCTTGGAGAGGTTTGATATGCAAGATGCTAAACCGGTTGGGACTCCTTTGGCAAGCCATTTCAAGTTATCAAAGGAATAGTGTCTTAAGACGGAGTATGAGAGAAACCAGATGTCCAAGGTACCTTACTCATCAGCGGTTGGCAATTTAATGTATGCCATGGTGTGCACTAGGCCTGATATTGCCCATGCAGTGGGAGTGGTGAGTATATTTATGAGTGATCCAGGTAGAGATCATTGGCAGGAAGTAAAGAGGATCCTTCGGTATTTGAGAGGGACCATGGGGACAATTTTGTGCTATAGTGGATCAAACACCACTTTGTG
This sequence comes from Taxus chinensis, assembly GCA_019776745.2. Lineage (NCBI taxonomy): Eukaryota > Viridiplantae > Streptophyta > Pinopsida > Cupressales > Taxaceae > Taxus > Taxus chinensis. Next base: position 741,119,805 of record CM034152.1, on the reverse strand, counting down.
TGGTTATGTAGATTCAGATATGGCTAGAGATGTAGATAGCAGGAGGAGCTCAACAGGTTATGTTTACACTGTAGGTGGAACAACAGTAAGCTGGATTTCATGACTATAAAAGTTAGTGGCTTTTTCAACCACGGAGGCTGAGTATGTTGTTGCCATAGAGGCAAGCAAGGAAATGATTTGGTTACAACAATTACTTGAGGAGTTAGGGCATAAGCAGGAGGAAGGAAAGTTGTATAGTGATAGTCAGAGTGCTATACACCTAGCTAAGAACTCTGCTTTCCACTCTAGGACGAAGCATATACAGTTAAGGTACCATTTCATCAGGACAACTTTGGAGGAAGAGAAGTTGAAGTTGGAGAAGATTCATACTAGTTAGAATCCTGCAAACATGATGACCAAGGTGGTCACAAGGGAAAAACTAAAGCTGTGTTCAGCTTTGGTTGGTATTCACAGAAACTAGTGAAGGGTTGAGAAGCTTGCTCAAAGGAAAACTAGTCTCCAAGTGGGAGAATGTTAGGTTATGGAGCATGTTTTCATGTGTGAAAGGTTTGAAGACTGTACACTAAGAGTACTATACATTTTTCATGTATCCTCTCCAGGGTTTGGGGGCACAGCCCCCGAGAAATTTTTTTTGGCCTTAAAGCGTGCTCGATATACCAGGAAATGTGTTTTTCTCATATGGGCAGGATTTTGTCCCATAGGTTTATGGGATGGTTTTTGCCCATGGTTTTGTAAAACTGCTTAAGGAGTTGCCTACTTATATGGTTTTATGCAGATGGTAGGAACATTGTAACATTGCAGATGTGTTTTAAATTCGGGTGTGAATTCTTTAGAGTTTCTTGAGCATAGCTCCAAACAGATCTGGGTATTGTATTGAGAGAGTGGTGGCTTGTAATAAAATCTGAGCAAGTGATTCTTGGTGGACGTAGCCCAAATTGGGTGAACCACATTAAATACTGTCTCTTTATGTTATGTTATTTTATTCTGCACTTTTATTTGAGATCTGTAATATTTTCTGCATATTAGTTTCTACTGTTGCGATTCTGTGAGGGATTATTCAACATATTTTATCCCTTATTTCCAAACATTGCAATCCATTCATTGCGACTTGGTTAATTTCACATTAATAAAATTCACAGGCTACCATCCCTGTTTTCAGAAATTACATTTGGTACCAGAGTGAGAATCTGGACTTGTGAAGCAGTAAGTGGTTAAAGGAGAAAGTTGACAGTAGGAAGAGGAAATGTCTTAGAGAAGCGTAATTCAGCAATTCAGGAGAGCCTGTGCAGCCTCCAATGCAACCTCCCAGCCCCATCCCTGACCTCCCCACATCATCCTCTGTTCGTTCTAGGTGTTTAGAACACAATTTTTTTTTGCACTGGTGCACCTTGCACCAGGCAAAATTTGTTGCAGGAATTTAAATTTTTATTTTCATTTTTCCCCATCCATAGGGGTTTTACCTCTAATATTTAGAGTAGATTTTAGCCTACTGGTCTACTGTTGATATCTCTGCAGTACCGAGCTGTTGCCACACCGAGTTGAGGGTCCTGTACCAGAGTACAGAGAGACTGAGTTGCATACCCTGTGTGATTGACTATTCCCACAGTTACCGAGTTGTTTTGCAAACAAGCGAACTGAGCCGTACGTTACCGAGCTGGAACATTGTGCTGAGCTATGTTGTTAAAAAGGGAGAGCAAACAACAAATAGTGTCTAGTTTCATTCAACACGCATTACCGACCCCTGTTTTGAAGTTTTTTTTCATTTTGCTTTGTCATCGTGGGGCTGTGGATCGGATTGGGCGGGTTGAGACATCCAAATCAGGCCAAGTTGTGCAAACGAGCTTAAAAGCTCAACCTCCACGCTCATCTATCGAAGCCCCCTGACCTACTCTCAGGGACCAGTCTGATCTGCAGCAACAAAATGAGAAGCCATCAATACATAACGGTTGCATTTACTAAGGTTCTCCCACAAGCAGTCCCATGCATCCTGCAACAATAATAGAACGTGAAGACCCTTGATCTGGCATCAAAGCAACTCAATAATGACCTGCAATGTAAACTTGCTAGCATTTGAACGAATTTGCAGTCCTACAAAAAAAAGCTCCACGCACGTGACCTGCACAAACAGAACAACGAACCAACTTAAGCGCAGTGAAGTTATCAATTCAAAAAGAGAGGATTAAACTACTCAGGAGATAAATAACAAATAAAAAGCAGTGGAGAATACAAACAACAAGAGGCGTATCAATCAAATACTTTGGTCACAAGGAAGATCCAAAGGTTTTCACGCAAGTGGAAGAAGATCCGCCACGCACGCAGCCACGCAGACCCACCTCAAGCTCTCCTGCCACGCATGTAGCTCCACGTGGTGCCTCCATCTCAGCCAGGTTGCCATTTTTTAAAAAGGTCAGTTCAAAATTCGTTTTCTTTATTAAATACAATTTGCTTCATTTCTATATGCCAAGCGCTCATAAGAGCCAAGGCGGTTAGAGAGAAAGCTTTGGGTGTGGGAGGTTTAGGGTTCGAACCCCACCCCAACACAAATTTTTAAACCAATTTGAAAGTTGGCGGAAAATTTGAAGAAACCGCCATAGTTTAGAGGTGAGATTTGGTGGAAAAACCACCTCTAAACAACTAGTTATAGCTAAACAGCACCTCTAAAATTTTTAGTGAGAAAAACCCTAATTTAGGGAATTTGTTTTCTCCCATTAAGCCTGTTTTTTGATTTCAGGCAACATTTGCAAAAGGAAGACTATCCAAAAACTTCATTTTGGGCCACTTTTTAACAATTTTTGGCATCAAGGGTCATATTGGGCTCCGGAGGCCACCAGGGCCCGCAAAACAATTTTTTTTGCCTGCCATTCAATTTTTTCTAAATTTTTTGAATGTAATTGCATGCTTTAATATATTGTACTAATTTGCAGGTTGCCATAGTCAACCAAATATTGTAACTGCTCAGAAACTGGTAGAAAGTTGTAATAAAAAAAGTAAAAAAATTGGTTTTGAAACACTCACAAGATCCTAGATCTCATTCGCAGCGTTCGGTATATACAGTGCCTCTGGGAAGCACTTACAGGTAAAGCCGTCGTGACTACTACTGCACTTAACGCCTAATATAGCTGCAACAACGTCGTCTAGGCATCGACCCTTTAAATCGACGGGGAGTAATAAGGTCACAGTGCACACACTATGAGCCATCCCATCCGTCTGTGAATGATTGCACGACATAAATCCAGACTGAGAAATTATCCAAGTATATAGCGAAGTTACGTGCGCGTATGAGGATATTTCTTTGAGCCGGTGTCAATAATCACACAGACCCCTTTCAGTACTGTCTTGGTACCACATATTGAATTCTTTCACGTATGTTAACGCCTCTTTCACGTACCACCGGGTATATAGAAAGGGCAAGCTTCTTCCACATACCGCCGGGTATATCGGAAGGGTGCGTATATAGAAAGGTTCGGTATATCGGACTGACGATATATAGATTGGGAGACCTTATACCTGGAGTGATAAGAGCCAAACCTGTCAGTGTTTTCTACAAAATGGGCACCAATGCCCCCAAATTTTTTCTTCCAGATTCACAACTACTCAGAGGAAACAACTATGCTGCATGGAAGACAAAAATCAAGACACAACTTGAGTTTGAAGAGATCTGGCCTGTTGTGACTGGTACTATGACCAGATCAGCTACTGATACAACACAACAACGGCAGTTTGATAGAGCAGATTAGAAAGCCAAACTCATCATCTTGTTTGGAGTGTTCGACGATGTGCAACCCCACATTCGTGATGCCACAAACAGCCAAAGAAGCGTGGGATAAGTTGAGCACGGTGTATGAGGCCAAAAACAAGAATGTCATTCTGAATTTGTAGAGTCAGTTACACACACTGAAGTTCAAACAAAATGAGAAAATTGAAGCTTTCTTAAGAAGAGTTGCAAAATTGAGGGCTTCACTTCTAGCCCTAGGAGAAGCGGTCAAAGATGATGCTCTCATTCCCATTGTTCTGAGAGCACTCCCTTCTTCATACCATATTTTTGTAACAACACTAAACTTGTCAGATACGACAGTTAGTTTTGACAAATTGGTAAACCTACTACAACAAGAGGAAGCAATGCACAATAAGGATGATGAAGAGGAGCAGGCACTTTCTTCACATCAAAAATGGAAAGGAAAAGGTAAAGGAAAACCTAATTCCTATCAAAATTCCCAACATTAGAATCAGTATCATGGGGACAAACAACAAAAGAAGCAATGTCCAATTTGTAAAAGAGGACATGACTTAAAAGATTGTTGGTATAATACTTACAAGAAAGGTTCATCAAGCAACTCTAGACCTCCACAACAATCTCACAAGGGACATTCTAACTACAATCAAGGGCAGAAAAAGGGGAACTGGAAAAGAAGACCCCATCAGCAAGGAAATATTGCTGAGCAAGAAGAACATTCAAGATAATGAAGACTTCTTGTACACTGCTCGATCAAGTGAACCATCCACGTCATCTAGTGATGTCTGGTATGTTGATTTGGGAGCCACTCGACACATGACCGGCCACAGAGACTGGTTTACCTCAATGAGGGACACGCCTTCAAAAAACCATGTTTCGTTGGGTGATGATTCTTCATATAAAGTTCAGGGGATTGGGAACATTTCTCTACCCCTTGGTTCACGCAACTACAGACTATCAGATGTCTTATATGTCCCTGGGTTGACAAAGAATCTGCTTTCAGTCAGTTAACTCCTAGATCACAACCTAAAAATTGACTTTGATACTCATTCCGGAAAGAAAACGTGTTTGATTTGAGATAAATCACGAGGCTCAAAAATAGTTGCAAAAGCCTCCAATGTGGGACGCATGTTCCAGCTTGATTTTGTCCACAGAGATGATCAGGCACTTGTGGCTAAGAACTCTACCTCAGCACAGTTGTGGCATTAGAGACTTGGTCATGTTAGTTTCAAGTATCTCGAGACACTTCGCCAACGTAATATGGTACATGGGCTACCATCTCTTCAGAAGGATACAGACAAGTGTCCTCACTGCCTAACAGGAAAACAACACAGAGCTTATTCTAGAAGAGTACATATCGATCTCATGGTAAGCTTGATCTGGTTCATACCGATCTTTGTGGTCCGATGCAACCAAGTCATTCTGGATTTCAGTACTTCATGCTATGTGTTGAAAACTATTCAAGGAAAATGTGGATTTTTTGTCTTCACAAGAAAAGTGAAGCTTTTGAAACCTTCAAAAAGTTCAAAGTAGTAGTTGAGAACAAAATTGGTCATCACATCAGAAATCTCCACTCAGATCGAGGGGGGGAATTCACCAGTGATGAGTTCAAAGACTACCTACAAACTCATGGGATTCATTGACAAATGCTTCCTCCACACACACCAACAAAGAATGGTGTTGTTGAGAGAAGAAATCATACTATCATGGAAATGGTGTGATGCATGATCGATGACTCTGGACTTGCAAAGACATTCTGGGCAGAAGCAACAAAGACAACAGTGTATTTGTTGAACAGAGTGCCCACAGTTGCTCTTGAAGGAGTAACACCACAAGAAGCATGGTCAAAGCGGAAACCATCTATTGCACACCTTAGAGTATTCAGGTGCAAAGCAAGTATGCACATACCCAAGCAGAACAGAAAGAAATTGGACATGAAGTCACAGAAACTCATCTTCATTGGGTACAATGAAGAGACTCTTGGGTACAGATTGATGGATCCAAAGACCAGAAAAGTCTACACCAGCAAAGATGTTGAGTTTTTTGGGAAGAAGGAAGCAGAGTCTCCTCCTCCAGACTCACCTGATGTAGATTCTTCACCATTGTAAAAATTGAAGCTGATGTTCCCACAGATGATGAAAGTGATGATGGGGATGATGGTGTTGATCATGATAGAACCACGACCCACAAGAACAGTTCAGCGTATGCCCAAGTGGTGTACTAGCACATTACGAGATGCAAGAATGGATGCTCCACCGGATACATCCACCCCTGGACCACTGAACTCGCAGTAAAGCAAGAGAAGAAGTTAACTTTTCTTTGATGAGTAGAGTTATTGAATCTGATGAGCCCTCTACAGTCCAGGAAGCCCTACAGTCAAAATCTTGGAAAGATGCCATGGATTCTGAATATCAATCAGTGATGAAAAATAACACTTGGCAGCTTGTCGATCTTCCACCAGGAAGAAACCCATTGGATGCAGATGGATATTCAAAACAAAGTACAAAGCAGATGGGACAGTGGACAAGTATAAAGCAAGACTTGTAGCAAAGGGGTATGCACAAAAAGAAGGCATTGACTACGAGGAGACATTTTCTCCCACAGCTAAGATCAAAACGATCAAGATGATCTTTGCTCTAGCTGCACAGTTTGGTTGGAAATTCCATCAAATGGACATAAAAAGTGCCTTCCTGAATGGAGATTTACAAGAAGAAGTCTACATGACTCAACCTGAGGGATATGTTGTACCTGGTCAAGAAGCAAAGGTATGCAGACTCAGGAAATCTCTGTATGGTCTCAAACAGGCACCCCATGGGCATGGTACATCAAGATTGATGAGCATCTCGTACAACATGGATTTGTTAGAAATCCATACGATCCCAATCTTTACCTCAAAAAGCAAGGGGGGGAGATTGTGATTGTCGTTGTCTATGTCGACGATCTAGTCATCACTGGAAGTTCAGTGAGGATGATCGATGCAACAAAGAAAGATCTTAATCGATCATTCGACATGACCGATCTCGGGCTGATGCATTATTGTCTTGGATTGGAAGTATGGCAGAAAGAGAATCACATTTTTGTTTCTCAGATGAAATATACCAAGACAACGCTCGAGAAATTCAGGATGATGGATTGCACACCAATTGCTACACCTATGGAGAATAGATTGCAGTTATCTCGTTCAGATCCATCTCCTGAGGTAAGTGCCACTCTCTATCGGCAGTTGATTGGGAGTCTCATTTACCTGACCTACACTAGATCAGATATCAGCTTTGCAGTAAGCTATCTATCCAGGTTCATGCAGGAACCCAAAGTTTGTCATTGGAAAGCAGCAAGGCACATCTTGAGATATCTCAAAGGATCAGTGGATCTTGGTCTAGAATACAAGAAGAATGACAACTTCTTCTTGTCAGGATATTCAGATTCAGATCATGCAGGCAATATTGATGACAGAAAATCCACTTCAGGATTTGTATTTTTTATGGGATTTGGACCAATATCATGGGGAAGCAAGAAACAACACTTTGTTTCTCGTTCTTCCACAGAAGCTGAGTATCATTCTGCAGGAGAAGCTGTCTGTGAAGCGATTTGGCTACGTCGCATACTAGAAGGACTTGGAATACCACAGGACAAACCAACCACCATGTATGTTGACAATGAAGGTGTTCTCAAACTTGTTCGCAATCTAGTGTTTCATGAAAGAACAAAGCACATTGAGGTACAGGTTCATTTCATACGCGAGCATGTGTTGAAGCACAACATCCAGCTTCAATTTTGTCCAACAGCTGAACAACGAGCAGATATCTTCACGAAGTCACTTGCACATGACAAGTTCGAGTTGTTTAGAGAATTCCTCTCCTCATACCTTGAGACAATGCACAATTAAGGGGGGGAATGTTAGGATAATTAATTATGCATTTTATAATTAATTATGCATTTCATATTAATTAATTTTATTGTTATATGGTTTTTTAAACCATATTTGTCTTATTCCATAGTCATAGGATTATTTGTTGCATAGTTGCAACTTATCATTTGTTTGTATTAAATTAATTGTTGCTTCCCGATGTATTTTGGAAGCTGTTGTAATTTTGTTGTACATGTGCAACTTTGCTTTTGTCTGCACATGATTGTACAATACCTATAAGTATTGCAGTCCATTCATTGTAACTTGGTTGATTTCACATTAGAGTGATATATCCTCTTCCAAAAATTTCACAAGGTCCTCCTCAAACACACAAACTTCAGAGTAAAGGATCGCATTCTCAGAATGCAAGGCAAGGTGATCATGTGAGTAAGCAATGATAGGAGTCAAGTAGGAGCACAACGAAGCAAATTTGGGGCAAGCACGAGAAAACAAGAGCAAATGCGGGAAAGAAAGAACGCAAAGAAATAATGCTTTCCTAGAGGGGGTTTTACCACCTATCAAACCAAGCCTCACGCTCTGGTCTTTGACACACAAGAAACATATGCCACAAGGTAGAGAAGGCGCCCTAGAAGTACTAAACAAAAAACTAGACAACGGGGGTTCTGGGGGCGGAAACCCCCAACACGGTCAATGGAAGCACCCCTTGCGCACTCCCGATTGCAATATGGGGCGGGGTTGAGGGGAAGCACCCCCAAATCCAATCACAAATCAACCTTTATTTTTGCCTTTGGAATGACCAATAAAATGACTTTAAAATAGTTTTTGGCAACAAAATCCACCCCCCGATCCCTCCCCTCTTGCATGCCCCGCTCATCCCCCTCCCGCTCCCCAAATTGTTTATAACGATGCAATTTTAAGAATGATTTTCCCACTTAACAAATAAATAAACCCAAAAAACTAATTTCCCATTAAATTGTTCCTTTCAAAAGGCTCTCCCTTAAATAAAAAATACCCCCTAAAATTGCTGGACTTTCTACACATTTAAAACCCCCTTAAAAAAATTAATTTTTCTAAAATATCCCCCTAAAAATTACTCCTACACATTTAAAGCTCCTTAACAAAAATTATTTTTCAAAAACTTTCAAATGGGGTTTTGAACCATCACGTGTGTTTCTCAAATGCCTAAGGTCAATCAAATTGATTAGACTACTAAACTCATTTCAATGTTATGGAATCAAAAATATTTTTTTACCTTTAAAATATGTGAGTTTTGATATATAAGATTCAAATCACGTTTCCTATAGGAAGAATCAAGATTCAATGAAACACTAAGCTCAAAATAGTGTTTTGGTTTTGAAATATAGCTTTCCTCCATGTACTTACCAATAATATAATGTGTAGTACACAATTTGCACTTCTCTTTCTGTAGTTTTTCAACCAACCAATAAGTTGTGTACCACTTTTTGGGGTGGATTTATCATTGGTTGGTTGATACATCATGTTAAAATGAAACCATCACTTCAAACAAGAAGAATAAATACACGGAAGACAAAGGTAGCTAACAACGGTTTCCTACGAGGGCGTTAGTGATGGCCTTCCAGGAATGAGAAATGACAATGCCCAACACAAAAATGGTCCAACAACCAGCGAGATTCAATGCCCAGCAAAGGAATCACGATGTGTTAGGAATGAAACCATCCAACGTGGAGATTGCAGCTTCCAGTAAGAGAAAACATTATACGTTTATGCAGAAAATGCCAAATATCAAATCAGAATTGTCACGGTAAAATCCAAGCAAGAAGTGCACGCCCAACAATGAGGGAAACACAAGGTGCCACAAAATTAATGATATATCCAACAAAGAAATTCCAACGCAATCCAAAAATAAGTGTGCTTAGCATTTAGAAACAATTCTGAGGCAATAGAAAACTGTCCACAATGAATATCCACCACGTAAAACCATCTGTCTGCACAAGATCTGAAACCTAGATCAGACCAGCTGAGTAATGGCTACCATATACGAGAAGTGAATGCTCTCAACCCGAGAATCTCTCCAGTATAACCATTGCCACATTCGTGAGGGCTTCACACACAACAAAACCAGAATAACATTACAACAAACAATCAATCAAAATAATATATATCTCCATATTATTCCTCAGCAAAGTACAATGTCCAATCCATATGGTCTACATAGATCCTGAAGGATCTATGCATCAAAAAATCAAATAGGATATGACAATGAGTTATTAATAAAGGCGCATATCAATGGAAGGGGTACGAAGAATATCCTAATTGATACTGGGAGTGGGATGAAGTAAATATACTAGAACTGATACTGGGGTATGAATAATATCCTAATTGAGACTAGAAAAAAGGAAATGCCATTGGGATTTTGTGCGGGGCAGAAATGGACATCAGGGGAGTGAAATTTGATGTAGATTTTTAAGTAATTGTAATTGCGGAGATGGACAATTTCCTTTTGTTTCTTGACCAACCTTGGTGTTATGATAATCGTGTGAACATGTCATTCAAGAAGAGGGTAATGATCTTTCATAAAGATGGATAAAGGGTGTCGGTTCCATTGGACAACCTTATGGGGCCACCTTATGCTGAAAGTGTTGACGTGGAATAAGAGATTAGTAATTCGCTGGAAGGCGTTTATTTTTGAAGATGACTCTGTTGGAAAGTGTCAAAATCCGGCAACTTTTTCCAGCAGTCAATTTCCGTCATTATGACTACTATTTTCCAGCTGCACTACTTAGTGACGCCCCCCTTACATCATTAGCTACTCTGCGATAGCCGTAAAAAAAACAAATTCTCCCTTATTACTTATCCTCCTCTCAGGGCTGAATTCGTGAAATATGCCTTGGGATTATTTAATGTCCTCTGTATACTTTCGATGGCCAGTGGATCAATTACTGTAAGGGTATGACTTTTCTCTATTTTCTCTGTCCTTCCATTGTAGGATTATCGCTTTCAATGAAATTCCAAACCACCAACAAGATTAAATTAAAAAAAATGAAGTGGTTGTTGTTCAATGGTGAGGTGTAGAGCCCACTAGGTTCCATTCTTACATTGAGGATTATGACTGAAAGGTATACTTGGAATGAATGTTGAAAGCGTATACACATAGATATGCAATATAGAAAAATTAAAAATTGGGGAAAAGAAACCCCAAATCACTCTGTTACTTTGAATTGAAGTCGTCGTGTATCAGAACTTAGAACACTTTCACAACTTTAAAATACAAACCCTTGGCTGTTGTTTTTCAAACATATGTTGATTTTTAAAATAACGTGGAAAATGTGGAATCCCTAATCTGTTTTGCTATTCAATAGGTGTTTACTAATGTATGTCTCAGTCAGCAAAAAAAAAAACAATTCTCCGTTGTTATCCTCCTCTCACACGTCTGAATTTGTGAAATATGCTGCGGGAAAAATGGAGCATGAAAACTCCTACCGTGTACACCCCAAATACGCAACAACTCTGTTATGAAACATCAAATTGTTTCGGAAGTTAGTTTGCAAACAGTTTTCCCCTCTTCATCAACTCTTCCTACATAACTGCGCTTCAACAATCCTCTTCTAACCAGGATAATTGTTACCCTCGTCGTATTCCATAATTGCCTCTTCATTGACATTATTTCACCAAATGCGATCAACTGGTGTCCAACCTGATCAACTGGCTCTGTGTGGAATGCAGTTTGGGCATATCTTCCTTGGCACCTGCAACTTCAACATTTGCCAAAAGTCATACTTCCATAATGTTTTGATGGATGCCACACCCTGTTAGAAAGCTTCTATTGTTGCACACCGGCTGATAACATGCTAGCAAAGGTAACCTGATTAGACTGGAGATATGGTGATTGCATTTGTCTGAAACAGTGTCAATGCTAGCATGAGGAAGCCCATGTCTTCTGTTAGCTATGCAACCGTGTTTAGGCATTTAATCAAAACACTGCCCGCGTAAATCTTGGTTGTTGCAGACGATTGAAACAATGTCAATGCCCGTCGAAAAAGTCGAAGCAACTAAACAGAGGTGGTTTTTTAAAGATTTAAGTGTGATAATATAATTCAAAGTCTTTTAAAAGTTGATTAATTGTTACAAGTTTGTTTAGTTATTTCAATTATGAAAACTTGTAAAAAAAAAAAAACATATTATATGTAGTTGTTGAGTGTATTTATCGAAGTAAAGTTTTTGTTATGATGTTATTGCCTCAGATTATTGTTAAAGTCAACATATAAGTGCATGTATGGATTTTCAAGGTTGCATTTACCATTTGGGAAAATTTCTACAATGGAGTTATATGAGTGATAGAAAATGCCAATCCCTAGCCTTGAAAAACGTGTTGCTCCTCATCTAATTGTCGATACTCCCTTTGAGGCCAGTCTTCACAGTACGTTGGTAAGGATATTCACAAAATGGGGTTGTTGAATACACCTCGGGAACATTTATATGCCAAAATAAGAGCTTTAGTAGATAAATGTTAGGTGTTCCGCTAAATGACGGAACACGATATATTTTTGGCACATATCATAATTACAACTTACAGAAAACACGATCATCCTCGAGAGCCATTGTGATTGTTCCATCAAATGCAACAAACATGGATATTTAACCCGATTAACTCACCTTTACAAACATACTCTGTGAGCCATAGCAAAATAATAACTTTGCAACAACGTTGATGGACATCTGTCATGGCATAATAGGAAGTTGGAACTCACTACATTGCTCTATCTCCTTCCCATCACACAAACATCAAACAAATTAAGATAGCATACATTTCATCACAAATTACAACTCCATCAAACTAAAAATTGTTATACTCTCCCGCGTAAATTGCAACTCGTGTGCAATTACTAGTATTTATAAAGTGACAACGTAGTATAAAGAGTATTTGAACCCATAGGAAGGTGACCATTTGGATAGTAAATAGGAATCCAATATTCAAGTACACCAGTGTCACCTTTGAAAGGTGGGTGTTGGAATAATATAGTGGTACGGGAAGAAGCACCATAATTAGACATTGGGAATAAATATTAAAATTTAAGAATGAGATAGTTTGTAAGGTAATGAACAGATGGGAAGTGGAAAGATATTTATGCTAGGTGGTGTAATACTCATAATCCATTTTCACTAAAGTGGGCATAGTTTAAGGAGGCCTTCTCCATGATATTTGAGAGGATTAATGTGAAGAGAAAGCTTCTTATGTATGTAGGAGGTATGATTCCACAATAAGATCTCCATGAGAGTGAAAGGGTATGGACCTTGAGTGAGTGCTTCCTACCTATTTGAATTTGGGTTCATGCATTGTATGACATGTTAAATAACTTGTTGAAATTCTAGTACGTATGGAGTTAAATGAAGTGATATATTGTGAATTGGGAAGTTGTAACGTATAGGAATTCATCAAAACATTTATTTTTGTATACAAAGGATAAGATCTTGGATACACCATTAATGATGATAACGTGTGTAGTATTTTACTTAGATGTGGTATGGGAAGATATGATTTACAAAATTTGTGATGGTAAGGACTATTCTGTGGACCATATTTTTATGAGAGACTAAACATGCAATTTAGTGTGGGGAGGCTTGTCCCCACAACATAAAAGTGTCAACCAAGTAGAAGAAATGGAATGTGTTATCAAGGAAGTAGTACAAGTATTGGGTGATTGAATGGCAATGAAAGGTATTCTCTAGCGACCATCAAGCACAGATCGCAGATAAGGACAAGGCCAAGATAACTTTATGACATAATGGGGGGTCATTTGTGTATAATGTAATGTTGTTTCAAATTGAAGAATGCATTGGTTATGTTATCATGAATTATTGTCAAATCTTTCAAATACTTTATACACAAGTTTTTATTACAAGCCTATCTGCATGAATGGATAGTGTATGGATTATGATGTGATTACCACACAATTGTTTTCTTGATGTTTGAGTGGTGTAGATAGTTGAAAATATTGTTGAACTTGAAAAATTATACTTCTACGGTACCATACGAGACATTTCTAAGATATTTCATCTGTAAGGTAGGCATGCTGATACACCCAAAAAAGGTAGCAATGACACAACAACTGGAAGAGCCATAAACACATAAGGATATCCACACATTTATGGGACATTTTGGATATTATTGAAATTTTATCAATAATTATGTGAGTATTGTTGGACCTCTAGAAGAACTATTAAAAAAATATGACCCATTTAGATGGACCTATTTGAAAAAAAGAGTGTTTTATACACTTAAAGGATAAATTTTCTAGTGAACCAAACTTGAATTTTTTGGATTGGAAGAAACCTTTCACGTGCATGTACATGCATCTGGAATATTGTTGGTGGGGGAAATTCTTGCATAGTTGGGAGAGTGAAAGAATGATCACCTTATCTATTTTGCAAGCAAGAAATCATCCAATGTAGAAGTTAACTACAACACTAAAAAGTGAGAGGCTCTTAATATGGTTTATACGCTCAAAAGTTTTGACAATATCTTTTAGACACTCCTTTTGTGTTTTTTAAAAGACCATGATGCTTCTAAGTGTTTATTACACATATGATTACATTTTTTTGGATGATTTTATTCTAGGAGTTTCAATTCAAGGTGGTCGTGAAGCAAAGGGAGCATGCATGCACTACTAGACCATTATTCTTGCATAAATGCAGGGGGAATTTATGCGTTCTATTGAGGAAGGGTTTTCTGATGCCCAACTATTTAGAGATTTGCAAGTGTCATAGGAAACAATATAAATTACATCATGTCTAATATCACAAAATTCATTCAAAGGGTGGAATACTATGTATAATAATCAATTGTCAGTCAAGCCCACCCCATATCAATTGGTTGGAGGAAAATTGTATAGGTTGGTAAGAGATGAGGTTTTACATTTGTGTGTATTGAAGCATTAGAACTAATATGCATTGTGGTAATGTCATGAGGGGATGACAGGAGGACATTATGTGGGGAATGCCATAACCCAAAAATCTTATTGTTGGTACTTTGGTTGCTAATTTTATTCAAGGATGCATAGGATTTTGTGCAAAGTTGTGATATTTGTCAATGGGTGGGAAAAATGGATCATTGAGATGAGATGCTCATAGTACTAGTGATTATGCAACTATTTGATAAACAAGTAGTTGATTTTGTGGATCTAATAAAACTAGTAGGACAAAGGATTGGGGCATATTACATCATTACTACCATGGAATATTTAACCCATTGAAAAAAGGTTGATCCGATGCGTGATTGCACCACAATAACTACCACAATATTTCTATGGGAAAACATCATCATGAGATTTGGGTGTCACTTGTTTTAACAAGAAACCACAATAGTAATTTTATTGTAGAGATGGTTGATATATTTTTAGAGGAATTTATGATCGAACATAATCTAACAACTCCTTACCATCTGCAAGAGAATGGGATAGTGGAAGATTTTAACAAGATATGTTGACAAAGATTTATAATGTGGGATGCACATATTAGAACGACTATGTTTTTGTAGTGTTATGGGCCTATAAGACAACATAAGAAATATTAAACAAGTATAAACCATTCTAGTTTGTGTACGGGAAAGAGAAAATATTGTTGGCGGAGTTTCTCATTCTAAAATTTGAATTTCCATCTCAAGCAATCTTGGGGATAGGTAGTTGTTGAATGAGAGGCTACAAAATATTCTAGACTTGGATGAATGGAGGTTGTTGGCTCAATGGAGTTAGGAGGTGGAGAAATGATGATAGAAGGCATGACATGATAAACATATAAAAAAGAAGCTCTTGTAAGAAGGAATCATGGTACTTATGTTTGAATTGGAGGTATGTGCAACACACAAGGAAGATACATATATGGTGTATGGGACTATTCATTATCCATCACATTTTGATGATGGGATCACCTAGGATTTGAAAAATGGATGGATAGATGTTTCCTGGACCTTTCAATGGGTAGAGGCTTAATCCCTGCTGAGATTAAATGCGACAAAAATTTGTAAGACCAATAAGGATAGAAACCAATATATGATTATTTTTTGTTATCAAAACAAAAAGTAAGATAATACTCCAGTTTATATGTATCAAATTCTGTATGTAAGAAAAAATATTTTGAAAAATTAAGCAAGACTAAAATGTTCTAATTTTTACACATGAGGATGAGTGACAAGGTGAGCCATAATTTTTTGTAGAGAAATACAGTTTAAGTAGATGACATGGAAGGGTAAGTGGATAGCTTTTTCATGTGTTTTGACTATATGTTGATGATGAAAGAAGTTGTAAGTGGCTCATGAAAGTAGGTGTTGTTTTCAATTCCAGTAGGGATATTTAAGGCACTTAAGGTGATAAAGTGGGATCATTCAACCACCATTAATTTAAAAATTGAGAGTAGATTTGAGAGTAGGAGTGAAGTGAGAGAAATAAAGAATATGAATCAGCTTTGAAGGAAATTGTGGTGAACGACTAGTTGATAGGTTGGAGAGTAGATTGGATGAGTAAAATAAGAAACGAGTGTTAAGTGATGGCAAAAAAGAGGAAAGAGAGCACACAATCTCTTGTAATGTTTTGAAAAGAAAAAAAAAAGAAAAAAAATACCTCAATTATGGAGATGTGGTATTCAAAGATGCTACCAACAACATTATGGATTGAAGACCAGGTAGGCAGCTAGATCTTAGAATAATTCAATCATAAGAAGGATATTGATTGTAGTCATGTTGAAGGATTAATTTCACATAAAGGTTAGGGACAAGAAGGAAGATATAATATAAGCAAAGTTGAAGGATACCAGTGTATTGGCAATAAGGGAGTTATCATATTTCAGGAAGATAGAGGATTTGTTAACATGTGCTTTGTCGAGAGTGCATGGGAACTGTATGCACCTTGTGGTGTGGAGTTTAAGATAACTACAACAAGGATCAATTAGGAAAATATCCTCCTCAATACTGGTGAATGTTTTAAGACATTTTTAAGGATGACTACATAATAGGAACAAACCATTACTAACTAGAAATGCATGGCAAAGACATATTCTTAAGTGTTAGATGCTATCAAGGATGCATCTGCCAGAGGTGTTGTGTGACTGATCACCGCAAAGATAACCCATACAAATCACATTTCTCGAGCATTAAGGGAGGTGGTTTACCTTGTGAGAATACCTTTGGAGAAAAGAATCCGTGATAATTCTTCACATTATATAGCTAAGGAGCTGGTCAGAAAATGCCCATGAAGCCGATCAATTGGGAAATTAATTTTGGTTATGCACAATACTTATTCTACTTGTCATTGAGACTTTTGAGATCCCAATGAAGATACCTTTTTGAAAATTAATAAAGGGGCCATAGAGTAGATAAATATGTCATATGAGTTCTCATGTGCCATGGGGGAGAGGTAAAAGGCATGTATTCACCTCCAGTTTGAAAATATCCACAAGGTGTTTAACAAAGAGAATCATATCAAAGAAGAAATGGTCAGTGTATAGAGAGGATATATATAATTCTACATGACTCCACATCATATTATTGTAAGGTACATGAAAAAGAGGACATCTGGATGGATAGGAAGGTCATGCCATTTGTGGTGACCACAAGATAATATAATAGGCTTATGGAAGTGAAATGTGTAAATGTAGATGGTTATGCCTTGGACACTGAGAGGAAGCTGATACGGTAAGGATTTTTTTAGTTATAATTAGAAAAAAAAAATTGATGATGAGGACTCCCTAGAATTTCCTAAGGGAGAGAAATTGTGGACCCAAATTAATGAAGAATGGGCTCATATTTCCCATTGTCCTAAGTCCATGTTTTAAGGGGCCAAGCTAAATATTAAGGTTGAAGATGCATATGATTTTTTTGCATAGAAGTTAGAATTTATAGCATGTAACAAGTTACTCAAAGGAGATACGATGCCACATCCACATAATCCCTCAAAGATAAATGAGAAGTGGAATGTTACCGTCTAGTTGAAGAAGAGAAAATCTAGTATGGTTTTATGAGATATGGATGTATATGAGATAGAGAAGTTGTTGGATGGGTTTGAGGATTTTTTGACCCATGAAGAGGAAGAGGATGGAGAGATTGCTCAAGGTGGTGAGATGTTTAGTAGGACCACTATAGTTCATGAATAAGAAGGGCAATGCCTAGTAAAGGATGAAGAGGAAGAGGTAATTCAAGAGGCACGAGTTGAGATGGTAGTAGCATAAAAGGAGATATTTATCATAGGAAAGGGGAGATAATTACACAAAATTTAATCCTTAAGGGTTAGTGTGCAGATGTGGATTGACAGAGGTTGATGAATTTGACATCACATTAAGTAGTTTTTGAAGTGAAGGTTTCGTTGGGTCAGAAGTTGATGAAATATCTTTAGGTTAGTACCACCCTTATAGCCCTCGTTAATTAAATAAACCATACCTTACATATTCATATCCCATAGTGCACATGATTAATTGAATTAATTACTTTAATTAATTTAATTAATGTCCTCACTTGACCACCTCACCTAGCCACATCACCTAGACACCTCATCATGGACCTATTCTTAGCATGTTCATTCTAACTAGGACTCAATCTCTACTTACCATAACTAACTGAGACTTAGTCTAACCCTAACACTAGATGCCTATTCTTTCTCTAACAACATGCCCACTTACTTACGTGAAAATACCATTTTAGACCCGAACCAACATGAAGAAACTAGTCAAAAAGATAGCCAAGATCTGTTGTTTTGGCAAACCTAGGATTTCCCACCTTAACCGATGTCGGTTAACCCTAAACCGACACCGGTTAACCTAAACCATTCGTTGGTTACCATATATTCACTTTGGTAACCTTGTTCCAGAGGTTGGAATAATTATTCAAGTTTGGAGAGAGAGATATCTACATGCAAGCATGAACCAGAGCCCTCTCGCACATCCAGACACCCTAATTAGCACCAAGACTGATATGAAGACATTGGCATTCATGGTAACATTCTGGGAAGCACTTCCATGGCACTGACCACCAGTTTCATAGATCAACCATCACCTCCATCCAACCACCAGGTCTGCAAATACAAGTAAGTGCATTTGGATTTGCATCATTCCATACTTATTTAGATCAATTTCTTTATCTTTCACCTTTAAGATCCTAGTCTCCTTTGTATCCCATCATTTCCCACCTTCCTGTCAATCCATCCACCTAACCACCTACAACCTCCCAGCTCCCCATACCTGACTCCAGACATCTCTGAGCATTCTCAGCTTCTTTGGCAACCTAACCATCATTCTCCCATTCTCTGTGCAATCACAGAGAATCTCCAAAACCAAATTTTATTGAGTTTCTACCAGTTCCACCTCTACCGATGTTGGTTAACCTAAACCATCATCAGTTTCCCTCTCAACCAGCATCAGTCATACCAGACCGACATCGGTCTCTATATCTGGTAATTCTTCCTGTAACAACAACCTCATAACCTTCACCCAAATAACCCAAAACCACCCAAAACCTGATCCTGACCTGTTCTAGTCACCTTGGCTACCTGCCCAACCTCTAGATCTGATCATAACCTTACCTGTTAGATTAGATTTTCTTATTGTATTTGAATGAGATACCTAAATCATATCAACTATAGTAGGATGTTATTTTTTTACGTTATTTCTTGCATTAAATTGTATTAAATAGTGGATTGACAACCATCTAGGAAGTATCACACTTCTCAGATCTAGCACACACTAGGCAGTCCACTGACATATATTGTTTAATATTCTTCTTGTGGTCTTGTTTTGCATTCACAGGTAGTTCCTCCTAGCAAAAAGGAAGTTCTCACAATCAGCACTGGATCGAGAAATCAGAACACATGCACACTCTACCTTCCACCTTCATTTCACAGGTATTCCTCCTCACCTTACCTTATCTATTTTTCTCATACGTACACAACTTATTGGTGAAACATTTTGGCACACCCAGTGGGACCCTCATTTGTGGGTTCCTTTCTATTCATATAGGTTGCATCTTGTGTGTTTCCTTTCTAAATCATTATTCACTAAATCTTCTTCTCTGGTAATTTGCTCCTTCTTTCTAATTGCTCTAAATGAAACATTTCTTTTGGTGCATTTAAAAAGAATCATTCTTCTTTCTTTCTACATTAGTGAAAATCATCCTCTCTCCTATTCATCATTTGCTACATCAAATATAATTGTCGATTTGGGTTATAAAATTTGTTGCATTTCATCCTTGTATGTTGCATTATTAGCTCACATTTAAAACTGAGGGAAACCTATACGCTGGAAGTCATGCCCAACTGATGGTTGACATAATTGAATCATAGAAATCACTTTCTCTTCTCTCTCTCTCTTTCCAAACTACACAAATCAAAATTCACACATCTTCTTAAACAACACCTTACCTAGAAGAAGTTGTCAATGATCACACGATCAGAGGATTGATAGTGGGTGCCCAGCTAGTTTCTCTGTCCAGTCATTATCTCAGAGAAAGGACCTCCCCTGCCAAAACATAACCTGAAACCTCCCCTTTAGATTTTCCTCTTCATAGGATGCCTTCCCAACCAAAAAAATCTGTTCTAAATTCACAAGTCAGTCTCAAATAGCATAAGCTAAAGTAACATAAAATTCACTCATAGGATTACGTGTTTTTCTTAGCTTTCTTCCTGAATTACGTTTTGAGTTGTGAGGATTACGTTTCTTCATTTTCTTCTTCCTTTCACACTCCACCATCATAGTTGGAGCATTCTAACTGTTTTTGAGTGTGTCAGGGCCTCATATTATCATTCTCAGATTTCTGGATTGATTCTTCATCTGATTTAATTTACAAAATCCATTTTTCTTCACTTCTTCAGATTTCACAGTAACCAGTGTCGGTCCAACGACCATCATCGGTTCCCATCTGACCATCATCGGTTTACCTGACCGGTGTCAGTTACCAGCTCTTTTGGTTATTTTACCCAAAAAAATTTTCATCACCTTCTCTTTTCTATTTGTAGTCCTCAGGACATCATCATATTCCCAACATTTTGATATCACTATCAAGTACAGTTTCCCCATTTCATTTTCATCAGTTCTGCTTCATTTTCTCAAACTGGTGTTTTCCCACAGTAACTAGTATCAGTTACTGTAACCATCATTGGTCCCCTTTAACCATCATCAGTCACCTTAACCGGCATCAGTTTCCCTATTTTGATTTTTAATTGAAACATTGACCAAGTCCACCTACCAGTATCTGTTCTTTTCCATTTATGTTGTTTTCTGTGTCATTTACAGAATACAGTTAACCTGATACATGCTAATTCACATGGTGTTGACTCGCAACCAAGCCAACACCCTTATATTTCATGCTAGTCTTTAGCCACTCCCACCTATCCCATCACCACCTTCCATCCTGTCACCTATGGATCCAACTCATCCTATCACCATTTCTACCGGTGATGAGGAGTTCACAAGACTCCTTGACCAGAATCCCGTGGCCTTACAATACTATCTTTCCCACTCATCTACCTAAGACTCCTCAGGACAACTAGTATACAACATGCCCATATCTATTCCTCCTACCCTCACCCCCACTTCCGCATCAGCTACCACTAGCTCAGCATTGCCTTCATCCACCTTACCCCCTGTGGTATCTCAACTAGGCCCCACATCTGCTATAACTGTTGCACCAACAACATTCTATTGCACCCATGGTGTCAACCATTCCTTCACCAACCACCTTGAGCATGGCCCCATCTTCCCCCTTTTCCTCGTATATACCAGTTGCATCACAACCACCCTTGGTGTCAGAAACCCACACCCCATTTCAAAACCTAGTCCTTTCCATCCCATAGTCTCTACCACCAATTACCATGAGAGTTCGTTACGACTACCCCACCTATTTTCATGCATCACCAAGTAACCCCCAATCTCATCTATCACTTATTCAGGGTATCTTCCACCTGTATCTATCCCCCCTTCATAGTTTTCATATTCAGAACCCCCATGTACTGGGATGCCATCCACATCATACACCCATCATCAACCTCCCTTTACTACAGGAGGCACCCATTCCTCACAACCCACCAATGACCTCATTAGGATGATGATGGAAAAGATGCAGACACTAGAAGCATCAGTTTCTGGATCTCGTAACTCCTTAACTTATGACGAAATCTGTAATGAGCCTATTCATCCATCTATTCCTATTCACCCATACCCCATGCATTGGGAAATGCCCAAGTTCAACCATTTCAATAGTAAAGAAGACCCACAATAGCACTTGTGGTCATTCAAACATGGGTGCTATCTAATTTCCCATGACGATGCTTTACTCCTACGAACATTCCCCATGTCCCTAACAGGACCTTCCTTAGATTGGTACAATAGTTTACCTAGACATTCCATCTACTCCTTTAACCAAGTGGCTCAAGCATTCCTGGACCACTTCTCAATCAATGTAGTCAAAAAATTCACCATGACTGACCTATATTCGACATGACAGTATGATGATGAATCTATCACAAATTTCGTTTCTCGTTGGTGAAGTCTTATCAACCAATTAACATTCCAGTTACCTCAAGCTGAACTTATAGAGTTGTTCACTAGAGCTTGTGCTAGACACATCTCACCAAATCTATAGGTACAAACCTTCCATACCTTCGATGAAGCATTTACCATGGCACAAAAGATGGAAATTCATGCCATTGAAGAAAATAAAATCCAATTGCGAAAAAGAATGCCACGTTCAAATCAAATGATTCTTCTTCATCTTCAAAACCCCAAAAAATTATTCAAAAGCCAAAGGATCTACCAATGTGGTAGTTCTCAAAGCTGGTCCATCTCATCCATCTAATCAAGCCAAACCTTCCTCCAATCTTTCCCCTGTTCATACTTTTCAGTTCCGGTGGGAACAACAAAAGTACACTCCAATTGGAGAGCCCTATTCTTCAGTCTTGGAAAAGATTCTTAAAGCCAGGAGCCATTGCACTACCCCCCGTAAAACCTCATACTGGTTTTGATCCCACTCATCCTATGCCTACATGGTATAAGGAACATGACTATTGTAATTATCATCACATCAAAGGCCATAGTGATGGTAATTGCATAACTTTTAAGAACATTGTCTAGGAAATGTTAGATAATGGAGATCTCATCGTGGACAACCCAAATGCACCAACAAATCAAAACTTGCATATCTTTAAGAATTCATTCCCTAACCATACACCATCATCTAATCAAAATAGTGAACCTTCAACCAATGACAACAATGTTCCATGAAGTCCATGTTTTTTCGATATCATACCAGTCGTTCCTCAATTTCCACCTATTTCTTCTATCGAGGAAATTCTAGCACGAGCTCCTCTACCCATGGAGGAGCATACCTCTTCCACTCCTTCACCCTCAAAGGAGTCCCCTTCATCTCCCCCTACACTCATAGAGGAGTCCATGATTTCTGTTGATGTCATTTCACCATCTACCTCACAACCTACCAAAAAATCAACAATATTAACTCTCCCACCCACAGGAGAATCATCATCACCTTCTCCTCCACCAAAAGAGAAATCTACCTCACCCCACCTACCATCTCTCCTACCCATGGGAGATTCTTCAGACATGCCACTACCTGTTGGGGACAATTCTCCATCAAAATTCTAGGATCCCATTGACCTGGTCTCGGCTCTTTTACCCACAGAGTCCGAGGCTAACCAATTCCCTATCTCATAGACATATTTTATAGGGATTTCCACCAAACCAACTACATCTCCTCTTACAACAGTCCCATTTTCATGACTGGCCAATCACTTGGATTACGTTGATAATTCCATGCTTTGGGGAATGTCTTCAGCTCCCCTTTTCGACTCAAATGCAAATGTTTCCTAAAGATACCTCCACGATCTATCCAAAGGTATTTCCAGCAACCAGATCGACCCTGACCATGCCTGTCAAAATGAACCTCTTCTTCGTCACCTTTACCTACATCCAAACCTTTACCCATGACTAAAACCATTCCTATGCCTAAGAACCTACCCACACCTACATCTTCATCCATATCTAGACCCATCACTACCTTGGGTGTCATGTCGACATCAAGCCTTACCCATCCACCCATCAAATTGGATTTAGCCACATCTTCCCAAACCCACACCAAAATTATTCCTCCACCTAAAAGGAAGACCCAACCTTCTAGGCCACATACACCAGTCTCACCTACCACACCTTTGTCACCTTCACCCCTTCCATCCATCCTAGGACCTCACCCATCAACCTTGGCCAAATAACTTCCTACCCAAGGAAAATCAAAAGCTAAGCAACCTACCTTTCATCACGATCCTTTGTTACACCTCCAATTTACCTGCACAACAAACACCCTCACCCTCACCTGTACATTTCTTACCACCTATACCTCCACCAGTTACTATAACCCCAACTTTTCCTATACGACTTCAACCCATACCATCCACCTGGCCTCTACCAACCACTTCCACACAACTCTATTGTCCCCATGGGTAACCCATCCTCTTCCACCATCTGCTTTCCCTTCTGCATCATGTACTCCCATCTCACCTTTACCCAAGAAGGTGTAATCCAAAGACAAGAACCCACTACCCTCCAACAAAGGTAGTTAAACCAACAACACCTTCCATTGCTAGCTCTTCTACCACACCTTTACCCAAGAAGATACCATCAAAACCTAAGACAATACCACCTACCAAACCAGTGGTCCAACCCATTCCCCCTCCTATAACACCTCTTCCCTCACAATCATCCACACCTTTACCCAAACCCACACTCACTTCCCATTGTGATCCATTGGTAGGGTCCTACGCCAACATTCTAGCCAACCTCTTAGAGACCTCAGTCATCACATTACCACCACTTCGACCTTACAACCCCCTCAAACCCAAACCAAAAGGGTTTGATGAAACTAAAATTTTTGCCTACCATCGTGTGTCAGGACATGATGTAGAAGGTTGTAAGGCTCTCAAAACCATTCTCCTCCAATTATGTCCTCCTGAAGAAAATTTTGATGATGATGATCTTCTTGATGAGGACCATGTTCCACCTTCACCTGTCACCACACACCATCATCCCTTTCTTCTTCAATGACCTCCATCTCCACCCCCACAACCCTTTTATCCACCTCCAAAATTTGAGATCAACATGGTCCATATCAGAGAGTTGGCCAAACCACCACCTAAATGCCAGTGTGCCCTACTCATTTCACAAGGTTCTTACCCCACATTAGGTTTTTTCCCATCATGTCATTATACTACTCATGACATACCTTCTCCATCTACCTCCTTCCCTCATATTAACATGGTCCAAGTTTCCACCGGCCCAAAAGGACAAAGGAAAAGAAAAAGCAACTAGCCCATCAACCAATCCTGTGCCCAATATACCATCTGTACCCACACCCAAAATCACCATTCAAGGACCCACATACCCTATTTCTGATGGGGTCACCCATCGTACAATGATAAAACAATTACATCAATCCCCTCTAAAAATGTCTTTGTACGATCTCGTCCAAACCTCTGAATCTCATCAACAAGCCCTTATGGAGGTTTTGCAATCCATCAAGGTTTTACCTAATGACCCACACCAGTGGCCTCCATTATCACCCCTCACCACATGGCCTTGCTTACCAAATCATCTCCTTCTTCTACCCCCATGTCCACTCATCAAGTAGCCGCCCTCAGTTTCTCTGATGAGGAGATTGTACCTCTCCAATCAGATGACCCTGATCCCACCCTTTTCATCTCCATTCTATATCGATAATATATGCATAACGATGCATTATGATCGATGGTGGTGCTAGCATCAACATCATATCCTCCCACATATAATAAATGTGCATCCCTTCAAATTACATGCATAAAAACCCAGTTATGTTGCACTCCTTCAATGACACCATCACTTCCACCCTTGGCACCATTATTCTTCATGTTCATGTAGGCCCTCACACCATCCCAAATTGTTCTACATCTTAGAGGGGGAGTTCCAGTATAACAAAACCTTGGATTCACATCATGGGTTGTGTTCCTTCACTTTACACCATGTGTAAAATTTGAACATGAAGGGCATAACTATACCATCCCAGCTGACCCATCACCATTCAAAACCTGTAACATGTTGTACCCCTAATGATTGTACCAGTTAAGGCATCTACCACTACCCCCACTTCTCCTTCACCCATAGCCCCATCCACCAATGCTTCTACCACCTCTCCCACACCTAACTCTTCTATTCCTACTACTTTCCATAGCCTCTTGCAGCTGGCCCATCTACTTCCCAACAACCGATACCCCTCTTGCCTAATCACCTAGTAATTCATCTATCCCCACTACCCACATATCTACTACTAATCCCTTAGAAGGTGTTTTTCAATGCCTCACTCTAGGGGAGTAATACCTCTACAATATCAACACATTCCTCACTCCGCAAGAGTATGAAACCCTATGCCAACATCCTCGTTATGACTATCACATAGGAGAGGTTTTCCATTATGGTCCTCCCCACCTTCACAGCAAGTTAATGTATGGAGGAAAACTTTGATATGAACCTATTCACCCAAATCCATCACAAACATGACCATTTTCATTCTGACCTGGCCAATCTCTTAACCACCACTTCACCCACACTTTCTTAGCTTTCACCGTTGCGCATGAAAAGGACTTAGGTTTTTACAAATATGGTTGGTCATACCATCAAGGGATGTGTACCACATATATGACATGTATGTAAAGATTGTTAAATTAAGAGCTATAAAATATGTGGAAGAAGGCCCGCATTGACCTCATTAGGATGAAAAACTTCTCCATTGTTCACCAAATCACCACCTTTACCCAGGAGTCCTATAGATCCCAAAGTGCATTAATTAATAATTTCATGAACACAATTGACTTAATAAGCTTTTCAACGCATGGAGGCTCCCTAATATGGGCTCTTGTCCTTCCAAGGAATCACTTGACATGATTTTATGATACAATGCCTTCTATTAACTCGTTCAATGTCAATACAATGATCTTCCTCACCTACCTTGGTGTGGATTCAACATTATAGATTATATTCACCCTGTCATTTAAATGCTACACTAAACCATGTTGAATGAATCTATCATATCAAAATCAACATATAACACTAGAAGATGACCAGCACATTAAAAGATAGTCCAATTTTACTAAAACCGTTGGGTATTAAAAAGGGGTCATATGGGACGTCATATTGCAAATTACTGGGTATCAATATAATGCCTGACAGATCCAGGGATAACTACGCCGTTAAATACACTGGTGCCTACAAAGTAAAAGCCTATGTCACAAGTACATATATTAATATGAATTAATGCACTGGTCATCCCAGTTTCTAAAATTAACTATGGGGGACTTGATACTTCCACTTATTCAAGTAGGGTCTGGAAAATTAGCATCCCAGAACCGATATTACTAACCCTCAAAATTCATAATACTCACCAACTTTTTATTTAAAAACGCCTATAAAAATAAGAAGTTTGTCTTTGTGGTATGACTTGTAGATCATACCATACCGTGTAAATTTAGATTCCACTATTGGTAGATGGATTTTATTTTGCATTTTTTTTGAGCAATATTTTATTTTTTATGACTTTTTTCCGTGAAAGCGGTATAACCTCATTGAGAAAAAGAGCACTTTCCGTTTGCCATTCATAACATCACCAAAATCAACGGATCCATCAGATAATCTAGGTCTTTAAAATGTATATAATTTTACCATGAACATAATTTTATCACCTTCTGACTTGAAACAAAATCAGTCCCTTTCTAGACTAAACATTATCCTGAATGATCAATTGATAGACCTATATTAGTAAAAAATGTAAAATATGATTCTATCCTCCTTCTATTGTTGTGGAAGATCTTATATTTCTACAAAGCTAATTACTCCCCTACGTAATGGTACATTTTTATGACACATTTTTTACTTTTCGGCATGGTTCAAGTCCGCGGAAATCAACATTAACACTCAGGATTTACCCACACATTCTAAAGATAAGGCCAATCTTTAGATGTTATGCTGAACATGAAGCTTTTACTTCTTTCCTCCAAGACCATAGCAATGATTTTCCTTGGTCCTATGCTGATATGCCTGATATTGACCCAAACATTGTGGTCCACAATATCATAACCATTCCTGAAGCCAAACCTGTAAAATAAAAGCTACAGAAAATGCATCCTCACATTTCCCTTCTTGTCAAAGAAGAACTTCAGTGCCTTCTCTCAGTTTCCTTCATCCTACCCATTGATTATCCCCAATGGATTTCTAATATCATTTCCTATCACAAAAGAGACAGGGGGACTTCACATTTGCACAAATTTCCATGACCTCAACTTAGCTTGCCCCAAAGATGACTTTCCTCTACCAGGCATTGACCAACTAGTTGATCTCACTGCTGGCCATGAGATGTTATCACTCATGGATGGTTTCTCAGGTTATAATCAAATATTACTTGCTCCAGAAGACCAACACAAAACTACCTTCATCACTCCTTGGGGACCTTCTCCTATCGATTCATGCCTTTTGGCCTTAAAAACATTGGTGCTACATATCAGCGGGCTATGACTTATATCTTCCATGACATAATGCATTGCATATTGGAAGATTACGTAGATGATCTTCTTGCCAAATCCAAACATCAGGCTGAACACCTTATAGTCCTTAAGGTCATATTTGACTACGCCTCATCAAGTATTGTGTTCACCTTCAACCTAAGAAGTGTGTCTTTGCACTGTGCTTTTAGGAAAGCTCCTTGGTTTCATCATTTCTTTGCGTGGCATAGAATTTGATCCTACTAAAGTAAAGGATATTCTCAAATTCCTCTACCTACTAATCTCTGTCAACTTTGAAGTTTGCAAGGTAAGTTGCAATCTATTTGTCGGTTTATTTCATAACTTTCCGACCACTGCCAACCATTTCATCATCTCCTCAAAAAGGATGTCTCCTTCAAATGGGATGATGAATGCCACAAAGCCTTTGACACCTTAAAACAATACCTTCTTCAACCACCTGTGTGCTCATTCCTCCTAAATATGACCAACCATTTTACCTATACATTTCTGCTACTGATCATTCCTTAGGTTCCATGCTCACTCATCGCGATGAGAAACACCAGGAGCAAGCAGTTTATTACATAAGCCATACCCTTTTGGACTATGAAACTAGGTACACCCATGCTGAAAAACTTTTCTTAGCCTTAGTTTTTGTCACCACTAAACTTCGTCATTACCTACTCAACCACAAAACCTTTGTCGTCACTAACACTAACCCCTTACATTACATGTACGCCAAACCCTACCAACATCAACATGTTGCACGTTGGCTCATGCTTCTTGCAGACCTTTGACCTCAAATTCATCCACCAAAAATATATCAAGGGCCAAACCATCGCTGACCAACTAGCAGACGCACCTCTTTCCGGAGATCAACCCTCTAACTTCAATTTCCTAGATGAATCCATTGCTACCCTCTCTTTGGATGATACCACTTACCAGATGACCTTATTCTTTAATGGTTCCAAATTTAGCATGGAGGTGGTGCAGGTGTTATCCTCATTCCTCTTGATGGTGAACCTATGCCTTTATCTTTCAAACTAGATTTTGATTGTACTAACAACATCACCGAATATGAAGCACTCGTATTAGGCCTTCAAACTACCATTATCGCCCTAGATGTTCAAATCAATTAATATCTTTGGGATTCCTCAACTAGTTGTAAACCAAGTCAATGGTATATACTAGTTTCATAATGAAATACTCCAAAAGTATAAACACCATGTTGACATACTTTTGACTACCTTTGACTGTTACGAACTTCAAACCACCCCACATTCTACTAATAAATTTTTGGATACCATGGCCTATCTGGCTTCTCAGATACCCACTTCACCTTCTGAATCCAAAATATTTGTCACAATACAAAGGTTGCAATCACCTTCTTATTTATCTTAGATGTCAACTCTATCAGAACCGTTGCACCTGACCCATGTGACCTTTGGTATAAGAAGTTTGTAGACTACCTTTCCCTTTCCATTCTTCCTCCTGATCTTACTCATAATGGACAACGTGCCTTTCTTAAAAGGTGTCTTGCTATGTCATCATGGGTGGTCTTCTTTATAAACACGGCTTCGATGGTATTCTCTTACGATGCCTTACAAGTTCTGAAATTCCCTACAATATCAAGGAGGTTCACGACGGAATTTGTGGAGGTCACTTTAGTGGCTTAGCTATCACTAAACACATTTTCATCCTAGGCTATTATTGGCCAACCCTAAACCAGTGACTGTTGTGACTATGTCAAACGTTGTGTGAAATGCCCAGCAACATGCTAATCTTCATCACACACCTAGTCACATACCTTACAGGTCACACGAGACCTTTGGCCTTTCTCTCAATGGGGTTTGGATCTTGTTTGGAGAGATCAATCCTCATTCTTCACAATGTCACCAATGGATTATAACCACAACTGAATACTACACTAAATGGGTAGAATCCATTCCCCTCATTTCTATAAAATTTGAGAAAATTTGTGAATTCATCAACCATCACATTATTTGTCGCTTTGGTGTCCCTCATTACCTCATCACTGATAATGGAAAGCAATTCAAAAAAAAACCCTACGAAATATTTGTGACGATGCTTTTGGCATTCAACTCAGTTTCTCTTCACCTTACTACCCATAAAAAAATGGCCAAGAAGAATCAACCAATAAAACCTTGAAACAAAATTCTTATGAAAGTAGTTGACGATACTGGGAAGGATTGGCATACACACATTCCTTTCACCTTGTGGGATTACCACACTAGTATTCACACTTCGACTGATTCCACACCTTTCTCTCTGGTCTATGGTACCAAGGTTTTCTTGCCTCTCGAAGTCTATATTCCATCTCTCTTGCATCTCACTACAAGACATGATCAATGATGATGAATTTCACTAGGACCATTTAACACAACTTGAGTTATTAGATGAACATTGTCTTAATGCTCTTGATCATCTCCAAATCTACCAAAAATGTATCAAACATGCCTATGAAAAATGGGTCCATGAACGAAGACCTTCTAGGTCGGTGACCTTGTCCTGAAGGAAAATCAACATGTAACCAAAGAAGAAAAAGTAAACAGGGAAAATTTTCTCCTAATTGGCTTGGACCCTATATCGTTACTCATACCTATGGATCAGGTGCTTATCATTTGTCTTCACTCAAAGGTAAACCCAAACTTGAACCCTTGAACGCCTTGCATCTTTGACCATTTTATTGTTGAATCAAGTCCTATATCACCTTCTGTCTATTTCCAGCTCATCCCTTGAGCACCCTTCACCTTTCATATTACCTATTCTTGGGGTCAATGACTAAACAAAATCATGTGATTACCCATCACCTTTCAGTTTATCTTCAATATGAGTACCATGGCTCTACTCATGGCATGATTTTCATGGATACTTTTCATCTTTTTCAAGATGGAATCCCATGGTCGTTCATCACTTGAAACCATCTCTTTCATAGTTAACCTCTGTGTGCTAGGGTTTTTGTCTTCTAAACAAGAGCCTAATCTTCCTCTATAGTCTTGTCCATGACTTAAAAGTCCAAAAAGAAAAATAATTCCAAAAACAAAATGGGATTCAACTCCTTGAGTCAAACTTCCAGCAAAAAGATGACTCCCTCAAAAGGGACATCTCTTCTCTCTATCTCGCCACTATAAATAGACTGCTCCCTTGAAGGACAACTATACAAAGCTTTCCATACTGCACATAGTCTATCATAAAAAGGGGACTATCCTTGCAAAAATAAAATAAATATTCAGAAGCTTCCCGCATTGATCAGCTTCACGAATACCTCAAGGATATAATATACTCATCCCACATAGACTTCCCGCATCAATCAGTCTATCAAAAACACAAAAGTGAAAAATGATAACTTTTTTTCATCATGGACTTGCCTATTTTTGATCATGGGTTTCTTTCCAGGTAAACATGCCATCGTACACTAAGATTACGCTAAAACCACCCATTTTCACCTCATTTCCTTTTCACCCTAATTTCCTATCTCCTCAAGGGACTTGCCACAAAAATGACATTTCGTGATCATGTGACTTTCTTCACCCTTAGCATAGTCAATCATGCAACTTCCTTTAGGGTATTATGTTCATAAGCCAATATTTGGTATGGTAGAATCATTATGGTTCTTATCAATTAGGCATCTCTTTTTGTCACCTCTTACCATTCACTTTCTTCATTACTTATTGATTACCCTATACAGGACTAGACCATCGATACCTATACATTTTAAGGATTCCTCCTTTCGCAAACATTCCCATGCCTAAATGACCTAAACTCAACCATGCCTATGACCTAGACTCAATCATACCTAAACCTACCAACCCATTCCTCTACTTCATCATATTCTTCCCTAGCTTATGGGAGAACTACATCGCCTGAGGCCCCTTTTCACCGGGGCTATGTAGGCAACACTTCAAGGGCATGGGGCCCTTGGAGGTTAGCTCAGCCACTTATTTACCCTAACCCATTTTTCCCACATGTTTTCTATTAACACTCACCCTTAATTAGTTTCCATTTTTCATAAAATTTGGAAATTTCTCATTCATACATATCTACCATTTTATAACACTATCAAAACATCTAATCAATCATTCCACATTTCTATAATATCAAAATTTTTTTTTACACCATAACATACATATAACTCATCATTTATTTCCCATGTTACCAATACTTGGAAAATTAAATCAAAACCTAACTCAAACCTTACTCATTGCCTAACTGAACTCAACCATGCCTAACTCACCTAGACTCAATCATGCCTATACCTAACTCAACCATGCCTAACCAACCTAACTCAACCATGCCTAACCTGACTCACCTAACTCCACCATGCCTAAATTTCCCTAAATCCTGACTCCTACCATGCCTAATCCACCTAGTTTCCATCCATATACAAAGTAACAATAGAAATTTCAAAACACAAGTACATCATCCATACCATTAAATCTCACCATCTATAAATGAAATTCTTATGTATCCATCAAATATACACTGATACAAAATATTATAAGAATCTCTCAAGTACAACCTCAAAATCTTCGGCACGCAGGTCGGTATAATAATCAACTCATAAAAACTCTCATGTACAGAACTTATCATATTGGACTCGCACGCAGGCTGGTATATATATCAAAATAAAAAAAATAAATAACTATACCAGGTGACTAATCATTCACCCCACCTGAGACCCATGGCTAGTCTCATCTATCTCCTCCTCTCTCCTCCTATCTGTGCCCTACCAACATCTCTCCACCCTCACATAGGTCTCAGTCTAGTTTCCTCCTGGCCTACAACTTGGGTCTGGCCTCCGTGAACTAGTGGCCTCACCCTGAACCTTGTCTTGAGGGCTCGCTTGACCCCTTGTACTCTCTGCACTATGCGTGAGATCTCGTCCTCTCACTCGAGGCCTGTTGTGCCCTATACTCAGCATAGGAGGGGACATCTATCCTTACAGTGGTTATTAGTTGATCCTAGTAATATTTGGCCTCATTTAGGGAATCGCTAATTCTCACCATCAACACTATCTCTGGTGGTTGTGCCATAAGTCTCATAGCAACCTGTGAGCTCTGTCTTAGCTAATGATGGCCTCGGCCCCTATACCTATGAACCCTTCCCTCCTCCTTGTACCATATGACCCTATCCTACTGCTACCTATAATATGAAACCCTGTCCTTGGGGATATGAGAGCTACATGTAACTGTGACCTGGGCCAATATGGCCACAATCTAAGAATGTGTAGTAGCCAAATGACCCTGTAAACCTGCTAACTATGTTTGTAACGGTGGCTAACCTATCCCCCATCAGCATCAATACCTTATGTGGGTACCTATCACTGTGTAACTTGGGCCTGCAGGGCTACCACTTGCACTTGTAAAGTGACAACATGTGCCTTTGATCCTATTAGCTGCCCTTGTAATGCTCAAAAATGTGTTTGTTATCCCAAATTCACCCTCCAGGTAAATTTGGTCAAGAAAACTCCTGCACATAAGGAAATTATGAAGGAAATGACTCAGACCCATGAGCTCAAGTTCCAGAACAAAGAAAAGTGAAAATAGAGGCCTGAGAAAGTCAAATTCGACCCTGCGCAAGAAGAAATAGAAGACATGGTTCTTTTGAACGTTTCCATATCTTAAATCTATTTAAAGGGTCGAGGGAGGACTCAACAATGGAATTGCAGGGTCAGAGAAGAAGGGGCAGTGCCACAGAGGAACTGAGCAAAAAAGGGGAAGACCAAACGAGTGCCAGACTAACACTTGTCCTAGAGGAAAGCGGGGCATTAGGGGAAAAATTGATTATTTGCCCCTTGTTATCACAAAAAGGGTAAAAGTTACAAAATGGTCCGTAACACTGTTGGGGAAAAATCAGCATTAGAACTCGAGTCAAAGCCAAGGTGGGGAGTTGGGGAAAAAAGTGAAAATTTACCTTTCGTTCAAAGGGAAAAAGATAAATTATGTACCCACAAGACCGATTTTTTCTTCTAATCCGACCACCACGTGTCCCAAACCAAAAGGGGAGCCCATTTTTCAAACTGTTTTCCCTATCAAATCAAACGGACCCGATACAAAATTTGAAGGGGCATATCTTTCGACTCAGGGCTCAAAATATTACAGATCTGACACCATTGGAAAGTTCTCGACCTCACCCACGCCATGGAGGTCTAAGACTTTATTTTTGAGGAGATTAGGTGAAGGAAATGGAGGAAAGGTCTTTCGGCCTTCAATGCAGGATCCATCTATCTCAATAACTAGATCAGATTCAATCTGTTTCTGTCATTTCCTCTTCTTTCAAGGTGCTGAATCAAGGAGTCATGTAGTAAAGACGGATTTGGGGCATATTTTATCAGAAGCATTAACAATAGTGTTTGAGTTTCAACCCACTTCTCCCACTTCCCTCTCTCTATCTTCTCTCCCATCAAATCTATAAATACAGGGGCATGATTCATTGTAAATGGTTGTTCATTCTTCTTCCCTGCCCCCGTCTCTCTTTCTTCTCCAGGGTCGAATGTGGAGTTTAAGCCTCCTCCCTTGTCTTTGTAATGGCATTTTCTTTCCTCTTGCCCATTTATGGTGTACTATGTGAATTCCTGGAGCAATAAAATCTATTTCGTGATGGGTTTTTGTAGTGCCCACTTCCCTTTGACACCTTTTATTACTGATCATGATACTATAGACTATATGACAAACATTTTAATAGTTTTGATTTAGTATGGTGTCAGATGTCAGATCTTGGATTTTTGTTTAATCTGATTATATATAATGCATGGTGATTATTAGAGACACTCAAATGTGGATGATGATATACTATTGACATGGATGTTTAATGGAAGTTATTTGGACATGTGATTTTGGAGATTATGAGTAAACCTAGAAAAGGAAAATTATTTGATGATGATATAGTTGTCGATATAAATTGTAAATGATTTCGTTGATTGCCTTGGTGATTGTTGTGATTCATATGTATAGATGATTTTGTGATTTTGTTATATATTCATTTTAGACGTTCTGATATGGCCATGAGGTTGAAGGAGGTATTTGTGTTTTACAGGTTTAAAATATCACAACAAACATCAGGGGATTGGAGACCAACCAGAGTGGAATTCTAGGTGAATTCAACAAGGTCACCATAGCAACTTGTTTTATTGTTTTGTGTGTTGTTTTGTTAGAGATTCCCATGGGGGGAATCATATTTACATGTGACCATGGGCTTGTGTATTTTATTAATGTGGTTAATGTTTTATTATTGTTGTATGTATTTTATTAAGTAATGTGCTCCCTTCTTTTAATTAATTAAATTTTGATAGATTATTATGAGGAAACAATGGTTAAAAATTTAAATAAATTAAATCAGGATATGGAAAGTAATTATTAGATTTGTTGGCTGATTGTAATTAATTTGTAAGGGATGTGTAGGTTGTGTAAGAGTATGTTTAAGACAAATTTGGAGTATGAAACAATCCACCTCCATGGGAAATTTGAAAGTTGGAAATTGTTAATCAATTGAACAAATTAACTTTCCTAAAACACTCTAAACCCTTCCTAGATCAATCCTCCATGTCTGTTTGACATGTTGAGTGAAGGAGGAGACCGAATTTAATCAAGATTGAAAGTTGGAAATTTCCAGCTTGCAAATTAAAAGCTTGCATATCCGTTTTGCAAAATTGACCCTTTAAAACTTATCTAAAAGTAAAATTTATGCTTCCTGTGTGTTAGTGCAAAATCACAGCACCCCTGGATGCAGATCAAATTTCTAGGTTGATCACTCTTGCATCCAGTGTGATTGCACAACATGGAAACCTCTCTCCAAGCGTGGGGACTTGTAAAACTGAGAGAGGAATCTCCAGATTAGAGGCTGGTTCCTCAAACTCCTCTGATTTAGATCTATATTTTGCAAAACTACAGAGGTTTAGATCCTAATCCTATTCTAACTTGCAAGGAGACAGGGGTAGAAGTGCAAAAAATTGAAACTAACTAAAGATGGTGATGCACCAAAAAGGAGTGGTGAAACATATTAGTCATGCAAATAGACACAGACCAAGGTTCATAACATAAGACATACACAGACTGATAATGTATAATTTAGTATCTGGATTCATAGCAAATAATACAAACAGAGGATTGAAACCCATTCACAGAGCTTGCATTATCATTTTTATGTCAAAATACGCATTACACCCTCAGAGAGGTAAAAGAAAACTGTTACAATCCTTGGAGAGGTCTGATACTTCATCAGTCTCTTGCCGGAGGTGAAAGAAGAAGTCTGCTATGCCTGTTCCCCCCTGTTTGAAAATGAGCCAAATCTGGCTTTTTAACATTGCATGGGTCGAACCCAGGAGACAGAAAACGTACAAAGGCATGGGAGCCCATTCTTCTTGACTGCAGGTGCATTAAAACAGCATAGGGAACCTTACAAACCCATACCCTATCACTTTGACCGGATTACAGGAGAATGCGACCCATTCTGCATTAAATCTGGTCGCTGGAATGTCATTTCTGGCCATGAACACGCGTCAGAGCCATTTCTCGATTTTCTTCCTTGAGACTGCTCCAAAACGCAAGATTGACCCTGGAATCATGTAGAGAATTTTACCAGCTTTCCGTTGATATAAAGAACATGCAAATCCGCGCTCTGGATCGAAAGTTATGGCGATCTGAAGAATTAGGGCACAAAACAGGTGAAAAGCGTGTTTTGAAATCTTTCCCGTGCTCTGCCACCTGGATGACACGTGACACGTGCTGATTGGACGAGCAATTCTCTCTCCTCCATGCTTTCGCGGGCTTTCCTTTGAAATTTCCTTGTGGGGCCCTTAACTGGGACACGTGGCACTATCCCATTGGTTCGGGCTGACCCTTTAAAACTTGCCCTTTGACTTTTGACTTTTCTCCTTGAGACACGTGGCGTGATCTGGTTGGCTCTCAGCCCTGCCGGCTCTTTCGCGCCCTTCGCGTCTTTTCATCTCGGATGTCCCAAATGCTTAGTGTTCCTTGTGCTGATTTTGCGCGAACCGGCCGGTTCGCGTCCATTTGTCCCAAATGTCCCAAACTGTTTCCGGACTGTCTTGACCTTTTTTGCCCGGTTCGGCCGGTTCGCGCCTTTTTGTCTTGGACTTGTCCCAAATGTTGCTCTTGGACTGGCTGGACTCATTTCGGCCGATCCGGCCGGTTCGCGTCCTTTTGTCGGCCCAAATGTCCCGATTTTGGCAGTTAGTCGTTTTTCTTCCTCTTTCGGCCGGATCGGCTTTTCGCGCCCGCCGCGTACTTCTGGCCCGATTGTCCCAAATGCTTAGTGGGCTTGAGTAGACCGATTCGCGCCGGTTAGTCCAATTCCCAAATGCTCCTTGGACGGACTTAGCCAATTTTCACTTTTTTTCTGGATCAACCTACTTGCCTTCCTGCAACCTTTTTGCATTTTCTCAGAGCTTGCTCCTTTCTTCTTCGGCCAGGGGAGTTAGAAAAAATATATGAGAGAACCTCCGAAACATGATGTTTGCTCTGAATCAATCAATGTGCCTGGGACTTGAATATTCTGATGCATGTTATCAAAATTACCCTGGGGGGTGAATTTTGGATAACAATTTGGTGACTCAGCGGGATCATCTGCCTGCTAGATGAAAAGACCAGTTGCCTGAAGCAATCCATTGGGCATGGAGTCATCAAATATTCTGTTTAGAATCCAAACTGACTCAGAATGTGCAAGGAGGAAGATGGAATGCGACCTGATGAAAGCAAAGACATGCTAAACATCTCCATGGACAGCAAGCTGTGCCAAGGCACTTAGGGAAAACAAAACTAACCTACAGCAAAACAATGTGCACAAGCACTTGGAGGAAAGAAAATCTAATCTAATATTTACAGATGTAGTGAACCTCCCTCTAGAAGCAACGCTTGAGATAGATTCCATTTACTGGAATCTGCAGTTCTTCACCATCCAATGAGGCCAATTGGAAAGCATTGTTGTTCTTGCACTTTGTGACCATGTATGGGCCACTCCAAATGGCATCAAATTTTGAATGCCTTCCTGGTTTTGCTCTGTCCACATCCCATTTCAACACTAGATCTCCTACTTGAAAAGATCTATCTTTGGCCTTCCTATCAAAGGTCTTCTTGATCAAAGCCTGATCCTTTTCCATTGCTTGGAATGCCTGATCTCTGATTTCTTGCAGCTCCATCAATTCTGCATACCTCACCTCCATGGGCTCAAACTCTAGCAACTCCAGCTGTTTCATGAGTTCCAATGTTGGCAACTCAAGTGACATGGGTAAGATTGCCTCTCTTCCGTAGACAAGCCTAAATGGAGAGTTACCTGTGGATCTTTTGGGAGTTATCCTATCAGCCCATAAGGCTGATTTTAGTTTGGTATGCCAAGCCCTCTGATTCTCATCAAGAGTCCTCCTAATGATCCTCAGCAAGTTTTTGTTTGTAGACTCGGCCTGGCCATTACCTTGAGGGTAATAGTTTGATGAAGTGCTCAGGTAAATCCCGTTCTTGACAGCCCACTCAGTCACTTTGGATCCAATGAATGCCAATGCATTATCAGAAATTATTGTGGCAGGTGCACCAAATCTGGTTGTTATCTCCTCGTAAAAGTCCAAGATGCTAGACTCATTCGCCTCTTTGAGTGCTACTACTTCTGTCCATCTGGTGAAGTAGTCTGTGGCTGTCAAAATCCATTTGTGCCCTTGGCTCGAATTGGGATTGATGACTCCAATGAAGTCCAAACCCCATTGCATGAATGGCTGGTCAACTGAGATTGGATGTAATGGGAGGGCTGCAAGTCTCTCTTTTCCTGTGAAGAATGCACAATTCTTACACCTCTTGATCCATGCATAGCAATCACTGAAGATTTTAGGCCAATAATAACCAGCCTTCATGATTTTCAGAGCTGTCACTCTTGGTGCAAAATGGCCACCAGCTGGTCCATCATGAAACTCTTTTAATACCCTTTGGATCTGACCTGTGTTAATGCATCTCATCAGCACTCCATTCACGTCCTTCTTGAACAAAACTCCATCAATGATGGTATATGGAATAGCCTGCAACCTGAAGTATCTTCTTTTTGCTTTGCTCATTTCTAGAGGGCATATGCCCGTCTGTAGGAAATGTATCATATTCTGAGTCCAACAGGGAGTGGACACATCATCATTTTCTTGTTTTTGATCATCTTGTAATAGTAGGACAACGTCTTCTTCATCTTCTGGGTTGTCTGGTTGTTTGGAAGCGAGCTGCTCACACAAACCTTTGCCTCTTACCAGCTTGGTGATCTTGATCTCAATGTCATACTCCATGACACAGGTGACCCAACCTGCCCTTTTCTCATTCAAATCCTTGTTTAGGAGGAAGTCCTTAACCCCAGCATGTGAGACCAGCAACTGGACCTTGTTGTTTGAGACTAAATGCTTGAATTTCTTCAAGCTCCTGATTACTGCAAGCACATGTTTTTCTATAAAAGAGTACCTCACTTCGCAGTCATCTAGACTCTGGCTGAAAAAGGCAATCGGTTGTTCATCATTATCTTTGTTCTGCTGTACCAGAATGGCAGAAATAGTGTCATCACCTCCAAATGCATAGAGGATGAAATCCTTGGAAAAGTCTGGGTTGATGAGAGTGGGTGCTTGGGAGATGGCTTCCTTGATTGCTTCAAAACTCTCCTTGCCTTCTGCCGTCCATTTGAAAGCCATGCCTTTTCTTAACATTTTGGTGATGGGCTTGACAAGAGCAGCAAAATTTGGGACAAACCTCCGAACAAAGTTTATCCTTCCCAGGAAACTTTGAAGAGCCTTCTTGTGACTTGGCAATGGTAGAGCTCTTATGGCTTCAACCCTCTCTGGATCAATTGCTAATCCTTCCTTAGAGACAATATGGCCAAGGAGCTTCCCTTCATGTGCAAGAAAGATGCACTTCTTAGGATTCAAAGACACTCCAAACTTTCTACACCTCTGAAACACTTGCCTGAGGTGAAAGAAATGGTCTGCCGCATTCTTTGAGAAGACAGTGATGTCGTCAAGATATATCAAAACTATTTTATTGATCAACCCCTTGAATGCCATATCCATTGCCCTTTGGAAGGTGGCTCCAGCATTTGATAGCCCAAATGGCATTTTCTTGTAGGCATAGGTCCCCCATTTGGTGGTGAAAGCCGTCTTGAATTGGTCATCTTCTTTCACCATCACCTGATTATACCCTGAGTAGCCATCTAGGAGAGAGAATCTCTCTGAACCAGATACTACTTGCAATATTTGTTCCATTGAAGGGAGCGGGTAATGGTCTTTGAGAGATGCCCTATTGAGGTCCCGGAAGTCCACACACAACCTGATTTCTCTGCTCTTCTTCCTGACCGGAACCAAGTTTGCAACCCAGCTTGAGTGCTTGATAGGGAATATAATGCTTGCCTCGATTAGCTTGTTAAGCTCTTTCTTCATTAGAGGCTCAATGTGAGGGTTGACTGGTCTCTGCTTCTGCCTGACGGGCTTAGCATCTGGATCCAATTCTATGGTATGTTGTGCCAAATTTGGATCGAATCCTCTTAAGTCTTCATAGCTCCAAGCGAAGACATCTGGAAATTCTTGGCAAAGTTGTATGAAATCTGATTTCTCTCACTCAGTGGCCGCTTTACCAATTTGAAGTGTCTTGCCTTCCCCAACCAGAATTGGCCCTGAATCTTCTCTCTTGACCTGTATATTAGCTTTTTCCTTACGAAACTGGTCGTTAGGGTTAAAGATAGACTCCAATGTTACCAAACCCTTAGGAAGCTTGTTTGTCCGGAGTTGCACTACTTGGTCCCCATACTGCTGCTCTAGCCTATCCTGATTTCTAGCTGAGAATTCAGCCTCTTCTTGCAAGAAATTGACGATCTGTTGATCGTTCTCAAACACCTGCCAGCTTGTGTTATTATCTGGAACTGCTGGCCTTACAACCACATGGATGTGTGGCTGCGTTTTTTCTCTTCTGATGTGGTCAACCACATCAAACGTCGCTCCGACTGCTGCGAGCCTATCTGCGGCTTCATTTTTCTTCCTGGGTATGGACACAATGTTGAAAGCTTCGAAATCCTCAATGAGGTCCCATACCCTATTCTTGTAGCTCTTTAGCAAGTCGTTCTTTGTAGCATGTTGCCCCTAACTTGGTTGATGATTAGCTCGCTATCTCCAAACACCTGCAAGTTCTTTATGCCCTTTTTCCTGGCCCAATGAAGTCCATGAATCAATGCTTCATATTCAGCCGTGTTGTTTGAACAGGAAAACTGGAAACGAAAGCTGAAAAATATTTGATGTCTTGTGGTGAAATCAACATTGCACCACCTCCAGCACCTTGTCTGCTTCTCGAACCATCGAAGAATAATCTCCAGACTTTGTTTTCCTCTTTTTGTTCAGGCTGAATGATGTCGGGAATGGGTGAATTTTCTTCGTGTATACAATACACACCCAATTCAGATTCTTCAATTTCCTTATATGGGTCAAATTCATGACTTTTGTTTGCCCATTCATCCAAAGTTAAATCAGGAATTCCCTCAACCTTAGTACCTGTTTCTAGATCACTTGAACACTCCTCCTGATCAAAAGCTGAGCAATTTGCATTGATAGGAGCTGGTACATAAGGCTCAATATGGAAATTGGCAATTGGTTCTGACCTGATTGTTGCTTTGGCTCCATACCTTGTCCTAAAAATCATGTGTGACCAATCTGCAGATAAATATCCACCGATTTTTGCAGTGAAGTCTCTTGATAGACACAACGCAAAGAGTGGCGGAAGGTCAATCGTAGACACATCTTGCAAAACTGTAACATTAGGACAGGAATGTAGTGTTAGGCTTAACCCCCTGATGACTCCAACAGTCCCTACTGCCGTTCCATCTAGCTGTACTACTCCTTTTAGCACTGGCTCATATTTCAAACCCAGCTGATTCGCTATTTGCTTTGGCATCACTGAACTACTTGCCCCTGAATCTATCATGCAGTTGTGCACCAAGTGGTTTCCAACAATCAATGAAACATAGAAAGGTGGAGGCTTCAAATTTTTTCTTGTCTGGCCCCCATCATGTTGTACTGGCATTAGTGAGGACTTTCTCATGTCCCTGGTTTGATACATTAGTGGCAGACCAATTAGCCATTGCAGCTTGCAGTAAGTCTCGTTGTCCTGGGATCGCCAGTGATTCCCACATGGAAATGTTCACATGTGTCTTCTTCATTTGATCGACGATGTTAAAAGGGGGGTGCACTGTCTTTTTGCTGCCCCTTACTTGGTACAACATTTTCTGGAGCTTGAGCATGTGCGTGTGTTGCTACAACAGGGACCTTAGGTTGATTTTGCACATTTGGAGTTGTGTTTGGTCTACCGACCCCCTTGTTGTGTAGGAGTGGACTGAGAAACAACTGGATTGGGCGGTTGGTTTTCCCTCTCCTATATTTCTTTTCTTTGACCGTGTGTTGGAAGCCACGCCTTGAAAAGGCTATTGGTTAACTCCACAGAAGTCTTCCGTTTGCCAATTGGCCAATGTGGTTTCTATTGGAGGTCCTTCTTGCTGCGTTTGTTGCTGTTGATTCTTCTTCATGGCTAGGATCAGTTGCGCACCCACCAATGGTTTGCACCATTAAGAGCCTGATTTAATGCACCGTTAAAGCACATGCTGATTGGTTATGTGGCTAGACTGCACGGGAAACACCAATCATATTCCTCTGGGCCATGTTATTTTGTGACTGGCACCAAAGCCTCTGGATGCAGATTATAACATTGGGGTTATAGGGCTGAAATGGTCTGTTGGCAAGAGGCCTTGCTTGATTCATGATTTACAGCTGGATTGGGTGGCCTTTGAGGCTGATATGGCTGCCTATTAGGTTGAGCTTGAGGCTAATACGAAGGTCTAAAAACCTTGAGCTTGCTGTCTTTTGAGTGTAACCAGCTTATTACCTAAGTTTTGCAGTTGCTTCATGACTTCTTGAAGTTCATTTGAGGCACTATGGAGATGAAGTAGAAGCTTCACTTGAACTCTGATTTCTAGGAGTGGGAATAGGAGCTAAGACAGGTGCTTGGCTAGTGCTTGGGCTCTCTAAACTTGGATATAACGGCATTGGGGGCCTAGGAGCCAGTTTACCAGCTTGAATAAGACAGTTTTAAGCTCTAATGGCAATACTATAAGCAGCAGGTATAGGTTGTGCCTCCCATAGATTGAAACCAACATAGAAAATATCAGAATTCAAAGCTTTAAGATAGTATAGAAAAGCACCTTCTGCTGTTGGCCTGACTGCCACCGGAATCCTATCCCAAGACCTTTGAAATCTGAAGTTGAAGTCAGTCAGCTGCTCATTAGGAAGCTCTCTTGATAGTTGTCAATTGTTCTAGAAGAGACAAGTTGTCTCCCTTTTCTCCAAACTGCTCATGGAAGAACTATGCAATACACAGCTGATTCCAATTCGTGATAGAACTAGCTTCAAGGCTTTTGAACCATTACAATGCCTTCCCCCTTGAACGATGATGCCAACAGTTTGACAGCCACATGCATTTCATTTATCTCAGGGATTGCACAGATGTTAGCAATGTCTTTGACATGATCACCAGGAGTGGTATGATTTTCTCCAGTGAAAAATGGAATGTTCTTCAATGCTGCAAATGGAACTAGATTCTATGCATTGAGGGAAAGTGGGATGCTACCAGTGAAATTGACAAAGGGATTTAGTGGTTGTGCCATTCTGATTGGTCTTGAGAACCCTTGTATGATGCGAGAGAAAGGTCTACCAGGTGGAGGTGTAGACAGAGAGTTCTATTAGGGTGGAGATGCAGATCTTTGAATCTTTTCTTCCCCTTTGCTTTCTCTGCCTGGAGATAGATTGCAGATAAACAAACAATCACTTCCTCTTCTCCAGTTCTTGACCTGGTCTGTATTCTTCTCATAAAATTGTCAGGCTTGGACTGCAGGAACCAGCAGATTATGCCTCTTTTGGAGTCGCCAGATGTGCAATTAATAAAGCTCCTTTCAAAGCTGGAAAATTGCAGCAATAAGTGCACATCAAACTCTTGTTGCAATGAAAAATAGAGACCTCTAAGGTCCCACCGAGCGTGCCAGAACTGTTAGTCACCGAATCACAGCACCCCTGGATGCAGATCAGATTTCTAGTTTGATCACTCTAAGCATCCAGTGTGATTGGATAACATGGAAACCTCTCTCCAAGCGTGGGAACTTGTGAAACTGAGAGAGGAATCTCTAGATTAGAGGTTGGTTCCTCAAACTCCTCTGGCTTTAGATCTATATTTTACAAAAAAAACTACAGAGGTTGAGATTCTAATCCTGTTCTAACTTGTAAGGAGACAGGGGTAGAAGTGAAAAAATTGAAACTAACTAAAGATGGTGATGCACCAAAAAAGGAGTGGTGAAACATATTTGTCATGTAAATAGACACAGGCCAAAGTTCACAACATAAAACATAAACAGACTGATAATGTATAATTTAGTATCTGAAATCAAGCAAATAATACAAAC
Organism: Taxus chinensis; assembly: GCA_019776745.2. Classification (NCBI taxonomy): domain Eukaryota; kingdom Viridiplantae; phylum Streptophyta; class Pinopsida; order Cupressales; family Taxaceae; genus Taxus; species Taxus chinensis. Next base: position 741,075,185 of record CM034152.1, on the reverse strand, counting down.
AGAGGATTGAAACCCATTCACAGAGCTTGCATTATCATTTCAATGTCAAAACACGCATTACACCCTCAGAGAGGTAAAAAGAAAATTGTTACAATCCTTGGAGAGGTCTCATCCTTCCATCAATCACTTGCTGGAGGTGAAAGAAGAAGTCTGCTATGCCCAAAAAATGTTTCCCCCCTATTTGAAAATGAGCCCAAAACTAGCTTTTAACAGTGCAAGGGTCGAGCCCAGGAGACAGAAAATGTACAAAGGCATGGGAACCAATTATTTCTTGACTGCATGTGCATTGAAATGGCATGGGGGACCTTACAAACCCATAACCTATCACTCTGACCGGATTACAGGAGAATGCCACCCATTTTGCATTAAATCTGGTCGCTGGAATGTCATTTCTGGCCAATGAACACGTGTCAGATCTATTTCTCAAATTTATTCCCTCCAGACTACTCCAAAATGGAAGATTGACCCCTAAAATCTTGTAGAGAATTTCACCCAGCTTTCTGTTGATATAAAGAACGTGCAAATCTAAGCTTTGGATCGAAAGTTATGGCGATCTGAAGATTTAGGGCACAAAACAGGTGAAAACGTGTTTTGAAAACTTTCCCGTGTTCTGCCCACCTGGATGACACGTGGCATGTGCTGATTGGACGAGCAAATTCTCTCTCCTCTTCCTTTCGCGGGATTTCCTTTGAAATTTCCTTATGGGACAATTAAACTTGGACACGTGGGCGCTATTTCATTGGTTCGGACTCAGCGCTCGAAACCTCGCCCTTTGACTTTTGGACTTTTCTCCCTTGCGACACGTGGCGGTGCATTGATTGGTTCTCGGCCTTTTCGGCGATCCGCATCCCACGCGTCCCTTTGTCCCATTTACTCCTTCATGCCCTTTGCGCTGATTTTGGCCGATCCGGCCGGTTCGCGTCCTAGCGTCCCAAATGTCCCAAACTGCTTCGGGCTGCCTCGGCATTTTTCAGCCCGAACCGGCCTGTTGGCGTCCTTTTTTGTCCCACTTGTCCCACTTTGCTTCGGACTATTTGTGCTCATTTCAGCCGATTAGGGATTTCCGCGTCTGCAGCGTATTTTTGTCTCAGAATGTCCCGAAGGTGACACTCTCAGCAGTTAGCCATTTTTCTCCTCTCTTTCGGCCGGATAAGCTTCTCACTGGCCCAACTACGTAATTTTGTTCCTGATTTGTCCCAAATGCTTAGTGGGCTGTCCTGTTCCCATTTCAGCCGATCGCGCTGCCGGTTCGGGTATTTTTGTCTCGCAAATGTCCCAAATGCTACCTTGGAGTAGGACTTAGCCAATTTTCACGATTTTTCCTGGATCAACCTACTTGCCTTTCTGTAACTATTTTCTACATTTTCTCAGAGCTTGCTCCTTCCTTCTTCAGCCAGGGGAGTTAGAAAAATATCTGAAGGGAACCTCAGAAACATGATGTATTTCTCTGAATCAATCAATTTGTTTGGGATTTGAATATTCTGATGCATGCTATCAAAAATTACCCTGGGGGGTGAATTTTGGATAACACTGTGCAAAGAGGGCATTGAGATATTTCCAAAAAGTCCTCATTTGCCCAAAACTGAGCTTTTTAGCTCAAGTTATGGCACTTTGAAGTTTTTGTGCCTTGGCGGGGGAAAATTTGGGAAAATTTTCCCCGGCGTGCCTGCAACCCAAAATTTTCCCGTCATTTTGCCCTAGAAAAGTTTTTAAAAAATTTTAGTTTGGGAAAATTTTTCCATTTTCCTCCATCGGCCCGCAGCAAATCAGAGGGTTCCACGTGTCCTCTTAGGGCTACGACAGAGGCACGGTTTCCCTTTTGCCCTTATCTTTTTTGAAATTACCTTTGGGAAAAATTTCTCACTTTTCCCCGCGGCCCCGTACCAGTGCCTTGCCTTGGAATTATTCCTTTCACGGACGTGTGGGCCCGTGATTGCCTTTTTTTTTCTTCTATTCCCCCTTCGGCTTAATGCCTTAAGTTCTTCTGCCACCCCATCACTCGTGTCCAATCAACGCGTGACGCGTGGCATTATGGCGTCGGCGTAAGCGTGGATTAATTCGATCCCTTTAACCTTTTGCCCTAAAGGACTTAACATCCTATCCCACTCCGCCAGCCTGCCATTCCTCCTGATCAATCTGGGTGTGACACGTGTCTCCCCATCGAGCTCGCAGGTGCGTGAAATCAATTTGCGCTTTGAGCCCAAGAAGGGAAAATTCCCCTAAATTCCCCGCCGCTCCGCATTCTCTCACCCCTTTTCCGCCTTGCGCTAGGACTCGACACATGTCCACCAGGGACCCGTGGAGGTGTGGAAGAAATTTTTCCTTTGTGCTCGTGCAATGGAGAAAAAATTCGCCTAGCCGCCCCGTGACGCACCAACTCGTTGAAGGTGCTTTCCCCTCCTCTTGACATGTGTCCCCTTGGGGAAAATTTGACCTAAAAAATCTGCCCGCTCATATATGGAGTTCTATAAGGAGTTAGGAGGAATTATTTATATCACTGGAAAGGTGAGAAAATTTCCTATCCATTGGGAATGGTTTATGGAAATTTTGGAAGTGCGAAGTATGATATAAATCTAGTTGAGACTCTGAGCATGTTAGAGAGTGGGTATGGGGGTAAATTACTCCCTGAACCTAACTGAAACTTCTAGCCCTAAGTTTTGAACCTTGTGACCTCTGTGAATTGTTAATAAATGAGAAGTTTGTTCTTGTGGATTTGAGTTGTTCCAGAATCTGTTAGTGGTAGCTGTTACCTAACAACCTGGTTGTAGACACTCCTAATCAAGTTCTGGGAGTGGGTAAGTGAGACCTTACTATGTTGATTTTAAACATGTATCCCTTTCTCACTGCAATTAAACCCTGCTCTTGTCTTGATCTTGTGGAATTAAATACCTTGGGTATTTAATTGTTTTGGGTCCCTTAACCCTAATATTTCTAATCAGGAAATATTTAGCTAAAATGTCAATGTAATCAGTAATTAAATTAATCCCTAGGGAGATTTGAGCTAGGTGTAGACTTATTGCTCTTGTTGCTTTTTAATGTGGAATTAGTAATTATTATAACGGGAAAAGTTATAAGTTAAAAAAAACCACTCTGACTGCTCGGCGTTGGGCTCTCCACGTGGGCTTCCCTCTTTCCTAGCTCGATCAAAGAGATATTTCCAGCTTGGTCAGCATTTACCACATCCCTTTTAGTCTTGTTTGGCAGGTTAAAAAAAATCAGTTTTTAATGTTTTAAGGATTAAAAACATTTTCATGGCATGTAATAAATTTCAAGGCACTATTTTGGCTTGTATTATGCCCTTCCTACGAGCGTCGAAGACGAAGGGGAAGGTCCGGGGTTGGCAAGAGGCTAATCCCCCCTCGCAAGCAGAACAAACTATGCCTAAAATTTGATGTTGTTTCCAACAGGTACCCACACAATACCCTTTGCACCCATTTCATGCACCTTTTTAATGCGTTTGCAACGTCTAGTGACATTTTCCATTAGTTGCGGGAATCATTTTAATGCTATAAGTTTTGACTCGCTACTCATTTTTGAGCGCTTCTTTAGTCAAAGTTGCATGATTTTTCACACATTATGTGATGACATTGTCAATTTTGTAAACACACTACTTTATAAAGTCCCACATTCTGGGGGGGTTGACTAGTACTCTTGGGCTTTCACACGCAGATGCATTATCAGTCGAGTCCAACGTCTTGATTTTGTGCATTTTTCATTTTTCATCATGGAGAGTGCTCTTTCTAGACTTGAGCATCGTAGGATCACCTTACAACGTCCTCCACTTCTCACCAGGAGAGGTAACTATTCATCTTGGCGTGCTTCCATGGAATGTTACTTTTCCCACAAGGGTCTTTTACCCTTCTTGCTTGGGCCAGTTCCTGCACTCACTGATCATCATCATTTAGAGGACTTCCTTGACACTTGTGACCATGTATTTGGTCACATGATGATGCATGTCTCTAGATCTCTCTTGTTTCACATGGCAGACTCAGATCCACCCCACCGTGTCTGGAGCATTCTTCAATCCTTCTATGGAGACCCTTCACATACTGCCACCTTTGTTGTTGCTGCTGATTTAGTTGTCTCCTCTATTTCTTCATGTGATGATAGTTCCACTGACACAGGCTCGCTTGGATCTACTTCTGATGACGAGGATTGTGCATCCAGTTCTGATGTCGAGAGTACTATAAAGAACTCTTCTCCTCTTTCTCTCACTATTCTAGAGAGTGTTAACACTTCACACATCTCATCAGATATCAAGCAATATCCTATTCAGTCTTATACAGTCATCACACCTACCTCCTTTCCACTTCCAATGTGTGAGGCCCCTTCCAATCCTCTACCTTCATTAGATGACTCATACCTATCTGACATCGCTCTTCTGTTTGTTGAGCCCCCTCATTGGGACGAGTATTTTCCTGACCTTAGTCATCTTTTCACAGAGTCTACTTGTGATGCACTACATGTCCCTCATCCATCTATAGGTGTTTCATAGGAGTTCATCATCTTTGGTGTTGGGAGTTCCCCTTCCGGGAATCATGTCACTTCCACATTTCCAGAGACCTTCATTGATCCACCTTCAGATGTGGATCCCTTTTCTGTTGTGGAGGATGTTTTGTTCCATTCACAGCACTTGAACATCCTTTCTGTGGGTGTTCCTCTTTTTCACTCTGACAGTTTCTAGGCACCCGACATCACCTTCGGTTCCTTGGCACTCACTCGCTAGACCTATGTCACACTTCTGTGCACCAGACTCAAAGTTCTTCATGTTATTGCCTTCAATTTCCTTTGTGGAGTAGGTAGACTTCCAGCACATCATTTCTGTCCTTCCTAAGGGTAGGCACACTGTTAAGTGCGGGTGGCTCTTCTTCAGTCCAGAGGCAGAGGATCTCGTCATCAAAATTCTTCTGGGAGACCTCCTAGAGCTGCAAAGTTCAGATCTGCCCATGACATCTTCTGCATTCCTCTCATCTCCCTCTTCTTCTCTCTTCTTCTTCTTTCCGAGAGGATTACCTCTTTTTACATGGGTACCCTTTCAGGCTCGTCTATGGCTGAGACCCATATTTGGGCATCTTTCTTAGATTAAAGAGTGTTTTGTTCTCTTATGGTGGATGTTTTTCCCACTGGGTTTTCCTTCACTGCTTGGGACTTCTTCTTGTACATGGGTACCTCATCATGCTTTGTGTTGGGACCCATTTCTCATTTCTGACTTACCGCCTCATCCTAAGTTACGATGAAGGGGGGGTGTTGGTATGTGTATTTTCCACATCATTAGGTGGGTCATCTCACTTAGGTGAGATCATAGGTCCATGTGTCATTTAGGGGTCATTATGAGATTCTCTTACACGTCAGTGCATCAGCGCGTCATATGCGTCATTGGGAGTTACACTTCTATTCTTGGAATGTAACTCCCCCTCTCTACTTGAGTTGTCATGATTGCAGCACTGGGTGTTACTCAACACCTCCTCTATGTACACCCCATTTGATCTATGAGATAGAGGAGAGTTTTATGGCTTAACCAGGTTCTGCCCGTGTTTCAAATCTTTGCATGCAAATTCGGTTGATGCTCGCTCCTTCTGAGATCTCTTCACGCTGCCATTCTCACATCCGTTGATGTGCACGTCATCCCTCGTGATCCTTGCTTGCGGGTTTTAAACCCTCTTACAAAATTTAACTATCTTTGAGACTTTGGTCGTTAAATCCTAATAAAAAAAATTATTCCATAATTTTCTAACTAAACCTAGGTGTTTCATGGTTCTCAAGTGGGTTGGTTTAACCGGGCATCACACTTGGTATCAGAGCAGTGGTTTGAAAGCTTGGACCATTGGGCACACTAGAAAACTTGAGACATGAACTGTAAACATAGCACACTTTTGAATCTAAGAAAATAAACTTGTTTGAAGAAGAAATAAGTATGAAGAAATATTACATTACTCTGTTCATTTGAAATGCTAGAATTAAAATGATAATAAAGTAATAAATAGTTGTTTGAGTTGTTGTGCTTGCTTAGTGACATTTTTTCTAAACTCGGGGCAACTAAAAATGTTGGATTAAATTGATTTTGTTGAACTTCTAGTATAATGGAAACTTGGTTCCCTTTTGAAAATGTGTTTTTTTACAAGCCCTAAAACTTGATTTAATTGTGTGATGCATTAAGCCCTTTGTTGAGACCCTTCCTTATTGGAGTTGTTGGAATGATGAGTTTTAAGATGTGACCCTTGTGGTTGGATAGTAGTGGTTGTGTTCTGGGTCGGGAAGAGCTAATCAGAAGTTGTTTAGAGCTTCCTTCCTTGAGTGGTTAAGAAAGAGGGCCTGGTTGTCAATTTTCCATGTTATTACCCGTATGAGAGGGTGGACACTAAGTCTGGGTGTCATCTAGGATCCAATCCTGTGTATGTGTTCTTGGAACTAACCTCGAGGAATATTACCCCTATTGGCAGCCATGAAAGGCCGCGGAGTGAATGTCGTGTTAAATTTTGTGTTTTACATTCGTAACCTTGTGTATTTTATCAAGGACCAACATCTTATTTTATGATTGGATTGAAGAAGGTCTGAGGATATTTTATTTAATTATAATTCTTACAAGAATTTTCAAACTTTGCAATGCAGTTGCTTAGCCACTTTTATTGATTGTCGATATTTCTTGGAATTTATTTGATTTATGAATCAGAGCTCATGATGTTGTTGGCTACTTGGATAAACATTATGTGGTTTCCTTCTTGCATTTTTTTGAGCTAGTTCTATGCTTTATGTACAGTGACAATTGTCGTATGGGGGTACACCCTAGGTGTCTTGAAGGTCCTTTTAGGTGCTTAAAGTCATGCTTTGGTTATGGATGCATGGAACCTTGAGTGTGTCTAAGATCTTAGAGTGACCCTTTTTTTTTCTTGACCTTGCTAGAAAGAAAGTTTGTTGTGTAGTATAGTCTAGAGGATGCAGTCTGACAGTTGTAGTGGTGATCCTATTTCAATCTGGTAAGAGCTTGACCATCATTGGAGTAGAAGTGATTATTTATTGGATTTTAGATTTTGTTAGGATTGTATTTCCTTTGGTTGACTATAAATTTTACTGGAAAAGTGTTTGTTTTGATAGTGACTTTTCATCGATGGCATGTTAATTTGTATCTTGGGTTCCTGGTTGCACCATAAAAAATTTTGACTCATGGAATGTATGCATCTTGGTAATAATGGATAGATTTAAACCTTTCAGGTAGTGTGTTTATTTAAGTGTACTTGTTTTACTCTGTTGACTTATAAATAAGTTTACCCCTACCTTAAATTTCCTTTACTGTGAATAACATTCTATGACCTATTAATCTTTGGGTTACTTGGAAACACTTATGGATGCTCTGGGTCTTTTGGACCTTTCTCTTAGAGATGTTAGTTGGGTAGATCTTAATAGTTAATCTAGATGGTTACTTATATTGTAATTCCTATTTTAAAAATTGTAACTCTTGGCTGTTAAGTTCATGATTTGGTAAATTATTTGGTTTCCCCATTGCATTGGATGCCTTTTAGTGTGGATGTGGTTCTTTGGAGTAAAGCTGCATTGTCATCTGGTTGCTTGGCTAGTGTTATCTGGTGGGGATATGAGTATTGATTGGAAAACCTTCTTTGGATATTAGGAGAGTAATACGTTACCATCCTAAACCACACATTTTTTTTTGTTAAACCTTAATAGATTCGTAAAAGTAAGATTATACCTCTTTAATGAGGCTTCCTTGAAAATTTCTTATGGAACTTGTGGAGACCCAACTAAGAATGTTTAATGATGCTTGAAATTATTCGAGTGAATTTTTGAAATCTTGGTGTGATTCATGTTGGTTCATTGTTTCCTAGTTCTTACAGAAAAATTAATAATGTGTTTTCTATGTTGAATGTCTCTTGTTCTTTTAGAATCAAAAGTTTATTGATAAGACGACTCATCCAAAACACCATAAAACTATAATTAAGGAGATTTGACCTTGGAACTTAACTGGAGCATAGAAAAAGGGAATTGATCCTTGTTATAGCCTTAGTAGATTAATAGACGATATATAAACCATGTAGAATAATAGAAGGGAAATCTTGTCCATCCACCATCCTTACAAGTAAACTAAATGCTCTTTGCCTATAAAAAATGGTGAGACATCATGCCCACCTTAGTGGTGCTCTTTATAACGTAAACTGATGATGTCATAATAGAAGGAATTTTTTAACTAAGGAAGCATGAAAGGAATGTTCTTATCTATTAAAGCTATAAATTTTGACTTAATAAGTTGAGTTATAAAATGGGTAAATTTTATGTGTGTTGAGTGTAATATATAGTTGAACTTGTAGTTTTGTCACCTACCTAAAATTGTGAATCACCCGCTGGATAGTAATGTGTTCTAGTTGCTTATTAATTCTTGTCCATGGATGTATGTGCCTTTCTTGTGGGAGTTTTGGGTCATCACACCCTTATTGTCTCTATAGCTCGATGGATGTGAGTTGTGGTACTTTCAAATGGAGACTTATCTATTGTTTGAGAAGTAACCTCCGTGTGTGTTGTCTCATCCTTGGAAACTTAAGAAGTTGTAATTTTAAGGCAACATATGTTAAGGATACAAGATAATTTGGGAAGTCTTCTTTTCTTCATATTTTCTTGGGTCACCTTGTTGTTATAGCCCGTTTTCCCATTAGGATGGAAAGTGCAAGATGATGTTATTCACCCTTGGATTTGATTGGACCCCGCATTACTTGCTCTTCTCCCTAACAAACTTGAATGGTCCTTGGTGTTTCCTTGTGCTCTATTTATGACTATTCTGAGCTTGATTAGGAAATAAGATAGATAATCCCCATTGTGCTTTAATATATGTTGCTTGAACTGATATGTTAGTCGTTAGGGGAGATATCTATATATATATATATATATTATATATATATACACATACATACATACATACATACATACATACATACATACATACATACATACATACATACATACATACATATATATATATATATATATTCTATATGGTTAGCATATTTAGATTTGGTTGATATGGTGTGTTTGATTCTTAAAACAAAAGTGTAAAAATTAGACTATAGAAAACCTTGTGGTCTTGACTTCACTTGCATTACCATGAAAATTTAATTATGCCCTCTCGAGTTATAGAAGTGCTTTCCTTGAATAGTTCCTTGATTGTAAATGTTTTCTGATTTAGGTGTCCTTGTTGATTAACCTCATCTTGTGTGATCTCAATTTGTGGGACCTTGTGTAGACTTGTTTCTCGTGAAAAATTGGTCATAGTTTATTTTGCAAGCCTTTTATGGACAACGAACCTTAAAATCATGGCTTAAATGTGTTGAAACCATAAATTTTATTAATGTGGTATGTGTATTAGTGGAAAACTGTGTGGTCATCTCAAGTTTATGGAAATTTTCCCTATAATTACATTCCTTGGTGGTTACTCTTGATGATCTTTTGGGAACTCTTCTTGTTATATTGTTATGTGTTGTATCTTATTTGATAGCGTAAAGTCACTACTTAGATTTTTATGTTCATAGCCTTGCATGCTGAAAGTTTAGAACTCATCCCTTATGATCTCCCTTCTTCTTACTGAATTATTTTGGACTAAATTGGAGTTCTATAGACCCACACTTGTTGAAGTAAAGAAATTCCAAAAAGGGCATGATCCTTTCTCTATTGTATTGTTTCCACATCGGTTCTTGTGACTTCCAGGATGAAGTTGAGTCTAAGGGGAGGGGGATATAGTGCCCACTTCCCTTTGGCACCTTTTATTATTGATCATGATACTGTAGACTATATGACAAACATTTTAATAGTTTTGATTTAGTATGGTGTTAGATGTCAGATCCTGGATTATTGTTGAATCTGATTATATATAATGCATGGTGATTATTAGAGACACTCACATGTGGATGATGATATACTATTGACATGGATGTTTAATGGAAGTTATTCAGACATGTGATTTTGGATATTATGAGTAAACCTAGAAAAGGAAAATTATTTGATGATGATATAGTTGTCGATATAAATTGTAAATGATTTCGTTGATTTCCTTGGTGATTGTTGTGATTCATATGTATAGATGATTATGTGATTTTGTTATATATTCATTTTGGACGTTCTGATATGGCCATGAGGCCGAAGGAGGTATTTTTGTTTTGCAGGTTTAAAATATCACAACAAACATCGGGGGATTGGAGACCAACTAGAATGGAAATTATAGGTGAATTCAACAAGGTCACCATGGCAACTTGTTTTATTGTGTTGTGTGTTGTTTTGTTAGAGATTCCCATGGGGGGAATCATCTTTACATGTGACCATGGGCTTGTGTATTTTATTAATGTGGTTAATGTGTAATTATTGTTGTGTGTATTTTATTAAGTAATGTGTTCCCTTCTTTTAATTAATTAAATTGTGATAGATTATTGTGAGGAAACAATGGTTAAAAATTAAATAAATCAAATTGGGATATGGGAAAGTAATTATGAAAGTTGTTGGTTGTTTGTATTTAATTTGTAAGGGATGTGTAAGTTACTGTAAGAGTATTATTTAAGACAAATTTGAAGTATGAAACACTCCATCTCCATGGGAAATTCGAAATTTTCCTTGGGGGCTGTTTTTGGAGACTTGTGGGACAAGTACTAACTTGTCCCATGCCTCTAAATTTATGTTACCAACCATAATTATGGTTGGAGATGTGATTTTTGACTTGTATAATGAATTTTATTCATCATGTTTCTTGTTTTGGATTGCACTCTCTTACATTTCATTTAATTTGATGTCCCTTGAGGTGTGGGCACTTTTGAGTGTGCAAGTAACTTGTCATTTTTCACCCACCTCTTTATTGAGCCTTGGAGTTTGGAGTTTGTCTTTGGTGTTTGAATGTGAGGATGTATGATGTGGCATCCTACATGGATCCACATCATCCTCTTCTTTCCCTCTTCTATATATTTCAAACTCTCTTCTTGTTTTGGGTTGTTGAACCTTTTTGCATTCTTCCTTGGGGGTGCATTTTCTTGTGGGAGCTCTTTTTTTTTGAAGAAAGTTTTGGAGATAGCCTTGCATGCTTGGGAGCTTGTTGTTTTGGGCTGTGTTTGGAATTTGAAGCTTAATTTTTGGAGACCAAATAACCATGGAAAGGTAGGAATTTAACTCTCTTTTATTTCTGTTATTTTCTTGTTGTGTTGTGTGGAAAATGCATGTTTGTTTTATTTGTTGGCTGGTTGGGTAGACTGCCTTAGGAAGGTGTAGGAGAAGGCTATGGGGAATCCATGTGGGGGGGGCATAAGGAAATTTCATGGGCATCAGAATTTTGTGGAGGGAGTTTTGGGTTTCGGATCCACCATGGAAAAGAAATAGCTTGCATTTCTTACTTTGGGGGGGGAAATCTGTGGGGGGAATAAGGAAATTTATGTGGGGGCATAAGGAAATCTATGAGGGGTATTTGTGGGGGGCATAAGGAAATGTGTGGGATGAATTATTTTGGTGGGTTGTTATTGGTGGATGCCCAATTCCCAATTGGGAGGCATAAGTAGCTTCCCCCATAGGCCTTGCTCTTTTGGCTTGCATGATCAAGCCTGAGTTGTGATTTGAATGTTTGCTATTGCAGTTGTAAATTGTTGTTTTGTATTGAGTTATGTTCTATATAGAAATGTGTATGTGAAAGAATGTTGTGTTGTGGAAGCCAGTTGTTGCCATGGTTGAATTGCATCTTTTATTGTATCTTGGTTGGGGCTCGGGGGCCAATGATGAAGGAAGGCTTCTCCTTTCATTGGATGTCTTGGTTGGGTGGAGAGCATTGCCTTTCCCCCTCTCTTGTTGTGATCATTTTGGAGAAAAAAGAAATTGAGCATGTTGTTGTCCTGGAGCAAAGAGAAATGTACAGTTTGATAGTCCCTTTCTTGTGAGCAAGTTATTGTAATCCTTCCCACTTTGAAGTGGATGATTTGTATAGTTATTTACAATGAAAAGATACTTGTATTGATGATGAAAGATTGAAATTGAAATGAGAAATGTAAAGAGTTATATTCCATTCTCTGTTTTGAAAAGAAATGTGAAAGAATGTTACATGTATTGTATATTGTATTTTGAAGTTAAAAGAAAGGAATAAGTTGTAAAGTCGTTGTTAGAAATCAATAAAGGAATACTCTACTTTCTCAAACTCACATTGTTTGCTTTGGAATTGAATTACTATTGTAAATGTAATCTCTGTTTAATTGCAAGATGAAGAAACACGTAGGTGGGAATTATATTGTATTGTTTCTCTTTAAAATATATTAAATTTGAAATCAGAACTTGTAATTTAACATGGAAATGAATGGTTTAGAATCAACTGAATGTAATGGATTAGTTTAGGAAGCAAATACCATACCTATATGATAAAATTGATAAATAGATCCTTTAAAAAAATTTGATCACTGGCATTGTGAATTCTAAAACTGGTGAATTTAAACAAAATGCACAGTTTGGACCAGTGCTTAACAATCAACTTGGAAACCTTAAAATTTACCATGATATATTAGCAATGTACTCAATTGACAAAGAATATTTAAGAGAATATCTTAAACCATTGCAAAATTGAGCTTAATCTCTTCCTCAACCATTTTTTTGTCATTTGTTAGACAAATTCAATTTTGAATCAATTGAACAAATTAACTTTCCTAAAACACTCTAAACCCTTCCTAGATCAATCCTCCATGTCTGTTTGACATGTTGAGTGAAGGAGGAGACCGAATTTAATCAAAATTGAAAGTTGGAAATTTCCAGCTTGCAAATTAAAATCCTACAGATCCTTTTTGCAAAATTGACCATTTAAAACTTATCTAAAAGTAAAATTTATGCTTCCTGTGCAAAGAGGGCATTGATAGCTTTCCAAAAAGTCCTCGTTTTCCCAAAACTGAGCTTTCTAGATCAAGTTATGGACACTTTGAAGTTTTTGTGCCTTGGTGGGAAAATTTGGGAAAATTTTCCCTGGCGGGCCCGCAACCCAAAAATTTCCCGTCATTTTTCCTTAGAAAAGTTTTTAAAAAAATTTAGTTTGGGAAAAAAATTCCATTTTCCTCCACCAGCCACGTAACCAATCAGAGGGCACCACGTGTCCTCTTAGGGCTACGGTGGAGGCGCGGTTTCCCTTTTGCCCTTATCTTTTTTGAAATTGCCTTTGGGAAAAATTTCCCACTTTTCCTCCGCAGCCCCGCTCCAGTGCCTTGCCTTGGAATTATTCCTTTCACGGATGTGGGCCCACGCATGCCTTTTTGTCTTCTATTCCCCCTTTGGATTAATGCCTTAAGTTCTTCTGCTGCCCCGTCTCCCATGTCCAATCAGTGCGTGACGCGTGGCATTATGGTGTCGGCGTAAGCATGGATCAATTCGATCCCTTTGCACCTTTCGCCCTAAAGGACTTAACGTCCTATCCCACTCTACCAGCCTGCCATTCCTCCCAATCAATCTAGGTGTGACATGTGTCTCCCCATCGGGCTCGTGGGTGCATGTGAAGGCAATTTGTGCTTTGCGCCCAAGAAGGGAAAATGCCCCTAAATTCCCCGCCGCTCTGCCATTCTCTCACCCCTTTCCCGCCTTGCGCCAGGACTCGACACGTGTCCACCAGGGACCCGCGGAGGCATGGAAGAAATTTTTCCTTTGTTCCCACATGGAAAAAAAAAATCCCTAAGCCGCCCCACGACCCACCAACCCGTTGAAGGTGCTTTCCCCTCCTCTTGACACGTGTCCCCTTGGGGAAAATTTGACCTAAAAACTCCACCCGCTCATATCTGGAGTTCTGTAAGGAGTTAGGAGGACTTCTTTATATCACCAGAAAGGTGAGAAAATTTCCTATCCATTGGGAATGGTTTAGGGAAATTTTGGAAGTGCTAAGTATGAGAGAAATCTAGTTGAGACTCTGAGCATGTTAGAGAGTGGGTATGGGGGTAAATTACTCCCTGAACCTAACTGAAACTTCTAGCCCTAAGTTTTGGACCTTATGACCTCTGTGAATTGTTAATAAAAGAGAAGTTTGTTCTTGTGGATTTGAGTTGTTCTAGAATCTGTTAGTGGTAGTTGTTTCCTAACAACCTGGTTGTAGACACTCCTAATCAAGTTCTGGGAGTGGGTAAGTGAGACCTTACTCTGTTGATTTTAAATATGTATTCCTTTCTCACTGCAATTAAACCCTGCTCTTGTCTTGATCTTATGGAATTAAATACCTTGGGTATTTAATTTTTTTGGGTCCCTTAACCCTAATATTTCTAATCAGGAAATATTTAGCTAAAATGTCAATGTAATCAGTAATTAAATTAATCCCTAGGGAGATTTGAGCTAGGTGTGGACTTATTGCTCTTGTTACTTTTTAATGTGGAATTAGTAATTATTATAATGGGAAAATTTATCAGTTGAATTTAACTATCTTTGAGACTTTGGTCATTAACTCCTAATAAAAAAAATTATTCCATAATTTTCTAACTAAACCTAGGTTGTTCATGGTTCTCAAGTGGGTTGTTTTAACCGGGCATCACAGTTTTGTCCATCCTTTGCTCATTTTGTTGTCTCTTCTCGCCTCTCACCATTGTAGGGTATACTGTGCATATCTTTGATGTCCATTGCAGGTTTTGGGAGCTGTGTTTAAGGGGTTCGAAATGGTGTTCTGTGTGAACTTTATTCTTGGTCTGTGATGCATCTGTCCATCCTCTCCATTTCTCACCTCTCTCCATTTCAGGCAGTTGGGTTTGTGATCAGCAGTTCCCTTTTCTCGGTGCTATCACCTCTGTAGTGTAGGATTTCTTTATTTTCATGCTCTCTCTCTCCTTGGTCCCTTGGAATTGTTAGATTAGGAGTAGATAGTCACATTTCCTTCCTTAGAAGTAGTTTAGTGCTAGGATTAGGAAGAGGAACCAACCTTCTCTAGAGGATCATTCCCATTTACAAGTCCCACAGCTTGGGGAATGATCCAATGTTATGGAAATCACACAAAATGACCCTGCCTTAGAAAAGAAGATCCATAACTCATTTGGGGGTGCTGTGATTTCACACTAACAGTTTTGGCACACCCAGTGGGACAGGTCTGAAGCACCTTACCACTTCACTTCATCAGGTTCGATGTGCTCTTGGTGAAGATTTCAACCTTTGGAGGCACTTTCAGGCACATCTAGTGACTCCATCTGGTCAAAAACCCATTCTCTGAGTTGCAGACCTTTTCCATCCATTTCCACTCATTTCATCCATTTTATTCTTCCATCTCTTTCATTTTCTCCCATTCCATGAGGTTGTGCAATCATGACTTCATTCCCTTCATAGGAACTCACACTTACAGCAATGCAATCCACCTCCAATGTATTTCCCAACTCCTCCAAATCAACATTATGATAGATCCAGGACCATTATGCTTACCCATATGAGCAGAGTCAAAGTTAGTTTGGCCATGGAGCTTATCAAGAACAAGGGGGCACATACAATGGTGACAACTATGTGGAGAATGCTGGTTTATTGGAGAAAATTCAAAAAATGGAGGCTGACATGGTTCAGTCAAGGGGCATAACACAAATGAAGGCATTCAAGATTGGTTGCAGGGAACCTTGTCCATGGGAAGGCCCTTTTCCAAGACATTACAACCCTCAAGAGAAGCTTGAACTTCATGGTTGAAATGCTTCCCCAACTTTCACAATGGACTGAGGAGATCGGGGCTTATGAGTTGGAGTCAAGACAACCTTGTTAATGGGTAAGTCCAACATCTCATAGCTTTTCTTTTTCTCTTTCTCAAGCAGCACCATCTCAACCCAAGCTCCAATTTCCAAGCTTCTCACTTGTTACCCCAAGTGTTGATTTCATTTCTCCATCTCCTAGTCTTCCACCTCATCTCAGTTCTTCTATCCTTTTCCCTTCCAAATAGTCATCCCCTCTAAAGAAAAAAGAAGTTGCACCTCCCATCCCACCATAAAAAATTGCAAATATGGTTGAACCCCAACCTGTCACTCCTCTTGCTTTCCCAAGTCCATATCAGGGATGGAACTCAAGAATCCAGTCAAGGAGAAAAAGAAGAGGAAGATCCCAATAGAAAATAAATAATAGACAATCTGAAGAGTTGGGCTACCAAATTTGGGTTTACAAAGATCCCCTTGATGGTCAAGCCAATAGAGGAGGTCAAGATTGAAGAACCAGTGGTGGCTGAGGCCGAGTTTGCAGCAGAAGAAGAGAAAGAACAAGAGGAGGAACAATCAATCCCAAGCCCCATTAAAGAGGAGTCAGCTGGGAGAGATCAAATTAGTGTTGAGGCCACTCAATGAAGAAGGCATCATTGAAGATTTTTTGCTTTCATTTCAAGGGCCTGATTTGATTGATGAACCCATGATGGAGGAGGACCATACAGTTTCAGAGGCTCTAAGTGTGGAGAAGGCTACAGGGGAACCTTCAGTTCTTCCTCCCACTTCATCCCCTTCAAGCTCTGATGTTGAAGAAGAGTTTGATCTTTCAAACTTCATGTTTGAGGAAGAGAGAAACCATGGTGAGCAAGTTACAGATCAAGAGGACACCATGAAGGAGGTAGAGCACTTGCAGTAGAACAAGGAGGCAGACTATCTGTCAGACTTGAGAGATTGCTTTGATGAAGAGGATCCCATAGAGATTACATCATTCACTCCTCCATCCATCTTCCACGCACATGAACCTGCTAACATGAAGGATAATATTCAAGCGCAAAAACTTGCATCTCATAACGACCCTCTAGAACCAAGGTTGGAAGATCTTGATCTTCCATGTTCTTCAAAGGAGGAGGAAGGAAAAGGCAAGGAGGATGTCATCATCTCCCTCACACCATCCACTCAAGAAGGTCCACAAAGAAGACTCCATTTTTGGAGTTGAATTTCAGATAAATGGGCACATTCAAAGGATCAGACCATGCCCAATCAGATACTTGGCTTCATTGGAGCCAAAGGAGAAACCAAAACTAGTCATGCCTACTTCAGGGCATGAGGATGAGCTACAAAGCACCAAGGATCAGCTGTCATACCTCTTCAATCCAAATGTAGAGCAACTAAAAGAGGTATTGGTTTTGTCTTCAATTGATACTTTGGTGATTTGGGTGGAAGATCAGCTTGTAGTTAGTTTTTCACTCATCCAACCAACCATGTTCAGTGCCAAATCAGTTACATGGCTACCATTTTTTAGGAAGGGAAGCTATTTCTCCCTGTCAGTTGTAGGTTTTGTTTGAGTTCCCTTTGCTCTTGGTTAGAGTAGAGTAGGTAGGTTTGTTTTCAGCAGAAGAATTGCTTTTGCACACTCTACATATCCCACTTGGGGTATGTATGATTTTCAGTTTGTACATAGTTTTTAGTGGTGTTGTTTTTCTCTTACACAGTCCATTTCAGTTGGCTTTTGGTGAAGTTCAACTCCAAGTTTAGTGGGTTTCCAAGAGGCTCAAAGGTCAGATCTTCAAAATTTCAAATCAGTTTCGTATTTATCAGGAAGACTCCATGCCCAATGGATGCTTCAAGGCCACTAGTTTCTTCATCTAGCAGGCAGATGTCCCCATGAGTCACCAAATT
Source organism: Taxus chinensis (assembly GCA_019776745.2). NCBI lineage: Eukaryota > Viridiplantae > Streptophyta > Pinopsida > Cupressales > Taxaceae > Taxus > Taxus chinensis. The sequence continues at coordinate 741,057,657 of CM034152.1, read as the reverse complement.
GTTATCCCAAATTCACCCCTGGAAAATTTGGTCAATAAAAACTCCTGCACATAAGGAAATTATGAAGGAAATGACTCAAACCCACGAGCTCGAGTTCCAGAACTAGGAAAAGTGAAAACAGAGGCCCAAGAAAGTCAAATTTGACCCTGCACAAGAAGAAATAGAAGAAACAATTCTTCTGAATGTTTCCATATCTTAAATCTATTTAAAGGGTTGAGGGAGGACTCAACAATGGAATTATAGGGTCAGAGAAGAAGGGGCAGTGCCGTGGAGAGGAACTGAGAAAAAAAGGGGAAGACCAAACCACGAGATGCCAGACCAAAAAAAGGGGAAGGCCAAATGATGACTTGTCCCAGAGGAAAGCGGGGCATCAGGGGAAAATTTGATTATTTGCCCCTTGTTATCACAAAAAGGGTAAAAGTTACAAAATGGCCCGCAACTCTGTCATGGGGAAAAAATTCAATGTTAGAACCCGAGTCAAAGCCAAGGTGGGGAATCGGAGGGAAAAGTGAAAATTTTCCTTTTGTTCAAAGGGGAAAAGATAAATTGCGGAGCCCACAAGACCTGATTTTTTTGTTCTAATCTGGCTGCCACGTGTCCTAAACCAAAAGGGGGCCCATTTTTCAAACTAGTTTTCCCCATCCATTTGTACAGACCCGATACAAACTTCGAAGGGGCATATCTTTCGACTCAGGGATTGAAATATTGCAAATCTGACACCATTGGAAAGATCTCGACCTCACCCATGCCATGGAGATCTGAGACTTTATTTTTGAGGAGGTTAGGTGAAGGAAATGGAGGAAACGTCTTTAGGCCTTCAATGCAGGATCCATCTGTCTCAACAACCAGATCGGATTCATCTGTTTCCATCATTTCCTCTTCTTTCAAGGCGCCAAATCAAGGAATCATGCAGTAAAGATGGATTTGGGGCATATTTTATCAGAAGCATTAACAACAGTGGTTGAGTTTCAACCCACTTCTCCACTTCCCTCTCTCTTTCTTCTCTCTGATCAAATCTATAAATACAGGGCAGGATTCATTGTAAAGGGTTGTTCATTCTTCTTCCCTGCCCCCCTCTCTCTTTCTTCTCCAGGGTCAAATGTGGAGTTTAAGCCTCCTCCCTTGGCTTTGTAATGGCATTTTTCTACCTCTTTCCCATTAATGGTGTACTGTGTGAACTCCTGGAGCAATAAAATCTATTTTCATGATGTTTTGTCCATCCTTTGCTCATTTTGTTGTCTCTTCTCCCCTCTCACCATTGCAGGGTATACTGTGCATATCTCTGATGTCCATTACAAGTTTTGGGAGCTGTGTTTAAGGGGTTTGAAATGGTGTTATGTGTGAACTTTATCCTTGGTCTGTGATGCATCTGTCCATCCTCTCCATTACTCACCTCTCTCCATTTCAGGTAGTTGGGTTTGTGATCAGCAGTTCCCTTTTCTCGGTGCTATCACCTCTGTAGTGTAGGATTTCTTTATTTTCATGCTCTCTCTCTCTCCCTGGTCCCTTGGAATTGTTAGATTAGGAGTAGATAGTCGCATTTCCTTCCTTAGAAGTAGTTTAGTGCTAGGATTAGGAAGAGGAACCAACCTTCTCTGGAGGATCATTCCCATTTGCAAGTCCCACAACTTGGGGAATGATCCAATGTTATGTAAATCACACCAAATGACCCTGCCTTAGAAAAGAAGATCCATAACTCATTTGGGGGCACTGTGATTTTGCACTAACAGTTTTGGCATGCCTAGTGGGATAGGTCTGAAGCACCTTACCTCTTCACTTCATCAGGTTTGATGTGCTCTTGGTGAAGATTTCAGCCTTTGGAGGCACTTTTAAGCATATCTAACAACTCCATCTAGTCAAAAAGTCATTCTCTGAGTTACAGATGTTTTCCATCCATTTCCACTCATTTCATCCATTTTCTTCTTCCATATCTTTCATTTTTTCCCATTCCATGAGGTTATGCAATCATGACTTCATTTGCATCATGGAACTCACACTTATAACAATGCAATCCACCTCCAATGCATTTCCCAACTCCTCCAAATACAAATTATGATCAGATCTAGGACCATTATGCTTACCCATATGAGAAGAGTCAAAGTTAGTTTGGACACATGGAGCTTATCAAGTAACAATGGGGCACATATAATGGTGACAACTATATGGAGAATGTTAGTTTATTGGAGAAAATTCAAAAAATGGAGGTTGGCATGGTTTAGTCAAGGGGCATAACAAAAATGAAGGCATTCAAGATTTGTTACAGGGAACCTTGTCCATGGGAAGGCCCTTTTCCAAGACATTACAAGCCTCAAGAGAATCTTGATTTCATGGTTGAAATGTTGCCCCAACTTGCACAATGGACTGAGGAGATTAGGGCTTATGAGTTGGAGTCAAGACAACCTTGTCAATGGGTAAGTCCAACATCTCATAGATTTTCTTTCTCTTTCTCAAGTGGCACCATCTCAACCCAAGCTCCAATTTCCAAGCTTCTCACTTGTTACTCCAAGTGTTGATTTCCTTTCTCCATCTCCTAGTCTTCCACCTCATCTTAGTTCTTCTTTCCTTTTCCCTTCCAAATAGTCATTCCCTCTGGAAAAAAAATAAGTTGCGCCTCCCATCCCCATAATTTTTTTTTTCAAAGTTGTTTGAACCTCAACCTGCCACTCCTCTTGCTTTCCCAAGTCCATGTCGCAAGGAGACTTGATAATCTAGTCAAGGAGAACAATAAGAAGAGGAGCCCAATAGAAAAGAAATGAAAAATAATCTGAAGAGTTGGGCTACCAAATTTGGGTTTAAAAATATCCCCTTAATGGTCAAGCCAATAGAGGAGGTCAAGATTGAAGAACCAGTGTTGGCTGAGGCCAATTTTACAGTAGAAGAAGAGCAAGAACAAGAGAAGGAACAATTAGTCCCAAGCCCCATTGAAGAGGAACAACTAGGAGAGATCAAATTATTGTTGAGGACACTCAATGAAGAAGGCATCATTGAAGATTTTTTGCTTTCATTCCAAGGGCCTGATTTGATTGATGAACCCATGATGGAGGAGGACCATATAGTTTCAGAGGCTCTAAGTGTGCAGCAGGCTATAAGGGAACCTTCAGTTCTTCCTCTAACTTCATCCCATTCAAGTTATGATGTTGAAGAAGAGTTTGATCTTTCAAACTTCATGTTTGAGGAAGAGATAAATGATGGTGAGAAAGTTACAGAATCAAGAGGACACCATGGAGTTAGAGCACTTGCATCAGAACAAGGAGGAAAATTATCTTGTCAGAATTGGGAGATTTCTTTGATGAAGAGGATCCCTTGGAGATTACATCATTCACTCTTCCATCCATCTTCCACACACATGAAATTACTAACATGAAAGAGAATATTCAAGTGCAAGATCCTGCATCTCCATAACGGCCCTCTGAAACCAAGGATTGGAAGATCTTGATCTTCCATGTTCTTAAAAAGAGGAGGAAGAGAAAAAGGCAGGTGGATGTCACCATCTCCCCCACACCATCTACTCAAGAAGAGTCAACAAGAAGGCTCCATTCTTAGAGTTGAGAGTTCAGAAACCATGGGCAGATCTCAAAGGACCATACCTTGCCCAATCAGATACTTGGCTTCATTTGAGCCAAGGGAGAAGCCAAAACCAGTCATGCCTACTTCAGGGCATGAGAATGAGCTATCAAAGTACCAAGGGTCAGCTATCATACACATCTTCAGATATTCGAATGCAAGTCAACTAAAAGAGGTATTGGTTAGGTTCTCCATTAATGTTGATACTCTTGATGATTTGGGTGGAGGACCGACTTATTGTTAGTTTTTCACTCATCTCAACCAGCCATGTTCAATGCTAAATCAGTTACATGGCTGCCATTTTTGAGGAAGGGAAGCTATTTCTCCCTTCCAGTTTCAAGTTTTGTTTGAGTTTTGTTTGTTCTTGGTTAGAGTAGAGTAGGTAGGTTTGTTTTCAGCAGAAGAAGTGATTTTTCACACTTTGCATATCCCACTTGGTGTATGTATGATTTTCAGTTTTAACATAGTTTTTTTTGGTGTGTTATTTTGCTCTTGCACAGTCCATTTTAGTTGGATTTTGGTGAATTTTAACTCCAAGTTCAGTGGGTTTACAAGAGGCTTAGAGGTTAGATCTTCAAAAGTTCAAATTAGTTTCATATTTATCACAAAAACTCCATGCCCAATGGATGCTTCAAGGCCACTAGTTTCTTCATCTAGCAGGCAGATGTCCCCGTGAGTCACCAAATTGTTATCCAAAATTTCAAAACTAGGCAAAGTGAAAATAGAGGCCCGAGAAAGACAAATTTGACCCTGCACAAGAAGAAATTATGAAGAAATGGTTCTTCTAAACCCGCGAGCATATATTAAATCTATTTAAAGGGTCAAGGGAGGACTCAATAATGGAATTTCAGGGTCAAACAAGAAGGGGTTATGTCACGGAGGAGCTAGAAATGGTGACATTTTGAGGTCCTCAGGCTCAAAACTGTTTAGAAAAGGGTCCAGAAATGATTAAGTATGGAGGAGGTAGCGGAAGAGGACAGCTGTCATAATGACACTTCTCCAAAGGTGAATCCAAAAAAGGGGAAGACCCAAATGAGCACCAGATTGACACATGTCCTAGAGGAAAGTGGGGCATCGGGGGGAAAAGTTGATTATTTGCCCCTTGTTATCATAAAAAGGGTAAAAGTTACAAAATGGCCCCGTAACTCCGTTGAAGAAAAAGTCAACATTAGAATCCAAGTCAAAGCCAAGGTGGGAAGTCAGAGGGAAAAGTGAAAATTTGCCTTTCGCAGAAAAAGGGGAAAAGATAAATGTTGAGCCCACTAGACCATTGTTTTTTTCCTAATCTGGCTGCCACATAATCCTACATTAAAGAAAGGGGACCTAGTTTTTCAAACTGGTTTTCCCATCCATTCGTACAAACCCGATACAAACTTCAAAGGGGCATATCTTTAAACTTAGAGCTTGAAATATTACAAATCTGACACCATTGGAAAGATCTCGGCCTCACCTATGCCATGGAGGTCTAATATTTTAATTTTTAGGAGGTTAGATAAAGGAAAAATGGAGGAAATGTCTTCGGGCCTTCAATTCAGGAATCCATCTATCTTAATAACCAGATTGGATTTGATCCTGTTTCTGCCATTTCCTCTTCTTTCAAGGTGCCGAATCAAGGAATCATGCAGTAAAGACAGATTTGGGGCATATTTTATCAGAAGCATTAACAATAGTGGTTGAGTTTCAACCCATTTCTCCCACTTCCCTCTCTCTTTCTTCTCTCCGATCAAATCTATAAATACAGGGGCAGGATTCATTGTAAAGGGTTGTTCATTCTTCTTCCCTGCCCCCCTCTCTCTTTCTTCTCCAGGGTTGAATGTGGAGTTTAAGCCTCCTCCCTTGGCTTTGTAATGGAATTTTCTTGCCTCTTTCCCATTAATGGTGTACTGTGTGAACTCCTAGAGCAATAAAATATGTTTTCATGATGCGTTTTGTCCATCCTTTGCTCATTTTGTTGTCTCTTCTCACCTCTCACCATTGCAGGGTATACTGTGCATATCTTTGATGTCCATTATAGGTTTTGGGAGCTGTGTTTAAGGGGTTTGAAATGGTGTTCTGTGCTGAACTTTATCCTTGGTCTATGATGCATCTGTCCATCCTCTCCATTGCTCACCTCTCTCCATTTCAGGTAGTTGGGTTTGTGATCAGCAGTTCCCTTTTCTTGGTGCTATCACCTATGTAGTGTAGGATTTTTTTATTTTCATGCTCTCTCTCTCTCTCTCTCTCTCTCTCTCTCTCTCTCTCTCTCTCCTTGGTTCCTTGGAATTGTTAGATTAGGAGTAGATAGCCGCATTTCCTTCCTTAGAAGTAGTTTAGTGCTAGGATTAGGAAGAGGAACCAACCTTCCCTAGATGATCATTCCCATTTGTAAGTCCCATAGTTTGGGGAATGATCCAATGTTATGCAAATCACACCAAATAAACCTGCCTTAGAAAAGTAGATCCATAATTCATTTGGGGGTGCTGTGATTTTACATAAACATTGTCAAAAGGGTGGCCACCTGCTCTTGTAATGTGTCCCTTTGAACTATAATAATGGCTAGGTCAATTTGCTGTGGCCTCGGTGGTTGCTACCCATAGCTGCATCACCCACCACTTCCTATATCTATCAGTAACCCCGACATCATCAACCCACATGTCCACCGTCTGTTCCTCCTACCCTATCGGCACAATCAGTTGTGGTATAGGCATAGGCATCTCCACATCATCTCTCCTATACTATGGGAATGGTGGAGGCACGTCCTGGGGTAGCCCAAACTGCCATTTGACCTTGTCAATAGGTATCATCTTGTGCTAGCTGACACAACATCCCTCTATCCACCTGAGCAACTGTAAGCTCATCCAACTCCACTGCCATGTGTCTGTAGGAAGAGAAGCCAACATATGGCCTCCAAATAATGTTAACCCCTCACAATCCCTCTAGCATGTACCTGTAATATGCCATATCATGTGCAACCCTAACAACCCTGTGCTCTCCTCTAATAGGTACCCCAACTCTTGTAACCAACTTGGACCAAGCCCGTATCGAAAGCCATCAGGTCAAGGAAAACCAGCTAGACACACACATACGATGCACTCATATTTCCAATAGTGAAGAATGAAGGTACAACACAAACTTAACCTATGTATCCTCTCATAGGCTCCATAACTCTCTGTATAATTACACTAAGAATGCTGGTGCCTAGGAAAAATAGGTCCTATCCTCCATCATGTCCTGAAGAACCCCCATCAGTGATCATGGGAATCTCTAACCCTCTACATCTGACAACGCAAATCAACACACCACCTCCATAATCACAGAAACAGACCTCATCTCCTGAGGATAGGCTATGTACATGCCTCCATAGCTCAGGCTCATTTTATGGTATCTGAGATCCATCATTGCTTCTCCAAATACAGTCACTATCAGCTCCTCTAAGGCCTCTAAGGTAATAGAATAGACCTGCTCCCCAAATATCGGCAGCCGTAGGATCATGTATACATCCTCTAGGGTGACAGTAATCTCACCCTTCAGAAAATGAAAAGTGTTGGTCGCTGAATCCCATCTGTCGATAAGTTGTTACCATAAAACTCAAATCTCGAGCTACATGCCTTGTAGCGTTAGATCATAATTAGTCCTACATCTATCACGTGTAGCCACTCCTCCGTAGTCACGCTCGACCATAACACCAACAATAGAGGTGGTACTCTGTCCCGCATCAGTAACTTCTCTTACTTGCACCAATCAAACACAACATTTTCATCCTTGACCATACCCAACATACGTTTTACCCAAGCACACCTATTACATGACACAAATTTTTCCCACCACACCCCTACCCAAGCCACCACCCTACTGACCACCCCCTTTTTCCTAGTGTATTATTACACCTATTCTACCTTATCATCCTTACCCATCTTAGTTCATTTTATCTACTCGCCACCCCCCACCATTGCCCAAATACCCCTTTTTAACATCTTTTCCCTACATCCACCTTCCACTAGCCCTTCCTTGCCTAGTTTTCCTACCCCTACCCATTCCTTACCCCTATTTCTCATCATACCTAACTGGCACCGATTGCCTTAACCATCATCAATTTTCCTTGACCGATGCCAATTCAATTTCACTGGTGCTGGTCACCTCAGTCTTGACCTATACCAGCCATGGCCAATGGATGTTGGCCAACTTTTGATGGACGTTGGTCTCTGTTCGCACAATAAAATCCAACCCCACCCATATAAATTTTCTCAAAAATACCCTAAAAACCTACTCTACCCTACCCAGACATACCCTAACTTCATTCCCACCCCTATTTACACCCCCTCCTCCCTCATTTCATTCATTTTTACCTACAAATGCAAAATAAGTTTTCTCCCAAACCCCCTTTAACCCAAATCAATTTTCAAACATTATTTTTAACCCAAAGATAGAAGCGGATTGAATCCTACCTCATCTTAGTGCCGTTGGCATGGTGGTAGGTTTGGCCACTGGGCCGATGATCCACCCGAGCCCTCTCCCACCTCTGCCATCACCAAATCCACTCCTCAACTTGAAACCAATCAAATGGTTCTAATCGATCTTGTAGACCTACCTATTAAATGCCAATCACAAACTAATCACTCGCCAACTCAGCTCAAACACCTCATATCGTCGCTTTCTACTCTTACCCCACTGCTCTATCAGTTTCCCAAATAACAACACATTGAAATGAATCCTTAAAATATGAATTTTTATTTTCATTAGCCCTAACCCGACTTGACCGACGTCAATTATACAAAATCAATGTTAGTTCCTTTATAACTGACATCAGTCACCTACCATTTACCATTTTCACCCCAATTTGCCTATTTTTGACCTCAACTCATTATTTCCCGATACCCTTTAACCTTACCCACTCTTATTGTAACCTACCTACAAGCCCACACTTCCTTAGTTACATCTAGGGATTTGTTTATTTTTACCCATACCTTGGCCTTACCTGTGTCATGACCTACTTGGTGTGACTATTGACCTTGTGTACTCGCTATACCTTGTGATGTCGTTACCCATGTTTCTTGGCCTAGTGACCTTACCTTGCCTATTATTGTTCTATTTATCCTGACCAAAAATTTGGTGTACCAGAACATACCTAAACATTCTTACACGTAACCTACGTTGTGTTTCTGGACCATATTCTATGCCTTAAATACCTGAAACACTTCACCCTTGTTTGGACAAACCTATCAACCTTGGATAATGTAGAGTTTACTATCTCTTCAACCTGGTACCATGTTGCAGTCTATACATGTGCGTGCATTTGATTTCCGTTACCCATTACCTAATTTGACCCTGGACCATTACTTATTACCCAATTTGATCATTACCCATTACCCCCGTTTGACCCTGGCCCATTACCTATTACCTGATTTAACCATTACCCATTACCCCATTTGACCTTGACCCATTACTTATTACCCGATTTGACCATTATCCATTCCCAATTCGACCCTTTCTCATACTACCCATACCCTTCCCCCACCTACCTTCACTTGCACCAACCACACATTTATCAAACCACTCACCAATTCCATATAACACATCATCAATTCTTGATTTGAGGGGAATCACCTTCATCTACACATGGGGAAATCACTTCCTATTTTTGTTAGCGTCACTTACCAATACAAGCTACATGACAAAAAAGGGGAAAAATGTAGACACCAAAATTAGGTCGTACCACTCCTCATAGCCCCATTAATTAAATAAACCATACCTTACATATTCATATCCCACAGTGCACATGATTAATTGAATTAATTAATTAATGTCCTCACTTGACCACCTCACGTAGCCACATCACCTAGACACCTCATCATGGACCTATTTTTAGCATGTTATTTCTAACTAGGACTCAATCTCTACTTACCATAACTAACTGAGACTTGGTCTAACCCTAACACTACATGCCTATTCTTTCTCTAGTAGCATGCCCACTTACTTACGCAGAAAATACCATTTTAGACTCGAAACAACAGATGTAACTGACCAAAAAGATAGCCAAGATCTATTATTTTGGCAACCTAGGATTTCCCACCTTAACCAACACCGGTTAACCCTAAACCGACGCTGGTTAACCTAAACCATTATCAGTTACCATATATTCACTTTGGTAACCTTGTTCCAAAGGTTGGAAGAATTATTCAAGTTTGGAAAGAGAGATATATGCATGGAAGCACGAACCAGAGCCCTCTCACACATCTAGACATCCTAAATCAACACCAAGAATGATACAAAGGTTAAGCATTCAAGGTAACGTTTCAGGAAGAACTATCGCAACACTGACCACCAGCTTCATAGATCAACCATCACCTCCATCCAAGCACTAGGTCTGCAAATACAAGTAATTGCATTTGGATCTACATATTTCAATAATTATTTAGATCAATTTCTTTATCTCTGTTTGAGAATCCTAGTCTCCTTTATGTCCCATAATTTCCTACCATCCTGTCAATCCATCCACCTAACCACCTACAACCTCCCAGCTCCCCGTACCTAACTCCAGACGTCTCTGATAATTCTCAACTTCTTTGGAAACCTAACCCTCATTCTCCCATTCTTTGTGAAATCACAGAGAATCTCACAAACCAAGTTTCATTGAGTTTCTATCAGTTTGCCCCTACTGATGCTGGTTAACCTAAACCATCATCGGTTTCCTCTCAATCGGCATCGGTCATATTAGACTGACGTTGGTATCTGTATATGATAATTCTTCTTGTAATAGAAACCTAATAAACTTCACCCAATAGCTCAAACCATCCAAAATTTGATCCTGACATGTTCTTGTCACCTTGGCTACATGCCCAATCTCCAGATCTAATCATAAACTTACTTATTTACATTTTTGAATGATGAAACAAATAAGGGTTATGGGCTAAGGAGGAATACCTGTTAAATGGGTTGGTTGATGGTTGTTGTGTGCGTTCTGACTTCTCGATCTAGTGCCAATTGTGAAAGCTTCCTTTTGGCTAGGAGGAACTACCTGTAATAGAAAACAAGACCACAAAAGAGAAGTTAAATGATATATGACAGTGGACTGCCTAGCGTATGCTAGTTCCAGGAAGTGTGATACTTCCTAGATGGCTGTCAATCCACTGTTTAAAACAAATTAATGCAAGAAATAAGTAAAGTCCTACTGTAGTTGATATGATTTAGGTATCTCATTCAAGTACAATAAGAAAATCCAATCACAACAGGCTAGGCTATAGTTGGATCTAAAGGATGAGGTAACTGTCAAGGTACTGGGACTGGTCAAGGTCTGATTCTGGGTTGTTTAGGTCAATTGGTAGGAGGTTGTTTGGCTATGTTCTTGGGCAGGGTATAAAACATAGAGACTGACATCGGTCTGGTATGACCAGTGACGGTTTATGCAGAACCAATGATGGTTATGGGTAACCGGCGTCGGTAAGGTCGGGGTATATGAAACTCAAGGAGATCTGATTACAAGGTTTGATATGGGATTTGATAGAGATGGTAGGGTGGATAAGGAGGTTTATAGAAGTCTCAGGTGTATTCAAGGATGCACAATGGGCTAGGATGGGTGATTTGGTGGTGTGGGTAAGGTAATGGTTGGGTTACAGGTTGGTAAGGGATAGAAGAATGGGCATGCAAAGTGTAGATTAATAACAAGGAGTAACAAAAAGCTACTAACTGAAATAACAATGTTGGTTAGGAATATACTTACTGTGATGTAGACTGGATGGCTGAATGGTAATGGTAGTTGATCAGAAGGATGGTATTTGGTACCATAGCAGTGAATCCTGGAATGCTTCCATGAGTGCAATGCTTCTGGATTTGTCCTGGTGCTGGCTTTGGGTGTCTGGGTGCGTGAAAAGACTCTGGTTCTACTTGCATGCAGCTCCTTTCTTGTCTCTTGCTCTCAGAATGTACCAACCTCTCAAAAAAGGTTGCTAAGGTGAATAAATGGTAACCGACGATGGTTCCATCTTGACCAACATCAGTTTAGGTCTGACTGACGTTGGTTAAGATGGGATTCCCTAGGTTTACTAAAATGGGTAGATCTTTCTAATTTCTTGGGCCAAGTTGGTTTGTTGTCGTGGATCAGAATGGAAGCTTCCCTTCTAATGAGCGGGAATGTGGTTAGAGAAATCTTAGGCATTGATTTTAGGGTTAGACCAAATCTTAGCTCATTAAGGCAAGTAAGAATTAGTTATTGTTAGTTATGGAAACATGCCAAGAATAGGTCTAGGGTGAGGTGGCTAGATGAGGTGTCTAGGTGAGGTGGAAATTAGGTCAATTAAGGTAATAAAATAATGAAAGTTGTGAGGATGAGGATTAATTTAATTAAAATAATTAAATTAATATTAATGTGGGGTGAAAGGGGCCATGGTTAGGTGCCCATGTTTAAGTTGGTTATCTGATCAGGGGCTAAGGGGAATGTAACCAAATTTAGGTGTCTACATTTGCCCCTTTTTGTCACGTAGCTTGTATTGGTAAGTGATGCTGACAAAAATAAGAAGTGGGTGCCCCATGTGTGGGTGAAGGGGATCCCCCTCAAACCAGGAACTAGTGAGGTGGAAGATGGAAGTGGTGAGTGGTTTGATAAAAGGTGGATGTGGTGAAAAGGAGCGTAGATGTGGGTGACTGTGGGAAAGGGTAGAGGTCAAAAATAGGAAAACAGGTAAATGGGCCAGGGTCAAAGGTAGTGGCAGTCAAACACACGCACATGTTATAAATTGTGACATGGCTCCAGGTTGAAGAGCTTGCAAACTCTACATCGTCCAAGGTCATTAGGTTTATCCGAACAAGGTTGAAGTGATTCTGGTATCCAAGGCATAGGATATGGTGTGGAAACACAACATAGGTCAGGTGTAGGAACGTTTAGGTATGTTCCGGTACACCAAAGGTTAGGTCAGGATAAACAACATGACAATAGGCAAGGTAAGGTCATTAGGTCAAACAACACGGGTAACAGTGTCATAAGGTATAGCGAGCACATGAGTTCATAGGTCACTAACAATGTTCCGGGTCCAGGGAGCTAGGTCACGACATGGGTAGGGCCGAGGTACTGGTAAAATAACAAGTCCCTAAATGCAATTAAGGATAGGGATAGGTAATGTAGGCTTGGAGGTAGGTTGCGATAAGGGTGGGTAAGGTCAAATGGTGGTGGGGAAGGGTAAATTTTGGTCAGAAATGGGGAAAGGGTATTGACAAGAGTATGACAGGTAATCGATGCTGGTCATACTGAACCGGTGACGGTCTAGGAAACTGACCATGGTTTGTTAGGGCACATGACCAATGTTAGTTTAGGTACAACCGACCACGGTGTGCTAGGGCACAGGACCGATGTCAAGTCTAGGTATAACTGACGCTAGTTAGGTCAGTGTGGGTATATAAAAGAGAAAAATCTGTATAATATGGATTCATTTGTATGTTTTGTCTTTTGTGAAAATGACGAGAGCACGAGAATTTTGTGCCATGTTAAGAGGAAAGTACGTGGGGCTGTACTGAGCTGAGGTGGAGAGATCAGGTTGGTTAGATGGGCCAGGTAGATAGGGTCCACAGATCGGGAAGAAGGAGGTGATTGGTAGAGAGGTTGGAGGTTGATTTGGACATGGCAGAGGCAGGAGAGGGTTCGGGTGGACCACCAGCACAACAACCAGATGTGCCACCTCGGAGGTGGCGTCGAGATGAGGTAAGATCTAATCTCTTTGTTGTTTTGGTTATATGTAGAGGGGAACATGGGTCGGGGGGTTTGGGTAGGGTAGAGAATTTGAAATTTGGGGTGAAAATGGAGGAAATGAGGGAGGGGGAAAGTTCTAGGTGGTAGATAGGGGTGGGGAGGGTTTTTAGGTTAGCTTTGGGTAGGGTAGAGTAGGTGTATAGGTTAGATTTAAAAAAATTGGAAAATAGGGGGGGTTTTAACGTATTCAGCCTTGCGAACAGTGACCGACGCTGGTCAAGGGTTGGCCGACGTTGGTGGTATTTGGATGACATCGGTCAAGTAGTAGGTGACCGATGCTGGTTGTGTGTGACCGATGATGGTCACTGTTGACCGGTGCCGGTCAGATTTTGGGAAAATGGGTCAATAGAGAGAAAAGGTAAGAAGTAAGGATATGTTGGGAGGTGTAAAGGTAGGTTTTGTGAGAGGAAAATAGGGGAATAAGTATAAATGGCATAAATAGATTGGTCTAGAAAAGGGGTAATCTGTAGGGTGGGTGGAATAAGTAATGAGGTTTGGAAACAAGGTTTATTAGGTAAGGAGTGTGTTTGGTATGGGGGGTTCTGACAATAGTATGTTTGGTTGGATGTAGGTGAGGGATCAGTTATGGATGTGGATAGGGTACCACCTTTATTGCTAGATGTTCGGGGAGATGTGATTGATGAGGAGTGGTGGCATGTGACTGAGGTGGGTCTGATTGGGATTCGACATTATAGGCATATAGCTCATGTGATCCAAGTTTGATGGTCACTCTCATCGATAGATGGGATTCCGTGACCAACACGTTCCATTTGCCGATAGGTGAGATGACCATGACTTTGGAGGACATCTACAGGATTCTGCGGCTACCGATAGTAGGGGCGTAAGTGTATTCTATTTCTTCTGAGGAAGCAGAGGAGTTGATGCTGACAGTATTTTCAGGGAGGGGATGGCGGAGATGAGGTTTCATAGTGCCAGCAACCTGAGCTATGGCAAGATGTACGCGGCTCATCCGGAGGAGATGAGGCTAGTAGTTTTGATTATGGAGGTAGTGTGTTGTTTTGCACTACCAGATGTAGAGGGTGGGAGATTCCCATGAGCACTGATGGGGGTCCTACATGATATGATGGAGGATAGGACCTGCTTCACTTGGGCACCTGCATACTTGGTACAACTATATATAGGGAGCTATGGGCCTATGGGAGACTACAGAGGTTCAGTTATGTTGCATGTTTCTTCTTCATTGTTGGGCATACGAGAACATCATGTGTGTTCATTTCGATTGGTTGCCCTAGGATGGATGCATTTGAGCCAGGTGTGCTCTGGGTTGGTTACAGGTGATGGGTGCCAGTTGGTGGGGTACACCAGCAGGCTGAGGGCTACGCATGATGTAGTCCATTACAGGTAGATATTAGAGGGGTTGTCTGTGTGGACATCATTTGGAGGCCATATGTGGGGTTTCCATCATATAGGCATATGGCTGATGAGCTAGACAAAACTACAGCTACTCTGTTGGATAGAGGGGCGCCGTGTAGGAGAGCACGAGATGATACCCATTGATAGGGTTAGATGGATGAAGTTTGGGTTGCCACAAGATGTACCTCCACCATTCCCATAGTACAGGAGGGATGACATGGAGAGGCCTATGCCTCTACCATAGCTGACCATGCCAATAGGGTAGGAGGAGCAGGTGGTTGACTGGTGGATTGATGATGCCAAAGTTATGGATGGGTATAGGCAGTGGTGGGCAGCACACTACGTGAGCCATACCACTGAGGCTGGGGTATCCAGATTTAGCCACCATCACTGTTCAGAGGGACACCCTACAGGGGCAGGTGGCTACCCTGGTTACACAGTTGGGGATAGTGCAGGGGAAGTTGACAGGATCAGAGGCACATGTGGCCACATTGCAGGCATAGGTGGCCACTCTATAGGCCCAGGTAGCGCAGGGATAGGTACCCACATAGGGTGGGGATGGGGATGGGGTACAGGTGGCCACCCTACAGGCACAATTATAGGTTTACTAGTTGGCCACAGGTAGGTTACGACCCTTTAGGCCCAGATACAGGCACAGGTACAGGTTCCCTCAGGATAGGCACAGGCACAGGGACATGGTCCCTCTTTACAGGTACCAGTGGGACAGGGTCCTGAGAGACAGGCACAGGGGCCAAGGCTGATGGCTCCACCATAGATAGTACTGATAGGTAGGTTGAGGGATGCCTTAGGCAAGGTCAGGTATTATCATGATATTTTGATGGCTGCAGGGATAGATTTTCTATCCTATGGGGAGTATAGAGCACAACAGGCCTCGAGTGAGAGGACCAGGTCATGTACCCATAGTGTAGAGAGTACAGGGGGCCAACAAGCCCCGAGATAGGGTCAGGGTGAGACTACCAGTGCACGGAGCCAGCTCCAGGTGAGGGCCATCAGAGGATAGATCAGGTGAGGTGGAGAGAGGTTGGTAGGGCACCCCACTGGAGGGGAGACAGAGGAGACTGATGAGACATGGATGGATATCAGGTGGGGTGATGATTAGTCATCATTGATGATCAATGTATCCATGTTTTTGACATATTTTTGATATGTATACCAACCTACGTGCCGAAGATGGTGAGGATGTAGATGAGAGTTTTTGTTATTTTTGATCATATACCGAACTTGCGTGCCGAAGATGGTGAGGCTGTATATGAGAGATTTTGAGAGATTGTGATTATTATTTGTATCTATGTTCACATGTATTTTTACACAGACTTTCCGATTTATAGATGATGGTATTTATAGTATGGATGGTGTACTTGTTTTAATTTTCATTGCTATATATATAGGTGGAAATCAAGTGGATTAGGCCTGATAGAGTCAAGGTCGTGTAGGCATGGCAGAGTTAAGGTTTGGTTTAGGCATGGTCAGGAGTCATGGTGTTAGTTTAGGCATGGTGGAGTCAGGTTGATTTAGGCATGATGGAGTTAGGTTGATGTAGGCATGGTTGAGTTAGGTTGATTTAGGCATGGTGGAGTTAGGTTGATTTAGGCATGGCATGGTGGAGTTAGGTTGATGTAGGCATGGTGGAGTGAGTTAGGTTGATTTAGGCATGATGGAGTTAGGTTGATTTAGGCATGGTTAGGCATGATGGAGTCAGGTTGATGTAGGCATGGTGGAGTCAGGTTAGGTTGATTTAATGGTCGATTTAATGTCTAGGTTTTTGGTAACATGAGAGACAAATGTTGATGTATATACTGGGTATGGTTTTTAATTTCCAAATTTGTGCCATAATGGAAATGTGAAAATGATAAATGGATAATTTGATGATGTAATAAAATGTGTATGAGTAGATGCTTATTAGGTTTAATTTCCAGCTATTGATATAAAATAGAAACTAACCAGGGTAGAATGTGAATAGGAAAGGGAAAGGGAGAATTGGTTAGGGTAAAGAGTGGCTGAGCTAACCTCCAAGGGCCCCATGCCCTCGGAGTGCTGCCTACATAGTCCCAACAAAAAGGGACCTCAGGCCAATGTAGTTCTCCCATAAGCTAGGGAAGATTGTGATGAAGTAGAGGAATGGATTGATAGGCATTTAGGCATGGGTGAATGTAGGTCATAGGCATGATTGAGTGGTTGTTAAATATAGGTGTCGATGAGCTGGTCCTGTATAGGATAATCAATAAGTAATGAGGAAGGTAGATGGTAAGAGGTGGTAAAAGAGCCACTTAATTGATAAGAACCCTAATGAGTCGATCATACCTAAGAGGGGCTCATGAACAAAAGACCCTAAAGGCATTGCATAATGGACCATTCTAAAGGTGAAGAAAGTCACATTATCATGAAATGTCACATTTGTGGCAAGTCCCTTGAGTAAAGAGGAAATTAGGTAAAAAGGCAAGGAGGTGAGAATGGGCGATTGAGTGTAACTTAGTGTATGACAACGTGTCTTTCGGAACAAGAAACCAAAAATCAAGAATAGAGCAAGTCCATGACGAAAATTTCATCCTTTTCTTCATTTGTTTGTTTATAATAGACTGATCGATGCAGGAAGTCTATATGGGATGAGTATATTATCTCCTTGAGGTCTTCATGAAGCTGATCGATGTGGGAAGCTTCTGGATATTTATTACATTTTTGTAATGACTTTATATAGCTGTCCTTCAAGGGAGAAGTCTATTTATAGCTGTGGAATTAGAGTGAAGAGATGTCCCTTTTGAGGGAGTCATCTTTTGCTGGAAGTTTGACTCAAGGAGTTGTATCCCTTTTTGTTTTTGGACGTTTAAGTCATGGACAAGACTATAGAGGAAGATTAGGTTCTTGTTTAGAAGACAAGACCGTAACACACAAAAATTAACTATGAAAGAGGTGGTTTCGAGTGATGAATGACCATGGGATTCCATCTTGAAGAAGATGAAAAGTATCCATGAGAATCATGCTATGAGTAGAGCCGTGGTACTCATATTGAAGATAGGGCTGAAAGGTGACGGGAATCACATGATTCTTTTTGAGTCATGGATCCTCAAAAATGGGTAATATGGAAGGTGAACAACGCTCAAGGGATGAGTGATCAACTGACAAGAAAGTGATATAGGACTCGATATCAAACAATAAAATGGTCGAAGATGTAAGGCATTAAGGGGCTCAGGTTCGGGTTTACCTTCGAGTGAAGACAAATGATAAGCACCTGATCCATAGGCATGGGTAACGATATAGGGTCCAAGCCAATTAGGAGAAAATTTTCCCCGTTTACTTTTCTCCTCTTTAGTTACATGTTGATTTTCTTTCAAGATGAGGTCACCGACCTGAAAGGTTCATTCATGAACACATTTTTCATATGCACATTTGATACATTTTTGGTAGATTTGGAGATGGTCAAGAGCATTGAGACATCATTCATCTAATAACTCAAGTTGTGCCAAATGATCTTGGCAAAAGTCATCGTCGTTGAGCATGTCTTGTAGTGAGATGCAAAGAGATGGAATCTGGACTTCAAGAGGTAAGACAACCTTGGTACCATAGACCAGAGAAAAGGGTGTGGCAGCCGTCGAAGTGTGAATACTAGTACGATAAGCCCACAAGGCGAAAGGGATGTGCGTATGCCAATCTTTCCTAGTATCGTTGACTACCTTCATAAGAATTTTGTTCAAGGTTTTATTGGTTGATTCAGCTTGACCATTGGTTTGTGGGTAATAAGGTGATGAGAAACTGAGTTGGATGCCAAAAGTGTCACATAGTTTGCGTAGGGTTTTGTTTTTGAATTGTTTTCCGTTATCAGTGATAAGGTGGTGAGGAACACCAAAATGACAAATGATGTGATGGTTGATGAATTCACATATTTTCTCAGCTTTTGTAGAAATGAGAGGAATGGCCTCTACCCATTTAGTGTAATATTCGGTAGCGGTTATGATCCATTGGTGGCATTGTGAAGAATGGGGGTTGATCTCACCGACAAGATCCAAACCCCATTGAGAGAAAGGCCAAAGGTCTCGTGTGACCTGCAAGGCATGACTAGGTGTGTGATGGAGATTAGCATGTTGCTTGGCATTTCACGCAACGTTTGACATAATCACAACAGTTGCAATTTAGGTTTGGCCAATAATAGCCTAGGTGAAGGATGCATTTTGCAATGGCTAAACCACTAAAGTGACCTCCACAAATTCCATCGTGGACTTCCTTAATGGTGTAGGGAATTTCAGAACTCGTAAGGCATCGTAAGAGAATGTCGTCAAAGCCACACTTGTAAAGAAGACCACCCATGATGACATAATGGGAGACACTTTTAAGAAAGGCACATTGTCCATTACGAGTGAGATCAGTGGGTAAAATGGAAAGGGAAAGATAGTCTGCATATTGCTTATACCAAAGGTCATGTGGGTCAGGGGAAATGGTTCCGATGGAGTAGACCTCATGAGGTAAATAAGAGGGTGATTGTAGCCTTTGTATGGTGACAAATATTTTAGAGTCAGCGGGCGAAGCAGGTATCTGAGAAGCCAAGCAGGCCATGGTATCTGCAAACTTATTGGTAGAACATGGGGTGGTTTGAAGTGTATAATGGTCAAAGGTGGTCAAAAGTATGTCTACATGCTGCTTATACTTTTGAAGGATCTCATTACGACATTGGTATAGACCATTGACTTGGTTTATGACCAACTGAGAATCACCAAAGATATTAATTGTTTTAACATCTAAGGCATATGCAGCCTGGAGACCCAATACGAGTGCTTCATATTCCACAATATTGTTTGTACAATCAAAATCAAGTTTGAAAGACAAAGGCATAGGTTCACCCTCAAGGGGAATGAGGATAACACCAGCCCCACCCCCACGCTGACACTTGGAGCCATCGAAGAAGAGTGTCATTTGGTAAGTGGGTTCGTCCAGGGAAAGGGTAGCTATAGACTCGTCTGGGAAGTCAAAGTTAGATGGTTGATCACTGGAAATAGGTGCATCAGCCAGTTGGTCAGCGATAGCCTGGCCCTTAATGGACTTTTGATGAATGAACTCAAGGTCAAGGTCAGCAAGAAGCATAAGCCAACGTGCAACACATTGATGTTGATAGGGTTTGGCATACATATAGTGTAATGGGTCAGTATTAGTAATGACGAAGGTTTTGTGATTGAGTAGGTAATGGCAGAGTTTGGTGGCAACAAAACTAAGGCTAAGCAGAGTTTTTTGGCATGGGTATATCTAGTTTCATAGTCAAGAAGGGTGCGACTGATGTAATAAACTACTTGCTCTCGGTGCTGCTCATCGTGATGAGCGAGCATGGCACCTAGAGAATGGTCAGTGGCAGAAATATATAGGTAAAAGGGCTGGTCATCCTTAGGAGGAATGAGCACTGGTGGTTGAAGGAGGTATTGTTTTAAGGCTTCAAAGGCTTTATGACATTCATCATCCCATTTGAAGGACATGTCTTTCTTGAGCAGATGATGGAATGGTTGACAACGGTCAGAAAGTTGTGAGATAAAATGATGAATGGATTGTAACTTTCCTTGTAGGCTTTGAAGTTGATGGAGATTAGTGGGTGGAGGCATTTCCAGAATGGCCTTGACTTTAGCAGGATCAACTTCTATGCCCCGTAAAGAAACGATGAAACCTAGGAGTTTTCTAGAAAGTACCGCAAAGACACACTTCTTTGGTTGAAGATGCACACAATACTTGATGAGTCAGTCAAAGATGACTTTAAGGATGGAAAAGTGTTCGGTTCGATGTTTAGATTTAGCTAGAAGATCATCTACGTAATCTTCCAATATGTGATGCATGATGTCATGGAAGATGTAAGTCATGGCTCGCTGATATGTAGCACCAACATTTTTGAGGCCAAAAGGCATGACTCGATAGTAGAAGGTCCCCCAAGGGGTGATGAAGGTAGTCTTGTGTTGATCCTCTGGAGCTAGTAATATTTGATTGTAGCCCGAGAAACCATCCATGAGTGATAACATTTCATGGCCAAGTGGTGAGATCAACTAGTTGGTCAATGCCTGGTAGTGGGAAATCATCTTTGGGATAGGTGAGGTTGAGGTCATGGAAATCTTTGCAAATGTGGAGTCCCCTTGTCACCTTTGTGATAGGAATGATGTTAGAAATCCATTGGGGATAATCAATGGGTAGAATGAAGGAAACCAAGAGAAGGCACTGAAGTTCTTCTTTGACCAGAAGAGCAATGTGAGGATGCATTTTCCGTAACTTTTGTTTGATGGGTTTGGTATCAGGGATGGTTACAATATTGTGGACCATGATTTTTGGGTCAATACCAGGCATATCGGCATAGGACCAGGAAAACACGTTGCTATGGTCCCGAAGGAAAGAGGTGAAGGCTTCCTGTTTAGTAGCGTCTAAGGATTGGCCGATCTTTAGAATGTGTGGGTCGTCCTGAGTGTTAATGTTGATTTCGATGGTCGATTCATTCAACATGGTTTGCATCTCAGAGGGTAATGACCGATGAATATAAGAGTCTTCCGCACCAAGGTAGGTGAGGATGGACTCATCATTCCTTGACATTGAATGACGTTAATAGAAGGTGTATCGTCATCGATCATGTCAGGATACAGGAATGGGAGAGAAGAGGGAGCTTCACCATCATGTTGATAGGTCAGCGGTCCCAAGGAAATGGTGTTTACGAAAAAAAAAGTTAGGAGGAATAGATTCAGGATCTATGGACTCCGTGGGTGAAGATGGTAATGTGGGTGAATGAGATGGGGAAGATTTCCCATCCTGGATGAGGTCGACACAAACCTTCTTGGAGGGTGGAGCATCAAAACCAATGCCACTACGGTCATTGTGTTTACGAGAGGTACAAGAAATGACAGTATGGTGGCCCTGTTCATAAAATCCAAAGCCAAATCCTTTCCACGTGCACCGGTGGAGGAAAGTGTGAGCGAAGCGGCAGTTAGTGAGGGAGTGTAGGTCAGATGAAAATGGTTGGGCTTGGGATGGAGGTTCAGGTTTATAGGTGGCCATATCAAGTCCCCCATATGTTAGATTGGTGTGAAGGTGGGGAGGGCCATAAGGAAAAACATCACCGATGTGGATGTCATAGCTGGGGTGTTGATGCAGATTCCCATACTCTTGTGGGGTGAGGAAGGTGTCGATATTGTATAGGCGGTATTCCCCCAGAGTGAGGCATTGAAAAACACCTTCTAAGGGATCAGTAGTCAGTATGTGGGTAGCGGGGATAGATGGCTCGCTAGATGATGGGGAAACAGGTGCGTCAGTGGTAGAGGCTACAGTTGCAGTGGGGATAACAAGGTTAGATGCAACAGAGGTAGTGGCAGTTTTGGTGGATTGGCTTGTGGGTGAAGGTGAAGTAGGGATGGTGGCAGATGCCTTGACTGGTACAAGTACATCATTAGGCCGGTATAACATGTTACAGGTCTTGAAAGGTGATGGGTCGGTAGGGATGGTGTAATTATGTCCCTCATGCTCAAATTTGAGGCAGCGGTGTAAATTCGAAGGGACACAACCCATGGCATGGATCCAAGGTTGGCCAAGCAACAAGTTATACTGGAACTCCCCTTCTAGGACATAGAAAAGTTCTGGGATAGTGCGGGGACCCACGTGGACATGGAGAACAATGGTACCCAGGGTAGAGGTCATGGCGTCATTGAAGGAGCAACATAACTGGGTTACCATGCATGTAATTGGCAGGTATTCACATTTGGTCATATGCATGGGAGGAGATGATGTTAATGCTAGCACCACCATCGATCATAACATGTGTATGCATATATTATCGATAAAGATAGAGATGAAAAGAGTGGGGTCAGGGTCGTCAGACTGGAAGGGAGCAATCTCTTCATCTGAAAAGTTGAGGGCATCCACTTGGTGAGTAGGTGGAGGTGTAGAGGAAGGTGATGACCTAGTGAGAGAGGCTACGTGGTGAGGGGTAATGATGGAGGCTACGGGTGTGGGGTCATTTGGTAAGACTTCAATAGATTGAAGGACCTCCATGAGGGCTTGACGATGTGACTCCGAGGTTTGGACGAGGTCATATAAAGACATTTTGAGGGGGGATTGGTGTAGTTGTTTTAGCATTGTGCGATGTGTGACCCCATCAGAAATAGGATATGCAGGACCTCGAATGGTGACTTTGGGTATGGGTGCGGATGGTATGTTGGGTACAAGGTTGGTTGATGGGCCAGTTGCTTTTTCCTTGCCCTTGTCTTTCTGAGCATGGTGGCAATGTTGATCATGTTAATCTGAGGGGAGGTGGATGAAGAGGGTGTGTCATGGAAGGTATAGCGGCATGAGGGACAAAAACCCTAGTGGGGGATACGATCCTTGTGAAATGAGTAGGGCGCATTGGCATTTGGGTGGTGGTTTGGCCAACTCTCTTATACGGACCATGTTAATCTCGAATCTCAGGGGTGGATCAAAGAGTTATGTGGGGTGGAGATTTTGGTCACTGAGTAGGTAATGGAAGAGGCTCTGTGGGAAATTGGTGAAGGTGAAATGGGGTCCTCATCAAGAAGATCATCATCATCAAAATTTTCTTCGGGAGGACACAATTGGACAAGAGTGGTTTTTAAAGCCTTACAGTTCTCTACATCGTGTCCTGGTACATGATGGTAGGCAAAATTTTGGTTTCGTCAAACCCTTTTGGTTTGGGTTTGAGTGGGTCATAAGGTCTAAGAGGTGGTAATGTGATGACAGAAGTTTTGAGGAGATTGGTTAAGATTTTGGCGTAGGATCCTGCTAGTGGATCACAATGGGAGGTGAATGTGGGTTTGGGTACAGGTACAACTGATTGTGGAGGAAGAGGCTTTACAGGAGGGGGAATGGGTTGGTTTACTAGTTTGGTGTGTGGAGTGGTCTTAGGTCTTGGTTGCATCTTCTTGGGTACGGGCATGGTAGAAGAGCTAGCGGCAAGAAGGTTTGGTTGGTTTAACTACCTTATTGGAGGGTAGCATATTTTTAGCTTTAGGTTGCATCTTTTTGGGAAACGATGACATGGGTGTATGAGATGTGGAGGGAAAAGTAGATGGTGGAAGAGGACAGGTTACCCATGGGGGTAACCGAGGTGCTGTGGAGGTGGGTGGTGTAGGTTGGGCAGGAGGCGTGAGTGAAAGAGAAGAAAGTGTCATGGGTAGTGAAGAAGTTATGGACGGTAGTGGAGGTATGGGTGGTAAGAAGGTTACGGGTGAGGGTGGAAGTTGTGTGGGTTGCTTGGGTATATTAGAGGTCATGTGATGAGGAAATGGGTTGCTGGGTTCTTGGTTTACCGGTGGATGGGGGTTGCTTGGCCAGGGTCGAGGGGTGAGGTCCTAGGATGGACGGAAGGGGTGAAGGTGATAATGGCATGGTAGGTGAGGTTGGTGTATGAGGCCTAGGAGATTGGATCTTCTTTTTAGGGGCCAGGGTAAGTTTAGTGTTAGTTTTGGAAGATGTGGCTAAATCTAATTTGATGGGTGGGTGAGTAAGGCTAGCTGTCGGTATGACCCCCAAGGTAGTGATAGGTTTAGGTAAGGGAGATGATATAGGCGAGGGTAGGTGTTTGGGTGTAGATGTATGTTGGGTTATGGGAAGAGGTGTGAGTTGGGCCATGGGTGGTGACATGGAAGGTGTTGCAATAGTCATGGTTGTGTTTGGTTTGGTCGCTCAAAACACTTTTGGATAGATAGTGGAGGTGTCAGTGAGGGACAACTGCATTTGTGTTGAAACAGAAGTAGAAGGCATCCCCAAAGTAAGGCTCTATCGACATAGTCCAGGCGATCAGCCAAGCATGAAAATGGTACCGTTGTAAGTGGGGCTGATGTGGATCAAGTTGCAATTCCCGTAAAATGTGTTTGAGATATAGGGAAATGGCTAGCCTCAGACTCTGTGGGTAAGAGAGCCGAAAGCAGATCAACGGGATCTTGAAGGTCCGATGGTGAATGGTCATCTAAGGTAATGGTATTTCTATAGGATCCTCTATGGGTAGAGGAGAGGATGGGCCAGATGAGGTGGAATCTCCTTGTGATGGTGTAGGTTGTGGACATGCATCTCCTATGAGTAGGAGAGGTGCCACTGACAACTGCTCAGAAATTTGAGGGGTCAAAGGTGGCGTGCTAATTATAGGATCTTCCATGGGTGAAGGAGAAAATGAAGGGGGTTCCTCTGTGGGTGGAGGAGTAGATGAAATAGGTCCTTGTGTAGGTAGTGGAGCTCAGGCTAAGATTTCATCTATGGAAGGAACATGAGGCAATTGGGAAGCAACTGGTATGTCATCAAAAATAGCATGGACCTCACAGGACATTGCTATCATTGTTTGAAGTGTCACCAGCTTGGTTGGAAGATGGGGCATGATTAGGAAATGGCTTCTTGAAGATATGTAGGTTTTGGTTAGCGGGTGCATTCGGGCTATCCAAGACTAGATCTTTGTTGTCTAACATTTCTTGGATGATATTCTTGAAGGTGATGCAGTTATTGTCGCTATGACCTTTGACACGATGATAGTTGCAAAAGTCATGTTCCTTATACCATGCGGGCATGGGTCACTCAGGGTCAAAACCAGTATGTGGTTTTATAGGTGGAAGGGTAATGACACCAGCCTTAACAAGCTTTTCCAAAATAGAAGAGTAAGATTCTCCTATCAAAGTGTACTTTCATTGTTCTCATCTGAACTGGAAAGCTTGGACAGGAGAGAGATTAGAAGGAGGTTTGGCTGGGTTTGATTGATGAGGGGGACCAGCCTTGAGAACTATGGACATTGGCAGATCCTTTGGGTTTTGAATAGTTGTTTTGGGGTTTCAAAGATGAAGAAGCATCATTTGATTTGAACATGATGTTCTTGTTACGAAGTTGAATTTTCTTCTCTTTGATAGCACAAATTTCCAATTTTCATGCCATGGTGAATGCCTCGTCAAAAGTGTGAAAGGTTTGCACCTGCAGAGTTGGTGAGATGTGTCTTGTGCAAGCCTGAGTAAAAAAATCTATGAGTTCAGTTTGAGGTAATTGAAATGTGAGCTGGTTAATTAGGCTGCGCCAGCGAGTGACAAAGTCAGTGATAGACTCATCATCGTACTGTCGTGTGGAATAAAGATCAGTCATGGTAACCTTCTTAACAATGTTGATGGAGAAGTGATCTAAGAAGGCTTGGGCTACTTGATTAAATGAGTAGATGGAGTGTCTTGGTAGCCCACTGTACCAGTCCAATGCAGGTCCTATCAGGGACATCGGGAAGGTTCATAGGAGTAAAGCATCATCATGGGCGATCAGGTAACACCCATGTTTGAAAGACCGCAAATGTTGTTGTGGTCTTCTTTACTATTGAAACAGTTGAATTTTGGCATTTCCCAATGTACAGGGTATGGGTGAATAGGGATGGATGGATGAATGGGCTCATTACAGATTTCATCATAGGTGAGAGAATTACATGAGCCCAAAACTGATGCTTCCAGTGTCTACATCCTTTCCATCATTGATTTGATGAGGTCATTGGTAGGTTGTGGTGGAAGGGTTCCTCCTGTGGCATAAGGGGGCTGGTATTGAACCTGTGACATGGGTGGCATTCCATTGTATGGTGATGCCAAATAGGGAGGTTGAGAATAGGGGACTGATATAGAGGGTATGTATCCAGAATGGGTGACAGATGAGATAGGGGGTTGTTGATAGTATGTGTATGTAGGTGGGATGGTCGTAGTGACTCTAGTAGTGATTGGGGGTAGTGTTTGTGGGATGGAGAGGACAAGATTCTGGAATGGAGTAGGGGTCACCGACACCATGGGTGGTTGTGTTGCAATGGGTATTTGTGAGACAATGGGTGCGGATGGGGTTATGGTCTGGGTGGTCGATGAGGGGACAACAGATACTACAGGTGCGAGTGATACTGCAGATGCAACGGTCATGGTGGGTATGGGTCCTAGCTGTGAAACCACTGGGGGTGAAGCAGGTGAAGGTAACACCACATTATTAGGGGCTGATGCAGAAGTGGGAATAAGGGCAGGAGAGATGGATACATGCATGCCATATATCAACTGACCTGAGGAGTCCCGGGTGGAAGAGTGGGAAAGGTAGAACTGTAAGGCTGTGGGATTCTGATCAAGGAGTCATGCAAATTCCTCATCACCTGTGGAAATGGTGGTAGGTAGGGTTGGATCCATGGGTGATAGGATAGAGGGTGGTGAAGGACTAGGTGGGAGTGGTTGACAACTTGCGTGAAATATAAGAGTGTTAGCTTGATTGCGAGTCAACACCATGTGAATGAATGTATATCAGGTGATGTTGTATCCTACAGATGACACAGAAAGTAGTGAGAATGAAGAAAACAGGTGTCTATAGGTAGATTTGGGTAATATATCAGTTGATGTTCAATACAGGGTAACCGACACCGGTTAAGGATGACCGATGCCAGGTTCAGGGGTAACCGAGGTCGGTTACTGTGAGACAGGAACAATTTTATCAAATGAGGAAAATACTGGTGATGGTCAGATGAACAAGTTGTATGATGACTGTTTATCAAAGCAGAGAGAGTACAGAGACTCACAGGAACTCTGACAACAAAGAAAATGAAATAAGGGTTCTTTAGGCAATTTAACCCAAAAGAACAGAAAACTGATGCCGGTTAAGAAAAACCGATGCCGGTCAGGGGTAACCGATGCCGGTTACTGTGAAAATTGGAAAGATGTAGAAAAATGGATTGTTGTGAATTTTAGTGAGATAAATAATCAACCCAGAGGTCTGGAGATGATGCAATGAAGTCCTGACACACTCAGAAGAAGTCAGAATACTCCAACTGTGATTGTGGAGTGTGTAAGGCAACAAAATGGAAAAATGGAGAAGCGTATCCTCACACCTCAAAATGCACGTCAATCAAACACTAAAAACACATGTACCTAACAAGTGATTTTTAATGTGTTGAGCTTATGCTATTTAGAAGACTGACTCATGAATTTAGAATAGAGTTTTTGGTGAGGAAGGCTTCCTACGAAGAAGGATATCTAAAAGGAGAGGTTTCAGGTATGTTATGGTGGGGGCGGGCCGTCCTCTGAGATAATGACTCGACAGAGGTAACGAGCTGGGGAGTACCTACCAATCTGATCATGTGTGATCACTGACAGGTGTTCCTAGGTAAGATGTTGTTTAAGAAAGATGTGTATATTTCAATTTTGTGCAAGTTTGGTAAGACACAAGAGAGAGAGAGAGATGTGCTTTCTATGATTCTTTGTGTCAACCATCAGCTGGGCATGACTTCCAGCATATAGGTTGCCCTCATTTTAATGTGAGCTAAATGCAGTAAATTAGAATGTAATGCAACCAATTTTAAGCCCAAATCGAAAAGATTACGTTCGATGAAGCAAATGATGAATAGGAGAGGGTATGCTCTTTCACTAAATGCAGAAAGCAAGAAAGAAGAATGATTCCTTTTAAATGCACCAAGAGAAATGTTTCTTTTAGAGAAATTAGAAAGAAGAGAGGATTACTAGGGAAGAAAATTACTGTGTAAGCCTTTTAAAGGGAAACAAACACACAAAATTTCACCTAGAAATGAAGAAAATGCAATAGAACCCCTGATGGGTCCCACCGGGCATGCCAAAATGTTTCACCATTTTCTTTACATTTTTGAATGATGAAATAGATAGGGTTATGGGCTAGGAGGAATACCTATTAAATGGGTTGGTTGATGGTTGATGCATGCGTTCTGACTTCTTGATCCAGTGCCGATTGTGAGAGCTTCCTTTTGGCTAGGAGGAACTACCTGTAATAGAAAACAAGACCACAAAAGAGAAGTTAAATGATATATGACAGTGGACTGCCTAGCGTATGCTAGTTCCAGGAAGTGTGATACTTCCTAGATGGCTGTCAATCCACTGTTTAAAACAAATTAATGTGAGAAATAAGTAAATTCCTACTGTAGTTGATATGATTTAGGTATCTCATTCAAGTACAATAAGAAAATCCAATCACAACAGGCTAGGCTATAGTTGGATCTAAAGGATGAGGTAACTGTCAAGGTACTGGGACTGGTCAGGGTCTGATTCTAGGGTTGTTTAGGTCAATTGGTAGGAGGTTGTTTGGCTCTGTTCTTGGGTAGGGTATAAAACATAGAGACCGACATCGGTCTTGTATGACCGGTGATGTTTTATGTAGAACCAACGATGGTTATGGGTAACTGGCGTCGTAAGGTCGGGTGTAATAACTCAAAGAGATCATGATTGCAAGGTTTGATCTAGGATTTGATAGAGATGGTAGGGTGGATAAGGAGGTTTATAGAAGTCTCAGGTGTATTCAGGGATGAACAACAGGCAAGGATGGGTGATTTGGTGGTGTGGGTAAGGAAATGGTTGGGTTACAGGTTGGTAAGGGATAGAAGAATGAGCATGCAAAGTGTAGATTAATAACATGGAGTAACAAAAGCTACTAACTGAAATAATAATGTTGGTTAGAATGATACACTTACTGTGATGCAGACTGGATGGCTGAATGGTAATGGTAGTTGATCAGAAGGATGGTATTTGGTACCATAGCAGTGAATCCTAGAATGCTTCCATGAGTGCAATGCTTCTGGATTTGTCCTGGTGCTGGCTGTGGATGTCTGGGTGCATGAAAAGACTTTGGTTCTACTTGCATGCAACTCCTTTCTCTTCTCTTGCTCTCAGAATGTGCCAACCTCTCAAACAAGGTTGCTAAGGTGAATAAATGGTAACCGACGATGGTTCCATCTTGACCGGCGTCGGTTTAGGTCTGACCGGCATCGGTTAAGGTGGGATTCCCTAGGTTTACTAAAATGGGTAGATCTTTCTAATTTCTTGGGCCAAGTTGGTTTGTTGTCACGGATCAGAATGGAAGCTTCCCTTCTAATGAGCGGGAATGTGGTTAGAGAAATCTTAGGCATTGATTTTAGGGTTAGACCAAATCTTAGCTCATTAAGGCAAGTAAGACTTAGTTATTGTTAGTTATGGAAACATGCCAAGAATAGGTCTAGGGTGAGGTGGTTGGATGAGGTGTCTAGGTGAGGTGGAAATTAGGTCAATTAAGGTAATAAAATAATGAAATATTGTGAGGATGAGGATTAATTTAATTAAAATAATTAAATTAATATTAATGTGGGGTGAAAGGGGCCATGGTTAGGTGCCCATGTTTAAGTTGGTTATCTGATCAGGGGCTAAGGGGAATGTAACCAAATTTAGGTCACCTTCATTTCATAGGTATTCCTCCTCACCTTAACTCATCTTTTTTTCTCATACGTATGTAAATTATCAGTGAAACAAGTTGATTAGATTCAATGAGTTATATAGATGGAATAGGAAAAAGTCTTATTCTCCCAAAAAACAATCACACGTTAGGGGAAACTAAGTCAGAGTGATGTGAAATTATCAAAAATGCATCATCGGGTTTTTGTAACAGTCAAGGATATTACTATAGTTCACCATTCATTTGATGATGTTGATTTTGCAGAGGGGATGAGCTTATCGGAAAAATGCATGTAATTATCAACACTCTATTTTTAAACTACATAGTTGTAAACGTTGGTTGCAAGATTGGTGTAATTTTAGGATGGAATGAATTGGCACAAGATGATGTATTGATGGAGAAATTTGGCTATTTGACTATAAAAAATAAAGTTAGAAGAGAGTGATTGAAGTGAATAAATCCCTCCACACTAAAATCAACAAAGAAATGAATAAATTTGTTTGAAACATAACTTAGAGCAGAATCTAGGGAGAGACGAAATAAGCATATGAATGAGAAAGAGGATATTGTTTATGATATCACCTAATACAAAGGAAAAACCTCACTTTCCCACAAAAATATAAAATCCATCTAAGATACTCTATGGGAAGAATAAGAAAATTTGGAGACTTTCATCACCAGGTTGGGAGAAAAGGAAAAATATTTATGGAAGGAACTCTCTAGAGGATGTGCAAGTAAGGGTGCGTAGAAACTCAAATTTGGAAATTTATCCTTTCACAATGGTGATCTTGACATTACACACTTGAATGCAAAAATACACTCTCTACACTTTTAATTAACACACCCTGTTAGATTTTGGATTACTTTATTATCTTTTCATGCATATTTGTCATCACTTCTTGAGGTTTTATATCGTAAAATGCATCTAAAAACATTTATCCTAATGATTGAGAAAGCCAAACTATGATTTTTACCTTTGGGTAAAAACCAAAAATTTGGGCCGGTTTGTCAAAATCTACATCCTTATCCTACTATGTAATTTTGGACCGACACATTATGCACTAAAATTTTCAATTGAATCCTATTCATATGGGCTAATATTCCCTCTTGGTCTACCTTTCATGACATAAAACTCATTGAAAACCTATATAAGTAAGTCAATCATACCTCATTTAAGGTCCAACCACTTTATGTTCTCCTTATGTTAAAGTAAACATAAAAGGCACTTATTTCTCCCTAGATAATGAAGTAACATGCAAATTCATTAGGACAATATCCTCTAAAGGTTTGGAGTCTCCTCCTAGGTCCCAGGAGTCTCTATCGTCTTTCCACAAGAAAGAAAAATGACCCTTCCTAAGTATTTGAGCAAGTGTGAAACTCAAGGAAGGCATTATTAAAGCATTGATTGTCAAGTATGATTGCAATATAATAGATATCACATGCTAGGAAAATGATGTGTGATTTTCATTCATATTTGGAGTAGTAGTGATGTCGGTAGTGCACAAGGGTCATCACAACCCAATTGATGTTTGTTTTGTAGGACTTCTCGTCCTTTGTTAGGGTTTCATATGATGATCGGTCAATTTAGAGATACTTGTTGTATGTGTGATCATAAGGGTTTCATAAAACTTGTTTTTTAGGCCATTGAAGGGCACAAGATGTTGTAGTGTCCAATTCTAAGAGGGTTCAAGACCGTATAAAAGGTCAAAATTATATACTACAAATGACCCTATTGTACTTTTCTGCCCAAGGAATTTCAAGTTTTAGAATTAGAGATAAAGCATCTTCAAGGTGGAAGAATAGCTTATTTATCCATTGTGCACATCTAAATGTCCTTCATTTTGAATTAAAAATCTAAGTGTACACTTTCCATCTTGTTTTGGAAAAAGAACCATTTTTAAAATCAATAGTCACTTTGTAAAGTATTATTCAGATTTGGGAAATTAATGTTGGAAGTTAATTATTAATCAAAATAGCCTCCTATTGTAATATTTCATCTTTTTTATGTATGTTAGTTAGGAACCCATTAAAATTTTTAAAAGGGAATAAAATAGGATTAAATCACTTAAAAAGTGAAATCAATTGGTGAAAAAATTTTAATCCTTCTCCTAATCTAAGATCTTACCAAGTTTCTATAGGTTAGTCCTACTGGCTTTAAAACACTAGTGTTGTATTAGGGTAGTGAAGTGTTTGGTTTGTGTGTAATTTTTTCTTGTGTATGATCATAGCTTGTTATTAGGATTTGTAGAGGAATAATGGTTATTATCCCTTTAATCAGGTCCATACCAATTATGAGGATGTAAAACATGTTACTCCATTTTTATATTGCCTTAGGGATGATGTAGTCTTTGATGATGATTTGGATCTTGCTTGTAAACCATTCATTGACCACCCTGCCCAATTTTGCACATCACCTCCTACTACTACTCCTAGAGATAGAGGGGCTTTCTAGATTATCCCAGGTGCACTCATTACCCACCTCTTGTCACTCATGAATACCCTAAGGATGGTCTTGAAGGTTGGAGTAATGACCATGAGCCCAATGTTATAGCTGACATAGAATCTAGTAATGATGTTATTGTTTCTAGTGCACATACTAATGATTTTCCTTCTATTTATACATTGATTGATGGTGTCCCTTATGTTTTTGAAGAAGCAATGATGTATTCCACATATAGCCATGATGTTTCTTTTTCCAATGCATGCTCTAACAATGATGATGTTTATACTCCTCTTGATTGCAAAAGTAATGATCTTGATTGTAAAAACTCTAATATCCTTATTACACTTTTATTATTCCATATTAATGTAAAAAGAATGATATTTCTTGTGAAAACCTCCATTTCTCTTACATGTATTTTTTTTTATCTAGATCATGTTGTGAATGATGCACATTGTGTTTCTCCTTCTCCTCCTGCAAGCAAATGTGATGATATTATTAGTACTTATTCTCTTCCACTTATAAATATTAATGCATGTAACAAGGTTGGTAACAAATACAAGCATGGTGATCTTCTAGTTAATTACTAAAATAGCCCACATGTTGATACATCTCCTAGTTCCATTGCCTTGCCTATTGTTGATACCCCTTTAACACCTACTCATGAAGCTAAGCCTAGGGCATAATTAGAAAAATCACCGCCCAACAATGTTCTTGGGCATGATAGTGTTCATATGGATACTTTTAATAGTAAAGGGAAACCTTTAAAAGGTAACCCATAAGTTCTCATGGTATACCCACTCAAGAGATTTTTTCCCTTACGCATGTCATAGGTGAGCTCCAACGTAATGTTCAAACTTTGAATTTATAAAGCAAGGAATTTTATGCTAGTATTGATTCTAATGTTATTCTTGTAAATCCTATTCCACATGGCCCTTATTTCAAATACCCTTCCCTAGATATTTTATCATGCATTCATTCTAGTTATTTGATGGGACTACAAATCCATACTTACATCTTCAACATTATTTAGTGGTCATGACTCCTTATATCAACAATAGGGCGTTGCTTAAGATTTTTTAGCTAGAAGTCAAATTATTAATGTTTTCTCATGGTTTACTCATCTCCCTAGTGGCTCTTTATGTACTTTTGTAAAACTATTGAGGAAGGACATTCTTAGCTCACTTTAGTTATAGTAGAGGCATTAAGGCTACTTATGAGTATTTTTCTTCTTTGCATCAAGTTTGACATGAACCTATTTCTAATTATATTTTACACTTTAAGGATAACATGTATTTGTTTGTCTATCAACCTAGTGTTTTCAGAAATGCAATTCATATTTTGTAGGGGACTTGTATCGTCCCTCAAAACAAGTTTGCATTATGATAGTTGTGATTCATTTTCTTACCTTTGCAAACATGTATTTGATTTAGTGGATGAAGATATTATACTAGCTTCATAGGCCCAAGCCTTTAGATGTGAATGTTATAACTCCTTCTATGGATACACATGATCATAATACTCACAATGATGACCAAGTTAAGATTTTACATAATGGTAATACTTCTTCATGACCTAATCCTTAGCCACAGTAGGAAATTCATGTCCTCCTAAGAGGAATACCATATATTTTTATAAGGCTTACAATATGCCCCATGACATCTTACTTACATTAGTTAACAAAAGGATGATTTAATTAAAACCAGATGATCATCTCCCTCCTCATAGGATTGAATGTGAGAAGGATCTTTCATTGCTAATAATGGACATCGTGACAATGATTATTATGCATTCAATCATAAACTTAAGTTATTATAGGATAAAGGTATCATCTTTTATATGACACGACATGTTGAAAGACCTAATTTACCTCCTCCATGACATAGACCTATAGGAAATGTTATACTTTATAAGCATGCTTCCACATCTAGTAATGTTTCTCACACTGGGAGATACTCTTCCTACATAGGAGTAATCAATAACCATCGTCTATAAGTGGATCATCAAGAAATGAGGGTTTATCCTGAAATTTGCATCTGTGAATTTGATAGACCCTTCACCTCTACCCATCATTTTCCTATTGAGTTGAATCTTTAATATTCCACTTCCTAATCATAATAATGAAACACTAAAGGCCTGGCCCTCCATAATTTTCAACAAAATACTTTACCTCCTCACATAGTTCTCTTAGTATAGATCTCATGTTATATCCCTTTGTTATATGATGACGCACTTGGTCTATAGTTTCAACTTCACTAATTAGGGAGGGATTTTACACTTGAACCTCACTTTGTGCACACACACACAAACAGGGGAAATATTGCTTCCCATTTTTGGTTTCAACATTTATATCTATTCCCCTTTATAGGGGCATTCTTAGATCACCCTTACTTCTCTTCGGATAATAGATTTTCATATATGCCCTCATAGAGGGCCTAAAGACAAAAACATTCAACTATTGGAAAAAATAAAAAATCAAGACTTGTTTTTATAGCATACATTGTTTGCATTTTACATTATATACGTTGTTTACTCCTTTGGTTTTATAGATATCATTTATTCTTTACACATATGTGTTCATAGGGTTGATTGAGTGTGATTCAAGACATACCCAGAGCAATACATGACGATAGGTCTTGTCTTACCCTTTACCCATATTGTTAACCTCTAGGAGGATCTTTCTTTTGCATACTACATACATGTGTTATATCTCCATCAGAGTTCATTTATTTCCTTGTTATGCTCAATTCCATATATATCATGTGTAATTGCTATATTTTAGACTAATAGGACTAACACATGTGTCTTGTGTAACATTTATTATCATTATTAGCTACTTCATATATCTTATATCATATGTTTTTCATACATGTTTGCTAGTTGCATGTGTGTGTATGATTTTTTTTTCTATTATTATAGCCTAAGGGTCTCGATTGTCTTGTGACACTTTGGGTGTCCCATGTTTGCAATGTGATGCCTTGTGTGTGGTTGTTTCTCTCTTTTTTTCAAGCTCATGGATCTTGATTGTCTTGCGATACCATGGGTGTCTCATGTTTACAGGAATTTTTCTTTTGTGTGACATTATTTTCCATATTTTTATATGTTTCTACATTGTATGCACACGTATTCTACTAACACATTTTTTCTATTAATGTTCATATTTTTTTGTTGCATTTACATTATTCTTATTGTTATGTTTCTTGTTCTTATTGCTATTTTTTGCGCCATGATTTCTACCGCACACATTCCCTCTTGTAGGTGATGTTTCTTCTTATTGGCCGTCACATTAGCTCTTCAGAGGTTATCTACAGGTTATCAATATTTTAGATATGGGTATACATCTTTCCTTTTGAGCCACACACTCAAAATATTCATCACACGTACCTCAAAAGGGGGTAAATCATTCAAGGATTTATTCTATATTTTTGGAAAACAAGGGCATATTTTTGGGCATAGACATATGTAGAGGTAAACAAAAATTCCTCAGAATTGTATTTAAGATTAGAAAATCAGTAAAATCTACAAAGGGTTAAGACTGTACAACCTGGTCAGAACTGTATGGAAATTCCTGAAAGTACCGTATGGTTTTTTCTAGGGGGAAATTATTCCATATTTGTTGGCATTTTAAGATTTATCACCATTATTGCAACATTTTCATATGGTTTCATATTCAAATTGCTTTAGTTTCACACATTTTAGGGGGCATGAATTATTTAATTATCTCCTTCTCCACAATACTCAGTTTCACTTCCATTTTTTGACACATTGGGGAATGGGTATCCTTTCTCTATTTAGATTTCAGTATGTAATCAATTCTACTCAATTTCTATTTAGTTTTGCAACACATGGGAAAAATATGGGGGCACTTATTTCTCTTTTATGCTATGAGTCTTAAGTTACAAAATTGGGCTTATATCTATCTGCAATGGTATGGTTTTTGAGGTTAGGGAAGGTAGGGAAGTAAATATGTTCATGGGTAGGATTTATTATCATCTTTGCAATTTAGGGGAAGATACAAAGGTTGTTGAATGAATTTGATACACAGTCTTTCTCCTTGGTAGGGGTATTTTGGATCCTCTCTTTGTTTATTATCATCAACATTTGTGTGTTGAGTTAGTACAATTAGCATATAAAACTCTCCTTGTCACAATTGGGGAATGCTCACACCTGATTTTTCATCAAAATTAAGAATATTCAAATCACAAGAATGGGAGCACATTCCCTCTGCAAGACAAACATGTGTATTGCTTCCATAGTTTACATCTCCTTTGAAATTTATTATTGCACATTTATTTATAATAATTTCATTACATTTTGAGTTAAGTTTCCTATCTTGGGCATTGACTTCACTCTGTGTTTCAGGTTTCATTTTGGAGCATTCCAAAACCAACATAACATGACACTACAAAATAAAGTTATTGCGAGGAAATACAAAGCGTGTCTACACACTCAGGTATATTTATTAGAATCACAATGGATTGAGAGTGGGGGGTGAATCATTCCTACAAAAATATTATTCAATTACTTATACTTTTGTGATCGATCAAAATTAATCATTCAATCATTCATTAACCATATGTGTGCATAATATACATTAAACAACCATACACAAGAGCAAGATGCAAGAAAGTACACAAGAAAACCAAATTTAAGTGGGAAGCCATCAAGGGAAAGATAACCCACTGAAACCTATTAAAATATTACTCATAACAAAGGAATCATTTGAATATTACACATCATGCAATAGTTTTTAATATTACACATCACACAATGTTTATTTAATGAGGCACCAACCCCATAATGAGCACCAATCCCTAGTTCAGTAGGAAACCAATCCTATAAGGAACAAAAATCCCTTATTTAGTAAGAAACCCACTCTACAAGGAGGATAAAAACCCCTAAGATGACCAAGCACAAAATAAAACACATGAAGATGATGATCACTTGGTGATTTTTTGCTCCAACAATTGATTGTGATCTCTAATTCAACTCCATGCATTCAACACTCTCTCAAACTCCTTTTTCTTCTTCCTCTCTCAACCTTGCATTTTTAATTTACTGATTAGGTCAAGTGACCTTACTATAATTATTCTCTTATATAATAATCTTCTCATCTTCTCCTCATCTATTTACTTGACCCCTACAATAATCCACACACTTCTCTCTAGCTTGCTCCAGCCTATGCATCCAAACTAGGTATTCTTCCTCCAACTAGGTCATGTATGGATGACCCCTTCAAGTTTGCCATCTTCAAATATGAAACATAACAGAATAATTAATAAATTTAAAGGTATCTTCCTCTTCATCTCTATCTACATAACCTTCCCTCTCATCCTTCCAAAATCCACTCTAAGCACATGGCACTAACACACACAAATGAGCTCTTTAGCATTGCTTATATACCTATTTATTTCCTCCAAAACATGTAGATCGGAATTCATAGTGAAAATATCATGAAAACATAATAAGAAAATAATTAGGACATCAAAAAATCTAACATATATGTTGGTCACATCATCTTCATCTCCAAAACACTCCATTTGATCTCTAATAGGCATAATTACACCAAAACAAGAAACTATGAAAGACATGAAGGATAAAGAGAAAAATAAACTACACCAAGGCACAAATATCTCTTAGAAATGTTTTTTAAGTCCTCAAAAATATCCATCAATCATGAAACACTTAGAAAATCATCTCAAGCTCACGAAACCATCTCAAGAACATGGTCGCTTTTGTGCACCAAAACTTAGTCTTCAAAGAACAGGTCATAACTTGCTCAAAAACTAGAAAAAACTCAAGTGTGATATATCATTGGAAATATCTTGGATTCAGGATCATAAAAAATTCAAATCAAGTCATTAAACCACTTGTAGCTCCTCTAAAATTACTTTGTTCACAGACTGCTCTAAATTGGATTTTCATCCCCAAAAACTAGTCTTCAAAGATAGGGAACACTTTACACTT
This sequence comes from Taxus chinensis, assembly GCA_019776745.2. Lineage (NCBI taxonomy): Eukaryota > Viridiplantae > Streptophyta > Pinopsida > Cupressales > Taxaceae > Taxus > Taxus chinensis. Next base: position 741,019,423 of record CM034152.1, on the reverse strand, counting down.
TAGGACCTCAAACATGACTTGAAACTATAATTTACATGTAGTAAAAATCCTAGGATTCAATAAATGGTAATTTATTCATGATGTTCAATGGACATATTTTGCACAAACTGAAAAACTCTAGAAACTTACCTTTTTGGGTGGGGCCCACATATTATCACAAGATCTAAAATAGATCATTGAAAATATGGAGGAATCCTATTCATCATCAAATCATTACTCTAGAAAAATGAATCAATTATTGACATGTATACTCAATTTATCCCAAGTCGCTTTCAACCTAGGGTTTTGAAGCCATAACAAAGCAGTTTCGGTGTTAACGATGGATCATAAAACTCTGACTGTCAAATGACCTCATTATTCTTGATAAAACTTCTCATCTCCATGTAATAAATCTCCCAAAGTTTCAACCTACCATACAAATAATAATTTTCTCAATGATCATCCATATTTGACCTTTGAACTGGAAATTACATTTTTGAGAAGTTTATTTGGCTAAAACTGAGTTTTCTTGCTTCCTCTTGATCCTCCTGACCTGAAACTTTTCCCAAAGCAATAAAGAAACCACTTATATGACGTACAAATATTATTTTTACCTTCACACATATGAAAATCTCCAACCACTAGACTCCTTTGACATCAATGTGACACTTGACATCAATGAAAACAACTAGACACAATGCCCAACAATCCCCCCCTTTTTCATTGATGGAAACCACAAGATCAAACACCTACAAGACATATTTTTTATGTTTATGAGCCTAATCTCCTAATTTTACATCTATGAAAAAGGCAGAATGACAACTTAACATGAAAACAATGACAAGACACAATGGAAACAATGCATAGACTCAAACTTACTTGCTTACAAGCTCCTCCTTGGAATTTAATTTATTTTATTGACTTCAAAATTGCAATAAGATACATAGACATGATATGATAATGAACATAGCTTCCCCCTAAGAGTATATTCTCAAAATTTTGGCTTTATACCTATTATACACCATCTTCTAGGCCTATAACATAAATAATCATGCTCCATGTGCCTTAAGTCCATGCAGTTTTCACAAGAATAATAAGCTTATTCAATGATCATGGAACTATGATTTAATCAACAGTTTACTCTTCAGCATTACTCCCCCTATCTTGATACATTTCTTCAAGAAGACAAAACATCATCACACCAATGACTTCAACTAGTCAATCATGCATTCAACAATCTTTGTATGATACTATGACTATTACTTAACCTCAACATGTCCAAGGACCAACTCTAGAAAACTAAACTCACTAAGAAACCAAATGAACCTTCAAAACAGTGCAAACCTTGAATAATCAAACTTGTACAAACCTTCTTGAATTTACTTCTTGACAACAGAGTCTAATGTCAAGCTCAAATTTTGAGCTTTAACATACCTTCTCAAAAACCTAGGCAGTCATGAGATAAATCTACCTCATTTACTGGTGAGGCTCCTGTGTCACATTTGTCAATTAAAATATGCTAGTATCTATATGGGGTTTTACTTTAACTGTTCAGCTCACGAACCATAGCTGTATAGTTCTACAATAAGTAAGCAGCTGTTTAAGAAAGGAAATATTTATAGAAGAAGGGAAATACATAAACACAGAGAAGAAATTGGGAAGATGTGCATCCCAATCAATAGATAACAGAGTTGATTGCATGCACATAGAAGAAACCAATAGATATCAACACAGAATTATAAGCAAAGGAAACTTTAGCTCTAGATCTAAAATAACACAAAGTCTATTAAAAGATCTAAGATAGAAAGCTAGAAACAAAATACACCGTGACATAAAGTTCTCTGGAAATATTCTCCTGTATATTCCTTTACTTCAAGTGGCTCTCAGGGGTTTCAGCACAAATTCTAGAACACAAGAATGCTGCTTACAAATTTTGATGCTTAACCTGAAGGTTCTTCTTCTACTTAGTAGAGGGGAAATTACAAGTCGGAAGCTTTTAGTTGAACTGGCACATGTGGAAGTCGGAAAAGAAACAACTGGCAATCTCCCTCCTGGAATTCCTCTTTGCATGACATGTATGATTTGCAACTAAAAATAAAACCTTCTATTTTGCACATCTGCCACCTATCTCCAAGTAGTTGACTTTCTTCAAGTAATGGATTTTAAACCAATCACTTAAGTTGTATAATTTAATTGATCGCTCGATTATTTTGTCGGAGGAAATAAGAGAAAGAAGAAGAAAGAGGAAAGCTGCAGTCTTGTCCTTTTTCATATTCTGCATGCAGTTGATTCTTTTTCCCTCGATTCTCACCATGCTAGATCTAGAAGCAACTGGATATGGAAGCAAGTGATTGTGATTTGCTTGCGAGTATTTCCTTTGACATGTCTTCCTTTTTATCCTTGAATATTTTGTAGTTCTTTTCCAGTACATGCATTAGTGCAATGTTTGCCATAAATAACTCTTTATTTTTAATTGCATATGAGCAATTACAATTTTTGGAAGGCACTCCAGGTGAATGTAACTTCAACAAAGGCTTTAACTGGAAGATTGGAAGCACATGCAAAAGATCTTGAAAGGAATTTTCCACGCACTGACTTCTTCACGGGCTGCATTCAAAACAAGAGGATGAAGCCTTTGTGCTGGAAGATTTTGCAATTATGAGATATGGATCTGGATCTGTGTCTTTGATGTCAGAAAATCTGGAATTAATGCATGATGCTACTGAGCTTTCTTTTTCATCCCGCTTTGCCATGGTTGAATCTATATTTGTCTAAGAAATTCTTTTTCTTTTTATTCGGTTAGAATTCTTCACAACCGGTGCATATCTGGATAATTCTTCAGATTCACAGGATATGTTCAATGTATTAGACACTAATTTAAGCTCCCTTTCTCTTATAAAATCACTTGTAATGAATTCCTACAATTAATTCAGACAAAGATGGCAACCAGAACATGAACAATGGATTTTAATCATAAAAATCTGCATAATTCAAGCCTGTTGCCCTGAATTTGATGTTTTATTTGCATGCAAAGCAAACATGAATTTTACCAACTTCACCTAAACCACTGTATCACTTATGCAAACAATTATTCAGACACAAATCAACCTCTTTCAACTTGTGCGCCAAAATTGGAAGGTTCCAACATTAATTACACCTTATGAGCAAAAATCCTCTTCAAATGGGGCACACTTTTTGTTTTGGCTGCACTTCTCTGCTTTGGAATTAACTAATTCATCCTTATGGCAGCCCCTGCTTATATAATCCTCATAATTCTATAATTCATTAACGCCTTTCCTATTCCTTTCAATTAATTAATTATTAAATAAGCTTTACTCTTCAAATGGGGTGCCTATTTTGTGCATGCTCATGGTTGCCATTAAATAAATTAAATTTATTTAATTTTAGACTTCTTCTTCCAGTTAACTCAAGCCTCACAGTATGCTTTGACCTTAGCCACTGAAAATAGGAATTAATTAATTCATTTAATACTTAAACAAGTATTATTTCTCTCCCAAATGGGGCGCACTTTTTGACATGAAGGGGCTACATTAAATAAATAATATTTATTTAATTTTAGAACTGTCTATTTCCAACTTCTTTTTGTCCACTTCCCTTTGTTGACTTTTCCACAAGCCTAGGCGCCAAAATTGGGTGAATAAATATTAACAAATATTTATTTAATGCATTATTATTCACCCAAGGTGGGTCACACTTTTTGGAATAAGGAATTTCTATTTTTAAAAGTCAGATGACAATGGGATTATTTACCTTGCAAGGCAGCCCTGAAAATCCCATGATTCACTTAAGTGATTGTGACTTTCATAAGGGGATTATTTACCCTGCAAGGCAGGTAAGAGATTCCCGTCTGCCTGCTGCCTCTAATTTTCCCATTGTGACTTAAGTGGCATTGCTCTCGTGGGAAAAAGTACCCCGCTAGGTAGGTACAAAATTCCCACCTACCTGCTGCTTCCAAAAATCCCATGATCCACTTCAAACCCCCTTTTTCCAAAAATGCGGACAGCCCAGAAGATGCTTTTTGGTGCATGACTTCATCTTTTCCAAGAGAACCAGACCTCCGATGGTGAATTCCTTTTGGCACAACGTGCATAGGTGATCTCTAAATACTCTAGGAAAAGAATCAGGCCAAACCGACAAAGGAATTGATCTAGAGAAATTTCACAGAAAATGAAACGAGAAAACACGAAAAACACAAAACATTGCCAGAAGTTACAAATAAATAATAGGATCCATTCCTGCTTAAAACCCTACTGGTATATGGGAATAATGATATGTACGATCACAACAGAGTTAAACCGGAGCACAAATTGCCTTAAACAGGACTCAAAATAATTAAATATAAATTTTCGGCAAGCAAACCCCAACGACAAAATATAATGATTTCGGGCATCTGGGTATTCGATGAAATTGGCTAATATGATTCTCTGGGATTATCCTGACACAGTACAGACACATTCTGGCAATAAAAACACACAACGACCCATTATTTTAAAAGTAAATTTTTCTTTTACATAGGGTAGTCCCAAATTTCAGGGTGAAATCTAGGGACACCAGTCCACTCCATCTGTGGACATCTTTGCTTCTGTCAAATGACAAGGGTAAAGGTGAGATCCTAGCATCTCTGGTTTCGTGTCTTGTCTATTGGGCTCGGGGTCAGGAAAATAAAAACAACACAACACAAAAACAAAACAAGGGAAAAAAATAAAGTTTTATTTATATACATACAAGTTTTACCCTGCTTTGTTATGTCTGGAAAAGCTTCAGATGCTGCCCGTTGAAAGGCAGTGGTAACTTAATTCCATCTTGGTAGGAAAGGAAGAAAGTGTCCATTCTGGCAGCTCTCTTGATCATGAAGGGTCCTTTCTAGAGTGAATCAGATTTGTCGTGCATGCCCTTTAGTTCATGTCTCTTGTCCCACCAGAGTACCCAATATCCGATCTCGAACTTCCTTTCTCTAGCCTTCTTGTCAAATAATCTGGGTAAGTATTTATCAACTTCATCTGGTGGCGTCTCATCCTTTCTTCTCTCCATGGCGGGTAAGTCTACATCAACTTGCTCCATTCCTGGATTTATTTGCTACATTTCTGAGGAAGAACTATCACCATATTCTTTGTTCTTCTTCAGATACTGATCATGCTTGTTGAAAGTCTCCACTAAGGAAACTAAACCCTTGGGGATTTTGTCACCTTTTGGTTGGAATGCTCCACTATTGTCATCATAACATGGATCAACTTTTTCTGTGACTGTTTTTCGTGGTGGTGATTTACTCCCTTCAACATGCAAACATGCAGATGTTTGTTCAGGGACTCTGGGGTGGTAGACCATCTCCACTTTATAGTTTCCTTGTCTCAATATGGATGGTGGTCTATCCAGATTCAATAGTGTAGCTATGACTACCAAAGAATCTGCATTGGAATTCTGATTAATTGGAATGAAGTCAATAGAGAAGGCTACAAAATTGAATGTGGTAGAAATTACTCTATCTCTGTAATTCTCCAGCTTATCTCTTTTGACTTAACTTTGCCCTCAAACCTGCTTTACTAGAAGTTCAACATCTCCTTGGGCTTTGAGGAGTTTTACTTCTTTCTTTTTAGCTTGCTCCATTCCTAGAAGAAATGCTTCATACTTTGCCATATGATTGGTGTTCTCGAACATCAGCTTGTGGGAGTATGAGAATATCTCATGATCTGGAGATATTAGTAGAACGTCAGCTCTTGATCCAAAAGAACAACAGGTGCCTTTAAACTCCAGAGTCCAAAATTTTTTAGCTTCTTTTGTTGGCTCTGGTTGAAATTCTGACTCTGGAATGTCTTTATCCATTTCCAAGAAATAGACCCCAGGGTCAGATTCCTGAAAAAGAATATGAGATTTAGGATCCTCAGATTTTGTAACCGTGTACCTAGAATTCTTTTCCGACTACAGCTTATGGTTAAGCTCTTTAATAGGAATATGCACACAGGACCAATCTAGTTTTACTTCTCCTCTCAGCTCTTTGTAGAAGTTTCTGCTCAACAACATCCCGTAGGAGACATAAATATTTGCAACTAAGATTGTCATCTTTAATCTCTTGTCAGTAAAAGCTTCCAGAACAGCGTATGCATCTTTGATTTGTCTGATTAAAGGGACTTGTCTCTCCATGAAATAACACCTTTTTATGGTCTTCATCAAGGTAAGCCCAAGAGCATCTGCAACTTTAGCTGGTTGTCCGAAGCACCTGAATCTAAAATGCAGTTACTTAAATTGAAACCATTAAGCAATAAGGAGACATAGAAAGGTTCTACTCTTTCATAAGGTGAGGATTTAACAACTACAGTGTTTTTCTAGGGAGGAGTAACTTTGGGCTTAGGAAAAAGGCCTTTTAATGTACTGGATTGTCCTGTGATTGCACATATTTGACTAGCCTATTTAATTGCTCAGGAAAGGCTCTCAAGTATTCAACTTCTGACATTTGAATCCTAGTTTTCTTGACATGATCAACAATGTCAAAGGAAGGTATAGATTCAGACACCTGAGCTACTTTCTATGGTTGAGATGAAGAACTCACATTCTTATCTCTGGGAGCTAAAGAAGAAGGTAAAGGGCTACCCCTTCTTTGTTCGTCAGCTAATGCTTCAGCTTGACAAGTTTGTGATCTTGTAAGTATTGCATATGCATGACCATGATCATCTTCAAGAAGCTCTTCATACTGATGTTCATATTTGTAGTTTAGGTAATTAATATTAGAGTCATCAGTAGGACCTATAAAATCACCATCCTCGAGCTGATCAACGTCAGCTTCCAGGTCTTCTTCATTCATCTCCATTTTGTTTCTAGGAGGAACTTCAAATGCTAATCTTTGGGAACCAACAATGCGGTTTCGGTTGTTGTTGTTGTTGAAATTCCGAGCAGGGGTAGTATTGTTGCCTTGAGCCATTTTAGCCATTTGTTTCTTCATCTGCATCATCTTATTTTCTAACTTTTTGTAGTAGTGAATCGGAAGTAGTAGTAGAGGATGAACTTTCAGCTCTATAAGTGTTGCTTTTTATCTTTCCAGCCATGATGAGGTCGTCTTCAATTTCAACCGCCATGTTTTGAGCTACTAACAAATCAGCAGGACATGCTCTTCGTAGTTGATAGCTTACTTCAGGAAGCAAAGCATTGATGAAGAATAATTTTTGATTCTCATCGTTCAGAGAAGCAGAAGCCGGCATTTTGTACAATAATCTTTGGAATTTTGCAATAAAAATCCCGCATGTGCTCATGTGGTTCCTTCTTTAGCTGAGTTAGTTGGGTTATCAAGGTGCTGGAATATTCGGCTGCCTTGAATCTTTTTAGGAACGCACTTGCATAGTAGCCCAGTTGGTTATGGTGCTAAGAGCTAGCCGGTAGAACCATTCTCCAGCCAATTCATGTAGAGTCTCTATGAAGAGTCTAACAGACTCATCTTCATGTTCGACTGCAAGCACTCCACAGGATATGAAACACGCAACCAAGTGGTCATCTGGATTCTACTTTCCATCTCCAAAGAATTTTGAAAAATTCATTCTCATCGCTTTAGGTAGATCATGCATAGGAGGAGTCAGAGTTAGAGGTCCAAAGGCTGCACCCCATGGAACAGGTGCTACAGGGGCAAGTGGATGATTCTACATCACGAAAGGAGCACGTCTTCTTTGAGAATAGAATTGATGAATAATTCTAGCTTCCGAATTATGCTGAAGATGATCCAGATCTGGATGTGTTTGCACTCTTCTTCCTAGTGAAAGACTGGATCTGCAGCTTCTAACTTGAGAAAGCTCTGGTCTGCTAATTTGTGTTGTTCCCTAGTAGAGTCATCAAAAACTGTTGGCTAGATTTTCTGCATAGCATAAAACCTAGGCAGTCATGAGATAAATCTCCCTCATTTACTGGTGAGGCTCCCATGTCAGATTTGTCAGTTAAAATATGCTAGTATCTATATGGGGTTTTACTTTAACTTTTTAGCTCGTGAACCATAGCTGTACAGTTTTGCAGCAAGTAGCTGTTTAAGAAAGGAAATATTTATAGAAGAAGGGAAATACATAAACACAGAGAAGAAATTGGGAAGATGTGCATCCCAATCAATAGATAACAGAGTTGATTGTATGCACATAGAAGAAACCAATAGATATCAACACAAAATTATAAGCAAAGGCAACTGTAGATCTAGAACTAAAATAACATAAAGTCTATTAAAATATCTAATATAGAAAGCTAGAAATAAAATACACCGTGACACAAAGTTCTCCAGAAATATTCTCCTGTATATTCCTTTGCTTCAAGTGGCTCTCAGGGGTATCAACACAAAGTTTGGAACACAAGAATGCTACTTACAAATTTTGATCCTTAACCTGAAGGTTCTTCTTCTACTTATAGAATGTAGAGGGGAAATTACAATTCAGAAGCTTTTAAGTTGAACTGGCACATGTGGAAGTCAGAAAAGAAACAACTGGCAATATCCCTCCTGGAATTCCTCTTTGCATGACATGTATGATTTGCAACTAAAAATAGAACCTTCTATTTTGCACGCCTGCCACCTATCTCCAAGTAGTTGAATTCTTCAAGTAATGGATTTTAAACCAATCACTTAAGTTGTATAATTTAATTGATCGCTCAATTATTTTGTCGGAGGAAATAAGAGAAAGAAGAAGAAAGAGGAAAGCTGCAGTCTTGTCCTTTTTCATATTATGCATGCAGTTGATTCTTTTGCCCTTGATTCTCACCTTGTTGGATCTGGAAGTAGCTGGATCTGGAAGCAAGTGACTATGATTTTCTTGTGAGTATTGCATTTGACATGTCTTCCTTCTTATCCTTGAAGCTTTTGTAGTTCTTCTCCAGTACATGCATTAGTGCAATGTTTTCCGTAAATAAATCTTTATTTTTAATTTCATATGAGCAATTAAAAATTCTGGAAAGCACTCCAAGTGAATGTAACTTCAGTGAAGGCTTCAACTAGAAGATTGGAAGCACATGCACAAGATCCTGGAAGTAATTTTCCACAGACTGACTTCTTCACGGGCTGCATTCAAAAGAAGAGGATGAAGCCTTTGTGCCTGAAGCTTTTGCAATTATGACATTTGGATCTAGATCTGTGTCTCTAATGTCAGAAAATATTGAAGTAATGCATGATGCTGCTGAGCTTTCTTTTTCATCCCGCTTTGCCATGGCTGAATCTATCTGTGTCTGAGCAATTCTTTTTCTCTTTATTTGGCCAGAATTCTTCACAACCGGTGCAGATCTGGATAATTATTCAGATTCACAGGATATGTTCAATGTATTGGACATTGATTAAAGCTCCCTTTCTCTTAAAAAAGCACCTATAATGAATTCCTGCAATTAATTCAGACAAAGATGGTAACCAAAACATGAACAGTGGATTTTAATCATAAAAATCTGCATAATTCAAGCCTGCTGCCCCGAATTTGATATTTTATTTGCATGAAAAGCAAGCATGAATTTTCCCAACTTCATTTGAGCACCTGTATCACTTATGCAAACAATTATCCAGACACAAATCAACCTCCTTCAACCTGTGCGCCAAAACTGGAAGTTTCCAGCATTAATTACACCTTCTGAGCAAAAATCCTCTTTAAATGGGGCACACTTATTGTCTGGGCTGCACTTCTCTGCTTTGGAATTCATTAATTCATCCTTATGGCAACCCCTGCTTATATAATCCTCATAATTCTATAATTAATTAATGCCTTTCCTATTCTTGGCAATTAATTAATTATTAAATAAGCTTTACTCTTCAAATGGGGCGCCTATTTTGTGCATGCTCATGGATGTCATTAAATAAATTAAATTTATTTAATTTTAGACTTCTGCTTCCAGTTAACTCAAGCCTCACAGTATTCTTTGACCTTAGCCACTGAAAATAGGAATTAATTAATTCATTTAATACTTAAAAATGTATTATTTCTCTCCCAAATGGGGTGCACTTTTTGACATGAAGGGGCTGCATTAAATAAATAATATTTATTTAATTTTAGAACTGTCTATTTCCAACTTCTTTTTGTCCACTTCCCTTTGTTGACTTTTCCACAAGCCTAGGCGCCAAAATTGGGTGAATAAATATTAACAAATATTATTTAATGCATTATTATTCACCCAAGGTGGGTCGCACTTTTTGGAATAAGGAATTTCTATTTTTAAAAGTCAGATGAAAATGGGATTATTTACCCTGCAAGGCAGCCCTGAAAATCCCATGATTCACTTAAGTGATTTTGACTTTCATAAGGGGATTATTTACCCTGTAAGGCAGGTAAGAAATTCCCGCCTGCCTGCTACTTGTAATTTTCCCATTGTGACTTAAGTGGCGTTGCTCCCATGGGAAAAAGTACCCTGCTAGGCAGGTACAAAATTCCCACCTTCCTGCTGCTTCCAAAAATCCCATGATCCACTTCAAACCCCCTTTTTCCAAAAATGTGGCAAACCCAGAAGAAGCGTTTTGGTGCACGACTTCGTCGTTTCCAAGAGAACCAAACCTCTAATGGCAAATTCCTTCTGGCACAACGTGCATAGGTGATCTCCAGATACTCCAGGAAAAGAATCAGGCCAAACAGGTAAAGGAATTGATCTAGAGAAATTTCACAGAAAACAAAAGGGGAAAACACAAAAAACACAAAACATTGTTAGAAGTTACAAATAAAGCCCAAGATCCATTCCTGGTTAAAACCCTACTAGTATATGGGAATAATGATATGTACAATCATAACAGAGTTAAACTGGAGCACAAATGGCCTCAAACAGGACTCAAAATAATTAAATACAAATTTCCCGTAGGCAAACCCCAGTGGCAGAATATAATGATTTTAGGCATCTAGGTATTCGGTGAAATTGGATAATATGATTCTCTGGGATTATCCTGACACAATACAGACACTTTCTGGCAATAAAAACACACAACGACCCATTATTTTAAAAGTAATTTTTGTTTACATAGGGTAGTCCCAAATTTCAGGATGAAATCTAGGGACACCAAGAGTCTAATGTCAATCTCAAATTTTGACCTTTAACATACCTTCTCAAAAAAATCAGATGCTTTGAGACAAGTTTCAATTGTGCTTTCCAACAAAAATCATACTCACAAGCCCTCAGACATCATATACTACTTTTAAAACCTTCTTGGAAAACTATCAATAACAACTTTGTGACATAGATATTGACTCCTTTCTTTCTAGAACATAGTTATCCTTTGATTACTATTCACATATTCTTGCAATAGGAGCTTCAGAACTCATACCTTCTTTTCTCAAACCATGAAAATATGAACTTCAACCTATATATAGAAGAATAGAACTAGACATAATTGCATACCTTGTAATGTTTCATACCAACCACCGTTAAGTATCTTCTTTATAACATTATGAAATTTTATGGACAAACTTGATTGACACAAAACATCTATTTCAACAAGATCATTATGCAAGATAAAATATACTTTCTTCACAAGTCTTCATGCTCCAAGAAACCCTGAGAAAATTCAACCTATACTCTTCCTAGATTATGAGCTAAAACTGATTCCTCATGCTCCAAGTATCCAACCTTTGGAAAAATACACCCTTCTCAAGCACAAAAATCTACTTCTGATTCAGAGACCACAATCACAGATCCACTCTTCACGAGTATCCTGATATCAACTTAAGTAACACAAAAAACAACATGACCATCATAGTAACAATCTACTTATCAAAACAATTATCTCCTTCATAAGTCTTCAAAATTCTTCATTGTACATATTCCAAGCTTGTTCATTGCTATACCAAGACTTATGCTAGTACTTTATTGATACACTTTTCTTGACATGTATCTTATATTCTTTATAGATCCTTCAAGACACCTTTAGGGACCTTATCATATCCTTTTTTTGTAAAAAAGATTCATGACCAACCTTTAAGGACTATCAAGAATTCAAATGTCTTGTAATCATGTCATGATGACCAAGATAGTGTAAGAATCTATGTATTCTCATCTTATGATGACCATGGGTTACAAACCTCCTTAAGCTAACCAGAACAAATTTTATACCTTGGAACTTGATGATTGTATCTCCAAGTCTTTTAACACTTAAAACCTTTGATATTCTTGTAGCATCAGATAGACCTTATGTTGATCAATTTTTATCGCTCTTGTTTCAGATTAGTGAAATGGTAATAGAGAAATTAAGAAACTCCAATAATGAGAGGGTTTAAGGTTACCTCTAGATGAGATGATGATGGATACGGGTGCAAAGGATCCTCCTTGTAGCGAGCTTAATTACCCACACAACAAAGAGAAACTCAACACAAAAATGAATTAGTAGATAGGATGGTGGGTTGCTCAATAATGTCGGTCACGAGAAGTGAAAAATTCCTAGGAGGGATGTCAACCCACTTTGATAAAAGATAGATAAAAATGATGATAGATATATGATAATATACATCAAAATATGATATTGAATCAGAAAATTTGAGATGAACTAGATAAGATAAAATGCAGATCTGATAACAAAAAATGATAAATTTTTTGAATCAAACATGGTCGGGTCAAAGGTGACTCAAGACTGTAGGGCACAGTCGACGACGAATGGGGAAGTGTAAGACAAAAAGAAATGCATAAAAGATAGATCTATACGACTGGTCTGAAGTTGATCTGGGAGTGAAGATGATGCTGAGATAATGTAAAGATCCTGGATCTTATTAGAGCAGAAAGGAGGAAAGAAAATTGATGGATCTGATGAGATAATGATAACTGTAGGATGAGTCGATGACCACTAGGGTGGGTTAACGATGACTGGATATGATGAAGATGAGATCTGAAGCAAAAAGCAAGCAAAATGTCAAGATGAGGAGATTTGAGGGGACGTGGGATCAGAAAATAGATAACTGGTAGAATGGATGAAAAAAATCAAACGAATGTGAATTGGTTGACGACAACTATGCAGAGTTAATGACAACTCGGAAGGGATATAGGGTTTAATGGATGAAAATGGATAAAAAAGACAAACTGTAGAGAGAGATTAATGATGACTAATGTAGGAGAAGAGCTTTGATATGGCTGATGAACCTACAAAATTGATGCACAATAGTTATGGGATGGAAATGGGGACTCCAAGCATGCAAAAGTGTAATACAAAGCAAAGAGAGAACTTCAAATCTCTAAATATTATGCACAAGATCTCCAAATTATGTCTAAGGTGGTGATAATAGCTACAAAGAAGAGTAAGAAACAAAGCCAATATCGCAAGAAAGCCTAAAGTCTCAAAAATTACATCCTGATGAGAGGAGGGGTAGGAGCGTGTTTATAGGGTCAATGACGACCTAGATGGGTCACCGATGACTGCGGTGGTTTGTTGATTTGGGTAGTGGAAATGTGACTAGATTGATGCAAATAGCCCTTATGAGGTGAAATTAGGGTTTCAGGTGGTTAATGCAGGTTGGGGGTTGGTGTCCCTAGATTTCACCTTGAAATTTGGGACTACCCCTTTAAAAAATTTCATTCTTTTTAAAATAATGGGTTTTTTTTTTGTGTTTTTATTGCCTGAAGTTGTCTCTATTACATTAAGATATTCCCAGTGAATCATATGAGCCAATTTTGACAAATACCCAGATGCTAAAAATCATTTTATCCCTCCATCGGGTTTTGTCTATGAGAATTTTATTTAATTATTTATTAAATAAATAAAGTTCCGTTTAATGTGAATTGTGTTGTAGTTGAATCATGTTGAAGTTTTTCATGCCAATATTCTCACATCTCAATAGGGTTTTCACCATGAATGAATTTAGAGCAATTTTTTGCAACTTCTGGCAACATTTTTCATTTTTATTTATTTCTTTTTGCTTTTGTTTTTGGTTTTCTCCCTAATCTGTCTGTTTAATTTCCCTTGATCTGTTCTATCCTATATAGCCTATTTAATTTCCTGGAAGTTCTGTAAGTCATCCATGGCCTCAGAAATGGAAGGAATTAATCACGAAGTGTTGACTTATGACCAAAAAAGAAGAATTTAAGCAGAAAAAGCCTCTTCTAGGCAAGTTATACTTTTTGGGATAATATATCTAAGCTGCTAATGGGAATTTTGGTAGTGGTAGGTAGGTGGGAATTTCTTGCCTGCATAACAGGTTACTTTTTCCCATCAAGTCAAAGTCACTTAAGTTGCAATGGGACTTTCAGAGGAGGATGGAAGGCGGGAATTTCTTACCTACAATGTAGGGTGAAAATTCCCATTATAAAGAAAAATCACTTAAAGCACCAGTGAGAATTTATTGCCTGCCTAACAGGGTAAATTTTCCCATCAAAGAAGTTTATTCACCCATGCAAGTCACATTTTTGAGAAGAAGGCTATTTTCCATGCAAGTCGCACTTTTTGGAAGGAAGGGTTTAAGCTGCTGATGGGAATTTTGGCAATGGCAGGTAGGCGGGAATTTCTTACCTGCAACGTAGGGTTAAAATTCCCATTATGAAAGTCAAATCACTTAAGTGAAAGATGGGATTTTTGGAGCTGCAATGCAAGTTGGAAATTCCCATCACTTTGACTTTCTATTTTTAACAAATACACTTGCCAAAAAGTGCGACACACCTTAATTAATGTTATTTATTAATGGTATTCCTAGCTAAGTTTGGCACCATAAATAGGAGGAAAGTCACTGCAAGTGGATGAGCTAAAGAGAAGTCAATGATGCATGCTAAAAATAAATAAAATAAATTCACAAAAATCAATCAGAAGCATGCAAACTTGGGCTCCCAAATTGGATGAAGAGGCATGGTTTTTAATTAATTAAATTGCCAAAAATAGGGAAGGGAAATTATTAAAAATAGCATACATATGGCTATATAAGCATGAGACACCATAAGGGAGAAGCAATTAATTATTTTTGATGAAGTTTACAGCCTAGACAAGTTTAAGCGCAAAGGGAAGGAGGATTCTATATTAAGGAGTATATTTCATTGCCAAGAAGCTTCCAGTTTTGGCGCCTAGGGTTGGAATAGCCTGAATTTTTTTATTCTAGGTATCTGCATGTTGGTATAAGTGCCCAGGTGAATTAAATAATATTTTTTCTTGCTTTGCATGCAAGAAAAGTCTCAAATTTTAGGGCAGTAGGCTTTATATGCAAATTTTGGTGATAAAAATCAAGTATTCATGCCATGGACTCCATCTTTGTTTGAATTGATTGCAGGTTTTCATCACAGGTGCTCATATTAGTGAAAGGAAGTTCAAATATATTTAGATATGTTGAATATATCTTTCAAATAAGAAGAAGTTTCTGGATCTACACAAATTGATCAAATTACAAAGGATTCTAACAGAATTAAAAGAAAAAGATCTCAGACGAAGATTGTTCCAGGCATGATGAAGCATGATGAAAGAGAAGGATCCGTAGATTCATGCATATCTTACAAATTTGCTAACATCAATGATACATACATAGGCCCTAAACCCATCACTGATTTAATTGACAGATCTAGAGCTGGAAGGACATCTCTCATGCGGGCAATTAAACGTAGCAGGATTATTCAAGCTTCATGTTCCCAGTCACAGCTCAATTACCTAAATTTTTTATGGAGTGTGCATGAATTTGTTATAGAGTTGGCAAGGTCTTACCATTCTATTTACAGAATAATTCGAGATGCTGCAGGAAAGACAATAATAAGGTTAGATGCACAATTCATTAATTATTGCCTAAAGATTTCAACACGACCAGTGGTGATTATAATTAGCATGCAGGATGCTAACGACAAATGGGAAAATGATGAATTAACATGTTTAACAAGTATATTCAATATCAGAACAAAAAGAAAGCATAGGGTTTTACAGATGGTAGATCTTCTTTCTTCTCTTCTTTATTCTCTTATTTCTTATGTTCCTGGGTGAAAGTATAAGATTAAAGTTATTGGTCTAAAAGCCATTACTTTAAGTTATTTGAAAAGGTTATCTAAGCTAAGTGGTGTATGTGCACAACTTTGACTTAATCTACAAATGCATGTCACTTAGAAATGAATTCTAGGAGAAATATTGATAGATGTTTCCCTTTACAACTTCCGCATGTTCTAGTTCAGTTGTTGTTTCCTATTTATAATTTCCCCTCTATACACTATAAATAGAGGAAGAGCCTACATTTTAAAGGATCAAAATTGGTAATCAACATTCTTGTGTTCCAGAATTTGAGTTGAAACCCTTGATATCTTTCTGAAAGCTAAGGAATAGAGAGGAGGTAGATTTTCAGAGAACTTTGGGTCAACGATGCATTTGTTTCTTTTTTTAGATCTTTGCATAAACTTTTTGTTATCTTAGATATGGATATGAAAGTTTCCTTTTCTTTGAATTCTACATTATAATATCTATTTGTTTTAATCTATGTGCATGTGACCAATTTTGTCAACTATTGGTTAGGTTGTACATCTTCTTTCTTTTCTTCTCGCATTCAATTATTTCCCTCTTCTACATATATACATTTCTTATAGCTACTTACTTGCTGCAAAAATTGTCTAGCTATTGTCCATGAACTACGCAGTTAAAGTAAAACCAAAAAATAGATACTAGTAAATATAATCAACAAGATCTTACATGGGAGCCTCACCGGTAAATGAGGGAGATTTATCTCATGGCTGTTTAGGTTTTTAATTGTGCAGAAAATGTAGCCAATAGTTTTTGGTGACTCTGCTAGGGAACAACACAAATTAGTAGACCAGACGATTTCTCTTGCTAGTTCCCTTTTATATTATAAGCTCAAGTTGGCAGAATGTCTATTCACGCAGTCTAACAGAGCTCTAGGAAGGATCGACCATTTTTTTAGATTGCAAGAGCAGTTTAATTTTAGTCATCCTCCTCAAGTTAGAAGCCGCAGATCTAATCTTCCACCAGGAAGAAGAGTGCAAAATCCTCCAGATCCGGATCGGGTCCAACACAATCCAGAAGCTGGGATTATTCACCAAGTCTATTCTCAAAGAAGATGTGCTGCTTTCATGATGATGAATAAACCACTTGCCACTGCCAGCACCTGTTCCATGGGGTACAAACCTTTAGACCTGTAAATTTGAATCCTTTTATGCAGGATCTACCTAAAGGGATGAGAAAGAATTTTCAAAAAATATTTGCAGATGGAAAAGAAAAATCTAGATGACCACTTGGCTACATTTTTTATATCCTATAGAGTGCTCGCCATAGATTATGAAGATGTGTATATTCAAATTTTCATTGAGACTCTACAACGACTTGGCCAAAGAATGGTTCTATCAGCTAGCTCCTGGCACCATAACCAACTAGGATACTAATGCAAGATGCATTCTTGAAAAGGTTCAAGCCAGTTGAAGATTCCAGTACCTTGATAATTCAAGCTCACTCAGTTGAAGAAGGATCCACATGAGCACATGCGATATTTTATTACAAAATTCCAAAGATTACTTTACAAAATTCCAACTTCTGCTTCTCTGAATAATGAGAATCAAAAGGAATTTTTCATCAATGATTTACTTCCTAAAGTAAGATATCAACTGTGAAGAGCACATCCTGTTGACTTGTTAGCAACTTAAAACATGGTGGTTGAAATTGAAGACAGCCTCATCATGGCTGGAAAGATAAAGAGAAACACTTGTAGGGATTAAAGTTCATCCTTTGCTACTGCTTCCGATTCACTATTGTAAAATTTAGCAAATGAGATGTCACAGATAAAGAAATAAATGTCTCAAATGGCTTAAGGCAACAACACTGCCCCTGCTCAGAATTTTAACAACAATAACTAGAACCGCATTACTAGGTTTCCAAAGATTAGCAATTGAA
The DNA here is from genome assembly GCA_019776745.2 of Taxus chinensis. Lineage (NCBI taxonomy): Eukaryota > Viridiplantae > Streptophyta > Pinopsida > Cupressales > Taxaceae > Taxus > Taxus chinensis. Next base: position 741,001,674 of record CM034152.1, on the reverse strand, counting down.
GCTGCTCCCAAAAACAACATGGAGATGAATGTAGAAAAGTAGGAAGATGATGTTGATCAGCTCGAGAATGATGATTTTTTAGGTCCTGTTGGTGACTCCAACATTAATTACCTAAACTACAAATCTGAACATGACTATGAGGTGCTTCTTGAAGATGAATCATGGTCGTGCATATGTAGTATTTATACAATGACAAAACTCACCAAGCTGAGGCATTAGCCAATGAACAAAGAAGGGGAAGCCCTTTACCTTCTTCCTTAGCTCCCAAAAATAAGAATGTGAGTTCTTCATCTCAACCATAGAAAGCAGCTTAGGTATCTGAATCTATACCTTCCTTGGACATTGTTGATCATGTTAAGAAAACTAGGATTCAAATGTCAGAAGTTGAAAACCTGAGAGCCTTTCGTGAGCAACTAAATGGGCTAGTTAAGTATGTGCAGTCACTAGGACTATCCAATACATCAAAATGCATTTTGCCAAAGCCCAAAGATAATCCTCCCCATAACAACATTGCATTTTTTGAACCCTTGTTATCTTCTAAAAAAGTAGAATGTTTCTATGCCTCCTTATTGCTTAATGGTTTCAAGTTAAACAACTACATTCTAGATTCAGGTGCTTTTGAAAATGTCATTGCCAGTTAAAGTTAGTAGATGCTTTTACACTTACCTTGAAAAAGACCATAAAAAGGTGCTATTCTATGGAGAGATAAGTCCCTTTAATTAGACAAATCAAAGATGCACAAGCTGTTCTAGCAGCATTTTTCTAAAAAAATATTAAAGATGAAAATCTTAGTTGTAGATATTCCTGTTTCCTACGGGATGTTTTTGAGCAAAAACTTCTATAAAGAATTGGGAGGAGAAGTAAAGATGGATTGGTCAAGTGCCCATATTCGTATTTAAGGAATAATCCATAAGATGAATCCAGAAAAGAAGTCAAAGTATACTGTGACAAAATATGAAGATCCTAGATCTCATATTCTTTTTTAGGGATCTGACCATGGTGTATACTTCTTAGAAATGGATAAAGGTGTTCCAGAGCCAGAAATTCAACCAGAGCCAACACAATAAGAGGAAAATTTTTGGATGCTGGGGTTTAAAGGCACCTCTTGTTATTTTTGATCAAGAGCCGACGTTTTACTAATATCTCCAGATCATGAGATATTCCCATACTCCCACAAGTTGATGTTCAAGAACACTAATCAAATGGTGGAGTATGAAGCATTGCTGCTAGGAATGGAGAAAGCTAAAAAGAAAGGAGTAAAGTTTCTTCTCAAAGCCCAAGGACATGCTAAAATTCTAGTAAAACATGTTCAAGGTCAAAGTCCAAGTCAAAAGAGATATAGCTGAAGCATTACAGAGATAAATTTCTTTATGCCACACTCGATTTTACAGCCTTCTCTATCGACTTCATTCCAAAAATTTAGAATTCCAAGGAAAAATCTTTGGCAGTCACCACTGCACTATTGAATCCAGATAGACCCACTGTTTATATTCAGACAAGGAAAATATAAAGTGGAGATGGTCTACCACCCTAAAATCCCTGATAGTGTTGAACAGTGGCATACTTTCAATGATGACAAACAAACATCCACAGTTTGGAATAAGACAACTTTGACAGGTTGTGTGTTGAAGGTAGTAAATCACCACCACGACAAATAGTCACAGGAAAAACCAATCCGGGTTATAGATGACAGAAGTGAAGTAATCCAACTAAAAGGTAAAGAAATCCCCAAGGGTTTAGTTTCCTTAGTGGATACTTTCAACAAACATTATCAATACCTGAAGAAGATCAAAGAATATGGTGATAGTTCTTCCTCAAAAATGCAAATAGTAAATATGGGAACAAAGGAAGTTGATGTAGACTTATCCACCATAGAGTGAAGAAAGGATGAGCCACCAAAAGATGAATTTGATAAAGACTTGCCCAAGGTATTTGAAAAGAAGGCCAGAGAAATAAAGTTTGAGATCGGAGACTGGGTACTCTGGTGGGACAAGAGACATGAACTGAAGGGCATGCATAACAAATCTTATTCACTTTGGAAAGGGCCCTTCATGATTAAGAGAGCTGCTAGAATGAATAATTTCTTCCTTTCCTATAAGGATGGAATCAAGTTACCATTTCCTTTCAACAAGCATCATCTAAAGCTATTTAGAATTCGAGATACAAGGTAAAACCTGTTTGTATATAAATAAAATTTTTGTTATTTTTTTTTTCTTTTTTTTCTTTTTGTTTTGTTTTTGTGGCCTGGCCTTGAACCCAATAGACAAGATATGAAACCAGAGATGCTGGGATCTCATCTTCACTCATTTCATTTTGAAATAGGTGAATATTTCCACAGACGGAGCCAACTGGTGTCCACAGATTTCACCCTGAAATTTGGGACTATCCCTTTAAAAAATCATTCTTTTTAAAATAACGGGTATATTTGTGTTTTTATTGCCCAAAGTTGTCTCTATTACATTAAGATATTCCCAGTGAATCATATGAGCCAATTTTGACAAATTCCCAGATGCTAAAACTCATTTTATCCCTCCGCAGGGTTTTTTCTGCGGGAATTTTATTTAATTATTTACTAAATAAATAAAGTTCTGTTTAATGTGAATTGTGCTACAGTTGAATCTTGTTGAAGTTTTTCATGCCAGTATTATCACATCTCAATAAGGTTTTCATCAAGAATGAACTCAGAGTAATTATCTATAACCTCTGGCAACATTTTTCATTTTTATTTATTTCTTTTTGATTTTATTTTTGATTTTCTCCGTGGTTTATCTGTTAAATTTCCCTTGATCCGTTCTTTGTCATGTATAGCCTGTTTAATTTCCTGGAAGTTCTGGAAGTCATCCATGGTCTCAGCAATGGAAGAAATTAATCACGAAGTGCTGACTTCTGACCAAAAAAAGAAGAATTTAAGTAGAAAAAGCCTCTCCTAGGCAAGTTGCACTTTTTGGGATAATAGATCTAAGCTGCTAATGGGAATTTTGGTAGTGGCAGGCAGGTGGGAATTTCTTTCCTGCATAGTAGGTTACTTTTTTCCCATCAAGTAAAATTCACTGAAGCTATAATGGGAATTTCAGAGGAGGCTAGAAGGTGGGAATTTCTTACCTGCAAACGTAGGGTGAAAATTCCAAAACAAAAAAATGGCGGTGATTTTGGAATCACGCTGGTAGGAAAAAAAGTACGACATATCAATGGAGATGAAGACAATGTTACTACATACTTGTGAGTTGGAAAAAATCATGGCAATGATGGAGGGAGTCCAATGGGAATCCACTCGGATGGATGTGCAAGCTGTGGGACCAATAGGTAAAATGAAAGACATCAAAAGTATGCACAAACAAATGCAAGGATGGTCAAGACAAAGGTCGAGAAAAAATGCGGGGGAAAAAGTGGATGTGATATCCTTCATATATGAGGAATTGAAAATATGTGTCCAGGTCATACGAAGATAAAAGATGGCCACAATGGTGGGCTTAGGATGAAAGATGGTGTCTTAAGAGGGACACGAAGATGAAAGCAAAAGTGGGATGCTAGATTCAATTAAGGACACGTGATGAGATTGGAGATAATGAGGTAAGTTTGACGAGACAAATAAACGTTTTTTATGAACACCACAAAAGTCATCAGTGGAAGAATAGACAATTTGGAAGAGGGATTTGGTAAAAAATGATGGGGAATGAACATTTAGGGTTAGGTCGATGATGACTTAGCATGGGTTAGTGCGCCTATATAAGTAGAAGAAGTGGCTGACCAAGCTCATTTACACGGTGTGACTTTGATGATCGAGTGGGTTTGAGTAAGGGAGAAATTGAGATTAGAGTGAGATAGAGAGCAACGGAGGAGCGAGGAAGTGCTAGTGAACACGGAGGATGGTAAGTGTCGAAGCCATAGCTTTGTTTTTAAGTTTTTAGTTATTTTTTGTTATTATTTTAATTTTTTTTTTGGATTTTGAGATGGGCACCAAGGGCAGTCAGTGCAATGACTATATATGGTCGCTAATCAACCGGGGACAAAGGTTGGTGACCCAAGATGGGTGGCATCAAACCGAACTGGGTTGGTGTCGACTGGTCAGATATGAAGGTTTTTTTATTAGAGTAGGTGAATGATGATGATTTATGGATGTTTGGGTGCTAATGGGTAATTGATTGATTGATTTTGTACCGGATAGAGACACATTTTATCTTAGAGAAAGTGCTGACTATGTTTGATTGGATAAGAGGGGATGTGATAGATGTAGAGTGGGACCATTTAGAGGCAGTAGGACTAGGAATATTATGCACCATTATCAGAGAGTACCTCGAGATACAAGGTTGATGATATAATTGATTGAGAGGTGGGATCCGAGGACTAGAAAATTTTGGTTATGGACTGGAGAGATGACAATGACACTGGAGGATGTGTACCATATTTTGAGGTTACCAATATAGGGGAGGTGATAGAGCCTATTACAATAGAGAGGAGATTGGCTGTGTTGACATAACTATTTGGAGTTTATTCCCCACATATTCCATTTACATCAGGGGCCCTTCATATAGAGGCACGATATGAGTCAAGGACATCGGGGAGTAGGTTGATATGTGTGATCAATGATGACAATCTCATGTTATGTGCTACCATATTTTGGTGGAGATAGATTTCCATGGACATTGTGAGGGGTGCTAGAAAACATAATGGAGCTGTTATCCAAAATAAGCCCCTTGCTTATTTTTGACTAACTTTCTTTAATTCCTTCCTTCCTTGTGCCTCAGTTGAATTCTTTTACTTTTCAAGCACTCAAAATTATCTAGAAATGGTTTCATCAGATAGGGGATTTTCTCGCCTTTCCAGAAAGGTAAAATTTTCCTTTTAACTCCTTGTATTTTGCAAGTTATGGCTTGGTGGAGTTTTTGAGGGAAATTTTCCCTGGGAAGGTCCGTAACCAATAGGAATGTGCCATGTGGCGGCGGAATGGTGGGTCAGTGGAGGTAAGTTGGAAAAAATCACCAAAGAGTGGGTAGGGCGCAAAGGAAATTTTTTTCCCACGGGCCCCCAGAGGAAAGAAAGTTGATTAAGGCCCGCGCCAGATCAAAGTGTGCCACGTGTCTGTGAAACCGGCGAAAGTCGGAGGGGCAGAGTATTTTGGATTTTTTCCAAAGTAGTAGAGGGTGCAAAGGAAAGAATTGGCCCACATGCCTGCCAAGGAGGAAATGGAAATTTTGGTTAAATCCCCGTGAGTGAATAGGGTGGTGACACGTGTCCCAGAGCGGCGAGGCACGAAGAAATTTTGATTTTTTTTCCAAAATTCAAAAAAGCTCAAAATGGCCATTTTAACCCATGAACCAATGGGAATGCACCACGTGGTAGTGGAGCGGTAGGGTACGAAGATTTTGGGGGAATTTTTTCCAAATTCAAAAAGGGGGAAAATTTTTAGGTTTCGGCCCGCCAACCTGATTTTTGCCCCAGTTTTGCCCTAAATCTTCAGAGGGGCATATCTTTCAATCCAAAGCTCAGGTTTTATCGATTTTGGTGTCATTGGAAATCTATTGAAGTCCTCTACACTGATGGAATATTCAATTTTGTTTTTTAAAGGAGTTTAGTGAGAGAAAAATGAAAAAATGCCTTTGGCAGGGGAAAAAGAGCAGAACCGACATTCAACCACCATTTTTAATGTAGTATGGCTTCCATTCTTCTCCAGCATGGTCAAAAATCTTGGGGAATGAAATTTTAAGGGTACCCATGCTATTTTGATGGATCTGGTTGGTGGTTGAATCATTCATTTCATTTTTTTCTGTGGTTTCTCCTTCCTGAGCTCAGTTTTTCATTGTTAAAAGCCAAATTTGGCTCATTTGTAAAGGGTTGGACATTTTTTATATGTTCTGTAGGCTCCCTCCTTCACCCTGGCAAGTGAATTTGTGTAATATCATTCCTTTTTAACGACTGCAACATGTTTTTTACCTCCTTGCTGTTGTAATGCACTGTATTTAAAAATGGAAATGACAATACAAGCTCTGTGAATGAATTTTCAATCCTTTCTTGTGTTGTTTTCTCTATCCTGATCATTCATTACAATTTTAGCAATTTGTGCATGATTTGTGTTGCATTTTTTTATAATCTGTGTCAATCTGCAAAAATAGATGTTCACCACTCCTTTGGTGTATCACCTTGTCAGTTTAGTTTTATCTTCTTTTCTTTCTATCCTTGTCTCCTTGGCAGAATTAGAGTAGAATTTTGAGTTAAACCTCTACAAATTTCATGCATACATTTGATCAGAGGAGTAGAGGAACCAACCTTCAATCTGGAGAGTTTTTTTTCCCATTTTTGCAAGTCCCACACTTGGGGAAAAGATTCCATGTTGTGCAATCACACTAAATGACCCAATTCTCACTTGTAGATCTGAAGGTCATTTAGGGGGTGCTGCTGATTTACACTAACAATTTTGGCACTCCCGGTGGGACCTTAGAGGTCTTCATCTTCATTACAATAAAGTTGATGTGCATTTGTTGTAAGTTTCTTGCTTAAAAAGAGCCCTGATTTGCACATCTGGCGACTCTAAAGGGATAAATCAACTGGTTTCAGCAGTCCAAGTCTAAAGATTCATGAGAAGGATCCAAACAAGGTCAAGGGCTAGAGAAGAGGGATTGTCTGAGTATCTGTAATTATCCCCAGGAAGAAGAGAGAGGGGAAGAAGAATTCAAAGGTCTCCATCTCCACCAAACAGAACTCTATCAACTCCTCCACCTGGTAGACCTTTCACCCAATCAACAAGGGTTCTCAGGCCAATCAGAATGGCACAACCCAACCCTTATGTCAAATTCACTGGAAGCATCCCACTTTCTCTCAATGCACAAACCCAGTTCTAGTTGCAGCATTGAAGAACATCCCATACTTTACTGGGGAAAATCAGACCACTCCTGGTGATCATGTCAAAGACATTGCTAATGTTTGTGCAATCCATGAGATTGTTGAGATGCAAATTACTGTCAAATTGTTGGCATCTTCATTCAAAGGGAAAGCCTTGCAATGGTTCAGGAGCCTTGGGGTAGGCTCTATCCAAAATTGGAACCATTTGTGCATAGCTCTCCATGATCAGTTTGGAGAAAAGGGAGATAATTTGTCTCTATTAGAACAACTGACAACTATCAAGAGAGCTCCCAATGAGTAGCTAACAGACTTCAATTTCAGATTTCAAAGGACATGGGATAGAATCCCAGTGACAGTAAGGCCAATAGCTGAAGGTGCTTTCTTATACTATCTCAAAGATCTTTAAATTCTGATATTTCTATGTTAATCCAATCCATGGGAGGTGCAAATATACCTACAGCTTATAGCATCACCATTAGGGCTGAGAATTTTTTGATCCAAGCTGGTAAACTGGCACCTAGGCCTCCTATGCCCTTATATCCAAACTTGGAAAGCCCAAGCACTAGTCAAGCACCTAATTTAGCTCCTATTCCCACTCCTAGAAATCAGAGTTCAAATGAAACTTCTACTTCATCCTCTAGTGCCTCAAATGAACTTCAAGAAGTCATGAAACAATTACAAAATTTAGGCAATGAGCTGGTTACACTCAAGAGGCAGCAATTCCAAAGTTTTAGACCTTCTTATCAGTCTCAAACTCAGCCTAATAGGCAGCCATATCAACCTAATAGTCCACTCAATCCATCTGAAAATCAAAATCAAGTAAGGCCTCCTACCAACAGACTGTTTCTGCCCTATAACCCCAATGTTGCATCTACCTCTAAAGCCTTAGTGCCAGTGCAAAATAATATAGCTCAAGAGTATGATTGGTGTTTCCCATGCAATGAACCTCACAAACCAGTCTATGTGCTTCAATGGTGCTTTGAACCAAGCTTTGATGGTGACAAAATTGGCGTAGAGAGTGAGGTGAGTCAAGAAACAAACCAACAACAAGGAACATCTCAGCAAAATACAACTCCAAATGAGACTACACTTGTGAACTGGCAGGCTGAAGATTTTTGTGGTATGAATCAAACAATTTCTCATAATGTAGCAGCTAACACACGGTCAAAGAAGATGAATATTGGTGAAGGGCAGTCATTAGCTCCAGGTGATCCACAACCTTCCATCACTCCACAAAGTGTTGGCAAGAAAAATGCAGTTCCAAATGTGCAAGGACAACCCAAGCCACCTTCTAGACTAGCTCAAATGCTAGCTGTTGCAGCCCATGTACAAGAAAAGAATGTGCAGGCTAAGGGGTAGCAAAGAGATGTTTCATCCCCATTTAACATCATTGAATAAATGAAGAAGACAAATGTGAATATATCTATGTGGGAATCACTATCCATCCCAGACCAAAGGGATCTACTACAAGCTGCCATGAAGAATTGGTCAACTTCAAATCAGCAAGCTCATATGCAAGAGAAGGTACTCACAAATGCTGCTCAGCTTGAGGGGAAGCTTAGAGGACAGCAAGGTAAAGTTTTGAAGCCCCCTCCATTCTATGTTTCATTGATCATTGGGGATAAACTAGTACACAATTGTATGATTGATTCTGGGGCAAGTAGTTCTGTGATGCCCAAGTAAATAACTGATCAGTTGGGCCTCCAATATGAAGTCATATCCAAAGGGGTGGTACAACTAGATGGGACAACAGTAACAATAGTAGGGGTAATTAAATATTTGAGCCTCACTTTGCATGCATGCCCCAATGTCACTGTTTTGCAAGATGTGTCAGTGATAGATTTACCACCACTTTTTGCCCTATGTTTGTCAAGGGATTTCACAGCTAGAATTGGAGGCTATTTATCTGCTAATTGGTCACACATGTTGTTTCAGACCAGATATGGAACTAAGGCCACAATCAGGTCCAAACCTATTGCAAAATTTCACATTGAGCCTCATACTCCAAGCCCAATCAATGCCAACTGTTCAACATTTGATCAAGAGGATTATCCAGGCACAGATGAAGCTGACACCAAAGTTGGAAGCATCCCAGATTTGACTCTTGATGAATGGGCAAGCAAGGTACATGATTTTGATCCCTACAAGGAAATAGAGGAATCTGAACTAGGATTTTATTACATGCATGAAGAAAATCAGCCTATTCCTAGCATCACCAAGCCAGACCATAAAGATGACAATGAGGTATGGCAGCTACTCTTTGATGGATCAAGAAGTAGACAAGGTGCAGGGGGGAGCTATGCTTGTTTCACCTCAAGGAATTAAGTATTATTCAACTTTTAGATTTTAGTTTGCATGTTCTAACAACATTGCTGAATATGAAGCTTTGATACATGGATTGCATTGGTCAAGAAAGAGAGGTATCAAAAACTTACAAGTCTTTGGTGATAGTGAGCTGATTGTTAATCAAGTTAAAGGAAAACATGCTGCCAAAAATGATCTACTCAAGAGTTATAAGAATAGGGTGTGGGACCTCATTGAGGATTTTGAAGGCTTTGGCATCAAATCCATCCCTAGGAAAGAAAACCAAGCTGCTGATAGGCTTGCAGCAGTTGGAGCAGCCTTTGATGTTGTGGAGAGTATCAAGGAAGATAAAGTGCAGCCAAACATTCATGTGATTGTAAGGCCATCAGTGCCAGACAATAATGTAAGTTGGAAAGTGTTTGAAAGTGACCAATAAATCATCAATATTCTTGCAAGAAGAAGCTGAGTTCTCAGCCAAAAATTAGGAAAAGTTAGAACAACAGTATGGTGATCAAGTGGTACAGCTGAGAACCAACAAACTACCAAAAGGACTTGTCACTTTGGAGTCCATCTTTAATCCTAATGATCAATTTAGGAAGGAGAAAGAAAACATCCAAGTCAAGGGAGAAGATTCAGTGCCCATCTCGGTGGGAGAAGGAAAATCACTTCAAATTGGTAAAGTGGAAACCAAGCAAGAAAGGTATGAGTTCATGCAACTTTGCCAAGAGTTCCCAGATATATTTGCTTGGAGCTATGAAGACTTGAGAGGTTTCAATCCCAAGCTAGCTCAACACACAATTGAATTAGATCCAAGTGCTAAACCCATCAGGAAAAAACAAAGACCGGTCAATCCACACATGGAGCCTCTCATGAAGAAGGAATTGAATAAGTTAATAGAGGCAAGTATCATATTTCCCATCAAGCATTCAAGTTGGGTTGTAAACTTGGTTCCAGTTAGAAAGAAGAGTGGAGAAATCAGATTGTGTGTAGACTTTAGAGATTTGAATAGAGCATCCCTCAAGGATCATTACCCACTTCCTTCTATGGAGCAGATTTTGCAAGTTGTTACTGGCTCTGAGAGGTTTTCATTGCTAGATGGTTATTCAGGGTATAATTAGATCATGGTAAAGGAGGATGATCAGTTCAAAACAACCTTCACCACCAAATGGGGAACCTATGCATATAGGAAAATGCCATTTGGGCTATCTAACACTGGAGCTACCTTCCAAAGGGCAATGGATATGGCATTCAAGGGATTGATCAACAAAATAGTGTTGATATACCTAGATGATATTACTGTATTTTCTAAAAGTGCAGCAGATCATCTCTTTCATTTGAGACAAGTGTTCCAAAGATGTAGAAGATTTGGGGTATCCTTGAATCCCAAAAAATGTATTTTCCTAGCTCATGAAGGAAAGATCCTAGGCCACATTGTTTCCAAAGAGGGATTAGCAATTGATCTAGAGAGGGTTGAAGCAATAAAATCACTGCCATTACCAAGTCACAAGAAGGCCCTTCAAAGTTTCTTGGGAAGAATCAATTTTGTTTGAAGGTTTGTTCCAGACTTTGCAGCCCTTGTCAAGCCAATAACTATGATGTTGAAGAAAAGTATGGCTTTCAAATGGACAGCTGAAGGTAAGAAAGTTTTGAGGCAATCAAAGAGGCTATCTCACAAGCTCCAACTCTCATTAACCCAAATTTCTCTAAATATTTTATCCTTTATGCATTTGGCGGTGATGATACAATTTCTGCAATTTTAGTACAACAGAACAAAGAAAATGCAGAGCAGCCAATTGCCTTCTTTAGCCAAAGCTTGGAGGACTATGAGGTGAGGTATTCCTTCATTGAGAAGCATGTTCTTGTAGTGATTAGGAGCTTGAAGAAATTTAAGCATCTAGTTTCAAACAACAAGGTTCAACTGCTGGTTTCTCATGTGGGAGTTAAGGACTTCCTCCTCAACAAAGACCTAAATGAAAAACGTGCAGGGTGGATTACTCGTGTCATGGAGTATGACATTGAGATCAAATTCACCAAGCTGGTCCAAGGAAAGGGATTGTGTGAGCATCTGGTCTTGAGAAAATCAATGGAAGCAAGCAATGGGAAGGATGTTGTTTTGGTGTTGTAAGACAACCAAGAACAAAGAGGTGTTCAAGAAGAGAATGGTGGTATGCTCACTCCTTGCTGGACCCAAGACATAATGCACTTCTTACAAATAGGCCTATGCCCTCCAGAGATGAACAAAACCAAGAGAAGACACTTCAGATTGCAGGCTATTCCATATGCACTTGTTGATGGTGTCTTGTTCAAAAAGGATATAAATGGAGTGCTGCTGAGATGCATTGGGACAAATCAAATTAAGAGAATGTTAGAAGAGTTCCATGGTGGATCAGCTGGGGGTCATTTTTCTCCAAGAGTGACAGCCTCAAGATTATGAAGGCTGAATATTATTGGCCCAAGGTGTTTAGTGATTGTTATGCGTGGATCAAGAGGTGCAAAAATTGTGCATTCTTCACAGGCAAGGAAAGATTAGCAGCCCTTCCATTGCACCCAATTTCAGTTGACCAACCATTCATGCAATGGGGTTTGGACTTCATTGGAGTCATTAACCCAAACTCAAGCCAAGGACACAAGTGGATTCTAATAGCAACAGACTACTTCACCAAATGGACTGAGGTGGTGGCACTCAAAGAGGCAAATGAATCTAGCATTCTAGACTTCTATGAGGGGATAGTAACCAGATTTGGTATACCTACCACTATAATATCAAATAATGCATTGGCATTCATAGGATCAAAGGTAACTGAATGGGCTATTAAGAATGGGATCTATCTGAGAACTTCATCAAATTATTACCCTCAAGGTAATGGCCAAGCTGAGTCTACCAACAAGAACCTATTAAAGATCATCAAGAGGACTCTTGATGAAAATCAGAAGACTTGGCACACTAAACTTAAATCAGCCTTATGGGTTGATAGGATAACTCCCAAGAGATCCACTAGTAACTCTCCATTCAGACTTGTTTATGGAAGAGAGGCAATCTTGCCTATGTCACTTGAGTTGCCAACATTGGAACTCATGAAGCAATTGGAATTGTTGGAGTTTGAACCCATGGAGGTTAGATATGCAGAATTGATGGAACTCCAAGAAATCAGAGAGCATGCAGCCCAAACAATGGAGAAGGACCAAGCCTTGATCAAGAGAACCTTTGATAGGAAAGCTAAGGCTAGAACCTTCCAAGTTGGAGATTTAGTGTTGAAATGGGATGCAGACCGAGCAAAGCCAGGAAGGCATTCAAAGTTTGATGCCATTTGGAGTGGCCCCTACATGGTCACAAAATGTAAGAACAACAATGCCTTCCAATTGTCTACATTGGATGGTGAAGAACTGTAGATTCCAGTTAATGGAATCCATCTAAAGCATTGCTACTAGAAGGGAAACTCCTCACCTTGTACATATTAGCTTATATTTTCATTCCTCTAAGTGCTTGTGCACATTGTTTTGTTGTAGCTTAGTTTTACATTTCCCTAAGTGCTTTGGCACAAGCTTTGTTGTCCCAAGGATGCATCTTTACAGGCCATGTTCCAGATCAAGTGATGTTCTACTCTCACAATCTTCTTTCTAGAAATTTTCTAATGAGTTGAGAGTACCAAGTAGTTAATTTGATGACTCCATGCCCAATGGATGCTTCAAAGGCCACTGATCATTCATCCAGCAAGGTAGATGACCCCTCTTGAGTCGCCAAAATTGTTATCCAAAATAAGCCCCTTGCTTATTTTTGACTAACTTTCTTTCATTCCTTCCTTCCTTGTGACTCAGTCAATTTTTTTTAACTTTTTAGGCACTCAAAATTATCTAGAAATGGTTTCATCAGATAGAGGATTTTCTCACCTTTCCAGAAAGGTAAAATTTTCCTTCTAACTCCTTGTATTTTGCAAGTTATGGCTCGGCAGAGTTTTTGAGGGAAATTTTCCCTGGGAAGGTCCACAACCAATAGGAATGTGCCACATGGTGGTGGAATGGCGGGTCAGCGGAGGTAAGTTAGAAAAAATCACCAAAGAGTGGGTGGGGTGGAAAGGAAATTTTTTTCCCCTAGGCCCGTAGAGGAAAGAAAGTTTATTAAGGCCCACGCCAAATCAAAGTGTGCCACGTGTCCATGAAACAGGCGGAAGTTGGAGGGGTGGAGTAAATTTTGGCTTTTTGCGAAAGTAGTAGAGGGAAAAAAGGAAAGAATTGGCCCGCAGGCCCGCCAAGGAGGAAATGGAAATTTTGGTTAAATGGCCTCATGAGAGGGAATAGGGTTTTCCAAAGTAGTAGAAGGTGAAAGGAAAAAATTGGCCCACAGGCCCGCCAGTCTTTTGGGAGTGACGGGGAGCAGAGAAGTTTAGGATTTTTTTCCAAAATTTAAAAAAACATAAAATGGCCATTTGAACCTGTGAACCAATGAGGAATGCGCCACGTGGTAGTGGAGCAGTGGGGAGTGGAGATTTTTGGGGAATTTTTCTTGAATTCAAAAAGGGGAAAAAATTTTAGGTTTCGACTTGCCGACCCGATTTTTGCCCCAATTTTTCCCTAAATCTTCAGAGGGGAATATCTTTTGATCCAGAGCTTAGTTTTTCTTGATTTTGGTGTCATTGGAAAGTTATTGAAGTCCTCTACATGATGGAATCTTAAACTTTGTTTTTTGGTGGAGTTTAGTGAGAGAAAAATGAAAAAAATGCTTTGGACATGGGAAAAAGAGTGGAATCGACATTCAACCACCATTTTTAATGCAGTATGGCTTCCATTCTTCTCCAGCATGGTCAAAAATCTTGGGGAATGGACTTTTAAGGGTACCCATGCTATTTTGATGGACTCTGGTTGGTGGTTGAATCATTCATTTCATTTTTCCCACGTTTCTCCTTCCTGAACTCGGTTTTTCATTGTTAAAAGCCAGATTTGGCTCATTTGTAAAGGGTTGGACATTTTTTTTATGTTCTACAGGCTCCCTCCTTCACCCTGGTAAGTGAATTTGTGGGATATCATACCTTTTTAGGACTGCAACATGTTTTTTACCTCCTTGTTGTTGTAATGCACTGTATTTAAAAATGGAAATGACAATGCAAGCTCTGTGAATGAATTTTCAATCCTTTCTTGTGTTGTTTGCTCTATCCTGATCCTTCATTACAATTTTAGCAATTTGTGCATGATTTGTGTTGCATTTTTATAATCTGTGTCAATCTACAGAAATAGATGTTCACCACTCCTTTGGTGTATCACCTTTTCAGTTTAGTTTTATCTTCTTTTATTTCTATCCTTGTCTCCTTGGTGGAATTAGAGTAGAATTTTGAGTTAAACCTCTGTAAATTTCATGCATACATTTGATCAGAGGAGTAGAGGAACCAACCTTCAATCTGGAGAGTTTTTTCCCATTTTTGCAAGTCCCACACTTGGGGAAAAGATTCCATGTTGTGAAATCACACTAAATGACCCATTTCTCACTTGCAGATCTGAAGGTCATTTAGGGGGTGCTGCTGATTTGCACTAACAGGAGCACAAGATATTATTCTCATTTGGTAAAATGTTATTGGCTCAGATATATCATGAGTTATGGATGTAATTCATTGAGAGGAGATCCGGATTAGATGTGGGGTACTTACTTCATGGTTGGGCCTACAAACACATAGCTGTGGTGAGGTCGCTAGGGTTTTCATGGGTGGCTGGGGATCACATAGAGTTACCTATTAGATTCTTGAGATGAAGGGCCAACCAGGATCATGGAGATAGAGGGGAGATAGGAGAGGACTGGTATGTAGAGAGGTTGGGGAGATTAGATGTGGATCATGTCAGATGGAGGCCATACCGAGGGTTCCCTATATGGCCAGATGTAAACATCCAATTATTTGGTATGAGGAGGGTCATATGGGTACATGGGTAGAGGATGAAGATGGCAGATTCAGTTAAATTTCTACGGGTGATGAGGTAGTTCAGATAGTTCCAGGGGCACCGATTAGATATAGGGGGGATGAGGCGGAGATATTTTTACCTATCCTTGTGATGGCCGATCCATTAGAGGAGACAAGAAACCCATGGGATAATGTCGATGATGTGGGAGTTGGGGAAGGGTTTGTAGAGTGGATGGTAGAGGCATGGGTAGTCCAAGTAGCAGAGGAGAGGTCAGAGGTAGGAGTGGAGGAGGATGAGGTGGTGCTAGTAGGAGAGGAGGAGGAAGCATCTGGAGGAGATGAGGGTGGAGATGGAGGGGTGGAAAATAGATATAGCCCATTTACGGGCAAAGTTAGACACTTCCCACCATAAGCAGGACATAACACGTCAGGAGGATACAAGATTGCATCAAGAGAGAAATGAACATACAACTAGAGAGAAAAATATCACAACCAGAGGGAGGCCTACAAGGTTATATTTGGAGATTTTGGGTCCATAGTTGCAGTAGCAGGGAGTGAGGCACCAATGAATTCATAGGGAGCCAGTCAGATAGCTCTGTGAAGTATTGTATCACTAGAGTAGTACAAGGCACTGGGTATGGAGGCACACTACTATGAGAACATTATTAGATAGAGGCTTCCATATGTGTCATGATATGCAACCTATCTAGCAGGGGAGCGGAGACCAGGGAGCTCAACATGACCTGACACCATCTAGGAGCATGGATAGCGTGGCACACTCAAGGCAGGATCTAGGTCTAGATGACAAAGAAGATGATGGACAGAGAGATGTGTAGGAGCCTACTCTAGGGGGCAAGGTTCAGAGCTTAGAGCATCTGATCTGTAGTTCACGACTTAGAAGGTGAATGTTGTATGTTGATTTTGATGTATATTTTTTTGAGATAGAGCCCACAGAGGTCTATCGTAGGATGTATAGACAAATTTTGATCAAGATATATATACACATATGATTTTTTTTTAGCTTACATGTGTTGTGTGATGATCTATGTGATAGATGTGGATATTTTATTATAGTATGGATGTTAGTTTAGATGTTGGATGATTTGATGTTTTGATTTAATGTGATATTTCGATTAGATATTAGATATGTGATGTGATGTTTGGGTTAAATTGATTTGAGGTGATGACATAATATATATTGATGTTAAATGACATGATAGATGTGTGTTAGATTATGGTGTGATAGATATGAGATGATATGACTTGGATTAGAGTAGATATGATGAATTTAGATGGGAAGTGTATATATCAGACTAGATGTTGATGTTAGATATGATGATAGGAATGATGGATTCATATATGATTAGATATAGATGATATTAGATGATCTAGGCATGATGATGGTTTATGATTTTGGATAATTAGGAATATATGATGAATTGATAGATTGGATATAGATGTTAGACATATGATTAAAAAGAGACGAAAGGATGATGAGATTGGCTAGAGTAGATAGGGAAGAGGTAGTTGTAGGGGTTAAGAGAGTGTAATTGGATAGGATACAACCTTGATAGGGTGATCTAAATGTGATAAAGTACACTTTTTCATAAGGAGGAGTGTATGTAGAAAAGATTCTTTTGAACTGGATTGGAGGTAACATGTGAAAGGGAACAACACACAACATTGCACTTGCGACCATTGATAGGTGTTAACACACAACTAACAATAGTTAGTCACATTTAAGACCACAAGGGGAAGATGAAATGTGCTTATAGACCCATTGTAGACATGAAAAAAGGGGGTAAGATGGAGATTGTACAGGGAAAATAGGTTCTCCTTAGGTGGTGGTTCTAGGTCTATGCCCTAGCTCTGAACAATATGGTGCAAACTGATCAATGCGGTAAGTTTGTTGCAGATGGGAAAGATAATCGAGGTGGGAAGCTTTATGGGGATGTTTTCTTGTGATATTTTTCTATTACTTTTGAAGATTTCAAAGGCTGATCAATGTGGGAAGCCTTCTACTACCATGATATAAAATAGTAGCCATCCTTCAAGGGAGTGGTCTACATGAATATTTTTGCTTTTAATTTTGAACTTTGACTTTTTAGATGGTAGGATAAGATATGCATGATAGATGTCCTTTGAGGGATCAGTCTATACTTTTGACATTATGCTTTATATGAACATTTTTCCTTTGAGGGAGTAGTTTGTTTTTGGATATGATAGCTTTTTGTTATGAGCATCCAAAAATTTGACTTTAGGATAGAGTTGGGGATAGCCGAGTAAACCACTTGGGGAGGGGATGATAAGATGTAAAAGTGGCACATGTGTACCCTTAGCATGGTTCCATTATGTAGATAAGAGGGTGAAAAATGTAATGATTGTGGGGTTCCACCTAGAAGGAGGAACTTATCCATAAGGAATATGCTATGGCCATGGTGCCCATATTAAAGGTCATAGATAAGAAAGTGACGGTAGACTACATAATTCCAAATCATCATAATGAAATATGTAAGGGTTAGTGATGGAAATGAGATATTATGGTGTGACTAAGATCATGTTGGTAGGTATGTAATAATATAAAGGTCACAAGTGCAAGGCGTTGAGAGGCTCCGTTTCCATTTTACCATCAAGAGAAGATAAATGATAGACTCCAGACCCATACTTATGTGTGATAATGTATGGTCCAATTCATTTGGGAGAAAACTTTCCGCGTTTGATCCTTTCTAGAGTAGTGACATTCTGATTTTATTTCAAGACTAGGTCACCAATATTAAAGTCATGTTCCTTGAGATGTTTTTTATAGGAAAATTTGATGTGCTCTTGATACACATGATGATGTTGAAGAGTGATTAAGAGATGCTCATCTAATAATTAAAGATGTGTAAGACGCTCTTGATGATAGTCCTCATCAGAGATGAAGTCATGGAGAGAAACGTGTAATGGGATTTGGACTTCAAGAGGAAGAACAACCTCATAAACATAGACAAGAGAGAAAGGAGTAGCACCCTTAGAGGTGCGGATGCTAGTCCGATAGGCCCAAAGAGAAAAGGGAATGTGAAGGTGTTAATTTCAACCTTCCTTATCAATAGTTTTGGCAAGGATATTGTGAAGAGTCTTGTTAGTGGCTTTGGCTTGACCATTTGCTTGAGGATAGTAAGGAGATGAGAAGCTAAGATTAATATTAAAAGAGTCACAAAGCTTCTTAAGATATTTGTTTTTGAAGGACTTTCTGTTGTCTGTGATGATTTTATGGGGAACACCAAAGTGACAGATGATTTGCTGATAGACAAAATTGACAATTTTGTTAGCTTTGGTGGATGCAAGTGGAATGGATTCCACCCATTTGGAGAAGTATTTAGTTACGGTGATGATAGAATGATGACGCTGAGAAGAGTGTGGATTGATGAGACCAATGAGGTCAAGACCCCACTGTGAGAAGGGCCAAAGATCTTGAGCTAGTTGTAAGGCTTGACTAGGAATGTGGATAAGATTAGAATGTTGCTGGCACTTGACACACTTTTTGACATATTCACAACAATCTTGATTGAGGGTGGGCCAATAATAGCCCATGTGGAGAACGTGTTTGGAACATAGCTAAACCACTAAAGTTTCCACCACAGATACTGTCTTGGAATTCTTGGATAACACTGGTAGATTCATGAGATTTTAGGCAACATAGTAGAATACCATCAAACCCATGTTTGTAGAGGATGTTGCCAAGGATGACATAACGTGGTTGATGCATTGAAGAAAATACCTCCTACCATTTTTTGGATAGGTCAGAGGGAATTTTAGATTGAGATATATAGTCCAACATTAGAGAATACCATAGATCCGATTGATTGGTGTCAATATGATTGATACAAGGAAGCTCATGGACATGAGATGGTTGATTGAGATGATGAACAAAAACATAAAGCTTGGATTCCTCTATTGTCCATGGGATGAGAGATGTCCATTATGTGTGCAAAAAAATTAGATGACCGAGGGATGGTTTGGATGGTGTAGAAATTGAAAGCCTCAAGAAGAAATTTGACGATGTCCTTGTATTTTTGAAGGACTTCATTTTTACATTGATAGGTTCCTTTGACTTGATTTATGATGAGATGAGAGTCACCATAGATATCAAGGATTTGGATGCATAAGCATGAGAGAAGTTTCGAGACCCAAGATGAGGGCTTCATACTCAGCCATATTGTTAGTTCATTCAAAATTAAGATTATAAGCGATGGGGATAGGAATATCCCAAGGAGGAATGATAATAACACCAATGCCTCCCCCTTTTGACACACTTAGATCCATTGTAAAAAAAAGTGTCATCCAGAGGGGATAAAATTCATGATCGATGGTGAAGATAGACTCATCAAGGAATTTTTTGTGAGGAAGATGATTGTTAGGAAGAGGGGCTTTGGCTAGTTGATCAGTGATAGCCTGGCCCTTGATAGATTTCTGAGAGATGAAATTTAGGTCAAACTTGGTCATGAACATGAGCCATCGAGTGATTTGGTCATTATGATAAGATAAGGGTTTTGAGAGGATGGAATTTGGTGACGACATAGGTTTTGTGATTAAGAATATAGTGACAAAGTTTGGAGGTGGCAAAGAAGAGAGCACAACACAACTTTTCAGCTTTAGTGTAGCGAGTCTCATAATTGTGAAGGGTGTGATATGTAATAGACAACCTGTTCCCTTCCCTGCTCATCGCGGTGTGCCAACATGGCACCTAAAACATGATCGGTGGTAGAGATATAAAGATAGAAAGGCTTCCCCTCACATGGAGGTGTGATCACAGGTGGGGATAAAGATACTACTTGAGATCATCAAAGGCCTTTTGGCAATTTTCATCCCAATTAAAGTCATGTCTTTGCGAAGAAGATGGTGAAAATGTTGGCAACAGTCAGAGAGTTGCGAGATGAAATTAAGTAGACAGAATGATTGAAGTCAGCCCTAAAGACTGTGAAGTTACTTTAGATTAGAAGGGGGGGCATCTCAGGATGGATTTTATTTTGGTGGGGTCAACTTCAATACCCCTAATAGAAATGATGAAGCCAAGGATTTTTCCAATTAGAACTCAAAAAACACACTTGGATGGATTCAGACAAAGGAAGAATTAGATAAGACATCCGAAGAGGATTTCAAGGATAGAAATATCCCTGTCGACATTTATGGATTTACCCAAGAGATCATCGACATAGTCCTCTACA
Organism: Taxus chinensis; assembly: GCA_019776745.2. NCBI lineage: Eukaryota > Viridiplantae > Streptophyta > Pinopsida > Cupressales > Taxaceae > Taxus > Taxus chinensis. The sequence continues at coordinate 740,981,444 of CM034152.1, read as the reverse complement.
GTTTTGTGGATAAGGTCATGGAAGATGTAGGTCATAACATGTTGATAGGTGGCCCCCATGTTTTTTAAACCAAAGCGAATGCCATGATAGCAAAATGTCCCCCAAGGGGTGATGAAAGAAGTCTTATGTTGGTCTTCGGGTGTGATGAGGATCTCATTATAACCAAAAAACCATCCATAAGAGAAATCATCTCATGGCCGGCCATGAGGTCAACGAGTTGATCAATGTTAGGAAGGATAAAGTCATCTTTAGGGCAAGGAGATTTAAATCTCAAAAGTTGGTGTAGATATGAAGCTTTCTAGAGGCTTTGGAAATGGGTATGATGTTGGAAACCCACTTTGGATAATCGATATAGGTATGATGAAATTGGAAGAGAGAAGGATTGCAACTCCTCTTTGAAAAGGAGGGAAATGATGGGGATGCATGCGACAAAGTTTCTTCTTAACCAAATTAGCATTAGGGATGGTGATGATGTTGTGGATGATGATATAAGGATCAAGGCTTGACATGTTGACATAGGACCATGCAAAGGCTTGGTTGTATTTAGAGAGGAAGGTGGTGAAAGAATCAAGCTCTTGAGGATCAAGGGATTGACCCACTTTGAGGATGCGGGATCTTGTGGAGTCCCGATGTTGATCTCGATGGTGGATTTGTTGAGAAGAGTAAATGTGTTAGAAGGTAAGGAATTATGAAGATAGGAATCATCTACCCCCATATAGGAAATAATGGAATCATTCATCAGTGCATTGAAGAATTTCAATGGTAGGGGAGTCCTCCTCTACCATATCAGGAAATTGAAGAGGAAGGGACCTAGTTTCACCTTCACACTGATAAGTGACCGGTCCCAAAGTGATCATGGAGATTATAAAAAAATCTAGAAGAAATGGACATGGTATCATCCATATCCATGGGATTCATTGGATGGGGAAGAGTTGGATGAGGGATTGATGTTCATAGGAGATGAAGATGGAGAAGGTGAGAGAGATTCGGTGGATTGCTCCTTAAACCCCAACCCAAACTTCTCATGGGGCTTACGAGATTGGTCAATGATAATATTGTGCATTACTTGTTCATAACGACCCATACCAAATCCTTTCCATGTGCAATGATGGAGGTAGGTGTAGACAAAGAATTTATTATAGAGGAAATCAAAGTCATTGGTGTATGGCTTGGTGTGAGGTTGAGCATCGATGTGAGAAGAAGGGTAGGTTGATACCACCATAGATGAGGTTGGTTCAGTAGATGAGGTGGTCAAAAGAAATGATATCCCCAACATTAGGTTGGTACATTGGTGCTTTATTGGGTCTACCAAGTTGATTAGGCATGGGAAGAGCATTGAGGGTGAGGATTCAATACTCCCCCAGTGAAAGATGCTGCATCACATTATCAATAGAATCATCATTAGGAAGCTTAGATGCAAGGGACAGATGAGCTCAGTGGATGCTTTAGATGAATCTTGTTTAGGGAAGAATCACATCATTTGGTTGATAGGTCATATGACATGCTTTAAATAGGAGGAATTTCGGTAGGGAGCGTTAGGATTTTTCCCTCATGCTCATATTTGATGCAGAGGATGGAGAGTGGAAGGGACACAATGCATGGTACAGATCCATGGTCGTCCAAGTAAGATATTATACTAAAACTCCCCCTCAATGATGTAAAAGAGCTCATGAAGGAGTCTTTCACCAACGCGGATGGGAAGGATAATTATGCCCAAAGCGAGGGCCACATCATCATTGAAAGCATGAAGGACCATGGGTGATTGAGTGACAATGGAGTTGGGAAGCTTGAGTTGATCAAAGGTATGGGATGATATGATGTTGATGTTGGCTCCATTGTCTATCATTGAACATCAGATGAATGTATCATTGATGCGAACAATGATGAAAAGTGGGAGGTTGTGGTCCTTAGGTGAGATATCAAGAATTTTGAGTCATCATAAGAGACGATGAAAGAAAGCTTGTGAGTGCTCCAACAAGGGCCAAAAAAGGTTGAGTCTCATTGCTAGTGATAGGGATATGTGTATAGAGCATCGATGAGAGCTTGTTTGTGATTGGGGGAGCTTTGGATGAGCTCATAAAGTGACATATTAACAAGAGCTTGATGGAGCTTGCTTCACAATACTTTGTTTCGATGATAGTGGGTTGTTGGGTATGTGGGGCAAGCTATGATGGATACTTTAGATTTTGAAGAAGATGATGGAGTGGGGTCATTAGATGGGGTGGTGATGACAAATTTGGTTTTAGATTGAGTAGGTAGTTGAGAATCATGAGGGTGAGAGTGTGTGGCGATACGAATGACATCGATAAATAGAGGGGGACCTTCTTTGGGAGAATTAATTCTTGGGGGAGGAATTGCAACAAAGGTTTTTTATGAAGAAGATGATTTTAGAAGCATTGGGTGATGAAGATTTGATTGAAGGATTGTGATTAGATGTGGATGCACTAGTAGATGAGAGGGGATGGTCTTCTTCAATGAGAAGGTCATCCTCTTTTATAAGATTGTGGATGAGGGTTTGAAGAGCCCTACAATGTTCAGTATCATGTCCATGGGTACGATGATAAGCAAAATGACATTAGAATCAAACCATGTGGGTTTTTGCCCACGTGAATTGAAAAATTTGATGGGAGGAAGAGTGATGGCAGATGCTCGAATAAGGCATTTTGAAGAATTTTTGAATAGGATCCAATGGGGATTTTTGATGAGGGGGTTGCATGGGTTATACATGAATTGGATTTGGAAGTGGTAGATGAAGGTAAGAGTGGTGTTTTTACTTTTATGAGGTTTTGTGGGTGCCTTTGATTCTGATTTGGTCTTGGGAGAAGAGGAGATGGATGGTCATGATTTTGATTTTGATTTTGGAGGAAGAATGGGTGGATTTGATTTTGATTTATCTTGATAGGAGATGGGGTCATGATTTGGATGAAGGGGGGGGATCTGGTTCCAAAATAGATGGAGGTGCTCCTAAGATTGATGATGAGACTCCTTTGATGATGAACTTAGATGGCTTAAAGTGATGGGGCTTGAAGGAGGTAGCTCCAAATTTTTATGTGGTGAGTGAGATATTTTTGAGGAAGAATTGTTGAGGTTTTTAGGTTTTTATTGTGAAGGTTTTCCCTTAGCAGGGAATAAAAATGATCTCTACAGGGGGATGGTCCTTAGAAATAGGGTTGGATGATTTGGATGCATATTTTTTGGATATGGGGGTTGAAGGTGAAGGGGATGTTTGGATAAGAGGCTTGTCGAGATGGGGAGAGGTCTGCAAATTGTATAAGTTTTGTAGGTGTTGTTGAAGGTGTGGATGAGAGATGGGGAGATTGTTTGTTATATGAGGGGGATATGTCTACTTAGTAAGTTTGGATGTTGATATGGGAGTGGTTATAGCCATAGATGTGGTGATGGGTAAAGGAATGGAAGTGGACTTTAGAGGGATATGAGGAGATGTGTGATAGATGTGGGGATAGATATGGGTAGGGAGCTAGATATAGTGGGTGTTGGTGTGGTAGGTGTAGATATGGATGAGGAAGTAGATGTGATTGGAGTGGATGTGGGTGGAATGGTCATGGGTATAGTCATGTAGATATAATGGATGTAGAGGTGGGTATGGATGTAGGTAAGATTGTAGAAGAGTCTAAAATAGACATGGATGTAGTAGATGAAGGGATGGTAGGTGTAGGTGATGATGTTAACTCTTGGCTTAGAGTGTTGATTGTGTGGGAATTGGGTGCCTGAGATGTAGGAGGAGTTTTTATTATTTGGTGGATGGTTGGGGAAAGGTTGTTTGAAGACATCAAGAGGATGATTAGGAGGTGCATTGGGGTTATCTAATTGAAGGTCACCATGGTCTATGAGCCATTGTACAAGATCTTTAAAGGTGTGACACTTTTCAATGTCGTGACCACAACTTGGTGATATTTGCAATAGTGATCCTCATGATACCATGCGGGTTTGGGTTGAGAGTCATCAAGAGGTTGGATAGGGGGAAGTTGGATGAGATGCACAACCATTAACTTGTCGAAAATAGAACTATAGGATTCCTCGAGAGGGGTATAGTTGGGAGTTGGTCTAGGAGCCCTTTGTAGAGGCTCAGTGTGGGATGTAGACGTGGAAGAAGATTTGACTATGATGGTTGTTAGCCACATTTTTAGATTTGTCACCATGGGTAGATGACTTAGTGAATTCAGGTTTTGGTTTTTTGGATCAAGTTTGACATGGCCTTTCTCAAGGGCGCATGAAGTTCAAGTTTACGATCCATGGTGAATGCCTCTTTGAAAGGTTTGGAAGGATTGGATCTAAAGAGTGGAGGAAATATGCTTCACACAAGACTGTGAAAAGAGTTCGATTAGCTCGTTTGTGGAAGGGAGAAAGATAATTGATTGATTATGCCACGCCATCTTAGTGAAAAATGTCATGCCATCTAAAGTCTGTGATAGATTCATCATCAAACTGTCTAATGGCATGTAGAGATCTATAATGGTGATTTTATGCGCACCATGTTAATAGAAAAGTGCTCTAGGAATAGTTGCACAAGTTGGGTGAAGGAGAATAGAGAATGTTGAGGAATTCCATTATACCAGTCCAAAGAGGGGTTGACCAATGACATAGGGAAGGTACGGAGCATAAGATCTTGGTCATGAGCAATAAGGTAACATGTGTGCCTAAAGGCATGAAGATGTTGTTGTGGGTCCTCCTTACTATTAAACTTGGAAAATTTTTGGGAGTTCCCAGTGTGGAGGATAAGGTTTTATGGGAACTGATGGATTGATGGCTCATTACAAATTTTTTCATAAGAGAAGGTGGTCTTAGACCCTAAAGTAGTGGCTTCGAGACTGGCCATTCTACTTAGCAAAGTGTTAATGGGGTCATTGGATGTATGGGGATGAGAGACTGATGGATGAGGTTGTGGGATATAAGAAGTGGATGGGTGAGGTTGTGAATGAGATTGATATTGTTGTGGATAAGTAGGTGTTTGAGGAGGTGGTTGATAAGGGGGGAGATTGTTGAAGGGTTGTGATTGAATGGGTTGGGAAATAGGATGTTGTTGAGAGATAGGGATGTAATTAGATGGATAAGATTGCATTTGTTGTTGATGAGAGATGGGGATGTTGGATTGACCTTGCATGGGGTGAGTGGAGATATAAGTATGGGGTGGTTGAGATGTTTGAGTAGATTGATTAGGAAGATGTAGTGAAAGGCACTTTGGAGGGGAGGTTGGTGAGTTTGGATAGACTCTGAAGGATGAGGTTGTGAGGTGATGATGTTTTCATTGGACATGGGATGTAGAGATGGGGACCGAAGATTGATCATGTTGTTTAGGTGTGGAAGGAGTAAATGGGACTCTTGCAATGTTTGGGTAGGTGTGCTAATGACGACAGTGGATGAGGAAGTGATGGGGATGGAAGAATTGGGTGTGGTGTTGATACGAGGAATATTGGGAGGGATAGGGACCACCAGTTGAGTGGATTGGTGAGTTTGGGGGATTGTAGAGGAAGATTGAAAGGAGCCAAGTTCGTGTTGCCACTATGGACAAGCTCATTCATGGCTCTAGGGAAGAACACAACGAGTTGTGATGTGAGGACTTGGGTGGATTCGGGTGAGAATGATAAGCATAAATTTGTTGAAGAGGGGGTCCGTCAATGGGGAGATTGGTAGATTTACGAATAAGGTAGTCATGAAGAACAACAGGGTTGGCATCAAGGAGCTCTTGGAATTCCACACATCCATGAGGGATGGTAGGAGGTCCAAAGGTCTCTAAGGAAATGAGCAGATGGGGGTGTTTCGGTCTAGAAGGAATGGAAACAAAGGGGTTAGTCTCAACATGGGGATTTTTTTGGATAGCTTGGGACTCATGGAGAGGAGGAATGGAAACCGTAGGTTGGGTAACTGAAGAAGAAGTGACCAAAGGGGTAGAAGAGATAATAGAAAGAACTGAAGTTTGTTGGGAATGAATGTTGGAAGTAGGAATGTTGTTGGATGACATGGTTTGTTTAATTTTTCTTTCTTGAGAACATGTAATAATGGGCATGAAACAATAAAACAAAACTATGTTATTTTTAATATTTCAAACAAGTCACACAACAAAGTTTTTATTTATCTTGCTTATTAGAAGAATGTGAGAAAGAAAAGAAAATGGGCTCAAAGGGGAACCTAGGAAATGGCCAAACTATGGATGGTTTCAGGTTGTTTTGGTTGGCGTCCTTTATATACCTGAAGGTACATGAGGCTCAAATTTATGATGACTACTGATACAGGGTCTAATATTGAGGCCTACCCCCGCACTTCATGCACCACAGTGATAAGGGTGTCAGGTGCTTAGCTAATATACCGATAGTCAAAAATTTATAACGCAGCCAGAACAATGTGGTGGCTTTCCTATTGGGTGATGAAATCCCAATAATTCCACCTGAAAGAATATGTTTAAGATGTGTAAGTTGATGTGTGCGTTTTGGATGTGTGTGGAAGAAGTGAATGCAAAGAATTGACCTCTTAATTAGACTATGTTGCCAAGAAAGGATGAAGAGGTTCTTTTTAAATCCAAGATTTGAAATGTGAGATTCAATGAAGTCAAGTAATTCAAAGAAGGGAAGAGAGATGCTAGAAAATATAAAATATCGAAAAATAAAGAATACATAGACAACGTGCTATTTTTCCTTTTTCCTTTATTATAACAAAAATCATAAGCAAGTGCATTGGATCTATCCAAGCAAGCAATCCACCATGTATGCAAGTCAAGATGAAAATTCCCACGTGTATGGGTAGTAGAAAGAAAGTAATAGAAATATGGAAAATGGAAATGACAAATGAAATAAATCATCAAAGAAGGGTGGGGTACCACCAGGAATGTCAGAGATGTTGATCTAATTGGGCATTCGCAAAATGTTTCATATTAGTGAAATAGTATAAAAGAAAATAAACAACTCCAATAATGAGAGGGTTTAAGGTTAATTGGTGAAATGGTAACAAAGAAAACAAAAAAACTCCAATAATGAGAGGGTTTAAGGCTACCTCTATATGAGATGATGATGGATACAGGATGTAAAAGATCCTCCTTGTAAATAGCTTGATTACATGTACAACAAAGGGAAACTTCAACACGAAAAAATGGATTAGTATATAGGATGGTGAGTTTCCCAACAATACCGGTCCTAAGAATTGAAAACTTCCTAGGATGGATGTTATCCCACTTTTTTATAAAATATAGATAAAATGATAATAGATAAATGATAATATGTACACAGCAAATTTGAATTGAAACAAAAAATTTGAAATGAACTAGATAAGATAAAATGCATATCTGATAACAATAAATGATTAAAAAACTGAACCAAACCTGGTCAAGTTGGGTCGACGACAACCTTATACCACTATTAGGAACAGTTGAAGGTGACTGGGACAGTAGTGACTAAAAATAAATGCAGAAAAGAGAAGATCTGTGGACTAGTTTGAAGCTGATCTGGGATTGAAGATGATGATGAGATGATGTAGAGAGCATGGATCTGGTTGCAACATAAAAAGGATGCAAGAAAATTGATAAATCTAATGAGAAAATGATAAATTTCGATAGGCGACAAGTTCAATGAGACTAGGGTGGATCAATGAGTGACTGAGGTATGATGAAGATGAGATCTAAAGCAATAAGTGTGTATAATGGCAAGATTGGGAGATCTGAGGGGTCATGGGATTAAGAAAATTAGATTGCTAGTAGACATAGATGACAGAAAATAAAATAGATGTGAATCAGGTTGACGACAAAGACTGTGTAGAGTCGATGAAGAAACGGGAAGGGATCTAGGGTTTAATGGATGAAAATGGATGGAAAATAAAAACTATAGAGAGATATTGATGATGACTAATATAAGGGCAAATCTTTGAGATGGTTGATGAACCTGCAAAGCATGATGCACAATAATGATGAGATGGAAATGGGGACTCCAAGCATGTAAAAGTGTGATACCAAGAAAAGATGAAACTTCAAATATCCAAATATGATGCACAAGATCTCCAAAGTAGCTCCAAGGTGGTGATATTAGTTGCAAAGAAGAGTTAAGAAATGAAGCCAAGATCGCAAGAAATCCCAAAGTCTCAAAAAATTACATCCTCAGATGAGAGGAAGGGGTATGGGCATATTTATAGGGTCGATGGTGACTCGAATGGGTCACTGACAACTATGGTGAGTCCTTTTGATTTGGGCGGTGGAAATGTCATTAGCTTGATGCAAAGAGCCCCTATGTGGTTAAATTTAGGTTTTCAGGTGGTTAATGCGGGTTAGGGGTGCTTAAGGAAGGATAAAAAGTAGTTGGGAGATAAGAACAGTATTAAATAGAAGGTAGATGAGAATCTAGGGATGATAAATATGGTGTTTAAGGAGGATAAAAGGATTAGATGAGGATTTAGGGATAATTAAATTGATGATTAGGGATGTCTAGGAAGACAAATTAATGATATGATTAGGATGGGATTAAGGTGGAAAATTAATAATTAAAGGGATAAATGAAATTTAGGAGGGAAAGGGTAATTTTAATGATAAGAGAGGTATATATGTATATGAGGAATGATGATGATAGGGGATCAAGACAGGAGAATGAAGGCACATGAGTATACCAAAAATTGGTGTCTACACCTTACATAATAATAATGAGTCTTCAACCTTCACACTTCTATATCATGGTGAGATCTTCAATGATTTTTCAAGGGTCTTCTCATCTATGGAGCACCTTGTTCTTATGACTGCAACCCTACAACAAATTTTCTTGATGGTCCACACACCATCTTATACAATACTTCCTTTGACTTACTTTGACTGATTTGACAGACTCACCTTCATTCAAAGCAATAAATTCAGATTTCCTTGACACCACTAATTGATTTCAACTTATTAATTTGAGTATAATTATTCTTCATGATTCAAGGGATGATGAATAAATTTATATTTTTTCCCCAAGTACAGTTAACATCTGTGTATGTAAATTAAGAATCTAACATACCGTCAAGTTCTTCAAACAACCTATCTATCTCACTGATTCCTGTCAAGATATTCATACCATTATCTTCCTTGATAAGCCATTAAAATGAAAAAAAATTCATACTTTCATCTAGGTCTGTCATACTCGGTCCTTCTTGGAACCTTAAATGACTATACCATGTCCAACATACTATCAGATCATCTTTTCTAGACCTTATCATGACTTGTAAAAACATTTTCAAACCTTTATCTTGAAGAAACATAAGAACATACTATCCCCCTCTACAAACCTAAATGAGATCTTGAAACCCTAAGCTCAATATTAATAGAATGATAGTGTCCTCAACATACTCACAGGTTTCAATGTCCAAGTCATAGATATCCACTCATCTTTAAGATCTCCAAGGCATATTCAGGAGAAATCAAACCTTAGTTATTTTCTCCACTGATTAGCAATTACTCATGTACTATGCCTTCAACTCAATCAATTCCTTCAAGGCATTCTCACTAATTTAACAGTACTAAATACAACACCAAAACTTTTCTTTGTGCTAACAAAACTTTCCTAGCTGTCAGTCCATGAGGGAACTTCACACTCCTTGTACTTGCAAACTCTGATCTATTTGAGTTGATCCTTCAAACAAACTCTGTGTACACAGATTTCATAGCCAACACCTTATAGTCATCCTTTTATATCTTTAAACACAATTTTTTCAAATTTTTAGTCTTGAATAACATAGCTACCATGAATTTTATTGGGATAATAAGCACAAGTAACTTATGTCAATACCTTATATCATTTGAAAAGTCTTCAACTATCAACAATAGATCAAACTTATCAAACATATCAGATGAGCATACCTTGAGTCATATTTTTGACTCAAAACATCCAACCTCATATATTCTTGATACTCTAAGTAATATTGCATAGATCACACCATAAAACCATGTTGATACAAGGCTAAAACTCCTTAGACCTGAATAATTTCTTAAAACAATATGCTCAACTTGCAACAGACTGATATGAACCTAAATGAGGTCTCCCCACACTTTAAAGGATTCAATATCGATGTCACGGATCTTCAAGCACTCTTCATATAAATGATGCATCATTTAAAGAAAGATAACCTTATGATTTTACCTCCTTTTGTAGTATCCTCATCTTATTTTCATAAAAACAAACATGAACTTTTGGCGGTACTTGTTCCTACTTGGAAAAATAGAAACTCTTAAACTAGTCTGCAAAACCTTTAATCAAGACCAACATACCTCTAGGCCTCTCACAACATACTAGAAAACCTTACTCCATCATGTTATGCCTTCATTTGGGACTACTCTTTATCCTCTTTCTTCAACTTATCTACAGTCCTATGTCCATATTTCTTGTAGAAGAAATGATAAACACTAAAATGCATCACATACCTGAGATGGTGACAACCTCTCCTTCTATTCTTCCTTGGAGGTGGGTTATTGATAACAACTTCGAATGGATTCTTTACCAGGATGATAAATTCTTCATACTTATGGTCACTGTTACTTAATCACACTTTAGGCATATAGGCATTAAAATCTAGCTAGTCTACCTTACAACAAGTCATCACTACTTCATAAAACTCTTTGACCTCTTCCTTTGTATTTATATGTTGAAACACATCTTCTTCATCTTGGTCATCTTCAAGTTCAGCTACTAGGTCTTCAACAGATTCTTCATATTCACCTTTAGGGAAACTTGCTTCAATATCAACATAAGGACCTACTTTGTCTTCTTTATGGGACTTAGCTTCAGCTAAATCAAGTGGAGACTTGGAAATGAGAGTACAAACACCAAGAATAGACTTCCATATACAAAACCCCAAGGGTTTCAAGAAAGATCTCATTCTGAACAGAGTATTTCCTTCATTTTGAACTTGACTACCTGTCATACATGTGCTTCAAAGATCTCATTTAAGTGGTAAAACCTGCTTCAGAAGGACCTTTGTCTACTACTAATTGTTATAAGAATAATGGATTGAGGGGGGGGGGGGGTGAATCAGTCCTAAAAACCTTTTATAAATTAATTATACTTGTGTGATCCATCAAAATTAACCATTCAATCATTCATTAACCATATGTGTTCTTAATATACATTAAACAACCATACACAAGAGCAAGATGCAAGAGAGTACACAAGAGTTCACAAAATTTAAGTGGGAAACCCTAAAGGGGAAGAAAACCAAGTGAAACCTATACTAATATTACTCATGAAAAAGGAATCATGGGAATATTACACATCACACAATATTCGTTTAGTGAGGCACCAACCCCACAAGGAGTAATAACCCCTACTTTAGTAGGAAACCAATCCTACAAGGAGCACTAACCCTTGATTTAGTAAGAAAACCACCCTACAAGGAGGATAAAATCCCCTAATATGACCAAGCACCAACTCATATACTTGAAGATGATGATCACTTGATGATTTTTTGCTCCAACAACTGATTGTGATCTCTAATTTGGCTCCATGCATTCAAAACTCTCTCAAACTCCACTTTCTTCTTCCTCTATGAACCTTCTATCTTCATTTTATGATTAGATCAAGTGACCTTACTATCCTCATTATCTTCTGTACTCAGCTTCTCATCCTCTCCTCATATCTAATGTTGACCCCTACAACACTCCACACACTTTTCTATAGCTTTTTCAAGTCCATACACAAAAACTAGGTCTTCTTCTCCAACTAGGTCATGCATGGATGCCCTCCTTCAAGATCACCATCTTCAGATCATAAACATAGTAGAATCCTTAATAAATTTAAATTTCTATTCCTCTTCATCTCTTTACTCATAACATTCCCTCTCATCCTTCCAAAATCTTCTCCAAGCCCATGAAACTAGCACACACAAGTGAGCTCTTTAACATTACTTATATACATGTTTATTTCCTCCAAAACATGTAGGTAAGCCTTTATAGTGAAAATATCATGAAAAAATAATAATAACATCATAATTAAATCACAAAATCAACCATATATCTCATCCATATCATCTTCATCTCCAAAACACTTCATTAGGTCTCTAATAGGCCTAATTGCACCAGAACAAGCAACTATGAAAAATATGAAAGATCAAGAGAAAAAGGAACTCCACCAAGGCATGAATATCACTTAAACATATTATATAAGTCCTAAAACATCCCCATCAATCATGAAACACTCATAACAATCATCTCAAGCTCATGAAACCATCTCAAGAACATGATCATTTTTGTGCCCCAAAAATTAGTCTTCAAAGAAGAGGTCATAACTTGCTCAAAACTTAGCAAAAACTCAAGTGTGATATATCATTAGAAATATATTAGATTTATAATCATGAAAAAATTAAACCAAGTCATAAAACCAGTTATAGCTCCTCCAAAACTACTTTATTCATAGACTGCTCCAAACTGCCTTTTCATCCCTAAAACCCAGTCTTTAAAGATAGGGCACATTTTTTACTTTAGAACCTCAACTATGACCTAAAAATATCATAGAAGTGTATTAAAAATCCCAGGATTCAATAAATGATAATTTATTCATTAGGTTTAATGGACATCTTTTGCACAAACTAAAAAACTCCAGAAACATGCCTTTTTAGGTGGGACCCACATATTATCACAAGCTCTAAAATACATCATTGGAAATCAGGAGGATTCATATTAATCATTAAATAATTACTCTAGTAAAAGGAATCAATTATGGACCTGCATATTCAATTTCTCCCAAGTCACTTTCAACCTAGGGTTTTAAAGCCATAACAGAGCAATTTCGGTGTTAACGATGGATCATAAAACTATGACAACCAAATGACCTCATTCTTATTTCTAAACCTTATTAACTCCATTTACTAACATACCCCAAAGTTTCATCCTCCCATATAAATCATACTTTTCCCAACGAGCATCTAAAGTTAACCTTAGAAATGGAAATTGCATTTATGAGAAGCAAATTTGGCTAAAACTGAGTTTTCTTACTTCTTCTTGATCCTCCCGACCTAAAATTTTTCCCAAATCATTGGAGAAACTTCTTATATGATGGTCAACTCTCATTTTTACATGCACACATATGAAAATCTCCAGCCACTAGACTCCTTTGACATCAATGTGACACTTGACACCAATGACAACAACTTGACATCAATGACAACAACTAGACACAATGCCCAACAATATTTTCCTTTAAGCATGAAATTTTCATTTCATTATTAAGGGGAGAGAAATGTAGATACTAAAATTTTACAATCTATCCTTTGAAAATGTTGATATTGACATTACACGCTTGTATGGACAAATACACTCTCTACACTCTTTCTTAGCACACCTTGATAGCTCTTCGATTAATTTCTTATCTTTGCACACTTATTTGTCATTATTTCTTAAGGTTTAATAGCATAAAATTAATCTAAAGATGATTATCCTATGACCCAAAAATCCAAACTGTGATTTTTCCCTTCAAGTCAAAACAGTCAGTTTGGGTCAGTTTGTCAAAATCTACATCTTGGCCCTACTGTATGGTTTTGGAACAACACATTGTGCACTAAAAATTTCAATTGCATCATATTCATATGGACTAATATTCCATCTTGGTCGTCCTTTCACAACATAACAATCATAAAAAACCTATATAAGTAAGTCAATGACGCCTCATTTAAGGTCCTGGAACTTTATGTTTTCCTCATGTTAAAGTAAACACAAAATGTAATTATTACTCATTAGAAAGAGAAGTAACTAGTGAAAATCCATTAGGACAACACCCTTTATAGGTATGAAGTCTCCTCCCAGGTCTAGGAGTCTCCATCTTCTTTCCACAAGCAAGAAAAGTGACCCTTCTCAAGTATTTGAGCAAGTGTGAAACTCAAGAAAGGCATTGTCAAAGCTACGATTGTCAAGTATGGTTGCACTGCGATAGATATCACATGCTAGGAGAATGACACATGGTTTGAGCCATATTCAGAGTAGTTGCAACATTGGCAGTGCATAGGGGTGTCCACAACCTAGCTAATGTTTGTTCTATAGAACTTATGATCCATGGTTCAGGTTTGAGATGACGATCAATCAATTCAAAGGACCCTTGTTGCATGTGCAAATGACTATAGTTTGATAAAAAATCACATTTCCAATCTACTGAAGGGCACAAGAAATTTTAGACTCTAATTTCAAGAGGGGTCAAGACCATAAAAAAGGTCAAAACTATATACTACAAACCGATCCTATTGTACTTTTCTACCTTAGGGTAGTTTCAGGTTCTAGAATAAAAAATAAAACATCTTCAAGGTCACAATAACTCATTTATCCATTTTGCACATCTAAATGTCCTTTGTTTTGAATTAAAAGGATAATTGCACTCTTTCCCTCTTTTTTATCATTTTTTAAATCGATAGTCACATTGTAAAGCGTTATTATGATTTGGGAAATTAATGTTGGAAGTTAATTAAATCAAAATAGCCTCATGTTGCAATATTTTATATCGTTTATATATGTTAGTTAGAAACACATTTAAATTTATAAAAGGGAATGAAATAGGATTAAATCACTTAAAAATTTAAATCAGGACAAAGGGGATAGGTTGATAATTGATTGGGAAAAAAATAATTGATTTTTTGATAAATAAAGCCCTAAAGTCCTTAGAGTATTTTATTTATTATTTTTGTTCTTTAGATTATTTATGTCAAATTCATTCTTTATTCCTTTGTGAAGGAGTACAAAACCTTGTTTGAAGATGAATAAGTAATTCAATGTGGGGAGATGTTGACTGAGTGTTTTTGAGAAAATAAAATAAAATTATTAGGTTGTCACAAAATATGAGTGAGACATGAGCATGAATTGACTAGATTTGTGAAAGCACGCCAGTTGGAACAAGTGGAAACACAAGATTCAAGGATTTGTAGAAGATATGGGATCACAAGTATTCAAGTAATGATTTCTAAATGTATGTCATTTGTACCTCCACATGGGAAAGGATGTTTTCAAGAATATATTGATGGTCCAAAAACTATAAATAGATGTCCATTGTAATTTAGATGGATGGTCAGGTCATAGTTCACTTTTTAATTCATGAGAGTTCCATATGGTAGGATATTGATTTAATTTAAATCGAATTAATTCTTAATTTCAGCGTAACTACTGTAACCTATGATATATAAATGATATAATACAGTAAATGGACAAGCAAAATAAAAGAAATAATATGAAACCCTAAGAAAGTGAGATAGATAGATGCCTTAGCTGATTTTTGAGTGATTTGGGCTGAGGAACTGTTGGGACAAACTAAGAAGAGTGTCGTCAAGACTCACTGAAGGTTTTGGAACTCAGAGATGTGCAAAACAAAATCACCCATAGGAGGACATGAGCGCTCTACGTGCTAGTGACTGATCTAGGTGCTAGTGTCTACTCAGATGTTCAAGTTCTTTCCTTTTTTGGACTGGAAGAGCTTCGTTATTGGTCTTCTTTTGTCACTCTGTTTTTTTCTCCAAAGTCACTGGTCATGCTTGTAACCTAAAAAATAAGGATTAGCTAGCTGCACATACCCACAAAACACATCAAACCTAATAAATAAGATGCATAATGGGGAGTTAGACTGACTCTAATGGTCACCCAATGAGTTATCTTACAACTGAGCGCTGCGTTACATCTCAAGAATCCATGTAGTTATGTGTGAATGTGTGTGTAATGATGCCCTAGGTTTCCCTTGTGCAAGTTGTACTATGATACAGGGAAAATCTAAATAGCTCCAAATATGCAAATGTGTGAGAAGAAATAGAGTGAACTTCTGATACTATATTGTGTATACAGATTGATGCATCCCTTGTCCTTTATATGGATGTGTTAGATGTATGCTTTGTAATGCCCTTGTTCCTTAGATGCAGCCTTAGGTGATAGTAGATAATGGTTAGTGCATGGCCCCTTATTTTGGAGAAGTAACTAAGTATATATATATATATGATTCCCTTGTTTGAATTTTGTAATTGACAATTGGAAGGCCAACCTAAATTACAAAAAGATGCCCAAAAGGTAAAAGAGACCCAAAAGGGTAAGAAAAGGATAGAGAGGGTTAGGAGCACCCAGGAGGGACAAGAGCACTTAGGCGCTTCTATCCTAGCCAAGAACTAGTGTCTGAGGCCATAAGATAAATAAGTCAAGTTCTGACAAAGTTGTAGGATGTGTAAAGCCAACAAGAATGCAAAAGATAAAGAAAAAAGGCCAAACAGAGTTATCAACCACTAGTTTTCTTGCTTAGGAATCATGTATATATTAGCATGCTTTAGGACATAGAAATGTACCCTAGTGCATAGATTTTCTATCTACATATAATTATAGGGGTAGATTGTAAGATTTTAATTATAGTTCATGGTTGTATTAGGGTTTGATTTGCATTATCACATATAAGGTATATAATATTTCCTCATATATGAATAGAATGGAAATTTATTGTGTTCTTTTATGTGTTACTATAGGGTATGTGTAATGTTTACATAATTAAGATAACAAATAGCATAGAATTTATGAAGTTATCTCAATAATGCTATCCTTTAATGCGGTTTGACTGTGTTTCGGGTGAGACCTCCAAGTGCAAGCTTGAATAAATACACCAACACATGAAGAGAAATGATTTAAATGCAAAATTTATATCTTAAATGAAACTAGGCCTACATCATGGTTGATTAATCCTTTCCTGTGAGGGTAAACAGATCCCCATTATTTTGGAGGATTTGGAGTACACCATACTTAGTACACTATTTCAGAGACCAATTTATAGGAGCACATGGAGAAAAATGATTATAGGAAAAAAAATTGTCTTTGTCCTACATAGTTAAGATCCTCTTCAAATTTTTGTATTTCTCTTTATATGATTTGTAATCATAGGGAGTGAATCACATTGATTAGTAATTTTTTTTTTTTCTCACAAATATTATAAACATTTATTTTATCAAGATGAAAATCTCGAAGTGTATTTTTTTTCTTTTGCACCTAGGGCAATACATGGATAAAGGTTTATTGGTTTTAGTTTTTTGTTTGGGACCCCGTCTAACATGGTGTTTAAATTTACCAAAATATTTATTTTTAATATTTAAAAATTCTTCCATCATTTGGCCTTTCTCATTTTACCCTTTTCCTTGTTTATTATTTTGAATTATAGCCCTAGATCACAAATAATTTCTACATAATTCTCCAATATCTAAAATTTTGAGTTTATTCACATCTCCTTTTCCTATAAGGTTTACTGTCTCTCAAGACTCATCTTATGATCCTATCATAAAAAAAAATCTCAATTATTGGTCTAGTCCATTTTTGCACCATTTATGCACAAAGAGAAACATGTTAAGATAACATTCAATGCTTTCATCATCCTTTTGTTTTCTTATAATGATTTATACTTTAGAATCTTCTACACTATAATAATCTTAATACTTGTCTCAAAATTATGTTTCCATATCATCCCATGTGTGGATGGGATTTGGTTGTAACTCCATAAACCAACACATGGTTGAATATTTGAGTATGGAGGGGATTTTTTTTCTTTTTTGGTGATCAGTTATGTAGTCATATATTTGATAAAAACACTTTTAATTCAAATAAGAACTGATCAAGGTCCTCTGAAGCTATCCCCCTAAAAGTGGTAATATGGATGGGGATATGTTTTTAGAGGAGTTTCCTCATCTTGGTTCAATGATATGGGTAGGTAAATTTTTTCCCTACACCAACCCCTATATTTGTTGTTTTATCATGTTCATCTCCCATTTTTTCCAATAGATGTTATAGATTATCTTGTTAGGTTTTATAGACTCGTCTAGGGTAGTTGGAAGACTACTTTCTTGGGGTTCAATCTCAATTCTTTGTTTTATTTTTTTAACTAATGGTTTATCCTCTTTTAAACAAGTGTATCTATCTCGGGGATGATTTATGTGATGATAGTTGTGATCCTCCTACATTTTTCATCTTTCCCTACCTTATTTGGTGAGTTTACACTATCTATGACTTGCTGTGGAGAGGGAGGGGGAGGCAAGTGGGGGGGTTGGAATATATATATGTATGTATGTATGTATGTATGTATGTATGTATGTACGTACGTGTATATGTATGTATGTACGCATATCCATACATTCAATTCCTCCTAATTTTTCTATGTGTTTACCTTTTTTGACACAAAGTTCCTAAAAAATATTGAATTGATCTTCTCCTTTAAAAAAATTATATCTATGGAAGAGCTTCTATCAGGTTTCACTTACTTTAATTGTCATGGAGAAGATCATTTATTTTCACTACAGATAACTTTTGATCTTTATCAAAGAAATGATATATGATTTTTGAATGAAAATTTCCTAGAAATTATTCCAAAAGAACTAATTTCAAATGAAAAATCCCTAATATCACCTATGTTCCCTGGAAAAGTTCCAAAAAGTGATGGGGTTTGTTGAAATCTCACTTTAGTTTAATAATATCAATTTAGGTGGTGTCCAGAGTTATTTGCAATAGTTTAAAGAGATTTTTCGGGTTGACAATTCTTTCTACTATGAAAACAATTGAATTAAAGCCTTTATTGATATCTTAACCAAATTTAAATTGTTGATATCAAATCAAATCTTATCTAATTACATAAATAAATATTAAATTGATTCACCTTAAAGTGCACAAAAATAAATAATTATAATTCAAGTAATCAAAATAACATTGTGAAATAGATCTAAGTGTGTTAGGTGCCAAGTTATAAACCACTTAACAATCATAAATCAAATGCTCAGAAATAGAAACCAATCAACTCTAGAAATACCAAAAAAATTTCCTTCCTCCTCAGGTTGAGTAGTTCATTGCTCCTTTCTTTGGATGGGACATGAATCAATCAATTGAGATTCTACAAAATTATTCAAATAATATAAATTCTCATTGATAAACAAAGTCTTACAAATATTGGAAAAAAACTTAAATGTGCTTAGTATGTTATCTATTACAATATATCTTCATTATATCCTCTCCTTAGATTTGGGAGGTTATATTATATATCATAACATCTTCAATCAATTCTTCTTAGTTTGACAAACATCCCAAGAAAATAGGCATGCATTCCTATTCCTATGTTACAAGGATGATGACCTTTTTTTTTACTTACAACCTTAACAAAACAACAAATCTTCCTAACTAAATCCTCTAATATTGGTCAACATCCCAAGAAATCATGTTTGCATGCCTATTCCTATGCTTCAAGGATGATGACCTTTATTTCTACTTAAAAATCCTAACAAAACAATAATTCATCCAAACTTTCTAGAAGACAGGTTTAGGAGAATGCTATCTTCAAGGTTTTGACCATATTAAATCCCTTGTTTTATCTTCCTTGAATGGGTGTAGTCTACCAACTAATAGTCATTTTCTTCTTCCTTGGAACTTTGGATGTTCTATATATGTTTTCCTTGTGTTGATCGTATTCCCCAAAATAGGATATTTTGAAAGCACCTTGGAGCCACTATATACCTTTAAAGATATTTCATATTATCAAGAGTATCCAAAATTAGGATTGCAACAATCACAAAAGTTTTTTGAAGTATCCTAGAACTAGTTTTGGATAAATGCTATGTGGATTAAATACTGCAAATCTAATTTTGAATGGTTTTTCCAGAGAAAAATACTTTGGAGCTAGTTTTGTATCAGCATCAGGATGGCTCAAAACACTCTGGATTAAATCTCCACTACTGTATCCTTGTGCTCAAAAACTTCAACACTAATATTTTGTGACTAACTCGATATGCATATGTGAGATACTACATCAATTTTCCAAGAAATGTTAGAAATCATTAACAATTCAAATTACATTGGATCTCAAATAATATACGATATATATCATATATTTTACTTTAAACAAGTCATAATTTCTTAAAACTACATCTAAAATCACTTTAAAACTATTTTATGGAAGAGAAAAATTTGTTAGTTTTTGGCTTAAATGAGACAATTCATGGTCTCATCATTTTGTAACAAAAACAATATATTATTTATTTATTTATTTTGACTTTAGTATCTAACAATTGGTTGAGAATTAGCGGATGTGATTTCACTAATTTAAGTAAATGCATGCATGTCATGTTCAATGTTTTTGTCTCTATTTTATATTTTGAGTAAATGGTAGGTCTCATTTAGAATTAATTCTTTTCATTACTATTTATTATTATTATTTATCTCCTTTGAAACCTCGCAGGATTATGTCCTTTTGAAATTCACCCGGACTTGTATAGGGATGCCTACATTTTTGTAATATGTTTCAATTTAAATTTAAAATAAGGGCTTATACAATTAGTTTGTTTTACAATATTTTAGAGCTAGCAAACTTTGAGTATGTATTCCTTTCTAATATCTCACTTGTGTTTATGACATCTTTTGAAGGAACTCCATTTTTCAAACAAATTCTTTTAGTGTAATTCATATAAATATTTTGAAATTGTGGCCACTAATTGTAAATCGAAGAATCTTATCTTTGTTTAAAAAAAACTATTTTCTATTCAAACCATCAAACATTTATGTTTATATATGTACACAAATATACAGGTATGTGTGTGTGCGCGAAATATATGTATGTATACATGCATGCATGTATACACACATACATCTACATAAATACATAAATACTATTTATATATGCATATAAATAAATATGTATGTACATATATACATTCATATATATAAAAGTTTTATGTTTTAAGATGCACAAAATTTGAAACATAATAAAAATTTGTGACCTAATTGCAAAGTTGTATGACAACCCTAATGAACATGGTTTATTTGATAAAAAACAATTCCCAATGAACATGGTTTGTCGATAAATTTTTTACATATATGATACACATAATATTGGCCTACCCGATTTAAACCATACTTTTCTCAAAGAGGAAAGGGAGAAGGAATGAGGATCAAGAGAAACACAATGGAATTATTAATTCATTTTCCACCAGTCCCTACATAGATTATATTTCCCTCTTTTCCTTCTTGAGTTGTTTCTTATGTAAGTGTTATGCTTCCATGATTTAATCATTCATTTGTTTGATTAAATCCATATCATATCTCAAATTTAATTTACTTGTAAAATGTGTATTGTAAATCTATGTTTTTGTTACAAGGATTTATAAGACAAACAAATATTAAAAATAGAGGAGAACACAAAAATTCAAAATTTGTGTATCATTTAAAAACATAGGAGAAAACTAAAATTAAAAATTCATATATACAAACTTGATTCAAAGTGGTAGATGAATTAGAAAAAAAATCTTTCATCTGAAGTTGATAAGTTGTTTTATCATTCCAGTTAAAACTAATTCATAAGGGTTTACTTGACAAGTAAACAACAAAAACACAAAATAATACATTAACGTTTAGTATAATTTGCACAATATTAAATTATTTTAATTGAATAATTTGCACAACAAATAGTTGAGTCATTTTGTAAATCATATGTTTATAGCGTATCAATATTATAAATTTCTAGACATATTTTGTGTTGATATTTTGAATTGAGCAATGCATTAATAACATATGGTGTTACATTATATCATTTATGCCAAAGGACTTTTAACACACATTTTAACATGCTAACTTTGAGAGGTTGATTTTGACCTTTTCAATTTGGAAATGTTTATTTTGAACAAGTCTTCTCTAATTAAAAACACATAATGAAATAATCAATTAATATTTATTGTAAAACTTTTCCCACATGTGTAAGTAATATTTCCAAACTTAAATCTAAATGTTTATTTTGACTACCATTATTCTATCATGTTATCCTTCATAAACAAAAAGAACAAATAAACAATATTAACACACCTCTTGAACAATTAACATGGGTGCCATTAATGTGCCTTTCAAAGGAATAACATAAGATTCATTAGCATACCTCTCAAAGGACTGACATAGAGCAAGGCATGAATACAACTCCTACGTGGGCTAATACCAATGTCAATAGAGTTTATTGTTGTTGCACAACAATACAAATTTCCAAGAATAAACATACATCTCATAACCCTCCTCTCAAAAGAACACCAAGAAGGATATTTTTTGTGTTTAAAAAAAAAAGAGTAAAAAATGCCAAAAATAAAACACAACTCAAAAACAACAATTAGTTTTTATGTGAAAATAAAAATAATTTCATATTGAATTTTGATAAAGAACGTTTCAACTATTCCAGAAAACTTTGGCTAAGGAACATTAGAACCAATGTTTTTCACAAATGAAAACTAATAAGTTTATATTCGTGATTCTATGAAAAAAAGAGAGCTTATGAAGCCACAATTTTAGAACAAAAATTAAGCCATGTGATCATTTCCATTTAGAAAGCTACTATATGCTAAATTTATTCAAATGCATTTATTCCATAAGACCTCTATGTAATGTATCCCTTTAAGTAAACAAATAAGTTGGTTTTGTAGAGCATTGTGTGAATACCACTCCTCTATGGGGTGAATAGAGACCGCAAACTAAGATTTTCTCAAACATTGCATGCATGAATATTGCTCGATGCATCGAACTAGGAAAGGATTGGTCAAATTAAAGAATCCAACCAATGAAGTACATATTGACCGAATTATAAGCTCAACAATAATTGTTGGGAAGGATAGAAAAAAGAGGAGAGTAAAAACTACCCAAGAATAAAACACAACTCATAACCCTCCTCTCAATGTTAAATAAATTGTGCCTAAAAAAAAGCTTAAAACAAAAAAAAATCGGAAAACAATGATAACAATCAAATTTTTATTGACAAAGATGTGTATATTAGGGTTTTAAAATAAAAGAAACCAAAATAAACCATACATAATAATTATCAAAATTTATACCAGTGAATGTCATGTCACTATCATATGAAAACAAAAACAAAAACAAAAAAGAACAACATAACTATCGTATGTCGATTGCTTCTATTACCTCAATGAATTAAATGCTTGAATAAAATCAGATCTATAAATCAAAAGTTTTATTACTACACATTAGTGACAACCCTAGAGAGAGTGGCCAACAAGTGTGGTGATATGTGAGATCTTAAAGTAAGAATTTAATATGGACATTAATTTTGTATGTTTTTTTACGCATTTTTATTTTTATTAACTTAAGTGATACACACATAATCTATGTGGTTATTAATATCTAGATTGTCCAACTTATATATGATGCAGAGAAATAAAAATATCAATGATATATTCAACAATAAAAAAGGTTCAAGCATTAAACTTCCATCATACTCTGTATTGGAGGATCAATTGATTAGTCTATGAAGGTCAAACTCTTGCAAAATCAAGTTATTTTAAACTAAGGATCTCTCCCAATTCAATGATCTATTTTTTCCATTGCACCTCATTCCATTAAACAAAGAACTCGCTTCTCATTCACTATTACCTTGTTCATCCTTGGATCATCCTTCTCCTTGGGCTTCTTGACTAGTTTCCTTTCTCAAGCATGAAAGTTTTGGGTGTTTTGGCTTCCTCCAAGGATTCATAGCTCAATAATCCTATTAGACACTACAAACAAGTAAGGTTTCCACTATCATTTGACACCAAATGTCACATACATCAAACTTCCCTTAGGTAACTTCTAAACTACCCTTCTAGTCTCTTGGGATCAAGGTTCTTGCTAGTAATATGTTTGGAGGGATTTATAGACATCCATCATGAGATGAGCACATTTACATTGAATCTTTACCAACCCCAATGTGTGCCCAAGATTCTAAGCCCCAAATCCCAACACTTCTCCTTGAATCCACCCTTTTCTCTTTGACTCACAAGGTTCAATTAGCCCTGCCCTTACTGACTGTCAGCTCTAACATTTAGTAGGAAAAGACTAAATCCATAATTCCCACATTATTTGGAACTCATTAAGCCCATTCTTCAATGTTCCTAGTTTCAGGTTTGTATTGCAAGTTTAGGGTCCACTTCCTTTGTAGAGTTAATCCTTAGACTAGGTGTATGACTGTGTTGCCTAGTCCTGGAGAAGACTGTAAAGTTCTCCTACAGATTTCACCCTTGGTTCCAAAAAATTCCATCCCAATCCCCTTATAGGGTCCATTGTCATGTTATCTTGAGAAATTTGGAGCAAGATACTATTTTTTGAGTTTCTAATGGTCATGCCCTAGTTGTACTTGACTGTGCAACTCATAATAGCCTGAGAGGTAAGAATAAGCTATAACTTTCATTGAACTTTGATTTAAGGCTTGAAATTTTGTATGAGGGCCTGTATAAACCATGTGAACAAGGTTATCTTATTATTAACTCATGACAAATAACAAATCTCCTTCAAAAAAGCCAACCATCCCATGATGTACGTTAGGAAAACAAAGATTCTTCACAGTTAGCAAGATATGAACTTACAGGCAAAGAAATATTATTTCAGAGATCAAATAACTTCATCTACTTATCTCAATAGTGTCAAACACCTTCCTCATTGAATGTAGTGTCAAAATGAATTTACCTTGACAAACCTTCAAATCACAATTCAGTTCAGGGTTTTTCTAAAAACCCTAGCATGAAAGAAAGACAATAAGTATGAGCCTTACTCTCTTGGTATTAATTTATAAACCTTCTCAACATTAATTAGGTCATTAAATAATCTTATGAAATTTACATAGATTAAGAAAATCATAGAATTTCTTCATTGTTATACACATCCACAACCTATTCAGGGTTTTGAACATGCAAAGGCATCAAATGCGTACCTATAAGATTTTGGTCAACATAACCACTTACTTTTCTCAAAGATCATCACCCAACATTCTTAATACATTTTATAGATCATACATTCTAAACCATGCATGGATGATCAAAACTGTTACAAAGTTAGAAAAGTACAAGAACTATCAGCAAAAATCAATGTATTATTACTCACAATCTCATCACTAAGCTTAAAATAACGTTGCATTTATTCTGAGGACAAGAAGTCCACTCTGAGATCAATAAGAATACACATGAACATGAGTACTACCATAAATATTCCAAGAACACCTGTATCAAAATTCTAGGTGATTTTCCACAAAATTGAGACTAGTATTCTTCAAGTTTCCAAGCCTCACTAACAAAACGATGAATCTTTCCAATGCATGTAATCACCCAATATAAAGATATTACTAATCATAATCCCTTTCACAATACATGATACAAGATTTTAAGGTTACAATATCACAAGAACACAAGTATACCATCATCTAAATTAACATGTACGGTCATAAATTGAGTTTTTCACTTTCAATAACTCTTGAAACTCTTACATCTGATTCATATCTAGATAAGAATGAGAAATTACAGTTACACTATGAATCATAGACTCTCCATCTAACCCTTACTTGATTTTTTTTCTCATTTTGGTTAGTTACAAGTATGATGAGATTCCATTCAAAAGGGGGGGGGGGGGTTACTTAAAAGGTCTAAGTTTAGCATGACTAGCTCATGATATGACAAATGATTCTAGAATGTCATAATTACCCACATAATGTCTCATTCCACCCATAAAAATATTATGAGCTTCAAGTACACATCCAAAATCCTCAAATCACACTAAAATGACCATTACAATTTGAATTATCAATTTGGAGGGAAAATGCCCCATTTGAAATTTGAAAGGCCTAGACACCACCAAAGACATATAATAGCACCTAATGACATATGGCACACTAACATCACACTTGACAAGCTAATTAAAGTCCTTATGGATTATTTATAGGATGCTACTACATCATACTCTAGGGGTAGGAAAGATTAGAACTCATAGATTTGTCTTTTTCTTCTTTTTCCATTTTTTTCGCTTCTTCATCTTCACTCTAGTCTGAGCTTCATCTTCAACTGGTTCATCATCTTTTCCTTCATTGATGTTCCTTGCTTGAACTTCATCTTTCACTTTCTCTTCATGAAGGAAGTATGGTTCTCCATAGGATTCTTCATCTTCATCTTCTTCTTCAATCATCATATCTACTTCTTGTACATGTTGATGTTGCTCTTCCTTGATTGCATATGATTCTCCATGATTGTTGTCCTTTTTCTCATCATTCACTTGATTTGGTTCATCCATATCATGATTTAATTCATCTTTCACTTCCATTTCTTGACCTATACCTTAATTTTCATTGTCTTCTTCATTCTCCAAGTTTTCCCTAGCACTCATAATGACTTTGACCTCATCTTCTCCACTAATCCAGCTCCACATGCTTGTGAGATCTCTCCATGATATTTTCATAACACTAATTGCTACATTTTCACCCTTAGCTACTTCATAGTGATATTGAGCTTGCCCAAAATATTATTCTTTTATCTTTTCTTCACTCTTGCTCTCTGTTTCTTTATTTAAGGCATCATTTCTTTCCAATTCTTCTTCTCTTTGTGCACTTGCATTCAAACACTCAAAGACATAGTAAAATTTTAAAATTTGGGGCTCCTTAGCCCCCTTGAGAAGATCCATCAATGAGCTCTTCCTCTTCATTGCTTTGTTGCTTCGACTTCATCACTCTCTTCTTCATACACTATCTCCTTAGCAACTTCTTTTCCTTTCTTTCTCAGCCTCTTCTCTTCTTGTTTCAGCTTCCTTTCTTCTTGTCTTATCTCTCTTCATAGTTTCTCTCTCTTTCTCTTCCTCACAATGAAATTTAATGGCCACTTGACTCCATTTCTCCATCTCAAAGAAAAGTTTACTTCTTCCTTTCTCTATGCTTGTAGTTTCTATCAACTCCATTATTTTCTCCACATCTCTCGTAATCTCTTTGAGATCTTGTTCAAACCACAACTCATGCTTTCTTGTTATCTCTTTCTTCTTTTCTTCTTTCCTCTTTTTTTATTTTTATTCTCTCATCTTCTTCATCCACTTCTCTATTTCTTCCATTTTCCACGTTTTGATACCAAATTATGTAGAGAAAGAATAATATCATTGATATATTCAACAATAAAAAAGGTTCAAGAACTAAAATTTCATCATAATCTGCATTGGAGGATGAATTGATTAGTTTATGAAGGTCAAACTCTTGCAAAACTGAGTTATTATCAACTAAATATATTGTCCAATTTAATGATCTATTTTTTCCATTACACCTCATTCCATGAAACAAATAACTCACTTCTCATTCACTCTTACATTGTTCATCCTTGGATCATCCTTCTCCTTGGGCTTCTTGATTAGTTTCCTTTCTCAAGCGTGCAAGTTTTGGGTGTTTGGCTTCCTCCAAGGATTCCAAGATCAATAATCCTATCACACACTACAAACAAGTAAATTTTCTGCTATCATTTAACACCAAATGTCACATACATCAAACTTCCCTTAGGTAACTTCTAAACTGCCCTTCTAGTCTCTTGGGATCAAGGTCCTTGCTAATAACATGTTTGGAGGGATTTAGAGACACGCATCATGAGATGAGAACATTTACATTGACTCTTTACCAACCCCATGTAGACACCAAATTTTTGTGTCTGTTCCTCCACTTCACCCCACATATGCTCTCCTTCATTAAGATTTCCCATTCAAATTCCTTTTACTTCCTAATTTCATTCGAATTCCATTTCCCACCAAAAATACATATTCAATTAATCAATGTTAATTGGTTAATTGATCCCTTTTAAATCCCTAATCCTCATTACATGTTAATATGCTCCATGTCAATCCACTTAATAATTTAAAATTCCAATTTAATCCATGTCACCCCACTTCTGAATTTAAAATTCCAAAATAATCCATGAATTAAATATTCACTAATGAATTTAAAATTCCAATGTAATCCATGTCCATCCCACTCAATGAATTAAATATTCAAAAAAATATCCATATCTAATCCCACTCATGAATTTAATATTCAACAAATTATCCAATCCAATCCAACTCTAATTAAATATTCAAATATAATCCATATCCAATCCACTCTTAATTTAAAATTCAAAAATAATCCCTATTTAGTCCACTTCTGAATTTAAAATTCAAAAATAATAATCCACCTTTGAATTTAATATTCTAATCATGTCCCCCACTCACCTAATCAGGAGTTACTTTTCCAAATCAGGATTACCTAAATTAATCTCCTCCTCAGGCTATAAATAAGAGCCTTCCCCCCTCTTTCAAACAAGTTAGAAGTGATAGAAAAACGTTGGCATTATAGCTCCACTCATATCATCATCATACCATCATAATGCCCTTGTGATGCCACTTGTATCACCATAATACCATCTTGATGCCCTTGTGCTCTTATGATTCCCTAGCTATCCAATTCTCTTACAATCTCTCCATCCCTCCATATTGACGATCTTTTGCAGAGCTCGTGGCATTTTGCTTCCTTGGATTGGTTTTCTTGGGTCACTATCAACCATATGGTCTTCTCTTGGATCACTTCCAAACCACGTGGGTTTGTTTGTGTATTCTTGTTATTAATTATCATTTCAATTACCATCTCAATTATCATATCAATTAGTATTTCCATTTATCATATCACTACTTTGAATTTCTGTTATCAGTGTATCTTCATCCAACATTGATTACACTCTTTTTATTAATACATGGGCTGAAATCCTTTCTAGGAAGCTTTCGCTTCCCAGAACTGAATTTGTTGGGAAGCCCACCATATATCTTGCTAATCCTCTTCGTGTTTTAGTTCTCTTTGTTGTGCAGGTCAAAGATTTATCGCGAGGAAAATCATCCTTTTTTTATGCCGTACCACATCATCACTATCCACATCAGGAGGTCCCTAAACCCTCCCATATGAGGTTTCTTGATTTCTTGTTTATCTTACACTAATCTAGACAGGTAGTGGGAATTCTCATCAAACATTTTGGAACATCCAGTGGGGGACTACCCATGATTTGTTTTTGTTGGTTTCACAACTCATCTTATCGGCTATTTTCCTACTTGGTGTTTGCTTTTTAATTTCATTTTTTATACCATATGGATGTCTTTGGTTAACCTTACATTGTGGGAAATCTTGTTGTTTTGTGTTATCTTGTGTTGTTTGTGTAGGTTTTGATGATGGTTCATACCCTTTTTACCTCGAGTGAACTCCATATGACTCTTTTGTTCCATGTGTTAATCCCCTTTTATAGCATTGTTTTAGTATGCAATAATACTTTGTTACATATTTGCTATGTTTGGATTAGTGTTTAGAATTTTTTGTCCTTTTTGTGTTGTGCAGGTGTCAAGCCCATAAAAATCTCCTTTCTATTTTCTGGTTATCTTCCGCCATAGTTTTTGGGAAAAGGCTCTAAACTCACACTTGATTAAAATTTTGTTTAGTGTTTCTAAATTATTTGGTATGTTGCTTACATTCGGTATTTATACCATCTTGAGGTGAACTCTACAATGTTGCGACCCCTGATTTACATTGTCAAAGACTATTTTTTGAAACATTTACACTGCTCCATTTCTATTCCACAGACCCTTCCATCTTTTTTTCACTCATCGTGAATGGTGACATTTTAGGGTCCTTGGACATTTCCTGATCGTCGAGTACCATTTTTCACTATGTCTAATTTACTCACGTTTCATTAACCCTCTTGTTGGTGCCTTCCATCCACACATTTTGTCATTTTATTTTTCATTTTTTTGAGAAGCTAATCAACCCGTCTGTGTATGCTCTTCTCTTGTGCTTATCAAAAGTGATCTTGAGAATAAAAAATGTGACTGTGGTATCCTTCATTCTTTTTTTCATTATCATAGAGAACTATTAAAACTTCTTGCAGGATCCTTGACCGCATAGTAGTTTTTCATTTTTAATCAACATAATCACATATAACTCCATATTTGATTCTATATTTCTATTGTACTAAATTTATAGGTAGTCCACATTGTTTGCTTTGCTGTTGGGTTCATCTACTGGACTACTCTTCTTGCTTAAAGTTATAGAAATAAAAAGGAAAAGCTACTATCCATGTTTTCCTCTTTTTCCTTATTTTCTCTTTTCTCGCATTGCACTTCCTTTTCTTGTGTGTGTGCTTGCATCAAAAGTCACACTTCGGATTTGGTTTTAAAAATAAATTTTCTTTTCTGCATCCTACTTGCTCACATAGTTTAAGTAGGAGGTTAACTTGCTACATTTCACAATCCTCACACACAACCAAAAACTCACAAATCAATTAACACATCAAAACAACATTCTACCTGGTTGACTGATTGGGATTTCATCACCCAATAGGAAGCCACCTGAGAGATTTCCAAGCCATAAAAAACCTGAAACCAAACATAGATTTCCATCTCCTAGGCTCCTTCGTTATCCATCTTCTTTTTCTTTCTCACATTCTTCAAATAATTCAAGATAACAAACATTGTTTCTTGACTTGTGTATTGATAAACTAGAAATCATTGCAGTACTTGCTTCTTGTTTTATGCCCATCATCACACAATCCCGCACAAATAAAATAAACAAAACTTCTCCTCCAACAACACCACTTCTTTGTCTCAACCAACTCCAACATTACCTACTTCTTCATCAATGCCCATTACGACCTCTTCTGTAGTCACTCAGTCTGTGACCCACCCCATACAAACCACTGCCCTTGATAGTAACAATCCTTTCCCACACCATCATGATATACCATCCAGACTGGTCACCCCTCAATCTGCTACGTCAGTTGATTATTTTTGGCCTCCCATTTTCCCTTGTGGAAATGTGGGGTTCCAAGAGTTCCTTGATGCTAATCCCATGGCCCTCCATGATTACCTCCTTAGGAAATCCACCCAACTTCCTATCGATGGGCCACCCATTCAAAAAATTTATGCCTATCATTCCAATCCTGAAACCACCCAAGTGCTATCCTTGTAGCTTGCACGGTGTTCTTTCCTAGAGCCATGAATGAGCTATCCATGGCCCAACATGAGCTTGGACCATCTTCTTCTATCAATCCTCCAATTCACCAAACCACACAACTTGTGGCACCTATCCCCCCAATCTACATCCCATCAACACTCATTTCCCTATTACTTTGTCATCCATTGTTGTCACTAGCACACCCATCCAACCTGCCAACCACCCCAATCATTACCTCTCTTATCCAAATACATGACCAAAGATCCTTACCCCTCGCATCTTGCATACATGCCAATGTATCATCATTTTCCAACCTCACCCAGTGGGGTCTACTCATGCCCATCAACCTCTTGGGGGTCGTTTACCAATATGTTATGAAAAATCCTCCTCCACAATCTCAACCCATTTCATCCACTTATCACATACCTCAAATAAATTCACATCCCCATCTCACAAACAACCTATCCAATCTCAACAATCACATCATCTCCTCATTTCTCAATACCAACCACTACAACAATTTCAACCCATGACCTACCAAGCAATACCCCAAGCACCCATTCATTCCCAACAACATTATCAAGATATTTCCCAAAACACCCAATCACAACTATCTTCTTCAAATGATCCCTACATGCTTTGATGAGTAGGTTGGATAATCTTGAAGTTGCGACCTTGGGACCAAAGGTTACATTCTCCTATGATCAAATTTGTAATGAACTGATTAACCCATCAGTCCTTGTCAAGCCTTATCCTCCTCATTCAGGAGCTTCCTAAATTTACTAAATTCAATAGTAAGGAAGATCCCTAACAACACCTGAATGTGTTCAAGACATGCGTGCTACCTCATAGCCCATGATCAAGATCTAATGCTACACACCTTTCCTATGTCGTTGGTTAGTCCTACACTAGATTGGTATAATGGTATCCCCCAACACTCCCTCTTTTCATTCACCTAACTTGTCAAATCTTCTTGGAGCATTTCTCCATTAACATAGCTTGCAAGATCACCATCAAAAAACTTGTACACTATTCACCAATATGACGATGAGTCCATTGCATGAATTTGTCACACCCTAGCATGGGGATCATCAACCAATTTTCATTTGTTCTTCCACAAAACGAGCTCATTGAGTTGTTTTCACATTCCTGCGCGAAGCACATATCATCTACCTTGCAGATTCAATCTTTCCACACATTTGATGAAGCATTTACCATGGCTCAGAAACTCGAGACTCGTTTCCCTTGAGCAAGGCCAACTAAAACTTAGATCAAATAAACCAAAACCTGAGTTCGTCAAGCCATCAACCCACATTGACAAATCAAAAAACATGGCCAATACCATAGTGGTCAAATATTCTCCTTCACCCACTCCCAATGTGGGTCCTCCATAAAGAACCCCTAGACCACCGCCTAACTACACTCCACTTGGAGAGCCATACAATGCGGTCTTTGATAAACTGATGGCCACTCATCTCATCACACTTCCACCCATCTGACCACTAGATGATTCATGACCAAAACCGGTTTGGTATCATGAGGATATTACTATAAGTTCCATCAGGTTCGAGGACATGACATAGAGAAATGTCAAACTTTTAAAGACCTCGTTCAAAAACTCATCGATCAAGGGGATCTTCATGTAGGTAACCCTAACAAACGTTTCCTAATCAACCACTTGATGTCTTCAAACAACCTTTCCCCAACTATACACCCATAAATCAGAAAGCTACCCCCCCCACATATCAACCTCCCAATGCACACATCATCAACACTTATGGACCACTTTTTGACATCATCATCTGTGACATCATCATCTACGATGCCTACACCTATTTCAAACCCCTCTCTAACTGTCACACCAGCCACAACTTCATTGGAATTGGTTGTAACCACTTCTTCATCTCCACCTTCTATGAGTTTATCTCTTCCAACTTCTACCACATCAACCTCCTTCACACCGATGTCAACTTCTACCCACAACATGATTACACCCCCATCATATCTGAGACTCCACCTATGGTTACACCTCCACCTATGACACAAACTCCCATAGTCAAAGACAAGCATGAGTGACACACCAACGATACCTACAACGTAAACACCCACTGGTCCTAATCCCACATAGTCAACCACCCCATTAGACATAGTTAAACACATTATGCAATGACCCCTCCCATCATCTATATCACAAGCACCAACTAGTGAGGCCACTACATCCACCAAAGACAAGTCACCACAAACAAAAACTATAAACCTTGGTGTCCCTAATCAAAAGTCTCTTACACATCCCCACAAAAAGATAGACATTCCTCCCTCTCAAATCATATCTCTTAAATCCCCTTCATCTTCCTCGATTTTGGGACAAACCACATCATCTTCATCTATTTTGGGATCAACCCCTTCATCCTCTTCTATTCTGGGATCACCCCCTTCATCGAAAACCTCTACCACTGATAAGACAACATGGTACCAACCTTCTTCCAAATCATCTTCCAGTACCAAATCTAGATCATCCACATCATCAACCAAAATCCAAACACAACCCTCTTCATCCTCCCCCAAATCTAAAACAAGGTCAAAATTTCCCATCAAACCACCTCACACCAAGCCATTATTACATCCATCACAAACCCCTTCACCCATATCTGCATTGTCACCTACTCCCTTGGGGTATTACACAATGATATTTTATCAATTACTCCAAGCGTCAGTGATCACCTTACCACCCATCAAATCCTTTGATCCAAATGCACCATGACCCTCCTGGTTTGACTCCAATCTTATTTGTGCATACCATCATGCACCAGGGCATAACACGAAACACTGTAAATCCCTTAAAACAATCATACATAACCTTATCCATAAATGATGACCTCCTTGATGAGGGAGAACCAACTCTTCCACCAAACCAATCAGTTCCCTCATCCCAACCTTCATCTACCAGAACATCTAAGCCACCCCTTTCATCGAGGACTCTTGCTAACATGCCACCACCATCTGAAAGAAGATGCATCCAAACCAAAAGAAGATGTGTCCAAGGATCACCAACCCACCACCAAAAGATAATATGTCCCCAGGGATGGTCCCCCTCTTTTTATCAATGTTGTTTGGATAACCACCTGTTCTGGCCCACATGACCCTAAATCCACCACACAACCCAAGACAAAAAAATTTTGTTTCCATTCCTCCTCCTAGTGAGCTTACATCATCCACACCTCCTTCAAGACCAAAGGTAGTTGTTTCCACTCCTTCCAATACCCCCACTTCATCCTCACCATCCAATAGACCCAAAGTTTCAGTCCTAGCTGCACCTCGACCTCTTGAAGAAAGTATTGTAAAACAACTTCAGGCCCCAGTTAAGATGTCTCTTTATGAGCTTATCCAAAGCTCCCCCAGACCACCGACAGGCTCTCATTGAATCCTTAAAATGCATTCCAACATCCACTCATGAGACTCAGCCTTTCACTTCCCTAGTGGGAGCACTTTCCACTTCTTCCATATCTTCGACGATGATGAAATCTTAGACATCCCTCCTAAAGACCATGACCTCCCTCTATTTATCACAGTTCAGATCAATGACACATTTATTCATGAACCATGATAGATAATGGAGCAAGTATCAATATCATCTCGTCACATACCTTTGACAAAATTCATATCCCAATATCCACTATCACTCAAACACCTGCGGTCCTCCTATGCCTTCAATGATGTTATCACTCCCACTTTGGGACTATTGTTCTTCCCTATCCACGTCAGCGAGAAAATCCTGCATGAAGTCTTCTACATTGTAGAAGGTGAATTTCAATACAATGTCCTTCTTGGGCATCCATGGATCCATGTCATGCGTTATGTCCCATCCACCCTTCATCGTTGCATTAAGTATAAGAATGAGGGAAAGATCTTAACCCTCCCTATAGATGTTCCTCCATTCAAAGCATGCAACGTGACATATAGACCAAATGATGTCCTTATTCCCAAATATGATTCGTCACAACCATCTACTAGCTCATCCATCCCTTCACCCAAATCACCTGATGATGCTATCTTAGACAATGTTTTGGACAATCTCACATTGGGGAGTATCGTCTTCTTGCGCTTGATGCCCTCCCCACACCTCATTGCCATGGTAGACCCAACAAAGCTCCCATGTATCAACATAACCTCAAGGATATCATTTATTTTGGTCCACCTCATCTTCGAACCAACCTCATCTATGATGGTATCGATTCTCCCTCTTCCCATATTGATGACCATCCTCACACCCAATTATATACCGACGAATTTTGACTTCCTCGAAAACCATCCTTTTCCTACACATACCTCCACCATTGTGCATGGAATGGGTTTGGTATGGGCCATTATGAAAAAGGTCCCCATGGCCATGTCTTCAAATAGACCCGTCCACCATGTGAAAAAATTGGCTTGGGATACCAAGATCCCTTCATCCCTTCAGGATACTTTTGCATCCTCGCCCATCAACTTTGACTCACCTCCCTTCTCTCCATCTGATTATCTCATAGATCTCGATTCCCCATCCTATGAGGCCATGGATATGGATGATACCATGCATCCATCCCCTCTATGTTTTTTTTAATCTCCATGATCACCTTGGGATCACTCACCTATCAACATCAGGGTGAATCTAGGTCCCTTCCCTTTCACTTTCTTGATATGGTAGAAGAAGATTCTCCTACCATAGACATTCTTCAATGCACTAACGATGATTCTATCCTCTCCTACATGGGGGTTAAAGATTATTCTCTTCATAATACCTTACCACCTGACACATCCACTCTCCTCAACGAATCCACTGTTGACATCGACATCGGGACCTCCTAAGAGCCCCGCATCCTCAAAGTGGGTCAATCCCTTGATCCACAAGAGCTTATGTCTTTCACTGCCTTCCTCTCTAAACATAGCCAAACCTTCGCATGGTCATACTCTGATATGTCAGGCCTCGACCCATCCATTGTTGTCCATAACATCATCACTTTCCCCAACACCAAACCGGTTAAGAAAAATCTTCAGCTGCATGCACCCCCGCATTTCCCTCCTTATCAAAGAGGAGTTATAACGCCTTCTCTAAACCAATTTCATCATTCCCATTTACTATCCCAATGGGTCTCTTATATCATACTTGTCACTAAATCATCTAGAAAGATTTGTATTTGCACTGATTTTCAAGATCTCAATCTTGCTTTCCCTAAAGATGATTTTCCCCTTCCCAACATCGATCATCTCATTGACCTTACAGCTGGTCATGAGATGCTCTCTCTCATGGATAGTTTTTCTGGTTATAATTAGATCCTCATTTCCTTAGAAGAACAACATAAAAGGCTTCATTCATTCCTCCTTGGGGCACCTTATACTATCACTGTCATACCCTTCAGGTTGAAAAATGTCCAGAGCCACCTATTAACGAGATCATGACTTATATTTTTCATGATCTCATTACATAAGACCATAGAAGACTATGTTGATGACCTCTTTAGGAAAGTCCAAACATCGATGCGATGATCATCTTATCATCTTTAAAATCCTTTTTGAAAATCTCAAACATTTCTTCCTTCGCCTCAATCCCGACCAAGTTTTTTTTTGGCATGTTAATTATGGGAAAAATCCTTGGCCTCATCATTTTTATTATGGCTATTAAAGTTAACCCTGCGCAAAAATCAAGGATATCATTGAGATGCATCCTTCTTGTAATATTAAACAGATTTGTAGTCTTTAAGGCTAGCTTTAGTCCATTCACTACTTCATATCACAACTTTTAGACTATTGCCAACCCTTTCATCATCTTCTTCGTAAAGATGTCAATTTATATTGGGAAGATAATTGCCAAAAATCCTTCAATTATCTTAAGCAGTATCTCCTATCTCTACTTATTCTTACACCTCCACATGAGGGGGGGCCATTTTTATCTATATGTTTCTACCATTGATCATACCCTTGGTGATCATTTTGGCACATCATGATGACCAAGGTAGTGTGTCAAGTATTCTATTACATCAGTTGTAACTTTCATAAGTTATGAGGCTCTTGCTACACTAAACCTGAAAAGATATGGTTGCGCCCTCTTCTTTGCCACTTCTAAGCTTCACCATTATATTTTTAATCAGAAGACGTATATCGTTCACTAGCTCTTCATCTTCTAAAAATGATGCATTATATGCCTTACCATAATGATCTACATCACTTGTTGGCTTATTCTCATGACAAATTTTTACCTAGAGATTCATCTCTCAAAAGTATATTAAAGGGCTAAGTGATCGCAGGCCAATTAACTGAAGCCCCTCTTCTTCCCACTCATCTTACTCATGACCAAATTTCCCGATGAATCAATTAACAATAGTTTCCATCTATGAGTCGATTCCCTCTTCGCATGACTCCTCTTCTTTGACAGATCTATAAGTGTTCAACAAGGGGGAGGCATTATCATCATTATCATTCCTCCTTGGGACACTCCTATGCTCATATTCACCAAAAATCTTGACTTTGAGTA
Source organism: Taxus chinensis (assembly GCA_019776745.2). NCBI lineage: Eukaryota > Viridiplantae > Streptophyta > Pinopsida > Cupressales > Taxaceae > Taxus > Taxus chinensis. The sequence goes on along the minus strand of CM034152.1, from coordinate 740,944,238 downwards.
CACTAAAAATATGGCAGAGTATGAATCCCTTATTTTAGGTCCTTAAAACTGTTGTGTTTTTGAGTGTACAAATACTTAATATCTATGGGGATTCCAAACTTATTATCAAATGAGTTACAGACGAAATTATCAATGTAAAAATTATTTTCTTAAGAAATTATAAAGACATTGTCATATTTCTCCATGAGGCCTTCAATTATTATACTATCCAAGCCATCCATCGTTCATCCAATCATTTTTTTGACAAAATGGTTTCACCTCACTTCTCTCATTCCCATGGAAAACTGAATGAATACCAAACTTCTCTATTGTTGTTTGGCATAATCAGCCTACTCACATTCATGGTCTTCCTCGTGTCAACCATGTTGACACTAATCTCATCGAATCTTTGATACTACTCAAATATTCAACTATATGTCAAAATCCATAATTCCCTTTGGCCTCTCTAATAATGGTAGGAGTTCATTTCTTCGATGTTCTAATCACTATGTCATCCTTGGCGGCATCCTATATAAACATGGATTTGATGGAATTCTCCTTTGATGCCTCAAAGCCTATTAATCTACTTGTGATATCCAAGAATTCCGCGACAAAATTTGTGGTGGAAACTTTAGTTTCTTAGCTTTCATCTAAGCATGTTCTTCGTGCCTTGGCTATTATTTTCCCTTTCTCAATCAGGGCTGCTGCAAACATTTTAGTAAATGTGTCAAGTGTCAGCACCATTCCAATATTTTCCACATTCCATAGACAATCCTTACATCTAGTCTCAAGACCTTTGGCCATTTTCATAATGGGGCCTTGATCTCATTGATACCATAAATCCTCATTATTCATAACGTCATAATTCCATCATCACTACAACTCAATATTTCTCCAAGTGGGTTAGAAGTAATTCCACTCACCTCAAATAAAGATAATCAGATCGTTAACTTCATCTACTAACACATAATTTTTCACTTTGGAAACGCTCACAAGATCATCATGGACAATAGAAAGTCCTTAAAAAATAAAGATCTCAAGAAGCTTTGCAACTCATTCAATATCGAGCTTAGTTTCTCATCTCCTTATTATCCTCAAGCTAACGACCAAGCTGAAGTGACTAACAAGACCTTGCCTTAACATCTTTGCTAAAACCATCGATAAAGCAGGTTGTAACTGACATCTTCATCTTCCCTTCACTCTTTGGGCTTACCAGACCAGTGTACATCTGTACCTCCACAGGTGCTACCCCCCCTTTTCTCTCATATATGGATCTGAATCCATTCTTCCCCTTGAAGTTAAAATTCCATCCTTGCACATGTCTCTTCACAACTTCATTTCTAATGAAGATTATATCCAAGAGCGTCTAGCACAACTTGAGTTGTTAGATGAGTTCCACTCATTCTTACTCTTGAGCATCATCATATTTATCAGGAGCACGTCAAGCATGCTTATAATAAGCATCTCAAAGAACACGACTTTAAATTTGGTGACCTTGTCTTAAAAGAAAACCAGAATGTCACTACTCTAGAAAGGAGCCAACGTGGAAAATTTTCTCCCAACTAGATTGGACCTTACATTATCACGCACAAGTATGGGTCTGGGGCATATCATTTGGCTTTCCTTGATGGTAAACTAGAGACATAACCTCTTAATGTATTGCACTTATGGCCATTCTATTGTTAGCATATATATCAATGAGAAAATAGTCATATATTTAGATCATTCCTCCATCATCAGCCCCTTCCATCTATCATTGTAATGATATGGAACTATGTGGTCTACCATCACTTCCTAGACATGACCTTAAATATGGGCACCACTGCTCTTCTCGTAGAATGTTCATTATGGATAGATTCTTCCTTTTGGTGAGAACTCCATGATCATTACATATGTCACCTTATTTTTTACCTATTGGAAACACACTAAGGGTCCAGGGGTATCACTTGTACAATCACCATCCCCTCCTAAGTGGTTTACCTAGCTATACCCAACTCTTCCCCAACAAGAAAAAAAGAAAAAAGAAATAAAAAATTATGGATGCTCCTATCTCATGTTATCTTATCTAAAAAATAGATTGGTCCCTAGAAGGACAACTATTCATAAAAATAATATAATAAAAATAGCTTGATCCCCCAAAGGACAGCTACCATGCATATCTTCTTTTGTAATCTAAAAGAAAAATTCTCAACCCCAAGAGAAAAAATTAAAAAGTAGACCATACCCTCGAAGGATGGCTACTCTATTATATCTTGGCAGCAAAGGCTTCATGTGTTGATCAACCTTATATATAGCATCCTAAGAAAGCTTCTCGCATTGATCAACTTTCTCATATACATTGCAAACTTCCTGCACTGATCAGTTTGCATCTTCCCCCTTCCTAGATGTGGAGAATATTCCTAGGTACACCCACCTATGGAGAACCCTCTTCCCACGTACAAATTACATATCGGATCCCTTTTTCGTGTCGACATTAGTTTTATGAGACTATTGCAGCCATGTTTCCCTCAAGGTCTTTTGGTATAACTAAATATCATTGGTTATGTGTTAACACCCGCTATTGGCTACAAGTGGAATTCCTTGAGTGGTACCCTTTCTTGTTTACCTCTAATCCAGTTTGAAGCATGGTTTCCCTGTATACTCCTTGTTATAATTATTTGGTGTTTATCTTGATAATGTGAACTTTTATTAAGATATCATTCTTGCATATCTAATTTCAAACCATGAAATCTACATCCATATGTATACCTTTAATGGTGGCATAATTTCATGAATTATGTTAACATCTATGAATGTTATCTCTAATACACTTTTCAATTTGGGAATTCTACTTGATCTCCGTTGTATTTTATGCATCCTACTTGAGGATCCCTCTCAATGAGAGTTCATTATCCTGCAAATCCTCATCCCCCACCATGGTCATCATGTCCTTGATCCATTCATCCTGCCTCATCACTTTTATCCACCCATCACTTATCCCCACCTCACCCTTATCACTTATCCCATTCTATCACTTGATGTGGACATCACCCTTCTCACCATTCCTATATTTTCATCTCCAACTTGGCAATTTTACTTGACTATTCACACTACATGGCAATCCTACTCAAAGAAAACCTGCCATTCTAGATAATGCCTCACTCACAATCCCCTCGATTGGTCATTCCTTCCTCCTAGTCTCCCTTACCAACTAACCTTTTCCTCCTATGATTACCCTTTATCAACCTTTCACATCAAAAAGTACATCCACCTTCTTCACCTTGAAATTATACTCCTTTCACCCCATTTTCCACCTCTTCATCCATCATCCTTAATACTCACTACTAAACTTATTATTGGTCTTCCCCTAAAATTATTTCATGATGCTCTTCCATTACTGTGCTAAATATTATTATTGTTCGACCCCTAAAAAATCACTCCACTACATTTCTCACTCTCTTTGTCCTTCTCCATTTCTTTTCCACTCCTTCACCCATCTTGCACCAACAATAATTAATGTTGGTCTTCCCCTAACATCTTTTCATTGGCATTACCTCTTCCATTCTCCATTCCCCTTTTACCCTTCTTCACTCTTCCTCTCATCCTTCACCAATAATGATTATTTTTGTTCTTCCCCTAATGTTCCTTGACTGATATTGCCTCCTCCATCATCCATTCTATTCCTTGTCTCCACCTCAACCCTTTCTTGTCACTTCTTTACTACTTCTCCATCTTTCCTTCACCCTTTTCAAGACATCTATCATCTTCCTCATACATCCCTCTTAACCTCTTATCCCCATCTCTGCATTTCTACAACGTTTCCACTCCGTGTCATTCTTACTCTCTTTATCCTCACTACTTTTCTGATGTTTCCCACTCTCCACATAATATCTCCATTCTTCATTCCCTTCCTTCTACATCATTTTCTCTGTTGTCCTCTTATCCTTCCCAATCCTCATTCTCGATTCTCTCTTTCTTTACATCCTCTTCCTATTTTTTCCTCATGCCCCCTTCTTACTTTCCCATTATTACTATGTTTCTCCCTCACTATCCCATATTTGTTATCCTCCCACCTTCCACATACATTTCCATGTGGTCTATACCATATTCCCTTTCTCTTCCTTTCTATGATCTTCTCCACATCTTACTACTCTCTTTCTTTCCTATGTTATATCATCTTCTTCATCTCCTATATTTGTCCATCTTCTTCACCTCCTTAACCACATATTTTTTATTATGCTACCTTCATTTGGCACTTCTCTCTCCTTTTTTCCTTGACTTCATCCTCTACTATGTTGTCTTTTCTCATCTTGTCTTCTCCTTCTTATTTATTCATATATATTACCTTCTCCTATCATCCTTCTCTACACTTCTCTTCCACCTCTTTTTTTCATCCCATGTCTTCATTTCCTTTACTCTATACCTTTGTCTTATTCACCTCCTACTTCTATACTTTTTATCTTTTCTTAGTTCTTTCATCTCTTACCTCTTCTTTTAATTTTCCTGTCATTTCTCTCCCTTCATCTTCCTCATCACCTCCCTGTTTCCATCATTTCTCTCTCTTCATTTTCATAATCCCCTCTATTTTTTCCACCATGTCTTTCCCTTCATCTTCGTCACCTCCCTTATTTTATCTTTTCTATTCCACTACTTTCATTTTTCACACCTCTCTCTTTTTTTGTGCTTTCACCCTCTCCTCTATCACCCTTTCTCATCTCTTCTTCTCCTTCTTGTTAATAATTCCTCGTTACCTTATTCTCCTATTATCCTTCTCTATTTTATTTTTCTCCAGACCCCTCATGTCCACTCTTTTCCTACCATTGTTTTCTTCATCTCCTCCATGTTTCCATCATTTCTCTCCCTTCATCTTCATCTCCTCCATTTTCCCCATTATTTCCCTCCCTTCATCTTCATCACCTCCTTCACTTTATCTTTTCTGCTACCTCCATATTGCACATCGCTCTCCCTTTTCCATGATTTCACCCTCCACTCTGTCACCTTTTCTCATATCGTGATATTCAAGTTCATTACCTTCTTCTCCTATCATTATTATCTATTATCATTTTCCACCTCTTTGATTTCCTTTTCTCTTCCTCCACCACGTCCGCTTTATTCCATACCTTAGTCTTGTGCACTCCTCCTACCATACTTGCTTCCTTTTCTCTGTTCTATCAATGATATCCTTCGTATTCTTTACATTATACACTTTCCTCATCCCCTTCATTCTTTCCATCATCTCTCTCTTCTCCTTTTTAGTAATTTTACCCTCTACTCTATCACTTCCCATCCTTATCCCTAGCATGCTTCCACATCTTTCATTCCTCTTTTTTTCTCCCCCTCTAGCATGTCCACTTTATCCATCTCCTTGTCTTCTTCACCTCATTTTTCACTTACCAATAATCAACCACTCCTCATGTCCTTTCATTTTCTCTCTTTCCACTCTCAATCGTTATTTCCTTCTGTTGGTGCCATTTTTGAGCCTGCAAGCTTTTGCCCTAATTTTCCTTCATTTTGCATGCTCTAAAGCATTTTTCTCTCAAATCCTTGGTCACCTGCAAATTTTCCCTCTCTTGAATTGAATGCCTTCGAAAATCTCATAAACTTGTTATTTTGTCCCTAATTTGAAATAAAACTAGCATGTCTGCCCTCTTTTGTGCCCTAATTTTCCAAAATCCGCAGGCTCTGCTATTTTTCCATTTTTCCTAATCATGGATGCTTGAAAATGATCGATTTATGCTTGTTTTCCTTTGAAAATCTATCCCCATGGTCGTAAATTTCTTTAAATCACTTTCCATTTGTCTTTTGATTGAAAAAATCCTTCACCCACGAAGAAAAAATCAATTTTGGGCATCCCTGGCATTTTCTGTGTTTTTTTGACGGTCAAACGGGTGTCATTTTCCCGTCAAATTCATCTTCAGCATCCTAGGGCATCGCTGGCAACTTTTACGTCTTTTGACGGTCATACGGGTGTCCTTTTCCCGTCAAATTTTAGCTCAAACATCTTCTCATACATGGCCATTTGTGGTTGGACAAGATTCGGCGGGTCTGCTTGAAAAACTTAATGTTTTTTGTGTTTTGGAAAAATTTACAAGTTGCCCCCACAACTCCGCAGGCCCTAGAGGAGGTACACATGTCGCAAAGCAGAGTGAAGGTGGATGGGCGGGTCTTTTTGTGCCTTAAGGCATTTTGGAGAAAAGAGTTAAGTACAAAGAAAATGCCTATGGCCCGCAACGAAACAAAATGGAACACATGGCGGCTTCAGAGTGCAGGCCCTCCACGAATTAGAGGTGGACATGTGTCATGTTTTCATCAGAAGTGGGATGGAAGGCTGGCAGGAGGACTTAGAAAATTTTTGCTTTTTGGCGAATGGGGGAAAAAGTTATGAAAAAGGCCGCGGGTCCATCGGGCTACTCAGGAGAGGACACGTGGCAGGATCAGGGTCAGAAGGCTGGAACTTTGGGCCTCGGGGGAAAAATTGATAATTTTTCCAATTTTGGAAAAGTGAGTTAAAATGATAAATTGAAGCGTGGCTCCGCAATGAATCAAAGGGAGACACGTGTACAGGGATAGAATCAAGAGGGGAGTGTGGGAGTGCAGAGGAAAATGTTGAAAATTTTCCTTTGGTGAAAAGTAATTAAAGTATAAAGTCAGAGCACTTCCCCACAGCTAATCATATGAGGGACATGTGTCTTGGAAAAAAGTAGAGGTGCGGAATCTGCGGAGGAAAATTGTGAAAATTTTCCTTTTTCCCAAAAAAGGTGGAAATGTGTAAAATTGAGCCATGACCCCCGGATTCAATCATATTGTGCCACGTGTTCAGCACCAAATCTCAAGGGCGGAGTGGTGGAGATATTTTGGAAAAATTTCCTTTTTCCAAAAAAGGTGGAAATGTGTGAATCAATCCGTGATTCCAATGGGGCCCACATTGGGACACGTGTCAAGCTCGGAGGGGTGGAGAAAAATGTCAAATTTTTACATTTTTCCAAAAATGTTAAAATATCAAAAAGTGATCCCAAAACCCATTTCCAATCACATTTTGACACTGTGGAGGGCTCAGATTGAAGGGAGAAAGGCAAATCAATGGTAACTGTGCATTTTTCAATTTGGCTGCCATTTTTGCTCCAGGAAGTGTGGAAATGCATTTTTTACATCGATTTTGATCAAATTTTTGGTGAATTCATGTCATTTTTGCCTTCAAGGATCAATGGAATCAATTTGAAAATTCAATTTGTCAGATATGAGGTACTTTTGAAATGAAATTTTGTTCAGGCTCGAGAAAAAAACGTGAAATATCAGATCCAAAAGTTACAGAGTCAAATTTTTAGAGGGATAAGGATGAAATAATGAAAGGAAGGGGGTCTGCATGCTTTGAAGATGAAAAACATGCCTCCCAGTAATGGATAACTGATGATGAATTTTGCAATGATTCACCTTTTTTGAGGCACCTGGCAACTTTTTGAACATTTTTCTGTTGGATGTCCCTTTCTATGAGTCATGAGTGAATTTATAACAAACTAAGATGCCATAGGATATTATTTTCTTGGGAAAGAAGGATCAAATGTAATAGAGAGATATATAATGCATGTTTTTTGACATGCAAAGGGTCGGGAAGTTGAAAATCATGAGAAAATTTTGAGAGAAGCTCATCTTTTGAGAAACCCTCCAAAAACCTGGTTAATGTCTTTTGTGTTAGATATTCATTCATGTTGAGTTGGTTACAAGTGTATAGCCATCACACAAACTCTGAGATTGTTCCTAAAACTCTCCCCTGCTGATGAATCTAACAAGATTTTGAATTAATCTATGTTATTTTGGGCAATATGATGTCTGTTATCATGTTTAAATGTCTACAAATAGTTTTCCTTGTTCTTGTTGCAATCTTGCATTGAAATTTTTAGGAATCACACAGATCTCATCCTTATTGATTGTTTAGTGGCATTTGTAATTTCATTTGTCAGAAGAGCTTTCATCTGGCATTGAAAATAAGTAGTTTAAAATCACTTCACCTTCATTTTGTTGACACAGATTGCTTGTAAGCCTTTGGGGGTACCTTAGGCATGATTTGATCAGAGATTTTGATGTTTAATTGGGTCCTTTAACTCAAGATTTTATGTTGAGGTCTCAAAGATTGTGTGAAGAGTGTAAACCTAGGCCTCCATTTTGTGTATCTCTTCTGGTTGAAAGAACATCCTGATTGTTTTAAAGAATTTTATCTGATAATTGTTCAAATTTTGTAGAGGTTGTCAAAGATCTGGCATAGTCAAGTTTGGTCTTGTCAATATCCCACCAAAAATCATTCTAAACAACTAATCCTACCCCATACTACCCCTGTTTTGACCTGTATACCCACAGAAGATCAAAATCCATTTGCTAAAGTATGCAGAACAGATCAGGATTTCAAAATGTCTTCAGTAACCCTTGCCTTGCATTGAAATTATCTCCATAATCTGGAAGTGACAACTTGTGAAAGTTAAATTTGGAGTGTTGATCATATTTTCCCAAGGCCCCTTCATACTATTTGCACAAATTGAGGGATATCTTCATCTCCTTCACCATTTGAGGGTTACAAAATAGGTCCTCTTACCTTGGTTGAAAGGCACAACCTAAAATAGTTAGGACAAGATCAAGTCCTATTTTGAGTGCTATCCATCTCTCCACAAATCTGAGTGCCAGTTAGATCACATCCCTCGGCTACAAAATGACATACATCATGATCTATCTATCTTCAAGCTTCATGCTCATATCTCTGATGCTTCTCATACTAAAAAGGAGAATAAATTTGGGTACCAACACTAGTGGCACCGCCATTTTTTGAGGTAGATTATTGGTTCAATCTGATCCATGTGCATACATATTTGAGGTATTTGAGATGCATATAAAACCCTGGTAATGCCTCCTTACAAGTTCTGCATGCAAGTACATTGTTGAAGCATCATTTTGTAATCAGATTCGTATGGATTAAGTGAATATATATGTTGTGCCTACAATTTTATCAGTTTCTAGCAGTAGTTGCACTTCATTTGCATTTGTGGTTGATAGATTCAAGAATAAGGAAGGTCTGATCTATAAAGATTGGCAAGATTTTCAGTGCTGATAGGTATTTGACAGAGTATTTTAGTGCATTTTCACAACTAGGGTGAAAATCCTTAGTGGCGACTCCATGCTAATTTGATCTTGATAAATACCAGTGTCTTAGCTTTCTGTCATTTATTTTTGTGTTGCTAATCTCTGCAAAACTAGAAGGAAGAAGATCTCTCTTCAGGAGGGACCCAAGTAGAAAGTTATTTCAAGAATTGGGAAAAGACAGTTTTAGAGGAAAGAAAAGTTTGGAAGTTTTTTGAAGGTCAAACATCAGGCAAAGGTATATCCATTGGTGAGAGAGATCATCCTTTAGTAGAGGATTATCACTCTTCTTCTAGTGATTCTGATTCAAGAATCCTCTCATAAACTTATTTACTTCAACTAGTGAAGGTCCTTCTGCTGTACCTGGTGAGTTCCTTTTTCAAACTGCACCTATGTGTTTCAATTCTAGTAAAACTTTCCAAGAAAATCAGCACCTAGAGAATACCAATCTTGTGAACCATATTCTTGAGCCCCAAAGACCTCTCACTCCTCATCATTTTATTTCTCCTCCAAGATCACCACCTCAAAATCATATGGCTCAGCCTCCCCCTAGACCTCCATTTGTTGTTAACACCTTTGGTCCTATAAACTTTAGAGGAATGGATGGTTACCCAAATGCTGTCCCACAAGATGTGAGGAATAGGTTGCCAAAGTTCCAAGGTAACAATGCTAATAACTGGTGATCAAACATCTCAAACTTTTTGTTAACATGATGGAGGAGTTTGAGATTGAGCATGAAGATGTGTATATTAAATTGTTCATTCATACACTAGAAGAGGATGCAAGGGATTGGTACAAGGATCTACCTGATAATTCTATTGATTCATGAGACTGAAATGTAGAATGCATTTAGATTGCAATATGGTGACAAAACTGATCCTAGGTTTCTATTGTCTGAATTTGAAAATATCAAGAAGAACCCCAATGAATCAGTTCATGACTTCAACACAAGGTTTAACAAAATTTTGAGAAGGCTTCCAGTCAATTTGAGGCCATGTGATCAGTCATGCTTGATCAAATATGCAGATGCATTTGATAAGAAGGCAGCCTATTACCTAAGAGACAAGAACCCTACCAATTTAAGGCAGGCCTTTACCATGGCACTACAGATTGAAAACAATATTAAGGCTATTGGGAAACCTCTCAAGAGAGATGGTGTAAAGTTGATAAACCCTGAAAAACCTCAAGCAAGCAAGAGTGTAGACTTGGAAGGAAGTGGTGAAAAATTTGGCAGGGGCTGTCAAAGAAATTTCCTACAAGTTGGCAAGAGTTGAGAAGGGAATTGGGCAGACTTCACAAGGTCAGCAAAAAGCACAAAACCATGAAAAATTTTCCAATCATCCTAGGGGTGATTAGAGATCTGATGATAGAGGGAAAGGACCCATGGGGTCTGCAAATAGACATCCTCAAGCACGTGAAGGAAGAGTGTTACCTGATCCCCTAACTGCTAGGGTTACTGTTATTGAGGAAGTTGCTGATATTGATTGGTGTGATAGGTGTTTTTTGCCCCATCCTCCATGTGAAGTGGACCAGCAAGATGGTGAAGCTGGTAATGATGATGGTAACTGATGATGATATTTGCATGGTGGGTTGTTCTTCAAGCTCACAAGAAGGAACAACATCAACTGAGGTCATAAGTGCAAGGACAGCTGCAAACCTTTTGGGATTGCATCAAATGGGTACAAGTATTTCTTCCCCCTCATACTCTTGAAGTTGATGTAGTGCAAGATTTTGAAATTCCTAACAATGACTTTGAATACTTAAGATCTTTGATGATTAAGAAGTATGACTGGTGGTATACCTTCGGAGGAAGATAGACAATTGTTAATGAATGTTGTTGTGGCTCAAGAGAAAGAGTATAACACTAGGAGCAAAGTTGTTAAGGGAGTTGGGCCTCAAGCCAAACCTAAAACACCCTTTCTCTACAAGTATTCCCAAAGAAGCTCCTAGAAGAGAAACACCTACCAAAAGCTCTGTTGTCCCAAGCAAAAATTACAGTCCTCCTCATGCCCAAGCTGCCAAGAATCCCACTCCATCTAATGAATCTGTTTGTCTCCCTTCCAATGTTGCTTTGCCTAATAGTGTTCCCATATGACATAGCCCAGGTATTGAGCCAAATAAAAGTGAGTTTTCCAATCATTGAGTTTCTTAGGATTCCTAAGCACAAGAAGAGAGCATTTGAGTACTTGGGATTGAAAGAGGAGAAGAGTACCCCAAGAAGAAATGTAAATGTTGTTGAAACTCCTCCTCAAATCATTGCAGACCTTGAAACACCACCAGCAGTAGAGGATCTTGGAGAAACACCTGAGGTATACTTAGGGACATCCTTGGTTGATTCCCAATTGAATGTTGATCCATTCTTTACAACTTTGATCATAAAGGATAGACTACTTCACAATTGTATGTTTGATTCCGGTGCATCATGTAATGTCATGCCTCTAGAAGTCATGAATGAGTTGGATATCAAAGTGACAACAACCTATGGAAAGTGTACTACCATGGACTCAAGAGAAGTGCTCTGGTAGTTGGTTGTGTGAAGGGTTTGGTGGTGCAACTTGCATCTTATCTTGGAAGGAATTTAAAATTGATGTTGTAATTGTTGATTGCCCTGCCAAATGGGGTATGTTATTGTCAAGAAAGTGGGCTACAAGTGTTGGAGGGAGTGTCCAAATGGATATGTCTTTTGCCACTATTCCCATTGAGGGAAGCCTTGTCAAACTCTATGGAGAAAAGAAGATGTTGCATCTAATTGAGGATCCAAACAATGCTTCTTATGAAGTATTATTTGTTGATGTTGATGTTGATATATTTTATTGGGTTTGCTGATTGTAAGGAGCACAAGATGGATCAGTTTTAAAGTGCCTTGAATAGGTAGGTTCTCCTTGGACCTTGCTATTTGATGGAGCTTGCTCCAAATTTGGAAATGGTGTTGGTATAATTATGATTTCTCCTAGCTTGGAAGAGTTTGTTTTTTTCCTTCAAGCTTAATTTTGAATGTACTAACAACATTGTTGAGTATGAAGCCTTGTTGTTGGGTCTGAGAATTGCATGGAAGTATGGTGTCAAGGACATCATTGCAAAAGGAGATTCAGAGCTAGTTGTCAAAACAAATAAGAAAACTGTATGCTACAAAAAATCAGTGAATGAAACAGTACAAACATGCAGTTTGGGATCTAATTGAGATGTTTGATTCCTTCAACATTGTGCATCATGATAGAAGTTTCAATGTTGCTGCTGACAAGTTGGTAGTGTTGGGGTCAAGATTTGGAAATTGCACCATTTCACCTTATTGTGAGTACAATATTGAAGTGTTAAATAGGCCAGTTGTCCCTGACAACATCAAGCATTGGCAAGTGTTTAATGATGATGCTCAAGTGCAAAGGTTCTTACAAAATCAAGGTGAGTTTGTAGATCTGAATATTGATTGGGAACCAATGGTGTGTGTGACTGAAGGAAGAGAGACTTTGTTTGGAAATGATATTATCCAATTGAAAACTAACACCATTCCTAGAGGTCTTGTTGCACTTGAGTCAAATTTTAACAATGTTGATTGCATCATCAATAGAAACATGTCTGCCTCAAGGGATGTGGAAGAGCATAACTTGGGCACTAATGATAAACCAAGAAAGGTTTGGTTGGGCAGCAATCTAAACAAAGAGGAAAAACAGTCCTATGTCCAACTATTGAAGAAATATCAGGACTATCTTGCTTGGTCTTATTCAGAGCTGAAAGCATACAGAGAAGACTTGTTTCAGCATGGGATTCCTCTTGAAACAAATGCCAAACCATTCAGACAAAAGAAGAGGCCAATTAATCCACTCCTCTCAATGAAAATGCAAGATGAATTGAAGAAACTGAAGGAGGGAGGGATCATTCAGCCCACAAGGTATTCATCTTGGGTTGCAAACCTTGTGCCAGTCAAAAAGAAAAATGGAGATATCAGACTTTGTGTAGACTTTAGAAATCTGAATAGAGCTTCATTGAAGGACAATTATCCTTTTCCAAACATGGAAAACATGCTGCAGTTATTGACTGGATCTGAATTGTTGTCCACCTTGGATGGTTTCTTTGGCTATAATCAAGTTGTTGTCAAGGAGTCAGAAATATTTAAAATTGCCTTTACCACTCCTTGGGGAACGTATGTTTATGTAAGAATGCCTTTTAGTCTCATGAATGTTGGAGCTACCTTCCAAAGAGCAATCGATGTTGCGTTTGTTGGTTATATAAATGACTTCATTGCAGTTTATCAGGATGATGTGATTGTGTTTTCAAGGAGCAGAAAAGATCACTTGCAACACTTGGAAAGGATGTTGATCAGATGTAGAGAATATGGCATTTCTCTTAATCCAAAAAAGTGTCATTTTGGGGTGCAAAAGGCCAAGCTTCTTGGTCATATTGTTTCAAAGGATGGTGTCATGATTGACCTTGAGAGGGTCAGGGTAGAAGCAATCAGCAAAGTTCTAATTCCAAGAACAAAGAAGGGCATCCAATCCTTCTTTGGGAAGATCAATTTCATTAGAAGGTTTGTGTCAAATTTTGCTGAATTGACTCTTCCTATCACATGTATGTTAAAGAAATACCAAGTTATTAGGTGGGAGGAGGTTGCTATTCAGGCCTTTGAAGGAATCAAAGAAGCACTTAAGCATGCACCTATTTTAGCAGCTTCGAATTATAAGAAGCCTTTCCAAATTTTCTCCTTTGCTTCTAAAAATACCATTGCATTTGTTTTGCTGAAAAATGATGAAGATGGGGATGAGAGGCATATTGCCTTCTTTAGCAAGGCTTTACAAGATGTTGAGTTAAAGTACACAATCATGGAAAAACAAGCATTTGCCTTGCTGAAAGCAACAAACATTTTCAGGCCTTATATCTTAAGTTCAAAAGTTATTGCTTATGTTCCCCACACCATGGTAAAAGACATCTTATCAGAGATGGAGATCTCAAGCAAAAGATGTAGATGGGTGAAAAAACTACAGGAGTATGACATGGACATCCAAACCACAAAGTTGGTAAGAGGTTTGGGTCTTGCTAAGCTCATGGCTGAAAGCAACTTGCAGACAATTGAAGTGAATGAAATAGAGGAAGAAAGGGCAGATGCTTTTGAGAAGTTGACAAGTTTTGAGTGGTACAAGGATGTAATATTTTACCTCAGACACCTATTCTGTCTTGATCATTTAAATAAAAAATAGAAAAGATCCCTCATGTTGGCTTCTCAAAAATACATCATTATTGACTTTGGGATGGCTTGGAAGAACCCTGAAGGTGTCCTCTTGAAATTTATAATTGAAGATGTAGCTCCCAAAATAGTTGTTGATTTCCATGGGGGAGTTTGTGGAGGGCACTTTGCTGGAAGGTTTACAACACACAAAATTTTGAGAGTTGGTTATTGGTGGCCTACTCTCTTCAAAGATGCAACCTTTCTAGTTAGAAGATGTGAAAGTTGTCAGCATTTCTCTGGAAGAATGAAAGCTTCAGGCTCCCTTCCTTTGCAGCCTGTATCAATTGAAGCTCCTTTCAAACAATGGGGAATAGAATTCATTGGTGATATTTCAGACCCTTCTAGTGCTGGACATAAGTGGATTATTGTAGCCATAGATTACCTCACCAAGTGGGTAGAGGCAATCCCCACCAAGAAAGCAACACACCAAGTTGTTATGGACTTCTTGTTGAATCATATCGTATGCAGATTTGGTGTGCCAATAAAAATTGTTGTTGATAATGCCATGTGCTTCAGAGCTAAACCCTTGATGCAAATGTTCAAGGAGTATGGAACCAATCTGACTTATGCTTCAAACTATAACTCTCAAGGAAATGGACAAGCTAAGTCCAATAATAAGAACTTATAGAAGATCATTAGGAGAACCTTGGAGTTGAACAAGAGAAAATGAGGTGAACAACTGAAATTTGCAGTTTGGTCTGATAGAATTACTGCCAAAAGAGCTACTGGGAAGATCCCATTTGAGTTGGTGTATGGAACTCAATCTCTGCTGCCCTTACTTATGCAATTATCTTCATTTCAATTTGTTCAACAAATTGAAGATCAAGAGGTCAGTCCATATGAAGCAAGGATTAATCATATTGTTGAGCTAGATGAAGAAAGAAGAGCTTCCCACTAAAGGCATGTCAGATTTAGGGAGAATTTGAAAAGGTTGTTTGAGAGGAAGGTCACTCCTAGGGCCTTCAATGTTAGAGATCTGGTTTTGTTATGCGATAGCAGAAATGAAGATAAGGGCAAACATGGTAAATTTGATGCATTGTGGATGGGCCCTTACTCCATTGATATCAGAATTGGTAAAAATAACTTGTTTCTCAAAGACTTAGATGGGGAATTTCTTGAACCGCCTATTAATGGAAGAAATCTGAAGCATTTTTGGATTAATCCCCAAATTTGAGGTATGCACCACTTGTACAGTGTATAGTCTTCATTTTTTGGCTTTGTTTTTGCTGTTTTTGTCAGTTTGTGGTTTTCCTTGTTCTTGGAAGCCATTTTTTTTGTCGATTGGGTCTGGTTTTTTAGCTCTGTAATTTTGACTCCGTTTTCCCAATGGATTATTTTGGCACTTGGTCTAATTTTGTTCTTATGGCACTCGTTGGGAGATGCCCATCCCCGAATAGGAGCCGATGTTGGTGCCATTTTTGAGCCTGTAAGCTTTTGCCCTAATTTTCCTTCATTCCGTGTGCTCTAAAACATTTTTCTCTCGAAATTTGTGGTCTACAAATTTTCCCCTCTTGCCATAGGATATTTTTTCTTGGGAAAGAAGGATCAAATGTAATCGAGAGAGATATATAATGCATATTTTGACACATGTAAAGGGTCGGGAAAATTGAAAATCATGAGCAAATTTTGAGAGAAGCTCATCTTGTGAGAAACCCTCCAAAAAACTTGGTTAATGTCTTCTATGTTGGATCTTCATTCATGTTGAGTTGGTTACAAGTGTATAGCCATCACACAGCTCTGAGATTGTTCCTAAAACTCTCCCTTGCTGATGAATCTAACAAGCTTTTGAATTAATCTATGTTATTTTGGGCAATATGATGTTTGTTATCATCTTTAAATGCCTACAAACAGTTTTCCTTGTTCTTGTTGCAATCTTGCATTGAAATTTTTAGGAATCACACAGATCTCATCCTTATTGATTGTTTATTGGCATTTGTAATTTCATTTGTCAGAAGATCTTTCATCTGGCATTGAAAATAAGCAATTTAAAATCACTTCACTTTTATTTTGTTGACAGATATTTCTTGTAAGCCTTTGAGGGTACCTTAGGCATGATTTGATCAGATATTTTGATGTTTAATTGGGTCCTTTAACTCAAGCTTTTGTGTTGAGGTCTCAAATTTTGTGTGAAAAGTGCAAACCTGGGCCTCCATTTGTGTATCTCTTCCGGTTGAAAGAACATCCTGACTATTTTGAAGCATTTTATTTGATAATTGTTCAAATGTTATAGAGGTTGTCAAAGATCTGGCATAGTCAATTTGGTCTTGTCAATATCCCACCAAAAATCATTCTAAACAACTAATCCTACCCCATACTACCCTTGTTTTTGGCATGTACACCCACAGAAGATCAAAATCCATTTGCTAAAGTATGTAGAACAGATCAGGATTTTAAAATGTCTTCAGTAACCCTTGCCTTGCATTGAAATTATCTCCATAATCTGGAAGTGACAACTTGTGAAAGTCAGATTTGGAGTGTTGATCATATTTTCTCAAGGCCCCTTCATACTACTTGCACAAATTGAGGGATATCTTCATCTCCTTCACCATTTGAGGGTTATAAAATAGGTCCTCTTACCTTGGTTGAAAGGAAAAAACCTAAAACAGTTAGGACAAGATCAAGTCCTATTTTGAGTGCTATCCATCTCTCCACAAATCTTAGTGCTAGTTATATCACATCCCCGGCTACAAAATGACATACATCATGATCTATCTGTCTTCAAGCTTCATGCCATATCTCTAATGTTTCTCAGACTGAAAAGGAGAACAAATTTGGGTACCAGCACCTTCCACACATATTCACACTTAACATTCACGGTCGCCAAAAATCTCTATCCATTTGTGGACCACAACTTCTCCGTTCTGTTGGGGTTAAACCAAACCAGTTTTATATTTATATATATATATATATCAGATTAAAGCATACAAGCAATAAACGTGAAAATAACCAACATAAGAAAATACACAAGATATAACATGGTTCATCCAGTGTGGGCTACGTCCACCAAGAAATAGCCAATATATTATTCTAGAGGTTGTATAATTGAAGATCAGAAATCTTCCACTCCTTACACGATGTACAATAATTTTCCTCTCACAAGATTCTCTAAGCTCTCTCCAATAATTCCTTCTTACAATTCTCCCTTGATTTCGATGTCATACTCCATTACCCGAGTGATCCAACTGGCTCTCTTCTCATTCAAGTCCTTTTTTAGGAGAAAATATTTGACACCAACATGAGACACTAGCAGTTGAATCTTATTGTTCGAGACTAAGTGTCTGAACTTCTTCAAACTCCTAATGATAGAAAGGACATGCTTCTCAATGAAAGAGTAATTTACCTCATAATCCTCCAAGCTCTTACTGAAGAAGGCTATGAGCTGTTCTGAACCTTCCTTGTTAGGTTGAACCAAGATAGTTGAGATTGTGTCTGACCCTCCAAAAGTATATAACATGAAGTCCTTTGAGAAATATCGGTTAATAAGTGTTGGGGCCTGTGATATTGCGAGCTTGATGGCCTCAAAACTCTCTTTGCCTTTCTTTATCCATTTAAATGCAAGACTCTTCTTCAACATCATTGTTAAAGGCTTCACAAGAGTGGAAAATTAGGTACAAACCTACAAAGTTTATTCTCCCCAAGAAGCTTTGGAGAGATTTCTTGTGTTGTGGTAATGGAAGTGTTTGGATGGCTTCAACCCTTTCAAGGATCAATTGTTAACCCTTCTCTTGAGACAATGTGGCCAAAAAATTTCCCCTCATGTGCCAAGAATACACACTTCTTTGGGTTTAATGACACTTTGAATCTTCTACATGTCTGGAATACCTATCTGAGGTGGAAGAGATGGTCTGCAACATTCTTTGAGAAGATGGTGATATCATCTAGATACACCAGGAACTATATTGTTGATTAAGCCTTTGAATGCCATGTCCATAGCTCGGTGAAATGTTGCTCTGACATTTGATAGTCCAAATGGCATCTTCTTATAAGCATATGTACCCCATTTGGTGGTGAAGGATGTCTTAAATTGATCTTCCTCTTTCACCATTATCTGATTATATCCTGAGTATCCATCTAGCAATGAAAACCTCTTCAGAGTCAGCTACAACCTATAGGATCTGTTCCATTGATGGAAGTGGATAATGATCCTTGAGTGATGCTCTGTTCAGATCCCAAAAGTCCACACACAGTCTAATTTCTCCATTTCTTTTCCTCACAGGCACCAAGTTTACAACCCAACTTGAGTGCTTGATAGGGAAGATGATGCTGGCCTCAATTAGCTTGTTCAACTCTTTCCTCATGAGAGGCTCAATGTGAGGATTTATTGGCCTTTGCTTCTGTCTGAAAGGCTTGGATCCTGGATCCAATCTCGATAGTGTGTTGTGCCAAATTTGGGTTGAAACCTCTTAAATCTTTGTAAGTCCAGGCAAAGACATCTGGGAATTCTTGACAAAGTTGAATGAATTCAGATTTTTCTTGTTGAGTACTTACCTTTCTGATTCACAATGTTTTGCCTTCTTCTATGGAAATGGGCTCTGAATCTTCACCCTTTACTTGAACACTTTCTTTCTCCTTTTAGAATTGATCATTTGGGTTGAATATTGACTCCAAAGTTACAAGACCCTTTGGTAATTTGTTGGTTCTCAGCTGCACCACTTGGTCACCATAATGTTGTTCCAATTTGTCTTGGTTTCTAGAGGAGAACTCATCTTCTTCTTGTAGAAAGTTGAACAATTTGCTGATCATTCTTGAAGACCTGCCAACTTGTGTTATTATCAGGGACAACTGGTCTCACAACCACTTTGATATGGGGCTGAGACTTATCACTCTTGATACTCTCTACAACATCAAATGTTGCCCCAATAGCTGTCAGTATGTCTGCCGCTTCATTCTTCTTCCTTGGGATGGAACTTGATGTTGAATGCTTTGAAATCCTTGATGAGGTCCCATACCCAATTCTTGTAGTTCTTTAACAGATCATTCTTTGCAGCATTTTTTCCTCAGACTTGATTCACAACTAGCTCACTGTCACCAAACACTTGCAAGTTTTTAATCCCTCTTTTCCTTGCCCAATGCAGTCCATGGATCAAGGCTTCATACTTTGCTGTGTTGTTTGAGAAAGAAAATTGGAAATGGAAAGCTGAGTAATATTTCATACCTTGAGGTGAAAACAAGCATAGCTCCTCCTCCGGATCCTTGTCTACTTCTTGAGCCATCAAAGAATAACTGCCATACCTCATTATCATCTTTGTGGTCTGGCTTAATGATGTCAGGAAGAGGATGATTCTCCTCATGCAAACAGTAGACTCCTAGCTCAGATTCCTCCATCTCCTTATAGGGGTCAAAAGCATGCTTCTTGTTTTCCCACTCGTCGAGGGTCAAGTCTGGAATACACCCAACCTTGGTATCTACCTCACAAACATTTGGGAGGTCCTCCTGATCAAAGGCTGAACAATTGGCATTGATTGGGATGGGTACATAAGGCTCAATATGGTAATCCACAATGGGCTCAGATCTGATCGTAGCCTTAGCTCCATACCTTGTTCTAAAAAGCATGTGCGACCAATCAACAGACAAATAGCCTCCAATTTTAGCAGTGAAGTCTCTTGACAAACACAATGCAAAATGTGGTGGCAAGTCTATGACTGATACATTTTGCAATACAGTCACATTGGGGCATGCATGCAATGTGAGGGTCAAATCCTTGATGACTCCAACCGTTGTTACCACTGTCCCATCTAATTGCACTACGCCCCTGGAGATGACTTCGTATTGAAGACCCAGTTGATCGGCTATTTGTTTTGGCATTACAGAGCTACTTGCCCCCGAATCAATCATACAATTATGTACCAATTTGTCTCCAATGATCAATGAAACATAGAATGGAGGGGGCTTCAGATTCTTACCTTTTTGTCCTCCATGGTTTCCTTCGGGCCGAGCCGCATTGGTAAGCACTTTCTCTTGTTGGTTGGGGGGCTTGGTATGAGGTTGACCAATTGGCTATAGTAGCCTGCAACAGGTCTCTCTGCCCTGGGATAGCCAATACTCCCACATTGAAATATTCACATTTGTTTTCTTCATTTGTTCAATGATGTTAAATGGGGTTGAGCTATCTTTTTGTTCCCCTTTCCTGGTACATTTTTCTCTTGCACATGGGTCGTTACAACCGGTGCCTGAGTGGGTCTGGAAGGTGGCTTGGGCTGACTCTACACATTGGGAGTTGCACTTTGAGTGCCAATACCTTGTGGAATAATAGAAGGTTGAGGATTACCTGAGTTTGATGATTGTCCCTCTCCAATATTCCTTTTCTTGGACCGTGTATTGGTAGCCACACTTTGAGAAGGGGTTTGGTTAACTCCATAGAAGTCTTCAGCCTACCAATTAACAAGCATAGTCTCACTTGGAGGTGCCTCTTGCTGAGTTTCTTGCTGTTGATTTTCCTCTTGACTGGGCTCTTGGGACACACCAATGGTCTGTACCATCAAGGCTTGGTTTAGTGCACCATTGAAACACATTGACTTATGTTGTGGGGCTGATTGCATGGGAAACACCAGTCATATTCTTGTGCCATATTATTTTGTGTTGGAACCAAGGCCCTTGATGTTGAAGCTGTGTTTGGATCATATGGTCGGAAAGGCCTAACAGCTTGAGGTTGTCCTTGGTTTTGGTTTTGATTTGCAACCTGAGTAGGTTGTCTATTTTGCTGATATGGGGGTCTAGCTTGATACTGAGTTTGAGGCTGATATGGCCTAGAAATCTGAGCTTGTTGCCTTTTGATAGTCACTAGCTCATTCCCTAGGTTTTGCAGTTGCTTCATAACCTCTTGTAGCTCTTTTGAAGTGCTAGAGGATGAGGTGGAAGCTTCAGCTGAACTTTGATTTCCTTGGAGTAGGTATGGGAGCTAATGTGGGTGTTTGACTAGTGCTTGGAGCTCCTAGTTCTGGATATAGAGGCATAGGTGGCCTAGGAGAAAGTTTACCAGCCTGAATTAAACAATTTTCAGCTCTAATGGAAATGTTATAGGCTGTAGGTAAGGTGGTGCCTCCCATTGATTGAATCATTAAGGAAATATCAGAATTTAAAGCTCTAAGAAAGTATAAGAAAGCACCTTCATCTGTGGGCCTCATGGCCAATGGAATCCTATCCCATGTCCTTTGAAATCTGAAGTTGAAATCTGTCAGCTGCTCATTAGGAGCCCTCTTGATTGTTGTCAAATGCTCCAGCAGGGATAGATTATCTCCCTTCTCTCCAAATTGGTTGTGAAGAGCTCTGCACAGATGGTCCCAATTCTGAATAGAGCCTACTGTTAGACTCCTGAACCATTGTGAAGCTTTACCCTTGAGTGAAGAGGCTAATAATTTGACTGCAATGTCCATCTCAGTGATCTCATGAATTGTGCAGACATTTGTAATGTCTTGAATGTGGTCACTAGGAGAAGTCTGGTTCTCTCCAGTGAAATATGGGATGCTCTTTAATGCTACAACTGGGACTGGATTTTGTGCATTGAGAGTGAGTGGGCTGCTGCCAGTGAAGTCAACATAGGGGTTGGGTGGTTGTGCCATTATGATTGGCCTAAGAACCCTTGTTGATTGAATGAATGACCTACCAGGAGGAGGTGTTGACAAGGTTCTATTTGGTGGAGATGGAGACCTCTGGGCTCTTCTCCCCCTTCTCCCTCTCTAGGGACAAGTACAGATAGACAAATAGTCCCTCCTCTCTAGTTCTTGACCTTGTTTGTATTCTTCTCATGAACTTGACAAGCTTGAATGTTGAAACCAGTGGATTCTGATCTTTTGGAGTTGCCAGATGTGTAACTTCAGAGCTTCTTAAAAGCTGAAAACTTGCAACAAGTG
Source organism: Taxus chinensis (assembly GCA_019776745.2). Classification (NCBI taxonomy): domain Eukaryota; kingdom Viridiplantae; phylum Streptophyta; class Pinopsida; order Cupressales; family Taxaceae; genus Taxus; species Taxus chinensis. Next base: position 740,922,089 of record CM034152.1, on the reverse strand, counting down.
CACATCAATCATTGCTGCAATAAAAATGGAGACCTCTTTGTCCCACCAGGCATGCCAAAATTGTTAGTGCAGAATCACAACACCCCTGAATAACTGCAACTAGATGAGTTGAGACTCTCAGTGTGATTGCACAACATGGAGCATCTCTCAAAGTGTGGGACTTTGAAATTGAGAGAGCTCTCTAGGATAAAGGTCGGTTCCTATTCCTCTGTTCAGGTGCACACAAATAAATTGCAGAGGATCTATTCTAAAACCTACTCTATCTTACCAAGGAGACATGGTTGAGAAGATATGAGAAAATAAACCTAAGCTAACGAGGTGATGCACCAAAGGAATGTTAAACACCCGTTTTGCAATTTAACATAGACCATAGAAATGTAATACAACTACCATGCACAGATAACCAAACTGTAATGAGAGATCAGAAGACAACAATGAACACATGAAAGGGTTGAGAATCATCCACAGACATATATTATTGCTCCAGAGTTGATACAGTACACTACAGTAGCCAAGAGGAAAAACTTTGTATTACAACTTGAATGGGAGGTTTGGAAAGCTCCACAAATTCTCTTACAGACAAGGGAAGAAGGGAGGGTGCAAAACAAAACTTGTCCAACCCTTTACAATGAGCCCAGCTCCTTCTTTTATAGATGTAACACAGAGAGAAGAAGGAGAGAGGTGGGAAAACTGATTTGAAGCTCAGCTACCAGCCATCAATGCCACTGCAAATCCACCCACAATCTATCAAGTCTGCCACTCTATGTCTGTTTGGCATGTTGAAGAAGGAAGAACGACAGATCAAATCAAATCTGATCTGGTTGTTGGAGCAATCAGATCCTATATTAATGGCATGAAGATGTTTTCCCATTTTTACCCACCTAACCTCTTCAAATTAAAGTTTCAGACCTCCATGGTGTAGACGAGGTCGAGACCTTTCCAATGGTGCCAAATTTGTTGGATTTCGGGTACTGGATCGAAAGATATGTCCATTTGAATGTTTGAGTCAGGGTCCGTACAAAAATGGTGAAAACCAGTTATCAGAATGGGTCCACGTGGAAATTTACTTTGCCTTTTGCACAAAAATACAAAAATGCACAAAACACCCCGCCCCGTAATTCATTCTTGTCAAAAAACCATCCTTGGGCCCGCTGGTCCACATTTTCATTTGGGAAAAAACTCCAAGGCTTCCACCCGCATGTAATTTAGGCCTGACACATGGCTCCTTGGGTGTCCAGTGGAGGTGCCCTCATTTTTATACGCCTTTTCGAGCCAAAAATTTTGAATTTCCTTTCCGCTGGATGGCCATGTGTAGAGATGGCGCACAACCATTTCATGTTTGGAAACTACTCCCAGAGACACGTTCATTTTTACCTTTATGCCTTTTCGAGCCAAAAAGTTTCCCCCGACGACCCGCCTTTGACTTGAAGCATGGCCACGTGTAGAGATGGCGCACATTTGGGGACCGCTCCTGGATTTCATTTTTTGAAATTGTGTCGAAGAGACACGTGGCACCTTCTGCGGCTTTTCTTTGTTCCTTTATGTTTTGGCTAAGTCCTTTTGTTTGGCGGGGCCATATATCTGACCCGGGACACGTGGAGACTTGGTGCTTGTCTGAGTCTGGCCCTCGGGTCGCCCCTCTTGAATTTGTCATGGTTGAGGCATGTGGCACCCTCTGCTAATTCTACCCCATCTTGACTTTTCAACTGTCGACTCTGTCCCTCTTTCAGACTTGGGACACGTGGAAGGCCAGCGCTTGTTTAGGAGACCCACTTTTAGATTTACCTTTGAAGGTGCTGAGGAATTTGACATGTGGCTCCTTCCGTGAGTCTTCGATACTTAGCCGATTCAGGCCAATGCCTTTCTTGAACCCTAGACACGTGGAGGCTTGGTGCTTGTCTGAGTCTCCTCTTTGGGCTATGCCTTTGAATGTGCACCGTTGAGACACTTGGCACCCTCCACCGACACTCTTATACTTAACTGATTTGGGCCCTGCTCTTTGACTTCTATTGGACCCTGACCACATGGAGAGCTGGCACTAGTTTGAGTCTCCACCTTGAGCTTTCTCTTTTGAAATTGTGCTGAGCTGACACATGTGGTTCTTTCCACTCATTTGGACTTTTCAACGGCCAGACTCTGTCCCTTTTCAGGTCTAGGGCACGTGGAAGCTCCACGCTTGTTCGAGCCTCCACTTTTGGGTTTAACCTTTGGAGAAGCGCCGATGAGGCACGTGGAAGCTTCCGCTGATTCTTCCATACTTAGTCAATTTGGGCTTGTTTTGAATCATTTGTAAAGCTCGAAGACTTTGAGCCTTTCTTTGTTTCTCTCCTTTGAGCCTCTGGTTTTCTGTGACACTATTTGGCCCTTCCCCGAATTTGCTACTCCATTGTAGAGCCTTCCATGTAACCTGACTATCAGATTTGAAATGTAGGCTCATTCGATGGAAATGTCCCTTGGATTTCTTTCTGCGCAGGGTCATGTTTGATCAATTTTTCCGGGGGAAAAAATTGAGATAATAGTATCCTCATGCTTCTAGCACGTTCCATAATAGTTATGTTCATTCTTTCTACCATTCCATTCTCCTATGGAGTTCTAGGAACCGTTATTTCTCTGTGCATTCCATTCACTTAACAATAATCATTGAAAACCTTGCTGCAATACTCACCACCATTGTCAGATCTAAGACACTTCAACTTCAAATTAGTTTGATTTTCTATAAGGGCTTTCCATCTTGTAAGTGTTTCAAAAACATCAGATTTATGTTTAATACAATAAACCCATACCTTTCTAGTGGCATCATCAATAAAAGTCACATAGTGTTGGGATCATCCATGAGAAGCTTCCTGGGTTGGGCCCCACACATTTGAGTACGCAAGATCCAATTTATGGTCCTTGTTTGTTGACCTGACTTTAAGAAACCTCATTTTTATTTTTCTTTCCAAATATGCAATGCTCATAGAAATCAAGATCTAATATTTCAAATATGATAACTTACACTTTGCCTTTAAGATCTACATTCCCTTCTTATTCATATGGCCTTACCGATTATGCCACATGATTGCATATGAATATGAAGAAGATAGCAAAGAAAAATAATAAGTAATATATGTAGACAAATATAATGTTCCTACCTTCTTGCCTCTTGCTACAACAAGAAATTCCTTGGAAACTTTCTAAGAATTGGCTATGAATGTAACCATGCATCCATCTTCACCTAGTTGTCCTGCAGAAATTAGATTTCTTTCGAGGCTTGGCACATGCCTCACATATTTCAATATCCATGTATTTCCATTCTGCAATTTTAGATGAACTTCACCTTTACCAGTAATCATGCATGGTTCATCATCTCCTAAATATACATGCCCAAAATTACCCTAGACATAATTTCTGAAATAACCCTTATTAGGGGGTAGCATGGAAATAAGCTACTGAATCTAAAACCCATTATTCAATTTTATTATCCAAGGAGAGAATAAGGGCATCTTGCATTACCTCTGATGCTTAATTTTCCTCTTTACCTTTCTCTGGTACATTCTCTTTATTTTCCTTGAACCAACAATCATTTTTTGCATGTCCTTTCTTTCCACAATTCTAGCAGGGTATTCCTCTACCTCTGGATTTAGATATGCCACTCTTAGACTTTGATTTCCCATTACTCTTTCTCTTGGATCTCTCATTTTTTCCTTCCTTCGCTTTCTACATTCAAAGCATGCCCAGATGATGATTCCCCTAAAATTTTCATGCGTATTTATTCATTTAGAATTATACCAATCACATCATCAAACTTTAAAATATTAGTAGCAGATGTTGTATTACTAAGAACCATTACCAAATTATCCCAACTATCTAGCAAAGAACACAAGAATAAAAATGATTTAAATTCATCCTCAAAAGGGATATTAACTAATTTTAATTGATTTACAATAAAACGGAAATCATTCAAATGATTAGACACAAATCCAACTTCTTGCATTTTAGAATTAAACAATTTCTTCATCAAATAAACTTTATTTGATGCACTTGGTTTTTCATATAAATTAGCTAAAACTTTCATTAATTCTACCATGGTTGCTGCTTCTATTATATTCGAAGCCACAGATGCTTTCAGGTTCAATCTTATAGATCCTAGAGCCTTTCTGTCAAGAATCTTCGATTCTTCATCAATCGTCTTTGTAGGCCTTGCCTTCTCATTCAACAATAAATATAGATCTCTCTGATACAAATAATCCTCCACGTGCATCTTCCATAGCTAATAATTACAGCCTTCAAATTTCTCTACTTTGTATTTACCTATCGTTTTCCAGTGTTGTGCTCCCACTCATTCAAAAATCCATGTGAGTAAATTTGTCAACACACACAACCCTCAAACAAAGCTCTGATACCAGTTTTCGGGGTTATACCAAACCGGTTGTACAAATATATATAAGATTAAAAACATACACACAATAAACACATAAATAACCAACAAAAGAAAATACACAAGATATAACGCGGTTCACCTAGTGTGGGATACGTCCGCCAAGAAACAACTAATATATTATTCCAAAGGTTGTACAATTGAAGATCTGCAATCTTCCACTCCTTACATGATGTACAATACTTTTCCTCTCACAAGATTCTCTAAGTTCTCTCCAATAATTCCTTCTTACAATTCTCCCAATCTAGCCTCTAACCCTACTTTCCTAGCTTATATAAGCCTATACAAACTCAGGGCACTTTAGCCATTCATGTACAACCATTAGATCAACTTTATAACAAAGATTAGATCTAATTCCAGTGACTTAAATATAAACAATCATGCACAGGTAACCGGTGCTGGTTACCCTAACCGATGTTGGTTTGTCCCAACTGATGCCAGTTAGTAATGTAGGTGACCGACGCTGGTTAGTCGATCGATGTCGGTTAATGTGCAAACTTGCAAGTTGTAAATAAGCTCCTTTGTGAAGTAATTCAGCTCCACAATCTCAACACGTTCTATTACACCTCATTCTCGTCCCCCTCTTTATGACCTTGACCCCTCCTTTTTTTGTGAGCTTCTTCCATTCTCGTTAACTCTCTCTAGGGGGAATCATCACATATATCCCTCATCACATCTTCCCAAGGTGTTTTTGTCTTGGAGGATACTATAACGGTCATCACTTATAACCTTCTATTCTTCCTAACAAACATCTACTCTACTTTTTTCTTCACAAAAGTAGATTGAATTCTTCCCCTATTCACATGAAAACATGAATGCTTTCTTTTTTCTTTGTCTAATAATTTATTATTGAAGGAAAACCTTTCTTAAGAAACATGCATTCCAAACGATAATTATTCCCCCATTGGGGCATTTTATCCAACATTGGAACTATCCCTTTCTATTCTCAAAGTCCACCTTTATGGCCATAATTATTTCCCCTTATAACATTTTGTATCATCACTTTTTCACATCTTACCTTTTGACCATATTCATTCCCTTTGTTGGGGCGTCATTATTTTGCATCCCCATCCTTTACAAACACATACCGTTTGCTTGACTCCTCACGTATGAAGGATTTCACATTATTTTCGCATTTGGTTGCGCATAGTTTAATGTTTGCCTATGACCCATTGGTCCTCCTGGCTTGCATCCATTTGAGAGGTTTCCCATTGGATTCCCTCCATTTCATAGTGATTTTATGCAAGCCATTATGTATTTGATATTAAATGAATATGAGATTCCCCCAACACACTTACTATCTATGTTAGAGGAAGGATTGAGTCAAAAGACATCACGTGTTGCTCATGCACTTGCCAAAGGTGTTATAGAGCAATGTTCAAGCAAAGTAAAGACTATGATTCTCCAAGGTATGAGTTCTTTTGTTGTTGATAGTACATTTTTAACATCTAATGATTACATGGGTTTGAATGGATGCAAGAAATCAAATTTGGACGATGAGCATGAAGAGGGCATTAGTGTCAAGCATGTGTATGATGAAAAGGAAATAATGGCTAAAGAACTTATGAGAGAAATCAGATTTCGTTCAAAAGGAAGAGCAGGTAGAAGAGCCCCTAGATGCAAATGAGCAAGGTAAATAGTTATTGTTGGTAGAAGAGGTTTTTTTGCCTTTGCATGATTGCATGCATGTTGATAAAATAATCATGGGAGATGAGCCCAAGAGGGAAAATAAATCTGATTTGCAAGTTTGCATGGACAAGCAAAATGAGGACAGCCAAGAGGTAACTAATGAACATTATTTAGTTATTACTAATGTTACTTGGATTGGCAATGAATGCAAGGATGAGGGGATGAACAATAGAAAAGAAGAAGAGGCATTTCTGAGCACTTTAGACCATTCTCAACTTGTTGGTCCGTACAGTACTGCTGTACATATGCAGCGAAAAATAGTGGAGGAGCAACCAAGGTCACTATTGAGTGATCAAACACAAGCTTCAAAGGGGCAGCCAAGGGTAGACCTCAATATGGCCCTAAAGGGGTCTAAGTCACCATATCTCCCTCCACATAAAAGGCAACCACTTAACAACTACATTAAGGTAATAAATTATTCCAAGTTTGATTTGGTTAGTACTATTGATGAAGTTGTTGATGAACATGTGCATGCTAAAAAGGAAAAATCAGATTTGAAGGATAACATTCACCCTCATCGTGAGCCATTTGAAGGACAAGAAGGGAGTGTGAATCTCATGGTTACTCCAAGTCATTTCCTACATGACATAAGCATTGGTGAAGGAGAAAAAGGGGTTTAGATGGAGAAAATGATGAAAGAAAGAGCGCTGTCCTAAACTCAGAAATTCTAAGTTTTGTAGATGTTGGGGGCAGCCCAAGGTATGATTATTCATGTTTATTTCCTCCTTATATATTGAGCTTTGATGAATATGGGTATGAGCATGTTAGATGGATGGATAAGATGTATTTTGGTTATACTATTGTTGATGTTTTTGCTCCTAACACTTGGGTGCATAAGTGTCAACATGGCAAAAGGAAAGGGATGCCTAAGAATCCTTCTATAAACGAAATCATGATAATAATCTAGTTGGCCTATGTATAAGAGCGGTTATTAGAGAGAAAATAAGTTTGTTTTCTCTTCTAGAATCAAGTTCCAATGAAGCTCCATGCACATTTCAAGTAAAGGTACATAATTACAAGGTGAGAAGTGATTTTTTATAGTACAAAAATGTAATGAGCAGCCTCAAGCATGATTATTCAGATTTATTTTCTTTATCCATAAAGAAGGTACATGGGCACAATCAAAGGGTTGAAGTTCCGTGGGTTTACGGTGATATGGTTTATGGATGCATGAGTTATGGTTTCTCTTTTTCTTATATGCATGGTGCATCAAAAATAGTGAGATGTCATCCCTCTTCATGGAATGAAGAAGTAAATAACATGTTGTTTGTATTTACTAGTGCTCATGAGATGATTAAGATTCTATTGTTCTCATACCTCAATAAAATTCAGTTTTTTATTGTTGAGGTCATAAGAGGAAGGTATGAGCATCATCTATTCATGTTTGAGTTTTCCACCAAAAGAAAAATATGCATGCTTAATGTTTCCATAGCAATTTACACTACTGTCCTGCACATTTTCATATTGTTGGGAGTTATGTTAGCATGCATGCATAAGGGTTCAGTCACATGGTATGATAATTTTCAGTTTGGGGCACCATTGATGCATGATACGGGTTCTTCTTTTAGTCATTTAGCACTCTTTTTACATTGGGAGCAACGAAAAGGAAGGTATGGTGTTGAGTTGTCATGTTATGTTCTGAGAAAAAAGGGTAAGCATGTTATATTTTCAGCCATGATAGTGAGAAGTGCCACATTTGTCACGACATTCACTTTGAATCAGCTCTATGTCAAGCATATGATTGAGTTTCAACATGTGTTTTCTTGGGAACAATGCATTGAGGGTTGTGATGATGAAGAATGGATCACATGGGCTTCACACGACATGGTAAGAGTCTCATTTTTGGATGTGCACATGAATGCTTTTCAAATTTTAATTATGGGGAGTGAAATTTCATTTGCATGGGGGCCTATTGCATTTACTAGATGGTTGCTCATTGATATGGAAAAAATAATTTGGAAACATGGTAGCTAATGTCCTCTAATTTCTATGGATGATATCACCTCCATAATTCATATTTTTCACATGTATTGGATGACATGGGTGATGGTACTTAATGTTAACTCATGGGTGACTATTTGGGGGTGGAAAACAACCACTCCAATTCTAATTTTTGGAGATTACAACAACACTTGGGGCCACATAACAGAGTTTGGGGGTAGACCATACATGGAGGAGTTATACATGCCATGGAGACATATTGAAAAAGTGTTCTTCAACACTTATTTTTATAATTGGTTTGTTTCATGCGCAAGTTTGAAGAAGAAATTACAACAGACTACACTCCTAACTTTGAGGAGAATGAAGCGGTCCAAGATATTGCAAATGCTGCTTCACTTGAGTGGCATGGGAGCACAACTTTTGGAGTGCCACACTTTTGGACATGGACACATGAGCTTGTTATTGCTTGAGGGCAAGCAATCTTGGGAAGGGAGGACTGTAATGTCTCCATTTTTTAAGACCCTTAGCCTATCATTCCCCGTGGGCTTTAGGGATGTTGCAAGGATAAAATTATATTAAATCATTTTATAATATTGCCTGGAGAGTGATTTTAATCATTTGACATTATAAAGCAATATTTATTTAATTATTTAATATTTATGGAGCAAGTAATTATTTAATTAAATTCCCAAAATGCAAATTAAAAAAAAGGGGGAATTAATTAAATATATTTAGGTGGCTTTTAAATATTAAAATCACCCTTTTTAAAAGGGGACGCCACACCTAGGGGAAATAAAATTCTTTTATTTAATAATTTCCCTCTCTTAGGGATTTCAAATTTTGTACCTTGCTTATAAAAGGAGTGTTAGGATCATTGTTAGACTCTTGTTATGATGATATTTATTTTATGCTCCATACTTGGAGTTGGGATGCATGTCCATTAATGCTCTCTCTCTCTCTCTCTCTCTCTCTCTCTCTCTCTCTCTCTCTCTCTCTCTCTCTCTCTCTCTCTCTCTCGTGGGAAGTTAGTGAGCTGGTTTTGATCAATTTCAGATTTTCCATTATTGCTGGAGTTATTTCAGTTTTGGTGCCAAGTTGAGAGTGTGAAAATCATTTGATATTGCTCCTTTAAATTATTCTATTATTAGTGCAAATATTCTTACCATAACGACTTGGGTTGGTGATCATTTGACTATGTTTTGATGCCATAAATGATAGATCTGTAATTTGCCATGTGTTATCGATTATTTCATAGCAAGGGGCTAATATTTTGGTGTATATGGGGGCTAGGAAAGCACTAGAATTATTTTATATAATTTTATCTAACCCTAATGACTTGAAATCATTTTTTCTAGGACTATTTTGACTAGGTTTTAATGCTTAGAAAATTTAGATTGATAGCTCTTTGGAAAGCCCTTAATTTATAGAACAATCTGTAATTTATTTGGTGAAGAAATATTGAGTTTTGAGTGAGATATCAATTTTAGAAGATTTCAGCTGTTTGTAAGTCTGCTGGTTGCTATAAATTAATATTTATTTCAGATCTGTTGTTTGGGGGTCAGTTTAATAGTGGATTTTATTATAGAAATTAGGAGGAATAAGGATAAATTGATTTCATAATTTTTGGAGGAGATTTGGTGCCCTAAAAGCGTTGGGAAACCTACTTTTTAGATCAAATTTAGGGTTTCATGTTGGCTATGCAAAATCTGGTTTTGAGATATTGTTCTTCATATTTTTGTGGTCCATTATCCAAAATTTCAACTCATTTGGACTTCTCTAGCCAAAGATATGAATTTTTGAAAATTGCAACAGTCAGGGTTTGAATATTAATTGTTTTCAGTTGTGTATGATCAGATTTGTATTAATTTCTAACTTGTCCTACAAAGGGACATTACAATGTCCCCCACTCACCTAATCAGAGTTACTTTTCCAAATTAGGATTACCTAAATTTATCTACTCCTCCGGCTATAAATAAGAGCCCCCCCCTCTTTCAGATAAGTTAGAAGTGATAGAAAAATTCTGGCATTATAGCTCCACTCATATCATCATCATACCATCATAATGCCCATGTGATGCCACTTGTATCACCATAATACCATCTCGATGCCCTTGTGCTCTTGTGATTCCCTACATATCCAATTCTCTTACAATCTCTCCATACCTCCATATTGACGATCTTTGGTGAAGCTCGTGGAAATTTTCTTCCTTAGATTGGTTTGCTCAGGTCACTATCAACCATATGGTCTTCTCTTGGATCAATACCAAACTAGGTGGGTTTGTTTGTGTATTCTTGTTATTAATTATCATTTTCATTACCGTCTCGGTTGTTGTATCAATTAGTATTTCCATTTATCATATCATTGCTTTGAATTTATGTTATCAGTGTATCTTCATCCAACATTGATTACACTCTTTTTATTAATACATGGGCTGACATCCAATCTAGGAAGCTTTCGCTTCTCAGAGCCAACTTTTTCGGGCAACCCACCATATATCTTGCTAATCCTCTTCGTGTTTTAGTTCTCTTTGTTGCGCAGATCAAAGATTTATCGCGAGGACAATCATCCCTTTTTGCGCCCATACCACATTATCACTATCCACATCAGGAGTTCCCTAAACCCTCCCATATCTGAGGTTTATTAATTTCTCATTTATCTTTCACTAATCTGGACAGGTAGTGGGAATTATCTTCAAACACCCCAATGTGTGCCCAAGATTCTATGCCCCAACTCCCAATACTTCTCCTTGAATCCACCCTTTTCTCTTTGACTCACAAGGTTCAATTATCCCTGCCCTTACTGACTGTCAACTCTAACCATTAGTAGGAAAAGACTCAATCCATAAATACCACATTATTGGGCACTCATTAAGCCCATCTTTCATTGTTCCTAGTTTTAGGTTTGTATTGCAAGTTTAGGGCCCACTTCCTTTGTAAAGTTACTAACTAGACTAGGTTTATGACCGTGTTTCCCTATACCGGAGAAGACAGTCAAGTTTTCCTGTAAATTTCACCCTTTGTTCCACAAAATTCCTTCACAATCCCCTTCTAAGTTCCATTGGCATGTTATCTTGAGAAATTTGGAGCAAGATACTACTATTTGAGCTTCTAATGGTCATGCCCTAATTGTACTTGACTGTGCAACTCAGAATAGCCCGAGAGGTAAGAATAAGCTATAGCTTTCACTACTCTTTGATTTAAGGATTCAAATTTTGTATGACGGCCTGTAGAAACCATGTGAATGAGGTTCTCTTACTAGTAGCTCATGAAAAATAAAAATCCCTCTTCAACCAAGCCAACCATCCCATGATGTACGTTAGGAAAACAAAGATTCTTCACAGTTAGCAAGATATGAACTTACAGGGTAAGAAATATTCTTTGAGAGCTCGAATCACTTCTTCACCTACTTATCTCAATAGTTTCAAACCCCTTCCTCATGGAATGTAGTGTCAAGAAGATTTTACCTTGATCAACCTTCAAAGCACAATTCAATTCAAGGTTTGTCTAGAAACCCTAACATGCAAGAAAGACAATAAGTATGAGCCTTACTCTCCTGGTATTCGTTTATCAACCCTCTCAAAATTCATTAGGTCTTTAAAGAAGCCTATGCACTTTCCAAAGATTAAGAAAATCATAGACTTTCTTCATTGTTATTTATAGCCACAACCCATTCAATGTTTTCAACATGCAAAGGCATCAAATGCATACCTATAAGATCTTGGTCAACATAACCACTTTGCTCAAATATCATCACCCAACATGATCAATACAGTCTATAGATCACGCATTCTAAACCATACATAGATGCTCAAAACTGTTACAAAGTTAGCAAAGTGCAAGAACTATCAACAAAAATCAATGTATTACTACTCACAAGCTCATCACTAAGCTTAAAATCACCTTGCATTTATTCTAAGGACAAGAATTCCACTCTAAGATCAAGAAGAATACACATGCACATGACTAATGGTATCAATCTTCCAAGAACATATGTATTAAATCTCTAGATGCACTGCCACAAAACTGAGACCAATATTCTTCAAGTTTCCAAGCCTCATTGAAAAAATAATGAATCATTCCAATGCATGTAATCACCCAATCTAAAGCTCTTACTAATCACAATACAAGATACAAGATTTGATAGTTGCAATCTCACAAGAACACAAGTATACCGTCATCTAAATTCACCTGTAATAGTCACAAACTGATTTTTACACTTTCAATGCTTCTTGAAAATCTTACATCTGATTCATATCCAGATAAGAATGAGAAATTACAGTTACACTATGACTCATATACTCTCCATCTCACCCTTACTCGACTTGTTTTCTCATTTTTGTTAGTTACAAGTATGATGAGATTCCATTCAAAAGGGGGGGTTACTTAACATGTCTAAGTTTATCATGACTAGCTCATGATATGACAGATGATTCTAGAAGGTCCTAATTACCCACATAATGTCTCATTCCACCCTTATAAAGTTTATGAGATTCAAGTACACATCCAAAATCCTCAAACCACACTAAAATGGTCCTTACAATTTGAATTAGCAATTTGGAGGGAAACTGCCCCATTTGAAATTTGAATGGCCTAGACACCACCACAAACATCTAACAACACCTAATGACCTATGGCACACTTCCATCACACTTGACAAGCTAACTAATGTCCTTATGACTTATTTAAAGGATGCTCCTGCATCAATATACCTATATTAATATTATCAATATTATGTCTATATTGATTGTCCCAAATTAGGGTATCCTGGTGGTTATTAATATATTTAAATTACTACCAGTTAATGACATTAATATATAAAAAATATTTGAGATAATGGGCACTATCCATTACAAGCGATAGTTTCTCTATCTTACTCTTTTTTTTATGTGTCCTTCAATTTCGTCTTATATTTGTATTATAGAAAATATAAATAAATTTGAATAACTATACCATAAATGAAAATAGAAATATTACTCTAGCAGCAATTTGATTAATTATTATTATGTAATACAAGTAAATAATATATTAGTGAATACACATGGCCTAGATGAATTAATACATATGGTTTATTTATGAATGGTCTTTATCTCTTGTTGCAATAACACAATTAAGATCGAGTGATACATTTATATTATTGAATATCAAAATTATCATTTTTACAATAGTTTTAATGTCTCTTGCATTTGGAGAAGGCCAGTGTGTTGATTTGATCTTAAAAGGCATCAAAGTTGTAAAGGGAAGAGTGTATCCAAGCCAGTCGATAATACATTGTAAAAACATGGGAAGGGGCTTAGTTGTTGTTAGTATCAACAGAGTATTGGATGGAAAATTTTGATTGCCTTACTCAATTGAAGACTTAAAGACTTTGGTAGATTTTGAAAACAAGGGATACTTGATTGCATAGGAAGAGAGGGTTGTGTCAAAACATGCAAATTTGTCCATTTCTACTGAATCTAGGGATTCTAGTGATGTGGAAGAGGGATATTGCAATCATAGTAATGTAAGAGCTTTTAATAATGGTCTTATAGATAGAATTGACTTAATTGTAAATATTTTTGTTCTAAAACTGTTCTACTAGAGTTGGAGACATTTCCCATGGTTATATCTCTTATGTGCTAGAAGAACATCGAATTTATTAGAAAAAATAGTTGCCATTGAAGTTTGGTGTAATGGTCGAAAGGCGATAATGTCTTCTTATGGTTTCTCGGTCTTGCTAAAACGAAATAAATTTTTAGCTTGGCCAATAAAAAAATATTTTTCATAATACATGGAGCACTCTATGGGTTAATAGGAGTGAGGGATTGGAAGTTTTACTATTACTACATAGTAGTTACTACAATTTGAAGGTTGGAGATGTTGTTTCCAAGTTGATTCATTTGTGTCCATCTTAGAGAAAGTATATTGCATATAGAACAATTATTTAAATGTCTTGAAGGTGACATGGTGCAATTTAAAGGCTTAGACAGAACTATGTTAGGTGTTTATATCAGAAAAGTATACAGCCCTCCTTACTATGGGCAGTCCTTGTTTGAAGGAACTCCCATACAATGGCTTGCTATCTAATTGGCCCACTTAGTGGTTCTAATGTGGATATGAAGATCAAATAAATCCCAAAGGAGGTGGAGGTAAATATGTCAAACACATTAGAAGAAAAAACCACCCCAATTAACCTATCCAATTTCTTTTGATGCCTCTAATTGTGATAATTTGTTGGTGTTGGTAAGAAGAGCTTACAAATTTCATAAACACTTGGAATTGAATGTAATTCTAGCTAATACACCTAATACAATATCGGGTGGAAATAAAAATGACACTTTTTTGGGGGCTCGACCATCACACCTTGTTATAAACATGATTTTCTATGCACAATTCCCTTAAGACCATTCAAAAATAAGAGGTATGAAATAGGAGGCATGAAATAGGAGGCATTAATTAAAATTCAAAAAAGAAGTTTATGCTAAATGCACTTGAAGCAAATCCTATCATTAAAATAAGGGACCAATCAAACAAGAAAAAAATTGCTAAAATGAAATTTGATGCAATTGATGATTGTCATTGTATATGGTTTAGAGCTTATGAAATTCCAAGAAGCACCTTATTTAAATGGAAAAAAATATTTATAAATGGTGGGATGCAGTCCATTGATGGTAATACGTGAGTGTAGAAACCTAGAAGAAACATTGTTACAACAATTGCAAACATTTGAAAAAAATACAAGATAATTTAGATATAACTTCACATTTGACACATTATGTAGGACACGATGGAACCAAAGTTTCTATTAGAATCCTTCCTACCAACTATATGCAATCTTCAATCCTCAAGAAGTGTATCCAAAATTTTGCATTGTTTCATCTACCCACAATGTTGCAATCTAACTTCAACAAAATATGGATTGAACATTCTTAGACGTTTTGATTACAAAAAATAACTTCTTTTCAAAGTTTGATGAGTTACAATGATTTTGAATTGATGTATAGCCGCCAAATGGCCAGATACGATAAAGAAATTGGAAAATTATCAGAATTAGCACAATGACTTCATCATAAGTTGTCATGCAAAATATTATGCCCACATATTGCACTTAAAGGAATACACACTAAATTTCTTGAGCATTGTGCACAATAAAATGGACAAGATGAAAACTTTCATAAAAAAGAAAAACAAAAAATCAAAATCAGTAATTAATATTATGAACCTCTCAATCACTTGTCCTGTATGCTAAAACATGCACACAAAACTTGTGGTTTTGGCCACTACAACCCTCCATTCATTGAACATGGGGATAATTTTATAATAACATTATTAGTTTTGTGTCTTAGGAATCTTGAATATCCAATGATAAGTGTTTATAATGATTTGGTGTACAATAATAGATCATCCGAACAACAATTGTATGACGTGATGTTCCAAATGAATTGTATGAAAAATGCAAGGAGTGCATAGAAAAATAGTATCTTCTCAATCACACAATGTTGACAATATAATTACTTCATATAAAAACCTACCACCAGTGCTCGACATGCAATTGGATAATGCTTCAAGTGACAACAAATATCGTAACTTGATTGCATTTGTGTCCATATTGAGAACACAATGAGTTTTCAATGTTGTGTATATAATCTTCCTCCTAATGGGAAGCACACATGAGCATATATGTGGAACATTTGGGAGATTATCCACTATGTTATGGATAATAGAAACATTATCTTTGTCTCAGAGCATGGACACTTACAGAACATGTTAGGAGTTAAGTACATTCACTCCACACCTTGTTGAGGTGGTATATGACTTCAAAGCATTTGTGTAGCCACATTTATTGGATGGAAATCACAAGACAATTAGTAGAAAACCTAGACACTTTAAGTTCCATGTTGTGAATAACATACCTATGATAAAATATAAAGCAACAACCAAGGATCTCCAGTGGTTTAGTCCAATCAAAATATGACGAACATTGTCTAATGGTAAATTAGACTTTCCTAGACGACAACTTCCAATAGCACCCTTCAAGGAAATAAAATCAATTGAAGAGTTGAAAAAGGGAATAAAAAACATATGTTGCACATTGGAAAAAATGTGTTGTAGAAGGTGAAGATTTCTGGATTCCAAAAATAGTATTGGCAAAATATCTTGCATGTTTTGAATAGACCTCGTGTCAATTGTAGTGAGTTTTCAACCAATTTTTTTGCCAGAAACAAAGTAGTATTTGAACATCAATAATCATATAGTTGCATTTAACCCTTCTCTCAAGGATAGTTACTTCATTCATAATGTTCTAGCTAATAATGATATTTACGTTGGGCCTTCTTGTTAAAGACCTAAAAAGGAATTCATTCCAATAGACAATGTGTTTAAGGGACATTTCCTTATAGTACGTTCGGGTTCAAAACATTGTCCAATATGGATGGGTAAAGCCAAAAGGATGCTTACCTTGAAAAACATTCTGAAATGAAACTCGAATGGTGACAATTCAATGGTGGAGACCTATTGGAAAAGCAAGAGTAGAAAAGAATTTGTATCGTAATTATTTGTCTCCAACTCAATGGAGGCACGAATACAAATGGTAACAACAAAAATTGATGTCAATAACATCATTTGGGCATGGGAGCCAAAAAGAGGATAGGTTGAGGAAAAAAATTAAAATACCTTAAAAGGGCATGATGCCACTAAGACACACATTGCACAACTTGAAGAGGTCAACAAAAACTAAAGTGAATAATAAAATGAATGGTATGTAATAGGTATTTGAATTGATAATTACAGTGAACATTGGCCCGAGATTTGGGTTTTTCAAAATTTCTTTTATAAAGCATGCTCCTAGTAGAGCTTAATATTGTTTCCATTTAATAAGCAAAAAATAGTAATATCAAATGATTTTAAGCAACTTGTTGTGCATGCTTAGAATGTATTATCTATGTTTACTTGTGTAAATGAAACATTACTTTTACTTGAGTGGTAAAGATGTAAAATAGTGAACGTTTGTTATCACTTTTCAAAAATTTAATAACAAGAAAAGTGGATGGTATTTTTTTACAACAAGAAAAGTATCGTAAGCAACATTATGACTATCTTTAGCAAACTAGCATTTCCGTTTTTTTTGTAAACAATATGGTTGGCTTATTGAACTAGCATGTAGTTCATGAGTGGTAGAAATAAAAACTGATGTTTTTTTAGCTTGTCATATTGGTTGATAGGATATAAAAATATTATTTATGTTTACTTGTGTAAATGAATCATTACTATCGTGTAAATGTAAATTTGAAAGACTAATAATTAGAAAATTGGATTATGATATTACATTAGTTAAAAAACAAAAATAGGAATATTGGAATAAGATATCACAATAGTTAAAATCCAATAATAGCAATATTGGAATCTAATATCACACTATTAAAAATCAATAATAACAATATTGGAATCTAATGTGAATCCAATTTGTCACTTAGAATTATGAAATGATAATTTTGAAAGGATAAATTATGTGGATTGAGTCCACATTTATTGACATGTTTGTTGGAAATGAATAATATGTGGTTCTCTAATATCACAACTCGCAGGGAAAGAAGAACCAAGCTAAAGGAATGAAGCCTTAAATTTCTTGAACATTACATCTTTTAGAAAACCTTTGGCATCAACAACTAAAGACAAGGTCCAAAAAATCCATCATAGAAAAATCTAAAAAAAAAACCCAAAAGAAGAATATGTTAGAAGATGTGAAAAGAGATATACTAAAGAGGAATTGGAATACACATTGTAGATTGTGTGTCTGTCAATTTATTAAGCAAGACATAGTTACAAAATAGTTGAGGAGGTTACAACCAAACATTAGTTAATAAATAACTAATAGTGATTTAGTTATAATAGGCAAGCCTTATATTCTAATACCACTCTCAAGACATTGTAATAAAAACAAAACATATTATCGCACTGACTACAAACTAAAATATTAGAACCAAATAGTCCATATAGTTTTCCTTGGAAAGTAGTTCTTGGATCAGGTATAACTCCGTCAAGTTGCCTCGTAACATTCGTGATATAATTCCCAAACTAAATTATCAAGTCCTCGAAATCCACCTCCCCAAACTCTTGAATTATGAATCTCTTAAATCATTGAACAACCATCAATGTTGAGATACATCCATAGTGCTTCATCAAATTGTGTCATAACCTTCATAAGGATATAATTCTCAAGATTCACAAACTATCAAACTAAATGGGAAGCCATCCATGTTGAGATTCATCTATACTATATTTCATCCTCTCTTTAAAGTGTGGGCTTCTTAAAATACATATTCTTCATCAACAAACTAATCACCACTATTAACATTCGACGAATCTTCAACAATGACTATATTAACTTTACACGGTTTGTCTTTGAGCTTTCCCTTGAGAACATCATTGGCTCAAATTCTTTAGTTCCACATTGTGTGACTTCTTTTCTTGTAGTAATATCAGTTAACAAGACTACTAATGACTTAAGCTTCATCATTTTTGATATGTCAATTGAAGGTCTTATTTGCATTTTGTAGGTGGTTTCTCATTCCCATTTATTATTCCCCACAAATTTTTGTTCATTAGTTGCATCTAGATTTTTACTTTTGAAATAAAAAAGTTGAGGCTAAAGTATTTGTCTAATGAAATTTCTATTTTCAAACAAAATATCTCATAAAATAACCCTCAATTCGTGATCTCTTCTTGTTAACTCAAATAGGCTTCCAAAATATTGAAATTTTCGAAGGCTCATTATTCGACTGTAATGGTTAATTCTGGATTGTAATAGAGAACACCACACCTTCCAATGGATAAAAACTTTTAAGACTATCACTTTCGACAGTATTTTGTGCACCTCATCAAGTTTGTTATGGGTTTTATCCTTTTATTATCATGTTGGGTATATCTTCAGATACCCTCCCTCCATATCTATAGCCCCCTTCAATTTTTGCAACTGTACACACATTGTATTTCCCATTGTGTATACTGTCTTTTCTGTCGCGTGGATTTTATTTTTCCCGTCGCATATCACTGTAACTCCACAACATCTTTTTTGTGCCTTAGAATATCAGAATTGCTATGGTTCGTGAATTCAGATTTCTCCTGGAACAACGTTTTTCCCTTTCACGAAATTCACGACTGGAATCTTGCGTGATTGTCTCCTCCTCGAGTGCCCTTGATATATGATTGTGTTTGCACCTTAACAAACTACACTCAAATTCGTCCTTTCAAATTCTTTATGCAACCTATTCGCGACTGTATACGCCATGCGTTTCTCTCCAAAACGTATTTGAAATGCCTTAACACATGATTTACAACAATTTAAATACCTCACATCGCAATTTATAGACTTCAAAAAAATTATGTCACGATTTCTAATTCATCCACGGTTCTTGCCCTAATTTAGGGCTTTCTCAAACTCACACAATCTTCATCATGTCAATTTTTGAGTTTGATACCAATGTTAGAAAATGTGAACAAAGAAATAATGAAGAGGAATCAAAATACAAATGTTGTAGATTGTGTCCATCAATTTGTCATTTAAGAGATAGATTCAAAATGTTTGAGAAAGTTATGTGCAAACATTACTTAATACAAGCAACTAGAGACTTAATTATAAATGGTAAGCCTTATAATCTAATAGAATACATAAAAATGCTGAAAGAAATGTGAGAAATACCATAATAGATATAAAATAAAGAAACTAAAAAAAATCGCAACATATCCATCAAGGAATAAAGTGAAGACCCTTTCATTGCCTCAATAGTTGTACATCACCTTTATGCCTAACCCATTCCCAATTTTAGTTGTAGATAGACACGAATAGACTATGCAAACAAACATGTAAAACCTCTTAGCACGCTCAATGCAACCCTCCAACTTCTTCCCACTACCTTCTTCCCTCGCCCCCACCGCCTTGCACCTCTCTTACATCCAATTTTGAGAGTAGAGAACAAAAGAATAGGACCATGAACAAAAGGAAATGTGCAAACGACGACCATAACTATCTTGCCACCTCAATCCTTACAATATCATGTTTCTTTAAAATGTTTTATGTTTTACTTTTTTGTTTTTAGAATAAGGCCTATTAAGAACCTTTGGATTTTCTTTATTTGTTTGTTTTAGATTTCAGTAACATCTCAAGCACACATCCCTGACAACACTACTTGAGGTAGTGATGCACAAAAGAGAGTAGGAGAGAGTGAAGATGAAAATACCACCTACAATATACCAGGGCAATAATATATAGTTAGGCATCTATTCAAACCATGTAACTGTTGAATTGTCATGTGGGTCAAGCGTTGATGAAACAACCTTAAGAACTCACATAAAGAAAGTGCTTGTTAGTATATCTTGTGCTATAATTCTTGTTTAACCCATAAAATTGCTCTGGATTAAAATGACACAACTTAATAAAGGCACAAAATAAAGCACCGCATCATTCAAGTATCAAAGCAAACCATGTGGTTTGAATGGACAAGCAATAAATCAGCCAACTACAAAATACAAGTTTCCACCCCTGTTGGTAGTGGATAGTGGAGGCTAGCAATTACCTAGCAACTTATGATGTCATGAATTTTTTGTTACTCTTGTACTTTAAGCCGGTAAATTTGATAAATTAAAAACAGCCTTAAAAGGTAGAATTGAGCAAAATATTATTATTATATTTTCTCTCAGATATGTTTGACGAGACTACCACCCAATTATTTCTACTTTCATCAACATGTGCTCTACAGGGATTCTAACTCCCCTACATGGCTATTTGTATTATTACGCTAACCACGTGCGTTGAGGGATTTACCATGTTGGATTTACTCCTAGTTTACTGTCAGTGTCTTTGTTTTTCTTTTATTTAATTATTCATTGTTCATAGGTTCCTTTCATCCTAACAATTTCTTTTGTAATTGGGTGTAATCTTGAGTACCATTGGCCTACTTTTGGTCACTCGTGAGCATCTATATAATTTCTTTCTTCCTTTCATCTCCACGTAGATTGTTCTCATTCATTTTCCAAAGAAAACAAATCCCTCAAAAATTAAAGGAAAGAAAAATAATAACATTTAGAATAACCATATTTTTCACTTACTAAATTTTCTCTTTTATTTTTTGTGTGCAAAAATTACATAAAAAAAATCCAAGCATCCCATTAGCTCTACCCATGTTCGTTTGTGTTAACTAAGGTAATGCAAATCCATCAAGTGTTCAACTATGGATCCCGGAACAATTTAGGATTGTATAGGGTCTATATGTAATCAGTAAACTTGTGAGCATTTCTACATTAGATTATTAGACATAACCTTTTGTATGTTAAGAGTTAAATATGACCCACTGCCTATTTTATAACATGTAGCATCTTGGATACACCTATCCCGTTGTACATTAATTTGGCTTAGTTTTATTGCATATTAATATTTTATCTTTTTTTGGTTGGAGAACTACCTAACCAACCAGCTAGTTGGTACCAAGTAGCATGAATAAATGTCCTCATTCAGCTTAGTGCCAAGGTAATGAGGGGTATCCATTTTGCCAAATTTACATGACACATTTATAATGAGTCAAAAGAGTGATATTGTATGTTGCCAATATAATACATACACCGTGTAAAAAAATACATGTTCACATAATTTAGATACATTTTAATCTTTTTATACAAACCAGTTATCACCATACAAACCAGTTATCACCATACAGGTGCTTACATCTCTGAATCTTACATTTTCCCTTACTTTTTAAAGCTAAAGGAATCGCGCAAAGAGATTTACTCCTCTAGGAGATGAAGGAAACTGAGGCCCTAGTAAAGATTTAATACGAACTCATTGGATTGTAACCCAAGAATAAGAACCTTTTACTGAAGAGAATTCAAAAAGAGGATCACAACGACAGATACTCCAATGATGACCGGTAGAGAACTGATCAAATATAGTACACTGAATCCCTGCCACAATTCCCGACATATAAATCACACAGGGATGCATAGAATTAAGTTAAAATTCAAGTATTGAGAAGGGAAGGGAAAGGATGTTGTGGGCATTGGATACCATACCACAACAGGTGGCACAGATTGTGACACTTCTTTCTTATCTTCTGGGTTAAGTTCAGTTGCTGCATCCCAGTCAACCTTAGCTCTCTGCGCAGCTAGTGCTGGATCAACACCAATGTCTGTGACTCGTGCATAAGGCGATGCGATTGGATTCTGCTTCTTGTCCACTTCATCCTGAAAAGCATAAATATATGAGAGAGAAAAAATTTACAGTCCATATGCTATAAGAGAGCATTTTTGAAAACACTGTGGAGAGTTTATTGATCAATGTTTCCAATCACACTCTGTGATCTATCAAGTGTTCTTACAAAATCATCAGTAATGGAAAACCAAATTTCCAAGCAAAAACACCTTTCAACAATGCATATAGTTAGATTGAAATTCTTCACAAACACGATCAAAGAGCAATATCGAAATAACTAACCCATGAAACTGTCTGGTGGCCAAAGGAAATAGATTTGAATTTTAACTTTGAATGTGAAGCCTAAAAATTATCTCAGCTGAAAGAAAACTAGCCAGGTCATTTCAAACATGAAGGCTCAAACATCTGAGATATCCTCATTTTATTATACAAGTAAATCAGATTTATATGATGCAAGAAGGTTAATATGTTAAAATGGCTCTTCATTATTACTGCCTCTGTGTTCCTGTATTCAAAACCAATGATGGAATAGCGGACTTTTTTTTTTTTTTGTTTATATACATTGTTTTGGCACTCAGCCCAACCTCAATTATGATCAGGTAACTTGATAAAATGCCATAACAATTGTGTCAATTAGGCTTCATAGCCATTGCAAGCACTTGGTTTATGGTCATGTAATAATAACTTACAATTATTACGAATTACTCTGATTAAGAGTTGAATTGGACAATATTATATTAGTAGCATTTATGAGGGTTCTGATCTGTCTACGAGGGAATAAACCTCCAGTAAATTTTAGAGCTGTTACTAGGCTAACCAAGCTATGCTACAGGAGATACATAATCGCGGGTCATATAAATTAAGAGTATCTAAATGTTTTTGCAAGCTCAGGTTGTCTTAAACTCATTTTCTTCAGTGGATCATTATTGGAAAATAATCCCAAGACGACCCGCCAATCAGATTGGACACATCAACATTTTTAGAAGAAACGAGTAGTATGGATTTCAAATATGAAATGTAAGATTACCTCTACAAAGTCTATTCGTTGATGGTATTAAAAACCTGTCTTTACTAGAATTTTGTTTCTTTTCCTGGAATAAAGTGAACAAACTATTCTATACAAGGAAAAGTAAATTACTTGCCTACACAGATGAATAAACCCGACTGCTGATCCTGCAAATCAACCACTAAATGTCATGAGTTCTTGTTGACTAATATGGCAGCAATGGAATCTTTGGATGCCTCCAAAAGAGTAACTAAAGTTTAAAGAGGAAATGGGAAAAGACAATAAAGAGAAGTGGGATTAGTCAGAAATTAAACCTTGTAACCTTGAAAAAATATAGGAAACTGAAGCTTATAATATGGGGAGTTTAGTGTATGGTTATGCAAGTCCAAAAGGGCATCGATTGTTGGAAAAACAATGGCATTAGTTTATCTCAATACTCTATGCTTAATCCCAATGTTGTTGTATAGTTTATTAATTAAAATTTAATGTATGTCCCAACGTGGACACCAAATCAAAGGTTGTTAGCTTTGATTTTGCCTTAACCTGAGAAATACTTACTGAACCAAGTGGCATATTAATTTTATGCTAGACAAATTTTATTTCACAAGTAGAAACACAAAGGCACAAAATGTGCGGAAGGAACCATCATGCTTAGCCTGCACTTAGAATGTCATGTCCCTTTTTGGAGACTAGCAGATTTGAAGACCTTAACCCATTTTTCCTCCCCGTGGGTTTAAGGAAGCAAGAGAAAGACTTAGATGACATTTTTTAAGTAGATATTTTCATAATTATCATGTATTCCTATTGGGAAGCCAAGTGCTTCAATAGAAGAACTTATTTAATTAGAATATAAAGTATTTTGAGCATGTAGGCTCTTAAAACAAATTAGATAATTAAAAGGTACTTATTATAAGGTCGGCCATAAGTTATGATGTAGCACCCCTTATGTTATAAAAGGAGGATGTTTGACCATTATATGTTGTGTTGAATCTTATTATTTCTTCTGGGTAAAGGTTGTATCTTTCCTTTCTCGTCAAGGACAAAAACCCTTATTTGAGACCACGTCAAGGACGAAAACCCTTGATAGTGGAACTTGTCTTGGGGATGAAACCTCAAGCAAGGATATTTGGAACTATTTAATATCTCAACGTATATGGAGCTGATATCTTTCAATCTAGCCCTAAACGACTTGCATCACGAGCATTTTGGATGTGTTTTGATGGATGTTTGGTATGATTCTTGCATGGACGGACTTGTACTAATTTTTAAAGGCGAAAGAAATCATTTCCTTGCATGTTTGAGCCACTAATTCATTATTTCCAAGAGGGGTGAATTGCTTGTAAGTTACAAGTTTGGCATGTTTGGGCAAGTTGATTTGATATTTGCATTCTTCATATTTTAAAACCCCAAGATCCCAAGTTTTGTGAATTTTGGGGCTTCCTAGGTAAAGTTATGAATTTTAAAAGTAATGTATAAATTCTGCAGACAAAGGGTTTATAGAAAATTTTCCCTTGGGATACCGACCCTTCCTAAAATTCATATCTTCAATTCTGGGGCACTATAAATAATTTTTCCTTCATATTTTGATTGCTAGTAATTAATCAGAATTTTTGAACTTGATTGGGCACATTTTCAATGAGTTTAGGGCATCCAAAAGTGAGTGGGAGTTCACAAAAGAGGTTGCTACCCTAGAAAGGGAAAAATTACAAGTTTCAGTGTGCATTTTTAGTCATATCCAATCCTAAGAAGTCTGCTTACAGCCATCTAAACATTAATTTCAGTCATCTCTCATTCACCCCTAGCCATTTTTCGGAAGTCCCCCAAAAAGGGACATTACAGTGGTATTAGAGGATCATCCTCCCATCCTGTGAAACATGGAAAACAAGTTAGAAAGGATCATGAGAACACAAGAAGGGATAGCTGAGGCACTGGAGAGGCTTTACCCTAGCCATCCAAAATACGCAGGGTGGTGGTTTGCTTAAGGAAAACAGGGTTTCAAGGGTTGAAAATTGACAAAAGAACACCAAGCCCTTCCTAAAGGGATGTGTGATGCCCTTTCTTTTGAGGAATTCGTGGAATCAGAGAAGAAGAGAGTGGGCATTGGCACAAGGCCTACGAACCTAACCACACCAAGGAGCCACGACAGAAAAGACTCGGCCCTAGAAGGGAAAAACCCTTCCCTCATGAAGAAACAAGTCTAAGAGCATGTGGCGGATCAGCTACATGATGGAGAGGATGGCCATCCTTCTAAGGCAAAAAAAGAAGATATATTGCAACGGTTGGTTACCAAGATGGAGTAGCCCTTGGGAGTCCTAAAAACCCCCAACACTCTTGCCCATGTGGAACTCTTGACGGATTCTCCGGACAACACCATGAAAACACAAGGGTTTGAAGAAAAATAAGATTTACAAGGTGTTGAAGAAGCTCAATTGCCAAAGGATAAGAAAAAGGTTACAATTTCTTGCGAAGACCACCAAATGTATGAGAACAATTCAGATTTGTTACTTTCTGTCATGCCATTTCATATTTACACACATAGGCAATTTGTTGGAAAAGATGACCTTGGGGCAAGTTTGATGCTCCATAGTAAATCATGGCAAATGGGCAACCCTCATGGTGCTAAGAATGGAAGAAAATCAAGATCGCATGGGTTTAATGAAGCTAGCATTCTAAGCGACCTGGTTGGGAGACATGCCCATATAATGAGGGCCTCTTTTGATGCTCATATTAATCTTCAGCTCGCTGGAAATTTCAGGACAGCGACCTATGGTAAGCTATTTCATCATATTCTTGGCAAGGATTTCTACATCACCTTCATTCTGTCTTTACAATGTTTTGGTCATCATAAAGAATACCCTAAACATTTTGTGAAGATGAAGGGTACCAAGTGGGAAGAGAGAGTTTGGTTTACAAAAATTGGGAGTGAAATTAATAACATTCAGCTTGTTGGACTGTTCCTAACAACGGTTAATAACAAACAAATTAATGACATTTTCAGCTGGGGAAAGAAGCCCAAAGATGTTCCCTACAAGAGTGTTGCACCTAACTCGGAATCTCTAAGTTATAAGATTGTTGTAAGCAATCCAAGGCATGTAAGTATCTCATATTTGTTGCTTACCACTTCGTCATTTCAGATATGGGGGAGCGATCATAATTCATACTTGTTGTGTCCTATAAGACAGCTAATGGGACATCATCATGCACAACATATGTCAAGGGATGATGACGTAAGAAGTACCTCTTGTGGTAAAAAAACAAGTATGGATATCTAGATTCTATCACAAGATTGTTTCATCAATGGCGGGGACATCAAGTGAATGCGTTGAGCCCTCATAACAAGAGGGATCCTTGATTTCAAAATCCTCTACTAGATACAACCCAAGTGCTTCTCAAAGTCTGTTTTGGGCATAAATGACTTGTTGGAAATGTCATAGTTTGTCTTAGTTCCAGTAATGTTGGTAACCCATGTTTTACACCCCAAATGGAATTGGACTGCAGATTGAAGGTGGACAAAGATGGAGTAATCATGATTGGTAAATGCAGTTGTACATTTTGTCAGACATAGGGGAAATTGATGGTACCATGTCTTTCGTGAACAAATCTCAGCAGTGACTGGGAGGCCCGTATAGAGGATAGTGGCTAGCTCATGTTCCTTTTGGCTCTACCTAGAAGGCAAGACTTTGAGAGGACCCAAAAATGGTAGCTTGAGGATTTTGAACTAAGTGATATCAATTCAATTCCCTACAGCTATTCCCTACAATCAATTTTAATGAAGTATAGTCAATAAATGAACATGCTTACTCAAAGGAGTTAGTTTCACACATACTTAACATATCAGATACAAACTACTAGAGACAAATGAGATATGATTATCACATCATTCAAATGATATTAAAACTTGGAAACAAAATGATATTCAGACATTCAAAGTGTTAAGATCAAAGGTAAACTCACTTAAAATCAGTGCAAAGGAAATGTTGGTTTGCAGGCAAACACATGGCTAGATATATGTGGCAATGATGTAGTTGGCATGGGTAAACAAGATAGTTTGATAGAAATTTAGATAAAGGGGATCATCATGGATCTAATGGGGGGAAACAATGACGTAGGTCACCATCTCATCTTTGATGCTCTTATGACGCATTCAGAGATTTAAATCAAAATAAGAAAAACTATAAGGGTGTTATTTGTGAGGTTTGCAAAAGGATAAACTTCTAATTTCAAGATACAAACACTACCAATGTAATCTCTGAAAACTTATAAGTGCAAACACTTGTGATTAAGGAAATTCTATGATGAATCTATGTACACCAACATCAAGCAAAACCTAGGATCACCCTTGATAGGTAGAAAATTGTTCACTCCCAGATTTATGCAATTGCAGATTGAGGAATGTTTGGGTAAATGAAGGTAAGTATTGCAATTCTAACACTTTCAAATAAATGGTTTATTGAAATGAACCAATACAAACAATGATCCGAATGGCATGTTTCTTTGTATTTAATTGTCAATATGAAGATTGTCAAAACTACAAGGAGAAAGGATTATATTGGTGCATTGATTCAGTATCTTCTGTTTCACAGTTTTGGTGCATGAAAAGACATTTTAATAGCATGGGAGTTATTGTCCATGTGTGTTCACATTAACATACTAGTACTATTCTATGCAAGTAAATGCTCTCAATGTCTACTAGTGACCTTCATACAAGATGCAATCACCCTAGCTAAAAACCCCCCAAAATTAGAACCCTGTTTGGAAGTAACATGACGGGACTTCACTTGGGATACAACAATTTTTCCCTAAAGGAAACTCCCTAATATGACCCCATGGAATAGCTAAAAACAAGATGCATGTGGAGTAGTGGTCTTTGCTTTTCAACCTAGATGAAAGAGTGCGCACAAACTGAATAAGATATCATCTTGATCTGCTTGGATGGAACGAGTTTTATTTCATGATGAAGTTACATCAAAGTGTAGGAGCTGGAGAATATTCTTCCCTTTTCCAACAAACTACTTTTGTAATTGCTTTTTCGACCATCATCAGTGTCTTTGTACAGGTCATAAAATAATCCTAGTTATAAGATTACAAGGCAAATCATTTGATCCTCCTTGGAAAATCCCTAGATAGAATATAGGAATATCCAGGACACTGGGAGATTAAGAATAATGAATCCTTCCATGGGGATGGATCAAGATCCAACACTCATTTTCCCTTCAACTCTTCACTCAAGTGATTAGAAATCTATATCCACATGGTAAAACCCAGCCAATAGATGACTCAATAAACCCAAAGATTATATCGGTTCATCTGGCCCTTACTAATTAGCTAAAGCATATACTATTTCTCAGCTGGGAGAAAATGTTGTCAAGCTCCCCATAAACTCAGATTTCTTCCTTTTTAACTCTCTTGAAGGCCAATTTATTTATGCATCCTGTCAATATGAACTAAACCTTTGAATAGAAGGATAATCAAAAAATTAGCAAGGCTCCAACTCTCCTATAATATATTGTTAAAGGATCTCTACCAACCTATTCACATCAACAGACTCCTATGGTGTAATTATCTCTTTGAGGGAAATAATTTTTGCAAGTTTTGAATCTATATCATCCACATACTCCCTTTCCCTTTGTCTTATGGCTTGGAGTTTTCTTACGCATCTAATCCAATTGACTTTCAATTCTCAATTTAATAACCCCTGGTTGTACTCATATTGTCTAAATCTGCAATATGAGAACCCTAATACCTTCAAACTTTTAGTCAGCAAAATATGTCATCCACTAGATCACATATAGTTCGCTGCACCAGTTTGGGACTAGCAAGCCATTCTAGTAAATCAATCTCTGTTCGGAATTCTAGTCTATTAGGGCCTTGATTATTAGAGACTTACTTAGAGATGCGATTATAACATTTATGCAATGTCCTCAATGGATTTCTTACCTCTTATGAAGATGTTCAGCTTTCCCCAACATTTTTAACAGTTCGCAGATCCCCCTCTAGTTTCAAACATGCATTACAACATTCTAATATTACCTCTTAGGTGAAGGTCAGCTGTTATCTCTTGACTATTTGGAAAGAGCTTATATCCATTTATTTCACATAGGCTAAATAAGATACCAACCCCCTTTCTTAACTGCTCCTTGGTATCCTTGTCGCTTATCTATGTTATTGGAAGAGACCATTGATTGCCATGGTAACATTATGCTGGGTATATAAGACTCCAAACTTGCATCAAACATTCAGTATTCACTCCAAAAGAAGTCGCAAATTTTAGAGAAGGGGGCAACATATTACATTCAACTATAATCAACCCATATACACCAAAGTTTAGTGTCAGACTTGTATACAATGAGTCACTCTAGCAAGGGCACCAATTATGTATAGTTCTTGGTCGATTTATGTTGGCTAGATTTTCTGCACAGCTGAAAACCTAGGTAGTCATGAAATAAAACTCCCTCATTTACCGGTGAGAGTCCCGTGTAAGATTTTGTCAGTTACGTTTTCTAGTATCTATCTATTGGTATTACTTTAACTATGTAGCTCATGAACCATAGCTAGACAGTTTTGCAACAAGTAAGCAGCTGTAAAAGAAAGGAAAAATCTGCAGAAGAGGAAAATAACAGGAAACGGGAAGAAAGGAGAGAAGATGTGCAACCCAATCAATAGTTTACAAAGTTGATCGCATGCACATAAATTAAAACAAATAGATCATAAAATACAGAATTCAAAGCAAAGGAAACTTTCACATCTAGATCTAGAATAACACAAAGTTTATGAATAGATCTAGAAATAAATACGAGACGAATGCACCGTTGACACAAAGTTCTCCGGAAATCTCTTCTCTATTCCTCTGCTTGCAGAAAGCCATCAAGGGTCTCAGCTCAAAGTTTGGAACACAAGAATGCTGATTACAAATTCCGATCCTTTAACCCGTAGGTTCTTCCTCTACTTACAGTGTGTAGAGGGGAAAATACAAATGATAAGCTGCAATTGAACTAGAATATGAATCAGTAGTAAAAGGAACATCTGACATTAATCTTCCTAGAATTCCTCTCTTAGTGACATGAATCATAAGTTTAAGCCAAAATTGTGCACATCTGTCACCTATCTTAAAAAATCTTTCCAAATAACTTAAAGTAATGATTTTTCAACCAATAACTTTAATTTTACATTTTCATCCGAGAATATAAGAAATAAGAGAAGAAAGAAAGGAAGAATGAAGATTTGCCAGCTGTAGCACCTATACTTTTTTTTTGTTATGATATTGAATATACTTGTCAAACATGTAATTCGACATCTTACCATCTGTTTCAACAATAGCATCTCTTTCACTTCTAAACTATAACAACCCTTTGGACAAAGCAGTAGCAATGTTAGCCTTCACTTTTCTCTAAACCAGGCCCATATCCCTCAACATCTACCTGCAGCTTTATGAGTCTACCAATTGAATCCATCATGAAAGGTAGGGTGGCTTCATCAACTTCTTTTCGCACAACCAACATAAATTCCTCATGGGAAGCAGGTAATTCAACTGGGATACTTGAACGTAATTATAAAAAATTACTAACATAAAATTACATTATAATTACGTAATTATTATTTATTAATGGAACACTAACATATTGAATTCCTAACAAATATATCTAGGAACACTAGTAAGAAACAATAAATAAAATCAATAAATAAGTATAGAAAGTGACCCAAGCAACTAGATTAATGAAAATAGAAACATTAATATGCAAAGAAGGGTTAGAGGGAGCTTAGTTGATTTGACAAACTTTATGGACTATGTTGCAGAGCTGAATTCAGAAGAAACAGGAGGAAATGACTATGTCAAGGTCCATAAAAGTGTAGATCCGAACAATCTAGGTGGATTGGGGCGCCTGAGAGAGGATTAGGGTGCATGTGGGCACCTTAGTCTGAGTTCTTGATGCCCTGATCTGCGTAAGATGTCCAAAAACTAAATTTGCAAGGTCATTAAGTGATATGAAGCTTTCGCCATCTGTCAGCACTAACTTTGCTGCACTAGCACTATATGTCACTCATAATCAATGATGAAGATAAGACTCTGCAAAATTCTCTAAGACAAACATTAAGAACTAAAAAAAAAGATGTTCATATGAAGGAGTTGAATGTGTCCTTAGCTGTCACAATGGTGGACTTACTAACTGAGTGTTGACACTACAGCTCAGACACTTATGTAGTTCTATGTGCAAGTGTATTTAATCATGTCGCGAGGTGCTCTTGTGTCAGTCGCACTTCTGCTAGAACAGATAGCGAGCAATAACTATGTTCCTAGAATAATGTAACCTAGGATGGTGAATGGAATAGAATAAACTTCCCTCCTATGTTTGTGTGATGCAGATGAACTAACCTCTGTGCCTTGTGATGGAGCTAGATGGATACAAATGGATTCTTTGATGGATGCAACCTTAGGTGATGATAGTTCTCCCTGAGTTACCAGTGTTTGGCTCCCGTGTCAGATTTGGTCTCATTAAAGTATGCTAGTATCTATATGGGTTTTACTTGTTCTAATTTCGTCATGAACCCTGTACAGTTCTGCAGCAAGTAAGCAGTTGTTTAAGAAAAGAAATATTTACACAGAATAAGGGAATTATAAAACACAGGTGGGAAATGGGAAAAGATGTGCATCCCAATCAATAGATAGCAGGGCATTGCATGCACATAGAAGAAACCAATAGATATCAACACAGAATTATAAGCAAAGGTCAAAAATAGATCTAGATCTGAAATAACACAAAGTTTATTAAAAGATCTAAGATATAAAAGTAAGAAACACAATACACTAAGACACAAAGTTCTCCGGAAATTTGCTCACTCAAATATTCCTTTGAATCAAGTGGCTCTCAAGGGTTTCAGCACAAATAATGTCTGGAACGCAAGAATTTTGCTTACCGTAATTCCGATCATTAACCCGGAGGTTCTTCTTCTACTTATAGAATGTAGAAGGGAAAGTACAAATGGACCCAAACTCAACTGAACTGTTCCCCAATAAACAAGTAAAGATGACATTTGGCAATCATCCTCCACTAACTTCTCCTTAAGTGACACATATATCACTTAACTATTAGAATTGTTCCACATAACTTTAAGTAATGGTTTCAAAACCAATACTTTAAAGTTTTACAATTTCATCGCCGTGGAAAATAGAAGAAGAAAAAATAGAAGAGGATGTAATGTCCTCTGTTCTCGATATAGCTTTCCATCACGCCCTTCATTTGCCTATTTTGTCTACCTAACGAAAAAAGGGTGTTCCTTCAAATCTACTTCGGAGATCATTTTGGAGATTCCATTCCTACGATTGAACTAGTATATCATAGAACCACATTTCAGGAACTATATTCTTCTAGTGATCTTTCACTTCGACTTGTCATTTTAACCTGGTAAGCATTCACAATTGTACTTGCAATGTAAAAATTAGTGTTAAACAATGGCCTTAATCTGCTAGTTCTGATACCAAACTGAATTACCATGTGTTGGCTAGACTTTCTGCATAGCTGAAAACCTAGGTAGTCATGAATAAATCTCCCTCATTTACCGTGAGGCTCCCGTGTAAAATTTGTCAATTAAATATGCTAGTATCTATTTGGGGGTATTACTGGCTAACCGTGCAGACTCATGAAATGCATAGCTGTATAGTTTTCACCAAGTAACCAACTGCTAAAAAAGCAAGATCTGATGAATCCAAGGACGGAAATCTGGAAACAAGAAAGAAAAAGGGAAGCTGTGCGACCCAATCAGTAACTCAAAGTTGATTGACATGCCATAGATTCAAAACAATAGTATTAACACACAAATTATAAGCAAATGCAGCTTTCAGATTTAGATCTAGAATAACACAGTGGGGTGGCTTTTCTAAGTTAAATCTAAGACAAAAAGTTAGAGGTACAAAAATACATCGTGACACAAAGTTCTCCATAAATCTGCTCCTCTCTAGGGTTCCTTTGCTTCAAATAGCTATCAGGGGTTTCAGCACAAAGTCTGGAACAAAGAATGCTGCTTACAAATTCTGATCATTAATATGAAGGTTCTTCCTCTAATAGAATGTAGCTTCAGAAATTACAAATGAAAAACTTAACTGAACTAGAACATAAACAAGAAGTAAAAATCTGCCATTTGACAATCATCTTCCCTTAATTCCTCTTAAGCCATGCATTTGGATTTATAGTCAAAATGTATACATATTTGTCAATTTATCTACTCGAAGAGTCATTCCAAATGACTTTTGAGTAATGGTTTTCAGAACCAATAATACTTTAATTTTACATATTTCATTCAGAAACATAAGATATAAGAGAAGAAACGAAAAGAAGAAGGAAGATCATGTCAGCTGTAACATCTTATGTCTTCTTTTTGTTTTGATACTGAATATACTTGTCGAACATGTAATTCAGCATCTGCCCATCTGTTTTAGCCACTGCTTCCTTTTCTGTCCTGAACTGCAACAACCCTTCGTTCAACACCTTGATGCACTGCTTCCACATCCTCCAAGCTTGGCCCGAACCTCTTAATATCCGCCTGCAACGTGCCACCAATCTGCTAATGGAATTCATTGTGAAAGGTTTAGTAGCTCTATCAATTCTCTTTTGTACCATCAAAAGAGACCCTTCCAGGGAATTAGGCACTTTGCTAGGAATGATCTGCATGTATGAAGTAACATTTCCGACCACTTCCTCCTCAGTGAAAGCAATGATACTGTCTGGTAAGGATGATGTCCTACTCTTAAGTGCCTGCATCCCTTCAGCAAAATTCTGCAGATCTCCAAACGGAAAGATACTACAAACTCCAGCTGCTTCCCCTTCTCAACTGATCCGTCGGGCACAATCTGCTCTGCAACCAATACCTCCCGGCAACTTGTTGATTTCAATCAAAGTACTCAGGTTACTCTCAGCAACTGTGTTCATATCTACCATGCTCGTCACCAGTTGCTTCAGCTGATTTGCTGAATCATTCATAACCTTTAGATGGGCCGGCACCTCTCCAAGTTGTACAGAAGCTTGACGAATAATCAGATTCTTCCATTCGTCAATAGCTTTCACCTGATTGCTTGCATCCTCCATCTCCTGCATAAGATGATCACTCACCTGGTTCTGAAATGGGCTGAGTGGAAGGTTTAGCAACCTTTGCTATGATCTCGCACAACTGAGATACTTGCTTCTGAAGCTCGTCTTTCTCCGCCTTTTCTCTTTCAAGCCTAAGGAATAGAGCATCTATCAATGTCTGTGTATCTTGCTTCAATCCTTCTGTGGTGGCTTGACCGATGGGTACTCTGGTTACTGTTACATCTTCTGCCATGAGCTCATCCTCCTTCTTTCCTTCCTCCGGAACTGACATCTCAGCGAACTTCTGCCCTGACTCCTCGATGATCAACCTTGAAGTTACCTTAGCAACTTTAGGTCTTATGTCTTTTTCGCCTAGACTCAGGAGCAGCTGCAAGTCATGTTCCTCCAAGTTCATCTCCACTCTAGCTTCTGGAACCAACTGTGAAGCCAACCATTCTGAGAAGTTACTTCTCGGAGAATGAGAAGTCGCTGAGTGCACTACTATCTCCCGCTCTGTTTCCTCACCATCAGAAAGTGCTACAGTGTTATGGCTGCCATCTTCTGAATCATCCAAGGACAAAGCTCTTTCGAACTCTGCCATCTGCAGCTTCAACGTCTCTTCTGGAAGAGGTGCTGAACGGAGTGGCTGAGGAGAGAAGATGAATGTTGCCGGATTCAGTGGAGGCATGGAAGTGTCTTGCTGAGGTGCAACAGTCGGTGAAGTACTTGATGCTGGAGAAGCTAGAACTAAAGTCATGGCCGTGGAAGTGATCTTCTCCTTTGATTGAGATCTTCTGTGCACTTTCATCTTCTCGGCCCTTCTGCTGCTTTCTCCTCCGTGCTTCCTCTTGAGGGAATCTCCTGTGCCGAAGTTGCCCGTGATTTGATTCATCAGTGCTTCATCAAGGCAGTATCCCTTCGTCAGCAACCAGTTTGAAGTATTCACCAAAATAGCGCCAGACCTTTCTTCAATTGTATGGCAGCCCCCTACGTTATCTTGAAGTACGGCCCTATCTCCTCCCATTTGATGGTAAGCGTCAAGTAACACATTCCCATCATCTTTAAGATCCGCAGGTATCCGTGCTAGTCCAAAGTCAAACACTTGTCGTGCTGATAGCCTATTGAAATCCTTCTTTCTAACCTCGTACTCACTTTTGCACTTCATCCAGAAATCCTCTAATGAAGGCACATGTGCGTACTCCTGGGAGATCGTCTTCTTGGCTACTCCAAATGGATCGAAGTTCAGCCGTGCCGGGAAGAACTCTTGCTCATACTCGGATAACATCTCCGTCTCCATCCCTCGAGCTCTATGAATGCTCTGGCAGCTATAATGTCCCACAGTGATTGGGAAGAAGCCCGTAGACTTGTGTCATTTTGACTGAAGGTCGTGTATCTCCACAAGTTGTCTGCTCAGCTCCATGGTGATCAATCTATCATTTGGATATCTGGGCAGCTTAACCGGTTCTCCAGAAAAGCCAGTAACCCTGAGGTATGTGAAATCTGCAAACTGAATGAATAGACTGCCAATTTTGGATACAGCTTCCCATGCTTCCTTGCTCACCCTGTTGGCCTTTAGGTCCCTGTCTAGCCTGCAAATGAATTCATAGAAGAATCCATCATTGACCACTTTGAAATCTTTCTCGCACGCAGGTACAGTAAGCTATGGGTAGCACTCGAAAATGGGGTCCTTAGAAAGAACGCCACATCTATCCAGCTTGGAGAAGATGCCTTGTGAAGCTGCAACATACACCAAGTAGGAAGTCATTTTGAAGCTGAAAGTACGCTTCACGTTCCGGAGTTGCTCACCAATGTTGTCGCTAATGATTTCTGACCAATTGATTATGGAATCAACCTTGTTGACTTCAATGGTCTTGATGAAAGCATACATCCATGTACGAAAAGTGTGAGCGTTCGCCTCGCCATTTATCCTGCATAACAATTTGGCAATATCATCTACCTCCTGCACCAGATTGGACCGCGGAAGAGTTCTTGGGAACTTAGAAGGAGATCTGGGCTTCTTCATGTATCTGTTGTTCATTATGTTCACGCAGTCAACTCTATGCTTCTCCCACCTGCTGCCGGCATCCTGAATGCTAATGGAAGTCACCACCTTTCGCAGCCAGGAATCTTCAAACAATAATTGATGAACTCTGCGTCCAATCGAATTATTGTTTTCCCCGTAGCATCTCGCACTGATCTGGATGAAGGATGGTAAGACTTAGCACACTCCATAACAAACTCTGGCAACTGGGCTGTGTATGGAAAGGCTGCAGCTCGAATAATTCCACTGCTTTTAACTGCACGCATGAGTGAAGTCTTTCCTGCTCTAGATCTATCAATCAATTCGGAAAGAGGTTCCGGACCTAGATCTGTGTCTCCTATGTCTGTAAATTTGGAAGTGATGCATGACTCCGTTGTGCTTTCTTTTTCGTCCCTCTTTGCCATGGCTTTGTCTATCTTTGTCTGAACAATTCTTTTTCTTCTTATTCGGCCGGAATTCTTCAAAACTGGTGCAGATCTGGATAATTCTTCAGATTCAGAGGATATATTCAATGTATTGGACATTGATTAAAGCTCCTTTTCTTTTGTAAAGCACCTGTAACGAATTCCTGCAATTAATTCAGACAAAGATGGCAACCGGAACATGAACAGTGAATTTTAATCATAAAAATCTGCATAATTCAAGCCTGCTGCCCCAAAAATTGATGTTTTGTTTGCATGCAAAGTGAGCATGAATTTTTCCAACTTCACCTGAGCACCTGTATCACTTATGCAAACAATTATCCAAACACAAATCAACTTCCTTCAACCTGTGCGCCAAAATTGGAAGCTTTTAGCATTGATTTCACCTTCTTTTGAGCAAAAATCCTCTTCAAATGGGGCGCACTTTTCCTCTGGGCTGCACTTCTTTACCTGTGAATTAATTAATTCATCCTTATGGCAGCCCCTGCTTATATAACCCTTGTGATTCTATAATTAATTAATGCCTTTGCTATTACTGGCAATTAATTAATTAATTAATCAGCTTCACTCTTCAAATGGGGCGCCTATTTTGTGCATGCTTATGGCTGCCATTAAATAAATTAAATTTATTTAATTTTAGACTTCTGCTTCCACTTAACTCAAGCCTTCACAGTGTGCTTTGACCTTAGCCACTGAAAATAGGAATTAATTTAATCATTTAATACTTTAAAAAGTATTATTTCTCTCCCAAAAGGGGCGCACTTTTTGACATAAAGGGGCTGCCATTAAATAAATTAATTTATTTAATTTTAGAACAGTCTATTTTCAACCACCTTTTGTCCTTTAACTTCTGTTGACTTTTCCACAAGCCTGGGCACCTATTTTGGGTGAATAATTAATTAAATTAATCAATTTAAAGGCTGCCTTTACTTCTCCAAAGGGGGCGCACTTTTTGGCATAAAGAATTCTATTTTTAAGAAACACATGACAATGGGATTTTTACCCTGCAAGGCAGCCCTGAAAATCCCATGATTCACTTAAGTCATTTGACTTTCATAATGGGATTATTTACCCTGCAAGGCAGGCAATAAAATCCCATGATTCACTTAAGTGATTTTTCTTTTATTCCACAATGGGAATTTTTACCCTGCAAGGCAGGTAAGAAATTCCCGCCTGCCTGCTGCCTCTAATTTTCCCATTGTCACTTAAGTGGCGTTGCTTCCATGGGAAAAAGTACCCTGCTAGGCAGGTACAAAATTCCACCTGCCTGCTGCTTCTAATTTTCCCATGATCCACTTCAATTCTTTTTTTTCCAAAAATGCGGCCAGCCCAGAAGAGGCTTTTTGGTGCACGACTTCGTCTTTTCCCAGTGAACCAGACCTCCGATGGCGACTTCCTTCTGGCATAACGTGCGTATATGATCTCCAGTTACTCCAGGCCAAGAATCAGGCCAAACCGGCAAAGGAATTGATCTAGAGAAATTTCACAGAAAACGAAACGGGAAAACACAAAAACACAAAAAGTTGCCAAAAGTCACAAATAAAGTGCAGAACTCATTCCTAGTTAAAACCCTACTGGTATATAGGAATAATGATATGTACGATCACAACAGAGTTAAATCGGAGCACAAATTGCCTCAAACGGGGCTCAAAATAATTAAATACAAATTTCCCGCAGACAAATCCCGACGACAGAATATAACAATTTTGGGCATCTGGGTATTTGGCGAAAATGGCTAATATGGCTCTTTGGGAATATCTTGATGCAATACAAGAACTTTCTGGCAATAAAAACACAAAACGACCCATTATTTTAAAAGTATGAAATTTTTTCGGATAGGGTAGTCACAGATTTCAGGATGAAATCTGGGGACACCAGTCGGCTCCGTCTGTGGACATCTTTTTCTCTGTCAGAATGACAAGGGAAAAGATGAGATCCCAACATCTCTGGTTTCGTATCTTGTCTTTTGGGCACGGGGTCAGGCAAACAAACACAACACAAAAACAAAAACAAAACAAAGAAAAACAAACAAAGTTTTATTTATGTACATACAGGTTTTACCCTGCTTCTCATGTCCGGAACAGCTTCAAGTGTTGCCCATTGAAAGGCAACGGCAATTCAACTCCATCCTGATGAGCAAGAATGAAGCTATCTGCTCCGACGATCTTCTTAATCACAAAAGGCCCTTTCCATAGTGAATCGAATTTTCCATGCATGCCTTTTGCTTCTCTTCTTTTGTCCCATAAAAGGACCCAGTCATTGACTTCAAACTTTCTTTCCCTGGCTTTTTTGTCGAAGATGACTTTCACCTTCCTTTGATGCTCTGTCAACCTATCTGCAACTTGAGTTTGTACTTCCCTCAATTCAGTCAGGTACATAATTCTTTTATCAATAGCATCCGTGAATGTAGAATCCTCCAGGGCTCTAGAAAGTTGTAGGGCAGGCAGTTCCAAGGTAAGAGGCAGCTCCGTGTCTCTACCATATAACAGCTGAAATGGGGACATGCCTATCGCCCTCTTTGGTGTAATTCTATCGGCCCATAATGCATCAAACAACTTTTTATGCCAAGTCCTTTGATTTTCCGTTACTAGCTTGCGCACGATAGTTACCAAGTTTTTGTTACTTGATTCAGCTTGGCCATTCCCTTGTGGATAGTAGTTTGAGGAATGTACCAGCTGAATCCCATGAGTGTAGCAGAAATCAACCAGCTCCTCAGAAGAAAGATTCGGAGCGTTGTCTGCTACTATTTTACTGGGCACGCCAAACCTGACAATAATATTTTCTTTTATAAAACTGCACACCTCGGCGGAAGTGGCGTTCTTCACAGGAATGGCTTCTACCCACTTACTGAAATAATCAGTAGCTGTTAGAATGTAGTGGTGGCCGGCACTGGAAGCCGGGTTAAGCATACCAATAAAATCCATTCCCCACTGTTGGAAAGGTTCTTCAATTACAATGGGTTTTAGAGGTAATGCAGGCAATTTCACACGCCCAACAAAATGTTGGCATGCTTGGCACTTAGCTACCCACTCTGCAGTATCTTGAAAAAGTGTGGGCCAGTAATACCTTGCTCTGAGGATCTTGTGTGCAGTGACTCGGGCTGAGAAATGACCACCGCAAGCCATGTCATGAAACTGTTGTAATAGCTGATCCTGTTGAGCTTTATCCACGCATCTGAGAAATACGCCATCAATTCCTCTTTTGTATAAACCATTATCCCATAGAACAAAATCTTTGGATTTAGTTTAATAGTTCGTTTCTCTTTTCTGGAAAGTTGATCTGGGCATTCTCCATACGTCAGAAAGTAGGCAATGTTACTGTACCACTCCACCAGATCTATAAAAAGTACCGCAGGCAAATCTTCATCTATCTCTTCTTGATCTGCTTCTGGCACTGTTGCTTTCATCTCTGTCATTAGTTCGCACAGACCTCTTCCTCGAACCAGCTTTGTAGGTTTAATATCCAGGTCATATTCTTGAACCTTTGTCACCCATGTGCCTCTCAACAATCCTAACTCTTGTTGAGTGAGGATAGATTTCACTGCAGTATCTGGAACCAAGACCACAGTGTGTGAGGAAAGAATATAATACCTGAATGCCTTACACGCCTTCACCACTGCATATGCGTGCTTTTCCATGGGAGTATATTTCAACTCATAAGCTTTAAGGGGCGTGCTCATGAAAGCAATCGGGAGCTTCTGCGTCCTCTTGATTTTTCTGCATCAATATTGCTGACATGGTGTGTTCGGAGGAATAACAGTAAAGAATAAATTCTTTACTGAAGTCGGGTGAAACCAAGACTGGAGCTTTTGACAGGGCCTCCTTAATCTTCTCAAAAGCTTCCTTCCCTTCGCTGCTCCATTTAAAATCTTGTGTCTTCTTCATCATATTCGAGATATGACGGGTTAGCTCAGCGAAGTCAGGAATGAATCTCCTGAGAAAATTAACTTTTCCAAAGAAAGAGTGAACTCCTTTTTTGGATGTGGGCAATGGCAATGTCTGAATGGATTTGACACGTTCCGGATCTATCTTGGTTCCTTCTTTGGAAACAATGTGCCCTAGTAGCTTTCCTTCTGTTACAACAAAGATAGATTTCTTAGGGTTCAAAGAAATACCATGTTTGCGGCATTGTATGAAAACCTCTTCCAGATTCGAAATGTGTGTGCTTCTATCTTTGGAAAAGACTGTCAGATCATCAAGGTACACCACTATGCTTATATCCTTGAGATGAGCAAAAGCTAAATCCATAGCTCTTTGAAATGTAGCTCCAGCATTGATCAAACCAAACAACATTTTCTGGTAAGCAAAGGTTCCCCAAGGTGTAATGAACGCCGTTTTGTATTGATCTTCTTCAACCACCTTGACTTGATTATAGCCTGAGAAACCATCAAGCATGGAAAGCATCTCAGATCCAGTGACCACCTGCAGAGTGTGATCCATGATGGGGATGGGGTAGTTATCTTTTAAAGAAGCTTGATTGAGGTTGCGAAAATCCACGCACAACCTAATTTCGCCACTCTTCTTCCTCACAGGAACTATGTTGGCTAACCATTCGGAATGATGTATGGGATAAATAATCTTTGCGTCTAACAACTTCTGGATTTCTGCAAAGATGGTTCCGGAAATGGTAGGGTTATGCCGCCGCAGCTTCTGCTTGAAAGGCTTTTGTTCTGGTTTTAGTGGGATGTAGTGTTGAACTTCTGCAGGCTGATATGTTTTTAGATCCTGGTAAGACCAGGCAAAAACATCCATGTATTTCTTAAGAAGCTCTTGTAAAAGCTTCTCTTTCGGCCTCTGAACAACACTTACCCAGATTTACTAATTTGGGATCATTGTCGGCTCCCAAATTTAGTAACTGTGTATCGGAGGAAGAACCTTCCCCACTTTCTTCATTTTTCTTAAGCATCTGATCATGCTTGTCAAACATTTCCTCAAGAGATACCAAGCCTTTGGGAATTTTATTTCCCTTTAGCTGGATAATCTCCTGACTTCCTGAGACGTCTGCATCCATTTCTCCCACAGTAGTTTGCCTCGGAGGTGAATTGCTTCCCTCATAGTAGATCTCTTCAAAGTTGTCCTTTTGTTGGAGAAACGCAACAATCTGCTTGTCATCGTTAAAAACTTGCCATTGCTGGACGTTGTCAGGAACTTTTGGGCGGAAGACCATCTCAACTTTGTAATCCCCCTGTCTAAAAAATGTGGGAGGCTGATCTGGATTTAACAAAGCTGCAGTCACTGCAAGTGAATCAGCTCTTGAATTTTGTTCTCTCGGAATGTAAGATACCGAGAAAGCTGAAAAATCCAGGATAGCAGAGTAGACTCGATCTCTATAATGCCGAAGTTTGTCCTTTTTTACTTGATAGAGACCTCTTATCTGCTTAACAATCAGCTCAGCATCTCCCTTTGCGTGTAAGAGCTTGATTCCCATTGTTCTTGCCTGCTCCATGCCTAACAACAACGCTTCATACTCTGTTGTGTTGTTAGTATTTTCGAACATCAATTTGAAGGAATGTGCATGCACCTTCCCTTCAGGAGAGATAAGAACAATGCCTGCGCCGGATCCAAATGAACAGCAGCTGCCATCAAATTCCAGAGACCAAACCTTGTTGTCAAGTTGATGTGGTTCTTGAATCACAGGTTGAACATCTTCTTTATCCATTTCTAGATAATAGACTCCGTGATCAGATTCCTGAAACAAGATCTGAGATCTAGGATCCTCAGACTTTGATACTGTGTACTTGGATTTCTTCTCAGGTTCTAACTTCTGATTAACTCCTTTGATTGGTATGTGCGCACAAGACCAATCCATCTTGACTTCTCCGCCCAGCTCTTTACAGAAATTTCTACTTAACAGCATGCCATAAGAGACTGGGATGTCTGCTACAAGGATAGTCATTTTCAATCTTTTGTCTGGAAAAGAAGCAAGTACTGCCTGCGCATCTTTGATTTGTCCCACAAGAGGAACTTGCCTTTCCATTGAATAGCATCTTCCGATGGTTTTTGTCAATGTGAGACCCAAGGCATCAACAACTTTGGCAGGCATGACGTTGTCAGAAGCTCCAGAGTCCAAAATGCAATTGCTCAGTTTGTATCCGTTGATAAGCAAAGATACATAAAATGGCTCGATCCTTTCTGATGTAGCAGGAGAAGAGGTAGAAGGAGAAGAACTTGCAGCCATTTATTTGAAGGAGTAATCTTTGGACTTGACAAGATACCCCGTGAAGTATTATTTGTTGGGTTGGGACCATTACTTTGCACATACTTGACCAATCTATTTAGCTGATCAGGAAATGCTCTCAAATACTCAGCTTCTGACATTTGGACCTTGGTCTTCTTGATGTGGTCAATGATGTCAAAAGCTTGACTTGCTTCAGCTAGATGTGTGTTGGCCCTTTGCTGCGAATTGAAAGAATTTGAATATTTATCTTTGGGCGCTAATGAAGAAGGAAGAGGGCTACCTCTTTTCAAGATAGTAACATCCGGCCCAGGATCTTCTCTTTCTCTTCTTTGGCCGCTTGTGGATGCTTCGGCATTTTGGCGTGTCTGAGACCTTGTGAACACCGCAAATGTGTGACCATCAGAATCTTCAAAAGATTCATAATAGCCATCGTCAGATTCGTAGTCCAGGTAACCAATATTGGAGTCGCCAGCGGGATCTACAAAGTCTTCATCATCAAATGATTCGTCAATGCCGAGATCTTCTTCATTAGTTTCCAAGTTATTCCTTGGAGCAGCTTCAATTGCCAACCGCTGTGGTGCAGCAGCAAGTCTGTTTCGGTTTTGATTTTGATTTTGACCATTAAAGGTCCGAGTAGGAGCTATTCTTGAAGGGGTCGCATTCCCTGCTTGAGAGATCTGCTTCTTGATTTGCAGCATGTCATTAGCCAATCTCTGCAACAAAGGATCTGAAGTACTTGAAGAAGCGCCATCACCTTTGTGAGATGGTTGTTTGAGTTTTCCAGCCATGATCAAGTCATCTTCAACTTCCACGGCAGCATTTTGTGCTTCAAGTAGATTTACAGGTCTTGCCCTTCTCAGCTGATATCCAACTTCGGGCAATAGAGCGTTTATAAAAAATGTCTTTTGATTTTCATCGCTCAATGCGGCAGAAGTGGGGATTTTATATAAAATCCTTTGGAACCTTGCAATAAAGTCCCGCATGTTCTCACTTGGCTCTTTCTTCAACTGCGTCAGTTGGGTGATCAATGTGCTAGCGTCCTCTGCAGGCTTGAATCTTTTCAGAAATTGCTCACGCATAGTCGCCCAGTTGGTTATGGTGCCAGGAGCTAGCCGATAGAACCATTCGCCAGCCAAGTCGTGTAGAGTCTCAATGAAGAGTCTGACTGAGACATCTTCATGCTCTACTGCAAGCACACCACAAGATATGAAGAAGGCTGCCAAATGATCATCCGGGTTTTGCTTTCCATCTCCAAAGAATTTTGAGAAAATTCTTTCTG
Source organism: Taxus chinensis (assembly GCA_019776745.2). NCBI lineage: Eukaryota > Viridiplantae > Streptophyta > Pinopsida > Cupressales > Taxaceae > Taxus > Taxus chinensis. Next base: position 740,877,882 of record CM034152.1, on the reverse strand, counting down.
GATCCTTTTGGCAGATCGTGCATAGGTGGAGCCAAGTTCAGTGGCCCAAAAGCTGCTCCCCATGGGACAGGTACAATCTGGTTCTGATTTGCCATGACGAACGGAGCACGTCTTCTCCTTGTGTAGACTTGGTGAATAATTCCAGCCGCCAGATTATGCTGAAGACGATCCGGATCTGGATGGGTGTGCACTCTCCTTCCTGGTGAGAGACTAGATCTGCGGCTTCTAACTTGAGGAGGATGATTGAAATTGAATTGCTCCTGCAGTCTGAAGAAATGATCAGTCCTTCCTTGCGCCTTCACGGATCGGGTGAATGGACGTTCAGCCAGGTTGAGATTTGTATGGAAAACACTCTGATCTTCAATAGATAAGCTTTGATCTGCAAAGATAGTTGTTCCCCAGCGGAGTCGCCAAAAACTGTTGGCTAGATTTTCTGCATAGCACAAAACCTAGGCAGTCATGAGATAAATCTCCCTCATTTACCGGTGAGGCTCCCGTGTCAGATTTGTCAATTAAAGTATGCTAGTATCTATATGGGGTTTTACTTTAACTGTTCAGCTCATGAACCATAGCTGTACAGTTCTGCAGCAAGTAAGCAGTTGTTTAAGAAAGGAAATATTTATAGAAGAAGGGAATTATATAAACACAGAGAAGAAATGGGGAAGATGTGCATCCCAATCAATAGATAACAGAGTTGATTGCATGCACATAGAAGAAACCAATAGATATAAACACAGAATTATAAGCAAAGGTAGCTCTAGATCTAGATCTAAAATAACACAAAGTTTATTAAAAGATCTAAGATATAAAAGCTAGAAACACAATACACCGTGACACAAAGTTCTCCGGAAATCTGCTCCTGTATATTCCTTTGCTTCAAGTGGCTCTCAAGGGTTTCAGCACAAAGTCTGGAACACAAGGATGCTGCTTACAAATTCTGATCATTAACCCGGAGGTTCTTCTTCTACTTATAGAATGTAGAAGGGAAAGTACAAATGGGAAACTCAACTGAACTGAAACATAAACAAGTAAAGATGACATTTGGCAATCATCCTCCACTAACTTCTCCTTAAGTGACACATGTATCACTTAACTAATAGAATTGTTCCACATAACTTTAAGTAATGGTTTCAAAACCAATAACTTTAAAGTTTTACAATTTCATCCGGGAACGTGAAGAAAAAGAATAGAAGAAGAAGTCAAGCCAGCTGTAACATTTATGTCTTCTTTTTGTTCTGATACTGGATATACTTGTCGAACATGTAATTCAACATCTTCCCATCTGTTTTAGCCACTGCTTCCTTTTCTGTCCTGAACTGCAGCAATCCTTCGTTCAACACCTTGATACACTGCTTCCACATCCTCCAAGCTTGGCCCGAACCTTGCAATATCCGCCTGCAGTGCCACCAGTCTGCTAATGGAATTCATCGTGAAAGGTTTAGTAGCTCCATCAATTCTCTTTTGTACCATCAGAAGAGACCCTTCCAGGGAATTAGGCACTCTGCTAGGAATGATCCGTACGTATGAAGTAACATTTCCGACCACTTCCTCCTCAGTGAAAGAAATGATACTGTCTGGTAAGGACGATGTCCTTACTCTCAAGTGCCTGCATCCTCTTCAGCAAAACTCTGCAGATCTCCAAACGGAAAGATACTGCAAACTCCAGCTGCTTCCCCTTCTCAACTGATCCATGTCCGGTACAATCTGCTCTGCAACCAATACTTCTCTCGGCAGCTTGTTGATTTCGGCCAAAGTACTCAGGTTACTCTCAGCAACTGTGTTCATATCTACTATGCTCGTCACCAGTTGCTTCAGCTGATTTGCTGCATCATTCATAACCTTCAGGCGGGCTGGCACCTCTCCAAGTTGTACAGAAGCTTGACGAATAATCAGATTCTTCCATTCGTCAATAGCTTTCACCTGATTGCTTGCATCCTCCATCTCCTGCATAAGATGATCACTCACCTGCTCTGAAATGGGCTGAGTGGAAGGTTTAGCAACCTTGGCTATGATCTCGCACAACTGAGATACCTGCTTCTGAAGCTCGTCTTTCTCCGCCTTTTCTCTGTCAAGCCTAAGGAATAGAGCATCTATCAATGTCTGTGTATCCTGCTTCAATCCTTCTGTGGTGGCTTGACCGATGGGTACTCTGGTTACTGTTACATCTTCTGCCGTGAGCTCATCTTCCTTCTTTCCTTCCGCCGGAACTGACATCTCAGCAAACTTCTGCCCCGACTCCTCGATGATCAACCTTGAAGTTACCTTAGCAACTTTAGGTCTTCTGTCTTTTCTCGCCTAGGCTCCGGAGTAGCTGCAAGTCGTGTTCTTCCAAGTTCATCTCCACTCTAGCTTCTGGAACCAACTGCGAAGCCAACCATTCTGAGAAGTTACTTCTCGGAGAATGAGAAGTCGCTGAGTGCACTACTATCTCCCGCTCTGTTTCCTCTCCATCAGAAAGTGCTACAGTGTTATGGCTGCCATCTTCTGAATCATCCAAGGACAAAGCTCTTTCGAACTCTGCCATCTGCAGCTTCAACGTCTCTTCTGGAACAGGTGCTGAACGGAGTGGCTGAGGAGAGAAGATGAATGTCGCCAGATTCAGTGGAGGCATGGAAGTGTCCTGCTGAGGTGCAACAGTTGGTGAAGTACTGGATGCTGGAGAAGCTGGAACTAAAGTCATGGCCGTGGAAGTGATCTTCTCCTTTGATTGAGATCTTCTGTGTACTTTCAACTTCTCGGACCTTCTGCTGCTTTCTCCTCCGTGCTTCCTCTTGAGGGAATCTCCTGTGCCGAAGTTGCCCGTGATTTGATTCATCAATGCTTCATCAAGGCAGTATCCCTTTGTCAGCAACCAGTTTGAAGTATTCACCAGAACAGCGCCAGACCTTTCTTCAATCGTATGGCAGCCCCCTACGTTATCCTGAAGTACGGCTCTATCTCCTCCCATTTGATGGTAAGTGTCAAGTAACACATTCCCATCATCTTTAAGATCCGCAGGTATCCGTGCTAGTCCAAAGTCGAACACTTGCCGTGCTGATAGCCTGCTGAAATCCTTCTTTCTAACCTCGTACTCACTTTTGCACTTCATCCAGAAAATCCTCTAATGAAGGCACATGTGCGTACTCCTGGGAGATCGTCTTCCTGGCTACTCCAAATGGATCGAAGTTCAGCCGTGCCGGGAAGAACTCTTGCTCATACTCGGATAACATCTCCGTCTCCATCCCTCGAGCTCTTATGAATGCTCTGGCAGCTATAATGTCCCACAGTGATCGGGAAGAAGCCCGTAGACTTGTGCCGTTTTCGACTGAAGGTCGTGTATCTCCACAAGTTGTCTGCTCAGCTCCATGGTGATCAATCTATCATTCGGATATCTGGGTAGCTTAACCGGTTCTCCAGAAAAGCCAGTAACCCTGAGGTATGTGAAATCTGCAAACTGAATGAATAGACTGCCAATTTTGGATACAGCTTCCCACGCTTCCTTGCTCACCCTGTTGGCCTTTAGGTCCCTGTCTAGCCTGCAAATGAATTCGTAGAAGAATCCATCATTGACCACTTTGAAATCTTTCTTGCACGCAGGTACAGTAAGCTGTGGGTAGCACTCGAAAATGGGGTCCTTAGAAAGAACGCCACATCTATCCAGCTTGGAGAAGATGCCTTGTGAAGCTGCAATGTACACCAAGTAGGAAGTCATTTTGAAGCTGAAAGTACGCTTCACGTTCCGGAGTTGCTCACCAATGTTGTCGCTAATGATTTCTGACCAATTGATTATGGAATCAACCTTGTTGACTTCAATGGTCCTGATGAAAGCATACATCCATGTACGGAAAGTGTGAGCATTCGCCTCGCCATTAATCCTGCATAACAATTTGGCAATATCATCTACCTCCTGCACCAGATTGGACCGCGGAAGAGTTCTTGGGAACTTAGAAGGAGATCTGGGCTTCTTCATGTATCTGTTGTTCATTATGTTCACGCAGTCAACTCTATGTTTCTCCCACCTGCTGCCGGCATCCTGAATGCTAATGGAAGTCACCACCTTTCGAGCCGGAATCTTCAAGCAATAATTGATGAACTCTTCGCGTCCAACCGAATTATTGTTTTCCCCGTAGCATCTCGCACTGATCTGGATGAAGGATGGTAAGACCTAGCACACTCCATAACGAACTCTGGCAACTGGGCTGTGTATGGAAAGGCTGCAGCTCGAATAATTCCACTGCTTTTAACTGCACGCATGAGTGAAGTCTTTCCTGCTCTGGATCTATCAATCAATTCGGAAAGAGGTTCCGGACCTAGATCTGTGTCTCCTATGTCTGCAAATTTGGAAGTGATGCATGACTCCGTTGTGCTTTCTTTTTCATCCCTCTTTGCCATGGCTTTGTCTATCTTTGTCTGAATAATTTTTTTCTTCTTATTCGGCCGGAATTCTTCAAAACTTGGTGCAGATCTGGATAATTCTTCAGATTCGGAGGATATATTCAATGTATTGGACATTGATTAAAGCTCATTTTCTTTTGTAAAGCACCTGTAACGAATTCCTGCAATTAATTCAGACAAAGATGGCAACCGGAACATGAACAGTGAATTTTAATCATAAAAATCTGCATAATTCAAGTGACTTTCTGCTGCCCCAAAAATTGATGTTTTGTTTGCATGCAAAGTGAGCATGAATTTTTCCAACTTCACCTGAGCACCTGTATCACTTATGTAAACAATTATCCAGACACAAATCAACTTCCTTCAACCTGTGCGCCAAAATTGGAAGCTTTTAGCATTGATTTCACCTTCTTTTGAGCAAAAATCCTCTTCAAATGGGGCGCACTTTTCCTCTGGGCTGCACTTCTTTACCTGTGAATTAATTAATTCATCCTTATGGCAAACCCCGCTTATATAACCCTTGTGATTCTATAATTAATTAATGTCTTTGCTATTACTGGCAATTAATTAATTAATTAATAAGATTCACTCTTCAAATGGGGCGCCTATTTTGTGCATGCTTATGGCTGCCATTAAATAAAATAAATTTATTTAATTTTAGAACATAAGCGTCTATTTTCAACCAGCTTTTATCCATTAACTTTTGTTGACTTTTCCACAAGCCTGATAAATAAATTTATTTAATTTTAGAATAGTCTAATTTTCACAAGCCTGTGAATAATTAATTAAATTAATCAATTTAAAGGCTGTCTTTACTTCTCCAAAGGGGGCACACTTTTTGACATAAAGAATTCTATTTTTAAAAAACACATGACAATGACATTTTTTACATCTGCAAGGCAGCCCTGAAAATCCCATGATTCACTTAAGTCACTTGGGCTTTCATAATGGGATTATTTACCATTACAAGAACTTTCAGACAATAAAATCCCATGATTCCACTAAAGTGATCTTTCTTTTATTCCACAATAGGAATTTTGGGATATCCTTGTTGGCTAGATTTTCTAGCATAGCACAAAACCTAGGCAGTCATGAGATAAATCTCCCTCATTTACCGGTGAGGCTCCCGTGTCAGATTTGTCAATTTAAGTATGCTAATATCTAAATGGGGTTTTACTTTAACTACTCAGTTCATGAACCATAACTGAAAGTTCTGCAGCAAGTAAGCAGTTGTTTAAAGAAAGGAAATATTTATAGAAGGGAAGTTATGTAAACACAAAGAAGAAATGGGGAAGATGTGCATCCCAATCAATAGATGACAGAGTTGATTGCATGCACATAGAAGAAACCAATAGATATAAACACAGAATTCTAAGCAAAGGTAGCTCTAGATCTAGATCTGAAATAACACAAAGTTTATTAAAAGATCTAAGATAAAAAGCAAGAAACACAATACACCGTGACACAAAGTTCTCCGGAAATCTGCTCCTGTATAATCCTTTGCTTCAAGTGGCTCTCAAGAGTTTCAGCACAAAGTCTGGAACGCAAGGTTGCTGCTTACAAATTCTGATCGATTAACCCGAAGGTTCTTCCTCTACTTATAAAATGTAGAGGGGCAATTACAAGTTGGAAGCTTTAGTTGAACTGGCACATGTGGAAGTCGGAGGAAAGAAACAACTGGTAATCTCCCTCTTGGAATTCCTCTTTGCATGACATGTATGATTTGCAACTGAAAATAGAACCTTCTATTTTGCACGTCCACCACCTATCTCCAAGTAGTTGACTTCTTCAAGTAATGGCTTTTAAACCAATCACTTAAGTTGTATAATTTAATTGATCGCTCAATTACTTTGTCGGAGGAAAGAAAAAGGAAGAGGAAAGCTGCAGTCTTGTCCTTTTTCATGTCTGCATGTAGCTGATTCTTTTGCCTTTGATTCTCACCAAACTGGACTGGAAGCAGTGGATCTGGAAGCAAGCTGGAATTGGAAACTGGAATTAGAAATGACTAGATTGCTGGATCTGCAAGTTGGATTGGAAACAGCTGGATTTTGCCTTCGCCTTGTCTTCTCTTTTATCCTTGAAGCTTTTGCAGTTCTTCTCCAGTACATGCATCAATGCAATATTTGCCGTAGATAACTCATCATCCTTATTTTTAATTGCATATGAGCAATTAAAAATTCTGAAAAGCACTCCAGATGAATGAAAATTCAATGAAGGCTTCAACTGGAAGATGGGAGCATTTGCACAAGATCTTGGAAGGAATTTTCCATGCACTGACTTCTTCACGGGCTGCATTCGAAACAAGAGGATGAAGCCTTTGTGCCGGAAGCTTTTGCAACTATGAGATCTAGATCTGTATCTGCATATGGATTTGCATCTGCATCTGGATCTGCATCTGCATATGGATTTGCACCTGCATATGGATCTGCATGGGATCTGCACCTGCATAACAAACTTTGGCAACTGGGCTGTGGATGGAAAAGCTGCAGCTCGAATAATTCCACTGCTTTTAATCTGCACGCATGAGTGAAGTTTTTCCTGCACGCATGAGTGAAGTCTTTCCTGCTCTGGATCTGTCTATCAATTCAGCAAGAGGTTCCGAGCCTAGATCCGTGTCTCCAATATCTACAAATTTAGAAGTGATGCATGACTCCGTTGTGCTTTCTTTTTCATCTTTCTTCGCCATAGCTTTGTCTATCTTCGTCTGAACAATTCTTTTTCTTCTTATTTGACTGGAATTCTTCAAAACTGGTGCAGATCTGGATAATTCTTCAGATTCAGAGGAAATATTCAATGTATTGGACATTGATATAAGTTTCTTTTTCTTTATAAAAGCACCTGTATCTAACTCCTGCAATTAATTCAGACAAAAATGGCAACCGGAGCATGCACAGTGAATTTTAATCACAAAAATCTGCATAATTCAAGCCTGCTGCCCCAAAATTTGACGTTTTATTTGCATGCAAAGCAAGCATGAATTTTACCAACATCACCTGTATCACTTCTACAAACAATTATGCAGACACAAATCAGCCTTCTTCAAAGCATGCGCCAAAACTAGAAGCTTTTAGCATTAAATCCACCTTCCTCTGAACAAAATCCTTCTCCAAATGGGGCGCACTTTTCCTCTGGGCTGCACTTCTTTACCTGTGAATTAATTAATTCACCCTTATGGCAGCCCATGCTTATATAACCCTCATAATTCTATAATTAATAATTGCCCTTCCTATTCCTGGCAATTAATTAATTAAAAATCATGCTTTTCTCTTTAACTGATGTGCTAAAATTACATGATTAAGGACAGCTATCCATTAAATTAAATTTAATCAATTTAATCATCCACTTTTCATTTCACTTAAGCTTCACAGTGTGCTTTGACCATAGCCACTGAAAATAGAATTTAATTTAATCAATTAATACTTTAAAAAGTATTATTTCCTTCTCAAAAGGGGCTGCATTAAATAAATTAAATTTATTTAATTTTGGAATTCTATTTTTAAATTCCTTTTGTCCACTTCGCTTTGTTGACTTTTCCACAAGACTGGGTGCCAAAATTGGGTGAATAAATATTAACAAATATTTATTTAATGCATTATTATTCACCCAAGGTGGGTCGCACTTTTTAGCATAATAGAATTCTATTTTTAAAAACACATGACAATGAGAATTTTTACCCTGCAAGGCAGCCCCGGAAATCCCATGATCCACTTAAGTGCTTTGACTTTGACAATGGGATTATTTACCCTGCATGGCAGGCAATAAAATCCCATGATTTCACTTAAGTCATTTTTCTTTTATTTCACCATGAGAATTTTTACCCTGCAAGGAAGGCAATAAATTCCCGCCTGCCTGCTGCCTCTAATTTTCCCACTGCAGCTTAAGTGAATTTTCTATCATGGGAAAAAGTACCCTGCTAGGCAGGTACAAAATTCCCGCCTGCCTGCTGCTTCTATTTTTCCCACCGCAGCTTAAATCCTTTGTTTTCCAAAAATGCGCCCAACCCCGCAGGGGCTTTTTAGTGCACGACTTCGTTTTTTTCCAGTGAACCAGACCTCCGATGGTGACTTCCTCCGGGCATAACGTGCGTATATGTTCTCCAGCTGCTCCAGGCGAAAAATCGGGCTAACCCGGCAAAGGAATTGAGCTAGAGAAATTTCACAGAAAACGAAACGGGAAAACACAAAAACACGAAAAATTGCCAAAAGTCACAAATAAAGCCCAAAACTTATTCCTTGTTAAAATCCTTCTGGTACAAGGGAATAATGATACGTTCGATCATAATAGAGTTAAAACGGAGTGCAAATAGCCTCATACGGGGCTCAAAATAATTAAATACAAATTTCTCCGCAGACAAATCCTGACGACAGAATATAACAATTTTGGGCATCTGAGTATTTGGCGAGAAAGGCTAATATGGCTCTTTAGGAATATCCTGACACAATACAACCACAACTTTCAGGCAATAAAAAAACTAAACGACCCATTATTTTAAAAGTATGAAAATTAAATTTTAATTATAGAATAGTCCTGTACAAATTTTAGGATGAAATCTGCAAGGGGACACCAACCTTGTAAGGCAGGTAAGAAATTTCCCACAATGGGAATTTTTACCCTGCCTGCTGCTTCTAATTTTCCCGTTGTCACTTAAGTGGCGTTGCTTTCATGGGAAAAAGTACCCTGCTAGGTAGGTACAAAATTCTCACCTGCCTGCTGCTTCTAATTTTCTCCATGATCCACTTCAATTCTTCTTTTTCCAAAAATGCGGCCAGCCTAGAAGAGGCTTTTTTGGTGCACGACTTCGTCTTTTCCCAGTGAACCAGACCTCCGATGGCGACTTCCTTCTAGCACAACGTGCGTATGTGATCCCCAGTTACTCCAGGCCAAGAATCAGGCCAAACCGGCAAAGGAATTGATCCAGAGAAATTTCACAGAAAACGAAACGGGAAAACACAAACACAAAACGTTGCCAAAAGTCACAAATAAAGTGCAGAACTCATTCCTAGTTAAAACCCTACTGGTATATAGGAATAATGATATGTACGATCACAACAGAGTTAAATCGGAGCGCAAATTGCCTCAAACGGGGCTCAAAATAATTAAATACAAATTTCCCGCAGACAAATCCCGAGGACAGAATATAACAATTTTAGGCATCTGGGTATTTGGCGAAAATCGCTAATATGGCTCTTTGGGAATATCTTGACGTAATACAAGAATTTTCTGGCAATAAAAACACAAAGCGACCCATTATTTTAAAAGTACGAAGATTTTTCAGATAGGGTAGTCACAGATTTCAGGATGAAATTTGGGGACACCAGTCTGCAAAGCTAACCATGATGAAAAGTTGCTTCTTGGGGAATGAAAAGTCGCCGAGTACACCACTATCTCATGCTCTAATTCCGCTCTATCAGAATTTGCCACCGATTTATGACTGTCACCCTCTGAATTGTCCAAAGATAATGTTTTTTCAAACTCTGCCATCAGTGCTTTCAACTTCTCTGCATAGATAGGTGAAGACCTAAGTGGTCGAGGAGAAAATACAAATGACGTTGGATTCAAAGGAGGAACAACAAGATCTCTCTGAGGTTCCAAGGCTGCTAAAGTGCTATGAGTTGATGTTGGAGAAGCTGGAACTGACACGATAGCTGTAGATTTGGCCTTCTCCTGTATGTGAGCTTCTTGTGAACTTTACGCTTTTCCGGCCTTCTACTGCTTTCACCTTCGTGCTTTCTTTTGCTGGAGTCTCCCGTGGTAAAGTTGTCTGTCATCTGATTCATCAAAGCTTCATCCAGGCAATACCCATTTGTCAGCAACCAATTCGAATTGTTAACCAGAACTGCAGAAGATCTTTCTTCAATCGTCTAACAGCCACCAATGTTTTCTTGAAGAGCAGCTCTATCTCCTCACCACCATCTGATGATATGAGTCAACTATAACATGCCCATCATCTACGAGATCTGTAGGTATCCGTGCCAAACCATAATCAGACACTGGTGCCAATAACCTGCTGAAGTCTTTCTTTATGACTTCATACTCATTCTTGCACTTCATCCAGAAGTCCTCCAACGAAGGCACATGTGAGTATTCCTGGGAGATTGTCTTCTTCGCTACTCCATATGGGTCAAAGTTTAGCCGTGCTGGGAAGAACTCACGCTCATACTCAGAAAACATTTCAGCTTCGACTCCTCTAACTTTGTGGATGCTCTGGCAGCTGTAGTAACCCACTGTGACTGGAAAGCAACCTGTAGACTTGTACCACTTTGATTGCAAGTCATGCATCTCCACGAGCTGTCTTCACAACTCCATGATGACCCACTTGTCGTTTGGATATCTCAGCAACTTTACTGGTTCTCCTGAAAAGCCGGTTACCCTAAGATAGGTGAAGTCTACAAATTGAATGAAAATGCAACCATGTTGGGATACAGCTTCCCAAGCTTCTTTGCTTACCCTGTTGATCTTTAGATCACTATTTAGTTTGCAGATGAATTCATAGAGGAACCCATCATTGACCGCTTTGCAATCTTTGTGGCATTCAGGAACTGTCAACTGTGGGTAGCACTCAAAGATAGGATCTTTCGCCAGTATGCCCCATCTATCCAGCTTGGAAAATATACCCTACGAGGTTGTTGCATATACCAGGTATGAAGTCATTTTGAAACTGTAAGTCCGCCTCACACTCAGAAGTTGCTCACCGATGCTGTCACTGATGATCTCTGCCCAATTGATTATCGAATCAGGCTCTGTTGATCTCGATAGTCCTCACAAAAGCATACATCCATGAGCGAAAGTTGTGAGTATTGGCTTCACTTATCCTGGTTCAAAGCAATTTAGTTATATCACCCACCTCCTGCACCAAGTTGGATCGCGGAAGAGTCCTCGGGAACTTTGATGGGGACCTGGGCTTCTTCATATATCGGTTGTTCATTATGCCCACGCAATCTGCTTTGTGTTTCTCCCATCTGTTACCTGCATCCAGCATGCTAATTGTAATCACCACCGTTCGTGTCGGAATCTTCAGACAATAATTAATAAGCTATGCATCTAGCCTAATAATTGTCTTTCTCGCAACATCCCAGATTGTTCTGGAAATAGGATGATATGATATTGCACACTCCATGACAAATTCGGGCAACTGAACTATGACTGGGAATGCTACTGCTTGAATAATTCCACTGCTTTTCATTGCCCACATGAGAAATGTCTTTCCGGCCTTGGATCTATCAATTATTTCAGAGATGGGTTCCGGGCCTATGTCTGTGTCATTGATATCAACAAATCTGGAAGCTATGCATGATTCTACTGACCCTTCTCTTTCATCTCGCTTCATCATGGCTGGAGCAATCTTTGTTTGGGCAATCTTTGTCTATGTTTTTTTTCTTTTAATCCTGCTAGAATTCTTTATAACTGGATCAATTCGTGCCAATCTAGCAATTTCTTTAGGAAGATATATTCAATGTACCTAACATTGATTTGAACTCCCTTTCACCTGTATGAACACTTGAAATGAATAACTACAATTATTTCAGACAAATATGAAGTCCAGAGCATGAATACTTGATTTCTGTCACCAAAAATCTGCATATGAAGCTTGCGGCCCTAAAATTTGAGGCTTTGCTTGCATGCAAAGCAAGCATAAATATTTTTAAATTCACCTAGGCACTTATAGCAACATGCAGATAATTATCATAGCATAAATCAAGTTATTCCAACCCTAGGCGCCAAACCTTGAAGCTTTCCGGCAATGAAAAACATCTCCAGATGCATAAATCCTCCTTGGCGCCAAAACTGTCTGGGCTGCAATCCTTAGCAAAAAGAATTAATTGCTTCTTCATTATGGCAGTGGTGTCACTCAGATTTCACCCTGAAATCTGTGACTACCCAATCCGAAAAAATTTCGTACTTTTAAAATAGTGGGTCGTTTGTTGTTTTTATTGCCTGAAAGTTCCTGTATTGCGTCAAAATAATCCTAAAGTGCCATATTAGCCTTTTTCGCCAAATACCCAAATGCCCAAAATTGTTTTATTCTGTCGTCGGGATTTGTCTGCGGGAAATTTGTATTTAATTATTTTGAGCCCCGTATGAGGCTATTTGCGCTCTGTTTTAACTCCATATAAGCGAATATGTTATTATTCCTATGTACCAGAAGGATTTTAACTTATTTTAAGTTTTGGGCTTTATTTGTAACTTTTGGCAATTTTTCGTGTTTTTGTGGTGTCCCGTTCTGTTTTCTAGGTAAAATTTCTCTGGAACAACTCCTTCGCCGGGTAAGCCCGATTTTTGGCCTAGAGCGGCTAGAAAACATATACGCACATTGTGCCCAGAGGAAGTCGCCATCGGAGGTCTGGATCACTGGGAAAAAGTGAAGTCGTGCACAGAAAAGCCCTTGCGGGGATGGGCGCATTTTTGGAAAACAAAGGATTTAAGCTACGATGGGAAAAATATAAGCCGCAGGCAGGGTGGGAATTTTATACCTGCCTGGCAGGGTACTTTTTCCCGTGTTATAAAAATCACTTAAGTGGATCACGGGGTTTTGGTGCCTGCCTCGCAGGGTAAAGCATCCCGTTATCAAAAAATTCTTAAAAATAGAATTACATGTGCAAAAAAGTGCGCCCCCTTTGGTGAGAGATTAAAAGAATTAAAATTGATTATTTTTATTAATCTTTCTTCTCAAAAAGTGCGCCCAAGCTTGGAGGAGGTCAACAAGTCAAAGATGGAATAAAAGAAAGGAGTCAAATGCATTAAATTTAATTTATTTAATGGCTGCCCTCTTCCTCTCAAAAAGTGCGCCCCATTTGGATATTATTTAATGTTTTTTAAGGCATTAAAACATTAAATTAATTTCTATTTTCAGTGGCTATGGTCAAAGCACACTGTGGGGCTTGAGTGAAGTGCTGTGTGAAGGATTAAATTGGATTAATTTAATTTATTGGATGGCTGTCCTTAAACATGCTATTTTTAAAAGAGAAAAGCATGATTTTTAATTAATTAATTGCCTTTAATTGTTAGGGCAATTATTAATTATAGAATTGTGAAGGTTATATAAGCATGGGCAGCCATATGGGTGAATAATTTAATTCACAGGTAAAGAATTGCAGCTAGGAGGAAAAGTGCGCCCCCATTAGAGGAAGGATTTTGTTCAGACAAAGTGCTAACAAGGCTAAAAGCTTCCAGATTTGGCGCATGCTTTGGAGAAGGTTGATCTTCGTCTGCATAGTTGTTTTCACAGGTGTTACAGGAGCTCAGGTGTTGATTGAAAGGATTCATGCTCTCTTTATGTGCAAATTAAACACCAATTTTTGGGGCAGCAGGCTTGAAAAGTGCAGATTTTTATAATTTAAATTCACTATTCATGCTCCGGTGGCCATTTTTGTCTGAATAAATTGCAGGAATTCATTACAGGTGCTTTACAAAAGAAAATGAGTTTTTATCAATGTCCAATACATTGCAAATATCCTCCGAATCTGAAGAATTGTCCAGATCTGCACCAGTATTGAAGAAATCCGGCCAAGTTAGAAGAAAAAGAATTATTCAGACAAAGATTGATAAAGCCATGGCGAAAGGAGATGAAAAAGAGAGCACGATGGATTCATGCATTGCTTCCAAACTTTCAGACATAGGAGACACAGATCTAGGCCCAGAACCTCTTTCTGATTTGATTGATAGATCCAGAGCTGGAAAGACTTCACTCATGCGTGCGGTCAAAAGTAGCGGAATTATCCGAGCTGCAGCTTTCCCATGTACAGCCCAATTGCCAGAGTTCGTAATGGAGTGTGCTAGATCTTATCATCCTTCATCCAGATCAGTGCGTGATGTTGCGGGAAAGACAATAATTCGTTTGGATGCGGAATTCATCAATTATTGTCTGAAGATTCCAGTGCGAAAGGTGGTGACTTCTATTAGCATTCAGGATGCTGACAGTAGGTGGGAAAAACATAGAGCTGATTGCGTGAGCATAATGAATAGCCGGTTCATGAAGAAGCCTAGATCCCCTTCAAAGTTCCCGAGAACTCTTCCACGGTCCAATTTGGTGCAGGAGGCAGATGATGTCGTCAAATTGCTATGCAGGTTGAATGGCGAAGCGAATGCCTACACTTTCCGTACATGGATGTATGCTTTCATCAGGACCATTGAAATCAACAAGGTTGATTCTATAATCAATTGGTCGGAAATTATTAGCAGCAACATCGGTGAGCAACTTCGGAACGTGAAGCGTACTTTCAGCTTCAAGATGACTTCGTACTTGGTATATGCTGCAGCTTCACAGGGTGTCTTTTCCAAGCTGGATAGATGTGGTGTTCTTTCCAAGGACCCCATTTTCGAGTGCTACCCACAGCTTACTGTACCTGCGTGCGAGAAGGACTTCAAAGTGATCAACGATGACTTCTTCTACGATTTCATCTGCAGGCTAGACAAAGACTTGAAGACTCACAGGGTAAGCAAGGAAGCGTGGGAAGCAGTGTCCAAGATTGGCAGTTTATTCATCCAGTTTGCAGATTTCACATACCTCAGGGTTACGGGCTTTTCTGGAGAACCTATAAAGATGCCCAGGTATCCAAGTGATAGAGTGATCGCCATGGAGCTGAGCAGGCAACTCGTAGAGTTACACGACCTTCAGTTGAAACGGCACAAGTCTACGGGCTTCTTCCCAATCACTGTGGGATATTACAGTTGCATCAGCATTCACAGAGCTCGAGGGATGGAAGCGCAAATGTTATCCGAGTATGAGCAAGAGTTCTTCCCTGCACGGCTTAACTTCGATCCATTTGGAGTAGCCAGGAAGACAATCTCCCAGGAGTACGCACATGTGCCTTCGTTAGAAGATTTCTGGATGAAGTGCAGAAGTGAGTACGAGGTTAGAAAGAAAGATTTCAGCAGGCTATCAGCAAAGCAAGTGTTCGACTTTGGACTAGCGCGGATACCTGCGGATCTTAAAGATGATGGGAACGTGGTACTTGACACTTACCATCAAATGGGAGGAGATAAAGCTATACTGCAGGATAACATTGGAGGCTGCCATTCAATTGAAGAGAGATCTGGAGCTGTGTTGGTGAATACTTCGAACTGGCTGCTAACGAAGGGATACTGCCTTGATGAAGTATTGATGAATCAAATCACGGGCAACTTCGGCGCAGGAGATTCCCTCAAACGAAAGCATGAAGGAGAAAGCAGCAGAAGGTCCGAGAAGTTGAAAGTACACAGAAGATCTCAAGAGAAAGAGAAGACCACTTCTACGACCATAGCTTTGACTCCGACTTCTCCAGTACCCAGAGGATCACCAACTATTGCACCGCAGCAGCAGGATGCTTCCATGCCTTCATTGAAACCGGCGACATTCGTTTTCTCTCCGCAGCCACTTCGTTCAGCACCCGTTCCAGAGGAGATGTTGAAGCTGCAGATGACGGAGTTCGAAAGAGCTTTGTCCTTGGATGTTTCAGAAGATGGCAGCCATGACACTGTGGCACTTTCTGACGGAGAGGATGCAGAGCGGGAGATGGTAGTGCACTCAGCGACTTCTCACTCCCCGAGAAGTAACTTCTCGGGATGGTTAGCTTTGCAGTTGGTTCCGGAAGCAAGAGTAGAGATGAACTTAGAGGAGCATGACTTGCAGCTACTTCAGGATCTGAGCAGAAGAGACAGAAGGCCTAAAGTTGCTAAAGCAACTTCTAGGTTGATCATCAAAGATTCGGGAGAGAAGTTTGCTGAGATATCAATTCCGGCGGAAGGAAAGATAGAAGAGGAGCTCACGGCAGAAGATGTGACGGTGACCAAAATACCACTCGGTCAAGCTACCACTGAAGGATTGAAGCAGGACACGCAAACGTTGCTGGATGCTTTGTTCCTTAGGCTTGACAGTGAAAAGGCGGAGAAAGAAGAGCTGCAGAAGCAAATATCTCAATTATGTGAGATCATAGCCAAGGTTGCTAAACCTTCCATTCAGCCCATTTCAGAGCAGGTGAGTGATCATCTTATGCAGGAAATGGAAGATGCAAGCAATCAAGTAAAGGCTATTGACGAATGGAAGGATCTGATTATTCGTCAAGCTTCTGTGCAACTTGGGGAAGTGCCAGCCCGCCTAAAGGTTATGAAAGATGCAGCAAATCAACTAAAGCAACTGATGGAAAGCATAGAAGGCATGAATACAGTTGCAGAGAGTAACCTGAGTATTTTGGCCGAGATCAACAAGCTGCCGGGAGATGTATTGGTTGCAGAACAAATTGTACCGGATGGATCAGTCGAGAAGGGGAAGCAGCTAGAGTTTGCAGTATCTTTCCGTTTGGAGATCTGCAGAGTTTTGCTGAAAAGGATGCAGGCGCTTGAGAGTAGAACATCAGATTTACCAGACAGTATCATTTCTTTCACTGAGGAAAGAGTGGATGGAGGTGTTACTTCATACGTGCGGATTGTTTCTAACGAGGTGCATGATTCCCTGGAAGGTTCTCTTCTGATGGTGCAAAAGAGAATTGATAAAGCTACCAAGCCTTTCACGATGAATTCTATCAGTAGATTGGTGGCGCTGCAGGCAGACATTGCGAGATTTGGGCCAAGTTTGGAAGAGGTGGAAGCATGCAGCAAAGTGTTGAATGAAGGGTTGCTGCAGTTCAGGACAGAGAAGGAAGCAGTGGCTAAAACAGATGGAAGGATGCTGAATTATATGTTCGACAAGTATATCAGATATCAGAACAAGAAGAAGATGTAAACATTACAGCTGGCATGACTTCTTCTATTCTTTCTTCTTCTATTTTCTATGTTCCCGGATGAAATTGTAAAACTTCTAAGTTATTGGTTTTGCAACCATTACTTGAAGTCATGTGGAACCATTCTATTAGTTAAGTGATACATGTGTCACTTAAGAAGAAGTTAGTTGAGGATGATTGCCAAATGTCATCTTTACTTGTTGTTCATACTTTAGTTCAGTTTGAGTCTTCTATTTGTACTTTCCCTCCTACATTCTATAAGTAGGAGAAGAACCTCCGGGTTAATGATCAATCAGAATTTGTAAGAAGCAATCTTGTGTTCTAGACTTTGTGCTGAACCCCTGAGAGCCACTTGTTGCAGAGGAATACAAAGAAGCAGGTTTCCGGAGAACTTTGTGTCACGGCGTACTGTGTTTCTTGCTTTTAAATCTTAGATCTTTTAAGTAAACTTTGTGTTATTTTAGATCTGGATCTAGAGCTGCCTTTGCTTTATAATTCTGTGTGTTCAAATCTATTAAGTTTCTTCTATGTGCATGCAATTAGCTCTGCTATCTACTAATTGGGATGCACATCTTCCTTACTTCTTCTCTGTAATACCTTTACTTTCTTCTTCTATAATTTTCCTTTCTTAAACAGCTGCTTACTTGCTGCAGAACTTCTTAGTTATGGTTCATGAACTAAGTGGTTAAAGTAAAACCCCCTGATAGATAATAACACATTTATATTGACAAATCTGACACGGGAGCCTCACCGGTTAAATGAGGGAGATTTATCTCATGACTGCCTAGGTTTGATGCTATGCAGAAAATCTAGCCAACAGGCAGCCCATACTGGTATATAACCCTCAGCATTCTATTTCTAATAATTGTCCATCTTATTCGTGGCAATTAATTAATTGTAAACATGTTTATTCACCCAAACAAGGGTTTGATGCTGCTGGCAGATTAAATCGATTTATTTTATCTTATTTATAGCGTGCATTGATTCAGTTGTCTTTGGCTAGGGCACTTCTTGCTTTGACTTTCCATTCATCCATGGCACTAAAAATAGGCAGAAAAACTATTAATAAAATACCTTTAAAAGCAGGTTTAATGCCCAAATGGGTCGCACTTTCTGAGACATGGCTGATTTCTAAAAATAAGGAGTCAATTTTCAAAATGGGATTAATTACTCTGCATTGCAGCTCCAAAAATCTCTTCTTTCACTTAAGTTTTTTGACCTCCATAATGGTTTTTACCCTGCAAGGAAGGTCCTATGAAATTCCGCCTGCCTGTATGCCAAAATTCCATTATTAAATCAAAACATTTCCCAAAAAGTGTGACTTACATTAAAATTAGCCTCTTTTGATAAAGTGCCAACCCATGAGTGAATAAATTCTTTAGTGGGAACAGTTAACTATGCCAGGCAAGCAGAGAATTCCCATCGGTGCTTTAAGTGATTTTCTTTATTTTATAATGTCAAATTTCATCCTGCAAGGCAAGTAAGAAATTCCACTCTTGTCTGGCCATCCTATATTTTCCCATCTATTAGCTTAAGTGACTTTTCACTTCATGGGAAAAAGTACTTGATGCAAAGCAGGGCAAGAAATATGCCGCCTGCTTGCCACTACTAAAAATCTCCTTGCAGCTTACACTCAATTCCAGTTAAATGCGAGTTGCCTGGGATCTTGCTTTTTTGGTGCATGACTCACATCTTTTTTGGTCAAAAGCTTACATTTTGAGGCTGATTCCTTTTGGTGTTGCGTAAGTAGATGATTCCAGATGCTTCAAGAAATTAATCAGACTATATTGGACAAGGAATAGACCTAGGAAGGTGATAATTTCACAGAGAAAACTGGAGAAAAACAAAAGTACAAATAAAAACGAAAAACGTTGCCAGAAGTTGCAGACAATGCCACTGAATTCATTTATCTGGTGAATATTGAAATGAGTGAATACTGGCATTCAATAGTTCAACATGATGCAACCGGAGCAAATTTACTTCAAACGGGGCATTATTTATTCAATAAATAATTAAATAAAAATCTTCCCACAGAAAAAACTTGGCAGAGGGATAATGTTTGGGCGTCTACATATTTGTCGAAATTGGCTCATATGATTCCCTGGGAATTTCCTGACATAATACAGACATCTACTTAGCAATAAAAACATGTCAAAAAGTCCCGTTATTTTAAAAGAACGAATGCTTTTTTTCAATTGGGTAGTCTCAGATTTCAGGGACATGAAATCTAGGGACACCAATTTACCTTAAAGAATAATCTAAGTACCCAGTTGGTCGAAATAAATCACACTAGCTTTTGATGTACCATACAGTGAATAAACATCAATAAGAAGTCGTCAAAACTAGGAATGAAAGACACCAACAAGTCGATTTGCAAATGCACATGAAAAATTCTTCTTCTTGAATATCAAAACCAGCTCAATAAAACCTCCCACGCAAACATTGAGAGAAAATATCAGGATGTTGGCATACAACCCAACTCCAAACATGAAGTTTCAAATTAATTTCATCATAGCATGAGTCTAATTAATGATCCCAAGCATGTCCTTTTATAGGAACAAGGAGCACAAAATTTTAAGTCCCTAGAAGAGAGAAATCATTAAATAAAAAAAGTTTATCCTCCCTAGGTGAAAGGAAAGTATGGCTTTTCTAAGGGTGTTTTTAACATTTTCCAAAAATGAAATGTTATTTAATTAACTCCATTTTTAATTTTGTCATTTTAGGAACCTTAAATTCCATGATTGAGAAATAATTATTACTTTATCAATGTCAAATGATAAAAATCACTCGTTAGGCAATACTATTTCAATTATTTAATATAATTGTTCCCTTTGCAACATCCCAAAAGCCCACGGGGAAACTGTAGGCTCAGGGTCTTTCAAAATGGGGACATTACAGTCCTCCCTTCCCAAGATTGTTTTCTCTTAAGCAATAGCAAGCTCATGTATCCAGGTCCCAAATTGTAGCTTTCAAAAAACCGGGCTCCCATGCCACTCAAATGGTGAAGCTAGCATTTGTAATAACGTGGAGTGTTTCTTTCTCCTAAAAATTAGGAGTTCTTTCGCTTGAATTCTATCTTTCAAATCTGCAAAGGAAGCAATTTCAAGTTAGAAAAATAGGAGTTGAAGAACACCCTTTCAAGGTGCCTCCAATGGTGTGCAAGAATCCTCCTTATATGGGCTGCCCCCAAACTCTGTCATGTGGCCCATCCTACTGCCGTAGTTTTCAAAAATCAGAATTGGAGTATGCTGGTTTGTACCCCCAATAGTCACATTCTGAAGCCAAAATCAAAGGACCATCATTTTCATGTCATTGAATTCATGTGAAAAATTCTGAATTATGGAGGTGATATCATCCTTAGAAATTAGAGGACAGGGTGAACTATCAATATTTCAAAATTCTTTTCCCCTCATGAATCTGAGCAACAATCTAGTGAATGCAATAGGCCCCCATGCCCAACTGAAATTTCACTTTCCATAATATCAATCTGACAATCATCCATATGCACAACTGGATGATGAGACTCTTACCATGCCATGTGAAGCCCATGTGTTCCATTCTTCATCCTTTGATAAGTGTGAGAGTACAATGGAGAAATGTCCCTTATTTCCATACTTGATGGCTCTACAAGCCATAAAAAGACTGCTGAAATATATTGCAGCATGTAAGCAAAAGTCAGGTCCTTGACCTCAACATAGAAATCCCAACTCACCCTAAGTTCCAGGCCAACACTTTTGGACTCACATTACCCCAAATACATTGTTCCCATGAAGACACACACTGAAACTCATTCATTTTGCATGATATAGAGCTGATCCAAAGTGAATTTCAATGACAGTGAATTGGGGACATACCAAGCATCTCAATATCATAGCTGGATAAACAACATGTTCATCCCTTTTTACCAGCATGTCAGCAGCAAGAAAATTCAACACTATTTTTATCTTCCTCTTTGTTGACACTCAATGTAACTCACAATGTTGAATGGTCAAAAAGAGAACCAGTACAACATGTTCCAATGACGCCTCAAACAGAAAATTATCATACCATGTGACTAAAGGCCCTTTTGAAGACATGTTAACATATCCCCAAACAATATAAAAATGTGCATGTTGTAGCAGTGTACCTGTCCACGGAAACATTAAGCATAGAACATCACATTTATTTTCTTTGGATTCTTGGTTGCAAACTCAAATTTGAGTAGACTATGCTCATGGTCTTCCTTGTTATGATTCCAACAACCAAAAACTGAAGTTTTCAACATGATATAAAATCAATAGAATGTCATCTCAATCACCTTCTGAGCACATGTAAATATAAACAATTTGTTACTTCTCCATCCCAAGTTGATAGCATGTGCATGATTATACCGCCTTATCTCTATCTCATTCACATAATGAAAAGGAAATTTTCAGAAATGCAAGGAAACTCATACCATTTATTGTGCCATGATTCTAATACCTTCATACTCCTTGAGAAATTTTGAACCCAAACATCTCTTATTACCTTGACATTATGCAACCTTCCTTATACCTTAGTGTGAGGCTTTCTTAAGCTTCACCCTTTGGGTGGATGAAGTCATATTTTTGCTCTCTAATGACTGTTAGTTATAGGCAATGTTGGCTAGATTTTCTGCACAGCTAAAAACCTAGGCAGTCATGAGATAAATCTCCCTCATTTACCGGTGAGGCTCCCGTGTAAGATCTTATCAATTATATTTCCTAATATTTATTTGTTGGTTTTACTTTAATTGCGTAGCTCATGAACCATAGCTAGGCAATTTTGCAGCAAGTAAGCAGCTGTAAGAAATGTATAAATGCAGAAGAGGGAAATAATTGAATGTGAGCAAAAAGAAAGAAGATGTGCAACCTAACCAATAGTTGACAGAGTTGGTCACATGCACATAGATGAAACAAATAGATCTTGAAATGCAGAATTCAACGCAAAGGAAAGTTTCATATCCAGATCTAAGATAACACAAAGTTTATGCAAAGATCTAAAAAGAAATAAGAAACAAATGCACCGTTGACACAAAGTTCTCCGGAAATTTGTCTCCTCTCTATTCCTTATCTTTCAAAAAGATATCAAGGGTTTCAACTCAAAGTCTGGAACACAAGAATGTTGATTACAAATTTTGATCCTTTAACCCGTAGGTTCTTCCTCTATTTATAGTGTATCGAGGGCAATTACAAATAGGAAGCTTTTAATGAATTCCCGCATGCGGAAGCTATAGAAAAAGGAAACAACTGACAATCTTCCTCCTAGAATTCCTCTTTGCATGACATGCATCTTTTATAACTGAAAATAGAACCTTCTATTTTGCATGTCTGCCACCTATTTCCAAGTAATTGACTTCTTCAAGTAACGACTTTTAAACCATTCACTTAAGTTTTATAATTTAATTGATTGCTCAATTACTTTGTCGAAGAAAATAAGAGAAAAAAAAAATAAAAAATTAAAAGAAAGCTGCAATACTTTCAGTCTTGTTCTTTTTCCATATTCTACATGCGGTTGACTTTTTTTGCCTTTGATTCTCACCAAACTGGATCTGGAAGCTATGCATGACTGTGATTTGCTTGCGGGTATTGCCTTTGACCTGTCTTCCCCTTTTATCCTTGAAGCTTTTGCAATTCTTCTTCAGTACATGCAAAGTAAATTCAATGAAGGCTTCAACTAGAAGATTGGGAGCACATGCACAAGATCCTGGAAGGGATTTTCCATGCATTGACTTCTACACGGGCTGCATTAGAAACAAGAGGATGAATTTTTGCCGAAAGCCTTTACAATTATGAGATTTGGATCTGTCAATTAAATCGGTGAAATGTTCAAGGCCTATGTCTGTATCATTGACTTCAGCGAATCTGGAAGCTATGCATGATTCAACTAATCATTCTTTTTCATCATGCTTCAACATGGCTGGAACAATCTTTGTCTGAGCTCTTTTTCTTTTAATTATGCCAGAATCTCTTGCAATTGAATCAATTTGTGCAGATCTGACAATTTCTTCAGATTTGAAAGATATATTCAATGTACCTGACATTGATTTGAGCACTTGTGATGAATACCTGCAATTTATTCAGACAAAGATGGAGTCCATGGCATGAATACTTGATTTGTATCACCAAAATCTGCATATAAAGTCTGCTGCCCTAAAATTTGAGGTTTTGCTTGCATGCAAAGCAAGCAAAAATATTATTTAATTCACCTGGGCACATATACCAACATGCAGATGTTCAGAATGACAAAAATTAGGCTATTCCAACCCTAGGCGCCAAAACTGGAAGCTTCCCGGCAGTGGAAAATAAGCTTTAATGCAAAATCCTCCTTTTGGCGCCAAAACCTGTCTGGGCTGCAATCCTCATAAAAAAGAATTAATTGTTTCTTCATTATGGCAGTCCATGCTTATATAACCCTCAACATTCTATTTCTAATAATTGTCCCTTCCTATTTCTGGCAATTTAATTAATAAATAATCATGTTTATTCACCCAAATTGGGCACCCAATTATGCATGTTGCCGGTTGCTTTTAAATAAATTTATTTTATTTATTTTTAGCATGCATCCTTGACTTCTCTTTAGCTCATCCTTTTGCATTGACTTTCCTTCTATTTATGGCGCCAAAATTGGGTGAATAAACCATTAATAAATATTATTAAATCATTGTTATTCACCCAAGATGGGTCGCACTTTTTGGCAAGGGTAATTTCCTAAAAATAAGAAGTCAACTTTGATGGGAATTTCTACCCTGCATTGCAGCTCCAAAAATTCCCTTTCCACTTAAGTGATTTGACTTTCATAATGAAATTTTTACCCTGCAAGTTGCAGGTAAGAAATTTCCTACTGGTGCTTTAAGTGATTTTTCTTTTATAATGAAAATTTTTACCCTGCAAGGCAGGTCAAGAAATTCTCGCCTGCCTGCCACCTCTAATATTCCCATTGCAGCTTAAGTGACTTTAACTTCATGGAAAAAAGTACCCTGCAAGGCAGGTAAGAAATTCCCACCTGCCACTACCAAAATTCTCATTGCAGCTTAAGTGGCTTTGACTTCATAGAAAATAGTACCCTGCAAGGCAGGTAAGAAATTCCCACCTGCTTGCCACTACCATTCCCATTGCAGCTTAGATCTATTTATTCCAAAAAGTGCGACTTGCCTAGGAGAGGCTTTTTGTGCTTGACTTCATCTTTTTTGATCAGAAGTTTGCTTTCTGAGGTCTAATTCCTTCTGGTGCAGCGGCCGTAAATGATCTCCAGATGTTCCAAGCAATTAAACAGACTATACAAGACAAAGAACGTACCCAGGGGAATTAAACAGAAAGACAACGGGGAAAACCGGAGAAAAACGCAAAAGAAATAAATAAAAAACGAAAAACGTTGCCAGAAGTCACAGACAAAGCTCTGAATTCATTCCTGGTGAAAACCCTATTGAGATGTGTGAATACTGGCATGCAAAACTTCAACAGGATTCAAAACAGAGCACAATTTACTTCAAACGGGGCATTATTTATTTAATAAATAATTAAATAAAAAAAATTCCCGCAGACAAAACTTGGCGAGGGATAAAATGAGTTTCGACATCTGGTTATTTGTCGAAATTGGCTCATATGATTCACTAGGAATATATTAATGTAATAGAGACATATTCTGGCAATAAAAACACAAAAAAGACCCGCTATTTTAAAAAGAACGAAATTTTTTTCAAATTGGGGTAGTCCCAGATTTCAGGGTGAAAGCTGGGGACACCAAGCATGCACTATGTTACGACTGCTCAAGGATCTTCAAAAAACACTTGTGCAACTTACTCATGAAAAGTGCTACAATCCTCCTCACTTAGTATGCATCCCCTCGTTCTTCCATAATCATTCATCATATCCCTTGTTGTCCCATTACTGATATCTAGTGAAAAATCCTCATAAATGGTTACTTCATGGCAGCCTTTATTTTGCTGGTCCATGCAAGCTATGCAAATAGACCTGACTGTCATTTGATGGGGCAAGCGTTGTATTTGAGTGCTCTCATGATGATTTGTTTCCCTTTATGTTGGAAACTCAACTCCATAGCTTGCAAATATTGGGTGACCTCTTCAATCAGTGAATCCATAGCTTGCTTATTTTCATACCAATGCACAACATTGTCTATCCTTCAAGTCCTATTGACATTAGAAGTCTTATTTTTCAAAGTACTTGTATGACTAGATTTTCTGCAAAGCTGAAGAATGCTAGGCAGTCATGAAATACTTTTCCCTCATTGCTAGGAATAGTGAGGCTCACATGCTGTCAGATTTGTCAATCGAAACCTTCAAAATTATCACATATGCAAACCTCTTTACTGTTCACCATCCAGCTTCATGAACCAGGAAGTTATGTGTAGATCCACTATGCAAGCAAGTGGCCATGACCTTACACCCAAAGGATTGTACCTTCAAACATGAATGGATTAATAAAACACTTGGTGCTCCTGAAGAAATAAGGAAGATGTGCTACCCAATCAAATAGATCCACTAGATTTGGTTGCATGGCAAATAGAAGAAACCAATAGATATCAACACACAGAATTAGTATCATCATCCAGGCACCGTCAAATCTAGATGTACCTTACCACAGTTTCCAAGTACACCTATGACCCCAGTCCCCAAGGATCAAAATGCACCGTGAAAACATAAGTTTTTTCCTACGAAATATGCTCCTTTGTATTCCTTCGTTTCAAAGTCCATCTTTCAGTGGTTTCAGCATTCAACCTTTGGAACACAAGAATGGGCTGCTCACAAATTCTTGTTCCTTAACCCGATTTTTCATTCTCCTGACATTTTAGATTTTAGAAGGGAAAGTACAAATGGAGTAGTGTCTAAGTCTAATGATGTCTGAATGGCCTCATGCAAAGTTCCAGGCTTAAGAGCCTTGACATCTACCCCTCAATCTATCATGTAGTCCCTCTATAAAGAGCATCACCATCTGTCACTTAATTAATCCGGCATCTGTTGGAACCATCACTTAAAGCTATATGCTTTCAAATTCGTTGACTGTAAAGCATCACACATATCCACTCTAGGAACGTGAGCTAAACAGAAGAAAAATAGTAGTACAACTCCACATCCTTCCTTTCAACACCTGACAATCAACTTTTTGCTCTGATACTGAATTTTCTATAAGACCGTACATGTAGATTCAGCGATTTTCGGTTACCAAACCATGATTTAGCCAAAAATTCATCTATTACTGTCCTCAACTGTAGCAAAGCCTTCGTTCAATACCCTGAATACATGCCTACTACATCCTACATAGGCTTAAGCCCGTAAAATACGTGTCAAGCATCTGACTGAAGTGCCACCAGCTCTGACACTGATCGAATCCCACTACCATCAAAGGCTGGAAAGAGTCCATCAATTGTCCTGGTAGCACTGCTTCAGAAAAGATCCCTATTCTGGGAATTAGTGCACTTTGCTAGGCCTCCTATCCGTGTCTATGCCCTCTACGTTATCCCGACCTCTATGCACATTAGTGACCGCGATGACATTGTCTGGTAAAGATCATGTCATACACTCACAGTGCTGTGGTAAACTTCTCAGCACTCATTCGTACAGATCTACAAACGGATAACATTGTACAAAACTGGAAGTTGTTTCCACTTCCTCAAGTGATTTTCAACCTCTGGTACAATCATTTCTAGGCAATCAACACCTGGGCTGCATAGGCAGCCTATCCGTATGTTCATCCATAAGTACTCAGGTTACTCATCTGTAACTGTAGTGTGCCTATCTATCATGCTTGTCATGAGTTTGCCTCCTCTGACGGTGAGGAGATCCCCTCAGACTACCAACCTATGAAGGTGGGGCTACTGTGCCTCTCCGAGTTGTACAGAAGCTCGACAACATGATCATGGACTTTGTCCATCTCCTGCCATAGTCTGTAACCTGGTTGGCCTATCCATAGGCCATTTCCTGCATCCAGAATAAATCACTCATATGCTCCATGTGATTGAATCAACCGCTGACTGGAAGATTTAGCTACCATAGTCCTAAAAAGCTCTCTGTTACAACTAAGATACCTGCTTCTGAAGTTAAACTTTCACTACCAAGTTACTTTGTCAATTAATAAAAAATAGAACATCTGAAGTTAATAGTTTTAATGTCCACCGTAACTATTAATCCTTAAAATATAGCCTAAGCTTGACATATCAGTTAATAATATATAATCTGTATAAATATAATATAATATATATTGGAAGCAAACGAATCTTATGCTTCTTCCCTATCCAGGGCACACGAATAGGTTATAAAAAAAAATGAATTTATGCTCCTTACTCCTCAGGGATCAACCTATGAAGTTTCATTAGCAGCATACAAGAGCACATGAATAGGATATTTTCTGCAGCTCAAGCATACAGGAGTAGCTATAATGTCCCCTTTTCCCACCTAAGAGCTGATATTCTGGTCTTCTTGCCATTCCTGAAACCAACTGACAAAGTCAAGCATTCTGGGAAATTACTTCTCGAAGAATGAGAAGTTGACCTTGAGTGTACCACTATCTCGCGCATATGTTTCCTCTCCATCTAATATTGCTATAGTGTTGTGGCTGCCATCCTCTGTGTTTTCCAAAGACAAAGCTCTATAAAAGTCGGCCATTTGCTACTTCAATGTTTATTCAGGAAGAGGCGTTGAATGGAGTGGCTGATAAAAGAAGATTAGAGGTTGCCGGATTTGCTATCTAGGAGTTGGCGCAATTTCCTATTGATTGGAGTAACAGTAAGCTTGGAAGTTGCTTGTTCTAGCATTTGGAGAAGTCGAAAACCTAACTTTATGTGCCTTGCCATAGAAGTGATCAAAAACTCCTTCTGAATGAGACCTTAAGGGAAGAACGAAAACCCTTCTCCTTGGCCCTTCTGCTGATTGATTCTAGGAGCTTCCTCTTGAGAGAGTCTACTGTGTCGAAGTTTCCAGATTGTATTTGATTTATTAAGGGTGGATTGAGGCAGTATCCCTGGGTCAGGGTTTAGAGCATTTGGTGAGGTGGTTAACCAGAACATTTGGCACTCGATAATCTGGCAGCCCCCTAATATTCTCCTATAAGGCCAAAATCTGAAGTTTGGTGAATTTTGAGGGTATGTCTCATGTAACACTAGATTCATAATTTTCTAAGATGGCTGCAATTTCCAATTCATACTTAATTTCCAGCAGTGAGACACTTGTTGCGCTAGATAACTTGCTGCAATCTTTCTTTCTAACCTAGGTAGTCGCTGAGATAAACTTCATCCCTCAACCTTACCAGTGAAAGCTCGTGCGCGTACTCCTAGGAGATTGTCAATTAAAATGTGCTAGTATCTAAATGGGGGTTTTACTTTAACTATTCAACTGGGATGAACTCATAGCTCGTATAGCTCTGCAGCAAGTAAGCAACTGTTTCAATTCCTCGGAAATATTTATAGAATGCTCTGGCAACTATAATAAAACACAGAGATTGAGTATAGGGATAGACTTGTGCAACGTTTCGACTATAGGTCAATAGCATAACAACGAGTTGATTTGCTCATGCACCATAGAAGAAACCAATGGATATCAACACACATAATTATAAGCAAAGGCAACTCCAGATCTAAATCTAAAATGAACACAGTTGGTGACCCTAGAAGTATCTAAGATCCGCAAAGCTAGAAACAAGATACTGCTAATCCTGTGACACAAAGTTCTCCTCACGGAAATCTGCTCCTTTATCATTCCTGTTGGCCTTCAAGTGGCTATCAGGGGTTTCAACACAAAGTCTGGAACACAATGAATCCGTTATTTACAGAATTCTGATCATTTGAACACGTAGGTAATCTTCCTCTACTTATAGAATGTAGAGGGGCAGGTTAGCAAGTCGGAAGCTTTTAGTCGAAAATAGGGTCACATGTGGAAGTCAGAACAGGAAATAACTGGCAATCTCCCTCCTGGAGAAGATACCTCTTTGCATGACATGCATGATTTGCAACTGAAGATACGAACCTTCTATTTTGATATGTCTATAACGTATTTCCACAGTAGTCTAGAGCTTCTTCAAGTAATGACTTTTAAACCGATCACTTAATGATTTTTGACCAATTTATTATTGATCGCTACAATTATTGATTATCAGATGGAAATAAGATGAAAGAAGACAGAAATGAGCGAAAGCTGTGAGCGTTTGCTTCGTCCTTTTATCCTCCATATTATGCAATTTGCAGCGGATATCTTTTGCCTCTTGATTCTCACCAAACTAAATCAAGGAAGCAGTTCTCGGGATCTTGGAAGTGAGATCTGGATTCTGGATGTATCTGTTGTTTATTCTGCACCAAACTGCAATCTGGAAGCAGCTTAAGATTTGGAAGCGGCTGGATCTGGAAGCAAGTGACTGTGATTTGCTTGTGGGTATTGCTTTTGACATGTCTTCCCTCTAATCCTTGAAGCAATAATTGCAATTAACTGTGCGTACCAGTACATGCATCAGTGCAATGTTTTTCCCGTAGCATAACTCATAATTTTTATTTTTAATTGCATGATAAGCAATTAAAATATTCCGTGATGACCTCTAATAGCACTCCGGCTGGTGAATGGCAATGTTGGAACTCGAAGGCTTCAACTAAAAGATTGGGAGAACATGCACAAGGTCCTAGAAGGAAGTTCTTCCATGCACTAGACTTCTGTCACGGGCTACATTCGAAACAAAAGGATCTGAAGCCTTTGCAATCTATGGATCCAATGTTTGCAAACTTAGATTTGATGCATGACTCTGTTGCTGATCTTTCTCGTTCATCCCGCTTTGCCATGGCTAGTAGCGATCTTTGCCTATGGGCAATTCTTTTTCTTTTTATTCGACCGGAATTCTTCACAACTGGTGCAGATCTGGATAATTCTTCAGATCCGGAGGATATGTTCAATGTATTGGACATTGATTTAAGCTCACTTCCTCTTATAAGAGCACCTGTAATGAATTCCTGCAATTAATTCAGACAAAGATGGCAATCAGAACGTGAACACTGGATTTTAATTATAAAAATCTACATATATCAAGCCTGCTGCCCCAAAAGTTGATGTTTTGTTTGCTATGCAAAGCAAGCATGAATTTTACCAACTTTACCTGAGCACCTGTATCACTTATGCAGACAATTATTCAGACACAAATCAAGCTCCTTCAAACCTAGGCGCCAAATTTGGAAGCTTTCCAGCAGTAATTAAACCTTCTTTTCAGCACAATTCCTCTTCAAATGGGGCACACTTTTTGTCTGGGCTGCACTTCTTTGCTATTGAATTAATTAATTCATCCTTATGGCAGCCCATGCTTATATAACCCTCATCATTCTATAATTAATTATTGCCCCTCTTATTTCTGGCAATTAATTAATTAATTAATAAGCTCTTCTCTTCAAATGGGGTGCCTATTTTGTGTATGTTCATGGCTGCCATTAAATAAAATAAATTTATTTAATTTTAGCTCTCTACTTTCAGTTAACTTAAGCCTCACAGTATGCTTTGACCTCAGCCACTGAAAATAGGAATTAATTAAATCAAGTAATACTTTAAAAAGTATTGTTCCTCTCCCAAATGGGGCACACTTTTTGACATGAAGGGGCTACAGTAAATAAATAATATTTATTTAATTTTAGAACTTCTAATTCTAATTTCCTTTATCCACTTTACCCTTGTTGACTTTTTCACATACCTGGGCGCGCCAAATTTGGAGAAGAAATTAATTAATTTAATGCATTTAAAGCTGCCCTTCCTTCCCAAAAGGGGGTCCGCACTTTTTGGCATAAGCAATTTCTATTTTTAAAAAGCCAATTAACAATGGGATTATTCACCCTGCACCGCAGCTCCAAAAATCCCATGATCCACTTAAGTTGTTTGACTTTCATAATGGGATTTATTTACCTTGTAAGGCAGGTAATAAAATCCCATTCATGCCTTGAGTGATTTTTCTTTTATTTCACAATGGGAATTTTTACCCTGCAAGGCAGGTAAGAAATTCCCGCCTACCTGCTACCTCTGATTTTCCCATTGTGACTTAAGTGGCGTTGTTTTCATGGGAAAAAAGTACCTTGCTTGGCAGATACAAAAATCCCACCTTCCTATTGCTAAC
Source organism: Taxus chinensis (assembly GCA_019776745.2). NCBI lineage: Eukaryota > Viridiplantae > Streptophyta > Pinopsida > Cupressales > Taxaceae > Taxus > Taxus chinensis. The sequence continues at coordinate 740,846,729 of CM034152.1, read as the reverse complement.
AAAAATCTCATTGTAGCTTTAAAGTCTTCTTTTTCCAAAAATGCGACCTACCCAGAAGAAGTTTTTTCATGCACGACTTCGTCTTTCCAGAGAGAACCAGACCTCCCGTGGCAAATTCCTTTTGGCATAACATGCATAGGTGATCTCCAGATACTCCAGGCAAAGAATCAGACCAAACCGGCAAAGGAATTGATCCAAAGAAATTTCACAGAAAACGAAACAGGAAAACACCAAAAACACAAAACATTGCCAGAAGTCACAAATAAAGCCCAGAATTCATTCCTGGTTAAAACCCTACTAGTATATGGGAATATTGACATGTAAGATCACAATAGGGCTAAATCGGTGCACAATTTACCTCAACGGGGCTCAAAATAATTAAATACAAATTTCCCGCAGGCAAACCCCAGCGACAGAATAAAACAATTTTGGGCATCTGGGTATTTGTCGAAAATGGATTATATGGCTCCTTGGAAATATCTTGACACAATACAGGAACTTTCTGGCAATAAAAACACAAGAGTTCCATTGGGCAATGACAAGACTGAGAGTGTTCCAACTTTCTTCTAATTTCTTCCCCTCTTTCTTCTGCTTGCCCCGCACTTTCTCCGTACCAAATAATTGAGTAATCAATGCGGAGAGATTGTAAAACTAAAGAAATTGATTTAGAAGTCGTTACTTCAAGTTACTGGATGAAGAGAATTACTTGGAAATAAGTACAGACATGCATCACTTTGAATTATGTCCGTCATTTGCATGTCATGTGAAGAGAAATTCTAGGTTACAAAGATGGTTGAAGTAGTTACAACCGTTTATTAGCTTCCACACTTAGGCTAATTCATTAACATAATGCTAATAAATAAGTTCCCTCTATGCATTTTAAATAGAGTACAAATCCTATGGCTTAAAGGAATTTCCAATTTTGGCTAGAGACATACGTGAGGTTCTTGTCAGAGTTTGTGCTGCTCACCCTTCCATGTTATTTACCAAACAAGCTGGGGATATTGCCTTGAATGGATGTGTTTTACGGTGAAGAACTTAGCGTCTACAGTGCTATTGCTTCTTGGGGTGCACTTATGGTGGTTCTCTTTAGATAAACTGTGTTATTTGCAGATTTGGAGGGTTACAAATACTAATTATATTCCCCTTGTGCAAATAGATATCTTTGGAGAAGATTTACTTTACTTATTTAATTTGTGTATGAGATCTATTCTAAGAACTCTGTGGTTGAATCACACATCTTCCTTCCTATCCCAAACGTTCCATTTTTTCCCCCTAGTCTCAAGAATACTCCGTAACTGTCATACTACAGCTATAGAATTGCTTTGCTATGGTAACTTGAGCTATCTCCTCGATTAAGGCAATTAGACTGTCCACTGCAAATAGCTTATTAAGATTCATGTTTACTATATAGTTGAACATCTCCCAAGACTAATTGCCTCACCTGTATTTCATGATGTATTATTTTTCTCTGTGGACTACCTAGGTTTTTGGTTCTTTTATGTGGTGTTTGTAGATGCACCATCACTGTAGAAGATACCTAGAGAAGTAGATTCCACACATACCAAAGTATATGGGTTAATATTCACTACTTGGAAAATTATACAATTCAGTAATTTTCAATGTATAAAGTATAATTTTGAAAGGCCAGAAAAGGTGTGAGCTATAACCAAATAGCCTTCTACAAGGCTAACATTACGACTGTGAAAGTGTTTATTTGGATCTGAGATGATCTATCCGAATCATATCAGCCACAGTAATTTGCATAAATTAGAATACATATTCAGATGGGAAAGTAAGATAGCTCCCCATCAAGGTCACCACTGACTATGATGATCCCATTTTTCCACAAAAACTATAAAACGAGTATGTTAATATGGGTATTAACAGATGCTTCCGGCATAAGATATGTATTCAACAGTATAACATTATCAGTGTAATAGAGAACTATAATGTATTTGTGGACATTATCTATGACCATAGAACCATGGAACTGAGATGAGGGATGAATACTTGTCTTCTCTGTAGAAGCACCATGCAATGTTGGCCTCAGTCTATCCAGACCCTCTCTTATTTCATGTTTTTAGCAATTAGCAACATATTCTAGCATCTGCATTATGTAAACTCTAGTCAAGATCTGGTAGGAATGCGAGCATAATAGTACTACCAAAGCTACTTAATCCTTAAAGTCATATCATATTTAGAGCTGCCAGAAAGGATATTCTATAGGCAGTACAAATCAGGTCACCTGGATCTCTCCTCCTCAACCACTCAAGCCCCAAGCTCTAAGAACATTTTGAGTTCATTATGAATTATCTTGCAGATGGTGGAAATGGCATCATTCTGCCGAAAAGCCTGAGTATCTCACAGTGCAGTATGGTCACAGGCTTGAGGTTTCTATCTTGGCCAATTAAGGGTGCAAAGTCCCAAATCGTTGCGGGTTAATAATTATGATCATTATTCCTCGTGAGGGACTAAATATTGTCGAATCTTTAAAATCCCTCCAACAAGTTTTGAGACAGGTGTCATTTCATCTCTTTTGCATGCCCCATTTATTACAATGACGATCCTAGGGAGATACCATTGTCTTCATAGAAACTTCGTACATACTCATATTAATCCACTTTTTTCGATACACTGGACCGGAATAAAATATCATGGCCACTTTTTCTGATTTAGAGGTTGATCACCCTAACGATGCAGGTCCTTGTAAGGGGCTCCCGCATCAATATAAAAATAACGAGGCTGATCACCTCTGATGCTAATCAGCTCATCATGGAGGTTAGTGTGTATTAACTTATCCAAGTGCCCTTTAAATGATTGACGGATTCATAACAGGGGGGATAAGGACAGTGAGGCCCATGCATCATACTATGTGTACGAGTAAGGTTACTACTAGTAGGAATGACCCAACAATTTTAAGCTCACATTGTAAAATGGAAGTAAACTAGCATACACGTTCTCGACCACTTCCCAAGGTGCAGGGGCATGCATACCCTTCACAAGTTTCTTTACCACATTGGAGTTTCTTTGGCCTTGGATGTTAGGAGGGGTTCTATGGGGAAGTGCTTTTCTTCCTCCTAGGGATTCGCCTAACCTAGCTCCCTTAGCACTCTAACCTCCCCAATGAGCATTATCATGGAATCCTTACAAGACCTTGAATGATACTCACTTTCACAGTGATAGATGATGAACTATGGATGAAATATCCTTTGGCCAGGCCTTTGTGAATACATAACGAGGTAAAATAAAGGTACTAGCATCTAGTCTTTATGAATTTCATCATTCCATGCGTCTTTGAGGGGTATCAGTGCTCTCCCCCCCACATAGAACGCTATTTGTATTGTTACCTTAACTACATGAGTTGGGGCATTATAATGCTTACGAAATGCCTACCACCCCCATTTATGTTCCACGTGCAATATGTCCGCTATATTTAGTTAGTTTATTCTATAGTTTGAACATGCTCGTGATATTATTGGCATGCACCCAAGATACATCAATTGACTCAAAACAAGATAAAATACAAATGGTTACAATAAAAGTCAGCCGGCTGAATATTTGGCACAGCTTAAAAATCCGCATCGTAAAAACCACGGCTCAAAAATATAAATATTTATGCCAGTAAATACCACAGTTAAAAAATGCTATCAAATGAGTCTAGTAAAAAATACAGCTCAATGGGGAACAACCATGTTTTGTATTAGCATTTGAATACAAATAGCAGTATCATAATTGCATATCATGCAAATACCAACATCCAACTAGGATAAGTCATGCATGCATAGCAGCACCAGATGATGGTTATGGAAAATGGATCATCATTGGGAGGAATTGCATATCTGACTTCAAAAGCATCCTACAATTTCCTCGAATATTTATTTCCCTTTTCTAGTTAAATCTTTGACAAAATTAATTTGAATAAGTAATATGACTAGAATCTCTGAATCAATTGTTGAATGAAGCTACTTCAGGTTTACTTTCCTAGTATGTCATCTCTATAGGAAAACAGACTAAAAAATGATTGGTCTTCTTTATTACTCGTTCAACGAGTCTTAATACCCCTCATGCACAAACTAAATGCCATGGAAATTGTTTCAAACTGTTATAAGACGAAGCACAACTTCATAATCTTTGATATTTATGATGTATAGAAAAACTTGTCAACTTATACCACTAGGTGGTGAAACTAATTCTAAACATAACTTCTCATGGACCACTAGGCCGCACACCCAAGACTAGATTTAATTGTTGGCTAGATTTTCTGCACATCTGAAAACCTAGACAGTCATCAGATAAATCTCCCTCATTTATCGGTGAGGCTCCTGTGTAAGATTTTGTCAGTTATATTTTCTAATATCTATCTGTTGGTTTTACTTTAACCACGTAGCTCATGCACCATAGCTAGGCAGTTTTGCAACAAGTAAGCAGCTGTAAGAAATGTATATATGCAGAAGAGGGAAATAATTGAATGCGAGCAGAAAAGAAAGAAGATGTGCAACCTAACCAATAGTTGACAGAGTTGGTCACATGCACATAGACGAAACAAATAGATCTAGAAATGCAGAATTCAAAGCAAAGGAAAGTTTCAGATCCAGATCTAAGATAACACAAAGTTTATGCAAAGATCTAAAAAGAAATAAGAAACAAATGCACGTTGACACAAAGTTCTCCGGAAATCTGCCTCCTCTCTATTCCTTAGCTTTCAGAAAGATATCAAGGATTTCAGCTCAAAGTCTGGAACACAAGAATGTTGATTATAACTTATGATCCTTTAACCCGTAGGTTCTTCCTCTATTTATAGTGTATAGAGGACAATTACAAATAGGAAGCTTTTTTAATGAATTGCCACATGTTGAAGTTATGAAAAAGGGAAGCAACTGACAATCTTCCTCCTGGAATTCCTCTTTGCATGACATGCATAATTTATAACTGAAAATAGAACCTTCTATTTTGCATGTCTACCACCTATTTCCAAGTAATTGACTTCTTCCAGTAACTTGAAGTAACGGCTTTTAAACCAATCACTTAAGTTTTATAATTTAATTGATTACTCAATTACTTTGTCAAATAAAATAAGAGAGAAAAGAAAGAGAAGAAATTAGAAGAAAGTTGCTACACTCCCAGTCTTGTTCATTTTCCATATTCTGCATGCGGTTGACTCTTTTGCCTTTGATTCTCGCCAAACTAGATCTGGAAGCAGCTAAATGTGATTTTGCTTACGGGTGTTGCCTCTGACATGTCTTCCCTCTTATCCTTGAAGCTTTTGTAGTTCTTCTCCAATACGTGCACCAGTGCAATGTTTGCCATAAACAATTCAGACAAAACTCGTCATCTTTTATTTTTAATTGCATATGAGCAATTTTAAATTCTGGAAAGCACTGTGGGTGAATGCAAATACAAGTAAATTCAATGAAGGCTTCAACTGTGGAAGATTGGGATCACATGCACAAGATCCTGGGACGAATTTTCCATGCACTGACTTCCACACGGGCTGCGCTAGAAATAAGAGGATGAAATTTTGTCGGCAACCTCTGCAATTATGAGATCTAGATCTGTCAATTAATCAGTGATAGGTTCAGGGCCTATGTCTGTATCATTGAATTCAGCAAATCTGGAAGCTATGCATGATTCAGTTGATCCTTCTCTTTCATCATGCTTCAACATGGCTGGAACAATCTTTGTCTGAGCTCTTTTTCTTTTAATTCTGCCAAAATCCCTTGTAATTGGATCAATTTGTGCAGATCTGGCAATTTCTTCTGATTCGGAAGAGATATTCAATGTATTTGACATTGATTTGAACTTTCTTTCACTAATATGAGCACCTGTGATGAATACCTAGGCACTTATACCAACATGCAGACAATCAGAATAACAAAAATCAGGGTATTCCAACCCAATGCGCCAAAACTGGAAGCTTCCCCTGACAATGGAAAACACTCTTTAATGCAAAATCCTCCTTCCCTTGGCGCCAAAACCTGTCCGGGCTGCAAACTTCATCAAAAAGAATTAACTGCTTCTCAATTATGGCGTCCCTTGCTTATATAGCCATCTACATGCTATTTTTAATAATTGTCCTTTCCTATTTCTGGCAATTTAATTAATTAAAAGTCATGCCTCTTCATCCAATTTGGGCACCCAATTTTGCATGTTTCTGATTGTTTTTTAATGAATTTATTTTATTTATTTTTAGCATGCATCCTTGACTTCTCTTTAGCTCATCCACTTGCATTGACTTTCTTCCTATTTATGGCGCCAAACTCAGCTAGAAATACCATTAATAAATGTCATTAATCACAAGCATTAATGCCAAGGTGGGTCGCACTTTTTGGCAGGGGTATTTGTTAAAAATAGAAAGTCAAAGTGATGGGAATTTCCAACCTGCATTGCAGCTCCAAAAATCCCATCTTTCACTTAAGTGATTTGACTTTCATAATGGGAATTTTCACCCTACATTGCAAGTAAGAAATTCCTGTCGGTGCTTTAAAAAAGTGATTTTATTTTACAGTGGGAATTTTCATCCTGCATTGCAAGTAAAAAATTTCAGCCTACCTGCCACCTTCTGAAATTCCCATTGCAGCTTAAGTGATTTGACTTGATGGGAAAAAGTAACCTGCTAGGTAGGCAAGAAATTCCCGCATGCCTGCCACTGCCAAAATTCCCATTGGCAACTTAAAGTCTTCCTTCCAAAAAGTGTGACTTGCATGAAAAATAGCTCTTTTCCAAAAACGTGACTTGCATTATGACTTTTTCATTTAAAATTGAGTGAAAATTCGTCACTGAAGGCAGTGTGGAAATTGGACGCAGAAGGCAGCCTTGAAAATTGCAACTGACATAAAAACAACATTTATTTCCTTTTTTAGATTTTTGGTGAAGAAAACACAAGGAAAGAATAAAATTTGGCATTTTCAGAAAGGGTCTGGGAAGATGTAGCAGCAAAAACTTGCATGTGCCATAACTTTCATTCTGTGGCTCCGTTTTAGGTGTCGTTTTCTCTAAAAGTGCATATTTTCTCGAGCTCTACGCGTTGATGGTGATATTTTTCTTATTTTCATAGAATCCATTTTTGCACTCCTTTTGGACCAAACAACTTCTTGCAATCTTCTGAAAGAATCCTGAGCTCTGATCACCTGTAGACAGATTAGTAATTAAAAATACTGGATAGCTTTTCAAAATCCTAGGCCTAGGGAAAGATCTGGCAAGAAGAATGAATAGGCTACAAGAATTTCCGGAGAAAACAAACCAAAACACAGACAAAAAGAAATAAAACAAAACAAAAACAACTGCGGGCAATTGCTCGAAAAATTTCTCCATTTAGCTGATCTGCAAAAATTCTTCCCCCCGGGTGAATGTTCTGTGGTAATAATGATGGGGTGAAGTGCTTTATATAACCTAAATCCTCCAATTTTAGCTCAATCTATTTTTAAAAGAACTTTATTTATTTAATAAATAAATAAATAAAATTCTCTCAGACAAAACCTGGCGAAGGGATAGAGTGAGTTTTAGCATGTGGGTATTTGGCGGAATTTGGCATTTTATGACTCTCTGGGGTTACCTTAGAGCAATGCAAACAACTACAGGCAAAACAAACACAAAACAACCCATTACTTTGAAAAGAACAAATTTTTTTAAAAGGGGTAGTCCCAGATTTCAGGGTGGAAATCTCAGGGACACCATTAATCATCAAGGGCTACATCAATAATAAAAAATCTTTAAGGAGAGGTCTCGAAACTGAATTACTACAACAAAGCACCTTTGTTTGAGGGAGAGTGAGTGGGAGGAATCTTTTGAAGGGGGGAAGTGTGTAGTCAATTGCCTTCCAAAAATTGCATCAGAATTGTCGATAGTTATGTATTCCTATGTGGCTAGAATACATGAGTAGGTTTTCACAAATGTGTAGAAGTTGAAAAAGATGAACAAGTCTCTTTGCAGGAATTTACTTCTACCATCCAGAAATTGCAAGAGAAATTCTTTTATGACCCAAGACTATAAGATGAAAAATAAGGCTTGTATGCTTGAGTTGGCCTAATGGTGAAGAATTTGTCCTATTGAAAAGGAGATCACAAGTTCAAATCCTATAGGGGGAAGGGTATATATAGATTGTATTTGAAGCACAATTAGGTGCCTCCTACATATTGGGAGATGGTGGGTCCCATATGCTATGAGCTACCTTGTAGACCCAAAATAAGGTAGCCGACATCGTGGACCTTAAAAGGACCTTTCCTTTCCTTTCCATTATAAATAAGAAAGAGTAATTATATTCATGTTCAAAAATGACCAGAGCAGGGCAATGGGAATCAAAAGCGTGACAAGTTATAGAAGCAAATCAGTAGTTCTAAAATGATTGCAACAACTAAAAGTCCCAAACTAATACTTGAATTGGACCTAATACAGGAGTGTCAACTCAAATTTGTAAACCCTAGAACAATCGGTATGGACAAAGCCATATAATACAAATAATCTTGTGACAAAAAAAAACATTTACAAGAACAAAGTGTTACAAGAAAACAAGGCTCTAGTTTGCATTAGAGTTAAGTGTAAAAGAGCGATGAGTATCCTTCTCAATTACACAAAAGGGCCCATATAAAGATTGATTATATCCTCAGGAGAATGGCTTGGGATAATATTTTCTCCAACAATACATCAAATGCCTACATTTAAGGAGGATCTGTTGTGAAACCAATAAGCAACCCGTGGCCTTAAAATGGAATTATCATATCTTAATAAATTTAGGATAAAAGATGAAAAGTTATAGATAGGATCATAGGACCACAAAATAAGAATAGCACCCAAGATCTTTCCCGCAACATAATAGGCCCTATACCCAATTGACAAGGAAGATGGATGGGGTATTCATGGCTGAAATTAGTTGTATTCCCATAGAACTTAGTTGTAAGACCATGGCATCATAATTTGACTGAATTATGCTGCAAACTCAATGAGGACCCGAACATTCTATGAAGGGTCCACAGGGAAGCCATTCCAAGTGGTATTTCCAGATAGATTTAGTAAACTGAGCTTAGTCAAAGTTGGAAATTATTATCATTGGTGGCACGATGGGGTCAATAATAACAAGGTTAGTACGCGTACATTAGCATGCTTCTAAATCTCTGCCCCTGTTTTTGGAATTCATGGCCACCACCTATGTTTCAATGCCCTTTCCCATTATTAGCCCTCTTTCACCAAGTTGTCCTAGTTGAAAAGCAATAAATAAAAAATAACCCATCTATGCACTCCATTGCTTTGACTATGTCCTAGAGTGAACCCCCGTGATTAATTGTTTCTATCAATTGGGTATATAATTAACTTTATAATGAAACTTTTAGAAAAAAGGAAACTTTTACTGAAATCAAAAGATAAGGGACGTTATAGATTAGTTTTAACTTCAGAGTAAAAACTGATTTAAGAACAATCTAACTTGAACTTTTGACATTGGAATATAAACCCAGTTTATAAACTTGATCAACATGCCACTTTTGGGGAAGAAATAAAATTGGCAAAAGGTTGAAAATGTCAAGGAACATGCCACTATTAATTTTTTTCCAAAGACAAGTTCAATTCTAAGAGATACTTCAAACAACAATTATACTTGCTAAAACCTCTTTGATCTGCTTCAATTTCATCCACAAGAACTTGGATTTGGCTCCTCCAAGAAAATGCAAGTGCTTTGAATTATGTCTAGCTTTTAATGATGATCCATATTGACAAGTGCCTGATTCCATTATTAATTTATTTCCACAGTAATTTGATTGTTGAATAGCTATATTTAATTAAACCAGTTAAATGTTACGTATGAACCACTAAATGCATAAATTACTTATGAACCAAATAAATGCATAAATTGAGAAGGAATTGTAAAGTAAAACACTAAAACAAAACTGAAATCTTTTATTAATAACTCGGGGTGAAATACATATCTAGAGAGCTTCTTCAAAGGTAATATTTCCAAGGCAAGCCTGCACCTGAACCACACTCAATTACAAAGATCAGATATGAACTTGTATCACAAACTAGCCCTGGCCAGGACACTGAGGAGTGTATTTTGTGCCTTCCCTTGGACCCATGTTGTGGACCCCATCTCGCTGCTCTTCAGAGTGTTACGGGTCTTCTACCCTTTACCTTGTTTCCATACAATTATTAATCCTTGTTCTCTCATAAAAAAAAGTCCATCCCATTTCGAATGTTTTAACCCTTTATATAGGGTTGATGAGTTAGTTAGCAACGGGTGCAACCTCTCATTAAATGTATTGGGTGTAATTTAATATTTGTTTAAATAAACTTTGTGCTCGAATAATATATAGCCACCGAATAATTCTTTGTCAATATTTTTTCACCTAAAGGTGATTTTTAATGATTCTTTTTAATTACTAACATCTTTTTCTTTTTTCACATGTAGGCTATGTTGCCGCATTTGAATTCGTGTTCAAATTCGCCGAGGATAAAATTCGTTAAAAATTCGCTATTAAAAAAATCAGCAATAAAATTCACGATTAAATTCGACTAAAAGAAATATAATTCCAAATTAAGTATTTAAAAAAATTATCATATATTAAAAAAATTATATTTTTAAACCTATAAAAATTAATATACATTAATAATGTTTTAATAAACTACAACACTTCATTAAATTTATAAGCATATAAAACATTAAATTTATTATAAGATAATTATTTTAGAATTTCCCTGAAATTATTAAAATAATAAGCTATAATAAATTAACTTATGAATTTTATAAAGTCCCGAAAATAAAGGTTTTATTAAAGTTATCAACATGTAACTTTATATAAAAAATAATAATATCAAAAGAAACATTAATAAGAAACATAAACCTATCGAACTTTTCCTTCACACCAGGACAGAGGTTCATTTTCACGCCATCACAAGTAGTTTTATTTGGAATTACTTGCAAGACTCTACAAATCCTTTGTCCACAAACGACGCATGTTTTCATCCACGTCTTACCTCGGGTTTATTTGCACCTCGGCACCTGTTTTCCAGCTTTTTGGGGGGCTTCACGACTTCACAAAAAATCTTCCCTGTTTCGCCATTCGACTCTAACGAACTTAATGGCGAATATTAGCATGTAGGTAATTTCTAATGTTCTTTTATTTTCCTAACATCCTTTTTCAAGATTTAGTCACATAACACTCTCCCCTTGAAATTTTAAATTGCTTCCCTCATAGTGTGAGGTGGATCTAAAACATATAGTACAAAAAAACAATTAGCTAAACAAATATGGTTATTGATTATGAATATATTCAGTTTTTTCCCATGTTGCACTATTAGCATAATAAAAAAGTCCATTTAACTCACTTCCTTAATTTCTCTATTTCTTAATTTCCTAGTTCTTTCTTCAATTATCTCTTCAGGTTCAATTATAAATTCACAACTAGTTTCTATATTTATATTTTTCAAACTAATCACGTGTTCTGGATTATACACATATTTTTTAAGTAAACAAACATGAAATACATTATGAATTCTGGATAGTTCAGGCGGTAAAACAAGTTTGTAGGCTAAATCTCCTACTTTTCTAGGATTTCAAAAGGTTCGCACAATCGAGGGGATAATTTTGTATACTTTCTAAAATTGCTTTAATTCTTTTGACATCTCTTGATTGGTTACTAATTTAAACCAAGTTTTTACTTCCAATCACTTCTTTAACAAAATATGTAAGTTTTTCTACTTCTTTGTCTTGAATTTGTTTAATTGTATAGATTGTGTTTTCTTAACTTTATCATGTGTCTCGAGATTTAGATATGCACGTGTTATTTCAACCTCATTGGAACTCGAAAATGTCCTCCCATGGTAGTTTTTAGGGAGCTATGATTAAGTTTTACTATGTTAGAGTGGTACTATGGTAAAGTGGTTTTACTATGGGTAGAGTGACACTGCTTATAGTTTTAGGGAGCTGCTGCTTTGAAACGTGACATTTTAATCGTAGAGTGGTGCCCATGGTTATAAGCAAATTCAACCGAGTGTAAATAATCTTCCCATGTCTCAGGTCATTCGGCAATATACATTCTTAGCATGTCCTCAATTATTATATTTATTCTTTCATTTTGACCATCTGATTGTAATGTCCCCATTCCTTCACCGAAGGCCTAAGGGCCATTTTTCAGTCTTAGCCTTGGTCATACCCAAGGGGCTAACGATGCGTTGGAGGCTATTGGGTATGGATGACTATTACCCCCTTGCTTATTTGTTATATTTTTCCGTTGGCATTAGTATTAAGAAACTTGGTGGGAATAATTGTTATGTTTTGTTCGTTGAGGGGGGCTCATGGTACTTTATTATTCTATTTCTTCGTTGGGGTCACTTAAGTCACTTTTAGTCCCACATGGAGCTCCCAACTTGGAAAAAGGTAATGAAAAGTTATAAAAGGAGGTTTGGGGGAGTGAAGAGGCTTCATTCTTACACTCACACATATTTTGGCATTGAGCAACTGTTGTTTGCATTCTTCTTGCTTGTGGAGTAAAATCCCACAGAACCCTAGCTTCAGTGGTGAGAGATCCACTCCTAGCTAGTAGGGCACTCTTCGGTGGTGAAAGATCCACCCTAGTTTGTTATTTTGGAGCTTATTCAAATATATTCAGGAAGATTTTACAGAGATTTTCAGGAAGGGTTTCAGAAGAGCCATTTTCAGTACCAGGGTGAGGAAATTTCAAGGGTTTGCATATCAGATTATTCCAGCATTTAAGGCAGAGTTTGGCGTAACTTTTGGAGGCATTTTGGTGGATTTCCAGCCCCTTCTATAGGGTGACGTCAGCCCTAGGGATTTGCAGCAAGTTTTTCTAGGGTTTCCAGTGTTCATTTTCAGATTTGGAGGTTGGGTTCATTTCTATATAATTTGTAGATGTTATTTCCAGAAAAATCAGATTTTTATCCATTGTATTCACATAGTTATGAATTTTTGAAGTTTTCCAAGATAGTTTAGGGCATTCTGAAAATTACTGGCAAAATATATTATTCAGAAAAATCCAAAAATATTTTCCTAGTCTTTGTTATCATATTAGCAAGTTCTTTATAAAATTTCGTGTGATTTGGACAAGTATTTTGCAAGTTATCTTATAAATTTCAGTTCGTTGCCCTAGTTGGTTTAATTCCAGAAAAAAACAGAATTTCATTTGCTGCAAATTTTTATATATTTTGTGGATTTTAAGTGATATCCCACAAGGGATATTTCAGTGGTATCAGAGTCGGATTTCCTCTAGCCTGTTGGGTGTGAATGAAAGTTTATTCCAGAGAAATACACTGCAAAAAGAAGGGCAGAAAATGGGTGACAATGATGAGTTGAACGAAGAGATGATGAAAAAATTATTTATCAATATGGTTAAACAACAAGAGACCACTAATCTTTATTTGAGCCAGCTCACCAAAATATTAGCGCAGGGAAGAGTTGAGAATCATGCGAAAAAGGAGAAAATAGTAATACGGGGCAGTCGGGTCAAAGAGGTGAAAATAGCAATTTAGGGCAGCACACTCCCCGTTCCCATAATACACATTCGAGCATGCATGAGCCCACATTTTTGAAAGATCCGGAAAATACACAAATGGGACAACAATCAGAAATTTTTGATGAGGAGACTTGTTGGCTGAAATATGAATCCTTGAGTGAAGGGTTTAAAGCTAACATGCCTTTTACCGAGTACTGCAAGATGAAGATCGGTAGTAGGCCCAAGAGGGATCACACTATGCAGGTTCCAGAGTTATAGAGGAGATTGGGGCAGATTTCTATTCCACACTTCGATGGGTCCAAGAAGTGTACAACACAATCCTAGATTCAGAAGTTGAAGACATACTTTGACTTGAATCCCATGCGCGAAGAGGATGCAATTAAGTTTGCGATCCTACACCTTGAGGGAGATGCACATGACTGGTGGCATCATGGTCTTATTACACAGGGGCACATGCATATTGGTACCTATGCGGAGTTCACACAGATGTTGATGAGCAGGTTTGATAGGAGGGATCCTGACAGGCATTTCAGAGAGTTGACTCATTTGAGACATACAAGTTCTTTAGACGTATACATTGCATACTTTCAAAGGTTGTTAGTCATGGTTCCTGATGTTTCAGAGATGAGATTGACTTCACTCTTCATAGTAGGGTTGACAGATGCACTAGCAAGACTTGTGAAGGCATTTGAGCCTTCGTCATTGCATGATGCTATTAGGAGAGCATGGGATTTGGAGTTATCTACTCCAAAGTCTAGGTTTCCACCTCGAGTTCAGTAGAGGGTACCTCCATCTAGACCAGATGGTTTTCAGCAGAAGGTATACCTTCCCTAGGAAGGATACGAACTAAGAAACCATTCATATCTCGAGAGGTTAGAGATGAGTTGAGGTGAAAGAAACTATGTTTCAATTTCTACACACCTTGGGCTCTAGGACATGATTGCATGGGGAAAGGAAAGGCCCAATTTATTGAGGTCTTTGAGGAGAGTGACGGTGACGGAGATGAGGAGCATGAGATTCAGGGATTGGATGATGAGGATGGAGATGCTTTGGGCAGTGCTAGTGTTGAACAGGAGAATGAGACTTTCCCTCAAGAGACTATTGCCACTTTGTCTAGTACCCTGAGGTACAAGGCATTTAGGGTCAGAGGAGTTCTGTAGGGTCAGTGAGTAGTGGTGCTCATCGACAGTGGGGCTACCCACAACTTTATTGATGCATCATTAGTGGAGAGACGGGGGTTGCAGATAGAGGATTTTGAGGGCTTCAACGTGGTTGTAGCCAACGGAGAGTCTATGAGGTGCACACAAAGTGAGTCCCACAACTGAGCATTACGATGGGTAACTATATAGTTACTGATGACTTTTATATTGTTGGTATCAGAGAGACCAACCTTGTATTGGGGGTACAGTGGCTCCACTCTCTTGGAGAGTTCCGGACTAACTTTCAGACTATGGAGCTGAAGTTTAGGTCCAAAGGGAGGAACATGATATTGAAGGGGATTATCTACAGGATGCACCCAGGGTGGTCATAGCCAAATGGATTGAGAAGATTTATAGGCACAACAGAGTGGATTGGGTAGTACAATGTTTAGTTATGACCAAGGAGTCAGAGGATGGATGACCAGAGTATCACGTAGATGTCCAGGGCTTATTAGACAAACATAGTGCAGTTTTTGGTGATATACCTCTAGGTGTGCCTCCAGACAAGGGATTTGAGCATGTGATTGAGCTTGAGGACAACAGACCTATGGTTACTACTCCTTACCTTCATCCCAAACAGTTTAAGGATGAGATCGAGAGGACTATACATGAGCTCATAGATATGGGGCATATTAGACCGAGTTCCAGTCCCTTTGCTTCTTCAGTAGTGTTGGTGAAGAAGAAGGATGGGACCATGCGGATGTGCATAGACTATTGTGCATTGAATAAGAAGACAATCAAGAATAAATATCCAGTGCCACGCATTGATGAGTTATTAGATGAGCTACAAGGGCAATCTATTTTTCAAAAATAGATTTGCGATCTGGATATCACCAGATCAAAGTCAGAGAGGAGGATGTGCATAAGACGGCTTTCAGATGTCATTATGGTCACTTTGAGTTTCTAGTGATGCCATTCATTTTGTCTAATGCACCAACCACTTTTCAGTCTTGTATGAACCATGTGTTCAACCGCCATTTGCGGAAGTTTGTATTGGTCTTCTTTGACGACATATTGGTCTACAACAGGACTTGGGAGGATCACATTAGGCACCTTGATGAGGTATTGGGTATATTAGAAGCTAACTCGCTATACGTGAAAAGCTTCTAAGTGTGAGTTTGGTATGATAGAATTATTGTATTTGGGATATGTGATTGGTGGAGGTGTAGTCAAGGTTGACAGGGAAAATATTCAGGATATTGGATTGGCCACTACGCTAGGACATTGACACAGTTGAGAGGGTTCTTGGGGCTATGCACATACTACAGGAGGTTTGTGAAGAACTTCTCTCGCTTGACTGCACACCATTGACAGATTTGACCAAGAAGGGGGCTTTTGCTTGGTCAGAATCAACACAACATACTTTTGATCACCTCAAGGGGGTGATGAGTTCATGTCTCTATTCTTGCATTGCTAGATTTCTCTTGTCCATTCATACTTGAGTGTGATGCATCAGGTGAGGGAATTTGATCAGTTCTTATGTAGGATATGACATCCCATTGCCTACGAGAGTTAGAAATTGAGCCCTGTAGAGAAGGGGTACTCAATTTATGACAAGGAGATGTTGGCCATTATGCATGCTTTGGCCAAATTTAGACAATACCTGGTGGGCAGCAAATTTGTGGTTTGTACGGATCACAACAGTTTGAGGTTCTTCCTAGGGCAGAAGGATCTCAACAACCGCCAGTAGAGATGGGTGAACAAGGTGCAAACATATGACTTCGACATAGAGTACACCAAAGGTAAGAATAATGTTGTTGCTGATGCATTATCTAGGAGGCCTCACCTTACCTCTATGCTTAGTTCTATGTCTGAGATTTCAGCAGATTGGAAGGCTCACATACTTGTTGAGTATTCCAAAAATCAGTTTGCATGTGAGATTATGGATGGCATCATACAAGATGATAGATACAGGGTCTTGGATGACCTCATATACTACAAGGATAGGATTTTCCTTGTACCAGAATCCAAGATGAAGGAGAAAATCCTTCGGGCAGTGCATGATACACCTCTAGTGGGACATCCTGGATATTTTAAGACCTACAGGTATATCAAGGAGAGATTTGCATGGAAAGCGACTGAAGGATGACGTCCTTAATCATATTAGAGAGTGTGTGGTTTTCCAGAAAACCAAAGCCGAGCATTCTTTCCCAGTAGGACTACTACAACCTCTTCATATTCCTTGAGCAAAAAGTGGGAGAGCATATCCATGGATTTTATCACAGGGCTTCCCTCAGTACATGGGCATGATTGCATATATGTGGTAGTTGATCGATTAACCAAGTATGCCCATTTATTTTCTATGCCTAAGGGGCATAAGGCACCACAGGTGGCTCAATTATTCTATACAGGTGTTTTTAGGCTTCATGGTTTGCCTAAAAATATTGTCAGTGACAGGGACAAGATCTTCATGAGCACCTTTTGGCAGGATATTTTCAGACTTGCAGGTATGGAGTTTACTCCTAGCACTAGCTACCATCCACATATTGATGGGCAGACAGAAATAGTTAATAAGTGGATAGAGGGCTATTTGTGTAGTTATGTGACAGGACATCAATGTGCATGGATTAGATGGCTACACATGGGTGAGTATTGCTACAATACCACCTACCAGATGAGCATTGGCATGACTCCTTTCTAGGAATTGTACGGTATGATGCTACGTCATTTGCAGATTTAGTATTATCAGATAGCCGAGCTCCCAAATCTCATGATTGGTTACAGGAGAAACTAGGACATTCTGAGAGCCCTCAAGGAGAACCTTCAAAAAGCACAAAATCAGTAGAAGGTCTATGCAGATAGGCAATATAGTAGAGAGGTATTTTGAAGGTGGGAGATCTAGTCTTCCTACATTTGCATCCTTACAGGAAATCCTCACTCAAGTAGAGCGGTGCCGAGAAGTTGAAACCGCGGTTCTATGGTCCATACAGGATAGCACGAAGAGTTGGGGAAATTGCATATGAGCTAGAGCTTCCTGAGCACAAGAAGATACATATGTTTTTCATGTTTTGTGCCTTAAAAGGGCACTAAGACAACATATTGTGCCTTCTACAGAGTTGCCACCATTGGACGATGAGGGGAAGCTGGTCTTGGAACCAAAATCTATCATTGAGGTGAGACAAAGGAAGCTCAGGAACAAGGTGATCACAAAGTACTTAGTGCGGTGGAGAGACTTGCCACTTGAGGATGCTACTTGGGAGGGAGAGAAGATTTTACAACATCCTAGTTTGCATTTTCTTGGGGACAAGCAAATTTCGGGAAGCGAGGACTGTAATGTGCTCATTCCTTCACCGAAGGTCTAAGGGCCATTTTTTAGTCTTAGCCTTGGTCATACCCAGGGGCTAACGACGTTGGAGGCTATTGGGTATGGATGACTGTTTACCCCCTTGCTTATTTGTTATATTTTTCCGTTGGCATTAGTATTAAGCAACTTGGTGGGAATAATTGTTATATTTTGTCGTTGAGGGGGGGCTCATGGTACTTTATTATTCTATTTCTTCGTTGGGGTCACTTAAGTCACTTTTAGTCCCACATGGAGCACCCAACTTGGAAAAAGGTAATGAAAAGTTATAAAAGGAAGTTTGGGGGAGAAAAGGATTCATTCTTACACTCACACATATTTTGGCATTGAGCAACTGTTGTTTGCATTCTTCTTGCTTGTGGAGTAAAATCCCACAGAACCCTAGCTTCGGTGGTGAGAGATCCACTCCTAGCTAGTAGGGCACTCTTCAACGGTGAAAGATCCACCCTAGTTTTAGGGCTATTTTGGTGAAAGATCCTATTCTAGTTTGCTATTTTGGATTATTCAAAAGATTTTACAAAGTTTTCAGGAAGGGTTTCAGAGGCCATTTTCAGTACCAGGTGAGAGGAAATTTCAAGGGTTTGCATATCAGATTATTCCCAGTATTTAAGGCAGAGTTTGGCGCAACTTTTGGAGGCATTTTGGTGGATTTTCAGCCCCTTCTATAGGGTGACGTCAGCCATAGGGATTTGCAGCAAGTTTTTCAAGGGTTTTCTAGAGTGCTCATTTTTTAGATCTGGATGTTGGGTTCATTTCTATATAAGTTGTAGATGTTATTTCCATAGAAATCAGATTTTTATCCATTGTATTCACATAGTTATGAATTTTTGAAGTTTTCCCAACAGTTAGGGCATTCTGAAACTTACTGGCACTCATATATTATTCAGAAAAATCCAAAACTATTTTTGTCTTTGTTTCCATCTTAGCAAGTTTTCTATAAAATTTCATGTGATTTGGACAAGTATTTTGCAAGTTACCTTAAAATTTCAGTTCGCTGCCCTAGTAGGTTTGATTCCAGAAAAAGTAGAATTTTATTTGCTGCAAATTGTTATATATTTTGTCGATTTTTAAGTGATATCCCACAAGAGATATTTCACTGATATAGGATGATAGGTAGTACTGAAACTTAAACTATTACCTAGTTCACCAAAAAAATAAAGTGAATCTACGGTTGCAATCGGATACCAAATTCTTGGCAACACCATATAAGTGAAAAACCTCTTTTACAAACATGCGAGCTATATTAGTTACAGAGGACTTGATTTTTAAAGGTAAGAAATGAGCCATCTTTGTCAACCTTTCGACTACAACTAGAATAGTGTCATGGCCTTTACATGTTCGTGGCAATCCTGTAATAAATTCCATATTCCCATTTCCAATTGGGTATGGACAATGGATGGAGTTGACTAGGTTGTTTGCAATGTTCTGCCTTAACCTTTTGGCAATTTAGGCATTGTTGTATGTATTTACAAATATCCTGTTTCATCTTGAGCCAAAATGATGTTTCTTGACTAAAAGGTAAGTCTTTTGAAAACCGAGGTGACCAGCTGTGGGTAATGTCATGAGAGTCTCTTAATATTTGTTGTTTTATCTTAGGTAAGTTAGGGATACATAATCGTCCCTTGTTATACAACAGTCCATTTGTGCCAAGGAAGTAAGAAGTGAGATGGTCATTTAAGTGTATATTAGAGGAGTTATTACATAGTCTTTCATAAAGATCGTGGAAGAAATCATCCATAGATAATTTAAATTTTATAGATTGTTCAAAGTGGCTTCGTTCAAGAGCTATAGCATTTGCATATATACGTCTTCTATTTAAGGCATTAGCCACTATATTTTTTTTACCTAAAACATATTGAATGTCAGAATCATATTCCATTAATAATTCTAGCCATCTTCTTTATTTCATATTTAGCAGGGGTTGGGTAAAAAAGTGTTGAATGTTTCAATGGTTTGTTTTCAGTATAAACTTATTTCCTAACACATAATGTCGTCATATCCTAAGTGCATGTACGATCCCAAGTAACTCCAAATCATGGGTTGGGTAATTTTTCTCAATTGGGAGTAACTTTCAAGATTCATAAGAGATCACTTTATCATCTTGCATAAGTACTTCACCTATACTTGACCCACAAGCATGAGTAATTAATATGAAATTCTTTGTAAAGTTAAGAATACTTAGAATATTAATAAGGGCTTCCTTTAATTTATTAAAGGTTTGGTCACACTCTATGGTCCACTTGAATGGTTTATCTTTTCTTGTTAAATCTATCAAAAGTGTAGTAGTTTTGGAATAATTTTTAATGAATTTGCAATAAAATCCCAATAAACGTAAGAAACTCCTAACTTCGTGAGCATCTTTGGGTATGGACCATTCCCAAATAACCTTTATTTTTGTGGGGTCTGGTAAAATAACTTCTTCTAATATAATGTGTCCCAGGTATGACACCTCTCATTCGAAAATTCACATTTGCTTAATTTTGAATATAGTTGATGTTTCCTTAGAGGTTCTAATACTAATTTAAGATACCATTCATGATCTTTCTCATTTTTAGAATATTTCAAGATGTCATCCAAAAATATAATTACAAACACATTTAGGTAGGGTTGAAACACATCATGTATTAGGGTCATAAAGGTTGCATGGGCGTTTGTTAATCCAAATAGCGTTACCACAAACTCATAATGTCCATATCATGTACTAAATGCACTTTTGGAAATATCAATTTCTTTGATGCATATTTGATGGTAACTTGATCGTAGATCGATTTTTGGAAAACACTTGGCAGCATTTAATTGGTCTAAGTTGTCTATTCTTGGTAAAGGGTATTTTTTCTTTATAGTGAGTTTATTTAGTTGGTGGTAATCAATGCATAACAGCATAGTAGCATCATTTTTCTTCACCAATAATACTAGAGCACCCCATGGAGAAACACTAGGTCATATTTTTTCTTGTTTAAACAATTCAGCTAATTGAGTTTTTAATTCTGCTAAATTGATTGGTGGTAAGGGGCTTTTGATACAAGTTCGGCTCCTGGGATTAGGTCTATAGCATGTTCTACTGCTCATTTAGGGGGTAGATAATTTATCTCATCAGGAAATACATCCATAAATTCTTATACGATAGTTTAATATTAATATATAACTTGAATTTATCACCTTATTGAGTTATCATAGCACAAAAAAGCTTGCAATGTTTCTTCACGCTACGTTTTAAATTGTATGGCTGAGATAGTTTTTAAGGTTATGGGTCACTTCTCCCCTTGTAAGACTTCAAATGTCCCTATTTGGTTCCCTTGAAGTGCTTGTTTATTCTTGCATCCGATATATGCATTATTCTTTTCTAACCATCCCATTCCTATGATAACATCATATTTTCCTAAGTTTAAGACATAAAAATGATCACTTGTTTTAAATTTAATTAAGTAGAAAGTTAAATCTTCACTAAGTGCACCAGTTTGTTTAACAATTCTGCCATCTACTTACTATGTGTTGATGGGTTCGATTGTTCTAGAATACAATTGAAGTTTAAAAACAATTTTGGGAGAAATAAAACTATGACTACTACCTGAATCTATCAAAAAATTAATATCTTGACCATTCATTTTTCCTTTAATTTCCACTAACGAATTTTTAACGTGTATTGTACATGTATCGACTACTGCATATATTTTCATGTTAGGTTGCGCATTTAGCTTATCTTCCTGATTACAAGATTGAAATTTTCCTTTCCATATTTTGGGACAATCTCAATTATAGTGGTTTTCTCAACAAGTCCAACACTTAGTTGTGGGAAAAAGTTTCCCCTGGTGATTGTGAGAATGATCATTTTTATGGAAGGTTGAGATATTACTTGTACGACATTGTGTAGTGTTATGATCAGATTGACTTTCGTTTTTCCTTCTATTAAAGGAACGGCGTATCTTATTTTGATCTTCCTCTCTCTTATCATGGAATTTTCTGAGCGTTTCAAATTGCTCTTCCATGTGTGCCACGTCCTCAACTGAATTTGGTTTTCCACAGCAAACATTGGCTTTGTATTCTACTTTTAACCTATTCACAAATCTTATTATTTTATCTCTCCCACTGATAAATGGTACGAAAAGATTCAAGCGTTCAAAATCTCATTTATACTCATTGACAGTATGCCATCTTTATTTTAATTCAAAAAATTAATTATGTCGCTCTTGAATAAAGTAATTGGAGAGATATTTCTGCTCAAATAATTCTTTGCATTTATCCCACTTAATGTTTTGGGTATTAAACTTATGTGTACTGACAGTGTACTGCCACCAGTTCAACACCATTGCTTTTAGTTGGAAACTATGAATGCAGGATCTTCCATAACTATTGTTTCCCTGTAAGTCGAAATAGCGTTCTAGGTTGGATAGCCATTGTTCTACTTCCTCTCTAGTACCTACTTCTCCACGGCACTCACGTAATTTAATTTTTCGTACAAAGTTTTCAATGTCTTTCTAATGTTTATCCTCATATGTATCAGAGGATTCAAATTCAATTTCGGGATTGCTAAAGAAATCTTCTGAAGTTTGTTCATCAATTTTATGTTTTCATTTTCTGGATTTTCTCCCTCTGTGTCCTTTTCTAGAATTGGTTTATTTTTATCTTGTCTTTCTTGTTTATGTTTTTTCTTTTTATCTCTTTGATTTTCAAATTTTCTTTTAAGTTTTTCTAATTCTAAGGTTAGATTTTGAACATCCCTTGCAGCACTTAATTTTGTTGTTCATACTCCTTATAGATTATTGAGTTGCCATGTCCTTCCAAATCCATGGTGGGAAAGTGGACCAGACCGGTCCACCTGTGGACATGAAGATATTGCATGAAAAGAAAATTCAATATTCACACTGGTATGATACTAACTTCCACTGCTAACGTAAACAGAACTTTATCTCCTACTTCCCATACGCTAGTAGATTTGCTTATTTATAGATATAATGTAAAAATGGAAAATTCTTAAGGACAAAATTTGATTATGGAGGTGTGCACTTTGGGTTATGGAGTTATGAATAATTTTGATATATATATGAATTCCATTTTCCTCAAATAATTCCATTGCTTTATTTGAAGAATAGTAATAAAGCCTAGAGCTAACAGAATGTAGATGGGTGGCTATTGAGTAAGTTATTTAGCTTTGAGATTAGAAGTGCATTTCTTAATTTTCTAATCTATTTAAATTTGTACTTATATATCTTTTTTAATTATTTACATATATGTTTTTCTGATGAGTAAATTTCTCTATTTTGCCATATGAGCTATTGACATGTCAATTTTTTTATTTATTTATTACAACCACTTCTATAGATATCCTATCAATGCCAAATGTGAACTACAAGTAATTAATGTTTATTTCCGTGATCATATAACCGCAGCTATGAGTGCCATGTGACCAATGCAAAAACCATTAACTAAGGAATTGGGTAATATTCTGTGCAAGAATTGAGGCATTAACATTGATATGGGAATGCCAAAATTAGAAGTTAAAATTTTGCTTGCCCTTGGGATTATCTTTTAGCAGCTATTTCTTTTGGCCACGCACAGCGCTTTTAAGTTTGTAAGCCTTTTCCTGTGCATTACGTGGCTATAGCTATGTTTACGGATTTTGCAAGTTCCTCTCCCACATCTGATATCTGTTAGTATTATAATGTTGCTTGTCATCAACGTGTTGGCTCAGGATGATCCTTGTTCAGATGTTGGGTAAGTGCGGTCTCAATGGAATTTTTCGGGTAAAGGAGGACAATTCATTCAACTGCACTTGTCTACCAGTATTCCAATTTGTGGGCAACAGTGACCAATCAAAGGGGTGACTTCCCAACATATCTCAGGAATTGCAATGCAAGAAGTGCAGAAATGCAGGAACTTGATAGAATAGATTGGGGGGAAATGCTTATGCAAACATGATAGACATGAATAAAACTGCATGCAAGCAGGCATGCATGGAAGATTGCTTTTGCATGGCAGTAATTTATGCTGATGTTAACGGCACAGAAAATTGCTGGAGGCAAGTGATGCCTCTCAGAAATGGCGGTGTAAGCGAGACTAAAACTGCTTTTGTCAAAGTATACACGACGTAAAAGCTTCATAGATTATTCTTAGCTTTCTGTAAGAGTGGGTTTTTTTTAAATGGCAAGGAGAAAAGAATTTTTACAGGCCAATTTGTATTACTGATTGGCCCACTGTTGCTCATATGCAATAGTTTATGATCTATAAATTGGAGATGGGCATACACTCAGGTTAAATTAAATTAACAGTTACTTATGAACTAAAAATAAAGGTGAATAGAAGTAACCGAACTACCAAAGTGATGCTTCAAGGATATTAAGATATCCGATTCAAATAGCTACAGTTCAAGAAGCAACTCACCTCTGTTCATGTCTCACCTACCGTTTTTGACAACCTTATACACCGATTAGATACATAGATCAGTCACAAGAATGAGGTAGAATAACAAAATTAAGCTTTACTTTTGAGAACTACAAATAAGTAATAAGATGGCATATTCACCTATATTGGTCACAGATTTGGTCAAAAGTACATTATTGAATAGAAGCTACTTTTTGATCATGTAATCAGTTTTTTCAGTAGTTTTGAGTCTTTGACAATTTCTGGCCCAGCCTTTTTTCTTACACATGGTTCTCATTTCTCAAAGATCAGCTTACATTCTTCTGTTTTACATCAGCCAAAGATAAGCTGCTTTCTTAGCAATTTTGTCATCAATCCTTCCCCAGGAGAGGATAGCCCTCTCATGACATGAAAGTGAATTTCAGAAAAGAAGACACTTTCTACAAGAATATTTAGGTATCTGTCTGTTAACTCCAGTGGATATTTTATGAACTCCAGATGCTTGATTACATTTTCTCTTTGGGTGAATTTTGAATTTGCATCTAGTTTGTTGTTTGCTGGTGTTAATGTTTTTCGAGATACATTGTAGGGGCTGTTTTCCTTACATGGGAGAATGTAGCAATACAAGCAAACCAAAATGTTGGACCAGTGTAAACATCAAACGCTTCTTTCCCTTTTAAGTAAACAAATTCATAATCTCAAAATATAACAAGGATATGATCTATGATTTCAAAAAAAAACATAAGCAGATAACTCTTCTGGTGTCCCTAGATTTCACCCTGAAATCTGGGACTACCCATTCGAAAAAAAATCATTCTTTTTAAAATAACGGGTCTTTTTGTGTTTTTATTGCTAGAAGATGTTTGTATTATGTTAGGATATTCACAGTGTATCATATGAGCCGATTTCGACAAAAACCGAGATGCCCAAACTCGTTTTATTCCTCCACCAAGTTTTATCTGCGGGAAATTTTTATTTAATTATTTATTAAATAAATAGTGCCCCATTTGAAGTAAATTGTGCTCCAGTTGAACCCTGTTGAAGCTTCGCATGCTAGTATTCACATATATCAATAGGGTTTTCATCATAAATGAATCTTGAGATTTGTCTGCAACTTCTGGCAACATTTTTCACTTTTATTTATTTCTTTTGCATTTTTCTTCGGTTTCTCTGTGAAATTCCTCTAGGTCAATTTTTTCGCCAATATAGTCTGTTTAATTGCCCGAAGCATCTGGAGCTTCTAACCAAAAATAATGAAGTCATGCACAAAAAGCCTCTCCCAGGCAAGTTGCACTTTTTGGGAATGGATAGGTTTAAGCTACAGTGGGATTTTTGGTAGCGGCAAGCAAGTGGGAATTTATTACCTACCTTGCAGGGTGAAAATTCCCATGAAGTCAAAGACACTTCAGTTGAGATGGGAAAATTAGAGGCGACAGGCAAGTGGGAATTTATTACCTGCCTTGCAGGGTAAAAATTCTCATTATAAAATAAAGAAAAATCACTCAAAGCACCGATGGGAATTTTCTACCTGCCTAGTAGGCTAACTTTTCCCATCATAATGTTTTATTCACCCAAACAAGTCGCACTTTTTCAAAGAAGACTAATTTTAATGCAAGTTGCACTTTTTGGAAAGTCACTTAAGCTGCAGTGGGAAAATTAGAAGTGGTAGACAAGCAGGAATTTATTACCTGCCTTGCAAGGTAAAAATTCTCATTATGAAAGTCAAACAACTTAAGCGAATAAAGGGATTTTTAGAGCTGCAGTGCAGGGTGAATAATCCATCAAAGTTGACTTCTTAAAATTAGAAATCACCCATGCTAAAAAGTGCGACCCCTTTGGGCATTAAATAATGCTTTTAATGGCATTTATTAATTGCTTTTATTCATAATTTTTGTGCCATGGATAAATAGAAGGTCAATGAATGATGTTAAGTCAAAGTGAACTGAAGGTAGCATGCTAAAAATAAATAAATTTAATTTATTTAATGGTAGCCAGTAGCATGCAAAAATAGGTGCCCAATTTGGTTGAATAAACATCATTGTTTATTAATTAATTGCCAGGAATAGGAGGGGCAATTATTAAAAATAGAATGTTGAGAGTTATATAAGCATGGGCTGCCATAATGAAGATATAATTAATTCTTTTTGCAAAAGATTGCAGCCCAGACAGTTTTGGAGCCTAAGGAAGGAGGATTTTTACATTAAAAAGTGTTTTTCATTGCCGAAAAGCTTCAAAGTTCGGCGCCTAGGGTTGGAGGAGCTTGATTTAATCTTGGTTAATTATCTGCATATTGGTATAAGTGCCCGAGTGAAGTTAAAAATATTTATGCTTACTTTGTACACAAGCAAAGCCTCAAAATTTAGGGCAGTGGGCTTTATATGCAGATTTTTGTGATAAAAATCAAGTGTTCATGCTCTGAATTCCGTCTTTGTCTGAATTAATTGCAGGTATTCATTACAGGTGCTTATATAAGTGAAAGGGAGCTCAAATTAATGTCAGATACATTGAATATATATTCTGAATCTAAAGAAATTACTAGATCTGCACCAATTGCAAAGAATTCTGGCAGAATAAAAAGAAAAAGAGTTGCTTAGACAAAGATTGCTCCGACCATGATAAAGCGGGATGAAAGAGAAGGATCAGCAGAATCATGCATTGCTTCTAGATTTGCTGATATCGGTAATACGGATCTAGGCCCCGAACCCCTCTCCGAATTGATTGATAGACCCAAGGCTGGAAAGACATTACTCATGCGGGCAGTAAAGAGCAGTGGAATCATTCGAGCTTCAGCATTCCCAGCCACAGCTCAGTTGCCTGAATTCGTCATGGAGTGTGCAAGGTCGTACCATCCACTATCCAGATCAATCTGGGATGCTACGGGAAAGACAATAATCCGACTGGACGCACAATTTATCAATTATTGTCCGAAGATTCCAACATGACCGGTGGTGACTACAATCACCATGCTGGATGCCGGCAACAAATGGGAGAAGCACAAAGTAGACTGTGTGGGCATAATAAATAGCAGGTATATGAAGAAGCCCATATCTCCATCAAAGTTCCCGATGACTCTTCCACGATCTAATCTGGTGCAGGAAGTGGATGATATTACCAAATTGCTATGCAGGATAAATGGAGAAGCTAACACTCACAACTTCCACTCATGGATGTATGCCTTCATTAGGACCATTGAGATCAACAAAGCAGATTCAATAATAAATTGGGCGGAGATCATCAGTGATAACATTGGTGAGCAGCTCCGAAGTGTGAGGCGGACATACAGCTTCAAGATGACTTCCTACCTGGTATATGCAGTAGCCTCGCAGGGTATCTTTTCCAAGCTGGATAGACGAGGCGTACTCTCAAAGGATCCTATTTTTGAGTGCTACCCGCAGCTGACTGTGCCTGAATGCAATAAAGATTACAAGGTGGTCAACGATGGATTCTTCTATGAATTCATTTGCAAGTTGAACAATGATCTAAAGACCAACAGGGTGAGCAAGGAAGCTTGGGAAGCTATATCCCAGCATGGCTGTATCTTCATCCAGTTTGCAGACTTTACATACCTCAGGGTAACCGGCTTTTCAGGAGAACCAGTCAAGTTGCCCAGATATCCAAGCGACAAATTGGTCATCATGGAGTTATGCAGACAGCTCGTGGAGATGCATGACCTACAATCAAAGCGGCACAAGTCTACAGGCTTCTTTCCTATCACAGTGGGCTATTACAGCTGCCAGAGCATTCACAAAGCCAGAGGAATTGAAGTTGAGATGTTCTCTGAGTATGAGCATGAGTTCTTCCTAGCACGGCTGAACTTCGATCCATATGGGGTAGCAAGGAAGACAATCTCCTAGGAATACTCGCATGTGCCTTCGTTAGAAGACTTCTGGATGAAGTGCAGAAGCGAGTACGAAGTCAGAAAGAAAGACTTCAGCAGGTTATCGGCTCGACAAGTGTTTGATTATGGATTAGCACGGATACCTACGGATCTCATAGACGATGGGCCTGTGTTACTTGACTCATATCACCAGATGGGAGGGGAATAGAACTGCTCTTCAGAAGAACATTGGTGGCTGCCACACGATCGAGGAAAGATCTGCTAGGGTTCTGGTCAACACCTCGAACTGGTTGCTGACAAAGGGATATTGCCTTGATGAAGCTTTGATGAATCAGATCACAGGCAACCTCAACGCATGAGACTCCATCAAAAGGAAGCACGAGGGAGAAAGCAGCAGAAGGCCTAAAAAGCTTAAAGTGCACAAAAAGTCTCATACACAGGAAAAGGTCACTTCTACGGCTATGGTGCTAGTTCCGACTTCTCCAACGTCAACTCACCACACTTCACCGACCTGTGAACCTCAGCAAGATATTTTCGTTCCTCCGTTGAATCTGTCAACATTTGTGTTCTCTCTTCAGCCACTCCGATCTTCACCTCTTCCTGAAGAAATGCTAAAGTTGCAGATGGCAGAATTTGAAAGAGCATTGTCTTTGGACAATTCAGAAGACGGTAGTCACAACACTATAGCAATTTCGGATGGAGAGGAACCAGAGCACGAGATGGTGGTGCATTCAACGACTTTTCATTCTCCAAGAAGCAATTTCTCAAAGTGGTTGGCCTCACAGTCAGTCCCGGAAGCTAGAGAGGAGATCAACTTGGAGGAACATGACTTGCAGCTGCTCCTGAGTTTGGGCAGAAAAGACAAAAGACCTAAAGTTGCTAAGGTGACTTCAAGGTTGATTATTGAAGAATCAGGGCAAAAATTCGCTGAGGTATCAGTTCCGACAGAAGGAAAGCAGAAGAGCGAGCTTACGGCAGCATATATAACAGTGACCAAAGTGCCGATAGGTCAAACCACTACTGAAGGATTAAAGCAAGACACGCAGACACTGATAAATGCTTTATTCCTTAAGCTTGACAAAGAGAAGGCAGAAAAAGCTGAACTTCAAAAGCAGGTTTCTCAGTTGTGCGAGATCATTGCTAAAGTTGCCAAACCTTTCTCTCAGCCAATTTCAGCACACGAGCAAATGAGTGATCATTTGATGCAGAAAGTGGAAAATGCAGGTAACCAAGTTAAAGCTATCGACGAATGGAAGAGCCTAATCATTCGCCAAGCTTCTGTACAGCTCAGGGAGGTGTCAGTTCATCTAAAGGTTATGAAGGATGCATTAGTTCAGCTGAAGCAACTGGTGACAAGCACGGTAGATATGAATACAGTGGCTGAAAGTAACCTGGGCACTTTGGTCGAGATAAATAAGCTACCGAAGGAGGTTTTTATTGCAGAACGAATTGTGCCTGATGGATTGGTTGAAAAGGGGAAGCAGCTTGAATTCACAGTCTCTTTCCGCTTGGAGATTTTCAGAATTATGCTAAAAAGAATGCGGGTGCTCGAGGATATGGCATCGTCATTGTCAAGCAATGTAATTGCTTTCACCAATGAGGAAGTGGTTGGGAACGTTTCTTCATACAAAAGGACCATTCTCAACAAAGTTCCTGATTCCCTGGAAAACTCTCTTCTGATGATTCAAGAGAGGATTGATGAAGTTGTTAGGCCTTTCATGATAAATTCAATCAATAAGCTGGTAACGCTGCAATCAGACATTAAGAAGTTCCGGCCTAGTTTGAAGGAGGTGGAAGCAAGCATCGAAATTTTGAGCGAAGGATTGTTGTAATTCAAGACAAAGAAAGAAGTTGTGGCTAAAGCGGATGGGAAATTGTTGAACTATATGTTCGAAAAGTATATTCAGTATCAAAACAAAAAGAAAGTGTAGAAGTTACAGCTGGCAGATCTTCCTTATTCTTTTCTTTCTTCTCTTATTTCTTATGTTCCCGGATGTAATTGTAAACTTAAAAGTTATTGGTTTGAAAACCATTACTTTAAGTTATTTGGAATGACTCTTTGAGTTAAGTGACCGATGTGCACAATTTTGACTTGAACTCCTGATGCATGTCACTAAGAGAGGAATTAAAGGAAGATGATTGTCAGATGTTCTCTTTACTTCTTGTTTATGATCTAGTTCAGTTATAGTCTCCCATTTGTAATTTTCCCTCTATGTGCTATAAGTAGAGGAAGAACCTACGGGTTAAAGGATCAGAATTTGTAATCAGCATTCTTGTGTTCCAGACTTTGAGCTAAAACCCCTGATTTCTGCAAGCAGAGGAATATAGAAGAGATTTCCGGAGAACTTTGTGTCAACGGTGCATTTTGTTTCTTACTTTCTTTCTAGATTTGTTCATAAACTGTGTTATTTTAGATCTAGATCTGAAAGTTTCATTTGCTTTGAATTATGTGCTTAATGATCTATTTGTTTTAATCTATGTGCATGCAATCAACTCTGTAAACTATTGTTTGGGTTGCACATCCTCTCTACTGTCTTTCCTGTTTCCTATTATTTTCTTCTTCTACAGATTTTTTCTTTCTTTTACAGCTGCTTACTTGCTGCAGAACCGTATAGCTATGGTTCATGAGCTACACGGTTAAAGTAATACCCACAAATAGATATTAGGATATATAACTGACAAAATCTTACACAAGAGCCTCACCGGTAAATGAGGGAGATTTATCTCATGACTGCCTAGGTTTTCAGCTATGCAGAAAATCTAGCCAACATCTTCATTGAACCTATCTCAGCATGTGCGAATTCTGCAACATGTGGTAGAACTTCCTAGAATGGTCACTAATTTTGCTCTGATACCAAAATGACAAGTGCCTACTTCCAGAATTTATTTATTTACACAGTAATTTGATTGGTGAATAGATACGTTTAAAAAAATTAGTTACATGTTACTTATGAACCAATAAATGCATAAACTGATAGCAATTGTAAAGTAAAACATTAAAATGAAACTGAAATCTTTTGTTAATAACTCAGAGTGAAATACATATTTGGAGAACTTCAAAGGTATTATTTCCAAGGTAAGCCAGCACCAAGACTGGCTTACCGGAACCACACTCAGCACTAAGGGTCAAATAAAAATTCATATCACACACTATGTAATATCCCCTTGTGGGGTATTAATAATATATTATTATTTACTTGCAAAAACAAACAACTTAGAAAATAAACCCTTCTAGGGTTACCTCAACTAACCCTAGTGTCAGCTACAATACAACCCAAATGGGGTTGGAGTGAGCCAAGGTGAGGGTTTAGATGGGCAATCCAGTCGGTATTTATACTCCTTTTTCCAATATAATTTTGCAGAAGTAAAATAATAAATTAAACTACTGAAAATCAATAAAATCTTCGAAAATCCATAACTTTAAAAATATTAACTCTTTTGATATGAAACCAAGTGCAGCAAAAAGGGAAAATTATGAGCTTCAATCCAAAATAACAATCAGATCTTTTCACACACTTGAAACCCCCTCAAAACAGCTCCCAAAATCCCAAACCCCAGTCGCTAGGGTTAGGGTAAAATCTGCAATACAATTTCTGCACTTTAAATAGAGGTGAATCCCTTGCAGCTTAACAGCAGATCTGTAATTAGGAGAATTGCATACAGCAGATGTAGAAACGGACTAAGAAGTGGAATTCACTACTAAATCCATGCTTAGCACATGAGCCAGACAAGTCGACATTGTATCTAGATTTTCCTCAAAATCAGCTCCATGTAAGGCCCCATAATCCCTGCATAAATGCACTTTTTCCATACTAGGTTTCTTCAAGGTAAATCTTGGTGTGCATGTGTCAAAAAAATGGTATTTTAGTATATGTTTTTTTTCTAATGTTTGGTACAACTTAATGTAATTTGGAACGAATTTGATGCCGTTTTCACACTTCACAAGCATGATGGTCTTGAACTAGTTCATAGCAATCTTTCATCTAATTTATGCATAAGTTGGTGAAGTAGCATCCCTTCTTGAGGTAATGTATTAGCTCAAGTTAGTGTAAACCGTCAAATTAGCTGCCCGATAAGGAAAAGAGTAGCCACATTTTCTTTTAGAACTTTTGCAAGGCTACATCCTCTAAGGAGTTCTTCTCCATAATTGGCACAATCATTTAAGAGGACATCTCATTTACTAGCATAATATAACTGAAAGTCACCAGCAACAAATTTTAGCATAGCATACATTACTATGTTACAAGATGCTCTTACTGGGTCGAGACATGCTTAAAAATAATCACTTTATTTCAAATAGGGACATCTATTCACAAGCATCCAAGGAAGATGCAACTTACCTAGTCACTTGATTTAGCATATCATACATACATATTATTGTAACATACCATCTAGGTGAACTTGTCGAACTGTCCCCTTTTTGGATTCAAATCGGACATTTTATACAAACTTCCACACTAAAATCAAATGTGCAAGAAGGACTTAGATCCTCTTTGATTCAACCTCAAATAACCCAATGTCGGACTAATTACACACTAGCCTAAGCCAATGACAGTAAGGAAGTAGCCAAGGCAATGGGCCTGAGATGGGAGAATCCATTGCAATTCACACTTTTTCACAGATCTTCAGATTTTTATAGCAGCAATATGTAATTTTCCCAAATAAAACATTGCAAGATTCACCGGAAAACTTCTAAAATTCATAACTCTCTTTATACTAAGTCTTTTCGCATGTGAATAAAGTGAACGACAATAAACTTAGGAAATTAATGTTCCCTTTCCAATGAACTAGCAGATGCATATTTTTCTTAGCACTAAAACCCCTTGCCAAATAGCACTTAGGAGATTCCAGATCTAAGCGCTAGGGTGTAGAAGAAATTAGCCTAAAATACCTTCCAGCACTTTTCACGACCTCCAAACACGCCACAAACTACCTCCCTTGCTCAGATTATAAAAGATAAACAAATCAGATTTGCAGATCTTGTTTTATGATCACCAAAAACATGCCAAATAATTCTAGAAATTAATTAAAGAACAGTCTGCAACATAACTTCAAAAATTCATAACTCAGAAAATACCTAACACTTTTTAACAACATGATAGCTCGAATATTGAAGTATGCAGCTGCGAGCACATGTTTTTTGAAGTTTTTGCTTTCAAAATCACAATTTTCCGATGGGTGGGTGGCACCCATAGCTAGGCTTATGAAATCAATGGAAATGTGTATATTATCTCTCTTTTGAAATGTGAATTTATCTTTTGTTTTTATATATTTAATAAAAATGTATATTTCTCATAGTCGAATTTAATCCTCAAATTTAATCGCTCAGATTTAATTCTACCGGCGAATTTAACCTTCAACGAATTTAGATCATCGGCGAATTGCAAACACGACCCTTCGAATGCGGCAACTTAGTATATGGCAGACCTTGTAGCAATCCAACAGACGTAGCACTGCATGTCTTAGATGGAAGTAGCCAAAGGTAATGCAACGTCCCATTGATTTGCTTAGGGGGCATTCTAGGCATAAAGATATAAATTACAGAGGAATTTCTAATATCAAAAGGCGACAATATTATTAGGAAACATAAGTGCCAATGCAATTACTACCATCTTCCACCAACAAACATTGTGTTGAACCAAGACACTTTGAGAAGTGGGGGCAAAATTTATTTTAAAAGGCACTGCTAAAGGACCTGGGCAAACGATCTAGGCTAATTTCAAGGCGAATGTCTCCTCTTGATAAAATGACCTTATCAGTTGTTCACTTTATTATGAGGAATTAGGATTGTTATGGTTTAGCTTTAGTGAATAGTATTTTCGGTGCTACTAGACATATAATGCTACGTGAACCAAACTTGGGTGCCCTCTTTGGCCATGATAATCAACTGGCAACATGATTACCCTCTACTTTTAAATGGAGTTGTCCTACAATCTCTCTCAAGGTAATTAATATTATAGCAAGTTAAGCAGATTTTATTTGATTACCATGTTTCCATACAATGATGTCCTCCTTGTTAGATCATAACAAATATGTGCAGTGCAACAATTTCAAGGATGCTTTGACCCTTTATATAGGGTTGACCCCCTACATACCACATACAGTGTCCAAGGTTTCATTAAAAGTATTACATATGCAATTTAACTATTTGTTCAAAAAGAACATGTGCTTGAATAATAGTCTCTGCAATCACTACTGTCCTTGTGATTTTCATGCAATATATAAGATACTTTTTAATCCCTAGGGTAAGCTTTACTAAGATCTATTAATTCATTGTTTCACATCTCAGGTGAGCTTTCTGGTGTTCTTATCCGAATTGCACAGTACGATCAAGGTAGAGGGCATCCTAGTCACATAAAACATATTCAGATTGCCAAGGTTTCTCCTAGAGAAACAAGCAGAGCTAGGAGATTGCCTACCAACTTTGTGTCATGGTGTCAGCCTATAGTTCGCATACTCGTACTCGGCAAATACTCGGTAGACCAATAAAAAATTGACTCGACAAAAACTCAACAATGTTCAATGAAGCTTAATTGAAAGTATGAAACTAAGATTTCTTTAAAAAATGGTAGCAATTTCTAAGCAACACATGAAGCTACAAAACTGTACTCTCTTTCAGGTGAACCACATAACTATGTTGGACCAAGTGTTTTCTATTAGATTCAAATACAAAGACTCAATAGGGGAAGATGAAGCATTCCATCATGTGAATACAAGAAATCAGCCGGATGATAAGTAATATGAATTTATGATGATTGAGATTGAAAAACATAGCTCGAGAATACTCCATGCTCAACACATCTCGGCGACTACTCGAGAATACTGACCAATCTCATTGGCGAAAACTCGGGTCTGAGAGTTTTCAAGAGAGTACTCGTTTGGGATTTTTTTGTGACAGAGTACTCGACAACTGGGGGAGTAATCGACAAGTTCCTCCCAACTATGGTGTTAACGATGTCCAATCCAAGGAGGTGAAGATTTTCAAAACTGCTACTTACTCGACTTTGAATCGATATCAGGCTGGTTCCAAGAATTCTCATTGATTGGAAAAAGGTAAAAACGGTGGCATTCACATAGGTCAAAACTTTCCATTAAAAAAGGATTATCACTGTTATCTGAGGCCCTTTGATTCGGCCCAAAAGGGGTGGCTCTAATTCCTGGTAGAAGAAATGGAACTCCAGACATGGCTACGTCATTAAAGGTTAAATGTCAAACATGCAGACCCACAAGGATGCTCTCCTAGGTCTCCAAGAATGAAACCAATGAACCTGGATTAATAACCATCAACATGCAGGAACCACAAAGTTCACTAGAAATACTCCTCATGAGGGCAACTAATTAGATACCTCATGGCTGGAATTGAGCTTAGGCCAAGGCGAGAAAGGAGACCAGATCTTCCAAGTGGATGACCATGATTCATGATGAAGAGGTATTGGCCCTAAGCAATTGAAGAAACTTCTTGTCGGGGTCCCTCCTGCATTTTCAAAAAAACTGAGTATGGTCCCTCCCATGGTGAAGCTATCTCCAAACATGCCTCTTCTCAATGCTTCCAGCAGGTGCTTCAGTGGTCACCACAGGGCCTTCTTTAAAACACCAGGAACGTCATTGAGGAATGCATAGCACTCTCGGATTTGTACAAGAAACCTTTGGTAAGTTGCTCAACTATGCGACGATGTGGGTTCAATCTTGGATCTTGACAAACCATTACCTCTTATACTTCTAATCCTAGTATTTGTTAGTGTTGTTGTTACTCCTTCCCAACCATCCTCTTCTTAGCTTTTAGTCCCCTAATATACTATTTTAGTGTCAAATCTGCCATGAACATAGCCATCTGACACGTGTTTGCCCATCCTAGGAAACAAGAGAATCAGTGCAACCTACAAAAAGTCACATGCCATTCCAAGATGAGAATCAACAAGGGAATCGGCAAAAGCGAATAGGAAAATCAACATCACAAAGCCCATATCCAATGACAACCACTGAGTAATTAGGAACCAAGAACAAATTCCACAGGGCATGTGCTAGAAAAAGGAAAAGCTCCCTGCACAAATCAGACCTGAATCTTAAACAAAGTCCCTTCACAATCTTAGCAGAAAATGAAACTAAGGATATGGGGTATGTTTTGGACTTCCAGGGAAATAAGACACAACCCACATCAGAAGAGTAAATCACAGACACTTAAAAGGCAACAAGAAAAGGAAAGTCGTACACATCAATTACTTTCTCAGCAAAAGCAAAGACTTCTACTCTAATCAAAACTAAGAAAAAAGCGTTAATGCTTAGTCCCACAAAGATCTTATTCTTCAAAATTGACTGGTTTGAGAACCAAAAACTTTGACTTACAATAAGAAAAAGGAAAACCTTCTTCTGGAGGTATAACCGCAGAGGAACAAAATTTCTCCCAACATCTTCATAAAACATGAGGTAACCCTCATGGACATCCCATCAGAAGACCCAATACATACACTAAGCCCTGAAGGAATCAACACCGAAAATTCTTCGTATATGTGGATTCAACTTTCAATGAATATTAGAGGTTTAGGCCTACCCAATAAACCTGGATTGCTAAGAAACAAGGTAGAAATAAAAGGGAAAGACATGGTTCTTCAAGAAATTTGCAAATGTTGAGCACGGAAAGAAATAGAATTAGCCCTCGTCTAGGGAGGCAAACATATTCTATGTAGCATTGTCACTAGAACAAGGATTCTATGGGATTCCTCAAGGTCTGCTCTCTACCCATCTCAACACTTTCCTTGGGACATTAATGTTGTTTTCTATTCTATCAAATCTACATACAACCAAGTGGTAATAACAAAATGTTAGAACAACTTACTCATTGGATTTCCACTTTCTATAATGTTTCCTTCTCGAAATTAGTCCAGAGAAGACCTTTAGCCTACTTTTTATTTCCTGTAAGGCTATAGGCATAAAAGGTGTGGTAAGGGAAATATAACAGTTTAACTTAAGTTGTCGAAAAAGTAACTTTATGTTATATTCATAAAGTGACTTAAGTTGTACTGAAAAAGTAACTTTTAAGTTATAGTTATAAAAGGCAACTTATGTTTTATTGTTAAAAGGTGACTTTTTTTTTACTTCATTATAGTGAAAAAAAAATGAGGAAAAAAAAATCGCTCCGAAATTCCTCGGGTCAGGTTGCAGAACGGACATTTTTTTCAAAATGCTCGGGCAGTAACGGCCTTCTCTGCCAGCCTGGCCAGAATGGCTCTTCCGTCAGCTCGGAGGGACCTGCTCTCTCTGACCCGCTTAGTTCGGGTCCCGCCCAGGGCCCTCAGCTGCTGAATCCAAGTTCTAATCTGGGGAATGCTCTTTCTTCCGACGTCTCGGAGGAAGAGAACTCTGTGACCATTTCTCTGGAATGTTCGGTCGACCTCAATTCTCAACTGCTTCTTCTTAGACAGCAGGCTATCATCGCTAAATTCATGGGTCGGCGGCTTTCGGCTGATGGTATCAAAGCCTGGTGCGATACCCAATGGGGTAGCGATCTTCGTGTGAGATTCTTGGACAAAGGATTCTTCCTTGTCATCTTCCGTAGCCAAGCCCAAAGGGACAACACCCACGAAAGGAAAGAATATCTGCTTCTTGAATCAGGTCTTCATCTTTGGAAGTGGTCAGCTCATTTCGACCCTGATCAAGCCATCATGGAAGGCTTTCAGGTATGGGTTAGACTTTATTCTCTCCCCAGTGAGTTTTGGTCTCCTTCTCTCACACAAATTTGTTCTGGTCTGGGGAGAGTCATCCGTATCGATCCCATTACCCTCGAAGGCTCCCTTTCATCCTTCGCGAGGGTATGTATTTCGGTGGATGTTTCCAAAAAACTACGTGATAGAATAGTGATTCTTTCCTCCAACGGGAAATGGGTCCAGAGGGTGGATTATGAAACCATCTTGAACTGTTGTTTCCGTTGTAAACTTCCGGGCCACTTCCAGAAAGATTGTAAAGCGTCCCCTTCTTCGAGGCCGGCTGTGTGGAAGAAGAAGACCTCCCCCTCCCGTGTCTCAGCAGCGGTGAATCCTCCTACTGTCGAGCCTCTCTGCCCCCCTTCTCTTGTCGAAGAAAAGTCTCTCCCCTTGGAAACTCTTAATTTAGATCCCAGTACAATCTCCCTTGTTAAAGAAACGGCTTCGGTGGTTCAAGACTCAACGCGTATCCTCTCCTTATTTCAAGAGGGTATTGCTTTAGGTCTCGGCTCCGACGTCGCCTCCCTAGAA
Organism: Taxus chinensis; assembly: GCA_019776745.2. Lineage (NCBI taxonomy): Eukaryota > Viridiplantae > Streptophyta > Pinopsida > Cupressales > Taxaceae > Taxus > Taxus chinensis. The sequence goes on along the minus strand of CM034152.1, from coordinate 740,808,348 downwards.
AATTGGGTGGGGAACAAAGAAGATTTTCTCAATGCCACGGAGGAAGCTGCTGAGGACGATCTAGTCTCTCAGGAAGAAGAAGGTGAGATTTTGCATTCAAGCTGTGGTATTCTTCCTACCCCGCCAATCCGACCCTAAATCTTGGTCCGAGTTGCAAACAACATGATTGTGCCTGATGACTGATCCATCAGGCACAATTCGTTCCGCAATCAACACCTCCCTCGGCAGCTTATTTATTTCGTCCAAAGTACTCAGGTTACTTTTAGCTACTGTGCTCATGTCTATCGTGCTTGTCCCCAGTTGCTTCAGCTGAACCGATGCATCCTTCATAACCTTTAGACGGGTCGGTACCTCTCCGAGTTGTACAGAAGCTTGGCGAATGATTAGACTCTTCCATTCATTGATAGCTTTAACCTGGTTACCTGCATCAGATGATCACTCACCTGCTTATGTGCTGAAATGGGCTGAGCGGAAGATTTGGCAACTTTGGCAATAATCTGGCACAACTGAGACACCTGCTTCTGAAGTTCAACTTTCTCTGCCTTTTCTTTGTCAAGCCTAAGGAATAAAGCATCTATCAATGTCTGCGTGTCTTGCTTCAATCCTTCTGTGGTGGCTTGACCTATGGGTACTCTGGTCACTGTTATATCCTCTGCCGTGAGCTCATCCTTCTTCTTCCCTTCTGTTGAAACTGACATCTCAGCGAACTTCTACCCTGACTCCTCAATAATCAACCTTGAAGTCACCTTAGCAACTTTAGGTTTTCTGTCTTTTCCACCCAAACTCAGGAGCAGCTGCAAGTCATGTTCCTCCAAGTTGATCTCCTCTCTAGCCTTTGGGACCAACTGTGAACCCAACCATTCTGAGAAATTACTTCTCGGAGAATGAGAAGTTGCCGAGTGTACCACCATCTCGCGCTTTAATTCCTCTCCATCCGAAACTGCTACAGTGTTGTGGCTACCGTCCTCTGTATTGTCCAAAGACAAAGCTCTTTCAAATTCTGCCATCTGCAACTTCAGTGTTTCTTCAGGAAGAGGTGCTAAATGGAGTGGCTGAGAAGAAAAGACGAATGTTGGCGTATTCAACAGAGGAACGGCCATATCTTGCTGAGGTGCGACAGTCGGTGAAGTACTTGATGCTGGAGAAGTCGAAACTAACACCATAGCAGTATAAGTGATCTTCTCTTTCGAATGAGACTTTTTGTACACTTTAATATTTTCAGGCCTTCTACTGCATTCTCCCTCGTGCTTCCTTTTGAGGGAATCTCCTGTGCTGAAGTTGCCTGTGATCTGATTCATCAAAGCTTCATCAAGGCAATATCCCTTTGTCAACAACTAGTTTGAAGAATTGACCAGAACAACGGCAGACCTTTCCTCAATCGTGTGGCAGCCACCTATGCTCCCCTGAAGTACAGCTCTATCTCCTCCCATCTGATGGTATGCGTCAAGTAACACAGGCCCATCATCTTTAAGATCCGCAGGTATCCATGCTAATCTAAAGTCAAACACTTGCCGCGCTGATAACCTGCTGAAATCTTTCTTTCTAACTTCGTACTTGCTTCTGCACTTCATCCAGAAATCTTCCAACGAAGGCACATGCGCGTACTCCCAGGAGATTGTCTTCCTTGCCACCCCCATATGGATCGAAGTTGAGCCGTGCTGGGAAGAACTCTTGCTCGTATTTAGAGAACATCTCTGCTTCAATTCCTCGGGCTTTATGAATGATCTGGCAGCTATAATAGCCCACTGTGATAGGGAAGAACCCTGTAGACTTGTGTCGTTTTGACTGTAGATCATGCATCTCCACGAGTTGCATGCTCAACTCCATGATAACCAATCTGTCACTCGGATATCTAGGCAACTTGACTGGTTCTCCCGAAAAGCCGATGACCTTGATGTATGTAAAGTCCACAAACTGGATAAAGATATTGCCAATCTGGGACACAACTTCCCAAGCTTCCTTGCTTACCCTGTTGGCCTTTAGGTCGCCGTTCAGCCTGCAAATGAATCCGTAGAAGAATCCATCATTGACCACCTTGTAATCTTTATTGCATGCGGGCACAGTAAGCTGCGGATAGCACTCAAAAATAGGATCCTTGGAGAGCACACCACGTCTATCCAGCTTAGAGAAGATACCTTGTGAAGCTGTTGCATATACCAAATACGAAGTCATTTTGAAGTTGTAAGTCTGCCTCACATTCCGGAGGTGCTCACCAATGTTGTCACTAATGATTTCCGACCAATTGATTATAGAATCAGCTTTGTTGATTTCAATGGTCCTGATGAAGGTATACATCCATGAGCGGAAGTTGTGAGCGTTAGCTTCGCCATTTATCCTGCATAACAATTTGGTAATGTCATCCACCTCCTGCACCAGATTGGATCATGGAAGAGTCCTCGGGAACTTGGATGGAGATCTAGGCTTCTTCATATACCTGTTGTTCATTATGCCCACACAGTCAACTTTATGCGTTTCCCATATGTTACCGGCATCCAGTATGCTGATAGTAGTCACCACCTGTCGTGTTGGAATCTTCAGAAAATAATTGATGAACTGTGCGTCCAGCTGGATTATTGTCTTCCTCGCAGCATCTCGGACTGATCTAGATAGTGGGTGGTAAGACCTTGCACACTCCATAACGAATTCTAGCAACTGAGCTGTGAATGGGAATGCTGAAGCTCGAATAATTACACTGCTTTTGACTGCACGCATGAGAGAAATCTTTCCAGCTCTGGATTTGTCAATCAATTCGGAAAGAGGTTTTGGACCTAGATTTGTATCTCCGATGTCAGCAAACTTGGAAGCAATGCATGATTCTTCTAAGCTTTTTTTTTCATCCCGCTTTGCCATGGCTAGATTTGTCTTTGTTTGAGCAAATTTTTTTCTCTTTATTAGGTGAATTCTTTACAACCGATGCAAATCTGAAGATTTCTTCGGATTCGGAGGATATATTCAATGTATCTGACATTGATTTAAGCTCCCTTTCAATTATATAAGCACCTGTAATGAATGCCTGCAATTAATTCAGACAAAGACGACAATCGGAACATGAACACTTGATTTTAATCATAAAAATCTGCATATATAAAGCACGCTGCCCTAAAATTTGAGGCTTTGTTTGCATGCAAAGCAAGCATGAATATTGTCAACTTCACCTGAGCACCTGTACCACTATGCAGACAATTAATCAAACTTAAATCAAGCTCCTTCAAACCTAGGCGCCAAACTTTAAAGCTTTCCGGCAGTGAAAACACCTTCTGAGCAAAATTCCTCCTTAATTGGGTGCCAAAATTGCCTAGGCTGCACTCCTTTGCTAGAAGAATTAATTACTTCATTAATATGGCAGGCCATGCTTATATAACCTTCATCATTCTATAATTAATTATTGCCTTTCCTATTCCTGGCAATTAATTAATTAATAAACATGTTTTTCTCTTCAATTTGGGAGCCTATTTTGTGCATGCTCATGGCTGCCATTAAATAAATTAAATTTATTTAATTTTAGTTTTCTACTTCCAATCTACTTTGACTTCACACTATGCTTTGACCTCATGCGCCAAAAATAGGAATTAATTCCGTCAATAAATACTTTAAAAAGTATTATTTCTCCTCTAGGTGGGTTGCACTTTTTTGCATGAGAGAAGGCTGCATTAAATAAATTAAATTTATTTAATTTTAGAATTTTATTTCCAATTTCCTTTATCCTCTTATCCTGTGTTGACTTTTCCACATGCTTGGGCACCAAAATTAGGAATAGAAACAATTAATAAATGCAATTAAAGCTATCCTTCTATTCCAAAAGGGGTCGCACTTTTTGACATGGCTGCTTTCTATTTTTAAAAATCAATTTCCAATGGGATTATTCACCCTGCACCGCAGCTCCAAAAATCTCATGATCCACTTAAGTTGTTTGACTTTCATAATGGGATTTTTTACCCTACAAGGTAGGTAAGAAATTCCCATCAATGCCTTAAGTGATTTTCTTTTATTTCACAATGGGAATTTTCACTCTGCAAGGAAGGTAAGAAATTCCCGCCTGCCTGCTGCCTCTAATTTTCCCATTATTACTTAAGTGGCTTAGCTTCCATGGGAAAAAGTAACCTGCCAAGCAGGTACAAAATTCCCACATGCCTGCTGCTACCAAAAATCCCATTGTAGCTTAAAACCTTCCTTTCCCAAAAATGCGACCTGCCCAGAAGAGGCCTTTTTGTGCATGACTTCGTCTTTTTAGAGAGAACCAGACCTCCTGTGGCAAATTCCCTCTGGCATGACGTCCGTAGATGATCTCCAGATACTCCAGGCAAGAAAACAGACTGAATCGGCAAAGGAATAGACCTAGGGAAATTTCACAGAAAACAAAACGAGAAAAATACCAAAAATGCAAAACGTTGCCAGAAGTCGCGGATAAAGCCTAGGATTCATTCCTGGTGGAAACCCTACTGTTATATGGGAATATTAACATGTAAAACCTCAAACCGGAGCACAATTTACCTCAAACAGGGCTTAAAATAATTAAATAAAAATTTCCCACAGGCAAACCCCAGCAACAGGATACGAGTTTGGGCATCTGGGTATTTGTCGAAATTGACTTTTATGACTCTCTGGGAATATCTTGACACAATACAGACATTTTCTGGCAATTAAAACACAAAACGACCCATTATTTTAAAAGTACGAACAAAAATTACAAGGGGTAGTCTCAAATTTCAGGGTGAAATCTGGGGACACCAAGATGGAACTATTCAAAAAATGCAACACAAACTGGTTCATTGGACTCATCAATGGCTCTCTTTTGCAGGAAAATTGCAGCTGCTCAAATCAGTACTCCAAACTATCCCTGTTCATCTTCTAAAATTCCTACCATTACCTCAAATTGTTGTTGGTTCCTTTCTCACCATAAAACATGATTTTCTGCGGGAAGGGGTAATGGACAAGCTAAAATACCCATCGGTTGCATGGAAACAAATATCCTTCCCAAACCACATGAAGACATAAACATTGGAAATCTTAACTTTTTCAATAAAGCTCTTTCCATGAGAGCTACATGGAGATTATGGAAAAACCCAGAATTGATTTGGAGTGTACCATTATCAAAGAAAAATATCTATCTTCAGACATAGATGTCATCTCCTAGTCAAATTGGTGACCACTCCAAGAAGGAACAACTAAACATATACAAAGAGGACTGTACCTATTGCAGAAAAAACTCTCTTGTAAAGTTGGAAGTGGAAGGTGAATTTGATTATGGGAAGACAGTTGAGAAATAAAGAATTGAAACATTAGAATCCTCATGAGCTACAGGTCATTCTACAAACAAAAGGTAATCATGTTATCAGAGACTATTGTCATATCAGCCAAAATAATCATCTACAATGAGAGGAGGAAAAAATAAGAAGAGCAGAAAAGGCTTGCCCTTCCCAAATCAGCCAATTTCTTTAGATGTATGCAGCATAATCATTTTCTATAATAAAACTCAGGACAACAGGTTTTGGACTCACAATCCAGAGGGGCAATGCATGTTTGCTTCAGCATATAGATCTCTAACTCACACTACAGACTACCCAGTAGGCAAATAAACACTGAAATGCCATCTTATACTCGAATGCATGGCCAAAAATCAAAGGTTTCATTTGCCTTCTACGTCATAATAGTTTACAGACTACAAAGAATTTTCAAACAAAAGGATGGATTGGACCCACCATCTGTCTCCTATGCCAAAAAGCTAGTGAAACAATCCAACACCTCTTCTTTCAATGCAATTTTCCATCCAGATCTGGAGAATGAATCAAAGATTTTAATAACATCCACAAGACCCGCGCAATCTATGGGACCAAGAAAGGTTGCTCTTGTATTTCAATGCAAAAATTGGATATGATACAAGTTTTTACTCAAATAAAATATTCAATGGAAAGTTTTAAAATCCGATATGAATTTCATAAATTCACTGTCAAAAGTTGCACCAAGTTTCATCCTGTGGCAAATCTGACACAAGCTCAAATCACATGTTTTTGATTTAGAAACCTCACATTACGGACCAGATCACGAGGAAAGTCAAAAGCAGACTTCAAGAAGCAATCTCAATTCTCCATAACCAGACCAAGGAAGCTCTCAATTCTACTAATATGAAAGATTGTCAATTATCTGAAATTTAGAATGTTCCTTTTCACTACAGCTATCTGGACGTCCAAGTCAAGCCAAAACAATCATGGGACCCACCTCAGTAGGAGTTTTATACATTGAACTTTGATGAAGCAGCAGGGAAAAACTCCAGCACGACCAGTAATGGAAGCATCAGAAGAAATTCAAAAGGAGACCCAGAAATCAGCTGCTCACAACAGATTGGCGCCCAAACTAATAATTTTGCCAAACTAATTGCCCTCCAAACAGGTATCCAGCAGGCTACTGCCAATGATCTTCTTAGACTCCTTATAAACAGTGACTCCTTTATGATGATTCAACAGATCAATGGGGAGTGGTTAAAAAAAAACATTTTAACAGAACAACAAGAGAGATACAATGAGTCACCACTAATCTCATTCAAAAAATCCTACTGAGTTCCCATCTGCTGCACATACAAAGTTAATGATAATTTACCAATTTATACTAAAAGCCTGACAGCCTTAGAGAAACCGCACCTCCATCCAAGTTTCAATGATTAAGAACGTTAATCCTAATCTAACCCTGGGAGTTGCTAACCATACTTCTTGCAGAGGTCCCCATCACACAACTAATGCTTCTCTACCAACTCACCACTTGAAAGCTCTTCATTATTAGAGTAATAATGAATGATGAGTCCCCCTTCAAGTTTTGTAGAGATCGCTACCCTATAAAATATCTAAGTCATTCCTACACTACAGCACGACCCCTTGCACATCATGGTTAATATACTATCCATATCATGTATGTTTTCGTCTTGAGTCTTAACCGTATTGACACCCCACCCTCGTAACAAAGTTTTTAAGACTCAGGTTTTTTTCATTAATAGCCATTACTTTCACGTCGTCTAAACATCACATATCAAAGGACTACCATGTCTACCTCATGAATATAACCATACCCACCAATTGTCTTTTCCCCCTTCATACACTTGCACAGAATGTACTTATAAGTATAATCATAGCCACTTGCCTCTACCTGCCAGCATAACTGCTGTCACATTCACAGGCATCCCCACTTTCCCTTTTCAATGCAACCAAAGGCCTTTACCAATATGAATAAATACTCTCCTCAAGCTCTTTCCACAGTTTTTTTTTTTTTGGATTGGTAAATTGAGGGGTTCTATTGGGGCCCTCACCTGTAGTTAGAAAAATATCTAACACATATTACAATTTTTTTTTTTATTATTTTGAATAAATACTTCATATTTTTACAGAAAATATTACAAAAAGGGCCTGTACAAAAGAATCAGAAGATGTACAAAGGAAAATACAAAACAGAAAAGAATTTTTTCAAACAAATCAGAAATGCAGCCAAATCAGAATAATCCTTAGGGTCAAACTGCTTAGCCTCTTTAAGCAGCAGATGTCCTTACGCAAGCGATTGCATTCTGATTTGACTTTGCCAAGACTACCAAAAATGCTCCAACGTGCCCACTTCCTCTTTGAAAATATAATTGCATCTGAGTTTTGAGAGGATATTGAAAGATCCCCAAATGGATCTCTATTGTTCAACAACAATATTAGATCAATAAAAAAACACTCAAGGCTGACTACTAGTACAGATCTGAATTTTTGAGAGAAGTGCGACTAGGGTTTTGATTAGAAACTTGCCTACAGCTGAACCCAAACTGCGTTGAAGACTGTGCAACAGTAAAGGCGACTAGTTTTGTACATTAAATTCCTTACAACAGCAATCCAACCAACATGTTTTGCCCGTAAACTGACCTGTGCGTATTGGCAGCGTAATATACATATAAAATCTGACTGTTCTGAGTTAATATTAGGCTGGAATTTATATCAGAAATCTGCAGATGTTAAATGACTGAAACAGCAATATAAACCTTCCCAAAAATTACAGCAAACACTTCATTTGATCCATAAAAATTAATGCAACATACAGCAATAAGTTTCAGACCTGAAATGTCTTCAAAACACCTCCAAATGGCCAAAAGATGGATCGCTTCATTGGATCAAAATGGCACAGCCCGATTACAATCTTTATTCTTCACACCCCGGTACAAAATCTATCTACTATTGACTGAAAATACTAAAAAACTCATGCTAGCACAATAGAATTTCCTGTGTGGAAATCCCTCACATTCTCTAAGAGGGTTTTCATCCTCTAGAGGCAATATACTAAGGGTTTCCGTCCTTAGAATATTTTAATACAAAAGCACCTGGCTTAAGATCAGATTCAGAAATGATAAGTGATTACAATGATGCTCTACCCAAGCCGCCCCTCTCCTTTTTATAGGAATAATATTACAAAATCACCTTTTCATCTTCCAATAAGAAAAGAGTGCGAAAATACCCTAAAAACATGCCCAAACCAGGTCGCACTTTTCTAGGGATGACTCCTAATGTTTATCTTGGCCTCTCATGCCAAGTCGCACTTTCCTAGGGATGAGTAATAACTTTTATCCTTTCTAAACTCTACTTCCCGCTTTTGTCCAAGGCACATTTTTACCTAGGGATGACACAAAAACAGGATGGGTCTCTTTTCTACTCTCCCTAGAAAGGATACAACATAATATTAGACCCCATGCACCTATTTAGAGATTACAAATTTATTATTAAGTAAAATAAATTAATACAAGTGCTTTATTAATTTTATAAATATTTTTTGCACTTTGTAATAACTTATTGTGACTTAAGTCACCCTTATATTTTTCCTTTGGCCGTCGGGTTGACAAAATGGGCCAAGGGTCTTCGATTGGGAAAAGGGGACATTACAGACATCACATTATAGCATCAGGAAGAACAATATAGAAAGGAAGAAGGAAAAAGAACCCCAGAAAGGTCAATGGAGGACCCATGAAAACACAAAGAGTGATGTGCAGGTTCTAGAAGGTGGGTTGGTTCCAAATGCCAAGCTCCCTCCATCCTATCATTCAAGAGCAAAAGGCCAGCCAAGGGTAAGGAGAAGAAGAGAATGTCTTCCCATAGCTGCTTCCACCACATGAATGAACAAAATGAACTCGGAAAATAAGACATCAAGAACCTTTCACCTAAAGCCAAAAAGGCACAGAACCTAGTGCGCTTCAAACTCCGGTGGTGATGGCATAACAAGTGGTGGAAGCTTCTTGGAAGAGAGAAACCGCAGGTAGGAGGACCTGGAGATGCCATCGCAAATCAAACCGATCTAACACTGCCGAAGACCACAGAAAATATGAGAGAAGAAAGGGATTCCGATCCACAAAACAGAAAACATGCCTCCCATTCGGCACACAACAACCATATGGGGATAAAGGCCAACAATAGGGAAAAGAAGGCTATTCCCATTGCTGCTTCGTCGAGTACAGACATCCGAATGAATGGGAAGGCCAACCATTATAACCATGTCAAGCAAGAACCTGCCAAAGAAGAAAAAGCACCAATACCTCTCCATCTACCAATGTACTAGCTTTATGTGCAATGGATGCTTCACAAGAGAATGGAGAAGCCATGGAAAGAACCTGGAAACATTCCTGTAACAAACTCAATGATCCAACACTGAAAATACCATGGAAGAGCTGACGGGGAAAGAGGGCCCAAACTACTGACCTTGTTATCACCCTCAAACAGTTAAGCTTGTTAACATTCTCCAACAGCTGACCTTGAGACCCCATAAGCCAAGAAACAGGCAATGGGGTTCTTGTATTATAGCACAGGTCCTTGAAAGAGGAAGAATAGATCCCAGAAACATGGGTCTTTGAGAAAGAGTCTACCAAAAGAGCCGCCTTGGGCATGGAAAGGAAAGAGAAAGCGGGCATTAAGGAGACGAGTAAGGCCTAAGATCTCCCATAACAGACCTCAAGCACCAAAACCCCACCGTAAACCTCTTGCCAAGCAGCAAGTCCAGTTTTCGAGGGCGGCTTAGCACTCACCGCTAATTTTCCCAGCACAAGACCTAACATCTGCCCGGCGTAGATACAAAACCGTTGGAGACATAGATCCCTCGCTGAGCTGCCCCATCAGACAAAGCACTTCAAAGATCAAAAAGGGGCAGCCAAGAAAAGAGAGGAATAGCAGACCTACAACAGAGAAATAGCGATCACGCCGGTAGAAGAAAGGATCAATATGGTGAGTAAGAGTAAAACTCCTTCCCTGAAAGGAGAGCAAAAGGATCCGCTGAGACAGCTTAGGATGTCAATGAACAGTGCAGTACAGCACAGCCCGAATCCTTCAAAACCTAAGCACCACACTAAACGCCACCATCCGTAAGGAACCAAGCTCTTTCCACAGCTAGTCTGCTAATCATCCCCCACTCTACCCAAAAGAACACCAACATGTTCATACCTTTGAAACTTTTAGCCCTTCAAAAACAAACCAAAACCAGTCTTTGGTCACTCTAGAAAGAGTTGTTACCGTTAATGACTTCAATCCAGCCAATAAAAAATGATCAAATCCCAACATTCAAGCTTCTTGGTCAATGAGCAGTCCTGATGTTCCTCAGTTTGTCAATCCACAACAAAGGACTGATTCTGCATCACATATTTCCCAGAGAGTGCAATAATCAAAAACATATTCTCACTGTGAAGGCTTTCCTCGCCATGGACAAAATTCTGAAAGTTCTGAACGATAATATTGGCATATATGGCATTCAAAAGCCCTCATCTTGACAATACCATTGCAATACGAAAATGTATTCACTATTTAGCTAATGTCTTTCGGCAACGGCACAAAAGAATAGACGCCATAGAGAAGCTTCTCCTTGGTGATTTGGCTCAACAGAGGATTAAAGAGAGAATTCACTGTGGATACTCCAGCCTGCTCCAAAAAGACAGGCAATAGGCAATGTAACCATTGGAATACAATCTCGGGCAAATCATTTCATCCCATCACACCCTCAAGCAAGGCACCCCACTTCACATTGAATGGAACCTGATCTCATCAATGGAAGCACTCGTGTAGCACCCAACAATGGGGATGGAACCAGTAACCCCTTGGGCTGACTGGAAAACAAATGATAAAATGTTAAGAATGAAAGTCTGCTCCTCTCTCATTTTTTATCAGACGTGTCTTTCTTTACTTTCTTTAATATACACCACTGTTTTTGGTGTTAAACAGGTGGACAGATGTGCAAAAGGAAAAGCATTTATAAAGTCTTTTGTTAGTCAGAGTCTTTTCAATGTTGTCTAGGATTTTAATGTCTTTAGTTGAAAAGGTTTTTAATCTGTTTCTTGTTCTACATGTTAGCTTTGTTCTGCTGTGAGAACTGAATATGTCTTCATGTGTCTAGGCATGACTACTATCCTTCTGGTTTTGATATAAAGGATGTTTGTTATACACACTAAATTACCAAAGGAATGTAAATTACAGAATGGTAAATACATACCACAATGCAGTATAGAAGAATTTGAGAATAATAACAGCTTTATTTCATCGGTAGTGCTAGTTGTTCGGTATAGGGAGTACCTGATACACAACACCTTTACCGAGACATATGTCACTTTATTTATATGACACGACTCAATGCTAAAACAATGACAAAACTAACATGACGATCTACAAAGGATGGCCTTTTTGTAACTAATCTGTAGTTAATACAGGTATTTACCAGTGTTTTAAAAACCATTCCGGTTCCGGTTTGGTTCGACCGGTTTGACCGGTTCATTAAAAAAAATTGCAAACCATTAGAAAAACTGAACCAGTGACTGATTCAATAAGGAACTGGCCGATTCAGTACCGGTTCAGTACTAAACCGTCTGGTTCCATACTGATCCGATCAAAACGGCTGGTTCCGTACTGGACCTGAACTAGTTGAGGGGTAGGGTTTGCCTTAAAACATTTTTTTTCCAATTTTAGCTTTTAAGTTACCTTTTACCAAACCTAACCCTAAATGATGTTATATAGACCCCCTTTGGAATAATGGTTGAATGATCTCGTCTTTGTGCATTACAACCGTCAACTAAGGTGCAACCAATTACTAAATAGGATACCTAATACAGATCCCATTGTCTTGGATGATATTGATCCAACCTCATAATGGATAGAGGAAAGTCACTTGGCATAGTTTGATCCTTATGACTTGGGGTGGATGGCTTTGGATGATGAACCACTAGTAGCACGAGACATGACAAACAATAGCCATCCTACTACAACTACTACAAATGTTCCTGGGGAGTCCGATGTGTCTGAACCAAAGGAACAAGATGTCATTGACAAGGATGAGGATCCCCATCTTAGCAGTGGTGTTGAGTTTGATGATTAATATCAAACATGTGGTAGCTTGTAGCATATTGTTTTTTGGATTCTATAGGCCATTTAGAGCCTTGTTGTTTATGTATTTTGTTTCGGATATGTAGTGCAGTCGGTGCTGTTTTGCTATATTTACCCTTACATGGTATATACATGAGCAAACTTTGCATATTTTGTTTGTAATCATGTTTGAAATCTTTAAAATTTCTTTTTTTCATTAAAATTGTAATATTTTATGTATTTTTTAGTAAACCGGTTCATATGTTTTAAACCGGTTTGGTTCCGGTTTGACCCTCGGCCAGTTACAAGTCCGGTTCCGATTTTTAAAACATTGGTATTTACCTCTATCAAAAAATAGTCATCCATTATGAATGGATGAGGATAAAACAGGTTGGTGGACATGGTAAACAAAGTTGGCAGTTATACCCGAATTTGAATCAGATTTTTTTTCCCATTTTCAGGCCTTTCGGAGTAAATATTGGCAGGCACCCTTTTGTCATGGTGTATGCATTCTAAGCTTTCCAATGCTTTTTGAATAGGGTCATTTCAAGCTACATTCATGAATTTATGCCCCTGATAAGATGACCTGGTTTTTCGGTATTTTTCCAAAATAAAATCCTTAACTCACATCCGGATCACCTGAGTCTGTCATAGCAAGTTTGGGGAACCGGAAATCTCTAAAAACTGAATAGCTGCACCTATAATTTTGTGCCAATCTAGAAATTTCTCTTTAAAGGATTTGTTGGGTACTTTTCAAAGTATAAGTATTGCACATCTTTTTAAACCAAATTGCTTCAGAAGACTTGAATAGGTTTTTGATCCATTCTGCAATATTTGTTGCTTGCAACAGTATCACGCCAATGAGTTAGATAGCATGCGGCAATCACATGAATTGTGATCATAGCACATGGATTACTTATCTGATGCTTGACAGTATACTAAAAATTTCTTTCATTCAACGGATGCACAATAAACAGTAAGAATTCATAAAGAGATTGATGAGAAGTGGTTATTGGAAATAGGGGCAAAAAAAGGGTCCTCAATGCATTGTACTGCAACCTTTGGAAATAAATCTAGAACCAGATCGGCAGCATTGAGCTAAAAGTATAAACTAAATACCGCAAAAGGTGAAGCAAGGTAAGAAATCCAAAAACAAAAATTCTGTAATGCTGAGAGTCGAGACACATAAACTTGGGATACAAAATTTCATCCACTGACTCTAAAATAATTCCAAGTCTTCATAAAGAGATTGGTGAGAAGTGGTTGTTGAAATAGGAATAAAATCAGGGTCCTGAATGCATAGTACTGCAACCTTCGAATATAAAACTAGAACCAGATCAGCAGCATGATGCTAAAAGTAAAAACTAATATAGCATGAGGTGGAGCACGGGGAGAAATCCAAAAACGGAATTTCTGTAATGCTGAGACACGTAGACTTAGGCTACAAAATTTCATCCACCAACTCTTCAAAAAACAGAAGTTTTCAAAAAGAGATTGATGGGAAGTGGTCATTGAAAACCATAGTTACCATGTTCAAAAAGTACGGATGGTTCGGTTTGGTTTAGAAAATTTACAAATATAAAATATATACAAATAATAAATACTATACATATATATTGATATTTGAAAAGAAAAACCAATTACACATAATTATAAATAAATATATTATTTGTGGAGTTTTTCCTTTACATGCTTACGTATTAGTGTTTCTTGTTTCGTTTTTGTCTTGTGTTGAAGTTCTTTTAATTTAAACACTTTAATTTTTTAATTAAAAAAAATGTTTGACCAAACTTGTTCATTAAGTTTGGTCAGACCAAAAAGTACAGTTCAAACCGAATTTTCACTAAGTTTGTAAGAACATGGTAAGTATGTTGAAAACAGGAATAAAAACAGGCTCTTGAATGCATTGTACTGCAAACCTTCAGAAATAATACTAGAACCAGATCAGCAGTACGAGGCTAAAGCTAGAAAATAATATTGCGAGAGGTAGAGCAAGGTAAGAAATCCGAAAACAGAAATTCTATAATGCTGAGACACGGACTTAGGATACAAAATTTTATTCACCAATTTTAAAATGAATGTAGATGAGAAAAAAATCCTTCTTAGGAAAGGACCTCTCTTATTAGAATGCTGCCTTGAATATAGCCGAAAAAAATCTGTGGACAAGGAACAAATTACAAAAGAATATGGAGAGTGACAAATTACAAAAGAATCTAACCGTAGTTATATTGATTTGTTTTGGGTCACTCACCACTTCGACTTGGAAGTTATATGAACAATCAAAGAGTCCGCACTATGACTAACATGAAAAAATCAATATTACGCATTTAAAACAATTTAATAAATAAATTCAATGCTAACACGATAAAGCACAGCTAACATTATTTACAAACATACAAATTGCAGCATATGTCTACCCAAATCAGATATATTCGTAAACTATACAATCAAACCGGAAAATAAAAATAGCAAGAGGAAAATGAAATTCACCTGTAGCAAAAGATACTGGCCGATGTGTGTGTGCCTATATATATATATATATAGAGAGAGAGAGAGAGAGAGAAGTGACTCTATCCTTGTAAAGATCACAGCTAAGATAGAAAGGCATTTTTAGAAATTCAATGCATGAAAAGATAGGTGAAGAACATACATCCAAGAGAGCTTCTGCCATGTCTTCTCTGGTACAGCCTCGATCATCCTCTACACCTAACTGCCTCTTTTGCTCGGCCTCTCTTGGATCCTCGATCATAATAGTTAGTCTGACCTGTAATACAAATATCAAGTGGATATGAAAATAGTAGAAGTATTTACAGTCTAGAAAGGCACCTGAGAAGTAGATTCATAAAATAGACGAGGCACCCAACCAAGTTATTTGTAAACATAAGGAGATGAACACAAGAAAAATGCAGGAACCATTTAAAATTTAAGTAGTCCACATCGTTGCACAACAAAATAGGTAGAACACTCAACTATTAGAAAATAGTTAATGTTTCGATAATAGTAAATACCATTCATATCATGTTCAATACGAGGTCAATGTACTGAGACACAATTGTCACAAATTACCTTCCATCCTCATTTTGCGATTAAAACTTTGAACAAGCACTCCAATCACAAAAAACAACATTGCTAAGGACGTGGGATATTTATTTATTATATCTCAAAGGTAACGGATTGATTCCACACCTTTCCCATTACTATTTTATTTTGCGAGGTTATTTACTTCAACCTCCTCGCTGTTGGGATGCCTCATACATTGTGTCCCATGTTTAACCTAAGAAAAACAACAAACCATGGGAACTATCAACCTTCATGATATGTCATACTTTAGTGAGTTTATCTTCATCGCTCCAATAACTTACATGCCAGTTAACCTATACAAGTAAGAAATATATTATTTTAATGTCCACAAATGACCAAAATAGGTCAATGACACTAAATTATTGCAACTTGCAAAAGCAAAATGAGTCCGTGGTGTAAACAATTTTGTGAGGTGTTCTATTCTGCTACAGAAGAATAGAAGAATCTTTTATATGAAACTTATGTACATAATCTACTACGCCCATTGAATGACAACTGGAATCCCAACCCCTTTTGTTGGTGATGTGTTGTTGAGGGCTTTCTTGTCCTATATACAAAATGAGGTGATGATAGAAGGAGAAAGAGAATCTTATGCCATAAAAGAAGAATTTGAGTCTCTATGGTTTAGAGCAGAATATTCAAAACCAGCTGCAATTAGGGACGAATATAAGAAGTTAAGGAGAATTTTCCAAATTGGGCACAAGATGGAAGGCTTTAAACAAGAAGTGGGCGATTTAGGGCAGAAATTCCTCCAAGAGTTAGGGTTTCAGGCTTATAGTGGATGTTATGTTCGATGGCAACTTCTCTCCTTGGCTTTGAAAAAACGAGAATTTATGTCTCCACCAAATATGGGGGAGGCAAGATTATGGGCTAATTTCTACATTAGAGCAATGAGTAGGAATGGGATAGAATGGCTAGGACTAATTTTTTAGTTGCCATTTGGACACCACTTATGCCATATACAAACAGAGCTCTTGTGGATTGGGAGGAAGAAACCGAGAATTGGTTGTAGTTTGAAGCTACCCTTGGCTACTATGAAAAGTTTGACGAGCCAACTACTTTACCCTTAGATGTCTCTAGCATGTGTCAAAGATTAATTCTAAACTGAGAAAGAAGGTAGGATATGCTACAGAAGAAATATTGTTTTCTGAAAGGGCTACTACGGAAAGAATTATTGAAGACACGGTGGTTGCTAAAACAGAAACAAAACCTAGAATTTTTGTATTTATTGCTTTTACTTCGGCTTGAGGTTTAAGGAGGTACAAATGTAATAGTTTTTTTGGTGTTGGTTTTTCTTTTTTGACTGTAAATGGACAAGACTCTATGTAAACCTTTCTATATTAATATAAAAGGGTAAGGGACCCATCAACCCTCTTTTATCGATAAAAAAAAATTCCATAGACTTGAAAAATGTGACTACACACTATGCAATGTCCCTTTCTAGGGTTGAAACTGAGAAACAAGGAATTAGCACAAACCCCAATCTGATTTTTGGGCCACCAAATTGAGAATTAAAACAATACGGAACAGCGAACTGATTTTTATAACAGCAATATGAAAAACACAAGTTTTCACCCAAATATGACCCTACAATTCATCCACAATATTTATAACCTCTTTTCGAATATTTTAGGACTCAAAAATCAAGCTAATACTCAGCTGGAAAATTATTTAATAACAGCAGAAGTACAAAAAGAGCAATAATTAAAAATGAGGGTTTTCAAACCCCAACAATGCCCAAATATGAGTGTTTTCAGCCTTATAAATTATATCAAATCTGAATATCAATAAATGAACGAGTGTCATGCCCTAGAAGGCAATTAGAATGGCCTCTACCCTAGTCACTCCCCTGGGAGAGGACTCCAAAAATATGTAAACGCTCTTGTAGTTCTTCTTCTTGATGCCCTAGATCCAAATTTGCAAGAGAGTCTTCAGTAAAGATCTTCGATTCACCAACATGGACAGTTTTCGTTCTCCACCAAGCCACAAGGAAGAGTTTCGTCCTCCTTGGATGCCACACATGAGGGTTTTCGTCCTCAGGTGGAATGGTATTAAGCAATCAACCCAACAAACCAAGTGTAAGTGTAAATGCGCCAAAAGATGACGGCATACAATCCCTTTTATATCCCTTATGTTGGCTAGATTTTATGCATAGCTAAAACCTAGGCAGTCATGAGATAAATCTCCCTCATTTACCAATGAGGCTCCCGTGTAAGATTTATGTCAATTATGTATTCTAATAACTATTTGTGGGTTTTACTTTAACCGCGAAGCTCATGAACCATAACTAAGCAATTCTGCAGCAAGTAAGCAGTTGTAAAGAAATATTTGCAGAAGGGGGAATAGTTCAATACGGGAAGAAAGGAAAGAAGATGTGTAATCCAACCAATAGTTTACAGAGTTGGTCTCATACACATAGATAAAACAAATGGATCTCACAATACAGAATTAAAAGAAAGGAAAGTTTCTAATCTAAATTTTTTAGACAATGCAAAGTTTATCTAAAAATCTCTACACAGAAGTAAGAAGCAAATGCATCGTTGACACAAAGTTCTCCGGAAATTCGCCTCTGTTTAATTCCTCAGCTTTCAGAAAGATATCAAGGGTTTCATAACAAAGTCTGTGTAATGTCCCCATTTCTAAAGACCCTTAGCCTACACGTCCCCGTGGGCTTCGGGATGTGCAAGGGGAACATTTTTATTAAATAATTAAATATTACTGCCGGGAGCAATAATTATTTTATTATTTTATTATTTTATAAAAGTTATTTAATTTAATTCCCAAAATATATAAAACTAAATGGGGAATTAATTAAATAAAAAGTTAGGTGGCTTTCATTGATAAAATCACCCTTTGCAAAGGGGACGTTACATCTAAGGAAAACAAACTACTTTTATTTAATATTTTCCCTCTCCTAGGGTTCTCGAATTTTGTGCCTCCTTGCTTATAAAAGGAGTGCTAGGATCATTGTTATGATCATGCTATGATGAACTTATTTTGATACTCCATGCTTGGAGTTGGGATGCATGCCCATTGAAGCTCTCTCTCTCTCTCTTGCGTGGGAGGTTGTATGGCACTGGTTTTGTGATTCAACTGAAGTATTTATTTGTGAGATCCATGTCTTTGACTTGGTAGCAAATTGTTAGATGAAGTTTACTATTGAAATGTGCCCTTTTACTGTAGCGACGTCACTGTAGCGTCACTGTAGCAGCTGGTTTGTGGATACTTTTGCAAGACGATTTGTTGGTGTTCTCCTTCTCTAAGCTTTGGCTGGATTTGTCATTAATGTTGTGAGCTGTTTGCATACCATTTATTGTATGAAGTCGACTGGCTGAGTGTGTGAATCTATCTTCTAATTACAGCGAATTGATTGGGCTGATTTGGTATCAGTTTCATGTGCTTAGAAGTCCGGATCTGATCTAATCTGACTGTTGTTCTTTCCTTGCCAACGATCTCATCTAGAGGATTATATTTATCAGTTAATGGGTCTACCTCCTTGTCTGAACAGCGACTCCATTTGGGAGAGTAGATTGGATGCTTAACACATATTTGGAATCGTGTTTGTCCAAGCAAACTAATAGGTATTATTTTAATAGCTACAGCGACCACACTTGGAGTGTGTGATCTGAGTTTTCGGTTCAATATAAGCTGCTATTATTCCTTTAAAAATCCAGCGATTCCATTTGGGGTGATTATGAGTGTTTAATGTTTAGCTTTTGATCCTAACAAAAGTGCTTGCTTCTAAATAGTTCTTCGTGTGTTTTGATTCATGGTTAGTGCCCTAGATGAGCAGCGAATCCTTGACTGAAACTGTGGGTGTTTTTTAATGCATATTTTATGTGTTAAAAACCCAGTGACTGGTCTGATCTATGTCCTCTTGCTGTAGGCGATTCACTTTGATCAGTTTGTGGGTGATTTTGTATGACAAATGATTAGATTGCTGTATGCCAACATGTTATAAGTGCAGCGATCCAATTCTGGGCATGTATGCGATCTGTTCTGGGCAAACAATTGCAAGGTAAAACTCATTAATATGGTCTGGTAAGATCTGCCATTGCTTCCATTAAACAACGACTTCATTATAGGAGAATGGTTAGATATTTGTTACATGTTTTGACCCTCATATAAGCAGCGAACTATTAGTGCATTTTTATCAAGCTCCAATGACTTGTAATTGCATGATTGGTCGATGGTTTTAGGGCTTCTCAAGGCAGCGATCTGAGCTTAATTGGTTGTTTGCCTAATTTCCATTTGATTTCAAAGGTGGAATATTACAGTCTGGAACTCAAGAATGTTGATTACAAATTCTGATCCCCTAACCCGTAGGTTCTTCCTTTATTTATAGTGTGTAGAAGGAAATAACAAATAGGAAAACAATAACTGAACTGACACATGCGGAAGCTATAAGAAAAACAACTGGCAATCTTTCCCCTGGAATTTCTCTCTACATGACATGCATTTGAAGACTAAAAGCTTTGCATGTCTGCCACCTATTCACAATTAAGGACCTTTTTAGATAACTAAAAGTAATGGCTTTTAACCAACTACTTTATTTTTACAATTTTGTCCGAGAAAATAAGAATAAGAGAGGAAAGGGAAGAAGAACGAAACTATGTCGGGCCGTCATACTCTACGCTTTTTCTTTATCCTCAAACTGAATATGCTTGTCAAACATGTGACTCAGTGTCTTCCCATCTACCTTCGCAACCGTTTTTTCTCAGTTTTAAACCGCAGCAATCCTCTGGACAAAGCAGCAGTGTTAGCCTTTACCTTCTCCAAACCATGCCCACACCCCTCAATATCTGCATGAAGTTTTACGAGTCTGCCAATTGAATCTAACATGAAAGGAATGATGGCTTCATCAATCTTCTTCTGCACAACCAAAATAAATTCCTCACAGTGAAGCAGGCAACTCGTCTTAACGAATGTTCTCTGGTACTTCCCCCATCTCATTTTCCAGCAACTGCATCCTCCTCAGAGCTCTATGCAGAAGGAAACTGCTATCTCTAACTGCTTCCCCTTTTCTATCAATCCGTCGGGTACAATTTGCTCTGCAATTAGCACATCCTCTGTGGTGTCCCTGAGATTTCACCTTGAAATCTAGGACTACCCCTTTTAAAAAAAAAATCGTTCTTTTCAAAGTAATGGTCGTTTTGTGTTTGTTTTGCCTGTAGTTGTTTGCATTGTTCTAAGGTATCCCCAGAGAGTCATAAAAGCCAAATTCCCCAAGTACCCACATGCTAAAACTCACTCTATCCCTTCGCAAGTTTTTGTCTGAGAGAATTTTATTTATTTATTTATTAAATAAATAAAATTATTTTAAAAATAGATTGAGCTAAAATTGGTTGATTTAGGTTATATAAAGCACTTCACCCCATCATTATTACCATAGAACATTCACCCCGGGGGAAGAATTTTTGCAGATCAGCTAATTGGAGAAATTATCAAGCAATTGCCTGCAGCTTCTTTTGTTTTGTTTTATTTCTTTTTGTCTGTGTTTTGGTTTGTTTTCTCTAGCAATTCCTGTAGCCTATTCATTCTTCCTGCCAGATCTTTCCCCAGGCCTAGGGTTTTGAAAAGCTATCCAGTATTTTTAATTACTAATCTGTCTACAGACGATCAGAGCTCAGGATTCTTTCAGAAGATTGCAAGAAGTTGCTTGGTCCAAAAAGGTGCAAAAATGGATTTTATGAAAATAAGAAAAATATTGTCATCAATGCGTAGAGCTCGAGAAAATATGCACTTTTAGAGAAAACGACACCTAAAACGGAGCCACGGAATGAAAGTTATGGCACATGCAAGTTTTTGTTACTACATCTTCCTAGGGCCCTTTCCAAAAATGGCAAATTTTATTCCTTGTTTGTGTTTACTTCACCAAAAATCTAAAAAAGGAAAGAAATGTTGTTTTTTATGCCAGTCACAATTTTCAAGGCCACCTTCCGCATCCAATTTCCACGTTGCCATGAGTGACGAATTCTCATGCAATTCTAAAGGCAGAAGTCACAATGCAAGTCGCACTTTTGGAAAAGAGCTATCTTTCATGCAAGTCGCACTTTTTGGAAGGAAGACTTTAACCTGCCAGTGGGAATTTTGGCAGTGGGAGGCAGGCGGGAATTTCTTACCTGCCTTGCAAGATAATTTTTCCCATGAAAAACAAAGTCACTTAAGCTGCCAATGGGAATATTAGAGGTGGCAGGCAGGCGGAAATTTCTTACCTGCCTTACAGGGTAAAAATTTCTCATTATAAAAGAAAATTCACTTAAAGCACTGGCAGGAATTTCTTACCTGCCTTGCAGGGTAAAAATTATCATTATGAAAGTCAAATCACTTAAGTGGGAGAGGGGATTTTTGGAGCTGCAGTGCAAGGTGGAAATTCCCATCAAGTTGACTTCTTATTTTTAGCAATTCTCTTGCCAAAAAGTGCGACCCACCTAGTGAATAAAATGCCAATAATATTTATTAATAGTTTATTCAAATTTTGGCACCATAAATAGAAGTCAATGCAAGTGAAGAGCTAAGGAGAAGTCAAGGATGCATGCTAAAAATAAATAAAATAAATTATTTAAAAAACAACCAGAAGCATGCAGACTTGGGTGCCCACATTGAATGAATAAACATGGGTATTAATTAATTAAATTACCAGAAATAAGAAGAGTCAATTATTAAAAATAGCATGTTGGAGCTTATATAAGCAAGGTATGCCATAAGGGAGATACAATTAATTATTTTTGACAAGGATTGCAGCCCAGACAGGTTTTGGACGCCAAAAAAAGGAGGATTTTGCATTAAAGTTTATTTTCCACTGTCGGGAAGCTTCCAGTTTTGGCGCCTAGGGTTAGAATAGCCTAATTTTGGTCATTCTGAGCATTTACACGTTGGTATATGTGCCCAGGTGAATTAAATAATATTTTTTCTTGCTTTGCATGCAAGCAAAGCCTTAAAATTTAGGGCAGCAAGCTTTATATGTAGATTTTGGTGATAAAAATCAAGTATTCATGCCATGGACTCCATCTTTGTTTGAATTAATTATAGGTATTTATTATATGTGCTCATATAAGTGAAAGGGAGTTCAAATCAATGTCAGGTACCTTGAATATATCTTCCAAATATGAAGAAATTGCCAGATCTGCACAAATTGGTCCAATTGCAAGGGATTTTGGCAAAATTAAAAGAAAAAGAGCTCAGATAAAGATTGTTCTAGCCATGATGAAGCGTGATGAAAGAAAGGGATCAAAAGAATCATGCATAGCTTCCAGATTTGTCTGAAGTCAATGATAGTAGACTAAGGCCTTGAACTTATCACCAATTTAATTGACATATCCAGATCTCATAATTGCAAAGGCTTCCGACAAAAATTCATCCTCTTGTTTCTAACACAACCCGTGTAAAAGTCAATGCATGGAAAATTCCTTCCATGATCTTGTGCATGTGCTCCCAATATTCCAGTTGAAGCCTTCATTGAATTTACTTTGCATGTCACTGAAGAAGAATTGTAAAAGCTCATATGCAATCAAAGGATAAATGAGTTTTGTCTAAGGGAAGATAGGTCAAAGGCAATACCTGATTCAAGGTAAAATCATTCAGTCATGCATAGCTTCTAGATCCAGTTTGGTGAGAATTAAAGGCAAAAGAGTCAACCACATGTAGAATATGGAAGAAGAACAAGACTGGGAGGATTGCAACTTTCTTCTTATTTCTTTTCCTCTTTCTTTTATTTTCTCTGACAAAGTAATTAAGCAATCAATTATATTATAAAACTTAAGTGATTGGTTTAAAATTCAGTTACTTGAAGAAGTCAATTACTTGGAAATAGGTGGCAGACATGCAAAATAGAAGGTTCTATTTTTCAGTTATAAATCATGCATGTCATACAAAGAGGAATTCCAGGAGGAAGATTGCTAGTTGCTTTCCCTTTTCATAGCTTCCACATGTGGGAATTCATTTAAAAATTCCTATTTGTAATTACCCTTTATACACTATAAATAGGGGAAGAACCTACGTGTTAGAGGATCAAAATTTGTAATTAGATTTCTTGTGTTCCATACTTTGAGTTGAAACCCTTGATAGCTTTTTGAAAAAGTGAGGAATAGAGAGGAGGCAGATTTCTGGAGAACTTTGTGTCAACGATGCATTTTGTTTCTTATTTCTTTCTAGATATATTCATAAACTTTGTGTTATTCTAGATCTAGATCTGAAACTTTCCTTTGCTTTGAATTTTGTATTTCATGATCTATTTTTTTAATCTTTGTGCATGTGATCAACTCTATAAACTATTGATTGGGTTGCACATCTTCTCTCCTTTCTTCCCGTTTCCTATTATTTTTCTTTCTGCAGATATTTCCTTTCTCTTATAGCTGCTTACTTCCTAAAAAATTTCCTAGGTATGGTCTATGAGCCACATAGTTAAAGACAAACCAACAAACAAATATTAGGAAATATAACCGACAAGATCTTACACGGGAACCTCACAGATAAATGAGGGAGATTTATCTCACGACTGCCTAGGTTTTCAGCTGTGCAGAAAATCTAAGCCAACACTCTGGTAATGAATGTATCTTAGCTAAGGTATCCAGATAACTTTCAGCAACTATGTTCTCATCTTCTATCGTTGTCATTAGTTCCTTTAGTTGAGATAATGCCCTATGCATATTCTTCAAGCCATAGCTGGTATTCCCTCGAATGGCTCTTAAGCTTGGTGAATAATTTTCTTTTTCCATTGAACAATAGTTTTGACCTAGATTCCCTACATCTTCAATCTCTTCAACTAGACGGTTGCATACTTGCTCCTGCATTAACACGGGCCGAGAAAAAGGTTTGGCAACCTTAGTGATGATCTCACATAACTGAGAGATCTGCATCTGAAGCCTATCTTTCTCTTTGCCTTCTCTTTGTCAAGCTTTAAGGAATAAAGCATCTATCAGTGTCTCGTGTATCTTGCTTTAATCCTTCCATGGTGATTTTCCCCAATAGTACTTTAGTCACCGATATGTCTGCAGCATTTAGCTCTTCCTTTTGTTTCCCTTCAGCTGGAACTTATAATTCAACAAACTTCTGCCCTTATTCTTCAATAATCAGCCTTGTAGTCATTTTAGCAACTTTAGACTTTTTACCTTTACCTTCAAAGCTCATAATGCAAGTGCAAGTCTTCTTCTTCCAAGTTGATTTCTTCTCTAGCCTCTGGAGCTGACTGTAGAGCCAACCAAGATGGGAAATTGCTCTTTGGGGAATGGGAAGTCGCCGAATGTACCACCATCTCATGCTCTGACTCTGCAGCATCTGAATTCACCATAGTGTTATGGCTGCCCTTTTCTGAATTGTCTGAAGACAATGCTCTTTCGAACTCTGCCATTTGTGCTTTCAACTTCTCCGTAGAGGAGAGGTGAAGATCTGGGTGGCTGAGGAACAAATACAAACGACATGTGGATTCAACGGTGGAATAATAACATCTGTTTGAGGTCCTGGAGCTAAGGAAGTGGTTGTGAGTTGATGTTGGAGAAGCTTCATCTAAAAGTGGCACTGGTATAATGGATGTAGGCTTGCCTTTTTTCAGTACCTAAGACTTTTTGTACACTTTGAGCTTCTCTGGCCTTCTGCTACTCTCACCTTCGTGTTTTCTCTTGTAGGAATCCCCTGCAATGAAATTCCTTGTGATCTGGTTCATCAAAGTCTCGTCCAAGCAATACCCCTTTGTTAACAACCAATTTGAAGTGTTAACTAGGACTGCGGAAGATCTCTCCTCAATCGTTGTGACAACCACCCACACTTTCCTGAAGAGCAGCTGTATCTCCTCCCATTTGATGATATGTGTCAAGTACCACATGCCCATCATCTGAGAGATTTGCAGGTATCTGTGCTAAACCATAGTCAGAAACTTGTTGCGCTAATAACCTGTTGAAATCTCCCTTTCTGACTTCGTATTCACTCCTGCACTTCATCCAAAAGTCTTCCAATGAAGGTACATGCGAATATTCTTGGGAGATTGTCTTCTTTGCTATCCCATATGGGTCAAAGTTCAATCGTGCTAGGAAGAACTCATGCTCATACCCAGAAAACATTTTTGCTTCAATTCCTCTGGCTTTATGGATGCTCTGGCAACTATAATGACCCACTGTGACTGGAAAGCTACCTATAGATTTGTGTCATTTTGACTGTAAGTCATGCATCTCCACGAGCTACCTGCACAACTCTATGATGACCCACTTGTCACTTGGGTACTTTGGCAACTTAACTGGTTCTCCTGAAAAACCACTAACCCTGAGATATGTGAAGTCCGCAAATTGGATGAAGATACAACCATGCTGGGAGACAACTTCCCAAGCTTCTTTGCTCACTTTGTTGGTCTTCAGATCACTATTTAATTTGCAAATGAATCCGTAGAAGAATCCATCGTTGACCACCCTGTAATCTTTGTAGCATTCAGGAACTGTCAACTGTGGGAAGCACTCATAAATAGGATCTTTTGACAATATGCCTCGTCTATCCAGTTTGGAAAATATCCCCTGAGAGGTGTTGCATATACAAGGTATGAAGTCATTTTGAAGTTGAATGTCTGCCTCACACTTCGGAGTTGCTCGCTGATGTTGTCACTGATGATCTCCGCCCAATTAATTATCGAATCAGCTCTGTTGATCTCAATGGTTCTCACAAAGGCATACATCCATGAGCGGAAGTTATTGGTATTGGCTTCCCCATTTATCCTGCAAAGCAATTTGATGATATCATCAACTTCCTGCACAAGATTGGATCGTGGAAGAGTCCTCGGGAATTTTGATGGTGATCTGGGCTTCTTCATGTATCTGTTGTTCATTATACCCACACAATCTGCTTTATGCTTTTCCCATCTATTACCAGCATCCTGCATGCTAATTACAATCACCATTGGTCGTGCCAGAAGCTTAAGGCAATAATTAATGAATTGTGCATCCAACCTGATTATTGTCTTCCCTGCAGCATCTCGGATTGTCCTAGAAAGAGGATGATAAGACCTTGCACACTCCATAACAAACTCAGGCAATTGAGTTGTGACCGGAAATGTGAAGCTTGAATAATCCCGCTGCTTTTTATTGCCTGCATAAGAGATGATCTTCCAGTGGCTTTGGATCTGTCAATCAAATCAGTGATAGGTTCAGGGCCCATGTCTGTATCATTGATTTCGGTAAGCCTGGAAACAATGCATGATTCTGCTGACCCTTCTCTTTCATCACGCTTTATCATGCCTGGAATAATCTTTGTCTGAGTTCTTTTTCTTTTATTTTTGCCAGAAGATCCTTGCAATTGGATCAATTTGTGCAGAATCCTGCAATTCCTTCTGATTCAGAAGATATATTCAATGTATCTGACATTGATTTTGACTTCTTTTCACCAATATGAGCACCTGTGATGAATACCTGCAATTGATTCAGACAAATATGGAGTCCATGGCATGAATACTCAATTTCTATCACCAAAATCTGCTTATAAAGTCTGCTGCCCTAAAATTTGAGACTTTGCTTGCATGCTAAGCAAGCTAAAATATTATTTAATTCACCTGGGCACTTATACCAACATGCAGATGCTCTGAATAATAAAAATAAAGCTTCTCCAACCCTAGGCGCCAAAACTGGAAGCTTCCCGACAATAAAAAATATTTTTTAATGCAAATCACTCCTTCCCTTGGCGCCAAAACTCTCCAGGGCAGCATGCTCCATCAAAAAGAATTAATTGTCTCCTCCTTATGGCATCCCATGCTTATATAGCTAACTGCATGCTATTTTTAATAATTGCTTCTTCCTATTTTTGGCAATTATTAATAATAAGTTATGTTCTTTCTCTCAATTTGGGCGCCCAAGTTTGCATGCTTTGCTTGTTTTTTATGCAATTCTTTTATTTATTTTTAGCATGCTTCTTTGCCTTCTCTTTAGCTCATCAAGTTGCTTTGACTTTCCATCTATTTTTGGCGCCAACCTTAGCTAGGAATAATAAAAATAAATATCATTAAATGCATGCAATTATGCCAAGGTGGGTCGCATTTTTTGGCTAGAAGACATGCTAAAAATAAGAAGTCAAAGCAATGGGAATTTTTACCCTGCCAGGCAGCTCCAAAAATCCCATCCTTCACTTAAGTGATTTGTCTTTAATGATGGGAAAAAAACAACCTTCCAGGCAGGCATAAAATTCCACCTGCCTTCCACCAAAATTCCAAAATTAAAGTCTCATTGGCAGCTTATGAAAAAAGCTTCTTTCTTAAAAATGTGACTTGCATGGGTGAATAAAACTTCCTTGATGGGAATTCTTACCCTTCCTAGCAGCTCTAAAATTCTCATTGGTACTTTAAGTGATTTATCTTTCATAATGGGAAAAAACAACCTTCCAGGCAGGCATAAAATTCCCATCTGCCTGCCACCACCAAAATTCCCATTGGCAGCTTAAGTGATTTGACTTTAATGATGGGAAAAAACAACCTTCCAGGCAAGGCATAAAATTCCCACCTGCCTGCCACCACCAAAATTCCCATTGGCAGCTTAAAGCCTTCCTTCCAAAAAGTGTGACTAGCATGGAAGAAGCTTATTTCACTTACATCCTTCTTTGTCAGAAATTAGCACTCCATGATTAATTTCTTCCTTTGTCTGAGGCCATGGATGACTTCCAGAACTTCTAGGCAATTAAACAGGCTATACAGAACGAACAAACGGATCAAGGGGAATTTAACAGACAGACTGCGGAGAAAACCGAAAACAAACACAAAAGAAATAAATAAAAACGAAAAACGTTGCCAGAAGTTGCAGACAATTGCTTTGCCGAATAACTGGTTCGTAAAAACTCATCCCTAGTGAATACCCTACTGAGAGGTGGGAATACTGGCATGAAAATCTTCAACAGGGTTCAATTGCAACACAATTTATTTAAACAGAACTTTATTTATTTAATAAATAATTAAATAAAATTCTCTCAGACAAAACCTGGCGGAGAGATAAAATGAGTTTTAGCATGTGGGTATTTGTCGAAATTGGCTTATATGATTCATCTGGGAATACTTTAACGTAATGGAGACAACTGCAGGCAATAAAAACACAAAACGACCCGTTACTTTGAAAAGAACGAAATTTTTTTAAAAAGGGGTAGTCCCAGATTTTAGGGTGAAATCTTGGGGACACCAGTCGGCTCCGTCTGTGGACATCTTTACCTCTGTCAAAATGACAGGAGTAAAGATGAGATCCCAGCATCTCTGGTTTCGTATCTTGTCCATTGGGCTCAGGGTCAAGCAACAAAAGAAAACACACCGACAAAACACAAGAAAAAGAAAAGAAAAACAACCAAAATTTTATTTATATACATACAGGTTTTACCTTGTTCTTTCAATTCCGGAAAAGCTTCAAATGTTGTCCCATTGAAAGGCAACAGCAGTTCAATTCCATCCTGATGAGCAAGTATGAAGCTATCAGTTCCAGCAGTCCTTTTGATTATGAAAGGCCCTTTCCACAGTGAATCAAATTTGTCGTGCATGCCCTTTGGTTCGCGTCTTTTATCCCATAGGAGGACCCAATCACCAATCTCAAACTTTCTTTCTCTGGCCTTTTTGTCAAATATCACCTTCACTTTCCTCTAGTGTTCTGATAGCCTATCTACTACTTGAACCTGTACTTCACGTAATTCAGTCAGATACATTATTCTTTTGTCAATAACATCTGTGAACGTAGCATCTTCCAGAGCTTTGGAAAGTTGTAAAGCAGGCAGTTCCAATGTAAGAGGCAACTCTGCGTCTCTTCCATACAACAACTGAAAAGGGGACATGCCTATAGCTTTCTTCGGGGTGATCCTTGTCTGCCCATAATGCATCAAACAACTTCTTATGCCAAGTTCTTTGATTTTCGGTTACCAATTTCCGCATGATTGTTACCAGATTTTTATTACTTGATTCAGCTTGGCCATTCCCTTGTGGGTAGTAATTGGAGGAATGTACCAACTGGATTCCATGCGTGTAGCAAAATTCAACCAACTCCTCAGAAGATAAATTGGGAGCATTGTCTGTTACTATTTTGCTGGGTATGCCAAACCTTATGACAATATTTTCCTTTATAAAATTACACACCTCCGCGGAAGTGGCATTTTTAACAGGAATGGCTTCTACCCACTTACTGAAATAATCAGTAGCTGTCAGAATGTAATGATGGCCGGCACTAGAAGCCGGGTTGAGCATGCCAATAAAATCCATGCCCCATTGCTGGAAAGGCTCTTCAATTACAACTGGTTTTAAAGGCAATGCAGGCAATTTTATACGTCCAACAAAATGTTGGCACACTTGGCATTTGGATACCCATTCTGCAGTATCTTGAAAAAGTGTGGGCTAGTAATACCTAGCTCGAGGATTTTGTGTGCAGTGACTCAGGCTGAGAAATGACCACCACAAGCCATATTATGAAATTGCTTTAATAGTTGATCCTGCTGAGCTTTATCCACACATCTGAGAAACACCCCATCAATCCCTTTCTTATACAACCCATTATCCCAAAGAACAAAGTCTTTGGCCTTCAATTTAATGGTACGCTTTTCCTTGCGAGAGAGATGATCCGGGCATTCCCCATAGGTTATGAAATAGGCAATATTACTATACCATTCATCTACCAGATCTATAAAGAGAACCATAGGCAAACTTTCGCCTTCCTCCGACTCATTTATCTTTGTCTCAATCATTAACTCACATAAGCCTCTTCCTCGAACCAGCTTTGTAGGCTTAATATCCAAGTCATATTCTTGCACCTTTGTTACCCATGTGCCTCTTAATAACCCTAGTTCTTGTTGTGTTAGAATAGACTTTACTGCAGTATCTGGAACAAGGACTACAGTATGTGAGGAAAGGATATAATACCTAAATGCCTTGCATGCTTTCACAACTGCATATGCATGTTTTTCCATAGGAGTATACTTCAATTCGTAAGCCTTTAAAGGCATACTCATGAAAGCAATAGGAGCTTCTACATCCTCTTGATTTTTTTGCATCAGAATTGCTGACATTGTGTGTTCAGAGGAATAACAGTAAAGAATAAATTCTTTACTGAAATCTGGTGATACCAAGACTGGTGCTTCGGACAAAGCCGTCTTGATCTTCTTGAATGCTTCCTTTCCTTCATCGTTCCACTTGAAATCCTGTGTTTTCTTCATCATATTTGAAATATGACGAGTTAGTTCAGCAAAGTCAGGGACGAATCTCCTGAGAAAATTAACCTTACCAAAGAAGGAATGAACTCCTTTTTTGGAGGTTGGCAATGGCAAAGTTTGAATGGATTTCACCCGCTCAGGATCTATTTTGGTTCCTTCTTTTGAAACGATGTGCCCTAGTAGCTTTCCTTCTGTTACAACAAAGATAGATTTCTTGGGATTTAAAGAAATCCCATGCTTACGGCACTGGATGAAGACTTCTTCCAGATTTGAAATGTGATTACCCCTTACTTTAGAAAAGACTGTCAGATCATCGAGGTAAACCACTATGCTTTTGTCTTTGAGATGAGAAAATGCCAGATCCATAGCTCTCTGAAATGTGGCTCCGGCATTAATTAACCCGAAAGGCATTTTCTGATAAGCAAATGTTCCCCAAGGTGTGATGAATGTTGTTTTATATTGATCTTCTTCAGCCACCTTAACCTGATTATAGCCTGAGAAACCATCAAGCATTGACAACATCTCAGATCCAGTGACAACCTGGAGAGTATGATCCATAATTGGAATGGGATAATTATCTTTCAATGATGCCTGATTGAGATTGGGAAAATCAACACACAATCTAATCTCACCACTTTTCTTCCTTACGGGAACTATATTGGCCAACCACTCAGAATGATGTATAGGGTAAATTATCTTTGCATCCAATAGTTTCATGAATCTCTGCAAAGATAGTACCTGAAATGGTTGGGTTATGCCGCCGCAGTTTCTGCTTGAAGGGTTTTTGCTCTTGCTTCAATGGGATATAATGTTGTACTTCAGCAGGTTGATATGTCTTCAGATCCTGATAAGACCAAGCAAAGACATCTATATATTTTCTAAGAAGCTTTGTGAAAGCTTCTTGTTCTGTTTTAGAACAACATTTACCCAGGTTTACTAACTTGGGGTCATCATCAGCTCCCAAATTCAATGACTGCACATCGGAAGAAGATCTTTCTCCACATTCTTTATTCTTTTTTAGCGTTTTGATCATGCTTATTGAACATCTCTTCAAGAGACACTAAGCCTTTAGGAATTTTATTTCCTTTAAGCTGAATGATCTCTTGACCACCTTCAATCTTTAAATCAGCTTCACCCACTGTGGTCTATCTCGGAAGTGAAGTGCTTCCTTCTTAGTATATCTCTTCAAAGTTTGTTTATCAATCATTGAAGACCTGCCATTGTTGAACATTATCAGGCACCTTTGGATGGAAAACCATTTCCACTTTGTAATCACCTTGTCTGAAGAGTGCAGGTGGTTGATCTAGATTCAATAGGGCTGCAGTAACTACCAGTGAATCAGCTCTGGAGTTTTGATCTCTAGGGATATAAGAAACTGAGAAAGCTGCAAAATCCAAAGTAGCTGAATAGACCCGGTCTCTATAATGCCGTAGTTTATCTTTTTTAACCTGATAGAGACCACGTATCTTGCTTGACAATTAACTCAACATCCCCTCTTCATGTAGCAATTTAATTCCCATTGTTCTGGCTTGCTCCATTCCTAACAGCAGTGCTTCATATTTTGTTGTGTTGTTAGTATTCTCAAACATTAATTTAAAGGAATGTGCATGTACCTTTCCTTCAGGAGAAATAAGCACAACACCTGCACCAGATCCAAGCAAACAACAACTACCATCAAACTCTAGAGTCCAAACTTTGTTGTCCAATTGATGTGGCTCCTGAGTTATGGGTTGGGCTTCTTCTTTATCCAACTCTAGGTAGTAGACCCCATGATCTAATTCCTGGAAAAGGATCTAAGATCTAGGGTCTTCAGATTTTGAGACTGTATACTTGGACTTCTTCTCAGGTTCCAACTTTTGGTTAACTCCTTTAATTGGGATATGTGCGCAAGACCAATCCATCTTAACCTCTCCTCCTAATTCCTTACAGAAGTTTCTGCTTAATAACATGCCATAAGATACTGGAATATTTGCCACCAGGATTGTCATCTTCAATCTTTTATCTGGAAAGGAAGCAAGTACTGCTTGTGCATCTTTTATCTGTCCAATGAGAGGTACTTGTCTTTCCATTGAGTAACATCTTCCAATGGTCTTCGTTAGTGTGAGATCCAAAGCATCAGCGACTTTGGATGGCATAACATTATCAGAAGCTCCAAAATCTAGAATACAATTACTCAATTTGTAACCATTGATAAGTAATGAAACATAGAATGGTTCAATCCTTTCAGAAGTAGCAGGAGAAGAAGTTGCAGCATTATTCAAAGGAGGAGTATTTTTGGGTTAGATAAGATGCCCCGTGAAGCATTGTTCGGTGAACTATTAGGACCATTACTCTGTACATATTTCACCAATCTTCTCAATTGATCGGGAAAAGCCCTCAAGTACTTGGCTTCTGACATCTGAATCTTGGTCTTCTTTATATGGTCAATAATATCAAAAGAGGGAATCATGACACCTTGACTTACTTCAGTTGTTTGTCCATTTTTCCTTTGTTGCTGGTTAGAGGTACTTACATGCTTGTCTCTTAGAGCTAAAGAAGAAGGAAGTGGGTTGCCTCTTTTCAGAATGGTAACATCTGGTCTAGGATCTTCCCTTTCTCTCCTCTTTCCACTTGAGGAAGCTTCCACATTTTGACATGTTTGAGACCTTGTGAACACCACAAATGTATGACCATCACTATCTTCAAAAGATTCGTAATAGCCTTCATCAGATTCATAGTCCAGGTAGCCAATGTTGGAGTCGCCAGCGGGATCAACAAAGTCTTCTTCGTCAAGTGATTCATTATCACCAACAGCATGATCAGCAAAGTCTTCTTCGTCAAGTGATTCATGATAATTCTTCATTTGTTTCCAAGTTGTTCCTTGGAGCAGCTTCAATTGCCAACCTTTGTGGTGCAGCAGTAAGTCTGTTTCAATTTTGATTTTGACCATTAAAAGTCCGAACAAGAACTATTCTTGAAGGAGTTGCATTTCCTCCTTGAGCTATTTGCTTCTTGATTTGTAGCATATCATTGGCTAACTTCTGTAGCAGAGGATCAGAAGTATTTGTTGAAGAAGTTCCATCAGCTTTATGGGCTGATTGCTTTGATCTTTCCAGCCATAATCAGGTCATCTTCAACCTCAACCGCAGCATTTTGTGTCTCCAACAGATTCACAGGTTTTTCCCTCCGCAGCTGATATCCAACTTCAAGTAGTGAAGCGTTTATAAAAAACGTCTTTTGATTTTCGTCACTAAGCACAACAGAAGTGGGGATTTTATATAAAATCCTTTGGAACTTAGCAATAAAGTCCCTCATGTTCTCATGTGGTTCTTTTTTCAACTGCGTTAGCTGGGTGATCAGTGTACTAGCGTCTTCTACAGGTTTGAACCTTTTTAGAAATTGATCTCGCATGGATGCCCAGTTTGTTATAGTCCCAGGAGCTAATCGATAGAACCATTCTCCGGCCAAGTCGTGTAGAGTCTCAATGAAAAGTCTGACCGAAACATCCTCATGCTCCACTGCAAGTACTCCACAAGATATGAAGAATGCCAGCCAAGTGATCATCCGGATTTTGCTTGTCGTCTCCAAAGAATTTTGGGAAATTCTTTCTCGATCCTTTAGGCAACTCATGCATAGGGAGTCAGATTCGAGGACCAAAAGTTGCCTCCCATGGGACAGGTGCTAAAGGGGCAAGTGGCTGATTCTGATTCTACATGATAAATGGAGCACGTCTTCTCTAAGAGTAGACTTGATAGATAATTCCAGCAGCCGGATTATGCTGAAGATAATCTAGATCTGGAGGAGTTTGCACTCTTCTTCCTGGTGAAAGATTGGCTCTGCAGGCTTCTGACTTGAGGAGGATGATTGAAATTAAACTGCTCCTGCAATCTATAAAAATGGTCAATCCTTCCTTGAGCGTTGTTCTGGGACGGGTGAATGGGCGTTCAGCTAGGTTAAGATTTCAATATCGATGGGAGCTAGCAAGATAAACTTTGGTCTACTAAAAGGTTGTTGTTCCCCAACGGAGTCGCCAAAAATTGTTGGCTAGATTTTATGCATAGCTAAAAACTAGGTAGTCATGAGATAAATCTCCCTCATTTACCAGTGAGGCTTCCGTGTAAGATTTATGTCAATTATGTATTCTAATAACTATATGTGGGTTTTACTTTAACTGCGAAGCTCGTGAACCATAGCTAAGCAATTCTGCAGCAAGTAAGTAGCTGTAAAGAAATATTTGTAGAAGGGGGAATAGTTGAATACGGGAAGAAAGGAAAGAAGATGTGTAATCCAACCAATAGTTTACAGAGTTGGTCTCATACACATAGATAAAACAAATGGATCTCACAATACAAAATTAAAAGAAAGGAAAGTTTCTAATCTAAATCTTTTAGAAAATGCAAAGGTTATCTAAAGATCTACACAGAAGTAAGAAGCCAATGCACCGTTGACACAAAGTTCTCTGGAAATTCGCCTCTGTTTAATTCCTCAGCTTTCAGAAAGATATCAAGGGTTTCTAGCACAAAGTCTGGAACTCAAGAATGTTGATTACAAATTCTGATCACAAATTCTGATCCCCTAACCCGTAGGTTCTTCCTCTATTTATAGTGTGTAGAAGGAAATAACAAATAGGAAAGCAATAACTGAACTGACACATGCGGAAGCTATAAAAAAAACAACTGACAATCTTTCCCCTGGAATTTCTCTCTACATGACATGCATTTGAAGACTAAATCAAAGCTTTGCATGTCTGCCACCTATTCACAATTAAGGACTTTTTCAGATAACTAAAAGTAATGGCTTTTAACCAATTACTTTATTTTTACAATTTTGTCCGAGAAAATAAGAATAAGAGGAAAGGGAAGAAGAAAGAAACTATGTCGGCCGTCATACTCTACGCTTTTTCTTTGTTCTGAAACTGAATATGCTTGTCAAACATGTGACTCAGTGTCTTCCCATCTGCCTTCACAACCATTTCTTTCTCAGTTTTAAACCGCAGCAATCCTCTGGACAAAGCAGCAGTGTTAGCCTTTACCTTCTCCAAACCGGCCCACACCCCTTAATATCTGCATGAAGTTTTACGAGTCTGCCAATTGAATCTAACGTGAAAGGCATGACGGCTTCATCAATCTTCTTCTGCACAACCAAAATAAATTCCTCACAGGAAGCAGGTAACTCGTCTGGAATGTTCTCTGGTACTTCCCCCATCTCATTTTCCAGCAACTACATCCTCTTTAGCATAAGCTTGAGGATCTCTATGCGGAAGGAAACTGCTATCTCTAACTGCTTCCCCTTTTCTATCAATCCGTCAAGTACAATATGCTCTGCAATTGGCACATCCTCTAGCAATGAATGTATCTTAGCTAAGGTATCCAGATGACTTTCAGCAACTATGTTCTCATCTTTTATCCCCGTCATTAGTTCCTTTAGCTGAGATAATGCCCTGTGCATATTCTCCAAGCCAGTTGGTATTCCCTCGAACTGCTCTGAAGCTTGGTGAATAATTTGCTCTTTCCATTGAGCAATAGCTTTGACCTGGTTCCCTGCATCTTCAATCTCTTCAACCAAACGGCTGCATACTTGTTCCTGCACTAACACGGGCTGAGAAGAAGGTTTGGCAACCTTAGTGATGATCTCACATAACTGGGAGATCTGCATTTGAAGCCTGTCTTTTTCTGCCTTCTCCTTGTTAAGTTTAAGGAATAAAGCATCTAATAGTGTCTGTGTATCTTGCTTTAATCCTTCCGTGGCGATTTCAAATCACTTAAGTGCCAATGGGAATTTTTGTGGCGGAAGGAAGATGGGAATTTTAAGCCTTCCTGGAAGGTTGTTTTTTCCCATTATGAAAGATAAATCACTTAAAGTGCGAATGGAAATTTTGGGGCTGCTAGGAAGGGTAAGAATTCCCGTCAAGGAAGTTCTATTCACCCATGCAAGTCGCATTTTTAAGAAAGAAGCTCTTTTTTATGCAAGTCGCACTTATTTAAGAATAACAGGTCTACAATTGAAATCAGCAGACATATTGGCCCTTAACTCAAAACCCTTGCTTGACTCTAGGCATCGAGTGCTCTAAGAATATACATCTTCCTCCTTCTTGGTAGCCATGTTTGGAACTCCATCCACTCTACCATTAAGTATTGCCTTCTTGAATTCCAACATAAGGTGTGAACAATTCGTACCAATACTTACATTCATGTCGTTTTGACTGTAGTTACCTTGCTGATTTTGTATTCCAGATGTTGCCTCCAAGCCTCCTCGCTGAATTCTCTTCAAAAATTGGCTCGGATCAAATCTTATGAGTGCTGGTATGCAAGTATAACAGCCATACTTTCCCCGGAATTTCGTCCCAAACAATACCAAATATGTTGGAATATTGGCCTTAATTGTTCTCAAGGAGTGAACCCTCTTACACACCTTTTCAAATAAAAAGAATGTCTTTAAATTTGCCCCTTTATTGTTGGCCCAAGAAGATATGCACAACCCAACAAATGAGATTGGGAAAAACATATCATCTTGGTTGTAGCATTGCATTGCATTACTCAAATTCAGAATTGTTGTAGCCAACAAACGACTTGTGAGAGTTACCCTTACCTTGTCAATGTTATCATAAGAAGAGTGTCCCTTCCTTATGATCAAAATCCACTTGGTGGCTGCAAATAGAATGTGGAACCAACTGAATATGTTGGTCATTACAACCACAAGATTTGAGACAGCTCCCACAATGATTCGAGGTTCATGATTCACATTTTCCAAGCTCCTCTCAATCGTGTTACAAGGATGACTTACACCACAAAACTCTCATTGAATCCGTGTCTCATTAGGCATTCTTACTAGGCATGTTTTAGAGAACCAATCCCAAACAATGACATGACATATTACTTCACTTCGGTTTACGAAAACTGAATTATTGCATACCTTGTAGCAATGAATTTATATTCCATGAAGCTGAATTTGTATGTTCATCGGATGAATTATTCATAACCTTCACATACATCCAAAAGTGGCAATCTTGAAAATAACTTGAGTCCCATAAAACCATAGCAAGTTGATTCCTACAATCTTGATTATAAAAATAACACCTAGCTTGCTTACCATTCATCTTTCCATCAATTTCAACACACTACTCAAGATAAGGAATATATTGCAGCAACATAGGGGAAGCTAACAAATATGAAATCCGATCATTACTATCATAGCTTAGGTTGTCCTCAACATGTTCACCTTCCCTTGCCGAATGAGGAATGATTGAGATATCCTCTACACTTCCGACCTTTTGACCCAGAATTTCTGAATTAGGATCAGCCTTCTCCTTCACCTTAGATTCAACAAGTGAAGCTCTTTCTACCTAGGCTTCAACAATATTTTGTTGACACTCGCATGGGACATCTTCATGGTTCTTTCCGGAGTCATGTACACCATCAACTTGCCTCTTGATGACTGTTATGAAAATTCCAACAAGCTATTCATTATCATAAATACGCAAATAGAATTCTTTCCTTGATCCAATATTTGGAATGCTCGGAAAATTGACTGCGGCTTCTTGGAAAAGATTATTTTTCCCTTTGATACCCTTCTTCCTCTCATCTTTGTTAGAATAATTCTCATGATGATCAATTCCTTGCAAATACAAAGTGTGAGGGTGATGCAATAAATTAAATTGTTTACCATTTGTTGTTGATATGTAAATTCTAGTAGACTCAAAACCCACATGAGTATCAGGTGAGGCCTCCTTTTGAAGGTCATGCCTCTCAAAATGGTCATACCGAATCTCAACCTCATGAATCTCTTGTAGATCTGATTTTCATTCACTATCTTGCCACCACATGCAACCATTGGAAATTAATAAAACATCATTTATTATTGAAGAATCTTTACCTTCACATTGCATATTGGTCTTCTCTTGTTCTTGTTTTTTATTTCTTCTTCTTGCTCTGCCATAGCAATTTGGAAGCTCTTCTCCTCTTCCTTTCTCCAGGCATGTTGAAGATCCTTCTATGGTGTCTGAGATCTAGGTCCATGCCTTGCTCTTCCTTTGTTCACTCCTATGAACTCTTGTTGGCTAGATTTTCTGCACAGCTGAAAACCTAGGCAGTCATGAGATAAATCTCCCACATTTACCGGTGAGGCTCCATTGTAAGATTTTGTCAATTATATTTTATAATATCTATCTGTTGGTTTTACTTTAATTGCGTAGCTCATGAACCATAACTAGGCAATTTTGCAGCAAGTAAGCAATTGTAACCAATATGTGCAAGAAAGGGAAATAATTAAATGCAGGAAGAAAGAAAAGGAAATGTCCAACCTAACCAATAGTTGACAGAGTTGATCACATGCACATAGACGAATCAAATAGATCTTAAAATGCAGAATTTGAAGCAAGGGAAAGTTTTAGATCTAGATCTAAGACAGCACAAAGTTTATGCAGAGATCTAAAAAGAAATAAGAGACGAATGCACCATAGACAAAAATTTCTTCGAAAATTTTCCTCTACTTGCAGAAAGCTATCAAGGGTTTCAGCTCAAAGTCTGGAACACATGAATGTTGATTACAAATTCCGATCCTTTAACCCGTAGGTTCTACCTCTATTTATAGTGTATAAAGGGCAATTACAAATAGAAAAATTTAAATGAATTCCCGCATGCGGAAACTATGAAAAGGGAAACAGCTGGCAATCCTCCTGGAATTTCTTTTTGCATGACATGATTGATTTATAACTGAAAAATAGAACCTTCTATTTTGCATGTCTGCCACCTATTTCCAAGTAATTGACTTCTTCAAGTAACAAATTTTAAACCAATCACTTAAGTTTTTGGTGTCCCCAAATTTCACCCTGAAATCTGAGACTGACCCATGTAAAAAAAATCGTACTTTTAAAATAATGGGTCGTTTTGTGTTTTAATTGCCAAAAAGTGTTTGTTTTATGTCAGGATATTCCCAGAGAGTCATATAAGCCAATTTCACCAAATACCCAAATGCCCAAACTCGTTATATTTTGTTACTAGGGTTTGCCTGCGGAAAATTTTTATTTAATTATTTTAAGCCCCGTTTGAGGTAAATTGTACTCCGGTTTAACCCTGTTGAGGATTTATATGTCAATATTCCCATATACCAGTAGGGTTTTCACCAAGAATGGATCCTGGGCTTTATCTGTGACTTCTGGCAACGTTTTGCCTTTTTGGTATTTTTCTCGTTTTGTTTTTTGTGAAATTTCTCTAGGTCAATTCCTTCGCCAGTTTAGTCTGTTTTCTTGCCTAGCATATCTAGAGATCATCTACGGCCGGCATGCCAGAAGGAATAAGCCTCAGAAAGCAAGCTTTTCGTCAAAAAAGACGAAGTCATGCACAAAAAGCCTCTCCTAGCAAGTCTCACCTTTTTTTTGGAATAAATGGATTTTTTGAAAATAAGAAAATTGGCCATCATGCGTAGAAGCCTCGAAGAAGATATGCACTTAAGAGAAAACGCACCTGAACGGAGCCACAGAATGAAATTATATGGCACTGCAAGTTTTTTGCTACTTACAACATCTCCCGGACCCGTTCCCAAAAATGGCACTTTTATTCTATTCTTGGGCTTTCTTCACCAAAAATCCAAAAAAGGAAAATAATGTTGTTTTTATTTCAATAATCGCATTTTCAAGGGCTGCCTTCCGCGTCCAATTTCCACGCGTCCCTAGTGAACGAATTCCTCAACGCACTTTTAAAGGCAGAAGTCACATCCAAGTCGCACTTTGGAAAAGAGCTATCTTTCAATCCAATGCAAGTCAACACTTTGTTTGAAGGAAAACTTTAATCTGCCAGGTAATTTTGGCAGTTGTGGCAAGTAGGAGGCGGGAATTTCGTACCACCTGCCTAGTAGGTTAATTTTTCCCCATGAAGGTCAAAGTCAACTTAAGCTCATGGGAATATTAGAGGTGGCCAGGCAGTCGGGAATTTCTTACCTACCTTGCAGGGTAAAAATCCATTATAAAGAAAAAATCACTTAAAAGCATGGCGGAAATTTTTTACCTGCCTGGCAGGGTAAAAAATCCCATTAGGGAAAGTCAAATCACAACTTAATGGAAGAAAGGTTTTTCGAGCTGGCAGTGTAAGGTGAAAATGCCCACAGAATTTGACGTCTTATTTTTAGAATCACTCTTGTCAAAAAGGTGCGACCCACCTTGGGTGAATAACAATGCATTTTAATAATAAGTATTAATTTTTAATTCACCCATTTTGGCGCCATAAATAAAGGAGTCAATGCTGCAGACAAGCCAAAGTGACTACTGCAGGGTAGCAATGCTAAAATAAATTAAATTTATTTATTTAAATGCAGCCAATGAATATGCCACAACAATAGACGCCCAAATTAGAGAGAAAAACATGATTTTTAATAATTAATTGCCGGAAATAGGAAGGGCAATTATTATTATCGAATGATCAAGGTTATATTAGCATGGGCTTCCATATTAATGGGAGTTATTAATTTTTTAGTGCAAAGTGTAATGGTCCCCTTTTTTTTTTTTCGAGACATTATTAAATATTTATTTTTCATTTGCCATTGTACCCCTTGGCAAAATGCTAGCACTACATTGGAGGTCTTTTTCTTGTTTAATGTGCACATAGGTTAACTGTTTATTTATTTAATTAAAAAATAAATAAGTGCACATAGGTCTTAGTATTAAAGATTTATAGAGTTTTTGGTTTCCTCCCTCCCCCCCCAAATTTTCACCCTGAAATCTGAACTGACCCATGTAAAAAAAATCGTACTTTTTAAAATAATGGGTCGTTTTGTGTTTTAATTGCCAAAAAGTGTTTGTGTTTTTAATGTCAGGATTTCCAGGAGAGTCATATAAGCCAATTTCACACACAAAAGCCAATACCCAAATGCCCCCAAACTCGTTATATTTTGCTACTAGGGTTTTTGCCTGGCGGAAAGAAATTTTTATTTACTATTTATTTAAGCCCAGTTTGAGGGTAAATTGCTACTCCGGTTTAACCCTGTTGAGGGATTTATATGTCAATACTCCCATCTACCAGTAGGTTTTTTCACCAGGAATGGATCCTTGGGCTTTATCTGCTGACTTATTTCTGGCAACGTTTTGCCTTTTGGTATTTTTTCTCGTTTTGTTTTTTGTGAAATTTCTCTAGGTCATTCCTTCGCCAGTTTAGTCTGTTTTCTTGCCTAGCATATCTAGAGATCATCTACGGCCCGTCATCCAGAAGGAATTAGCCTCAGAAAAGAAGAAGCTTTTCGTCAAAAAAGACGAAGTCATGCACAAAAAGCCTCTCCTAGGCAAGTCGCATTTTTTGGAATAATGGATTTTATGAAAATAAGAAAAATATTGCCATCAATGCGTAGAGCTCGAGGAAGATATGCACTTTTAGAGAAAACGACACCTGAAACGGAGCCACAGAATGAAAGTTATGGCACATGCAAGTTTTTGCTACTACATCTTCCCGGACCCTTTCCAAAAATGGCAAATTTTATTCTATTCTTGTGCTTTCTTCACCAAAAATCCAAAAAAGGAAATAAATGTTGTTTTTATTTCAATCGCAATTTTCAAGGCTGCCTTCCGCGTCCAATTTCCACGCTGCCCTAAGTGACGAATTCTCACGCACTTTTAAAGGCAGAAGTCACAATCCAAGTCGCACTTTTGGAAAAGAGCTATCTTTCATGCAAGTCACACTTTTTTGAAGGAAACCTTTAAGCTGCCAGTGGGAATTTTGGCAGTGGCAAGTAGGCGGGAATTTCTTACCTGCCTAGTAGGGTAATTTTTCCCATGAAGTCAAAGTCACTTAAGCTGCAATGGGAATATTAGAGGTGGCAGGCAGGCGGGAATTTCTTACCTACCTTGCAGGGTAAAAATTCCCATTATAAAAGAAAAATCACTTAAAGCACCGGCGAGAATTTTTTACCCTGCCTGGCAGGGTAAAAATCCCATTATGAAAGTCAAATCACTTAAGTGGAAGAAAGGATTTTTAGAGCTGCAGTGTAAGGTGAAAATTCCCATCAGAAGTGACTATCTTATTTTAGGAATTCACTCTTGTCAAAAAGTGCGACCCACCTTGGGGAATAACAATGCAGTTAAAATAATATATATTAATGTTTATTCACCCAATTTTGGCGCCATAAATAGAAGGAAAGTCAATGCAATGCAGACAAGCCAAAGTGAACTGAAGGTAGCATGCTAAAAATAAATTAAATTTATTTATTAATGGCAGCCATGAATATGCACAAAAATACGCCCCAAATTAGAGAGAAAAACATGATTTTTAATTAATTAATTGCCGGAAATAGGAAGGGCAATTATTAATTATAGAATGATCAAGGTTATATTAGCATGGGCTTCCATATTAATGCAGTTATTAATTTTTTAGCAAAGTGTAATGTCCCCTTTTTCGAGACATTATTAATATTTATTTTTCATATTGCATTGTAACCCCTTGGCATGCCTAGCACTACAAGTGGGAGTCTTTTTAGTTAGTTTAATGTGCACATAGGTTAGTTACTTTTATTTATTTAATTAAAAAATAAATAAAGTGCACATAGTCTTAGTATTAAATATTTTAATGAGAGTTTATGTTTTCCCTCCAAAATTCAAATCCTTAATGCAATAGAAAGCCCTCAATTTCTAGTTTAT
Source organism: Taxus chinensis (assembly GCA_019776745.2). NCBI lineage: Eukaryota > Viridiplantae > Streptophyta > Pinopsida > Cupressales > Taxaceae > Taxus > Taxus chinensis. The sequence goes on along the minus strand of CM034152.1, from coordinate 740,765,199 downwards.
TTTGCATCTTGTTTCATAGAAAAACTCTAAGTATTGAAGGAGTCATGAATTTTCTAAGTTTCAGCTGTCCTGGGAGCTTTGTTATTGATTAACTGCTATTATAAAATTCAAATCTGCAGTTTGGGGTAAATTTAATATTACATGTGATTGTAGAAATTAGGAGAAATAAGGAGAAGGTGATTTCATAATTTTTGGAGTAGATTTGGTGCCCTAAATGTGTTGGGCGACCTACTTTTTAGGTCAAAATTAGGGTTTTGTGTTGGTTGTACAAAATCTGGTTTTTGCATATTATTCTTCATATTTTTGTGGTCCAATATCCAAAATTTCAGCTCATTTGGACTTCTCTAGACAAAGATATGAATTTTAGAACATTGCTGCAGTTGGGGTTTGAAAATTATTTATTTTCCAGCAGCATTTAATCAGATTTGTGTTAATTCCTAACTTGTCCTAGAAGGGGACATTACACCAAGGAGTGCAGCCCAGGCAATTTTGGCGCCCCAAAGGAGGAATTTTGCTCAGAAAAAGGTGTTTTCACTGTCGAAAAGCCTCAAAGTTTGGCACCTAGGTTTGAAGGAGCTTGATTTAAGTCTGATTAATTGTCTGCATAGTGGTACAAGTGCTCAGGTGAAGTTGACAATATTCATGATAGACATATGAGCAAATAAATTAGCCTGAGGGAGGTCTTTATGATAGGTTAGACTTAGATATGCAGAATTTTGGTGATAATCCAAACTTCAAAGTTAAAATTAAGAAGTTATCATGGTGAAAGTTGAAGAAGTAAATCGTGCTGAATAAATTGCAGGCATTCGTGGGAAGCAGTATTACTGTTTAGTATTCTAGCTCATTGTCACTTAATCGTATCATCAAGCATTTAATGAGTAATCTTCCATAATTTGCATTTATTGTGTCAGATTTTGACACAAATTGATTCAGTTGCTGATCAATTAATGCAGAATTATTTTTACATATTATCATTTTCATAATAAATAGTGTTCTACATCTCATGTTGATTTCCTTATTTATAATTAAAGGATCCCGGTGAATGCATGCATAGTCTTCTATTTTACTTCCTGAAGTCGATACATATGTCATGACATAGGCCCTAAACCTATCACCGATTTAATTGACAGATCTAGTTCTCACTAATGTACATTGGCTTCCGGACAAAAAAATCATCCTCTTGGTTTCTAACACAGCTATTAGCATGTATACAGAAGCCAATTGCATAGTTGACTAAATTGTTTCTACTCCTAGGACTCTTCCAACATGTTGGCAATGTTTCCAACTCAATGAAAGTCAATAACATGAAACCATCACCCCCAGACCATATCAACCATTTGCATGTACGATGAAGAAGATTAATTAGCAAAATCATACAAGCATAAAAGGGGAAACAGAGTGTCAAAGGCTTCACCCGTAAGCAAAATCCAGATCTAGCACGAATTTGAGATCCAAGCCACTGTCAGATCCTGCTGCTTCCAGATACCTGCCGATCAGACCAGTGGTGAGAATCAAAGGCAAAAGAATCAACTGCATGCAGAATATGAAAAAGGACAAGACTGCAACTTTCCTCTTTCTTCTTCTTTCGCTTATTTTCTCCGACAAAGTAATTGAGCGATCAATTAAATTATAAAACTTAAGTGATTGGTTTAAAAACCATTACTTGAAGAAATCAACTACTTGGAAATAGGTGGCAGACATGCAAAATAGAAGGTTCTATCTTTCAGTTGCAAATCATGCATGTCATGCAAAGAGGAATTCCAGGAGGAAGATTGTCTAGTTGTTTCCTTTCCGAGCTTCCACATGTGCCAGTTCAACTTAAAGCTTCCGATTTGTAATTGTCCCTTACTACATTCTATAAGTAGAGGAAGAACCTACAGGTTAAAGGATCAGAATTTGTAAGCAACATTCTTGTGTTCCAGACTTTGTGCTGAAACCCCTGATAGCGGTGTATTTGAAGCAAAGGAATACAGAAGAGCATTTCTTAGAGAACTTTGTGTCACGGTGCATTTTGTTTCTAGTTTTTTAGTCTTTAGATCTATCTATAAACTTTGTGTTATTCTTAGATCTAGATTTGAAAGTTGCCGTTGCTTATAATTCTGTGTCTTAATATCTATTGGTTTCTTCTATGTGCATGCAATCAACTCTGTCAATCTATTGGTTGGGTTGCACATTTTCTTTCAGTTTCTTCAACCTATTTAATGAATATTTCCTTCTTCCCTTAGATATTTCCTTTCGTAAACAAGCTGCTTACTTGTTGCAAAACTGTACAGCTATGGTTCATGAGCTGCATAGTTAAAGTAAAACCCCAAAATAGATACTAGTATTTTAATTGACAAATCTTACACGGGAGCCTCACCGGTAAATGAGGGAGATTTATCTCATGACTGCCTAGGTTTTCAGCTATGCAGAAAATCTAGCCAACAATCTTTATAATTGGCTAATTGATTGCTCAATTAATTTGTTGGAGAAAATAAAAGAAATAAGAAGACCAAGTTGTGACCCTCCCAGTACTTGTTCTTCTTCCATATTTTGCAAATGCGGTTGACTCTTTTGCCTGTGATTCTCACTAAACTGAATCTGGAAGCTATGCATGATTGTGATTTGCTTGCGGGAGCATTGCCTTGATGAATGTCTTCCATCTTTCTATCATTTAGGCTTTTGCAATTCTTGAGCTTCAGTACATTGCACCAGTGCAATGTTTGCCGTAAATAATTCAGATCAAAACTCATCATTTCTATTTTTTAATTGCATATGAGCAATTTTAAATTCTGGAAAACACATCTGGGTTAGAATGCAAATACTCCAAATTCAATGAAGGCTTCAACTGGAAGATTGGGAGCACGTGCACAAGCTCCTGGAAGGAATTTTCCATGCACCGACTTCCACACAGGCTGTGATAAAAATCAAGAGGATGAACTTTTGCTAAGAAGCCTTTGCAAGTATGAACAAGTCTGCAATATGTCAATTAAATCGATGATAGGTTCAGGGCCTCTGTCTCTATCATTGACTTCAACAAATCTGGAAGCTATGCATGAATTTGTTGATCCCTTTCTGTTAATAATGCTTCATCATAGCTGGAACATTATCTTTGTATGAGCTCTTTTTCTTCTAATTTTGTCGGAATCCAAGTTGCAATTGGATCAATTTGTGTTGATCTGACAATTTCTTCTGAACTTGGAAGATATATTCAATGTATCTGACATTAATTTTAACTTCCTTTCACTAATATGAGCACTTGTTATGAATACCTAAGCACATATATCAACATGCAGACACTTAGAATAACAAAAATCAAGTTTATTCCATATTTAACTAGGCTATTGCCAAAAGACTGGAAGCTGCCCATAGTAGTGAAAAATATTCTTTAATGCAAAGTTCTCCTACCCTTGGCGCCAAAACCTGTCCGGGCTGCAATCCTCATTAAAAAGAATTAATTGTCTCTCTCTTATGGTGTCCCATGCTTATATAACCTCCAGCATGCTATTTTTAATAATTGTTTCTTCCTATTTCTGGCAATTTCATTAATTAATAGCCATGTTTATTCATCCAATTTGGGTGCCCAAGTTTGCACTGATAGAATAGTGGATCTTATTTAAATTATATTTATTTTTAGCATGCATCCTTGACTTCTCTTTAGCTCTTGGTGACTTGCATTGAATTTCCTGGTCTATTTATGGCGCCAAAATTGGGTGAATAAACCATTAATAAATATTATTAGAGCATACATTGTTATTCAGATCCAAGGTAAGTCGCATCTTTTTGGCAAAAGGAATTGCTAAAAATAAGAAGTCAACTTGATGGAAATTTCCACCCTACACTGCAGCTCCAAAAATCCCCTCTTTCACTTAAGTTGTTTGACTTTCATAATGGGGAATTTTTACCCTGCAGGGCAGATAAGAAATTCCCTTGCAGGGTAAAAATTCCCGCTGGTGCTTTAAGTGATTTTCTTTTATAATGATAATTTTTACCCTGCAAGGCAGCTAAGAAATTCCCACCTGCCTGTCACCTCTAATATTCCCATTGCAACTTAAGTGACTTTGACTTCATGGGAAAAAGTACCCTGCAAGGCAGGTAAGAAATTCCCACCTGCCTGCCACTACCAAAATTTTCATTGCAACTTAGATCCATTTATTCCAAAAAGTGCGACTTGCCTAGGAGAGGCTTTTTGTGCTTGACTTCATCTTTTTTGGTCAGAAGTTTGTTTTCTGAGGCTGATTCCTTCTGGTGCAGTGGCCGTAAATGATCTCCAGATGTTCCAGGCAATTAAACAGACTATACAAGGCAAAGAACGGACCCAGGGGAATTAAACAGAAAGACCACAGGGAAAACCAGAAAAAAACGCAAAAGAAATAAATAAAAACGAAAAACGTTGTCAGAAGTCACAGACAACTCTTAATTCATTCCTGGTGAAAACCCTATTGAGATGTGTGAATACTGGTATGCAAAACTTCAACAGGATTCAACCGAAGCACAATTTAATTCAAACGGGGCATTATTTATTCAATAAATAATTAAATAAAAAATTTCCCGCAGACAAAACTTGGCGGAGGGATAAAATGAGTTTCGGCATCTGGGTATTTGTTGAAATTGACTCATATGATTCACTGGGAATATCTTAACGTAATACAAACATCTTCTGGCAATAAAAACACAAAAAGACCCGTTATTTTAGAAGAACGAACATTTTTAAACATGGGGTAGTCTCAGATTTCAGGGTTAAATCTGGAGACACCAACTCTGCAAGTGTAATGGCCTTCTGTATATCTCTTGGAAGTGCCAAATATTCTTCATAGCTTGTGGCAATACTTTGCCCCATAAAGGGCCTTGCTCCCGCCTTTGGAATGACTTCTTCCCTTGGGAGGAAAAATAGGCCTAGTGGCTAATCCGGATGAGCCGATCCAAAGGGTCACCGTGAAGTATTTGCTCTAGATGAGCTACCGTCTCCATTATGAACCCTCAGTTCATGAAATCTCTTAAGGGTTAGGGTTAGGAAGTCCATGGTGTCTGCCAACCTTACTTGTCCTTCAATGAGCTTGTCAATCTTGGCTTCTTAGGTATCCTGATGAGCCATATTGTCCTCCTTTCTTGGCTGGTATAATTTATTTTCCCTCCTTGGATAGCAAATGAAACCCCTGTTCCCTTCTTGCATCAAACCCTCAAGTTGGAAGATTGGTGCCTTGATACCATTGTAATGTCCCTTTCTAGAGCACAAACCCCAATCTGATTTTTGGACCAGCAAACTGAAAATTAAATCAATACGGAATAGTGAACTAATTTTTATAATAGTCTAAAAAACACAAGTTTTCACCCGAATATGACCCTACAATTCATCCACAATATTTATAGACCCTTTTGGAATATTTTAGAACAGTTTCCACCTCAAAAATCAAGCTAATACTCAGCTGGAAAATTATTTAATAATAACAAAAGTACAACGAAGAGAAATAATCAAAAAGAGGGTTTCCAAACCCCAACAATGCCTAAATATGAGTGATTCCAGCCTTATAAATTATATCAAATCTGAATATCAATAAATGAATGAGTGTCATGCCCTAGAAGGCACTTAGAATGACCTCTAGCCTAGTCGTTCCCTAGGAGAGGGCTCCAAAAATATGTAAAAAGCTCTTGTAGTTCTTCTTGATGCCCTAGATCCAAATCTGCCAAGAGAGCCTTCAATAGGGATCTTCAATTCACCAATATGGAGAGTTTTTTCATTCTCCACTAAGCCACAAGGAAGTATTTCATCCTCCTTGGATGCCACACAAGAGGGTTTTTGTCTAGGATATCGATACGTGGGCCCTAGGCCCTTGGAGCGGGTACGGAATGTTTCCGATACGGAAATGGTGATAGGTACGGCGTGGGAGTGCCCAGGGTACGTCATGTACCCTGTGTTTGATACGCTCGGGTACAGTTTTAGCCATACTCAAGCATATCCACAAGGTACACGATGTATCGAGGCCGCTCACAAACCGTATCCATGGCAAAATATGGTTTTTTTTTACAGTTTTTTTTTTTCATGCTTTTAAAGCCCCCATAATGTTAAAAAGTAAAATATTCATCTAATTTAAACCCTAAAAGATAACTCCAAAATTGCATTGTGCTTGGCTAGGGTTTGAGGAGTTATTGTTAAGCTTATAGGAGTGTGAGGAGCTGCAAAGGAGGAAGATTTGTTAAGGATTTGTGGTTTACTAAGTGAAGGTAAGTTTTTTTTTTTAATTTCTAAGTTTGTTTCTCTTTTTTTTTGTTATTTAATCTTTCACACATTTCATTTTTTTGCTTGTTCATTTTTTTTGCTCTTTCTATTTAATTTTTTTAATTTTCAATACATGTCATTGTTTTATTTGTTTATTTTGTTTGTTTTGAACCTTGTAGGTTCTTCTACAATGGTAACAAGTTCTGCTTCTTCTGGGCAATCTTTGGTTAAGGAATTTGACCCAAATTCGCCATTATGGAGGCAGGTAACAATACTTGAACAACTTCCAAGTGGTAGTTGTTATGTTTGGAAATGCAATGATTGTGAATCAGTATTCAAAGGCTCTTACAGTCAGGTGAAAAGCCGCTTGTGTAGGATAAAGGGTAACGGTATAAGAGTATGCAAGGGGAAGAATAATGTTGGGGTGTCAAAAGCAAAAGTTTTGGCATATATCAAAGAGCAAGAAGATGCAGAGGAAAATGTGGCTATGAGAGCGGGTCATCCATTGGCCAAAAGAGGAAGTTCGTCTCGATCGGCGAGGCCTCCTATTGCCCCATCAACTAGTGGATCCCCAATTGTGGCCATGCCACATCCATTTGTGGGCTCCTACCTCCACAGATGATGAGAATGTTTCCCTTTCACGAAAGAAAAGTAAGACAAAAGGGCCATTGGAAAAGGCCTTTCAGGATGCAAGCAGGGAAATTATAGATGAACACATTGCAAGGTGTGTATGTGCTAATGGGCTTTCATTTAATGTTGTGAGGTCACCTTATTGGCATAAGATGGTGCAAATCATCAATGAGGCCCCAAAAGGGTATAAATCACTAGGCTATCAGAAGATCCGCACCACCCTATTAGATAAACAAAAAAAAATGTGGAAACCTCCTTGCAACCAATTAGGGACTCATGGGCCAAAATAGGTGTGTCCATCATTTCTGATGGATGGAAAGATGCAAGAAACCGCCCTTTAATCAATGTGATTGCAGTATGCCCTAAAGGGCCAATGTTTTTTAGAGCAGTTGATTGTGAGGGGCAAGTGAAGGATGCCCAATTCATTGCCAACATCCTCTTCGAGTCCATTGAGGCGCTGCGGCCTCAAAATGTTGTCTAAGTCATAACGGACAACACCAAAACTTGCAAAGCCGCGGGGATGTTAGTTGAGGTAAGGTAATGGGCATATTTTTTTGACACCATGTGTCGTGCATTCACTAAATTTAATGCTAAAGAAGATGGCCATCAAAATAGGGTGGATCCAACAAGTGTATGCAGAGGCTAAAGATATCTAAATGTTTGTCACCAACCATCACCAGTCCACAGGGCATTTTTAGATCATTCTCGCAGTTGGAGCTGCTGAAGGTAAGGAAAGCTACCTTTCTTTTTTCTTTAATTTAAAATTTAAATATAAGTTTTTTTATTTTTAAATATAGTATAATTAGGATTCAAAAGTTTTCAATTTTCTTTTTAGTTTTTATTTCTCGTTCTTATTATATTAGGTTGTTAAAACTCGGTTTGCATCACACAATCGTCTTGAGACGACTTGTGAAGGTGCGAGAGGCACTCATGAGGATGGTAAGCTCCAAACTTTGCTCTGTATAGAGGCAATCAAACACTGAACGAGCTCAAAAAGTGAAGAGCATGATCTTAGATGACACTTGGTGGGATCGAGTGGAATTTCTGTTGAGTTTTACTGAGTTCATTATGAGCATGATCCGCTTTACTAACATGGATCAGCCATGTCCTAGGAGAGATATATGATGGTATCGACTCAAATGATTGAGAAGATAAAAACTGTCATAAATGCAAAAGAACAAGATTCTAAGGAAACATTTTTCAAACTAATGCAATCAATCCTCATTGAGTGGTGGAATAAAATGACCACCCCCACTACATCTACTTGCTTTTTGCATTGACTCCTAGATTCTACTGCACAGAAATCCTTTCCTTGCCAGGGAGGGTAGCACCATACAAGGATGTGGAAGTCAGTGAGGGATATATGGTGGCATTGGCTAGGCTCTTCCCTGATCTTGAGGCCCAAGACATGGTTATGGTAGAGTTTGGCACTTTCATAGCTCAAATAGGTCAGAGCCTTCTCACTCTTCAAAGAAAATACAAGATGGATGCTCATATGTGGTGGTACCCTCCATGGTCATGCATCGGTTTACTTGCAGCCTCTTGCAATCAAGGTCTTGGCATAGTTAAGTTTTAAATTTTTTTATTCTCTTTCCTTTTTTTTGTTATAACTTTTTAGTTTTTTAAAATTTAAGTTTGAGTGGTTTAAGTTTGAACTTTGCATTGACTTTGTGTTGCCTCTTAATAGGTTGCAAGTTCATCTTCCTTTGAGCGCAACTGGAGTACATATAGCTTCATCCACTCACAAAGGCGCAACAAGTTGGGGGGCTAAAAAAGTTGAAGATTTGGTATACATACATTACAACTTGCGCCTTTTATCCCACAAGCAAGTCGGAGTACAAGGAAGGGTCAACAAAAACATTGGGATATTGATCCAAAGATAGTTGACTTTGATGCTTCCATTTCCCACCATAGAGCATTATATGATGAGAAGAGTTTTGTGGCACCGCAAGACCTACATGCACAAGGGGGTGCAACTAACAGTGGCCCTAATGGGAGTGGTTCGAGTCCATGTGGTTCTAGATAAACCACGTAATGATGATGATGTAGTTGATGTTGATTCTCTTGATGAAGAGGAATATGATAATTATTGAAAGATAGTTTGAACTTTGAATATTGATCTATGATTGAATTTAATATATCATGACATTCACATTGTGTTTTATTTAAGTATTTTGAATTTAACTTTTAAGCTTTTAAGTTTCTAAGTTTTATCGGTATACTAGCTTGTTTGTTGTGGTTATTCACTTATTTAGCTTATAACTTGCCTTTTATCTTGTCTTTCATATGCATAATATGTGGTTAATAACTTAATTCCTATTTAGAAGGCTGAAATTTATAGGTTTTTTTAATTTTTATACATTTTTTGTATTGCCATATCCTACGCCGTATCCGGGGCCAAATAAATTGTTGCCGTATCCGCATATCGGATACTTTGTACCTGCTCCCGTATCCAAAACGTATTGGTTACTTACGTTTTCATCCTCAAGTGGAATGGTATTGAACAATCAACCCAACAAACCAAGTGTAAGTGTAAATGCACCAAAAGATGATTTGCAAATGAGGGCATACAATCCCTTAGTTGGCGCCGAAGGCCAAATAGGTGAAGACCGACATCTTTAAGCTTCACTTTATCTTCTAATATCTTGTTGGGGTCTAATAACCCCCAGCCGACTTGCTTTGAGGAGTGAAACACCAAAATATAAATATTAAAAATTATAAAAGAAAACTGAAATGAAGTTCAATTACTTTCCTTGTTCACTTATTCTTCTTGGCCACAGGAAGAGAATGGCAAGAAGTCTTCTTTTGTCATTAATTCGAAAAAGGAGAGATTACACACTAAAACAATGAGAACCACAAATAAAGGGGGGTGAACCCAATAAACTGATAGCCCTATCTATATGAGTCAAGTACAAGTACAATAGCCGTGTGAGGGGAAGACCGCATAGGGAAAAGAGAAACTAATGATGACCAAAGCTAGGGGCTACATTGAAAGTCAAGGCGGTCACACATCTCTATCACCATTTGCCACCACAAAAGGGAAATACAGAAATTGATGATGTACATAGGAGAATGCCTAGGGCTAAGGGGCCAAATGTGGGAAATCCTTAGAAGAGGTAATCCCCCCTAGAACCTATCCAAACCCTCAAGACCAATGAGCCTCAAGAGGTATAGAAAATCAAGTAATATGTGCATGTCCACATGACTTGGGCTGCAGACAAAGAAAATTAGATGGCCCTCAACGATGAATAGAAACAAATCCATGACACCTAGTATGAGATGAGAGTGATAACACTAGGACATCATAGTAGCAACACGTGAAGATGGATATTGTCTCATGAGTTCTCCCATTTGGATGTGAATCAACAATATCAAAAAGAAGCAAGCTTAACACCCTCCAATGTTTGAGACAGGCAGAGAGCACGTATTTGCCTTGGTAGCACTAGGGATCCTATGTAAAGCACTACGTATGAAAGTGACACTCTCTCGAAGGAAAGAGGCTAAGCATCTGATAGAGAAGGTCTTACAAACAAATTAAAGGAAATATTGTGAGAGGGCTATCAGGGCATAGATCAAATCATTAACTTCAATACATTGTATCAAAAGTACCACTCCGATGCTTGGAGGTTTATTTTCTTATTTGTAGGATATTTACTTCTAGTAGGATATTTGGAGATTTTGTATTGTTTCATTCTGCAATTATATGTGCATTGGCCATCTTTAGGATATATCCTCCAACACAGTCCTAAGAATCAAATGGATAATGCCTACCTTCTAAATTTTCAAGCATCCTTTTTATGATATTTCTACCACAAGAGAAATGATTTTTTCATAAACTGAAATTTTGTACAAATTAGTGAGTTAGGCACTTAAAACTAATAGATAGGACTAATATCAATGATATTCAAATATTCTAGCCTTCGTAGATATATGGTTAGAAAATGTTTCAATTGTTTCCAAAAAATCATGTTTCTAGTCAGTTGCACTGTGAGAACATGTGAACACAGAAAGAATGAAAAGAAACCAAAAAACATACAGCACACTAAGATGTGCATATTCATCATTTTATTATGCAAAAAGAATTTACATAGTCGTTGGGAAAGTTCATAACCAAACATTGGTTCATAGATAATAGTTCATTAAGTGTTAACTAATTTTGTACAAATTAGAGAGTTAGGGACTTAGAACTAATAGATAGGACTAAAAACAATGATATTCAAATATTCTAGCCTTTGTAGATACATGATTCGAAAATCCTTTAAGTGTTTCCAAAAAATCCTATTTTTACATGTTTCTAGTTAGTTGCACCTGTTAGAAGATGTGAACACAGAAAGAATGAAGCGAAATTGGAAAGCACACGACACACCGAGATGTGTGTGTTCATCATTTTATCAAGGAGAAAGAAGTTACATAGTAGTTGACGAAGTTCATAACCAAACATTAGTTAATAGATGATAGTTCATTGAGTGTTGACTAATATTTTTTAATACCCCTCCTTGATGACTAAACCGGAGACAACAAGTTTGTCCCAAAATTTTACAAATACAATAGAACCAAGAATTTTAGTCATTAAATATGAAGGCTGCTCCTTAGATGTCATTCGCAAATCTGCAGTCCTCTGACGTTTTGTTGTTGTGCAATGTAGGAGCTTCAATGTAGACGACTGAAAAAAGATAGTTAACAACGAAACAATGATCCGGTCATGTGGGCATAAGATATAACAGGTTGTCCACCAATTGTTCATAGATTGATTCATTGATTGGCGATGAATCATCATTGGCTGATCATTTTAGCCCAACCTCCATACTTTTGAAACCAGAATCTTGGAGATGATGATCAAATACAATATACCAGGTTGATGGAGCCTTATTAAGTTCATACAAGGACTTAATCATTCTGCAACCCGAATGATCATGTTCATGTACCCGAAAATCTTCAAGGAGGACCATGTCAACCTCATCCAAATCTCCATTCAAGAAACCAATCTGAGCTTCTATAGAGAGAAGCAACTGAACTGTGACCGTTTTTCAGTATTAATAGTAAGAGTAAACACCAACTTCGGAGTAAGAGAAATAAAAAAAATTGTACCAGTGGGAGCAATAACCATCTCCTCATTTATTCCCTCTCGTTGCTCATTTTTTCCCTCATGTTAGGAAAGGTCTTTCACGACAAGATGAGCAAAATGACCATGCTCTTATGAGCTTCTAACCAGTGCCTTCGATTGAGTGACTATTCCTACCATCTCACCGTGCACATCTTGTAATCAAGGCATTTCATACCCCCGTACATGAAGCATTTCAGCCTCCCGCAAATTCTTATAGTGGATATTCCCTCCACAACTAGTGCATGTATTTTGACCGAAGCAGGGTCAACAAGCCTATGAGGAGGGTCACCCTCTTGTACATCCTATATGGTGGAGTGTCCCTTCACGCATGCTTTTAACTTGATTGTATCATGCTCAACAAACCTATGTTGGCCAACTTGCCCAAAGCCAAGGAAAATTACCTCTTCTTGTTTCACATCCAACACAACACACTTCTACCCAGAGAAATTTACAGCAATATTGATTTTTTGTCAACTAACAAATAGACATGTTGGCGAGAAAAAATTTCATGGAACAAATTTGTGGATTTCTTGCCAACGTCTCCGAGACTCTAAGTCCCTCTGCTTGGGTGGTGCAGCTCCACTTATTATGCGTGCATGAAATCAAAATCGTTGGTGGCCTAACGGCCAGGGATCCAACAGGGGCACTCCACTGTGGCAAAAGCTTGTGGATACTTGCAAGAGAGGAATTTGCTAGGAGAGCGGGAAAGGGAATGAGAAAAAGAGGGGGATTAACGTTGCAGGTAGAAAATCAGATTCCTACAACTATTAACCAAAAAATTCCAACACACATATATTTAGAAGAAAACAATTTCCCAAGTGGCAACAAGACGAGTTAAGATTGAGAACTCAAAGTTTCTAAAACCTCCTCATCAAAAAAGGCGTGAAACTCCTTTCTTTATTGATGCTTACAAAATTGTGCATAGTTAGAAGTAGAAGAACATAGTGAAAGGAACTAGAAGAAATAGCTATCTCCTTTGTTTCTTCACAAGTAGTGATCTCTCATGAGTATACAAAATTGACAACCAACCCTATGAAATGGGAATGGCTTTACAATATATAAGAAGAGAAATGACTCTTCATATACCCCCCAATGACTTTTCATGTCCTTGAGCAACTTATAACTTTCAACTTCCTAGGAGAATATTAAGTCCCATTTTATAACATAAAAGTGACTTTTACATTAGAAACATAAAGTTGCTTTTTAATTTCATTAAGTACATATAAAAAGTGCACCCCCAACGAAGAATTAGAACATGGAGGAGAGAGAAAGTAGGGGGAAAAGAAGAGAGAGAACATTATGCTGATGAGGAATTTGCTCCTGTTGACTCCTAAAAGTCTCTTCCAAATTGATCCCGATGCCTTCGAACCCTTTAGAACATTTCAATCCTCCTTTGTTAATGATTCATTGCCCTTTTTATCCACTTTCTATTTTTAGTATGCCTTGCCATGGACACATGCTATTTTTAGTAAGTGCATTGCAGGTGTCAGATTGCAACAAAACAAGGCTTGAAATTCTAGGTTTTATTCCGGAGTTCCACCATCTGAATTTTGGGTAATTCCTTCGTCTGAACAAGTGGGAAAATGAGATTTTCATCGACGGGGGGCAGAATACTGATAAAAACCACAGCCCTCCATATCCTTAAAAAAAAGGGGACTTCATGGCACGAAAACTAGTTTACGCGAAACTAGATTTTTCAATGATCATTCTCTCCAATTTTTGCACAATTTCGCCCACTGGAACCTGAGAAGTGAAGAGGTAGCTCACTGCCTTTTTCACTGATATTCTTCATGTGATAGGACAGAATACTGATAAAAAACACAGCCCTCCAAACCCCTAAAAAATAGGGACTTCATGGCATGAAATCTAGTTTACGCGAAACTAGATTTTTAAATGATCATTCCCTCCAATTTTCGTGCGATTTCGCCCACTGGAACCTTGAGAAGTGAAGAGGTAGCTCGCTGCCTTTTTAAATAATGTTCTTCATGTGACTGGGCAAAATATTGATAAAAAACACAGCCCTCCATATCCCTAAAAAATAGGGACTTAATGGCGTGAAAACTAGTTTACACGAAACTAGATTTTTCAATGATCATTTCCTCCAATTTTCACGCGATTTCACCCACTGGAACCTTGAGAGGTAAAGAGGTAGCTCACTGTCTTTTTCGTTGTTGTTCATGGCGACCATTAATGGAGTCTTCAATCTTCAGATATCGATGAGGTGGTGATGGAGGAGAATGAAGTTATTTGCAGTTGAGAATGAGAGGGAGTCTAGAAAAAAGCATTTGGGAGCTGACTTTCGGGCGCATGAGGAACCACAAGGCTTAAGTGGGTTGGGGAAATTTTGTGTCCCCTATGTCCCTTTGCTAAAGGGACGAAAGGGACATCAATTTCCACTTCGCGCCTCATCGCGATGCTTGGCGATCATCCGTGTAGGGAGAAGGAATGCTCAAACTTAGCTCTCAGGGGCTTAAGTGGCAAATGAGAGGTCATAGTAGTGTTCTGGGGGCTAAAAAAGGGTTGGGCGCATTTTTGTGTCCCCTTTGTCCCTTTGCTGAAGGGACGAAAGGGACATGAAATCCCGCCAGGCTCCTGGTGTTGACACGTGTCCTCTTCAAAAAATAACTAAGTATGAGAACTTGAGAGTGAACTTGTGAAGGTCGTATCTAAAGTTCCCGATGGAGTTTCGAGGTGAAATTTTATATGAATTTGATTGCAAAACACCCACTGAGTTGAATGGTGATGGTTTGGAGCTTCAATTCTGACTGCATCACCTCCAAACGACCCCTTCTTTCTCGGGACTGCTAGTTGCGCGCCAGAAGACTGAGTTTGTGAAGGTTGTATCTGAAGTTCCTGGTGGAGTTTTTTGATGAAATTTTATATGATTCTGACTATAAATGGCCTTCTTAATCCAATGGTGGGGGTTTTAGCTCTTGATACATCCATTTGAGCCCTAAAAAGTAGGATTTTTGTTCTGGATCTGCGACTGAGCATGAGAAAAATTGGATGTCGACATATTGTGCCTAGGTGTTGTGAAAAATCTGACTCCACCTTGTAGTGCTCTTAAATATTTTTCCATTGATATCTTGTTTAGCTCCTAACTCCTTACAGAACTCCCAAAATTGCTTCCTGAAGCTCAAGTGCTTTTTCGCGGTGTTTGCTCCTTTAGACCCGAAAACCCACTTTCGTGAATCGGCTCCGAAACCTCCGGATCTTTCCAAAACCTTTTCACAGATGCTCTTGGAACTTGAATGCATCTCCATGTTGGATTTTGCTCCTTCGTTCCGCTCTGGGGGGGTGCATTAGTCCTAGGAAGGCCAGTGGTAGTCCTTCCCAAAGCTGCTCAAAATTTGGTATTCTTCAAAAGATCCTAAAATCACCTAAGGGGGACTAACTTTGCTTTCCTAAATCACCTGGGGGGATTGTGCAGACATCCAATTGAGGACCATTACATGGGCCGAGTAAGGCTTAGTGTTAAGAACGAGTAGACATGGGGTGTCTCGGAAAGGAAATACTTTGAAAGTTTTGACATAGGGGTATCGTTGCCCCACTATCAGATGTATTTTTGCCCTAACAAAAATACTCGTCAACAGGACAAAATATTTTTATGCATATTAGGAACATTCCTAAGTTCCTTACTAAGAGTTTGGAAGCATTGTTTAGGACTATAAGAATATCTCCTATACCCTCTACTGCAAGTGACTCCTCGTCAACCAATAAAACTCAATTAGAACAATTTGTATTCGTAGTAAATATTACATACCAGTCCCTTTGACATGAAAAATGTTTGGATGCACTAGAATCAAAGATCCAGCAACTGGTAGCATTGTCATTCAAGCATGATGTTGTGAGAGCATCCCCTTCCTCAAAATTATGTTCATCTACAACTACAGCCACATTTACTTAGCGTGTGGCTTTTTATTGTGTTGAGAAAGATCATACTGTCGCTTCCGGCAATCCTTTTTGATATGCCCAACCTTATGATAGTAATGGCATTTCATTTGATATATGGAAGATGATTCGCCAAGAATTCCTTTCCACTTCCTCTTCAACTAAGCAACAAATGCACTCTCTATTTGTTCAAAAGTAGACTCACTTGTCTGAGTTTGCCAGCATTCTCTCTACAGCAAGTAGGAACTAACTTGATCAGAAGTTAGGGTCTAACTTGCAACCATCAAATGTAAAACTTCCATGAAGTATCAAAGCCGGACAAGGGAAGAGGAAAACGTAAGCAAGTTTTTTGAGAAAAGAAAAGATAAAGACTATAAATCATGAATTACATCATTTACAAAACATTTCCGCAAGAACAGGACAGAAAAAGGCATTTGTAAGTCCCAAGTTCACTCATCTGAAGAACAAGACGTTGAGGGCACAACATAGAAGAATGAAAGATTAAAAATCACGACATGATGGAGTTAGGGAAAAGACAAAAGATCATGAAGGAGAAATACATAAAGCTCATTCTCGACGGAGACAAATATAATTGCAAAAGCATTCAAACATATCTCGAAGCCCTCTAGGGCACACGACGAACAAAAATACAATCATGAAAGTTTTGTTCAGGGCAACAACCAACATTCTATAAAACGTGTATCACACAAATGTCATTCAAAGCATTTTCGAAGGCATGTGACCATAGTTACCTAAGTCTCGAGGACAGGGGGCAAAGGGATGAGATTTCCGAGACAGCAAAAAAATTTCAAATATATAGAAATAATATATAAAATATTAATATTTGAATATTTTAACTTTATTCGATGAAATTTGGGGATTTAAACTCTGGATTTTTAGGTGCTTTCAAGATTATAATTTAATGTTCTTTGTAAAAATAGCAGCTTTTTAAAAGTAAAAAACACCAGAAAAGTTTTTACAAAGATTTTTAAAAAAATAGGGGACGTCCCCATCCAAGTCCCCCAAGTCCCCAAAATGTTCGGGACATCCAGGACGTCACCAAAATCTAGGTGACGAGTCCCTTGCACGTAATACTGCATGGGATAAAAGAGACGACTTCCAAGGAGACTATCCGAGTGGAATTAGACACTCAATACATTCGCTGCGAGGATTCAAATGCTTTATACAGTCAAAAAATATAATAGGAGAAAGTCATATAACAAAAATAGCCATTTGCTTCATTATACATCATTTGCCATTGTTGATATAGTACCATACCAGAGTTTTATTACGTATGAACGTTCAACATACACGATATTCTTTAAAGGGCACAGTCCAACATGAATGACACAAATCTATAGTTTGCTAATCAACAATCCTTATGTATATAGCATACGCAATTTTGGGCTGATACAATAAGGCAATAGAAATTAGTTTCATTCTAGAGCTGAAGATGAACTAGTGGGATCTTTCACATGTAGACCCTTCATGTTCTGTTGGTTTTAGACTGAGCTGCATTAAGTCCAAACCAAGTCGTATCCTGACCTGACAGAGCACGTGCCCCTCAACACCTCATATTGCCATACTAGGGCTCCACCCAACAAGGTGACCATGAGCTAGTCGCTTAAGGGATTTTGTAGCAAGGGAAAGCTCAAAGACAAATCAAATGGGTGAAAAATTCACTCATGCAGATTGACGTATTTTAAAGAAACCCTACACTTTGAAGGCAAAAAATGATCTAGTGTCGATGTTGCTCGACATGGATTTTTGCCTAGTTAGTTCGGGAGTTTGTGGATTTTGGGAATTATACCCCTACGAGGATCATGAGACAACTTGATGGAGCATTGTGGATGTATCTCAACATGGATGATTGTCTAATAATTCATGAGGTTAGTAATTCGGGAATTTGGGGAGGTGGAATTCGAAAATTCACCTCTCTAGGGAGACCCTTACAAAGCTGACAAAGCAACTTGATGGAGCTATGCCATGGTCAATGAGAATTGTACCCCAAGCCCAACAGTCTTTTGATAGAGTTCTATGCAATTGGATGTGGAATGTGTATTACTCCCAACTCTTATAAATGTGACAGGAATTAATGGGAGTTTTACGTTGCGCGTATGTGTGTTTGTGTTCATCTGTTTGCGACAACTTAATATTCTGTGTGCATGTAAAGATGTTTTTGTTACTCATTCCTGTTGTCGGCAATAAGGATGAAAAAATAAAAAAGAAATGGAGAGCCTGCCACACTCAAACCCACTCTTAATGTTACTTTGGACTAAACCATATGATGTATCTTGGAGAGCATGCTTCCAGATAATGAAGAAACATATCGACCTTGGAGGTCAGTTGACCTAGCAATGCCACAAAGATGGATGTTTTGTAGAGACATTTGGCATTCCAGATATAAGCTTTAGATGACGGATAATCGCTAGCAGATCAGAAATAATAGAAGTATCCACCAGACTTGTCAATTATATACTTCTCTTTTGGAAATTGGAGCATTGAGCTCTCATTTTCACCCTTTGAGGACAAAAACCCTCATTGGATCCTATTAGGGATGAAAATCCTTCAAAAGTCACAACATTTGAGTTACGAAAACCCTCACTTGTTGCATTGGTGGCTTTATCATTTGGAATCACTTTTGAGCTTTAAAATTCAGAATTTCAAAACGGAAAGGGTTTCCATAATTGTTAGGGAAAAAATAGCTAGCTAGGGCACGCTTTTTTTAGGGGCTGCCACATTCATTTCCAATTTGATCTACACCATTTGGACGATTTCGGGATCACTTTTCAATGGGTTTATCGTGGTTGGGTCAAATTTTGATTCTAATTTTATTTTGATAGCTGGAATTTTTTGTGAATCATTTTGAGCTATCATTTGCATTTTTTCTCCAAGTATTTTTGAAGATATGGAATTTTGAAGTTTCAGTTGTTTTTGAGCATATAATAAATTCCAGCAGGCCATGTAATTTATGGTTGAAGCATTTATTTTGCATGACTTCATCAACGGTTTCATGTTGATGATGTCTTCTGAAAATTTGTGTAGGGAAAGGCAAAAATTGAATTTACCCAAGGTTGTTTAGGGTTTGGTGCTTACCTAAAACAGGTTGCTGCCCTAGTTCTTGCATAAAATCAGTTTGCTCTCATAAAAATCAGCTATTTTTACATGTGGTTGTCATCAATTTCCGGCAACGTTCCATTACGGTTATGGGGAAAATCCAAATTAACCTCAAATTTGAGCCTGAAAGGGACAATACATACATGAATTTGTTAACAACCTTGTGCCTTTTATTTTAGAATGGTCTAGGGGGAGAATTGAGAAAATAATGGTTACCTTTTGGTGGCCTGCTAAAATCGATCCTTGCACTTGGCATGTAAATGTAATGGGATACGGTTGTACCACTACCTTGGTCTAACATATGTGAAATTGTCTAGTCTATGCAGCAATAGAGCACTGAATAGAAGATGTGAACAAAGTCTAACGAATGAAGAGAAACCGAGAATGCACACATTGTAGATTGTGTGCTCGTCATTTTATTATGGCAAGATTATTTACTATTACACTTATGCTAACCAATCTAATTAAGTACTTATAAGATGTGTAGTGACTTAATTATAAGAGGTAAGCCTTGTATTCTAATACCCCCTCTTAAGCCTTACTGCATAAAAAGCAAAACAAACACACTGACAGAAAATTAAAAGCTGTAACAAAACCAAAAAGAACTGCACATTCTTCAGAAGCTTCATTTTAAAACAATCGTTTTGACTAGGTAGAACTCCATCAAGTGCCTCGTAAACTACTTGTAAAGGTGTAGCTCCTGAGTCCTAATTTCCCAAGTTCCTGATTCCACCTCCCCAAACTCTCAAATTATAAACCCCAAATTGTTGGACAACCATTACATACTAAGTTCATCTACACAGCTCCATCAAGTTGTCTTCATGACCCTTGATAAGGGTATAATTCTTAGATTTCATAGCGACTCTTCGAACTAACTAGACATCCATCCAATGCTGAGTCATTCAACACTGGTTATTTCATGTAACTTCAAAGTGTTGCGATTCTTTTAAAATACATTCTCTAACTTCAGCAGAGTTCATCAATGACACAATCCAGTGGAACTTCAACAACTGGCTTTGGTGTTCTTCATTTTGCTCTGCCATCTATTTTTGCATTTACAAATGGTTTATTGTGTCTCTTTAAATTCCCCAAAATTTGTGTTTAATAGCTTGATTTGTAGATCAACTTTCAGGTGTGAAATACCACGGTCCATTATGGAAATAAAAAGCCATTAGTTTTGAAAGCATAGTAAACATCAGTACGATTGTTAGTGAAAGATATTCGTCTTAGTGCCCATTGACAAATGACTTATGGTGCTTTTCCGCAAATTGTAGAATGACTATTATGTTTTGTTGTTACTATATGGAATGAGAAATTGATAATTAGGTTGTTGAGTTCTTACATTAATTATCGTACTTGAGTATGACCTGGTAACATTTAGGTAAGATCCCACAAAAGTCAATCTGTCCAGTTAAATTTCTCACTGGTATTCCTATTACTTAGGCAAATTAATTTGTTATATCCTAGTTGTAATAGTAATAGCCATCCGTACATTGGTAAGAATTATAGAGCATGGGTGACTTAATACCCATTCACGATAATCCTAAAATCGTGATTTGCTCAATGTGGAAGTATCTAAGGCTAGATGAGGACTCAAAGTAGTGCGATTATATTTGACTATCCAGAGCCCCTGAATTTGTCGTGGTTTGCTTATGTGCCATTATAGTTGTCCATTCGACTTCGTGATTATCTGACCTTAAATGATGAGGAAAAAATGCCCTACATTAATCAATGGCATTGCCCTTGTATTGTCATCTTGCGTGACATTACTACACGTTGAAAAGCGTGGCTTGAGATAATGTGCCCTACAGAAAGTACTGTCATTCGAAATTTCTTGTACTTTCATTCCATCTACACGAGTGCAAGCGTCCTGATGAAAATCTAATACCAATGTTAGACATGATGTGAACATTGTGGACGATTCATACGTCCTTGAAGAGTCAGAGTCATCAAAAATAGGTGAGACTTGTGTATCTCTATCATTTTAAATAGCATTCAATGAAGATAAGCTCAAAATGTTTGAAAAGTTGATATCAACCAAATCTATTATTTGTTGAGCATACAAACCTTGTAAAGTCGAGGTAATTATATTAGATGCAAAGCTCTTATTATTCTTGTTTGTGATAGCCTCGTTCTTTTCATTAACCTTCTCAAAGATTGTTCATCAAACAATTGAGCAACTAGATCATCATAAAGACAAAAGGTTTGAGGATTGTAATTTGCACCTAATTCCATGATTTTCGATCAGATTCATCGTGAAGAAGAGGTAAGTTCAAGAATAGATGAATCTTTATTATCTTCGATCATGGAAATAGCTTTGTTGACAGAAATTCTTGCAAAGTACAAAATCCCTCGACTTATTGGATCCTAAGACCTCAAATTGATGTTTCTTCAAAATGGTCCATTAATCTTGAGCTTATCACGTATGGAGCTGTTAATTTTTGCAAATGCATCTGGCCCAAATGTTAACAGATCAAGGCCTCCTTAAGTGATGCACTTGCATGAGATCCGTAAATTTTGATTATGCCCTACTTCCGTTGTCAATCCTGATTTTACTCCGATCCCTAAATACATTTGCAAATTGTTCATGATCTTTTGACTCTAAATCATTTGCATTCTTGACCCTATTGAAAACTTGCAAATTACTGTCCATCGCCTGGTACGTATGTAATGTCCCCTTTTTCAAGTGATAATTAATTGGTGCAAGTCGAACATCCTTTAATCCACTCCCCTTGGATTAAAGGGATTTAATTGGGGGAAAATGTTACTTTCTTAGTTGTGCATTTAAAATTAATATTTAGCTTATCTTGGACAAGTCGAATCTATTAGTACAAGAGGCAAATCGATTTATTTTATGAGCTAATTAATTATTATTTGAGAAGTAAATCAATTTAAAAATTGGGCAAGTCAATTCTATATTGTGTCGTCTTCCAAGTATTAATATTTAATTCTTCTCTTGCATTTAATTCAAGTATATTTTTGGAGGGAATTAATATTTTGAATTGGAGTTTGACTTTTACAGGCCAAGAAGACTATTTTTAAATTTGTCTCTCCTATCTAGAGATTGGCGCCAAAAATGGAGGGAAAGCATTGAAGATTCAAATTGCAAAAGCTATAAAAGAAGATGTGGCATCCCCTTTTTGGCATGTTGACGGTTTTGATAAACTTATCTTCATGCTTGAAGAGGGATGTATGCCCATTTGTGATCACAAAACAAAGGTGTTTGTTCAACACCACCATTTTGTGGAGTGTGTGAGATCCTTCTGGAAGCTTTGCATTGATAATTATTGCATGATATAATTATTCTATGTGTGGCGCCTATTGTTGGAAGCATATTTGCATGGTTTTAGAGAGCTCATTGAAGGATTTTATGGTGGTTATGATCTGTTGCTACTGCTGATTTATTTTATGCCAAGTCGACTTGCATTAGAGATATTTTTGGTATGTTTTAGTGGCTCTTGAAGAGGGATTACAATCTGATTTGTTCTAGCATATTTTTTTCAAGTATGGTGCACATGTTTTAATAATTTTTGGGCTCATAAATACTGTTGCAATTTATTTAGAGTGAATCGACTAGGTTAGGATATTTTGGCATCATATTTTGAAGAGTTTTTGATAGATTTACAAGTTGTTATTAAACAATTATTTCAGATATGTGAAGATGATGTTTTGAGGGTTTCGAAGCAAGGAAAAGGGCTAATATTAATTTATGCATTTTTGTCCTAACCCTAGGCGACTTGCATTCAGTTTTGAACAGATCAGTTTTGAGGTGGTTATAGTGTTAAGAAAATTCAGATTTATAGTTCTTTGGAAAACTAAAAATATCTACTTTCATTTGCACTTGATTTCATGGAAAAAGCTTGAGAATTGAGGAAGTTGATTAATTTTTCTAAGTTTTTAGTTAAGTTTGGGTGCAATTTAATTATTTCCACTGCTGCAATTAATTTTCTGAATTAGGAAAGATTAATATCCCAACTAGTTCTCCATCTAACCCACCACCTTAGCTCACTTCAACCCCATTTGGGTTGTATTGAAGCTGACATTGGGTTATTTGAGGTCGAACTAGGAGGGTTTAGTCCTAGCTTCGATTGGATAAATTAATTTGCAGATTTAGATTAATATCCCAAAAGGGGATATTACTGAGTGGTATCAGAACTTCTTTCTTCTATACTTGTGGAATCATTTGTGATATGCAGGGCAATAAGGAAGTTTTTGTATTACAAAAGGAGAAATAAGGTGAGCATGCTCCAGAAGGGCTGCATTCACTTCAGATCAAGTGAAGTTCCTACAAGAGTTAATGCAAATATTCTTTGGTAGCTTCGAGATCTTCAAAATATCCAAAAGTGAACAAACGAATGGTGTTGCTTTGTGCAATGGGAAAATCTAGTTTGCCTTTCTCACCAATGGAGAGGCAAGCTCACGTAGTGGACCAGAGATGGCTCTACACAATGCTCACTGCCCAAGTGCCTTTTTAAGGCACTTTCCTACCTCATGATTTATACTATATCATGAGGAGGTTGATTCTCAAGAAGAGCTCCAATTGGAGGAGTATTGAACCTCACTTCAAGGGGTTGAGTATGGTACTTTGCATCCAAGCCACAAGGGCCATGGTTTCACTTTTGATGAGTTCCTTTGTGCCTTGAAGTTGGGCACCAAAGCCAAGTAAGGTTTCACATAAGCAACCTCCTAAGGACCTACCAACTCAAAATTGGGAAATGTTTCACTCCTTGCCTTTGATGGATCTAGCATAAATTTCGGTGAGAGCTTGGTTACAAAAGATGGAGACTTCTCCTTTAATCCCATGCATGAGGAAGATCCTCAAGTTTGCTACACTTCATTTGGAGGGTATGGCACATGAATGGTGGTTCCATGGGAGATGCACACCCATATGAGAGCATGATTCAATCCACACTATGGAAAAGTTTAGCCAAAGAAATCATGGAGAGATTCCTTCTCTTTCTAGGAACAATTTGATCCGCCTGATATGTTACATAGTCTTTTCCTGATGTTGGCTTCAACTCAAGAGTTTCAAATGCATAGTGTTGAGGAGTATGTGGCACCAATTTTCAAAGGAGTTGCCACTCAAATGAACAGAATGTTAGAGATGAGAAGAGACACATCGTAGTTCTCTTCACTGAAGGTTTAATGGAGCCTGTAGTCTAAAAGGTTTGGTAAGAGCTTTTACATCCTACGAATTAATGCAAGAATCTATTACTAAAGCTCTGCATATTTGGAATGTGTCAGCTTATAGACTAATGATTACCTTGTACCTTAAGGGCAATGCGTAATTTTCAATGTTTGCATGAGATTCGCTGTCCAATGTTATATGAGTGGAATTAGAGGGCAAGCAAAGGTCTGATTTGCAGCAGCCCACAAAAGTGCAAGGGGGTCTACAGTTCCCTTGGGTCATCAAAAGAATCCCCAAAAAGGCTTGAAATCAGCCCTATGGGTACCAGCACATAGAAGTCATCATGCAAGCTCAAAGGATTTTTCATGAGGGATGAATTAAGGCTACAAGAAAGGTTTGTGTTTTGATTGCAAGGCTCCATGGACGTTAAGAGGTCATAATTGCAAGATATAACTAGGTCAAATCCATTTCATTGACATTGTTGATTCAGATTTTCCACATTTTTTTCTAGTATTTTGACAAAGACACTAACAATATGAATGGATATGACAATGTTCTGGATTACAGTGATACAAGTATTTGGTAACATCGGTTGTGAAGATATATAAGGTACATTTGCATGCCCTTTCCGGTCTCATGAAACTTATCATTCCGTATTCCGGTAGTTGAGAGGTATGCTGCCATCAAGCAAAAGTCATTAGATCCCCATGTATGATTGAAAGTGGAGCCACTCAACTACATTTCATTCAGGGATGCGTCATATGTATCCAAATTGTGTGAATGTCCAATATTGATAGCATATATCCATGGATACCTATAATCCTTATATGATAAGCTGTTGGCTAGATTTTCTGCATAGCATCAAACCTAGGCAGTCATGAGATAAATCTCCCTCATTTAACCGGTGAGGCTCCCGTGTCAGATTTGTCAATATAAATATGTTATTATCTATTAGGGGGTTTTACTTTAACCACTTAGTTCATGAACCATAACTAAGAAGTTTTGCAGCAAGTAAGCAGCTGTTTAAGAAAGGAAATTATAGAAGAAGGAAGTAAAGGAAATAGGAAGAAATTGAAGGAAGATGTGCATCCCAATTAGTAGATTACAGAGCTAATTGCATGCACATAGAAGAAACTCAATAGATATGAACACAAAATTATAAAGCAAAGGCAGCTCTAGATCCAGATCTAAAATAACACAAAGTTTATTAAGAGATCTAAGATTTAAAAGCAAGAAACAAAATACACCGTGACACAAAGTTCTCCGGAAACCTGCTTCTTTGTATTCCTCTGCTACAAGTGGCTCTCAGGGGTTCAGCACAAAGTCTAGAACACAAGATTGCTGCTTACAAATTCTGATCGATCAATAACCCGGAGGTTCTTCTCCTACTTATAGAATGTAGGAGGGAAAGTACAAATAGAAGACTCAAACTGAACTAAAGTATGAACAACAAGTAAAGATGACATTTGGCAATCATCCTCAACTAACTTCTTCTTAAGTGACACATGTATCACTTAACTAATAGAATGGTTCCACATGACTTCAAGTAATGGTTGCAAAACCAATAACTTAGAAGTTTTACAATTTCATCCGGGAACATAGAAAATAGAAGAAGAAAGAAATAGAAGAAGTCATGCCAGCTGTAACATCTACATCTTCTTTTTGTTCTGATATCTGATATACTTGTCGAACATATAATTCAGCATCTTCCATCTGTTTTAGCACACTGCTTTCTTTTCTGTCCTGAATTGCAGCAATCCTTCATTCAACACTTTGCTGCATGCTTCCACTTCTTCCAAACTTGGCCCAAACCTCGCAATGTCTGCCTGCAGCGTCACCAATCTACTGATAGAATTCATTGTGAAAGGCTTGGTGGCTTTATCAATCCTCTTTTGCACCATCAGAAGAGAACCCTCCAGGGAATCAGGCACTTCGTTAGAAACAATCCGCGCGTATGAAGTAATACCTCCCGTCCACTCTTTCCTCAGTGAAAGAAATGATACTGTCCGGTAAATCTGATGTTCTACTCTCAAGTGCCTGCATCCTTTTCAGCAAAACTCTGCAGATCTCCAAACGGAAAGATACTGCAAACTCTAGCTGCTTCCCCTTCTCGACTGATCCATCCGGACACAATTTGTTCTGCAACCAATACATCTCCCGGCAGCTTGTTGATCTCGGCCAAAACACTCAGGTTACTCTCTGCAACTGTAATTCATGCCTTCTATGCTTTCCATCAGTTGCTTTAGTTGATTTGTCAATGCATCGTTCATAACCTTTAGGCGGGCTGGCACTTCCCCAAGTTGCACAGAAGCTTGACGAATAATCAGATCCTTCCATTCGTCAATAGCCTTTACTTGATTGCTCGCATCTTCCATTTCCTGCATAAGATGATCACTCACCTGCTAGTAGATAGCAGAAATGGGCTGAATGGAAGGTTTAGCAACCTTGGCTATGATCTCACATAATTGAGATATTTGCTTCTGCAGCTCTTCTTTCTCCGCCTTTTCACTGTCAAGCCTAAGGAACAAAGCATCCAGCAATAGTCTGCGTGTCCTGCTTCAATCCTTCAGTGGTAGCTTGACCGAGTGGTATTTTGGTCACCGTCACATCTTCTGCCGTGAGTTCCTCTTCTAGGTTCTTTCCTTCCGCCGGAATTAATATCTCAGCAAACTTCTCTCCCGAATCTAAAGATGATCAACCTAGAAGTTGCCTTAGCAACTTTAGGCCTTCTGTCTCTTCTGCTCAGATCCTGAAGTAGCTGCAAGTCATGGTTCCTCTAAGTTCATCTCTATTCTGGCTTCTGGAACCAACTGCAAAGCTAACCATTCCGAGAAATTACTTCTCGGAAGGAGAATGAGAAGTCGCTGAGTGCGCTACTATCTCCCGCTCTGCATCCTCTCCGTCAACAAAGTGCATCCTTCAGTGTTTTATGGCTGCCATCTCTCTGAAACATCCAAGGACAAAGCTCTTTCGAACTTCGTCATCTGCAGCTTCAACATCTCCTCTGGAACGGGTGATGAACGAAGTGGCTGCGGAGAGAAGATGAACGTCTACTGATTTTAATGAAGGCATGGAAGCTTTCCTCAATTCTGCTGCACCATGCAATAGTTGGTGATCCACTAGGTACTGAAAGTCGGCAGTCAAAACTATGGTCGTAGAAGTGGTCTTCTCTTTCTCTTGAGATCTTCTGTGTACTTTCAACTTCTCGGACCTCCTGCTGCTTTCTCCTTCATGCTTTCGCTTGAAGGAATCTCTAGCATTCGTCAATAGCCTTTACTTGATTGCTTGCATCTTCCATTTCCTGCATAAGATGATCACTCACCTGCTCTGAAATGGGCTGAATGGAAGGTTTAGCAACCTTGGCTATGATCTCACATAATTGAGATATTTGCTTCTGCAGCTCTTCTTTCTCCGCCTTTTCACTGTCAAGCCTAAGGAACAAAGCATCCATCAATGTCTGCGTGTCCTGCTTCAATCCTTCAGTGGTAGCTTGACCGAGTGGTATTTTGGTCACCGTCACATCTTCTGCCGTGAGCTCCTCTTCTATCTTTCCTTCCGCCGGAATTGATATCTCAGCAAACTTCTCTCCCGAATCCTTGATGATCAACCTAGAAGTTGCTTTAGCAACTTTAGGCCTTCTGTCTCTTCTGCTCAGATCCTGAAGTAGCTGCAAGTCATGCTCCTCTAAGTTCATCTCTACTCTTGCTTCCGGAACCAACTGCAAAGCTAACCATTCCGAGAAGTTACTTCTCGGAAAGTGAGAAGTCGCTGAGTGCACTACCATCTTCCGCTCTGCATCCTCTCCGTCAGAAAGTGCCACAGTGTTATGGCTGCCATCTTCTGAAACATCCAAGGACAAAGCTCTTTCGAACTCCGTCATCTGCAGCTTCAACATCTCCTCTGGAACGGGTGCTGAACGAAGTGGCTGAGGAGAGAAGATGAATGTCACTGGATTCAATGAAGGCATGGAAGCATCCTGCTGCTGCGGTGCAATAGTTGGTGAAGAATTGAGTACTGGAGAAGTCTGGAGTTAAAGCTATGGTCGTAGAAGTGGTCTTCTCTTTCTCTTGAGATCTTCTGTGTACTTTCAACTTCTCGGACCTTCCTGCTGCTTTCTCCTCCATGCTTTCGCTTGAGGGAATCTCCTGCGCCGAAGTTGCCCGTGATTTGATTCATCAATACTTCATCAAGGCAGTATCCCTTCGTCAGCAGCCAGTTCGAAGTATTCACCAACACAGCTCCAGATCTTTCTTCAATTGTGTTGCAGCCTCCTATGTTATCCTGCAGTATAGCTTTATCTCCTCCCATTTGATGGTAAGTGTCAAGTACCACGTTCCCATCATCTTTAAGATCCGCAGGTATCCGCGCTAGTCCAAAGTCAAACACTTGCTTTGCTGATAGCCTGCTGAAATCTTTCTTTCTAACCTCGTACTCACTTCTGCACTTCATCCAGAAATCTTCTAACGAAGGCACATGTGCGTACTCCTGGGAGATTGTCTTCCTGGCTACTCCAAATGGATCGAAGTTAAGCCGTGCAGGGAAGAACTCTTGCTCATACTCGGATAACATTTGCGCTTCCATCCCTCGAGCTCTGTGAATGCTGATGCAACTGTAATATCCCACAGTGATTGGGAAGAAGCCCGTAGACTTGTGCCGCTTCGACTGAAGGTCGTGTAACTCCACAAGTTGCCTGCTCAGCTCCATGGCGATCAATCTATCACTCGGATACCTGGGCATCTTTATTGGTTCTCCAGAAAAGCCCGTAACCCTGAGGTATGTGAAATCTGTAAATTGAATGAATAGACTGCCAATCTTGGACACTGCTTCCCATGCTTCCTTGCTTACCCTGTTGGCCTTCAAGTCTTTGTCTAGCTTGCAGATGAAATCGTAGAAGAAGTCATCGTTGATCACTTTGAAGTCTTTCTCGCATGCAGGTGTAGTAAGCTGCGGGTAGCACTCGAAAATGGGGTCCTTGGAAAGAACACCACATCTATCCAGCTTGGAAAAGACACCCTGTGAAGCTGCAGCATACACCAAGTATGAAGTCATCTTGAAGCTGAAAGTACGCTTCACGTTCCGGAGTTGCTCACCGATGTTGCTGCTAATAATTTCCGACCAATTGATTATAGAATCAACCTTGTTGATTTCAATGGTCCTGATGAAAGCATACATCCATGTACGGAAAGTGTAGGCATTCGCTTCGCCATTCAACCTGCATAGCAATTTGACGACATCATCTGCCTCCTGCACCAAATTGGACCGTGGAAGAGTTCTCGGGAACTTTGAAGGGGATCTAGGCTTCTTCATGAACCGGCTATTCATTATGCTCACGCAATCAGCTCTATGCTTTCTCCCATCTACTGTCAGCATCCTGAATGCTAATAGAAGTCACCACCTTTCGCACTGGAATCTTCAAACAATAATTGATGAACTCTGCATCCAAACGAATTATTGTCTTTCCCGCAACATCACGCACTGATCTGGATGAAGGATGATAAGATCTAGCACACTCCATCACGAACTCTGGCAATTGGGCTGTACATGGAAAAGCTGCAGCTCGGATAATTCTGCTACTTTTGACCGCACGCATGAGTGAAGTCTTTCCCGCTCTGGATCTATCAATCAAATCAAAAAGAGGTTCCGGGCCTAGATCTGTGTCTCCTATGTCTGCAAGTTTGGAAGCAATGCATGAATCCATCGTGCTCTCTTTTTCATCTCCTTTCGCCATGGCTTTATCTATCTTCGTCTGAATAATTCTTTTTCTTCTAACTTGGCCGGATTTCTTCAATATTGGTGCAGATCTGGACAATTCTTCAGATTCGGAGGATATTTGCAATGTATTGGACATTGATAAAAACTCATTTTCTTTTGTAAAGCACCTGTAATGAATTCCTGCAATTTATTCAGACAAAAATGGCCACCGGAGCATGAATAGTGAATTTAAATTATAAAAATCTGCACTTTTCAAGCCTGCTGCCCCAAAAATTGGTGTTTAATTTGCACATAAAGAGAGCATGAATCCTTTCAATCAACACCTGAGCTCCTGTAACACCTGTGAAAACAACTATGCAGACAAAGATCAACCTCCTTCAAAGCATGCGCCAAATCTGGAAGCTTTTAGCCTTGTTAGCACTTTGTCTGAGCAAAATCCTTCCTCTAATGGGGGCGCACTTTTCCTCCTAGCTGCAATTCTTTACCTGTGAATTAAATAATTCACCCATATGGCTGCCCATGCTTATATAACCTTCACAATTCTATAATTAATAATTGCCCTAACAATTAAAGGCAATTAATTAATTAAAAATCATGTTTTTCTCTTTTAAAAATAGCATGTTTAAGGACAGCCATCCAATAAATTAAATTAATCCAATTTAATCCTTCACACAGCACTTCACTTAAGCTTCACAGTGTGCTTTGACCATAGCCACTGAAAATAGAAATTAATTTAATGTTTTAATGCCTTAAAAAACATTAAATAATACCCAAATGGGGCGCACTTTTTGAGAGGAAGGGGCAGCCACTAAATAAATTAAATTTAATGCATTTAATTCCTTTCTTTTATTCCCTCTTTGACTTGTTGACCTCCTCCAAGCTTGGGCGCACTTTTTGAGAGGAAAGATTAATTAAAATAATCAAATTTAATCAGGCTTTACCATCTCTCACCAAAGGGGGCGCACTTTTTTGCACATGTAATTCTATTTTTAAGAATTTTTTCACAATGGGATTCTTTACCCTGCAAGGCAGGCACCAAAATCCCATGATCCACTTAAGTGATTTGACTTTGACAATGGGATTATTTACCCTGCAAGGCAGGCACTAAAATCCCATGATTTCACTTAAGTCACTTTCCTTTTATTTTATCATGGGAATTTTTACCCTGCAAGGCAGCAATAAATTCCCACCTGCCTGCAGCCTCTATTTTTCCCACTGCAGCTTAAGTGACTTTTATAACACGGGAAAAAGTACCCTGCTAGGCAGGTATAAAATTCCCACCCTGCCTGCGGCTTATATTTTTCCCATTGCAGCTTAAATCCTTTGTTTTCCAAAAATGCGCCCATCCCCGCAGGGGCTTTTCTATGCACGACTTCGCTTTTTCCCAGTGATCCAGACCTCCGATGGCGACTTCCTCCGGGCATAATGTGCGTATATGTTTTCCAGCTGCTCCAGGCCAAAAATCGGGCTTACCCGGCAAAGGAATTGTTCCAGAGAAATTTCACAGAAAACAAAACGGGACACCACAAAAACACGAAAAATTGCCAAAAGTTACAAATAAAGCCCAAAACTTAAAATAAGTTAAAATCCTTCTGGTACATAGGAATAATAACATATTCGCTCATAATAGAGTTAAAACAAATAGAGCGCAAATAGCCTCATACGGGGCTCAAAATAATTAAATACAAATTTCCCGCAGACAAATCCCGACGACAGAATAAAACAATTTTGGGCATCTGGGTATTTGGCGAAAAGGGCTAATATGGCTCTTTGGGATTATCTTGACGCAATACAAGAACTTTCAGGCAATAAAAACAACAAAACGACCCATTATTTTAAAAGTACGAAAAAATTTCGGATAGGGTAGTCGCAGATTTCAGGGTGAAATCTGAGTGACACCAATAGTTCAGATGGGTTCATCATTGATTTTGTCATGCACAAAAAGGATTCCCAAACTAGTCCATTTCTATTGATTTGTCATGAGCTTTTCCTTGATGACTTTTTGTCATGATTAACATGTAGTGATATGGATCTTGTGTTAGGAGTACAAAGGTTGCACTCATTGTTGGATGTCAACTTAAGAATCTAATGCTCAAGTGATCATGATAAGTGATAAGTTTACATCATTTTACAGTGGTCTATGACAAGAAGAACACCTCATGTTTTTATTAACATCCACTAAGGGATCAGAAATTTGTTTTATATCTTTTATATCAGCTGATGGAAGCAATTTAATTATTCTTGAATATGCAAAGAATCAGTTTTCTAATGATGTTTTAAGGAGTAATTATGTGCATTTAAAGGTTTCAAGGTGGTAGATGGCCTCATACTCTACAAAGGGATGGTGTATTTGGATAGATTCAAAATCAGAGTACTGAAGAATAAATTTTAAAACCCGCACATGACACTCCTACAAGTGGAAACCAAAGGTACTTCAAGACCTACAAAGTGGTAAGAGAAAGGTATGCATTGGAAAGGTATGAAAAAACTATGTCCTTAAATGTTAGAGAATGCCTGTTGATGTCAAAGAAATAAGAATGAACTTACTTTTCCAGATTCTTTTGCAGCCCCTACCTATTCCCTCTCAAGTTGGCACTAATGGGAAAGTGTATCTATGGATTTTGTCTATCGGGTTGCGGCAAATGTGAATGGTAAGACTTACTTGTATGTGGTATGGATAGATGTCACTAAGTATTTGCTCAAGTTCATCCACTTCCTACTAAATTTTGGCCCTATGATTGTTGATTTATTTTTTACAAGAAATTTTCAGATTACATGGATTGCCTATGACATTGTCTCCTTGATAGGGAGAGCACCCTTTCCATGAGCTTTTTTTGCAAGAATGACCTCCGTCTAACTAGGACAGAACTCACACCGGGTACTAGTTTCATTGTGTGACAAACTGATGAGCATATGAAATTTCCAGAAGTTTGTGGGCTCACCCCTCTCCACAAAGGCAAGCAAAGATTCTATGTTTCAGGGCCAGTTTGCATGGATTAAATGGCTCTACTCCATATAGCTGAGTTACTCCAATTAGGCATGTACACCCACATCATCTGTCAAACAATTGGAATTGATGTAGCTTTTAAGGCATTTACCAATCAGGTTATGATGTACTCACTCCTTTCAATGGAAAGTGTTATTGAAGATTTAGAGTAAAACACAATTATTCAGTGCAACAAAGTGTTCATTTCATACACACTTTAGGAGACCATTGCTACTTCCCATGTGTAGTGAAATTAATTTGTATGCGGATCAGCATAGAATGAGCGTCTTTTGAACCATCCTTGAGTCAAAAATTTTAGGTTTGCAAGCCCTTAGGCAATCTTCCCTCAAGCAATGGTAAGGAAAAGTTGAAACCCGCGTCTATGGGCCTTACAAGATTATAAGGAAGGGGGTAATCTATGGTACCCTATGAATTAGAACTTGCGGAAAGCGGTAAGATCCACAATGTTTTTCACGTTTCTTGTATTAATTGAAATACACTTGGACATGTTCACACCTTCCCCATTTTAACACTCTTTAATTTAGATGAAGAAAGCAAATTTCTCCAGTTTAATTCATGAAATCTATTATTGATACACGTGAAAGGAACTTGAGAAGACGTAGTATTAGAGAATATTTGGTTTTAAGCTTAGGACTTCCATTGGATGAGGGTTGAACACATGGGACGAAGTGATCCTTATTAGAGCATCCAAATTTGCAATTGCTTGGGGACAAACAATCTTGGGAAGGGAACACTGTAATGTCCCCTTTTTCAAATGAAAGATCTAATTAATACAAGAATCCTAAGCCATCCTTTAATCCACTCCCCTTGGATTAAAAATTAATTTAAGGGGGAAAATTGACTTTGAACATGTGCATTTAAAATTAATATATATTTATTTGTGCAACTCGAATTAATGAAGAGAGAAATTGATTTATTTTATGAGCCAATTAATTATTATTTGAGGTAAATAATTTAACCGGGCAAGTCGATTTTTTTGGGATTATTTATGTGCTTTAATTAATATTTAATTAAGTATGGGTCGATTCTTGGGCATTTAATTAAATTTATATTTTCCCCATGGAATTAATATTTTGAATTGGAGTTTGATTTTACGAGGCAAGAAGATTATTTTTAATTTATCTCTCCTATCAAGAGATTGGAACGCCAAAATTGGAGGAAAAGCATTTGGAGATTGAGCAATTACAAAAGCTATAAAAGAAGATGTGGGCACTTCCCTTTTTGGCATGTTGACGGTTTGATAAATTATTTTCATGTTTGAAGAGGGATGTATGTCCACTTGTGATCACAAACAAAAGGTGTTCCTAACACCACCATTATTGTGAGTGTGTGAGATCCTTCCAAAGCTTGAATTGATAATTATTGCATGATATTTATTCAATATGTGAAGTCGCCTATTATTGGAAGCATATTTGTATGGTTTTTAGAGAGCTTTTCAAGCTATCATTTTAATGGTTATGATCTGCTGCTACTGCTGATTTATTTTGGCATGAAGTAAATTGACATTTGAGAGAGATTTTTGGTATGTTTTAGTGGCTCTTGAAGTGCAAGAATAACAATCTGATTTGTTCTTGTTATTTTTCCAAGATGTGGTGCACATTTTTCATGATTTTTGGGCTCATAAATACTGCTGCAATTTATTTAGGATGAATCGACTGGGTTACCTGGGCATTTTGGCATCATATTTTGAAGTGCTTTTGATAGATCTACA
Organism: Taxus chinensis; assembly: GCA_019776745.2. NCBI lineage: Eukaryota > Viridiplantae > Streptophyta > Pinopsida > Cupressales > Taxaceae > Taxus > Taxus chinensis. The sequence goes on along the minus strand of CM034152.1, from coordinate 740,730,703 downwards.
AGATCTACTGTTATTAAACAATTATTTCAGATCTGAAACAATGATGTTTTGAGGGTTTAGAAGCAAGGAAAAAAGCTGAAATTAATTTATTTAATCCTAACCCTAGCGACTTGCATTTGCAAATTTGGGGGCTGTTTGAGGTGGGTACACTAGTGAGTCAGAAAATTCTGATTTATAGTTCTTTGGAAAGCTAAAAATATTTAATTTCATTTGCACTTGATTTCATGAAAAATATTGACTATTGAGGAAGTTATGAATTTTCTAAGTTTTCAGTTGTTTCTGTGCATTTAATTTATTTTTCTACTGCTGCAATTAATTTTTGAATTAAAAAAGTGTTAATTTCCAGACTAGTTAATCTCATCTAACCCTTACCTTGGCTCACTCCAACCCCATTTGGTTGTATTGAAGCTGACACTGGGTTATTTGAGGTGAACCTAGGAGGGTTTCTCTTCTAAGTTTACTTCTATTGCAAGTAGATTTAAAATTTAATTAATATCCCAAAAGGGGATATTACACAAAACCAAGTTTTGAATATTGGCCATTATTCACACAAAAATGTGATCTCTAATCCGCAAATCATTGCCACAGAAAAATGCAAATCATTGCCATAGTAAAACCCCATACAGCCCTATACAAGTGCAAACATACTTTGTAACCTACTGTGAATTGGGATTATTTCAGTTGCTTTGTACAAGGGAGTAGGCCCCTTTCAAAAACCACTTTCTACTATCTATCCAAAAAAATCAAACCTAGAAATTACGACTAGAACTTCTATGTTTTGCAAAACCTCCTCACACTCCGATCTACACTACTAAATCACCAAAAAATTGAAAATATCTAACAAGACTGAAAACCCTCAATTTGGTGCCCTAACAAATCTGAAACTTTACATGATGATTTTCCGCTAGGTTTCATGCTCTTCTCCCTACTTTGTGCTTATGATAATCTCTTCCTGACTACTCGCATCTTTCTATCTCATAGTTCGTGCTTTCACAGTCTCGAGCCTTAACAAACACATCCTCCCTTGTCATGAAGGTCTAAAAAATGTGATTTTTACTTCATTGGTTGACTATGTGGGCATTTCAGTACTTGTGAATTTCAAATATATTTGTAATCCAAAATTCTTATGCAAAAAGACATCCACCTTTTCCTTTCAATGTTGGTCGTTTCTCAGTACTAACAGCCTTGTTTTTAGTCACTCTCGGTTCTTTCTCCTACAATAGTGTCTCTCACACATTTTTCCTTCAAACAAATCCTCTTTCAATTTTGCAATAATGTTTCTTCTCTTCACAAACTCTGCAAATGAACCTCGTTTCTTCTTTTCACGAACTTTGCAAATGAGCTTCTGCATTTCTCCTAAGAAATTATTCCTTCTTCTTGTGTGCCCTAGCAGATCTGAAAAACACGACTCTCCTAGTCTTTAAAGTGCTTGCTCATGCCCTAGTCTCCTCATCAGTTCCATGAAAATCGTGGTCTCTTTCTCCAACTCTTGATTTGCTTCTCCGTGCCCTAGCACTGAGAGCTCTAATCTGCAACCTCTCACTTCTACAGCCTCTTCTCTTTCCCTACCACAGTTCATACCCTTTTACTTTGAAGAATTCGAGCACCAATGGCTCTAATACCAATGTTTGAAGATGTGAACAAAGAAAGAATGAAAAGAAACCAAAAAGCACATGACACACTAAGATATGTGTGTTCATCATTTTCATATACAAAAAGAAGTTACATAGTAGTTGGAGAAGTTCATAACCAAACATTACTTAATAGATAACTAATAGTTCATTAGGTATTAACTAATATATTTTAATAGCACCTTGGTGAAATTGCTTTTTAAAATCTTAATAGTTTTTCTATTTCGAAAAAAATCGTTGAGATAAACGTCATGTGATTAGACCCGAGGACTACTTAATTTAATTCTTGAGAAATTCTTTGGTTCAAACTCCCAAATCTTCAAACACACACAAAAGGGCCCATGCCCTCCAAGTTGAACTCCGAGCATTTTCCTGACAATGACCCATCACAACCACTAGATCAAAGTCCAACGAACTTTACATTCGGCAATATTTTTAGTATTTATGACTATATTTGTAAGTTCATGCGCTTTTGCAACTCCATGGAGAATCTTGTCTCCTACATCCTCATCATTCTCAAAAATGTATCAATAGTCTCTTCTTTGTCCTTAGACTAGTTCTCGTCCACCTCATCATCCTCACTCTCTAAAAGGTGCTCACAAACTCCTCGGGTCTACATCATCATCAACTTTCTTCTTGAGCCAATTGAATTTTGAGTCTCCATCCTTGGTCTTCACCCAACCTAACTTCATGAGTTTCACATCCTACTCAAATTCCTTACAGAAAAAAGGAAAAGAATCCTTTTGACATCGCCCATGGAACATGCTTAAGTATTGGAGTGGTAAAACTTCAATCTTCAAATAATCCCACGTGAAGATTTTTGGTTTCCTATCCATCGAAAATAATGTGGTTAACTCATCATTGTCCTTCCCAACAAGTGTCACTCTCAACATAGCCACTGCAATATAGAAAGTGCTAAAGCGCAAAGGGGCATAAAACACCTTTGAACACATCTCCAACCAATTGTTCAACTTTATCAACAAGTAGGCCACCCAAATGTGAACTTCCCCTTCATCCAACCCCCTAAGTCCTATTTTCCCATTCCTACAATGGATCGCCTAAATGATATAATCAACCAAGACAACTATTGGCCCCTATTCTCTCAAGCTCAACCTTATCCATCCATAGAATCGTACATGGCCAAAACTGCCCTCAACAAGAACAAGAAAGCATTAACCAACACCAATAGGCATGACACTAGATCATTTCCAAAAACCAACCAAAACAAACAAGACCAAGAAGGACCTACCAAAAGTAATGACATTGAATACAATAATGACCTAGTTAAAGAAGTTGATGATGATGACATGCAACTGCTTCCCAAAACATCTCAATTAATTTTAGACAATCCCCAACATACATGAAGAAGCATCAAAGAACTTGTCTCTTATGAACATGGCTTAGATGCCTCCTCCAAACAGTCATCAAACCCCTACCTATGTTAACAACATCTATGAAAAAACCCCTAATGACCAATGCAACTACTTCTATGGTCTCTAGCACAACTATTGGCACTACCACAACCACTTCATCTAGACCTAAAATTACAACTAGTTCCACACTCTTGACAATTTCAACACCTTCGCAAAATTCAACTCAAGCCAACACTCAAGTCATCATGCTCCAAATGATGCAACAAGTGCATAATGACCAAATGGAGAAAATAAATCAATTGATACAAGCACTCCATAGCAAACAACCAAAACAAATACAGGAAATTCTCCATCGCTTTCTCCATCAATATCCCCACCCTTGAAAGATTAGAATATAAGGCTTACATCTTATAATTAAGTCGCTATTAGTTATGTATTAACTAATGTTCGGTTGTAACCGCCTCAACTATTTTGTAACTATCTCTTGCATAATAAAATGACAGACATAATCTACAAAATGTGTATTCCAGATTCTCTCCGTTCCTTCTTTGTTCACATCTTCTAACATTGGTATCAGAGCCATTGGTGCTCGATAGGGCATGGAAGGAGGCGAAAAGAAGAGACAGTTATCAGTAATTTGTGTAGAATACGCCAGACACAAAGGAAGTTACAATTCATGGAAAAAAGGCCAACATACAGTCACGATTTCTAAATGGTTTAAAAAATTTAAAAATCACGAATATTAGTCACAAATCACATGTGAAGAAAACAGGTGCCATCAAAGCACTTTCAAAGTTCAAGGGCGTGCGAGGAGATAAAAAAATCAGAAAAGCGACAAATACAGTCGTCTTTGTTGCCATAAAGATTGCAAGGGTATCTGCAGTTATTTCGAGCTTGAAAAGGCCATTAGGGCAAGGGAAAGTACAGACTCGAAGGGCACCCAATTTCTACATTCAACGCCACAAACCACAGTGAAAGCCAGTGAATGGAGATAATAATACAGTCTAAAAATATGCCAATGAAGACATGGTCTGAAATTCATGAGTTCTCACAGAAAGAGAACACAAAACAAAGGCACATGCTTTTAGCCTGTTTGAGTATGCAAATCCAAAGGCACAAGAGATAAACATCAAGGGCACAAAAGGGCACAAAAATCTGCAAACAACAGTCACGAATTGAACTGGTATTTATTTTCTTTTGTAAGGCATTAAACTCCCAACAGAACTGTCATTATTTCCCTGGCTATTTCTCTATGCGGAATTGTTTGTCAATTTGATTGTTGTTGTCAAGACTGCATTAACTTTTGGGTCAAAACTGCTGCATATATTTCTAAGGTATTATTTTTCTAAGAATGGGTATTTCATTAAACAAATATTGTAGCCTCAACTTTCACACCTAGAAAGTAAAAATCCAGATGCAACTGATGACAAGAATTTGTAGAAAATAGTAAATATGAATGAGAAACCACTTATAGATGCAAATAAATTCCTCGATTAGCACAACAAAGATGATAAATCCAAAGCCATTGTTGAAGATCCGCCGAATGTTGAAGACAGGAAGGGATCTAATGTAGATGAAGCTCAACATGGACGGCTGCCCAATTAGTTTGGGAGTTTGTGGATCTTGGGAATTACACCCTGACGAGGGTCATGAGACAACTTGATGGAGCACTATGGATGTACCTCAAAAATTCGGAAGGTTCGTAATTCAAGAGTTTGGGGAGGTGGAATCTAGGAACTCAGGAATACAGCTCGAGAGCTACACCTTTACAAGGGTTACGAGGCAACTTGATGGAGTTCTACCTAGTCCAAGAACTCTTTTCAAAGAGAAATCTTATGAAGAATGTGCAGTTCTGTTCCTATAACTTTTTGTCAGTGTGTTTGTTTTTTGCTTGTTGTATTGTAACCCTTAAGAGGGGGTATTAGAATATAAGGCTTACCTCTTATAATTAAATTACTATTATTTATGTATTAACTAATGTTCAGTCATAACCACCTCAGCCATTTTGTAACTATCTCTTGCATAATAAAATGACGGAAACACGATTAATGAAGTGTGCATTTATGTTTATCTTCATTCCTTCTCTATTCACATCTTCTAACATGAAAGACATAAATGGACGTACTATTTTACAACCACCATTCACAATCTAGCATGACCTATTGTCCCCATATATTGCTTCATTGGACATCGGGGGCATTACGCCCACACCTATTTTTGATAAACATCGTGATCCTATCATTCATGTCAAAGCCTTTGGAAACACCTACAGAGATTAGCTCCAAACAAATCAATATGCCACAACCAAACTCTTTGCAAAAAACCTCTTATAAAAGTACAACCAACTTCCTCATTTTATATTAAAGCTTGAAGATCTAATTAATGCTTTTGAAGAAGAATTTGCAAGTGATCACTTACCTGGAGACAACTTAGGAAATTTTGTTAAAGGCTAACAATTTTACAATGAATCAACACAAGAATTCATTAAAACATAAAAACCAATCGTGCTTTTGACGACTCTGTGTTTTTCAATCTTTTTCTCCTAGCATTGCAACCCAAATTAGCATCCAAGGTCAGATCCTTGGCACCAAAAACCCTAAAAGAAGCATTTGAGAATAAAGAGAATTTAAGGCATTCTTTTATTCTTGATATCTAGTGAATTTGTAACTAAAGAATAAAGAGTACATAGACATCTTTATCTCACATCCAACCTCTTGAATCTTGTATAGGACTTTGTATAGTATAACTTTGCATTACAGTTCTACATTTGGTGTCCCTTATTTGTTTGCTTTCTTCTCTGTTGCATAAGTGCTCTAATATATCCTTGGCCTTTATCTTTCACAATAGATTTTCTGCACGCAACACATTTAGATTCTCATTTATAGTGTTGTCCACCAGATCTCCTCCTGGGTCCCCATATAAGACACTAGCAATGTCATGCAATGATTTAATAAGCATATATGGTTTTGGTTAACACTTATGAATCTCTTCCATCTGTGATATAATTCCTAGCTATTGATCTTATGGCCTTACCTGGTTGAATTGTAGAAAAAAGAACATCCTAACTACTGGTTATTTGGAGAGTAGCAGTAGATTGCCCCGTGAATATCATTCAAAACATCATCACGATATAATTTTGAAAAGTATATTCTAAAATCATAGAATGTCCTTATAAGTTACCATAGATAGGGCACTAACCATAGTTACCCAATTCTACTTGTACTCTCAAGTCCAAGGCAAGTTCGTAGTCTAGAAAATAAAAGATTTGAGTTAACTCTTTGCCATTTGGCCAAGTATATGCTAGACTCTTGAGTTTGTGCAAGGCTCCCAAGTCTGCCAAGTCAAACTTGCAAGCGGATTGTGTAAGAACCCTGTCTAATTCTTATCGCAATTTCTAAGTTTTAGTGTATTGACTCTTCGTCAAACACTTGTCATGCGACTTCAAGTTTTGAATTATGATTCTGGTATATTGTTGTTATAAACTTATTGCAAGAGATTTAGGAAAACAAATTGTAAAATAAACATTCCCAATTGACCCATAATGATAATCTAACTCCAAGGATTCGGAATAGGTAGTCCTCTTGTAGATACAATTATGGGTACAATAGGCAACCTCCAGGAATCTCCCTACAAATGCCTTCAAACCCTTATGAGATATGGCCGATAGAAGCTCAAAGGAAGAGGTCGATCAGCATGCAAGATAACTCCCAACTGAAAATGCAAATCGCCAATATGAAAGAATGCGCCTCTAATGGGAAAACGCTGTCCAAGGATGATGTAGCCGCTGATATACCAAGTTTGCTCCACAAGACTGAAATCGTTGTTGCAAGGGTGCGCCTCCAATGTAGCATGCAATCACCACAAATCCTCAAATGTAATAGCCAAAGAGGGAAGAGTTGCATTGGGGTTTATGCCTTCAAAATGGATGCCATGACAAAAGATCCCCCTCCAACATAGGCGCTAGCATAAAGAAGTAATCCCTGAATCGCTGTGGTAAAAACTTGATCAATATATCTCCAAATTTGTATTGGAACAATCTCACAAATTTGTCATGAAACCCTCTACCTTCCAATACTCTGAAATCTGCAAAGATAAATCACTAAATCTCCATGAAATTGAACAATGCTGTGCAATTGTGATTCCTGAGATGAATTCACCAAGTGGGCTGATCTGGGTTTTCGTCCAAATAGCCAAAACCTCTAGGGTTCTCGTCATAGGGTTTCCTGAACCTGCAAGCCAAAGATCTCAAGCTCTAAGGAAAATTTTCTTTCAAAATAACAAGTCATGAATGCCTCTTCATTGCACTTTTTCCTTCCTTTTATAACCCTTATCCTTTTTTTGAGAGAGAGTAATACTTTATTTTATTTCTTTTTATTCTATTTTTCCTCTCAAAAGTGACTTTACTTTATAACATGGCATTGACATTATTAAAGAGTCACTTTATAAAATAATATATGTCCAACAACTAATTAATTAAATATAACTATAAGTAATCCCATAGGACTTGGGACTATTTATCATTCAATTAATTAATTAAATCCCTTTTCCAAAGAGCTATAACATTGAGGTGCGCGATAAATTATTTTAATTAAAATGGCAACCTTAATGAATTTAATTAGATATAGCTCCATATTACACTCAACTTGTGGAAATGGCCGAAAAGCATTGGAATCAAAATCTGACAGCACAGGAGTGATCCCGATGATGAAAGATGATAAACGACCCTGACTAGGTGACTTACTAAAAATAGACACTCCCTGCAAGAATATTGGAGCCCAAACCGGAAGCCAGAAATAACATCTGAAAGCATCATTTAACTCCTCTAAACAAACTGAGTTCATTGGAAAGATCAAAACACCCCTCGGATAATGCTGACACAAACCCAAAATGTCAGCAACAACTGCACTGCTAGAGAACCCGAAAATGGGGACATTACAGATTGTAGTGTGTTTTGTAGCCTATATAAGGCCAAAAAGGAAATAAATAAATAAATTTCAAGAAAAAACAAATACTCATTTTCCAATTCTAGTCTTCTACATGTATAGTGAGGGTTTATTTCATATTTGTTGTAGCAGGCAATGTTGCTAGATAAGGACAATGTTGATCCTCCCAAACTCATTTTAGCAAGAAAATTTCAAATTTCTGGCCTTGGGAGAACATATTTGTTGTAGCGATCTGTTTATATTTACAGATTAAGTAATGGCTGGCACTTTTCAACCCTTTCCTGGAGAAAGATTGATGCCATCAGCAGTACCAACTATTTTAGTCAAATTTCTACTATTATAGAGCCGTGTGCTGAGTATTTGGGTCTCACTCTTACTCTTCACCTTGCAAATACGACCTGAGTTCAAGTCTAGCAACCATTTAAGCTGCAACAGGACCCCGTTCCATTCAGTGTAGTACTCATTTGGGCAGAAAAAAAACCTAAATTACCTTACATATAACAGGCTCATTTGAGAAAATCACTCTTCTAGCTCGGAAAGACTCTGTGATGAAAATTGCACATCTAATCTTATTCGTGCTGCAAGGATAAGTGGGTATGGTCTAGTAGCTCATAGGCTACACGGATAGGGCACTAACTAAATCATTTGTAAAAGACTACATTCATTACCTACATATAACAGTCTCACTTGGGAGGATTACTCTTCTAGCTGGCAAAGTCTCCTTGATGAAATTTGCTCATGTCCAGGCTTGTTCCTGCTGCAAGGAAAGTGGATATGGTCTACTATCGAAGTACAACTACCAGGCTACAATAAATAAGGCACTAATTACATCATTTGTTAAATTCAATAGAATCAAGATCCATTCAATGTACTCATTTGGGTCACAAAGGCATACATTATCTACATTTACCTACATATAGCCATCTCATTTAGGCAAACCGCTCCTCTAGTTGGCAACGTCTCTTCAATGAAAATTGTACATGTCTACGCTTGTTCAAGCTGCAAGGATAAGTAGGTATGGTCTAATAGCAGAGAACACCTCGGCTACAATGAATAGAGAACTAACTACATCATCTGTTAAGTTGAAATGGAGCCCAAAGGCATGAATTAACAACTACTAATGGTCTGATTTCAGCATTACTGCTCTTCTAATTTGTAAGGTCTCTTCCATGAAAATTTTGACTCAAAGTTCCTTCCACTATGAGCACGAGCAAATGTAATAGACTAATAGTCATGTTTAGGTCACAGCCAGGTGTCCAAGACCACACCATGGGAGAATGAGACTTTTGCTCTTTACCTTGTACACATTGTTCAAATTTCATGCTCAATGGATTTCAACCTCATGACCAGGCTAGAAATAGACTGGGCCTGCCAATCCATCTACACATGGATTAGAGTGCCATCAAGCTGCTTAGAATATCGCTGAGCTTAGAGGCATGTCCCTCCAGAGCATAACTTGGACCCAGGTCGTTATCATGGCTATTGCTTAGCCTTACCATCAGACCAAGACCCACTGACCTACTGTTTCTAGTGATTAAAGGAAACGGGTGACCATAAATCCCTTGTAACCATAATCCCTTGTGCCCATAAGACGAAACTCTAGCAAAATCAAAATCCTAAATCAGGATCTAACATAAGGCAATTCCACCCTGATTCCAATGCCTTTTTTTCTTAAGTTGTTCCTGGTGCTTGTGAATGTGAGAGAGAAAAGAGTGATCAACAATCATACATTGAAAGACATATGTAGCCATGTACCTTATGCCCACAAGACTGAATTTTAGACAAAAAACAAAATCCTGGCTTATGGTAATTCCCATTGTTTCCATTGAAAATTGACTCTAATTGTAAATGCTTTCTGTTATGCATTTATTCGAGTTGTTCTTTGTGCTTGTGGGTATGAGAGAGAGAGAGAGAGAGAGAGAGAGAGAGAGCACGTGCCTCATTGAAAGTCATGTCTCTTTTCTCCTTGAGGAGCTGCACAACCTGCAAGACCATCATACCTAAGTATTCTTGACCTCTCATTTTCCCAAGCCTAGCCAAGTACAATATAAAACGATAGATTAAACACTATTAAAGGCAACATACTCTCAATATTTGGCGAACACATTCATCGTCCTCTAATTCCTCAACCCCACCTGCTACTTGCACTTGTGTTTCTTCCTGGCCTTGAGAAAGTGATGAGAAAACAGGGTATCCTCTACTTCCATGGATTCTTACATACTTGTTAGAAAAACAAAATTGTGGGTTGCCTGTTTTGTTCCTGGTAGATGCAAATGGTAGTTCAGTGCAGTTTAAGCTCTCTCTGGTGACAAATGTCCCCCTCCATTTACCGTGTTGTGAGTGTAGGAGACCTGGTAATGCAGAGTGATAACAAATCGATAAGGCCATTCTTTTGAGTCGACCATGTGTCTGTAAATTTTCTATTCAATTCATGTAACTATGAATGGTTGAGGTTCTCTGTGCAGACCAAAACAGAGATTTGATAAAAGCAATGTTTTGAGTGTTTATCGGTGTCGTTGGTCGTTATATATATTTGAATAAACGAAAGATTTTATTGATGCATTTGACAAGATATTTATTAATGCCCATTCTATGTATTATGTCCCATTGTTGTGAAGCCTAATTAATTTTTGGGTTAGGTTGTCTTCATAATTTATTTAGATTTTGTTATAGATGTGTACTCCATGATGTAGTGTTAATCTCTTTCCACCACTCTCTTATTTATAATATATATTAAAAAAATTATCGTTCTTTGTTAAGGGTTCTTGTTAGTTTCACATTTACGATGATGTGAGCTAGTCCATAATTGTTATCTTCCATTTCTTTTTGCATCTTTGTAGGTCTTTTCATCACACTCTCATGTGGGATTTAACTTTTTTACATTGTATTTTTTATTTAGCCTGAGTTTCTTTATCCACTTTGCTATCTTAAATTTCTCTCTCACATAATTTGGCATTTCCTTATTAATGTTTGGGCACTCTAGCATGTTAATGCCTCATTTGTTCATTCATTTTGTAACATCTCGGACTTAATTAAATACATTTGTTGAATTATTATGATCATTATTACTTGTCTATTAAAGGAGTGTTTGTTGATGATTAAATTAATTAATTGTGTGTGTGTGTGTGTGTGTGTGTGTTATTGATTGTCATGTTAATTGGTCATTAGACCACTTAAACTATGTGTTATGGAGTTAAATTGGGTTTGGTTGTTAAGTAGCAATGTCAATTAGATTGTGTGAGGTGGAGATTCGACCCCACCCCACCATATGGTTATGTGTTATGTAAAGTTTATTAAACTTAAGTTGCATGGTATATGGTGATGGATATTAAGCAAGGTTTATGGTTTTATTTGGTTGGTTGTTTGATAAGCCACGATGTGGCATGGCATTTAAGAAGGTGTGAATTTATTGTTGGAAGACACCTTAAAAACAGTTAGCTTCCTTAAGAAGTTAGGTCATGCATGCATTATGTTGTTCATTTTCATCTGGTTGTTTTTGGATATTTGTTTAGAGGGTTGTGCATGGAGTTTTTTGGAGGATAGTTGTTTGGTGATTGTTGCATGCGATTTATTGTTGCTATCTCTAGTTATCGTGGCATTTTTACTAGTTAAATATGTTGTTGAAAGATTTAATATTGCTTGGAAGTTTTCGACTTGGAATAGTGCAGGGAAGTTTAGAGGTAAGAAACACATGCATGGGTTTTTCTACTCTTACTATTTGTTGTTATTTTAATGATAAAATAGAATATGTTTTGGGTTTGGTTTCTTTATGAAATATGGAAAATAAAATAAGAGATTTATAACTCGTTTTACAATATTGTTGTTATCATTTGAAATGTGGTTTTGGGTTGGATTATTGTGTGAAATTTGGAAATGAATACATTTTGTTTTTTGGTTATTAGGAGACATATGGAAATGAATGTTGAACCATGATTGTCATTAGACCAAAACCCATAGGTATTAGTCTCCGCTACAATCACCAGAGTTAGGATCTACGAGAGGTGGTTAGTCCATGTCACGAAACTCACAAGGAGCACTGGACACACATGCCAACAATCTCCCCCTCAATGTTACCCAAGTGAGTTTCAAACTCAAGACCTTTCACTCCGATACCATTTGTTGGACCACGATTGTCGTTAGACCAAAACCCATAAGTATTAGTCTTCGCTACAATCACCAAAGCTAGGATCTACGAGAGGCGGTTAGTCCATGTCATGAAAACTCACGGGGAGCGCTGGACACACATGCCAACAATGAATATGTTGTTTTTGGGTTATTTCGTGAAATCTAAAAATGAAGACGTTTGTTTTGGATTCGGGTTATCATGATTTGGAAAATAAAATGAATTTTGTCTTAGCTCTTTTTAAAGCATTGTTGTTATCATTCTTTCTTTGCATACGTTTTGGATTTGGGTTATTATGATTTGTAAAAAGAAATAAGAGTTTGTTTTATAGCTTCTCCTTTGAGCATTGTTGTTATCATTCTTTCTCTGCATACATTTTGGATTTGGGTTATTATGATTAGCAAAAAGAAATAAGAGTTAGTTTGATAGTTCCTCCTTTGAGTAGTGTTGTTATCATTTAGTTGTAGCTCTTTCCTTAAGCATTGTTGTGTCATTCTTTGTTTTGTAAAACCCTGTTGAGTGCATGGATTAAATGGATTTTGGGTTTTTTTTTTTAAAACCAGGTTTAGATTTGGGAAATCTAGTTTTATAAAAATATGAAGTGTTGTTGTTTCCTCTCCCTCCTGAATGTATTAAGAGAAAGAATTTTGTTTTGTGTGGGTTTTAAAACTTGGAAAACAACTTTTGGGAGTTATAGGTTTATTGTTGTACATTGTTTTCTATTGGGAAAAGTTAAATGTCTATTCAATCCTAAACTAGCAGTATTTTGTTAATGGAAATTTGATAAAATGAAGTTATATGTTTTAGTTGATTGTTGCTTTCAAATTTTGAATATGGAAATGAAGGAATAGTGTTCAAATCCATTATTTGTTACATTAGTAATGAAAACAATATTTTTATTTCACATGTATCTATTTTAGTTAGGACAGCTTTAGATTATTGTTTGTTAATATATAAGAATAATGGCTTGATTTTGTGATAATTAAACATGATTGTTTTGAATTAGTTGAGGAAAATCTTAGGAAGGAAATAAAGGTTTATGGAATCTTCTATTAATTATTTTTTGTCTCTCTCCCTTCTTGGAACTAGATACCTCGGTTATCTTCTGTTACGATTAAATGAGTCCTTATTTGGGATTGTATATGTTCTTCTAAACAACGATAATGTGTGTGTGTGTGTGTGTGCATGTGTGTGTGTGTGTGCGTGGGACAAATTTAAAGGGGTCTCTAAAATTTAATTATTTCATTAGTTTATAGTTTTAGAAGTTCTAATTTGGCTATGATTGATTGTTGCAACCTTATGAAGTTTTAACTCTGCTGAAATATGAGTTGTTAAATGAATCATTGTCGTTATTGATTGCTTACATTTTGAACTTTCTAGATGTTGTTAATATCGGGAAATGTTGGAAAACCATATTGTGGCTTATTACATCTTCTAATTGATGTTTGGGATGCAGTAAATGATCCATTATTGTCTAATTCATATTAGGTTAGTGTTATCCAAATGTCACCCCCCCAAAGTTAATTTGATAACATGCATCAGAGTTTTTTAGTTCCAAGCAAGTAGATTGATTCAGGAGAAAATCGTAAAATTGGCTAAGTCCTGCTCAAGGCCACCTTTGGGACAGTTGGAACAATTATACGCGGAAGGCGCGGATCGGCCGGAAAGCCTCCAGGCGGCCCAAACAGAAAAGGGACATCTGGGACAAATGGACGCGAAATGACCGAATCGGCCGAAAGAAAGAAAATTTGTCCAAGTCCTTTACCGGGAGCAAGCGGGACAAGAGTGCGCAGAGGACGCGAACCGGCCGGTTCAGCCGAAACAGGAAACTTCAGCACAAGGACAAGTGGGACAAAGGGACGCGCGGGATGCGGATAGCTGAAGGAGCTGAAAGCCAATCAGATCACGCCACATGTCACCGGCAGAAAAGGGACATGGAAGCCCATTTCGGGCAGATCGGAGGATTCTGTCCCACGAAGCACTGGGACATCCGGGACAAAAGGACGCGGTGGACGCGAAAATCCTGCAGGCCCGTAGACAAATCACAGCATGACACGTGTCGCCAAGGAAAAAGGTCCAAAAAGTCAAAGGGGCAAGTTTTCGAGCACTGATCCGAACCAATGAAATAGTGCCACGTGTCCAAGTTTAAGGGGCCCACAAGAAAAGCCCGCGAAAAGGTGGAGAGAGGGAATTACTCAGCGAATCAAGGCCTGCCACGTGTCTTCCAGATGGCAGAGCGCGGGAAAAGATTTTAAAACCTGTTCTTGCCTGTTTAGTGCCCTAAATCTTCAGACCTTCGTATCTTTCGATCCAGAGCTCGGATTTGCACGTTCTTTATATCAACGGAAAGCTGTTGAAATTCTCTACATGATTCTGGGATCAATATCGCATTTTGGTGTAGTTTGAAGGGAGAAAATTAAGAAAACATCTCTGACGCGTGGTGATAGACAGAAGTAATGCTTCAATAACCAACTTTAATGCAGCAGACAGCTCGCCGCTCCTATTAGACAGCCCGCTGTTTTGCCAGGATCCGCCGCTTCTATCATAATGAGATGATTTTAAATGCTACCAAGAAGTGGTTGGGGCAGATTCTAGATTTCCTCTCTCTTCCCTCTCTCATTTCTTGATATATATTGTAAAGAGAGCTCCTTTAAGGGGTCGGACATTCTTGTTTTGCATCCTCCCTTCTTCCCTCGCTTGCAAGAGAAATTGTGGAGCTTTCAAACCTCCCATATGGGTTGTAATGCCAGTCTTTTTTTTGCCTCTTGGCCACTGCAATGTACTGTATCGACTCTTGAGCAATAATATATGTGTTGTGATTGACTCTCGACCCTCTCATGTATTCATTGTTGTCATTTTGATCTCTTATTGCAGTTTGGTTACCTGTGCATGGTGTTTGTGTATTGCATCTATGTGGTCTGTGTTAAATTTGCAAAACGAGTGTCTAACATTCCTCGGTGCATCACCTTTGTAGTTTAGGTTTTATTCTATGCATTTTCTTACCCTGTCTCCTTGGCAAGTTAGATTAGGTTTTAGCAAACCCTCTGCATTTTTTGTGTGCATCTGAATAGAGGAATAGGAACCAGCCTTCTCTGGAGAATCTTTTCTCATCTTTACAAGTCCCATGCTTGGAGAAGGATTCCATGTTGTGCAATCACACTGGATGCCTGAACATCAACCTAGAAGCCTGATTTGCATCCAGGGGTGCTGTGAGTTTTGCAACAACAGTTTTGGCACGCCCGGTGGGACCTTAGAGGTCTCATTTTTATTGCAGCAAAGTTGATATGCATCTGCTGCATTTTTCTTGCTTATAAGAGCTATTATTTGCATATCTGGCGACTCCAAGGGGAAGAATCAACTGGTTTTCAGCAGTGCAGGCCTGAAAACTCATGAGAAGAATCACCCACAAGGTCAAGAGTTGGAGAAGAAGAAGTGTTGTTTGAATACCTGCAGTTATCTCCAAGAAGAAGGCAAAGAGGAAGAAGGATTCAAAGGTCTCCATCTCCACCAAACAGAACTCTCTCAACTCCTCCACCTGACAGGCCTTTCATTCAGTATAGAAGGGTTTTAAGACCGATTAGAATGGCTCAGAACAATCCCTACGTCAACTTCACAGGCAGCAGCCCACTTGCTCTCAATGCACAGCATCCAGTTCCTATTGCAGCCTTGAAGAACATTCCCTACTTCACCGGAGAAAATCAGACTACTCCAGGTGATCATGTTAAGATATTGCTAACCTTTGCGCAATCCATGAAATCAATGAAATGCAAGTGGCTGTCAAGTTACTGGCATCTTCCTTCAAGGGTAAAGCATTACAATGGTTTAGGAGCCTTGGAGCTGGTTCTATCACAAACTGGAATCAGCTGTGTATTGCACTTCACGAGCAATTTGGAGAGAAGGGAGACAACTTGTCTCTTTTGGAGCAGCTGACAACTATCAAGAGAGCCCCAACGAGCAGCTGACTGACTTCAACTTCAGATTTCAAAGGTCTCTTGGGATAGGATTCCAGTGGCAGTCAGGCCAACAGCAAAGGTGCTTTTCTATATTACCTTAAAGCTTTGAATTCTGATATTTCTATGTTAATTCAGTCCATGGGAGGCACAACAATCCCTATGGCTTATAGCATTGCCATTAGAGCCGAAAAACTGTCTTATTCAAGCTGGTAAACTGGCTCCTAGGCCTCCCATGCCCTTGTATCCAAACTTAGAAAATCCAAGCACTAGTCAAGCACCCCACTTTGGCTCCTGTTCCCACTCCTAGAAATCAGAGTTCAAATGAAGCTTCCACTTCATCTCCAAGTGCTTCAAATGAACTCCAAGAGGTCATGAAACAGTTGCAAAATTTGGGAAATGAGCTGGTTACTATTAAGAGGCAACAAGCCCAAGGTTCAGACCTTCCTATCAACCTCAAGCTCAGCCTAATAGGCAGCCATACCAACCACAAAGACCACCTAATCCAGTTTGCAAATGTGAATCAAACAAGGCCTCCCTCTAATAGACCATTCCAGCCCTATAATCCAAATGCATATCTGCCTCTAAGGCATTAGTGCCAACACAGAACAACATTGCTCAGGAATATGATTGGTGCTTTCCATGCAACGAGCCTCATAACCAATCCATGTGTTTCAATGGTGCTCTCAATCAAGCACTGATGGTGACAACTACTGGTGTGGAGGGCGAGGCAGTCAAGGAAACAGTCAACAACAAGAAACATTCCAACAGCAATCAGCCCCAAATGACACCACGTTGGTGAACTGGCAAGCAGAAGATTTCTGTGGCATGAATCAAGCAGTTTCTCAAGGTGTTGCAGCCAGCCAACACAAGGTCAAAGAGGAGAAATTTGGGTGAAGAACAACCATTAGCCCCAGCCAATCCACAACCTTCCATGGCTCCACAAATGATTGGCAAGCAGAGTCCAGTTTCAAATACACAAGGGACAGCCAAGAACAGCCCCTAGGCCAACTCAAATGCCAGCTGTTGCTGCCCACGTGTACAGGGGTAAGTGTATACAAACCAAGGGACAACAAAAGGATACTTCATCCCCATTCAGTATCATTGAACAGATGAAGAAGACTAAACGTCAATATATCAATGTGGGAATCCCTATCCATCCCAGGACAAAGAGATCTGCTGCAAGCTGCCATGAAGGATTGGACAACTTCGAATCAGCAGGTTCAGATGCAAGACAAAGTGCTTACAAATGCTGCCCAGCCTAAAGGAAGCCATGGAGGGCAACAAGGTAAAATGTTGAAGCCCCCTCCTTTCTATGTTTCATTAATCATTGGGGATAAACTAGTACACAATTGCATGATTGATTCCGGGGCAAGTAGCTCAGTGATGCCCAAGCAAATAGCTGATCAGCTGGGTCTCCAATATGAAGTAATATCTAAAGGGGTAGTGCAATTGGATGGGACAGCAATAGCAACAGTTGGAGTGATTAAAAACTTGAGTCTTACCTTGCATGCATGTCCAAATGTTGTTGTCTTACAAGATATATCAATCATAGACCTTCCACCACTCTTTGACCTTTGCTTGTCAAGGGACTTCATTCAGCCAAGATTGGGGGTATTTGTCTGCTGATTGGTCTCACATGCTGTTTAGAACAAGGTATGGAACTAAGGCTACAATTAGGTCTGAACCTATTGCAAACTTCCATATTGAGCCTTACACTCCAAGTCAGATTAATGCCAATTGCTCAGCATTTGATCAAGAAGATCACCCTAGTACTGATGAGGCTGACACCAAGGTTGGAAGTATCCCGGACCTAACTCTCGATGAATGGGCAAACAAGATACATGCTTTTGATCCCTATCAAGAAGTAGAAGAATCTGAGCTGGGAGTCTATTGTATACACGAAGAAATCAACCTGTTTCCTAGCATCACCAAGCCAAGCCATAATGATGACAATGAGGTATGGCAGTTGTTTTTTTGACGGATCAAGGAGTAGGCAAGGTGCAGGAGGTGGAGCCATGCTTGTTTCACCTCAAGGCATCAAATATTATTCAGCTTTTCGTTTCCAGTTTTCTTGTTCAAAACAACAACACATGCTGAATATGAGGCCTTGATTCATGGGACTCATTGGGCTAGGAAAAAGGGATAAATAACTTGCAGGTGTTCGGGGATAGCGAGCTAATCGTCAACCAAGTTAGAGGGACACATGCTACAAAAACGACTTGCTGAGGAGCTACAAGAATAGGGTATGGGACCTCATTGAGGATTTTGAAGCTTTCAACATTGTGTCCATACCCAGGAAGAAAAATGAAGCCGCGGATAGGCTCGCAGCAGTTGGAGCAACGTTTGATGTGGTTGACAACATCAAAAGGGAAAAAACACAGCCACATATCCGTGTGATTGTGAGGCCAGCAGTTCCAGATAATAACACAAGCTGGCAGGTGTTTGAGAACGATCAAAAGATCGTCAATTTTCTACAGGAAGAGGCTGAATTCTCAGCTAGAAATCAGGACAGATTAGAGCAGTAGTATGGGGATCAAGTAGTGCAGCTGTGGACAAACAAGCTTCCTAAGGGTTTAGTAACATTGGAGTCTATCTTCAACCCTAACGACCAGTTCCATAAGGAAAAGGCTAACATACAGGTCAAGAGAGAAGATTCAGAGCCAATTCTGGTTGGGGAAGGCAAAATACTTCAAATTGGTAAAGTGGCCACTAAGCAAGAGAAATCAGATTTCATACAGCTTTGTTAAGAATTTCTAGATGTCTTCGCTTGGAGCTATGAAGACTTGAGAGGATTCAATCCAAAGTTGGCACAACATACCATAGAATTGGATCCAGATGCTAAACCCATCAAGCAGAAGCAGAGACCTGTCAACCCTCACATTGAGCCTCTAATGAAGAAAGAGCTTAACAAGCTAATAGAGGCAAGCATTATATTCCCGATCAAACACTCAAGCTGGGTTGCAAACTTGGTTCCGGTCAGGAAGAAGAGCAGAGAAATCAGGTTGTGTGTAGATTTTCGGGACCTCAATAGGGCATCTCTCAAAGACCATTACCCACTTCCTTCAATGGAACAAATATTGCAAGTAGTATCTGGTTCAGAGAGATTCTCTCTCCTAGATGGCTACTCAGGGTATAATCAGGTGATGGTGAAAGAAGATGACCAATTCAAGACGGCTTTCACCACCAAATGGGGGACCTATGCCTACAAGAAGATGCCATTTGGACTATCAAATGCTAGAGAGCCAACTTCCAAAGGGCAATGGATATGGCATTCAAGGGTTGATCAACAAAATAGTTCTGATATATCTTGATGACATCACTGTATTCTCCAAAAATGTAGTGGATCACCTCTTTCATGCTTTGAGGCAAGATGCTTTCAGAGATGTGTAGAGATTTGGGGTATCATTGAATTTTTTTCCCAAAAAGATGCATATTCTTGGCTCACGAGGGAAAACTTCTAGGCCATATTGTTTCAAAGGAAGGGTTGACGATTGACCCAGAACGGGTTGAAGCAATTCAAGCACTGCCATTGCAAGTCGCAAGAAGGCTCTTCAAAGCTTCTTGGGAAGGATCAATTTTGTCCGCAGGTTTGTTCCAAACTTTGCAGCTCTCGTAAAGCCAATAACGCTAATGTTAAAGAAGAGCATGGCATTTAAGTGGACATCTGAAGGCAAGGCAAGTTTTGAGGTAATAAAAGAGGCTATATCTCAAGCCCCAACTCTCGTCAATCCAGACTTCTCCAAGGACTTCATCCCTATATGCCTTTGGTGGTGGAGACAACAATTTCTGCAATATCCTGCACAAACAAAACAAAGAAAGGATTAGAACAACCAGTTTTCTTTCTTCAGTCAAGGCTTGGAGGAATACGAAACTAGATACTCTTTCATTGAAAAGCATGTACTTGCAGTGATCAGGAGTAAAAAGAAATTCAAGCACCTAGTCTCAAACAACAAGATCCAATTATTGGTCTCGCAAGGGACTCATGCGGGAGTCAAGGACTTCCTTCTAAACAAGGATCTGAATGAGAACGTGCAGGGTTGGATAACTCGTGTCATGGAATATGACATCGAGATCAAGGTCACCAAACTAGTACGTGGGAAGGGACGAAAATTGAACAGCTGGCCTTGAGTCAACAGCCAATTTGAAGCAGGTGATGAAAAAGAGACTGTCTTGGTACTACAGGATGGCCAAAAAATGAAAATGATGATGTGCCTACCCCTTGTTGGACTCAGAATATGATACACTTCCTACAGACAGGACTATGCCCTCCTAGAAATGAGCAAAGCAAAGAGGAGTACTTTAGATTACAAGCCATTCCATATGTGCTTGTTGATGGTAGTTTTGTTTAAGAAAGACAATCAATGGACGGTTCTATTGAGGTGCCGAAAGACCAATCAAATTGAGAGGGTGTTACCGGCAGATTTTCACGATGGAGCCCATTTCGGATGGAGGACATTTTGTCCCACAAGTAACAGCTCTCAAGAAATAAAGGCAAGGTATTATTGGCCCCGGTGTTCAATGACTGCTATACACGGATCGCCAAGAAAGTGTAAGTCAAACATGTGCAGTTTTCGAGCACAGGTAAACCAATGAACTAGTGCCACGTGCTTCCAAGTTTAAGGGGCCCCACAAGAAAATCCCGTGGAAAGGGAGAGAGGGAATTACTCAGCGAATCAGGGCCTGCCACGTGTCGTCCAGATGGCAGAGCGTGGGAAAAGAATTTTAAAAAACCTATTCTTGCCTGTTTTGTGCCCTAAATCTTCAGACCTTCGTATCTTTCGATCCAGAGCTCGGATTTGCACGTTCTTTATATCAATGGAAACTGGAAAGCTGTTGAAATTCTCTACATGATTCTGGGATCAATCTCCCATTTTGGTGTAGTTTAGAGGGAGAAAATTAAGAAAACATCTCTGACGCGTGGTGATAGACAGAAGTAATGCTTCAACAAACCAACTTTAATGCAGCAGACAGCTCGCCGCTCCTATTAGACAGCCCACCGTTTTGCCAGGATCCACCGCTTCTGTCATAATGAGATGATTTTAAATGCTACCAAGAAGTGGTTGGGGTAGATTCTGGATTTCCTCTCTCTCTCTTCCCTCTCTCATTTCTTGATATATATTGTAAAGAGAGCTCCTTTAAGGGGTCGGACATTTTTGTTTTGCATCCTCCCTTATTCTTCCCTCGCTTGCAAGAGAAAATTTGTGGAGCTTTCAAACCTCCCATATGGGTTGTAATGCCAGTCTTTTTTGCCTCTTGGCCACTGCAATGTACTATATCGACTCTTGAGCAATAATATATATGTTTGTGATTGACTCTCGACCCTCTCATGTATTCATTGTTTGTCATTTTGATCTCTTATTGCAGTTTGGTTACCTGTGCATGGTGTTTGTATTGCATCTATGTGGTCTGTGTTAAATTTGCAAAACGAGTGTTCTAACATTTCATTCCTCGGTGCATCACCTTCGTAGTTTAGGTTTTATTCTATGCATTTTTCTTACCCTGTCTCCTTGGCAAGTTAGATTAGGTTTTAGGAAACCCCTCTGCATTTTTGTGTGTGCATCTGAACAGAGGAATAGGAACCAACCATTTTCTCTGGAGAATCTTTTACAAGTCCCCACGCTTGGAGAAAGGATTCCATGTTGTGCAATCACACTGGATGCCTGAACATCAACCTAGAAGCCTAATTTGCATCCAGGGGTGCTGTGATTTTGCACAAACAGTTAGTTTAGATTTGTAAACAATAACAGTGGACATAATGTTTTTTATACAATTATGTAGTTTCATTACATTACTGTTTATAAGGTAGATTTCTTAATATAACTATGGTATTTACATCCCTATATTTTTATTGATTAAATATAAATCTTAGTCTATCTCATCATATTTTGTTGTTTTTTCATTATAATTGCATCATAGAATAAGAGTATGCGGACTCATGCTAGTTCTTATGAACTAACCCGTATCTATCTCTTTGTCCTACAGTTTTGCAAGAAATGCTAGCATACTTGAAGTAACTATTTGGATTAGATTATGTGATTGTTTTAGATTTAAAGCTTATTGGGAAATAAATCCGAAAGGATTATTTGTAATCAATTTGATTATGTTCTTTGAAATATCATTGCATCTTAAAAAGGGCATTATGGCCCAAACATGTATTATTCTTGTTGATTAGTGTAAATCATTATTAATGAAAATTGGGATATTTATCTCTTATTTGTAATCTGGTCATATGGTGTGTCTTACTTGAACTGAAAATGTAGATATTTTACTTATAAAGTTGATTTATGAATTAAGCTGATAATATCTTAAGAAGTTTGTGATTTAATTCTGAATTTTATTGATTCAGACAGAATAATCCAACAAATTGAATATCGACAGATAAACCAAAAGGATGACATAGGAATTAAATATAAGACATTTATGTACCTTGTAGTAATAATGAACTAATCGTGATGAGTAAATGAGCTTAAATGATGACTCTGTATGAAAAATGAATAATGATTCTACTCCTAACAACAATTACTAAGTTGATAAAAGTATGACAAAGGAAATAATAAAAGTATGAAAAGAGGAGCTAATATTAGTTAGTAACTTGTTGAGTTATTAAAACCCTCTTATGAAAACCTATTAAGTATTATGAAATAATACTTTTTAAAACAACTTGTTAAGGATGACTTGTTAGTTTATATTACTCACTAAGGTAACCTAAGTATATGGAGAGCGTGGGTGTAATGTTCCTACGTCATCTCATTAAAATCTTATCTTACTGTCAACATAGGATGGCTATGGGAAGGGTAGTGAGAATGTAATGATGGGTAATCATTACGTGGTAACTATGTTTCCAATAAGAACCCTAAGATAGTACGGATGGGATTATTTTATATAGGGAAAAGATCCAATAATGGATTCTCCCTCATTTTATCAAGTTCACTTTTTAAAACAAAAGGATTCTAGATAATCGTATTAAGATATTTTTGTGTTGGTGACGGAAGACGATTTCGTAGGCTTGTGTGCAGGTCTCAGAACTAAGCTTACAAAGCAATGCTTAAAACCTTAGCCAAAGTAATGTCGTATTAGGGTTGACTACATTGTCAAATCACCAATGATCCATAAGGATCCAGAAAACACACCACTTCATCAGTTCCATCAGTAACAAGAAGGAGATTGAAGAAAAGAGATGTAAATGAAGGTTCTGATAGAATGTAACCTACCGCTCTATGCAGAGCGGCGGTTGCAGCACCGCCGCCCTGTGGGCAACAGTCCTTAAATAACCCACTACCCAGCTAGGGTGGTAGTCCTAAAATCATCAATTTGTACAGGGTGGTGATCCTGACACTTCTGAAAAGAAAAGAGAAATGAAGCACGAATGGACGTGAATTTAAATCGTTCCGACCTTGTCTCTTCCCTGCCTCAACCTTTCTCATTCTCTAGTGCAACGGGAGCACTTGGGAGAGGTTATGTTAGACTGTGGAGCTTGTTTTCATGTGAGAAAGTGTTGAAGACTATACACTAAGAGTTTGTACACTTTCCACAGTTGTCTGCAACAAGGGTTCGGGGGCGCAAACCCACAAAAAAAATTGGCCTTAAAATGTGCCTAATATATTGGGAAACGTGCTTTTCTCATGTGGGCGGGATTTTTTGACCCATCGGTTTATGGGATGGTTTTGGCCATGGTTTTGATACCCACGATTTTTGTAAAACTGCTTAAGTAGTTGTCTACTTATATGGTTTTATGTCAGAGATCCAAAGAGATCAAAGAGAAAAGGTTTAAGTTTAATGAGAGCAAGTGAGCAAGATCTTCAGTCCTGGAGTGGAATTGTAGGAGCAAGGTGTAGAAACAGAGCAAGCAAGCATAGGAAGGGAGAGGTTTACATTGTTGTCTCCATTTTCTACTTCTTGTAATATGTAATTGTCTATAATTGACCAATAAAAGTGGGAAGAAAGAGTGTTTTTCCCTTCTGACTGGTTTTCCTCCATTACAGGTTTCCAGGATAAAATTGTTGGTGTTTGGAGTTTGAATTCTTTCCTATTCTCTACAATTTCCCTTCTATAAGCACTAGATAATCAGTCACTAAAGCTCTAATCTTCAATCAATATGTCATTTTCAAAAGTTGAAAGTAGAACAACATAATTGTGTGCGATATACCCTTATAACTGCACGTGGTTATTATATGTTATCAGATGGGATTATGAATTATTTTAATATTACTAGATTAATAAGTACAAGCTAAATAATAATGTTAAACATTGGTAGCATTAATTGTATATTAAGTATATGTTTTTTTTTAAATCCCCTTAATTTGGTTGATCATAACATGGGTGTTACACATGTGTTGTTATGTTTCATCTAAACATTTAACGTCATGTTTAGTTCTTTCTCTACCACCATTTTGGGCCATCGATGAGGCTCCATATTTTGTGTCTTCTTTAAATAATTTAACATTTAAGTCATCATTGTTATCTTCAATGGGAAAGTACTTATTCCAGCTAAAAGAATCTCATATGAAATTGATGTTTTGATTTTTAAGGTTACTTGTGATTAGATCTTTTTATATTCTTTCTATATATCTCCATTTTATATTTGACACATTATTGCCCTAAACTTCACATCCATATATGATTATTGGTGTGACAAGAAAGTTGTACAAGGTTTTATTGATTTTCTAATCTCATAGTCTTGCATTTTTACATCTATTTTCTAATGAGTATAAAACCTTCCACTCCCCACATCCCCTGTATTATTTTTTCCTTGCAAGTCTCCTAACTAAACTTCTTGTGAAAATCGATCCTAAGATAGTTTTATTTTTACACTACCTCTAATGGACTTCTTTGAAGAGGAATTTGATTCATTGGTATTGTGGCTTTGGATTTGTTGGTATTCACTTTCATTCCAACCTCTTAGGAAAAGATATTTAGATCCTTTAGATGCTCTCTCAAATTATTCATTGTTTTTGTAATTAAGATAAGATCATCTACATATAAGAGCAACTTTACTATGTAGTTGGTTAGGTGAATGCCCCCTCCCTAAATTTTTTTATCCACACATATACCTTATCAAATGTATATCCTAAACAAAGTGGGTGATAGAAAACATCCTAGTTTAACCTCGATGTTACTTCCAAAGCATTTTGACACGTCTTAACCTATTATGAACTTGGCCATAACCTACTCATAAAGCCTACACATTTTCGTTCTATACTCATCTAGAACTCCAAGTTCTTCCATCTTGCTCCAAATATTTCCTATTGAAACCATGTCAAATGCTTTTTTGAAGTCAAAAAATTAACACAAAGCTTCTTCTCCTTGGGTATCCCAAACCTTGTCAATCAAATGTCTAAGAGTGATGCAATGATCAATTGTTGAGTGTTTAGGTCAGAATCCTGCTTGCCCTTTTACTCTTTTACCCTCTCTTTCGGCCCAACTGTTGATTCTCTACTCTATCATGCCTCCAAAAATTTTACCAAGAAGAGGATTGATCGTAATGGTGCGATAATTAGACGAGTTATTAATGTCACCACTTTTAAATAAAGGAATAACAACGCTAGTCATCCACTCTGTCGGAAATCCATTTTGATTAACATCATTGAATATTTTTTTGATGTGTGGTGTGAGGACCTCAGCACTTTAGATATTCAGCCTATAGACCATCGATGTCTTGTGCTTTACCACTTGCTAGCTTCTTTATGTCCTGCTTGATGTCTTCTTGTCAAAAAAATCTCAATCGAAGTCTCAATTATGGGAGGAAATATCTTTTTGTTGGGAAGGCTCATATAGAGTCCTTGCATATTCTAACCAATGAGCACGTGTTGAACTCTATAATGTAGTATTGATGTTTCTCTTACTTGTTTTCTTCCTTTGCATTGTTATAAACTTTTCATTCACATAGCTTTTATCTTCTTGTTGAAATTTGGGCATTCATCTAGGTTTGTATCCCATTCCTTTTCAATTTGTGGTTTTGTTTCATCCACACATCCTTTTATCTATGCAACTTTATTTCTTGCAACTTTAAGCCACCTGTCAGTTTTCATGTTTTTTTTTCAAGTAACGTATGAGTGTGATCATAACAATTTCCTCTAGAGGGAAAGTAATTGTTTCAACAAGGATGATTTCATAGGGAACTATAGTCTTGATTTTGAAATTTTTTTTTTAGTAGCCACTTTTGGATCCTTTCTATTTGTCTCAATTTCAAAAAAAAAAATCTACTAATCCATACCTTGCAACCATACAACAACACTGACGTGACAATAACTAAAATAGGACATTGGTGGTTTTTCCAATCTCATAGCTCAACATTCTTGCACTTGTTTTAGAGTGCAAAAAGAGCTCTTCATACTCCTCATATTTTCTTCATCATACAAGTATCCTACTTGAGTTTGTTGTAAAATTAAGGCTAATATACTTGTATTCTAACACCACTTCAAAAGACTCTTTAATAAACTCGAATTCAAGATGTTGTTTCTTCCTTTTCAGTGATAAAATCATAACTTTGGTTTTGATGATATGCATCCCCACTTCTTTATAAAATATCTCTAAAGAATGAAGGTGATCTCTTAAAAATTGGATTGTCTTTGCCATTAGAGCTAAGTCATATGCATATATTTGGCCAAGCGGACTCTTCTACCCCCAAATTTCTTTATCCACTCCATTAGCTTGTCAATGTATAGCCTGAATAAAGTTGAGGAAAGGGGGCATCCTTGTTTGATGCCTATATCACTCTCAAAACACTTGGAATACCCTACATGCATTCTGATTTTATCCTTGATTTTCTCATATAATCTATCAATTGTTGTCATGTACTACATTGGAACCCCTAGTTCCTCCATTCTACTCCATAATTTACTCCTCAACACCATCTCAAATGCATTTTTAAATTCTACAAAGCAATAATATGCATCCTTTTTTTTATCCCAAACATTTTCAACTAGTTGTCTAAGCATAACACAGTGATCAACGGTTGGGTATTTAGGTCTAAAACCTACTTGCCTCTTTTATCTCTTTCCTCTTACCATTTGTTAATCATGTGTTTTATCATATTCCCAAACAAATTTGAAAAAAATATGGTTGACCATGATAGTTTGATAATTGGAGGGATTATTTACATCTTATTAGCATATGGATTTGCACGCATGCAAATGACATGCAACAGTGTGGGAAAGAAGTCCCTCCTCAATGAAGGTGAGGCTGCCTTTATTGAAAACCAAAACTGTATTTACATCTATACATTCAAAATTATATGTGGGGGGTGTTTTGGGACATCAATGGAAAGAAAAGTGAATGAGGAAGATGGAATGGAATGAAGGAAAGTAGTGGAATGGAATGAATTGAAAGAATGTGCAAAAAACAGAGCCCAATATTGCACAGAGAGGAAAGATGAATAACTAACACAAATAAAACGGAGTTTGAGTTAGCTAAACAAGAATGTGTAAAAGGGAACACACGTGAGCAAGTAGATAATCAGAGCTTGATTACTGCGAACTAGAACAACAGATTAATAACGTTGACAATAAGATCAAAGACAATAGTTGCATGAAAGATTCAAACACTAACATATAATGAACATAAGAACATCAAATGTTACAAGAGACATGTTGGCTAGATTTTCTGCATAGCATCAAACCTAGGCAGTCATGAGATAAATCTCCCTCATTTAACCGGTGAGGCTCCCGTGTCAGATTTGTCAATATAAATGTGCTTTTATCTATCAGGGGTTTTACTTTAACCACTTAGTTCATGAACCATAACTAAGAAGTTTTGCAGCAAGTAAGCAGTTGTTTAAGAAAGGAAAATTATAGAAGAAGAAAGTAAAGGTATTACAGAGAAGAAGTAAGGAAGATGTGCATCCCAATTAGTAGATAGCAGAGCTAATTGCATGCACATAGAAGAAACTTAATAGATTTGAACACACAGAATTATGAAGCAAAGGCAGCTCTAGATCCAGATCTACAATAACACAAAGTTTACTTAAAAGATCTAAAGATTTAAAAGCAAGAAACACAGTATGCCATGACACAAAGTTCTCCGGAAACCTGCTTCTTTGTATTCCTCTGCAATAAGTGGCTCTCAGGGGTTCAGCAAAAAGTCTAGAACACAAGATTGCTTCTTACAAATTCTGATCGATCATTAACCCCAAAGGTTCTTCTCCTACTTATAGAATGTAGGAGGGAAAGTACAAATAGAAGACTCAAACTGAACTAAAGTATGAACAAGTAAAAATGACATTTGGTAATCATCCTCAACTAACTTCTTCTTAAGTGACACACGTATCACTTAACTAATAGAATGGTTCCACATGACTTCAAGTAATGGTTGCAAAACCAATAACTTAGAAGTTTTACAATTTCATCCGGGAACATAGAAAATAGAAGAAGAAAGAATAGAAGAAGTCATGCCAGCTGTAATGTTTACATCTTCTTCTTGTTCTGATATCTGATATACTTGTCGAACATATAATTCAGCATCCTTCCATCTGTTTTAGCCACTGCTTCCTTCTCTGTCCTGAACTGCAACAACCCTTCATTTAACACTTTGCTGCATGCTTCCACCTCTTCCAAACTTGGCCCAAATCTCGCAATGTCTGCCTGCAGCGCCACCAATTTACTGATAGAATTCATCGTGAAAGGCTTGGTAGCTTTATCAATTCTCTTTTGTACCATCAGAAGAGAACCTTCCAGGGAATCATGCACTTCGTTAGAAACAATCCGCACGTATGAAGTAACACCTCCATCCACTCTTTCCTCAGTGAAAGAAATGATACTGTCTGGTAAATCTGATGTTCTACTCTCAAGCACCTGCATCCTTTTCAGCAAAACTCTGCAGATCTCCAAACGGAAAGATACTGCAAACTCTAACTGCT
Organism: Taxus chinensis; assembly: GCA_019776745.2. Taxonomy (NCBI): domain Eukaryota; kingdom Viridiplantae; phylum Streptophyta; class Pinopsida; order Cupressales; family Taxaceae; genus Taxus; species Taxus chinensis. The sequence continues at coordinate 740,701,827 of CM034152.1, read as the reverse complement.
TCCCCTTCTCGACTGATCCATTCGGTACAATTTGTTCTGCAACCAATACATCTCTCGACAGCTTGTTAATCTCGGCCAAAATACTCAGGTTACTCTCTGCAACTGTATTCATGCCTTCTATGCTTTCCATCAGTTGCTTTAGTTGATTTGCTGCATCTTTCATAACCTTTAGGCGGGCTGGCACTTCCCCAAGTTGCACAGAAGCTTGACGAATAATCAGATCCTTCCATTCGTCAATAAACCTTTACTTGATTGCTTGCATCTTCCATTTCCTGCATAAGATGATCACTCACCTGCTCTGAAATGGGTTGAATGGAAGGTTTAGCAACCTTGGCTATGATCTCACATAATTGAGATATTTGCTTCTGCACCTCTTATTTCTCCGCCTTTTCACTGTCAAGCCTAAGGAACAGAGCATCCAGCAACGTTTGCGTGTCCTGCTTCAATCCTTTAATGGTAGCTTGACCGAGTGGTATTTTGGTCACCGTCACATCTTCTGCCATGAGCTCCTCTTCTATCTTTCCTTCCGCCGGAATTGATATCTCAGCAAACTTCTCTCTCGAATCTTTGATGATCAACCTAGAAGTTGCTTAAGCAACTTTAGGCCTTCTGTCTCTTCTGCTCAGATCCTGAAGTAGCTGCAAGTCATGCTCCTCTAAGTTCATCTCTACTCTTGCTTCCGGAACCAACTACAAAGCTAACCATCCCGAGAAGTTATTTCTCGGGGAGTAAGAAGTCACTGAGTGCACTACCATCTCCCGCTCTACATCCTCTCCGTCAGAAAGTGCCACAGTGTCATGGCTGCCATCTTCTGAAACATCCAAGGGCAAAGCTCTTTCGAACTCCGTCATCTGTAGCTTCAACATCTCCTCTAGAACGGGTGCTGAACGAAGTGGCTACGGAGAGAAAACGAATGTCGCCGGTTTCAATGACGGCATGGAAGCATCCTACTGCTGCGGTGCAATAGTTGGTGATCCTCTGGGTACTGGAGAAGTCAGAGTCAAAGCTATGGTCGTAGAAGTGGTCTTCTCTTTCTCTTGAGATCTTCTGTGTACTTTCAACTTCTCGGACCTTCTGCTGCTTTCTCCTTCATGCTTTTGTTTGAGGGAATCTCCTGCACCAAAGTTGCCCGTGATTTGATTCATCAATACTTCATCAAGGCAGTATCCCTTCGTTAGCAGCCAGTTCGAAGTATTCACCAACACAGCTCCAGATCTTTCTTCAATTGAATGGCAGCCTCCAATGTTATCCTGCAGTATAGCTTTATCTCCTCCCATCTGATGATAAGTGTCAAGTACCACGTTCCCATCATCTTTAAGATCCGCAGGTATCCGCGCTAGTCCAAAGTCGAACACTTGCTTTGTTGATAGCCTGCTGAAATCTTTCTTTCTAACCTCGTACTCACTTCTGCACTTCATCCAGAAATCTTCTAACGAAGGCACATGTGCGTACTCCTGGGAGATTGTCTTCCTGGCTACTCCAATTGGATCGAAGTTAAGCCGTGCAGGGAAAAATTCTTGCTCATACTCGGATAACATTTGCGCTTCCATCCCTCGAGCTCTGTGAATGCTGATGCAACTATAATATCCCACAGTGATTGGGAAGAAGCCCGTAGACTTGTGCCATTTCAACTGAAGGTCATGTAACTCTACGAGTTGCCTGCTCAGCTCCATGGTGATCACTCTATCACTTGGATACCTGGGCATCTTTATAGGTTCTCCAGAAAAGCCCGTAACCCTGAGGTATGTGAAATCTGCAAACTGATGAATAAACAGCCAATCTTGGACACTGCTTCCCACGCTTCCTTGCTTACCCTGTGAGTCTTCAAGTCTTTGTCTAGCCTACAGATGAAATCGTAGAAGAAGTCATCGTTGATCACTTTGAAGTCCTTCTCGCATGCAGGTACAGTACTTTGAAGAATATGCACTTTTCCTCCTAGCTTCAATTTTTTACCTGTGAATTAAATTATTCACCCATATGGCTGCCCGTGTTTATATAACCTTCACAATTATATAATTAATAATTGCCCTAACAATTAAAGGCAATTAATTAATTAAAAATCATGCTTTTCTCTTTTAAAAATAGCATGTTTAAAGACAGCCATCCAATAAATTAAATTAATCCAACTTAATCCTTCACACAGCACTTCACTCAAGCCCCATAGTGTGCTTTGACCATAGCCACTGAAAATAGAAATTAATTTAATGTTTTAATGCCTTAAAAAACATTAAATAATACCCAAATGGGACGCACTTTTTGAGAGGAAGAGGGCAACCATTAAATAAATTAAATTTAATGCATTTGACTCCTTTCTTTTATTTCATCTTTGACTTGTTGACCTCCTCCAAACTTGGGCGCACTTTTTGAGAAGAAAGATTAATAAAAATAATTAATTTTAATTCTTTTAATCTCTCACCAAAGGGGGCGCACTTTTTTGCACATGTAATTCTATTTTTAAGAATTTTTTGATAACGGGATGCTTTACCCTACCAGGTAGGCACCAAAACCCCGTGATCCACTTAAATGATTTTTATAACACGGGAAAAAGTACCCTGCCAGGCAGGTATAAAATTCCCACCCTGCCTGCTGCTTATATTTTTCCCATCACAGCTTAAATCCTTTGTTTTCCAAAAATGCGTCCATCCCCGCAGGGGCTTTTCTATGCACGACTTCACTTTTTCCCAGTGATCCAGACCTCCGATGGCGACTTCCTCCGGGCACAATGTGCGTATATGTTTTCTAGCCGCTCCAGGCCAAAAATCGGGCTTACCCGGCAAAGGAGTTGTTCCAGAGAAATTTTACAGAAAACAGAACGGGACACCACAAAAACATGAAAAATTGCCAAAAGTTACAAATAAAGCCCAAAACTTAAAATAAGTTAAAATCCTTCTAGTACATATGAATAATAACATATTCGCTCATAATGGAGTTAAAACAGAGCGCAAATAGCCTCATACGGGGCTCAAAATAATTAAATACAAATTTCCCGCAGACAAATCCCGACGACAGAATAAAACAATTTTGGGCATTTGGGTATTTGGCGAAAAAGGCTAGTATGGCTCTATAGGATTATTTTGACGCAATACAGGAACTTTCAGGCAATAAAAACAATAAACGACCCACTATTTTAGAAGTACGAAAAATTTTCGGATTGGGTAGTCACAGATTTCAGGGTGAAATCTGAGTGACACCAAGACAATGAATGAGACACAAAGTTCGTATTTCATTAACTCCAAAATGTTTTCACAAAGAACACAAAGTTTCTTCCTAAAACAAAGCTTACACAAAAGTATTTTCTTCTCCTCTCTCAAAGTCACACTTTACAAATGAGCCCCTCACTTCCTTTTATAACCAAAAAGTTGGTTACAAAGTAGTTAGGGTTTTACATGATCATTAAATAAGGCACTTAAGTGACCTTTGACTTTTTCAATAGCCTTATTAAAGACAACTCAAAAAATAGAAATTACTTAAAATATCCATAGTTTCCCGAAAACAAATAACAACACCTTTTAAAATATACAATAATAACCAGTGCCTTATCCACTGAAATGGGGTCTGCCTATCTCAAGCGTATGAGAAATGGACTCTCCCACTTCGTTAGCTACCAAGAAAATCAACTCCCTGAACCGCCGGTGAAATTAGGATCTGTCACTTTTGCCAGTTGAAAGGATCTAAACCTTCCTAAAGTTTCAAACATCTTTTCTTCTTCTAGAGGTTCACTTGGTCGAAGAATAGCCTCACAAAATACCTACAATTCAAGAATTCTACTTGGCATATCATTTAAATTAACAATTTTGGATTGAGCATTCTCAAATAAGTTCTTTAATTTGATGCACCTCTCCATGGAAACTAACGATAAATTGTTGGCGGGAGTGTACATGTCCTTAAACAATTGTGAAAATTGTTCTTCCACCTGCTCCGATGAACACCTTTGATTATGCTCATTTACGAGGTTACAAGGAATCTCAGCCATGAATTCCTGAATCAAGGAGAGTGAAGTGAAGGCTTCATTACACATGCTTTCATAATGGATCATAGAATCCCCGAGAAGCATTTTTCTTGATTTGAGATGCAGACACCAAAGAAAACGGTCCCTCGATGTTCAAATTCAGGAATTCCTTCAATAGCTAAAACTGAAGATTCCATACTTGTCATCTCCTGTAAATTGGGCAATATCTCATCCAAATTTGATATAATAGAAACAAAAGTTTCTTTGAAAGAAAGAATTGGATCAAAATACACACTGACATCTTCATGAAGCTTAACCGCGGTCTTGATCATCCCCTGGCCTAAAACGAGAATCTCTGAAAGCCAAGTTTTAGTGACATGACCCAATGTGTTTATTTCCTTTGAAAAATTTAGAGTATCTTCATCTGAGGCAGCCACTGCATTAGGTACTAGGAAGGTGGATGATATGGGATTTATCAAATGCTAAACATATTCCACCAATTGATTCTTTTCGGCCTTATGCTGAGAGTTTTGAGACTTGTATTTCTCAAGTCTCTTTAGCACGATATCAATTGAATCTCAAGCCGTCACCATGTCACTTTCTAATGTAGATCTTCCAAGTCCCAGTTTGGAAACTTCATAGTTGGCAGGCGTTATACCATCGCACTCTTTATCCATTTGTGGAATGGCAAGGTTTGCAAATTTGTTTCCATCATTATCCACCATTATTCGAGAAATCACATTAGGCTTCAGAGGAATGGCATCATTCGAAAGTTTGAAAAGGGCATCAAAATCAATGTCAATTGGCTTGACAACTCTCTTCCTTTTCTTACTTCAGAATCTACCCAGAAAGGAGTATCATTCACTATTTCAGCATACAAAATCCTAAAGCTCGAACCAATATTCTCATTATTCTCGACATCATGAGATCCTACTTGAATCCTACCAATGACCTCGATTTGAGGAGAAACAACCTCAATATCCACTTCCTGATTATTTGGGAGATTTTGGGAAATCCCTTCACGAACTACATGCTCCGAAGTGTTTGATATTTGAATTACTTTCACTTGAGTGGATGCTTGTTTGAAGCATGGCTGAGGATCATTTGATACTAGCTTCTTAGCACTATTAACGATGTGGGTAGAAGAATCTCTACTTGAGGTAGAAAATCTAGACACACACTCTCTTCCTTCTTCGGGGTTAGGATCTTTAGATCTTTCTCTTTGTGACACGTTACTTGGTGAAGTGGATTTCGGCAACCACTCCTTTCTTGCTTATTGTGTATGATTGGATGGTAATGAAGTTGATCGAGAAGAGACTTTGGTGGAATGGAGGCCCCCTCATATTGGCAATTTTTGTGATCTTGAAACATTATCTGGAATGGATTGCAATTTGGCAAGTTCTCTGTCATACCAAAATATGATTCTTTCAATAATTGGTTGGTTTTTGCCATCAAGAGAAAATTCATCTCTTTTGGTCCAGTCGATTTGAGGCAATGGGGTAAAGGCAATGGCATCATATGAGGGATCGATGACATCCTCATCATCATTTATGAATGAATCGGGAGGACTCTTGATGCGGAAGGCCTTGATCTTAGCAAGTGCTAGGTGAGAGTACTCCCGTCTTCTTACCTCATGTTCATTCGGACAAGCAGCCCATAAATCTTCCATGGTAGGATTATGTTGGTACGTTGCTCTCAGAATTTTTTGCATATATCCATTGATATCAAAATGGGCTCTCTTCACATATGGATGGATGGTTATGAGAGCGAACTCTTTTTCCATGAGTTGTGCACTGAAAAGATTTGGACATTGGTATTCCCTGATTTGAATTGGGAAATGAATTCCTGAATGGTGCTTGTCACTAAGAAGGTAGTGAACTTGGAATAATTATCGTTCCAGCTCCATTAATGCCCATTTGTCATTGATGTACTTAGGAAGTTTCCACGGGGTACCAGCAAAACCACTCACGCGAATGTAGGAAAAAGATGAAAATTTGAATAAACCAGGTTCCCCATTGGGAAATGACACTCATGGTTTCTTTAGAAAACCTTTCCTCAGTATTCTGATTCAAGTTCCGGATCACGCAGAAGATGAATGCATCATTGACTCTTCTAAAATGGTGAGAACTATTTTTGAAGCTGAGTTAAGGGTAATAATGAAAAACTCTGTTTGACGGCCCCATGACTCCTCTCATTTCAAGTCCTGAAAATAGCTTTCTTCTTGCTACCGCATAAGTCAGATATGATGTCATGTAGAAGCATCCAGTCATCTTAACTTCTATCAATTGTTTGTGAAGGGTGTTACTGATGATGGTGGCACAATCCACAAACTCTTTTTTAGCTAGGATGATACAGATAAACTAATACATCCATGGGTGGAAAATCCTAACAGAAGGTAGACCGAAAACTCGACTTAGGAGAGTGATCACGTCTCTGATTTCTTCCACAAAATCAATGCGGTACAGTTCATTGGGAAGCCTGTCAATTCGAGGTCTCTTGGTTACTAACCAGTTGTTGTTAACCATCTTACTCCATCTCAGGGGCTCTTCATCCCATAATTGTTGTGCTGACTGGAGAGTGATATCCACATTCTCGGGAAAGTTGGGTATGCCGAGCAATTCTTCAATGCGCTCTAGTGTGATTAAGAGGAAATGCTCGCGATTATCTTTAAAAATTCCTCGTCTCTCAGGGTCATAATGCTCCGCGCAACCAATAACCAATTCCAGACACTACACCGAGACAGGAAATGTTGTTGCTTGGGGTAGACCACTATGGTAAAGTCTATCTAAGAAAATGGTTTTGCCTTCAGTTTTCACCCGCTCGCAGAACTGTTGCACATTGATGTGACCCAGATTTGTATCAGTGATGTTGTCATATGTTAACTTAATGGAACTGGGAGGGATAATTCCTTGGAATTCATACTTCAGGGTGGATTTGTTAGATTTCTCCATTGGCTTCCTCGATCTCCCCGTAGATTTGGATTTTTCGGCCGTTATGAATTTTACAGAAGAATGACTCATGCACGCAAGACAATGCAAACAGGGTCGGGTCTCAGTCTCTGAAACCTCGTTGATGCAAGAAAAATATTTTCCGTTATAATATTATTATTATTATTATTATTTTAAAAATAATAATAATAATTGTCTTGAATTACAATTTTTTTTTGAAAATGTCAACACAAAAAAAAAAATCGAGACTAAGCTCGAATTCTAGATTGAGCAAAATTATAATAATATTTATTTTTAATCAAATTCTCCCGATCGATGATGGCTCCGTGCAGGATCAATTTCAATATTCTTAATCCAGTATTTCTTCACCTTTTCTTTCAATGTGTGGATTCCTCCTTCAGCGTGTGGTTTTGAAAACTTGTCTAGATGAATGCGTGGAAAGCTTCTGGAGAGTGCGTGGAAAATGTTTTTGGGTATATGCATGAATTTAAAGCTTCCCCTTTTCCCAATGCATGGGCTTTGCTAAAATTAGTGTGCCTCCTCCTGGTCGCCTCTTCCAATGCTTTGACAACATGGATTACAAACAAAATTTACCTCTGGCAAGAGAAAGTTGTTGTCTTCTCCTTGTGCATGTGTGGACATCTCAAAATGTCTTGTGATTATTGTATTTTACCAACTGCATGCTGATCTTTTTCCTTTGATAGGCTACGTGGATTTAGACAGACTTTCTTGGCACCAAGTGAAGATTCTTTGGCTTGAAATTAATTTGTTGTCCTCTTTTTTTTCTCGTTCCCTGTGTGGGTAATGATCTTTCACCTCCTTATCCCTTTCATGTGTGGGAGTTTATCGATTTTGGCTATGCCGTGGTGGCAGCTTGTTGGCATGGGTTGCACTGGGGTTTTCGCCCCCGCTTCCCCTTTTCCCCTCCCTGGCGGGTGCCCCCCCCCCGCTTGCCCTCCTCTGGCCCCCTTGGTGCCTTGGTTTTCTGCCCCCCTCCTCCTGCTGCCCCCTCCTTTCTCCTTCCCCCCCCGGTCGCTGGTTTGCCCCCCCCTTGTTGTTCTCCTTCGCTTTGTTGCTGTCTTGGGTCGGCTCTCTCCGTGCTTGTCCCGCTTTTTCCCCCCCGCCCCCCGCGCCGTCTCCCTCCCCCCCCCCCCCCTCCCCCCGCCCCCGCCCCCCTGCCCTCAGGGTCGCGCCCACCCCCCCCTGATCCCCTGCACCTCCCACTCTGCGCGTTCCTTCCGAGGTTGCCCTCTTTGGCCACTGTGCCTTTTGAGCAGATGGTGTGTAGAACATAAACCACTGTGCTCTCCACACGCGTCGCTCTCGTCGTGCGCTCACCCAACACCTTTGCGACGCGTCCGGACTCACACGGCTCCTACCTCTGTCCGACCCCCCGCCACACCTACGTTGCCTGTTCCATGGTGCCTCGGCCCTCCCCCCCCCAACACCCTACCCGACCCCACGCAAGGCTGGCCACCCAGCCCCCTTTGTCCGCCACGCGTCACCCCCCCCCCGCATACCACCTTTTTCCCACCCCCTTTCTTTTTTCCCCCGCCTTTCCCGTCTCAACCACTTATCAGACAAACCCCCCCTACCTCAACCCCTCCCACCTCACCCCTTCGCCCACCCCACCCACCCCCCCCACCACCGGCTTCCCCCACCACGTCCCCCAAGTCCAACCCACCCCCCCCACCCTCACCCCCCCACCCACAACTTCAACATGCTCCTTCACCCAACACCTCCCATCTCCCCTAACCCTTCCAATGCCCACTCTGCCCCACCACCTATATTTGATCATCCACAACTACACCCACCCACCCCCCCACACCCTCAACCACCCACCCCCCAAAAACCTCCCACCCACACATTTTCCCCTAAACCCCCCCTACCTCTCCCCAGCTATTATCCCGACCACCTCTCCACAAGCACTCTCTCCCCACACACCCCCACAAACCCATCCCCACCGTCTCCACCCCCCACACCCTCTTACAGAGCAGAACCAAAAAGACCCCCCACACACCACCACCACAAACCGCTCCCCCACGTCACAATGCGCAAAGACCCAGAACCCCCCCTTCTGTTCCCTGCCCTCGCTGGCTGCCCCCCAAACCTCGCATGGCCCAGAAGTCTTAACACCAGGAAGACACTCGCTGCCCACTACCCCCCGTGACACCACCCCTCCTTCTGGTTCTCGTCCCCTTTCTCTTTCTCGGCGGACGTCCTGCATGAACTCTCTTTTGTACTTCCCACCCCCCACCACCCAGTCCCGTTGCCCAACCCAAGACATCCTTCTAAAGACATAACAGCGGAATTACACTGGCAACCCACAGTACGCCAAGCAGACAACCACCACCGACCACGAAAAACTAGACACTGATACAGGACACCACCACCCTACAGGACCGACAGCCACACCACCCACAAACGGGACGTGAATTCCCACTGCAAAACCTCTAACGGACCACCCACGGTGAGGGTTCACCCAGGCAGTGGAACAAGGATCTAACCGTTTCGCTTTGAAGCACTTCCCGTCGCATGGACTAAAAATAAATCATGAGAGACATGCCCAACACTATCTGGGCATAGTGGGTGAAAGTAGAGGTAACCGGGTAATGCCGAAATATAAAACACGATTGCCATTCCACGAAGGGGATTAATAAAGCCTTTCTTGCACCAGTAAAGAAACCTATCTAATGAACAAAACACAAAAGTAAGCCATGAGATTAACGAAAGATACGTGCAACCATGAACACCGGCGAAAATGGAAAGTCGCAGATTTGTTGACTACAATTATGATATTCAAGCTTCAGCATTTAATCCAAGATTGCTGAGTTTGGTACTCATAGACATGAGTTGTTGAAAATCTCATACTGTAGATTCTAAGTCTACTAATGACAATGTAAGCTCTCTTTTAAATATTACATGCATCCACTATACTAGCCGACTGAAAAATCAGTTCTGCATCTCTTCAAAGCATAGATTATATCCTGTTGTTACTCCACTTGCATCATTCATATCATTACTACTATTAGGATTTTCGTTGTGACTACTTGGATAATGCACCTTTTCTCCCCTTCAACCTAATCATTTCTTTACTAATGCGAATTTCATGCCTTATTTTCGTTGCCTAGTTACCAATTGATGTTGATGCGTACTCTGTGCTTATAATAAGCATTGTTGCATTCTACTTACAAGTACAAGCATGTTCACGTATCTTCTTAACAAGACTATCACGTGCAAATTCTATCAAGCCCCTAGCATCACCCTACTTCTCATGGGAATGTCATTTTCCCATCCATAGAAATCACTATCATTAGGCGATTCACTTTGAGGATTTGATAATTTCGCATAGACATGGTCTTGCGACTCCATTTCCTTAAAGCTTCCAAATTCATGGCCCAATCCATCGTTCACTTATGCATTAAGTTGCTGTACCCGAGTTTCAGATATATCACTTTTAAGGGAATCCACGAACACATAATCCTTTTTCATTAGCCGCTCCGTTGATATCATAATACTCCCGTTACTCTAACATTGTATGCCACCTCCTCATGAGTGGCAACCATCAGCTCTTCATACATAATTCCTTTGAATTTAGAGCTCTTACCATCCTAGTGATTACCTTTACATGTACGCCTCTATCTCCTCCACATGTGGCTTTCCTCGCTCATGGCACACGATCCATCGGCTCATATTTCCACATCATAGGGACTAGGTCATCACCTCTAGGACACACTACTAACCATGGCACCACATCTGGCCAACTTTGCGGTTCTCTTTCTCCGACATGTAATTATACGTGGTCATAAAGTCTTGATCATTGTTAATAGAATTACCTCCTTCACACTAGAAAATAGTCGCCGGCCTTTACCCCATCCTCATCCTTGGATAGTCATTGTGGCATTCCAACAGTGGCAGGGCCATACTATACACACTTGCTACCAATAGAAACTCTAGTATCATAAGTTCAACATGATTGTTAAGGGACTCATTATAGGACACAAAATCAGCACTCTACTACTATTTACTATACACAGTATGTTGTTATATTAATTGATATTGGGTAAGAAAAGGATTCACTAATGACCCATTCCATCAGTCCATACCAATTCTCTTTGTGGTTAGTTTTCTATTACTTTTATACTCCCCACGCTTAGTCACTCATACACCTAAGTTCTAGTTAAGTTAAGGGATCCTGTCGATTAGCTTAACGCAGTGTCAATCCACTTGTGTCTTGCGACAAAGAGCCCAGGATTGGACACTCGCGCCATGATATGCGACACTAGCACACATGCTTGGACACTACAGACCAAGCCATTAACTATCCATCCTAGCCCCGTGTCCTGCGTGATGTTTTGATTTATTATAACAATTGAGTTCGATCTATTTATGGGTTCCCTCTCATATGCCAAGGTACTAGTCGACATGTTAGGTTCATTAGTTGTTTAATTCAATAATCGATTCCTATATAAACCGCCAATATATATATACATTCTACTAAATACATTATAAAAGACAAGGTATGGGATAAAAAATAAAGGAAAACAAAAAAAAAAAATAATAAAAACACGGATGCGGAGAAAAATTCGTTGAAGACGGCTAGTTCTCTACGTAAGCTCACGGGGATTGCATTTGGAGCACATTATTATGCAAATACACACTGCGTGCCGATAGGAGGGGAGTTCATCTATCATCCACACATTTACATTTTAATACTCAACTATTGCCTGCACCCTATTTGGCCCCATCATTAGAGATCGGCGTGAGACGACTCCTAGGAGCCATGGTTTGACCACCAAAAAGATAAGAAGGTAAAATGGGGCTAGAAAGAGCCAAAAGATGGTAGGAAAGTCAAAACGGGACACGATGCAAACCCCTGGTGGGACCAGGGTGCCCATGGGCCACATCTCCAGTCGAAAGGCTAAATAACAGGAATGACAACAGCTGTCTGGGCATAATGGGGGGGCAAGAGGTCGGTAATGACGAATAAAACAAGATTGCCAAAAGAAGGGGATTAATAAGTACTTTCTTCACTCAAGAACCTTCTAAATAGTAGCATGAGATTGAGATAAATAATATCTAAAGTGCATGATTTTATGACTACAATATGTTTCAAGCTTAGACATTTAATCCAAGATTCGATTGGTAATCATGACATTGAGTTGTTTGAATCTACTATTTATATTTCTAAGTCTACTAATGACAATGGTAAGCTTTAAATATTTAATGATCCACTACCTAAGCACGAAAAATCAGTTCTTGAATCCTCTTCAAATCATGTTTATCATGTTGTTCCTCCTCCTTCATCTTCATATCATCCTATTGGATTTCTTCTTGGTACTACTGATCTGCCTCCACCTATCATTTCTTTACTAATGCTAATTTTCATGCCTTATTTCTTTGCATAGATTACACATTGATGTTTTTATTGGTCCTTGTGTTATTAATAATGTCATGTTGCATTCTACTTACAAGCACAATGCATGTTCAGTATCTTTCTTACAAGCTATCAGTTTTCAATTATCTCAAATGACCCATAGATCACCTACTTCTCATGGGAATGTCATTCTTCCCATCACTATTGGGAAACTCACTATCATTATGTATTTCACTTTTGGATTGATAATTTCGCATTATGACATGGTCTTAGGACTCCCTTTCCTTAAAGCTTCCAAATTCATGGCATCCATCGTTCACTTATGCCTTAAGTTTGTACACGAGTTTCAGATTATCACTTTTCAAGGCATCCCACCACATAATCCTTTTTCATTGGCTGGTATCATTAATACATCTCCCGTTACTTCTAACATTTATGCACCTCCTCATGATGGCCCCATGTCTTCGATACATAATCCTTTGAAATTTAGAGCTCTTACCATTCCTAGTGTTACTTTACATGTACGCCTATATCTCCTCCACATGTGGCTTTCTCGCTCATGACAGATCCATCGGTCTCATATTCCACATCATAGGGATAGGTCATCACCTCAGACACACACTACCCATGGCACATCTTGGCCCACTTTGCGGTCTCTTTCTCGACATGTAATTTCTCGTGGTCATAAAGTCTTTGATCATGTTCATATGCATACCTCCTTCACACTAGAAAATAGTGGGCCTTTACCCCCATCCTCATTGGATAAATCATTGTGGCATTCACACTTGGGGGCATACTATACCCCCTTGTTACCCAATGACACACTCTTATTCTAAGTTCAAACATGATTGTTAAGGGCTCATTATAGACACAAAATCATGCACTTACTACTATTTACTATACCACCAAGTATGTTATTTTATATATGGCTATTGCATAAGAAAAGTATTCACTAATGACCAATTCCATAGTCCATCCACTTGTCTTCTTGGTTTCGTATTAATTTTATCTTTCACACTTATCACTCATACACCTCAGTTTTGGTTCGGTCACAGGGATCCCTGTCGATGTCATTCTTCACTCATTTGTCATCACTTGTCTGTGGACTCTAGAGCCCAGGATTGGACACTAGCACCCATGATTGGACACTCGAACACATGATCGGACACTAGCACCAAGCATTCCTAATCCATCCCAGGTGCCCATTTCCTCTTTATACTCGATCTTATTTTTGACAATTCAAGGTCGAGTATTTTCAGTTTTCCCTCTCATATCCCGAGGGTACTAGTTGGCATGTTAGGCTCATTAGTGTTTAAATTCAGAACAAGAGATTCCAAGTATATAAAAACAACATACATATATATACCATTATATGGGCGAAAAATTTATTATTAAGGGCTAGTCTATCTACATACATCAAGGGGCTGCATTTGGGCACATTACTCTGCATACACACTATATAAGAAGGGGAGTTCATTCTATTCCATTCACACATTTTGATTTTATCTAGCTATTGCCTACTATTTTGGCATCATTAGCGATGATGTAAACCTAGGGGAACTATTGCACACACAAACACATATAACTACATTACGTTTTGAGATGTAGTGCAAAACTCAGTCATAAGTTTAGCATTATGATAGTTGAGGACAATCTAAACCCTCATTTTACATTTTTATTTTTTAGGGTTTGATATATTTTTTGAGGGTTTTGCAGAAGGATATTTGTGTGCATGTTTACAAGTACCTCCACAATCCAAGTGTGACATACAAGCAACCAAAGGTGAATAAGTGCAAAGCCCTAGTGACCATATTCAAACCAGGTTCTGATCTTTTTTATAGACCCAAGCACTCAGAAACAGGCTTAGGGTACCTGCGGGTGCCCTTGTTCCTCTTTAGGTGCCCCAGTCCATCCATTTCCACCTCTGCTGCATTTTTCTATGGTTTGTTGTGATATTTTGTGCTTCTTTTTCATCACATTGTCCTGTATAGACTCACTGCGGGATAAGCAAAATTAAGATAAGTATCTTACCCCCCTCTTATTTACTTTCATAGTTAAAATTAAATAAATTACTTAGCATTTATATTTCATTGTATATCATTTATAACAAATCTTTACATTCAGATTTAAATAAAATAACTAGATTTTATTGAATCAATTTGTTGAAACCTGTAGCTTAGAACTTCTTTCCCTATGATCCACTCAAACCCTAATGGCTAAGGATAGCTCTTCTCCTTCTCGACTAGTCATGCCTCATGTGAGTGTCAATCCTATCTATGATGAAACAACCATACTGAAACTCACCGCTCTATATCACAATGTTGTTCTTCCAGATGATACTCAAAGACAACTCTTAGCTAATGCATGCAATGTGCATACTAGCTTTGATCATTCTACCATTAGTATCATTTCTGATCTGATTTTTTTTGGTTATATACCTTGTTATTCAATTAGCCACACTCCTCCTTCTGTTATTTCTAATGATAACTTAGATGATGATATTCTTATTTTTATGCTTAATCTTGATTATAATGTTGTAGCTAATAAACAAGAAGACAATACACATGTGCATGATTATGGTTCTCATACTAGTTTTGATGATTCTATAGCTACATCTCATACTTATTCCATTTTTGAAAATGTTTCTCGTGATGTATTGCATATTAGTTCTCCTCCTCCTCCATTATATGTTGTTGATATGCTCAATGAAATCCTTACATCTGAATCTTTTTTCGATTTTGATGAGGCACCTGATAGTCATGATTCTATTTCTTTACATGCTGCTAAATTTGAATCCCCCACTCCACTTTCATATTATTTTGAGATTATATCTAATAATATGCATGATTCATCTCCTTTTATTACATCATATCCTAATGATGTTTCTGATGATAGTCCTACCACTTCTATTAACGTTCCATGTTCTTCACTGCCTATTTCTTCTTCGACACCCATATCTGTTGTGCCCTTACATCAACATCTTCTATATATCCTCTTGACATTCCTATGATCACTCATAATCGTAAATTGTAACCACTCAATTCACTATTTCCATCCTCTACCATTCCTCCACGGGAAATCTTATCACTCATGCATGCTATTGGAAACTTATAATCTCAAGTCCAATCTCTCACACTATAATAAAGGCATATTATGCTTCTATCGATAATAATTCTTTGCATGACAATCCTATTCCGAAAAAGATTCACAATTTAACATTTCCCAAGGATTTCATTATGCCTACATTTTCATGCTTTGATGGTACTGGAAATCCATATTTGCATCTTAAGCATTATGGTTTAGCTATGGCTTCTTATTCTAATGATTGGTTATTACTCAAATATTTTTGTCATAGTTTACTGATGATGCTCTCCAATGGTACACACATTTACCCTTTGGATCTATTAGTACCTATGGTGAGATGGAAGAAGCCTTCCTTCAACGATTTATACTCAACAACGACCCTAAAGTTACATACGATCATTTACCTGGCTTACATTAAGGTAAAAACAAGCCTATCATTGATTACATTTTGTGATTCAATGTTTGCATGCATCAGTTAGTCTTCCAATCTACTGACTTAGAAAATAAATTCATCTTCTATCGTGGCTTGATTCCTGCTTTAAAACAACTCTTACAATATGATACATGTGAATCATTCACACTCTTATGTTATAAGGTCATTGATTTAGAGCAAGAACTCATTGTTACACATGTCATAGATTCTCCTCCTAGTTCTCTTACTACTGCACCATCTAGTTCTTCTCCACTTCCATCTATTGAGTGTCCTCCTAGGTCTCCATCTACTCCACCTCGCAAACAAGTTCAATAATCTACACCATATAAGCATCCTTCATCTCCTTCACCACGTCAGACTACACCTTAGACTTCTACACCCATTTCATAGGAACCATTACACTTTTCTCATCATGCTAGGCCTCGTGATGTCATGCGTACCTTGTTTACCTTCTAATAAACATCATCCATCTCATTTCTTGCAATGTCAGCGTGATCAACCTTACTGCAACTGTCATCATATCAATGGCCATCGCGATAATGACTGTTGTGCCCTTAATGACTGCTTACAACAATTAGAAGATATGGGTGTCATTACCTTTGGCTCTCACTCTCATGAGTGATTTATGTCTCTAATCCCACGCAAGCATGTTGTTACTCATGTTGATTTATCTCCTTTGTCTAGTTCTAAGGTTATTATTCGACCACCAACACAAGTTGTTTCTCATACGTGTTCTTTGTCTCATCCTTCCACCACTACACCATCTCATCCGTTGTGTCATGCTACTACTACACATTGGCTTCCTCGACCCTCAATATCTCCACTTCTCATAGCTGCATAACCCATCATTGGCAGCATTCCACATGCCATCTAGTTTGGATCCTACACTCATGTTCTTTTCATTCAACATGCTTCTACTGCTCCCTGTCGGCTTGGTCTTTGGTAGGTGATTTCTATCACCTTACCCCCTGATGATGCACTCATGTTCTTACAATTCTTACACGATTATTGAGGGATCTGTTAAAATAAGAACCTCTCTTCACTCTTGTGTCACATGCCTTATCGACCAATCTATGTCATGCACACTATCATATCACTTCCCGATGACGTAATCTTGCTTTATAGTTCATTCTTGACTGCGAAGGGTCTTATATAAATGAAATTTATCATCTATACGTTGGGGGGCATCATTGTTCTCCCCCCCCATCTTCATCGTATTAACATGCACTTCACTACACTATTAAGACCATCTCATTCCCATACACTTTCACATTATTCATTTTTACTTCATCATTCATACAATACACTTTTTCATCATTTATCTATTGCACATCACAATCACACTAGATACATCATCTATAATCATATACACTATCTCATCATTTGTCATCATTAAAATCATATCAACAAAACAATCATCACAATATCACACATAAAATATAGGGATAATAATCAACACATCATACATCAACATATGTGTACCAAATCATCACATCGAATAACAATAACCATCAAGTACAATGAACATACGCCAATAGTCCATATATATATCAATCGTACAAAATCATAGTTACCAAAATCCCATCACTGGGGGGGAAATCCCCATACATTGCTACATATCATATCTTGTCATCACTATCACTATTACGAGATCTGTAGAACTAGAATCTTCACCGCTCACTCTACGTTGTTGATCACCCTTTATCTCTTCACTTGCCTATGAAATAGTGTTACCTGATTCGAATGCTCTGTGAAGTGACCTTATAACTCAATGAACCGTGCAAATACATCATGTGCTAGAGGACCGCCACCCATAACCTCTATAGCTTGTTGCATCTCCTCTCGCTTATCATCCCTCTCGCTCAACAATATGGTACAAGTCACCATCGCTAATGCCACTGGATCAAATAAGTGTGTATGCTCACCTGCAAAAAAATCTAAATTCTCTAGCATACCTCCACCCACAAGTACATCGGTGGGCACATTTTGTGTCAATGTGTGAACGAATGTGTCCAAAATCAACGACCAATACACATCACCTACATCCGTAGAACAAAAAACTAGACAATAACTATGAAGAAGAAGCAAAAAATCAAGAGATGGAGAAGAAGAGGAAGAGGCCTATTATAATTGACGAATTCGATCATGTAAATCATGATACAAAAAATTTAATGAGCTCTTGAAGAAGTGCTAGGTTGGATATGGGAAATGATGGGGGAAGAAAAGTGAGTTGTGGGTGTGGAAATAGGCATATGAATAGTGTATATCCCCATAGTGGTGTTGGAAGCACAATCACTTAGGGGGGGCGAATCAATGTCTTTAATTTTTTTTACTTCAGTTATCTTTACTTTTACTTAACTTGTATGAACCATCAAAGTAACCATTCAATATTCATTAACCAATGTGAGCCTATTATTCGTGAAACAACCATCCACAATAATATGAAACAAGAGAGAGCACACATAAACACATCATATAGGTGTGAAACCCTCAAGGGAAAGAAAACCCACTTATCCTTGCATTAATAAACAACAATAAAGATTTAGTGAAGCACCAAAACCCCAAGGAACACCAACCCCTAAAGTTTTAGTAATCACCAACTTGTAAGGAAGCACCAACTCCCCAGGGTTTTAGCATGTATCAAATTACAATGAAGACTAAGCACTAACTCATCCACCTAAGAATGTTCTCCAACTTCTTCTTGTTGTTTATTCAACAAATGATGGACTTGTTTTCTCTTCTCCTCACTTATGCTTCCTTCTTTTGATATGAAATTGATAGTTTAACTAATATAAACAAGCATCAATTACATAAACTCATAGAACAATGAAGATACTAACATGAAACAAAATTGTAGAATGAAGATAATAATAGAAACATAATATTATTGATTGAATAATCTAGAGCCTATAACAATTACATGGTGAGAGAGCTTACAATATATAGGAGAATGATCTCCTTAATATAAGGATTCAACTCCAATATTTAATCCCACAATATCCTCTCTTATCTCTCCTGGGATCACTCCCAAACCCGTCAATTTCTCACACAACTCTCAAATAGATACGCACGTTGTTTATTCAACAAACACACAACTAATACAATATCCTATATTATTAATAATGAGTTGTTTTATGACTCATATTAATAATATTACAATATTTAATTTTTCACACACATGAGATTAATATAACAATATTAATATCGTACTAACAAACTAACTTACTAATGTAATATATGAATATTACATTTAACCATTATAAACAAAAATGTGAGCACAAATCCTAAGATTATTCCTAACATTCCCCCCCTTAGTGCGAACATGGATGAGTTTTATTTAATACATGCTCATGATACGATGGTTTTCAAAGAGTACCATCAACTCTAACAGGATTTCTAGTGAAACCAGTAACCACTTTATATGTGCTTTTCTAAGAGATAAACAAACTCCTAAATTGGTTTTCTAGTGGACCACCAACCACTCCATAACAACGTACACGTTTCCCCACTCACAATTTTACATTCAAAAGAAAATACAAGAAATTGCTCACATGTTACAATATTTGAACATGTATGATCCATTTATGCTTATTTACATACAATGAAAATTAAACACGCCGAACACAACTGAAAAAACATGGCCACCAAAATATTAATGCAGCCTCGTTGATGGTGCCTGATGAGAGTTCGCTAAAATGCCTCCTTCCTCCATTGCCTCCAACCTCCATCAGATGTTGCTTTAGTTAGTTAGCAAAATTTAAAATTGGAGCTTAGTTTGAAAATCCCCCCTAGTGTAGAACAAAAAGCTTGAAAAAAGTAGGAAAAAGCTTGTTATCAAGTTTACCACAGCAGTCGACTACGACTAGAGTAAATTTTCGGTGACCAGAAACAGGATTACAAGTAATTCAGTCTGTCAATCCGCAGGAAGAATCATCGGCGATCAAGCAAAGTTGATGCCAATTGCATCAGAATCAATGACGATTAGAGGAATCGACGGCGATTCCTATGTCACAAACCCAGAATTTAGTAAACGGAAAAAGAAGCTTAAAAACTCTCAAATCTACATCCTAGAGGCCACGGTTTTGTCCTGCAACAAATTTCATAGCTCGATATCTTTGTCTCTGATACCAGATGATATGAAATTGATAGTTTAACTAATCTAAATAAGCATCAACTACATAAACTCATAGAACCATGAAGATACAAACATGAAACAAAGTTGTAGAATGAAGATAATAATAGAAACATAATATTATTGATTGAATAATATGGATCTTGTAGTAATTACATGGTGAGAGAGCTTACAATATATAGTAGAATGATATCCTTAATACAATGATTCAACTCCAATCTTTAATCCCATAATATCCTCTCTTATCTCTCCTAGAATCACTCCCAAACCCATCAATCTCTCACACAACTCTCAAATAGATATGCGAGTTGTTTATTCAACAAACACACAACCAATACAATATCCTATATTATTAATAATGAGTTGTTTTATGACTCATATTAATAATATTACAATATTTAATTTTTCACACACATATGAGATTAATATAACAATATTATTATCGTATTAACAAACTAACTTACTAATGTAATATATGTATATTACATTTAACCATTATAAACAAAAATATGAGCACAAATCCTAAGATCATTCATAACATTCCCCCCTTAGTGCGAACATGGATGAGTTTTGTCTAGTACTTGCTCATGGTACGATGGTTTTCAAAGAGTACCATCAACTCCAACAGGATTTCTAGTGGAACCATTAACCACTTTGTATGTGCTTTTCTAAGAGATAAACAAATTCCTAAATTGGTTTTCTAGTGGACCACCAACCACTCCATAGCACCATGCATGTTTCCCCGCTCACAATTTTACATTCAGGAGAAAATATAAGAAATTTCTCACATATTACAATACTTGAACATGTATGATCCATTTGTTCTTATTTACATACAACAGAAATTAAACACACCAAACACAACTGAAAAAACATGGCCACCAAAATATTAATGCAGCCTCGTTGATGGTGCCTGACGAGAGGTCGTTAAAACACCTCCTTCCTCCATTACCTCCAACCTCCATCAAATGTTGCTTTAGTTACTCATTAAAATTTAAAATTGGAGCTTAGTTTGAAAATCCCCCCAGTGTAGAACAAAAAGCTTGAAAAAGTAGGAAAAAGCTTGTTGTCAAGTTTACCACAGTGGTCGACTACGACTAGAGTAAATTGTCAGTGACCAGAAACAGGATTGCAGGTAATTCAGTATGTCAATCCACAGGAAGAATCACCGGTGATCAAGTAGATTTGACACCAATTGGATCAAAATCAACGATAATTAGAGGAATCGACGGTGATTCCTATGTCACGAACCCAAAATTCAGTAAACAATAACAAAAGCTTAAAAACTCTAAGATCTGCATCCTAGAGGCCACGGTTTTGTCCTGTAACGAATCTCATAGCTCGATCTCTGTGTCTCTAATATTAGATGATATGAAATTGATAGTTTAACTTATCTAAGCAAGCATCAATTACATAAACTCATATAACAATGAAGATACAAACATGAAACAAAGTTACAAAACAGAGATAATAACAGAAACATAATATTATTGATTGAATAATATGGATCTTGTAGTAATTACATGGTGAGAGAGCTTACAATATATAGTAGAATGATATCCTTAATACAAGGATTCAACTCCAATCTTTAATCCCACGATATCCTCTCTTATCTCTCCTATAATCACTCCCAAACCCATCAATCTGTCACACAACTCTCAAATAGATATGTGAGTTGTTTATTCAACAAACTCACAACTAATACAATATCCTATATCATTAATAATGAGTTGTTTTATGAATCAAATTAATAATATTACAATATTTTATTTTTCACACACATATGATATTAATATAACAATATTAATATCTTACTGACACACTAACTTACTAATGTAATATATGAATATTACATTTAACAATTACAAAAAAAAATGTGAGCACTAATCCTAAGATTATTCCTAACATATTCATGGTATTCTCTCTATCTTTGATGTATCATCATACACTCATGCCTCTTATCCACACTTTAATGCTAAATCATTCATACATCTACTCATCTTCTCTTGAAGACTCTTCAAACTGCCTTGTTTGCTCACTCGCTCTTCCTTCTTCTTCACCTTCTCATAGATATGCAAAAAGTGCCTTTTATAGAAAGACACCTTAAAAATTTCAACAAGGACACATTATTCATGGTATTTAGGACCTCATACACCTCACTTTAGCCCTTGGAGCTTGCTCATGCTTTCATACACACAACTACTCTTCCAACTAGACCAAAATTGCCTTGTATATATACTTGTCTCAAGTACAAACACCATTATATCGGCCATGATGTGATATGTTTGCAATCATAGAGTAAAAGGCATATGATAAACATGTAAAACTTAGAACATCAACTCCATTAGGTCTGCAACAACTCCGTTAGGTCATTTGCTTCTTTAGGACTCACGAAGACTTACTATATTGGGTCTATATGTAAGATATGACTCTTTAGACTTACATGATCACCTTAAAACATCAAACCATCTTCAAGAACAATATCCATGACCTATTCATACCTCCTCCATGCTTATAAAGCTTTGAAACTTCATTTCACACCATGAAACCATCCCAAGAACAAGACTATCCTACTAGGTTCTCAAAACTAGTCTTTAAGAATCAAGTTTGTGCCACCTTAAAACACTTCACCAAGTTGAATGAAACATGCAAAAATGTACTAAATGACCTTAAAAACATCATCAAATGCATTAGATACCTCTACTAGCAGTATAAAGGCTCAATAACAACTTTTCACCAAGAACACCAAAAATTGTCCAAAACTGCCTTAAGGACCAGTCATGAAAAATTGACTTGGTATGACCTCTTAATGAATAAAAAATTATCTAAATCATCATATGCATGTATTATAGGTCCATGACATCATGAAACATTCATTTATTCACTTTGTCTTTTGTAAAACTTGAGAAATACAACAATTTCTTCATAAAACAGACTTGTATCATCACTCTTTCTTATTCACCTGATAACAAAGACCGTCTAGAGATAGCCGTGAGATTTCTCTACATGCTCCAATCATCAAAATTGATCATCCAATCCAACACGAGCTAGTTTGAGAAAAATATTCCATATCGACTTCAAACTAGGGTTTAATAAGGGTGTTTTGGTGTTAACGATTGTTCATAAAGGATAGGGCCTAAAACCCAAAACTAATTCCAATAATTCTTAGCTATGACACATACCCATCTCTCCCAAAGATAATAGGTTCCCATGCAGAAGTTTCACATGCCAATGAGCATCTCAAAGTACACCTTGAGCTAGGATTCTCCATTTTCAAGAACTCGGTTTGACCAAAAATGTAATATCTTGCAAAATAATTCAAGTTGTGTCCTAAAAATTCTCCCACGCATCTAAAACAACATGCCAACACACATATGATGCTCAACTTTGCATACTGGTACTAAAAAACTATCAACCTACCTCATTAGCCCATGTTTTCTTCAGCTTATTTGGTCTTCATGCTAGAAACTGACCTTCATACCTTTGTTCATGAAATCTAAACCACATTCCCATGCTCAAACAACCTTTACATACATGTACCCACTTATTTCACCAAGATACTATGCCCATACCTTCTCACAAGATCTCTTTGTTTGCACATTGTCTTCAAATTATCTCTCTCTGTACACAAAATGACCTTACAAACAACTGAAATCAACCATGCAGACCTTGACATCATCATTTGGAATAATTTGACATTAATGAAAACTCACACCAGAATCTCCACATCATGCTTTGACATCATGAGGCACATACTCAGTGTTGGCATCAACAATACATACCATACATCACTTCAATGATCTCCTATTGCAACTCTAAAATCAATGACAACAATGTGACCACCTTGACATCAATGAAAACTTTTCAACAATATCCCCCTTTGTCATCAATGGCAAACAAATTGATGGAAAACATACTAAAAATTGAAAACTCTTCAAAAGGATACTTACTTTTCATTTGCTCATTCTTCCTCTTTCAGATCGTTCTTTCTCAAAATGTTACTTACTTGTGTCATCAACTCATTCTCTCCCCTTTTGACATAAATAACAAAGAATCTTTAGCAACCTGCCATCTTGAACGATCTTCAATGATGAACTACTGACCCCAATTGTTTGATACCAATAGTTGACACAACATACTCACCTTAGGACCATGGAGTTACATGATATCAATTTTAGAAACAAAACATGCTCCCCCTTTCTGATCATTCTATAAAACACTACTTAGACAATACTTAATTGTGTCATCTAATCATTTTATAAAAAATAAAAGCTCAATAACTAAGATATGAGGAAATATAAGAACATGCTCTCCCTTTTCTCATAAATGAAATACCTATATTTTTCTTGACTCTCCCCCTTTGACATCATATTGAGAATTGACCATTCTTGGAAGCATCAACAAACTAAAAGCATGACATGTTCCCCTTTATTCAATGCATACATCATCCACTTACCAAACTATTTCTCCAAATTCTAACCATTTGGCATGATTTTCCTCCTTTTTTAACATTCTCTCATGTAATTTCTTGATCCACACTTTCTTGCAATAAACACTCAACAATTAGGTCAGGAACATACTCCCCCTATCATCATGCATTCTTTCACACATGAACTCACCTTGTCACTACACAATTGATACCAATGCCACTTCTTAATACAAATCAATAACTTCTTAGCTCGTGGCTAGCTCAAATCATCATATGTTTGATACCAATAGACCAAACTCAACAACCAACAACTATCAATTGTTAAAAACAATGGGAACTTTTTGCTTACCTTTCATATGCAACAACTCTTCTAACTTTTTCTTCATGAATCTCTTGGACCAGCTACCTACTCATGGAGCTACAAAATCAACTTTCTTATCTTCCTCTTAGGTCAATGACTCTTTCACATACTATTAGACTGATACCAATAGTGATTTTAGTGATTTTGTAAACCTTACTCACTTTTTTGCTCTCGATGAAGTTGTCACACACCTTTCTCTAAACAAAACTACGACACCTTTGTCTTCATAAAATTTTCTCATTAAATGTTTAAATAAATTCAGACTAAACAACTTTGCATACCTTTTTTCAAGCTAACAAACTCTTAGAGCCAACAAGCTCTCCCTAAGACTATACACTCCTTTGGAGTTCTCAAAGGATACAAACACTTCAAATGTCTTCATCGAGATTCCAAAATGAACTAGATCAGTCTTCAACAAACATATTGTTCTAAGAGAACAATCTATACCCCCATGGTCATTCTACCTTCATGTTTCATAACTCGCCGTGGCACCAATATCACCATGATAACTATTTTGCATCATCATCATACATTCAACTAGGTCTCCACTTCATGCTACACTATGAAAGACCTCTATCATGTCTATTTTTTTGTGATATGAAAACTAAAACAATGTAACTCATACCTTGAACCTCCATGCATAAATAACATTCAACTCTTCATACAAATACATACAATGAGCAACTCCGCACCTATATTATGCATACCTAGATTTGATTTTTGTGTCTTGCCTTTCACGACTGTCAAACTCAAAACATTATACCCTCTGAGATCTCTCTCTCTCTCTCTCTCTCTCTCTCAAGATATACTGCCTTATATGACTATTAAACTACACTCTTATAGATTCCTTAATGAACAACTCAAGCAAACTGGTCCTGCATACTGTTTACCTAGATTTTGGTAACTTTGACCTATTGTCATGCCTCCAACTACCTTATCATGACCTCAAAATCATTTCAATGGGTACATTGTTATCTTCATATCCTCCTTGACCATATATGTTATATAGCTTAACAAAACATATCAGTCTTACAGACCAATCATTACTCTTAAGTGCGTTACAAACCTAAATTAGGCCACAAAACACTAATGTCTACCCAGTCATGCACATTTCATTATTCCAAGTTGTTAAACAACCTGCTGAGTCTACAACCACCTTCTTAAAGCACATAGAATACTTTTCAACATAACTCCATGCATTAGAATGGTCTGATCAAGTAATCATACAAAAAAACCTGGCAACACACCTTCGGTCCTTTATACCTGCAATCTTGTTATACATCATCATGATGCTTCAAATGAATGATGGATGCCTCTATGAAGCCTAATAAAGATGCCCCATTTCATTAGGGATCTAAAACATCATAAATTCAGGATATTACCATATCTCCATCACCTTACAGTCTTGAAATATATAATTTGTCTTTAGGATCCTTTTTTACTTGATAAGCACTTCTTGCTTGATGATTGTAGCATTCTCTTTCTTTTTCTCTACCTGAGATGATAAAAAATACTCTTGGAACTCTTCAACCTTTGGTCTTTTCTCTACCTTAGCAAACATTCCACCTTGGTGTGTAGACTAATTAGCATTGGGTTTGACTATCTTAGGTTCCTTCTTCACTAGATTTGACTTCATGATATGCTTTGGTTCCTCCTTCACCTCAACCATAGGGTCAGACTTCTTAACATACATTTTCTTATCTTGAATTCCTTTTTGAACACTAGGAGCTTTAACCTTCTTGAACTGTCTTGATGACTCGTGATGACAAAATCTTGCAATATGACTAGTATTTTGACAATTATAGCAAACAACATCACTCTTACCTTAATATGAATTGAGTTCCCTTCTACAATCCATAGCCATATGTCCATATTCATTGCATGAATAACAATAGCCTTTGAAAGAACTTGCATAATCCCATGAGTACTCATTCTTTGAGGGTCTTCTACACTCTCCTTCTCTATGACCAAACATATTACATGTAAAACAATAATCATTGAATGAACTTCCACACCTCATAACATTAAGCAAATATAGGGTTTATAGATTCCTAAATTTGATTATAATGTAGCAGTAAATGAATAAGAAATTAAGTACAAAATAAACCCAAGAAAATCAATAATTAAGATTTAAAACCCTAAGTGCAAATGAGGAGATAAAATGACTTAGTTGTTTCTCTATGATCCCAAAGGGGCACAAAACTGACTAACTGGAAAATTCAAAGTGTAGATTATCACAATGAAGCCCAAAAAAATGCAGAGGTGTTGGAATATGTTGGATTGGAGCGCTCATGGAGGGTCAGGGGTTCCAGGGGTGTTGTAGACCTATTATGGGTGCCCGTGACTTCTCATAATGTAAGAAACCGTTACACCAAAACCTCGAGGCATTAGTGAAATCTGCACATGAGGATCATAACATCCCACCACGCTTCCATAGAGCCCGACTCGGTTGGGTTTGCGCCCGCACTCCCATACGTACGAGCCCCACTTCATTGACATTTAGGCGCCCCATGGGCCCTGGCTACACGACGTAACCAATCGAGCGGGATTCGAACACGGGTGGTCACTCTGATACCAAATGTAACAAACCGTTACACCAAAACCTCAAGGCATTAGTGAAATCCACACATGAGGATCATAACACATAAGCTCTAAAAACTAGTTTTGCAAGGTCGTGGGATGTTCATTGTCCTTCGCTTCTTATTGTTAGTAAGTCGCTTGTAACCTGTAATGAAGAAATGATCTGCAAAACCCTCAAAAGTGCATCAAATCCCAAAAATAAAATAATACAAATGAGGTTTCAGCTTAGGTGTCAAACAAGTAAACCTATGGCCGAGTGCTACACTACATCTCATACCTTATGTAGTTCCATATGCGTGTGTGCAGAATTGTGCCCTAGGAGGGTCTTGTGTGTGTCACACTTGATAGCGAGCAAGTAGCTAGATGTAATGAATGTAAATAGATGTGTGCATGAAAGAGTGAACTTCCCCTCCTATGAAGTGTATGCAGAAGTATCAATCCCTTGCCCTTGTGTGTGGGTGCTAGATGGATGATTGAGTGCTCTTGTAATGGCCTTTGAATGCAATCTTAGGTGGTGATAGCTAATGCTTAGTGTTTGGTCCTTTATTATGATCACATAACTTTATATTTATATGATTCCCTTGCTTGAATTTCGTAATTAACCCCAAAAAGGCTGACAACCAAAAATATAAGATGCCCAAACGGATAGAAAGGACCCAAAAGATGTGAAAAATTTACAAAGAGGTCGGGGTGCCTAGAAGGGACGGGGGCACCCAACGCTGGCATCTTGGCTAGGTGCTGGTGTCTAGGATGAGAAATTCTGGAGTATGAAAAGACAAACTGGGCTAGAAAAGTGTAAGATCGACACAAGCAATAGAAAGAAATCAAAGATGGCCAAACACAAGGATCAATTAGTAGTTTCTCGCTTATGAATCATATGAATAGTAGTATGTGATCATGAATAGATAGAAACCCAAAGTGCATGATTTTAATGTCTACAATGACCAAACATATTACATGCAAAAAAATAACCATTGAATGAACTTCCATACCTCATAGAATTAGGATGTCTAACTGACCTAGTCTTCATGTTGTTCTTTAAATTGGTCTTCTTGTTCATGTTAGTGTCCTCTTTGTTCTCCTTTTGGTCTTCAAGACTTGCATTGTCATTTTCATATCTCTTTTTGTGGTCTCCAATGAAACCAAGACCTGTCTTATCACAAGCAGACTTCTGATAGCTCGACATGTCATTTAGAGCCTTAGAGCTCTTCTTAAAATTCTCAAAGGTCTTTAACCTGCTTGTTTCTTGTTCTAACTTTTCCTTTAAGGTATTTATTTTAGTTTCGTACCTGATATAGTATTCTTCCTTAGTATTTAGGGATTTAATCTCAGTCTTAAACTTGGTACACTCTTCTTCTTTGGCCTTTAGAGATGTTGTCACTAACTCGACTTGAGTCTCATACTCTTTGATAATCTCTTCATGCTCATTACTCGTGCAATTGATCTGTTCTTCATATTCCTTAATCAAGGACTTCAACTTCTTGTTCTTATTTCTTTGATTGTTTAGATCATCTAGAGCACTTATCAGTTCTACCTCTGAGTTCACCTTAGCTTCTTCATCTTTGGATTCTTCCAAGAAACTATTCAAACACTCAATTCTTACTTCGTTGGACATGAATATGAATTCATTGTTGTCTTCCCTAGCATCTTCATCATCATTTGATGAAATGATGCCACGAACATCAGAAGAGTTGTCACTACTATCTTTTTGGAGTATAAATTCTTCGTGTTCTTGGATGATCTTTTCTTGTTGTCATGCTTCTTGAATATCCTTTTGTTATGCTTATGAGACTTCTTGTTCTTGTCATGATGTTCACCATGTTTTTCATGCTCATCGTGCTCATCTCTATTCTTGTTATGCCATTTATTTGCAAAATGACCAATCTTACCACATTCAAAACACTTAAAGGGAAGTTTACCTTTGTACTTACTTGAGCCTCTTCCTAGCCTTCTAACAAACATGACTTCTAGCTTGTCATCATCAATTTCTGAATCAGATTTATGATTTACATTCTTACCTCGTGCCCTCTTTTTAGCCTTGAAAACATCATCCTTATTGGTATATCTTCCATCATTAGTTCTCATCTTATAGGCTGTAAAGTTCCCATGAAGCTCATCCATCTGCAGGGTGCTTAAATCTTTGACTTCTTCTACAACTGAGACCTTAGGATCAAACTTGGGTATCAAGGACCTCAGTAACTTTTGAACAACTATTTTTTCCTCCATATTTTCTATAATACATTTGATGATATTGACAACTTCATCAAATCTCAACAGATAAGAAATAATGTTCTCATCTTCTTTCATTTTTAGGCTTTTAAATTGTCTTTTATAGGTATGTGACTTTGCCATCTTCACCTTGGTGTCTCCTTCATATATGGTTTGTAAATTATCCCAAATTCCTTTGGATGTGTCATAGTGCACGACCTTCACAAACTCAACCTCTTAAATTTCACACAATATAACATTCATTGCTTTAGAATTGCTTTCATATACCTTCTTGCATGTTGCATCAGTTCGAGGTGTAACATGTATAATATATCTAGTATCCACTAGTTTCCATATGTCAAAACCCAATGACATCAAATAGTTCCTCATCTTGATACTCCAAAAGGCATAATTCCTCCCATTGAAGAGAGGGGCCTTGTTAGTTGAGAATCTTCCTTGATCTTGATTACTAGTCATACATGTGCTTTTAGGATCTCCTTTAAGTTGTTAAACTTATTTTAAAGGACCGCTCTCTGATACCAATTGTTTAAAGCACAATCAATGAGAGGGGGTGAATCAATGTCTTTAAAAACTTTTACTTTAGTTATCTTTACTTCTACTTAAATTGTATGAACCATCAAAGCAACCATTCAACATTCATTAACCATTATGAGCTTATTTTTCATGAAACAACCATCCACGAGAATATGAAACAAGAGAGATCACACATGAACACAACATATAGGTGGAAATCCTCAAAGGTAACAAAACCCACTAATCATTGCATTAATAAACAACAATCAAGATTTAGTGAAGCATCGACTCCATAAGGAGCACCAACCCCTAATTTATCTAGCACCAACTAGACTTTAGTAAGCACCAACATGTAAGGAGGTTATAACCCCCTGATTTGGTGAAGCACCAAATCCACAAGGAGCGCCAACCCCTGCAATTTCAGCAAGCACAAAATTTCAAGGAAGCACCAAATCCCTAGGGTTTTAGCAAGTACCAACTTGCAAGGAAGAATAAGCACCAACTCAACCACCTAAGAATGTTTTCCAACTTCTTCTTGTCGCTTCTTCAACAAATGATGGGCTTCCTTGCTATTTTTCTCACTTCTTCTCTTCTTCTTGGTTTTATATCTATCTTTGACATATCATAATGCACTTAGGACTCTTATCCACACTTTGGTGCTCAATCATTCATACATCCACTCATCTTCTCTTGAAGACTCTTCAAACTGCCTTGTTTGCTCACTTGCTCTTCCTTCTTATTCACTTTCTCATAGGTATGCACAAGCTTCCTTTCATAGCAAGAAACATTCAGATTTTCAACAAGGACAAATTCTTCATGGTCTTTAGGACATCATACGCCTCATTCTATCCCTTAGAGCTTGCTCATAGCTTTCATAGACAAAAATATTCTTCCAACTAGACCAAAATTACCTTGTATATATACATGTCTCAAGCACAAACACCATATAAGTCAACCATGATGCATTAGGTCAGACATCATAGAGTAAAAAGTGCATCATAAACATGTAAAATTGAGAACATCAACTCCATTAGGTCTGCAACTGCTCCATTAGGTCATTTGCTTCTTTAGGACTTAAGAAGACCTACTATATTAGGTATATATGCAAGATATGATTATTTAGACTTACATGATCATGTTAAAACATCAAAAACTCTTAAAAAAACAATATCCATGACCTCTTCATACCTCCTCCATGCTTAAAAATATCTGCAACTTCATTTCACTCCATGAAACCATCTCAAGAACAAGAGTATCCTACTAGGTTCTTAAAACCAATCTTCAAGAATCAAGCTTGTATCAGCTTGAAACAATTCACCAAGTTGAATGCAACATGCCAAAAATTATTACATGACCTCAATTACACCACCAAATGCATTAGATACCTGTACTTAGAGTATAAAGGCTGAAGAACAACTTTTCACCAAGAACACCAAAAATTGTCCAAAATTTCCTTAAGGACCAGTCATGAGAAATTAACTTGGTATGACCTCTTAATGACTAAAAATTGTATAGAATTCATCATAGGCATGTAGTATAGGTCCATGAAATCATGAAATATTCACTTATTCAACTTGAGAAATACAACAATTTGTTCAGAAAATAGACTTGTACTGTTACTTTTTCTTATTCACTTGATAACACAAAAACACCTAGAGCTAGCTGAGAGAGTCCTCTACATGCTCCAATCATCAAAATTGATTTTCTAATCCATTATGAGATGGTTTGAGAAAAATATTCCATATGGACTTCAAACTAGGGTTTAAGAAGGGTTTTTGAGTTGTTTTGGTGTTAACGATTGTTCATAAAGGATAGGGCCTCAAACCAAAAACTAATTATAGTAAATCTTAGCTAGGACACATACCAATATCTCCCAAAGAGATTAGGTTCCCATGTATAGTTTTCACATGCTAATGAGCATCTCAAAGTACACTTTGAGTTGGGATTCTCCATTTTCAAGAACTCTGTTTGACCAAAAATGTTATATCTTGCAAAATACTTCAAGTTAGGTCTTAAAACTTCTCCCACACATCTGAAACAACATGTTAAAACACTTCCCATGCTCATATTTTCATAACAATACTAAAAATGATGAACCTACCTCATTAGGCCATGATTTCTTCACCTTGTTTGGTCTTCATGCTATAAACTGACCTTTATACCTCTTTTCATGAACTCTAAACCACATTCCCATGCTCAAACAACCTCTACATACCTATATCCACTTATTTCACCAAGATACTATGCCCATACCTTCTCACAAGATCTCTTTGTTTGCACATTGTCTTCAAATTCTCTCTTTTTGTACACAAAATGGCCTTACAAACAACTGAAATAGCCATGTAGATCTTGACATCATCATTTGACATTATTTTACATTAATGGCAACTCACACCAGACTCTCCACATCATTCTTTGGCATCATAAGGCACATGCCCAACTTTGACATCAACAATGCATACCATACAACACTTCAACAATCTCTCATTGCAACTCTGATATAAATGAAAACATCATGACTACCTTTACATTAATGAAAATTTTTCAACAAGTGGTAGGGGAGGAATAAGGTGGGGTACAAGAGGTGATAAAAATAGAGAGATTTAAGGTATGAACCATACTAACATGAGTATCATTGTCACGGGAATACTGGGTTGCTAACAAAGCATCAAAGGACACGTGGTACATGAGTAGGGTTGTCATGTAACATAGAATGGAAAGTTATGAGCGCATCGAGTTATGCCTGATCCACATTAGTGTCTTCATCATAAGATTGTTCGTTATAAGAAGTTTCTATGTCATGGAGGGGATTTGAAGGGAATTGAAGAGAGGGTTATCATGAGTGGTTTTAACCATACTATTGGAATGACTACAAGTCTGTGGGAAGAGCTTAGTATGTTGTGAGAAACCAAAGAGACCACTACGGGTAATGGGCATGAAAGATAAATCTGATAACGGGCATATAAGGGCCAGGTTCACCAAATAATTTAACATGATTAAATCTTAATCAGATGAATAAGATCAAATATGTATATCAGTAGTGAGTAAGATCTATCATGCAAGAGACAAGAAAGTGTAAGCAATAGTGAGATAAGAATGAATTAACTCATATTCGAAGATCTAGACTGATTATGGGCTGGAATGGGTGGAACAAGCTAGATATGGACTGGGTAAGCTTTGTATGGAAAATTAGAGTCTAAAATTCCTTTGAATAGAACCACCCAGATAAGGACATGACTGCTCGGGTGCTAGTGTCTAAACTGGGCACTGAAAATAGCCTTAGATATGATCTTTCCAGGGTCTGAATTTATCTTCTTCCTTTCGTTCTTTGTCCCATCCACTTCATTTTAGGGTTCCCGTGTCGCACCTAAACCTGTAAAAAAACCCTAGCTCCCTGTACAAGGATCAAGCAAACATTAGACAAAATAAATAATGTAAATGCTTGAGTTGGATTGACCTCGATGGTCACTTCAATGTGATTATTGCCGAGTGCTGCACTATATTTTAGATTCTATGTAGTTCTAGCGTGTACGTGATCGAATCATGTCCGTCAAAGCTAAGTTGCCCTTGTGATAGTTGCACCGAGATAACGAGCTACAACTAATTTTTCCCCAAGATGAATGTGTGAGACATAATTTAGAAATAACCCCTCATATGCAACGAATAATGTAACCCAAATGCAATCCTTGAATGTTGCTTTTTGCCCAAGTAGTAGATAGTAAGTAATAGCCCAAAATTTCCCAACCTCTAATAATAGTGAGTATGTGATGTATATATTTGATTCCCTTGTTTGATTTTTTTTGTTAACAAAAAAAGCCGACCCAAAGTGATAAGAGAGATTTTAGAAAAAATAAAAATTATGTGGCAATTCAAAATTGAGAAAATGAGGGAAAAGGATAGAAGCATCCAAAGGAGATAGTAACGATTGAGTGCTCCTGTTCTTAATGGGCGGTACTATCTAGGATGCTAGGAGGATATAATAGAAAATACAATGCTGGGTCATATGTTGTCTAATGTCCAAAAGTAAAGTGGTCATTCATGAAAAGTAAATAATATAAGTATGAAAATGATAAAGTAATGTAAAAGCAAAACAAGTGTTCTCAATGTCTAGTTTTCTTACTTAGGAATCATGATTATATAATGACATACTTAGAGATGTGATTTAAATAGTAAGTGCATGATTTTGTGTCTACAAGAAGGCGGAAAACGTTGCTAGCCCAGTTAAGGACCAACTCGCGCCTTCTTAGATGTGAACCGGTAGGTGGTTAATGCCTTAAGGAGGAGTGGGGAAATGAGAACTCACCTTTTTTATGACAAGGGGGGTAGCAGAGACAGAATGTCATGACATCATGGAGTGCACAACCCATAAGGACATCCATATCGATTACAACCTCAGTGGGGACAAGGTAACTAACTTGTTTGAGGAAACGAAACCAGATAAAAACAAGTGTTTTGATCAAGATCCACCGTAGAAGATCAAACCTCAAAAAATGATAAGAAGTTTTGCATGTTTCTTAAGATGACCCTTGTGGAAAATAGTTAGGTTTACACAAGTCAACATTATTGGATCTCTTGATTTTATAGACTGGTGTAGTAAACACTATTAAAATCTTTCATTCATTTCATATATCAAAGAATTTAATCTAACTTGTGATCACGGGGGAAAAGGCCTATTCATTGGGCCACAAATCAAATGGAAAGCAAAAAACGCTGATGGCCCGTTAAGGACCAGTTCACACCCTTTTAGGTGTGAAATTGAGAGATGGACATCTCCTAAAGAAGAGTGGGAAGAAAGAACATGCATGTTTTGCAACAAAAGGTTAGCAGAAACAAAATCACACTATATAATGGAGTGCACATCATATAATGATATCCGTATCAAGTATGAGGATAGTCTGAAAGTGGACAATCTACCATCCTTGTTTAAAGAAAAAAGACTTGTCAAAACAACAAATCTCTTGGTCAAGATCCATAACAAGAGATGCAACATCAAAAAGACAATATATTCTATGAAAAACTGTTAGCACAACTCTTAGGGTAGCTTTGTACACTCCACTTGCGACTTTGAGCTCTATAAAACTATTTAGTCTCAAAAAGTTATTAAGATCATTCATTCACTTCCCTTTAAAAGATAAAAGTAAAAAATACCTCACATCACGTGTTATTTTCATGATTTTGGTCAATACAAATTAAAGATTAAAAAAGAACGATATAAAAAGGAAGTAAAGAAAGAAAGAGAAAAATATTCTGCACACAAAAAGCGCCTTTTCAATTAGGCCCTACAGTATGCCAAGACACTCTCAAAACAAAAGTTAAAAATACCCATATATTACTTTCGTTCAAATTTCCGATTCCTTCGCTTTTAAGCGACATTTCACTGTTCAGAAGATGAATTAATAATCAATCCCGGTTAACACTTTTCAGGTATGTTTGTGGTCTTTGTTGTTTGTTTTTGAAAATGAAATTTCAAAAATTCGCAAAGTTTTTAGTAAATGTTCTTTGAATTCGTGCAGGTTATTTCGATTTGAGACCATGAACGATCAAACCCTTAAAATGTCTGGGGGTTATACGAGTCTTCCAACGAGTCATCTTCCCGGCTCTGTGCCTGTATGTAATCTTTTATCTTTATTTTTAAAATTCTCAAATACTGC
Source organism: Taxus chinensis (assembly GCA_019776745.2). Taxonomy (NCBI): domain Eukaryota; kingdom Viridiplantae; phylum Streptophyta; class Pinopsida; order Cupressales; family Taxaceae; genus Taxus; species Taxus chinensis. The sequence continues at coordinate 740,666,141 of CM034152.1, read as the reverse complement.
AATTTACATGATCACATTTGTTTTAAATATTCAATTTACCGTGCTGCAATGATGTATTAGTAGTGGCAATGTTTGCTGATCATTCGTTTTGAAGATCCGACGTGCTTTGTTGCCCTGAAATTCCTTTTTATGTAAAAAAAATTTGATGAGGTGATTGTTTGTTTTGGATTGGAAATTCTCATTTGAGCTGATTTGTCAAAATTAAAACCAATGGGAGATTGAAAAAGTCTTCTCTGTAGGGAGAGGAGTGAGCGCACTAGACCTGTAGGGAGTTAGTTAGGCGACCGACTTTAGGACTTGACCATGGGGAGATCACTTGGCTGTAGGAGGTTGAGGAGGCCGAGCGTTGAAACCATGTATTGTCTGTAGGGTACCAGATCATATGTACAAATGATTATTGCCACAGAAAGTATAAATAGATCGTAAGATCAACTTCTTGGAAGGAGTATCAGTGACAAAATTCAAAAAGCCTCAGTAAGTTTGAGAAGGTGAAAGGCTAGCCAAATTTTGAAATTTCAGAAAGGTTGAAAGGGTTTAAACGTACATAATGTACAAATTATGCATAATCACAAAAATAGAATATGAAATTGAATACAAGAAATATTTCAATTCCCAATGTTCACAAATTATCAAATTTTGATATATTACAGTATTATACAATATTTAGAGTGGCACTTGATCTAAAGTCTCCATTGTTTAGGCCGTAGAACCTCTAGACTCTAGATGACAATTTAAACATCTTCAAAATGAAAACAGGTTATCTAATTCACAATCATTAAAACAGGTAGTTTCTGATTTCCTGATCCAATTCATTTACACTACTACCACAATATTGACTAGGTCTATGATGGTTTTTAAGTCAGGTGGGCTTGAAAACATAGTTTGCATGACAAAAATGAGGGTTGGTATCAAGGTAGATTTGTTGACCCGACATCAGTAGGTTTCAATTCAATAGGCTTGGCCCACTAAAACAATTCAAGGTTCGGTGAAAATCCTTTAAGTTTGGTCGAATCTTTTTGCTATGATCACAAGAATCAATACTTGAAAGAAAGTGAGATTCCCATCTATGAATTGATCATTTGATCAACTTGTTGTAAGTAGTGAGGTCTTTGTTGGCATGTGTGTCCAGCGCTCCCCGTGAGTTTCGTGACATGGACTAAATGCCTCTCGTGGATCTTAGCTCTGGCGATTGTAGCAGAGATTAATGCCTGCAGGTTTTGGTCTAATGGCAATTGTGGTCCAACAACTGGTATCAGAGTGACAAGTCTCGAGTTCTAAACTCACCCGGGTAATGCTGGGGGGGATTGTTTGCATGTGCATCCAATGCTCCCCGCGAGTTTCATGACATGGACTAACCGCCTCTCGTGGATCCTAACTCTGGCGATTGTAGCGGAGATTAATGCCTATAGGTTTTGGTCTAATGGCAATTGTGGTCCAACAGTCTCTTTAATATAAATTAGATCATATGTACATATGATTATGTCACAAAATATATGAATTCATCATATGATTGAATTGTTTTAAGTAGTGGGGTGATATGGTTCTACCTAGAAACAAAAGGGGTGTGGGTTGATGAATGTGCGAAACTGTTCTCCACCACCTATTGCTAATTGGGGTAACCACTTCCCTACCAATGAGGAACTCAACTCTATAATGAATAACCTGATCAAACAATGGATCCGGTTGGTCTAATTGCACGGAGAATACATGGCAACCGCTAGGTGTGCGAACGATGTATCAATCAAAATCACGTATAGAATGGTTGAATGCTCTTTTGCATGGTAAGAGCACATAAATGGTTGCCACTCATCCTCTCTAAAAAGGTGGCATATATGTCACAAAATGTATGTACTGATGAAATGATCACTTTGTTATATGAAGTAGTGGATTGCCAAATAATTGCAAGAATCAATTTTTGTCTTTGACATTACACAAATACTCTTTTATTCAAATTCCACCGAGGAAGAGCTATGAGACCCCATTTTTCATTTTTCGAGAATTTCCTTTTATGTCAACTCCCGAATTCAGGCAAGGGCTCTAGGCCCATTGGATTTTGAACCTAGTTTTTAAGCAAGGGCTGTATTCTTGTTGGATTTTGAACCCTGTTTCAACCACTAGACCACAACTCGATGGATCACAAGAATCGATGTTCGAAAGAAAGTGAGATTTTCTATATATATAATCGATATGCAAGACCCTATCAAAGTCTTTTCCTTGTTTAGACAATTGTCTCTATGAGTGTCCAATTATGAAATAAACTTTTCAAGATTTGTTTAGTTGCCTTTTCAATTATTTCATTTACAAGGTTACGATACCACTCACGCACATTAATATATACGAAATTGGTGTGTAGGAGCTATCAAATTCTACTTGTTAGAAGACAGTTTCTATGAGTGACTAATGTTGAAATAATCTCTCAAGATTTGATTGGTCGGCTTTTAAAAGATCTCATGTATGAATTTAGGATTACAAATTCCTACCTAATGCTTAATATCATTGTATATCTGCTTCATTTACGATACATCCAATACGTAGGTAAGTGGGATGGTCTACATGCTTCATTGTGTCTTGCAGACCAATTTAGCCTAAAGGACGTAAAAAGTCATCATCATCAGCATCATAATAGGGGCGATTCAATAAGAAATGTGCTTTATCCTCTACTTTATTTAAATTACATACCCTACGTGGGTAAGTGGGATGTTTTAGGTCAAGGGTGATGCAACAACTTTGTTAGGAGTAGCCTTATACTGATTTTTTCCCCTTTCCCATGAAACATGAGAGCCACTGCCAGAGCATATTGATGACATTAGATATCAGGAGAGTAGAGAGAGTGCACACCAATTTTTCTTCTTCTCATTACCTATGGTTCTAATGCTCGGAGTGTAGAAACAGTCCAAACTCCACACTGATTACTTTCACATAGACTGTTTTTCTTATACTTTCAATCTCCATTAGTATATTTTTCTTATCATTTTTACAGTGAGATTGCATTAGACGATTTGATAAATTTTGTGATGTACTACTGATTACACAACACTATAAACATGTCTGGTACTGTTTTTGGCCAAGGTTTTATAAATTATATCTAATGTGGGTATTGTGATTACCTCTGTTGATTTCTGCATTAGGTAAAGATTTAATTTATAATTGGCCATATATACTGAAACATTCTTTTTTATATAACCACTTTTTTTTGGGCAACAAATGTCCTATTACAAGACATAATACGTTGGCTTTTACATAATTGGTTTTTACAAGACATAATACGTTGTGTTTTTATATCATGAAATGTTCATGTGCAGGCTGTAGTGGATAATAATCCAAAGCTGCTGAAACTTGGAGGTATGTGCAAATCCAAGCATCTTTCTCCATAACAAGTACTTGAATATTGCATACACATTCAAATTTCTGTTTTTTTCTTCAGATAAAATCCAATTGCAAGTTTCCTTTTGTTATGAGAAGAACTTAAGTCTTATATAATCAGTAATCTTTATGTTTGTTAAAGTTTTGCGGTAGCTTAATTCCAGATGATATAAATTAATTCAGGATATGCATTGAAAACTAAGTTTGTGATTGATAAGTAATATAACTGGAGCTCCCTGTTTAACCTTTAAGTAGTCATCTATCTGTCAACTGGCTACTGCTTGATTGGGTTTGGTTTCCTAATGCACTACCACAGGGTTATTTATCTACCTCTTGCTATTCCACATGCATTGAGCTATCATTTACATAGCTTGTATTTTGAGCATGCTGCATGTTTCATGATTAACGGGAAGCCTTTTGATATGTCTGTAGAAGCAAACCTACAGATATTTCCACCAACTCCCAGCACGGACCAAAGCAGACCGTGGGGATATCAAGCTCCACATGTTGTCGATGGTATGCATTGATCATATGTTAGTGCTACGAAGTAAATAATAACTTTTTGTATAGAGGCTGAAGTTGTTGCTGTCAATTAAATATTTTGCTTTTATTTATTGCTAAACAAGATTAATGATAATTAGTCAAAATCCTGTTTACTTGTTAACTAGTACTTTATTTTGTATTTCTTTTGCTTCTGGTTGATTCCCAGGATGTGTCATTGGAAGCTATCAGCATCTTTAGTTGCTAGACATATGCATGATTTTTGTGCTGAACTGCCAATCATTTTTTATATGCAATCACCAATTTTCTCTCAGAATGTAAGTTCACTGTCCATATTAAACCAAGAGAGGGAAAAACTACGCAAAGTTGTTCCAGAAGGGGACTGTTTGTGATCCCAATAAAAAGGCGGTCATAGAACACTTATACAAATCTTTTGTTGCTATTGTATGCATTGTGCACAATCGCTAAATATTAAACATAAAAAAATAGAAATCAATGCAGTTGATGTTACATCTATAAATGCTTAAAGATAGGTACATAGGCACAACTACATTGTCATGATGCCTAAAGGAGACACCCGTTTGTTAAGCATCATTATCTCTATATATTTTGTGCATTAATAGTTACTTATACAGAAGAAAATCACTTGTGCAGTAATGAATCAGTAATGCAAAAGTAAATTCTTATACAGGAATATGCTGGTCGCACACAAATAAATCAGCTATGCAAAAATATGTCAGTTATGTCCTGCAGCAATCATCAGTTACTCATCTGTTATGTAGTTAGCAGTTGGGCAGTCAGTTTCTTATCAGCTATCCAGTCAATTTCAAGAATATGTTGGTGACAGTAAACTGATTCTACAGGTGGCAAAGGGAATCTAAAGTCAGTTACACTAAGGCCTTAAGATTACATGAGTTATAAAAAGGTCTTAAGCCTCAAGGGAAAACAGTTTTTTAAACAGGAAACATTGAGCAGGATCCCAGAAGATTGTTTGTGGTCACGTGCAACGCCAATACTGCTCTTCGAATGGGCCTGAATTGGAACCTATACTTTCTCAAGAAAGTTTCTATTATTTGATATGCTATCTGAAAATGAGTTGTAATATATTAGAGTCCATTTGGATTTTTCTTTTCATGATTTGGTATATGACACATCCTGATGATGGATCACACAGTGTGATCCAAAGCTATGGTTCAAAATTTTGATGCAGTTTTTTCGAAAATCTTGTTTCAGATTGCAGGTTTTGTTTTCCAGAAAATTTCAAATTACAGTCAAGGAGGAAAAAATAATTTCATATTTGTGGGTGACGGGTCTCATCCCCAAGCATATTTTCTGTTTGTGGGAGGTATTTGAAACAAGATGAAAAAGATCTTAAAAAAGAAACTTAAATCAACTGTTTCACCATGAAATATGTTAAAAATTATTTGTAAATTGACAAAGGACCTTGTTGATTTGAGGCAAAAGAGCAGGGTGTGTTTGATTCTTTGTTCTTGCAAGAGACCATACATAGGTGTAATGGGAAGGGCCTTTTAAACCAGCTTGAGGTACCACAATGTGGATATAAGGTTGGATGAGGTGCATAAATCGGCTCTTGCTGAATATTCCTCCTCGAAGCATCGTATTTTGTGAGAAGAATCCAAAATTATTGTGAAAGAAGGTTGTGATTTGAACAACAATTGGGTAAGCCATTGATACTGGGAAGAGGCTGAACAACTTGTGTAGAGATTCGGGCTTCGGGCTTAACCACTCTTGGATTCCCATTATCCAATCGTTTAGGAACTAGCAACACTTATGGGTTGAGCATTTAATGCTTTTTTGGTTCCTTTCATTTAAAGTTCTTAGACATTATTGTTTTGGGACCTTCACCTCTTATGTATGTAAGGAGTCATCTATATAAGCAGATCCATGTCATGCAATTCATCATCCCTCTTTTTTCCTAATGACAACCACAAAGTTTGGTCCGAAACATTGATTTCAAAATTCAGTTGCAGTTACTGCCATAAGCATCTTTTCAGCAATAGTTGATAGTGGAAAACTTGAGATCAACAATTTCATATTTCCTTTCCAATTTTTTCTATCTTCTGCTATAGTTGTTTTACATTCTTTTTATTTTTGAGTTTGGTTCATGACACTGGTATCAGAGCCACCTTCTTGGTCTCATGGGAACCAAAAATGTTTTCATTCTCTACCACATTAGATGGGAACAATTGGAAGTCAGTTGTGTCGTTCTCTGTGGAGGAAGGCATCATTGGTTGAAAAAAATAAAGGAGGCTATGAATTAGATGAACAATGGCATCATAAGTCATAAACCATGAATATCGATTTGATTGCTTTGGTCCGGTTCATGGAAAACAAAGAATGAAGAAAATGACAAAAAGATGAAGAAGAATACTTCCAAGTATCTTGAATTTGAAGAAGAGAGGTCGGAGGGTACGATCGATGGGAAAAACTCTGTAATGCCCCCTTTCTGGGCTGAAACTGAAAACAAAGGGAAATAGCACAAACTCCAATAGACAATGAACTGAATTTTATGACAGCTGACTGAAAATTATAACAGCAGTAAACAGCAGTCTTTTTATAACAGCAGCAAGGAAAAAACAATAACTCTTCAAAATTGCACCATTCACACCATCCAAAACATACAGGGACACTTAGAAATATTTTAGAACCAATATTAACCAAAAAATCAACCTTTAAACCCGAGTTGGAAATTAAATAAATGACAGTAGAGAACAACACCCTTACAAAGTGGCTGGAAATGAATGATTTCCAAGCCCAAAAATGAAGTCCAACTATAGATCCCGGCTGCTAAAAATATGAAGAATGCAATGATGGTTGAGTTGGAAGTCGTTGTGCCCTAGAAACCACCTAACTTTTCCCCGAGACGGGTTGCTCCCGTAGGAGAGGGGCTGGAAATCATTGTAGACTAAAACCCTAGCTGAAAATGTGCAACACCAATCTTGTTGAAGAACTTTAGAAACCTCAGGATGGAGAATCCTCAATAAATTGAAGAGTTTTCGTTCTTCAATCAAACAAGGAATGTTTTCGTCCTCCTTGTTGGCCACACCAAAGGATTTTCGCCCTTAAGTGGAAGTAATTGAGCAATTAACCCAAAAACCATGCAAAGTTAATTTTAGTGAGATGATGATGCACATGCCACAAATGAGCCAAGCAACCCCTATTATACCTTATTGTGGCGCCAAACCCAATTAGAAGGCTTCCAATTAGGACCGAGCTCATATTGGATACTTTTATTTTATTTTTTCTTTGGCTTTTCACCTTCTTAACCCAATCGACTTGACTTTATGTAGAAAACTATTAAAGAAGAATGCAAAGCTCACGAAAATAACTGAAAAACCTGAAAATTACTACCCTTGTTCATTTCCATCTTGCCCACGGGAAGTGGAATGGGCTCAAAGTCTCCAAATCGAACTAGCTTGGAAAAGGGGACATTGCATTGGTTCATAACACTGGTATCAGAGCCACCTCGTTGGTCTCATGTGAACCAAAAATGGCTTCATTCTCTACCACATTAGATGGGGAAAATTTGAAATCAATTGTGTCATTCTCTGTGAAGGAAGGCATCATTGGTTGAATGGAAAAATTAAAGGAGGCTATGAATTAGATGAACAATGGCATCATAAGTCATAACCATGAATATGGATTTGATTGCTTTGGTCTAGTTCATGGAAAATAGAGAATGAAGAAAATGACAAAAAGATGGAGAAGAATACTTCCAAGTGTCTTGAATTTGAAGAAGAGAGGTCGGAAAGTACGATCATTGGGAAAACTCTTTCGCTAGAAATAGGAGAGGAAACCTAATAGATACTTTCAAGAATATCAAGATGTAAATCACATAAATCAAAGATTAATAAAGAAGCTCCCCTTTCCCAATTTTGATGGGACAAATGATAGTGTTAAGCCTATGAGATTTTCAAAAAATTTAGTTTCCCATTCTACCCATTTAGGGACTAACATTTGATTGGTGACAAGCGGTTGAGTGTAAGATGCTTATAGATGATGATGATGGTTTCTTTGACGTGAACACCTAGAAAGGCTTGTAACTGCATTCTTTGATAATTTTAAGGTCGACATTCAAGAAGATTACTTCGTGGCCTTTAAAAGTTTGGGTAGGGGTGTGCCCCTACAGGGGCAAGGTTTTGGTACGGGACATACTGGGGACGAATATGTCCTCAAGTACGTGGGGGAACGTTTTGGGTATGGGAACCAATGCCTGGGTATGTTCAGTTATGTTTGTTGGCGTACCCATGTATTGATTTCTATACCTATCATGTTTCCCCCCAAAAAACATTTTTTTTAAAACTTAAAATAGAGTCAATATGACTTTTCAAACCTAAAAAACTAACCCTAACCCTAAAATGCACCCCCAAACACTTTTTAAACAACACCACATTTAACTCACATTGGATACTTATATTTCCTTGCACACATCTGCTCTCTCATACGATGGTTCTACTACTAATGAATCACATGATAGTTCTACTTCTAATGAACCACATGATGGTTCTAATGATGCTTTCGTTGAATACATTGGAGAGCATTATGATTATGAAAATAATGAATATGCTTATTTGTCTTGATTTTTGAGTAAACATTGTAACATTTGCACAATGTACTTATTCCAAATTCAACCAATGAATATCATGACATTTGGCATTGAATTATCATTGTGTTTTGTGTTGTGGCTATTTATCTTATTTTGTTTACTTTATGCATATTATATAGTTAATTTTCTTATTCAGCTATAGTTTTTAATATTTTAAATATTTTATATATTTTTTGTATGACCGTACCCGAAGCTATACCCAAGTCCCCCCAAAAAATTACCATATTAGGTTCCCGTACCCAAACCCGTACCTGCTACCTAGTTTAAAATGTGAAACAATAATACATAGTGGCAATATTATTCAAGAGAGTTATTTCGAGCATGTTTGTTGGTTGAAAAGATCTCCCTTCGACAGGTGGTTGGTATGTACATCAATGAGTTGAAGGAGTCCATCAGGGGTTATGGAAAAGCTTTGAATTCTACACTACCTTAGCCCCATGGTATCAAAGATCATCCTAATGGTAATGAGAACCCTAAATCCTATTTTGGTTGGAATAAAGATGCATCAAAAGAAGGAATCTTAGATCCTCTGCCATTGCAGACTTGCATTCTAAAGGGACTTTGTTACAAATGCAAAGAAACAAGGCCCAAAGGGCACAAAGTAAGGGTTCCACAAAGATTCATATGATTTTGATTGTAGATGAAGAAGACCCTAACACAACATAATAACGTAAAATAGAAATCAACACACATGGAGGAACATGTTACGATGAAGACCAAGAACAACAAAAACTACAAATTATTAATAGGCAAAGGCCTATTTAGGGGCTGTCTCCAAGCCCCATGGTATCAAAGATCATCCTAATGGTAATGAGAACCCTAAATCCTATTTTGGTTGGAATAAAGATGCATCAAAAGAAGGAATCTTAGATCCTCTGCCATTGCAGACTTGCATTCTAAAGGGACTTCGTTACAAATGCAAAGAAACAAGGCCCAAAGGGCACAAAGTAAGGGTTCCACAAAGATTCATATGATTTTGATTGTAGATGAAGAAGACCCTAACACAACATAATAATGTAAAATAGAAATCAACACACATGGAGGAACATGTTACGATGAAGACCAAGAACAACAAAAACTACAAATTATTACATAATATCAGACATCGAGGGTAAAAATCAAAGTGATGAGAAAAACTATGGTGACCCTTATTCATTCCAACAACACTTGTGACTTCATAGATGCACACGTGGGGAGTTATGTGGGACTGAAAGTTGTCCCATTATAAAATATTCAGGGTTTGGTGTCCAATTGCAGTATGATGAATTGTAAAATGACGGTAAAAGGATGAGACTGCAGCTGGATGGCTATGATTTAAGAGCTGATTTTTGTGTTTTGGCTCGAGTGGGGCTGATGTCTTCTAAGGGGCACATCACTGAGACCTTGAGGGAATTACACATTGTTTGCTATAAAAGCTACACTACCAAGAGAATACTTCTGCAAAATTGTAATTATGTACCAAAACATAGCACAACAGAACATAAGAGAATAATGACTTTATTTCGTAAGGTAGTGTTCAATACAATTGCTTTTTTAATGGGAGTAATTGTCACATTAGCTCCCTTAATCTGGCATTCATCATTCTATTTATATGAAAAAATTCCTAAAAATTGTCAGTTAAAACTCAACCATCAACTACATCCGAACATAACTAAAGAGTTATTAAGACAGCACCTAAAGCCGACAAGAGAACAATAACATAACGTCGGCTACAAAAAACACTTCTATTGAATGCAACAGTCTACATTTATCCTCCCTTGAAATAAGTATTAGGCAGGAGTCTCTTTTGACAACACCCATACAAAATCAAGTAGAATGAGGTGGAGGAGGGGAAGAGGGAGATCTCTCTGGAGTTATTATAGCTCAAAATGAGTGTGATCCAAAAGATGTGGCTCCCTGTAAATTTAGCTGCTGCAGATCTGCCCCAAGGGCATAAACCTCTTCTGTGCATTGTTTCAAATGGTGTTCTGTCACAATTTCATGCTCACATGAACCTTTAAAGTTTAAGCATATGGATGACCTCTTGCACCCTGCTTCTCACCTGTGGCAGCTCTTGCTCACATGCAACAACCTTCTGAGTTTGAGTCTGTGTAAGCTAGGCTTTTTAGCTGAGCTGCTCTTCCATTTGGCTTCTCAAGTCTGCACTTTTGAGAGTAACTTCCAAGGTTAGATTAATTGCCATATCCAGTTGGGGCAACTGGTCTTCTATTTGCTGGCTTTCATCTCTTGGAGGAGAGGGAGTAACTATAACAGACTCAGAGGGAGGTGCGGCACAAGGGGCTAGTGATGTAGAAAAATCACATCCTCATATAGGGATGGAGGGAGGCAAAAGAAAAAAAGTAAGGGTGGGCTTTGATAGCTATGGTGTGCAACTGCCATCATCCTCATCATCAATATCCTGCTCATCATCAGTGTTAGTACAATCTCCTTCATTCTTCACACTCTTTTCCCCTTTTTGGCAGCTGCTCCATGTTCTGAACTATATTAGCCTCTGGTAAAGGAATGCCCAGATGCTTCCATTGAAACACTGAAGGCCAACTGGGGTTGTAAGATATGTAAAATGAGAAGTCAAACTCCCCTCCAAGGTAGAATGAGAATCCACTGCATTTTAGAAACAACCCAATGGCATGTTCTATCATTGAAAACCTTTATTCTTTAGAGAGAAGAACTCATGAATCCTTGCGGACAATAGCTCTCCTCAGTTGTAGATTTCATGCCTCTGTAATCTAGTTATATGATCAGTCATTCAGATGGAAATGTAGTCGGAGGCTCTTGTGGCATCTGCCAGTCGACATCGGATCAAATCCAATAAGCAATGCCATTCCTCTGAAGCTGGGTATTCTATTCTAATGCCCTGATGTCTCTTGGCCCACCCGCGAATCAACTTTGCAACAGTCAAGTTAGGCCTGCACAAGGTATGGATGACATAATCTTTTGGGCCTGTGTGACCTTTGGACTGCTTGTCGCCTTACTAATTGGCCGTCCATGGGAGGGTACTCCAAATATTCGTGTAAAATCTTTGGAGATGCAGGTAATCTTGACCTCCTTACCAATAGACTGCACAAAGGAATACCTGCTGCCCCAATCATAACTAGAGACCATTCAAATCAAATACTACTCAAAATCTCCTGCACTAAAGTACAAGATCTGCAATATTCTATCCATGCTAGCCCTTTGTAATGCCACCTTTAGCTTGTGATCATCAGGTTTATTTTCCCACCATGTGCTAGATTCGATGGCAGATATATGTACCCAACTTGGTGTCTTAGGTGTAGGCAATGCTTTAGATTTGGTCTTTGGCTGTGATGGTTCACCAATTTTTTGCTTTTTGGTCCCATTTATTGCCACCTGCTTGGAACCTGTTTCAGTTTCTAGGGAAGTTTAAATCATCTGAGGAATTGTTGTAGAGGTTGGTTGTGGAGCTATGCATCTTTCACTTGTAGTTTAATTTTTTTAAATGCCTTATCCAAAGCCGTCTTCCATAGTTTAGCCGAACTGAAGAGGATGCAGTCCTTTTAGTTGGAGGCAGCTTATATTTTTAAGCCATGACTGCTGCAAACCCATAATTTTCAACTGCAATTTTTTTGCTGAAACCCTCCAATTGCAATTTCTGGGATGAGAGTTTTTGCCCTTGGATTTTGTGAAATTTCTCCGAAATCCTGCAAAAAGGGCTTATGTCCACCCAAGCTATTTTCAGATGCCAGATTGATCTTGGTAACCTCTTCCAATACATGTTCTTCTGTGCGACTGTTTTGTACTTTTGGAAATAGATATGATTTTTTTTCTTTCCAATTAACAAAGTCTCTGGCAACTATGAAGGCAAAAAACGACATGTAATGATGACAGTAGACTATAGTATAGATGCAGCTAGAGGGTTGTACGATGCAACACTAGCAGTAAGATTACAATAGTGCAGGGGTTAAATTTAGGCTTCTCTATGGTGTGTAATCGAAGGCGTACATTCCTGCATAGGCATAAAACACAACATGAGTTGGAGGAGGATGACATCATCAAGAGGTTTACCTGACCTGATTTTGGGAGATATGATCAGAAATTCCTAACATTGATCTTGAATGTGAATTCTTATAGTAATGTTAACCATTTACTTACCCGACCTTTGATAATATGCTTGTTTACTAAGTACAACAAGTTTTGGTGATCCACAAAATGTGAATGGAGTGCTTACAAGAAATTCCAGAACTTCTGAACGGGATACACCATGCCAAGAGCCTTGTGTTCTGTGTTGCTATAATTTATTTTGGTATTAGATAACAACCGGCTGCCAAAGAACATGAGTTGATCTAACCCTTGAGTTCTCACTTGTGCCTAAGCAGCACCAACGGCATAGTTGGAAGCATCAACATGTACATGGAATTCTTTATCCTAGTCTGAATAAGCAAGGATGGGTGAACCAATAAAGCATACCTTTAGTTATTTGCATACTTGCACCTGTTCATTGGACCCTGCTAACAAAGGTTCTTTCATTGGTAGTGTCTCCAAGGGGTAAGAAACTTGGGAAAAATTCTTGGTGAAGCATTGGTAGTATTCAACATGGCCCAAGAATGACTTTATCCTTGTGACATCTCTGTATTATTCCATATCCACCACAACTTGTATCATGTCAGGGTTTGTCTTTAATCCAACTTTGTACACAATATGGCCCAAGAGTTTACCTTGGGCACACCATGAACTTGCACTTCATTAGATTATATGCCAACTTCGCTACCTGTCACTGTCACATACACTCTGTCATGGCTCGTAAGTGACTCTTGGCTGCTAAAATTGGACCAATCATGCACAGAAGCTTTGAAGTTACTTGTAGATATATTGTAAACATATGCAAAATAGTTCTTGGAAGCTAGCTGGTGCATTGCAAAGTCCAAATGACATCCAATTATAAACATAGAATCCATTTTTCACTATGAAAGCAGTCTTCATCTTGTCTTCTTTAGCTATGCTAATCCGGTTGTATCCAGAAAAGCCATCCATAAAAGAACAAATTTCGTACCCGGATATTTTTTTAAGTATAGAATCTTGGAATGGGATAGGAAATGGTTCCTTAATGATAACTGCTTTCAAACTTCTTAAGTCGACACATATTCTTATTTGTCTTGATTCTTTCTTCAGAGCAGTTAGGCTGAGAATGAAAACTCTTGCGATCAGAAGGGGGAATCCAAGATGATTTGCCTAGATTGGAATGTGAATAAATGACCCTTTGATACTAGAAGCTCAAAGCATGGATGTATCAATATTACAGTCGAATGGAGTACAATATATCATTACAAGAAAGAAGTTCTGAAAGATGATGGTTAGAATATGGTTCAATTTTTGCAATGGTTGACAGTTCACCTTCCTATAGGTATGACAGTTTGGCTCCCACATGCCTGGTATGCTGACACATGTGTTGGCATACTCGAGCTCTGGAAGTGCCACTTGGAATGGCATGACGTGGCATGGAGTGTCCACATAGCCATTTAATCCTCCACAGATTGTAAGTGTTGCATGGTATGTATCTTGGCTCTGTGCAAGTGCGCAAAGGCATGTAGTCTTCACGGATGCCGCAAGTTTTCACACAGGTGAGCAAGCCGCGTGGAGTGCACGCAATCATGTGCCGGATTTGTGCAACATCTGGGAGTGTTCCATAGTGCTCAGTCTCAACTTGAGTTACACCAATTGAGTTGATTGATGCTTGAGGAAGTGCCAATATGCTGTGGTGATGGTGTGAAGGTTGGTGCGAAGATCAATCTGTGAAAACAAGTCCTTAGTATCGTGTGCTAACTTGTGGTGTACTGATCGAGCGTAGCATTGACTGAGAATAGCCAACTGTGATGGCACAGTGCTGTGCTTGCTGGGCAGATGCTATGCTGCATTGAACACTGAACATTGAGTTGCATTGAACAGTGCTGAGATTGATGTTCAAAATCTTGACTATCTTGGGGCTCCACCCCATTAGGATTGAAGTGAGCATTGTTGTTTGTTGATCTCTGCACTGTGTAGTTTGGCGCTGCACGAGATGTGTGTGGTGTCCAAATAACAAGAAGAATACTGCAATGAGAAGGTAGTCTTGTGGAACCTGCCCGCATCGGATCACATAAGAAGATACTTCTGTAGCACACCTGCTCATAGTCAGTTTAAGGCCATTGATACTGGTGTAGAGGCCCTTGCTGATGAATCCAGCTATGAAAAACTTTATTATTAATTTATTTTTATTCATAAGTACAGAAATGGTTTATTAAAGGTGGAGAATAGATAATTGAGCTGAATTGTAGATATGTTGAAGCCTTGCAGTTTCCCTTCCATAAATAAATATAAAATAACAAGCTTGACGTAGTTATTAGCAGTGGAAATGGAAAATAGACAAATAAGCCAAGAATGTCGATTTGTTGAAGACTTGCAGTTGCCCTTCTGTGAATAAATGTGAAAGAAGACGCTTCCACATAATCTTTACAGCCAAAGGTACACAACTAGACACCTATAGTATTATGATAGGCATTGTAGACTAAGTCATCCTTGGGATATTTGGCTTGTGTTTTGCTTCAAAAGTGAAGGGGAAGATAGTTTTCCATGTAAATTTTCCTAATGCAATCTTATGCTGATTCTGTGTTTTCACACACCAACCAGTAGCTTAAATTTGGTTCAGTACACATATCTGCTATGAGTATTTTCAGTAGCAGTCTTATGTGAAATACGAGTGCATAATGATATCTTAATCTAATTACTACAACAGGATACGGTATTGTGTATTCTTAACTCAAAATTCAACACTGGAATATAATTTCACCTACATATAGTGGAAATTAACAATTTGCACCCATGAAATTCTATTTAACATATGTTTTACTTTAAACCATCGCACTTGGAAATAACCTACTGCATATCTTTTATAAAGTAACTAAGAAGCCTATTTGTTTGGGTATGGATATGGGTACGCAGAATCAGATATGTTGGTACGTCAATTTTTTTTTGCCTTGGATACATATGTACAAAAATATATATGAAATATTAAAAATATAGCCAAATAAGCAAAATTAACCACATAGTATGCATAAAATAAACAAAATATTTGAAAATAAGTTAAATAAGCACAAAACATAATGATAATTTCATACCAAATGTCATGATATCCAGTGGTTGAACTTAGATTAGTCTTAGAACAAGTACATAGTGCAAAATTCAAATGTTGCAATGAATACACAAAAATGAAGACGAATCGGCATCTTCATTATATTGATAATCCACTTCAATGTCTTCATTGGCATCATCATGTGTTTCATTAGAACCACAGGCAGTAGCAGTGCCACTCCCACTAGCTCTGCTATGCTGGTCGTGCGAAGAACTTGCTAGATCTGTGTCAAGCAATTAAGGTGGGCAATGAAAGCATCCAAGTCAGGAGTCTCCGAGTGGATGTCCCAACACATTGTTTCCCCTTGCTTGTATTCTTCCTGTGTGTGTTAGAAGGTGCAGGTTGGAATGCACATAGAAAAAACCCTCCCCCCTTTTCGCTGCGAGCTTGTTGTGCCTAACGGAGTGGTTAAAGGTGCATGCACTACCCGAATTCCGCTCAGCTGAAAAGGAGCTTGCAACCTATTTTGGCAAGCCACAATAAATAAAATTTATAAAAGTAAAAAGTTACAAGAAAATGCTGACAAGAAATGTACAGTTAAAAAACATTAAAATATTATGTGATAGAATTTTTATTGCAAGTGGCTGGAGGTGGGGTTTTACTTGCCCATGGAGGCACCACCACATATGAGTGTCCTTCATGTACTTGTCACGAGCGGCCTAAGGGAGTGATCCGTGGAGGTAACGAAAAGCCCAAACTCTCCCATAACTATGTCTTCTACTTTTGGATTGGGAAGGAGTCTAGTGATTGATGCCTTATACCCCTCACTGATACCCCTCACTGACCTCAGTACTCTTGTATAGTAGGACCCTCTTGGGAAAAGAAAAGATCTTCACCAAATAGTAGTTGGGATTCAAGGCAAAAGCAACAAGATGCAATGAGGTGGTCATTTTGTTCTGCTTATGAATTGGCATCGAGTACACTTCCTTGAAAACCTCTCTGTAGGATCTTGTCTTTGACATTTATGATGGATTTAATCTTCTCAATCATAGAGTCAATTCCACATATACCTCACCCATACATGGATTATCCATACCAACAAATCTCAACATACTCAATATGGTCTTGATAATATTGAGCAAATACTCCACATGATATCACCACCCATCATCCAGAATCAACCTTTTCTGCCCTCTCAATATTTGACTACCTCCATGCACTTCAATGGTGTTTGATAACCATGCTATTCAATGCCTTAGACACTTTGACAAGTTGTGTGTGTGAGGAAAACCAAGTCTCAACAACCTACAAATTAAAAAAAATCAAAAATCGAAATACTACATATTGCAAAATAAAATTAAAATTTCAAATTATAAACGATTCATGAATGATTAAAAAAAAAGTTAAAAGATAGTTACTTTTAATAGATGCAACTTTGAGAAAGACCTAAGATGCCTTGGGACGTGATGGTTGGTTATGAACATTTGGACCTCGCTTGACTCCTCATAGACTCGTTTGATTCAATCATATTTCATGCCCAATCTTTGCACTAGAAGGTTGAGAGAATGATTGGCTCAAGGTGTCTAAAATATGAGCCCATACCTTACCTCAACCAACATGTAATGTCCCCTTATGGGAAAATTAATGAATTCTAAATTTTTACAGCAACCCTTACGGAAGAAAATTAAAAATTCTCACATTACCCTTATATCCTGAAAAATATGACAATATAGTGTACAAACACAACCCTTGTTTTATTGAACTTAATTAGCAGGAAAAGCCAAGCACAAACTATGGAAATTATTTAGTTGAAACCCTAGTTGATTTTCACAAATAAATTGTAGAAATTATAGCTGACTGTACAGATGAAATTATTGGCTGAAAATGGTGTCCAAGCTGGCTGGAAAATGCTATTTGAAAGGTACAACTGCCAGGAAATGATGATGTCAGCAGTGTAGGGCTGCTGCCTTAGCTGGTACGACAGGTGGAAATGAACGACAGGCTGTCTGGAAGGTACGACAACTTCCAATGATGAAATTCAGCCTCCCAAAATGATGATAAATTCCAAAATCAGCAATAACAATGATTTGCTTTGAAGTAAAATTCGATCCAATCCTCCACAAGCTGAAATCTTCCATAATCTACTGTAGCAAGTTGAAAATGACTTCAATGCTTTGAGCACAAAGATCCCTGGGTGGAATCACCCTTATGGACGAGGGTTTTCGTCCTCAAATTCAACCTTAAAAACCAAGAGGGTTTTCTTCCTCCAAGATCTCTTAACAGCCCAGGGTTTTCGTCCTCAGATGCTGAAAGCTGAAGCAGAAGCTCAAACTCACAATGTAAACATAGATGATTGAAAATTGATCCCCAAATGAGCCCAATTGCCCCTCTTTTATAATTTCACTTTCATGCTTTTCAAGGAAAACCACTAATAAAGCAATGTCCCCTCCTTTTATTTTAATCATGAGTTGCTTTAATTATAATCACCCTTATAATAATAAAACCTTAACTGCCTTTTTATGAAGATAACTTAAAGTTATTTTTTGGGCAACTTAAGTTAAATTATTAAATTATTTCCCCTTCCCCTGCACCACCAATTTATTCTACTAGAAAAGGAGAATAGGCTAAGGGTCTTCTATGTAATATCCAATTCCCATTCGAAGACCTTTGGCCTATTTTGTCAACCCGACGGCCAAAGGAAAAATATAAGTGTGACTTAAGTTATATTTAATTATTATAAAGTGCCATTAATAAAAGAAAAAATATATATAGAGCACTTATAATAATTTATATGACTTAATAATTATTAAATCTAGGATGGAAAAGGCTCAAATATAAATTGTTATCCATCCTAGGTGAAAAGGCGACTTGCCTTAGAAAGGGGAATGGGAACATAGAAAGGATAAATGCCCATTTTACTATGTATTTCCCGTAGAAAAATGCGGCTTGCATTAGGAGGGAAAAATATTTAATATGGGAAAATATTAAATGCTTGCATAGGGAAAATCCTTGTTGACTAATTAGATATTGTAGAGGTTGTTTTGGGTCTCGTCTTCCTTTATAAGGAGAAGTCGACTTGAGGGGAAGATATTGCATAACCATTTGATATTTTCTGATTTGTGTTTTAAGCTTGTAGCTTTTGCATATATGCTTGGATTTTGTTTAGCTTGTGGAGTAAGATCCCACAGGGACCCTAGCTTCGGTGGTGAGAGATCCATTCCTAGCTAGTAGGGCGCTCTTTGGTGGTGAAAGATCCACCATAGTTTGTCATTATTGGAGTTGATTCAAGGCTGATTTGTTTGGGAATCAAAGTAGCTTGTTTTCTTAATTTTTGGAGCTGATTTGATGCCCTAAATGTGCTGGGCGACCTACTTTTTAGGGAAAAATTAGGGTTTTGTGTTTGCTGTGCGAAAACTAATTTTGGAATATTATTCTTCATATTTTTGTGGCCCAAGATCCAAAGTTTCAGCTCATTTGGACTTCTCTAGCAAAAGATATGAATTTTTGAAGTTATGTTGCAGACAGGGTTTTTAAATATTTTATTGCAGCCTTGTTTACATCTGAAATCTGCAATTTTATACATATTTGGGCTTTATAAATTAGTGGTACTAGATTTGAGTGGAAAGATATAAATTTATAGGCTGATTGGTGTGAGTTTTCCACTTAACCCAAGTCGTATTTCCTCATTTAATTCAGATCTGTGTGATACTTGTTTGGTATTTTGTCTACAAGTTACATTTAAAGTTGGGATTGCCTAAAATCCGTTTAGGGGTAAAATAATGTCCATTGGGGATATTACATTCTAACTGGATTAAATTTGAGAAGGGGACATGACACAACATGCCCTCACCTTTGCAAGTTTTTGCGTTGTCTGTTATATATTTTGGACAACATTTTGAGGCCTCATAGACTCAATGGACTCCATTCAAATTCCCATAATGAATGATGCATCCTTCACTTGCCCTTCACAATCAATGAACTTAATAAACATTGCCTCTTTAAGGCACACTACGACCACATTAATCAACGGTCTATCGGCTGTATCTTTCCATCCATCGGAAATGATGGTCACCCCTATTTTGACCTATGAATTCCTGACAGGCTGCAATATGTCTTCAACACTTTTTCTTTCTTTTGCCAACAATGTGGTCTGCACCTTTTCATATCCTAGGCCAGTGAATCTTTTAGGGGCTTCATTGATAGAGTTCACCATCTCCCACCAATATGGCAATCTGACAACAATAAATGGCAGCCCCCATTCATAAACACAACGCACAATATTTTACTCTGCTATATCCCTGGCCTCATCTTGGAATGTCCTTTTGAATGGGCCTGCATCTTTTGTGCTCTTACGACTTTCACATGTGAATGATCTTCTTCTATGGCCGTGAAGGGTGTAGCAGTAAATGGGTGTGATGGGGTCACGACATGAGATGCAGTAACAGGTGGCTTGGTAGATCTAGATCCTTTCTTCACCAAAGGATGCTTCAATATTTGGGTAACTATGGCATCCATTGCTTCGTGCTCTTTGATGTCTTGGATGATCTTTGCACTTGACAAGCCCTTTCTTGGATTTCCACCTATGCTTGGCCCAAGGCAAGCTGTGATTCCAACATCAGGAATTGCACACAAGTTGGCTTCCACCCGACTATACGAGCTGTTATATCTGAGCTTACACTCTGAACAAACTTGAACGCCGCCTCTGGCACCTGTTCCAAAATTGTTACGTACTTCCAAAGAGGTGAGGAAGCACTGGTTTTGAAGGCCGCCCCTTGGCCCACAGAACTACCACTTGCAAAGATAGACATTTTGGCAAATCCCAATAGCCCCTGGTTAAAAAATAATAGTACTGCTATTAAAATTTTAAGGCATTTGGGCATTTTTTGAAATAATTTAAAAATATAACAAAAAAGAAGTAAAAAGTAGCTACAAAAACTTACAAATGTTTGGAAGTTTTTTAACCGAAAAAAAAAACTTAAATAAAACCACAAAAACTTACCTTAAATCAACAATCTTCTTTCTTGCAAGTTCCTTAAACTCGTTGGCAGAAAATGCGTGGTTGTAATAGCATAGGATTGGCAAAATAAATAAGTTTCAGCCCTAAGCAATTAAAGAAATGAAGGTGAGACCAAATGTGCAATGATAGGCTAAGTAGCTGAAATGTTTTGGATACGGGAGCGGCAGTGGGGTATCTGATGCGCGGAAACGGCAAATTTTTTTTTGACCCCGGATACGGCGTGGGATGTGGCAGTACAAAAACTATATAAAAATTCAAAAATATATAAATCTCAGCCTTCTAAATAGGAATTTAATTATAAACCACATATTATGTATATGAAAAACAAGATAAAAGACAAGTTATACTATTAACTATAAATTTATAATAATGTACAGTATATACAAAACGAATAAAATTAAATTTATAGTGTATGTTATAGATTGTATAAAATTAAATAATGTATTTTATATAAATGTATACAATGTACAGTATATTGTATAAGTTGTATATACCATAGTTGGAATACTCTCATAGTTGTATTTTTAATTACTAATCTGTCTACAGGCGATCAAAGCTCATGATTCTTTTTAGAAGATTGCAAGAAGTTGCTTGGTCCAAAAAGGTGCAAAAATGGATTTTATGAAAATAAGAAAAATATTGCTTCAATGCGTAGAGCTCGAGAAAATATACACTTTTAGAGAAAATGACACCTGAAACGGAGCCATAGAATGAAAGTTATGGCTCATGCAAGTTTTTGCTGCTACATCTTTCCGGACCCTTTCCAAAAATGGCAAATTTTTTTCTGTACTTGTGTTTTCTTCACCAAAAATCCAAAAAGGAAAGAAATGCCAAAAAAGGGAAAAATCTAATCCGCAGGCCTCTGGCCGCTCCCTGACCGCTCCCACTCCGCTCCTGCTCCCTGCTGCTCCCGTACCCACTCCCGAGGCCCCTACCTGCCGTTTCGGTAACTTAGATGATAGGTAAATATGGTGGTGGTGTTGTTTGCTTTTGATAAAATGAGTGTGAAAGTTGCTTTTAGGGTTTTCCCTAAACTCTATTTAAATTTTTATTGTTTTTTAAGTCCATAGTTGACTTATTTTTAAGTTAGTAAAGAGGAAAAAACCATATTTGAGGACATATTCACCCCAGGTACAGCCAGGGCACCACAGCAGACCTGTAGATATGCTTGGATAAATCTAGGCGTATTCACCCTTGCCATACCCACTGCTGTATTTCTCCCGAATCTGTATCCGGAACGAATTGTAACCATATCCTGCTTGCTGTGCAGACGAATACAGTAATGTAAATTAACTGTATCGTGTACTGTTACATGTAATTTTTCCACAGGTAAATTTATACCATATTATAGATAGTTTCCAAACTACTACAAAGTGGTAATTCATATTGAACTATGGTGGATATTAACATTTTTCGCCCAAGGAATTCCATTTTCCATAGGTTTTATTAAAACTATCTCTACCTACTTATAGATAAACTACTTCATATGTTATATAGAATGAAGTGTGTTTTGCCTTAGGTGAGTACTTATGATTTATAACAATGAAACAAATCACCTTATTGGTACTTTGCAAATTGCAAAGTGGTGAATAATGTATTGGACTTGTGCTTTTTTTGTAGAGCAGACCCATCTGGCGGGCTTGGTGCAGCTGGTGAGGGGAATGCACAATCACCCAATGGCTGGAAGAGTTTTTTCAGCATTGCATACTACAGGCCTTACTTCAATGTAGACACATTTCATGTTGGTGAAAGAGTTATTGGCTCACTGTATCCACACCGTGGAGACTTTGTTGAAAAGATTGTCCATAATCCTGATATGTATGCTCTAACCAATGTTTACATATGTTTTTTGCCTAAATGTAGACTCTCTCTCTCTCTCTCTCTCTCTCTTTCATACAACTTAGGCAGATATAATGTACAGTTATTTTCCTATTTCCTACTTGGGAGCCCGTTATGGCTATTTTCCCTTATAAGTTATATTTTGTATTATGATTTTATGGCCATGATCATGCAAGTGTTATAATTTAGGAGTCTTGTATTTTAAGTTCTATTTTGAGAATCTTTGAAACAAGGATCTAGATCAGCATACACCATTTTGCTGGATATTTTTAGTGAACACTGCTGCAATCGGATCTCTGCAATCTCTTGATATGAGGTATCTAAAACTGATACAATGGGAATTGATATCTCCCTTTGCCTTTTTTCATGTGAATGAATGTCTTAAAAAGGTTGAGCAATGTGCATCTAAAAGCCAAAGGGATAGCTGTTGGGAATAACTTTTTGAACTGTTGTTACTAATTACTTTGAGATCAACTTTTTGAACTGTTGTTACTAATTACTTTGAGATCACCCGTGTTCTGTAATCCATGGATGCAATTGAAAAACCGTACGCTGAAAATTTCTGAAACGTGTATTTCTTATTCATATTTTGTTTTCGAGTGTATTTTTAATGCATACTTTTCTGAATATTGGACCACATTAAGATGCCGATTCTTCAGCATTTTGAAAGATGCCAGAAAATGCTTGGTGTAATATCATACTACAAAAATAATAGAAATAAATTCTGGGAACTAATTACTTAGAGATTACATGTATTGATGATATCCAAGATCATACTACAAAAATAATAGAAATAAATTCTGGGAACTAATTACTTAGAGGTTACATGTATTGATGATATCCAAGAACACAATTGTTAGACTGTATGCTGCAGATTTCTTGAAACATGCATTCCTTTTTCATATGTTTCTCCTTGTGTATTTTTGATACATAAGGTCCTCAATATCAGACCATAGTAAGATGCCATTTCTTGAGCTTTTGAAAGGTGCTAGAAAATGCTTCGTGTAATTTCATATTGCAAAAATAACAGAAATAAAGTCTGGGAATATAAAATACACATAAACATGACCTCTACCATTTGTTTGGCAACACCACTGTTCACTTCAGCTTTGTTAAGAGGGTTATTTAAATACAGGACTAAAATCCAGTCATACATTAGTGAGACTGTGGTGGGTGCTTTTCGATAGTGTGAGGCTTTTCTAATTTCATGAGTACCATTGGGGTCAATTAGGGATGCCACTTTCTATGGATTTATTTGGGATCTATCTTTACGTGTTGGCACAGTTTATTAGGTGGACAACATAGGAAGATAAAGGCTGTATCCTGAACCTTTTTTTGATCTTTGTGTTTTGTTCTTTCGTGTATGGCGTAGCACTTTTAGCTCCTACATGATAGTTTGCAGAAGCGGTTGGACTTCTATGCTTGCTTTTGTGATCTTCATGAGCTTTTAGTGAATCTTAATAAAACTAAGGTTATGGTCTCCTATACCTTATACAGACTGCATTTCACTTTTTCCTTGTCACAGGTGGGAACCGACCAAGTTTATAAAAAACAACAATCACTTGGCTGTGTAGTTTATTGGCCCCTTTGTTTAGCTTGAGGTTAACTTCTCAGTCACAGCTATGCAATGGATATACATCTTTGGCAGTGCTAGAGTGCCAGTATTTTCTTCTCCATTTATCAGGATATTCCTCCAAAATGTTTCTTTGGTACTCTTATTAGACTCATTGTTCCTTATGGATCAAATGTTTGGGGGCCTAGTCTTGGATAAGTTGATTGGGTGCCTTTTGGTACAGTCCAAACTCCAAACCATAATTTGCAGTATATGATCTGATGCAAGCAATTTGTTTCTTAATGCATTTTTTCAAGCAAAGTTTGATGTCCATATACTCGGAGAGTATCTTTTGATGCATCTGATCTTCACAAAGTTTGTTCCTTGGACAATTCAATATCTAGTGTAGAGAGGTAACTTCTCAGTCACAACTATGCAATGGATAATCTTTACAGTGCTAGAGTGCCAGTATTTTCTTCTAATTTATCAGGTTATTCCTCCGAAATGTTTCCTTGATACTCTTATTACACTCATTGTTCTTTATGTATTGATTGTTTAGGGGCCTAGTCTTGGATCAGTTTATTGGGTGCCTTTTGGTACTGTCCAAACTCCAAACAATTATGCTGAAATATATTATCCAATGCAAGCAATTTGTTACCTGCAGCATTTTTGAAGCAAAGTTTGATGTCCGTATACTCCAAGAGTATCTTTTGATGCGTCTGTACCTTACAAACTTTGGTCCTTGGGCAACTCAATTTCTAGTGTAGAGGGGTATCAATTTCAACTGTTTCCTTGATACTCTTATTAAATTCACTTTTCTTTATGGAAATAATGTTTGGGGGCCTAGTCTTGGACGAGTTGATTGAGTGGCTCTTGGTACAGTCCAAAGTTCAAACCATTATGCTGGTATATATGATCCAATGCAAGCGATTTCTTTCCTAAAGCATTTTTCAAGCAAAGTTCAATGTGAATACCAAGAAAAAATTTATTCCTTCCAAAGAAATTACCGCTAGGAAATACGGCCAGCCAAAAATTCATAAACTAGGTGCGCCGATGTGTCCTATTGTCAATACCATACACTCTCAATCTTGTTGAGCTTTGTTTGCGCTCTACCTTCTTTAGCTTCAATAGTGAAATTTATGAGCAAACTGAAGGTATTGCTATGGGTTCCCCACTCACTCCCATAATTGCAAATTTGTTTATGGAAAAACAACAAGAAAAAAGCAATTGAATCTTATCCATTAAAATCAGACTGGTGGAAAAGACTTGTCGATGATACTATAATGTATTTTGGTTCCATGGTATGGACAATCTTAATGACTTTCCCACTCACTTCAACAACATTTCACCTCACATTCAATTCACCATGGAAATTGAGGTTGATAATTACTTAGAAGAAATGATATTTGGCTTCTTGCCATTCCTTCTCTATGGCAAAGAAGCAAAAATGAAGGAGAAGAACCTTGAGCACGTTTATGATATATTTTTATCTAATATTTTATATTTTCTTTAGTGTTTTCCTTGCTTATACAAGTCGGCCTTTTTTATTTGTACATTGGCACCAAAAAGGAGGATATAAAAGAGGATTAGAGGCACCATTTTCTATCTAAAAGTTGGCGCAATTTATCTTATTGGAGCAAAGTAAGCTTGGAGTTGCTTGTTCTAGCATTTGGGGACGAAAACCTCCTTATGTGACATGCCTAGAAGGACAAAAACCCTTCTAGAGGTTAAGGGAAGGACGAAAACCCTTCTCTTTGGCATGGGATCGATTTTAGGAGCTGATTTGGAGAGTTACTTGCCATTTCCAACTTGTATTTGATTTATTAAGGGTGGAGCGATCTACCTAGGGTAGGGTTTGGAGCATTTGGTGAAGTATTTGAGAAATCTGGTTGGATAATTTGATTTGTAATATTTTATAAGGCCGGAATCTAGTGTTTGGTGAATTTTGAGGGTTTCTATGTCCTAGTTTCATAATTTTCTTGTGGCTGCAATTTTCAATTCATAATTAATTTCCAATAGTGAGATCTTCAGCATTTCTTTGTGTTTTTGGCTCATAATATTCCATAAAATATATATAAAATTGTGACGAGTTGATTTATGGTGTTTTGTGGTATTTTTTGGCATATTTGGTGATAGATAAAGTCATTGACTCGTACTTACAGTCTGCTGCAAATTAAAAATCAGATCTGCATTTTGTGTGTTTGGTCTAAACCTATGTTCCACGGGGACGTGTCCCCTACGTTTTTCAGCTCCTCCTCGTACTGGGGACGTTGCGGAACCTCAGGGATGGGTAGGAAACGTCCCCTTCCCGTCCCCAAACTCTTCGAAAAATCAGAAACTTCCCGGGGACATCAAAAAAGCAA
Source organism: Taxus chinensis (assembly GCA_019776745.2). Taxonomy (NCBI): domain Eukaryota; kingdom Viridiplantae; phylum Streptophyta; class Pinopsida; order Cupressales; family Taxaceae; genus Taxus; species Taxus chinensis. Next base: position 740,639,816 of record CM034152.1, on the reverse strand, counting down.
CAGGGGATGGCAGGGGACAACTGGATGTCCTCGGTACGTTTAGGGGACTTCTAGAAGTCCCTCGACCGTACCGGGGACGTCCAGTTGTCCCTTGCCGTCCCCTGCACATAAAGCCTTAACTTTTTTTTTTTTCTTAAAAAACACACTTTTAATTAAAAGTAAAGCAATGTGGGGGCCCACAAGGACCCCCACTTGCATTTCTAAGTGCCCTCAACCTAAAACAAACATCAAAACAAAAAAAGAAACTCATTTGACTCATTTTTCATTTTGTGAAGGAGAAGACAGAAAGAAAAGAGCATAGAGAAGAATAGAGAGCAGCGGTGAGAAGAAGGCAAGAGAGCAATATTCTACTCCATTAGAGGTATGTTTATCATCCTTTGTTCATTTTACAAATTTGCATGTACTATTTCTTCATTGTTTCATTTTTTAAATTTTTTTATCATAGTTTGAAGCTTCACAAACTTAGGGAAGTTTTTTTTGTTTTTGTTTTTTTGTTTTCATTTGCAGTTGCTGGGTTGTTGCATTTCCAATACAAAACAATGAGCAACAATGAGGGTAGTGAGGGTGAAGAGATTCAATTGGCAATGCAACATAGAGGTAGAACCAAAAATAGGGTTTCTTTAGGGAATGAGAGTGTTGCACCAAGAATGGGTTCAAATAATCCGTTTGATTGCCCTTAACAACTCCTCAAAATGTATGCAAAGGGGCCATTCAATGCTAAAAAGCCTCTTTCACAATTTGTAACAGCCATTGACAAGGAAAAAAAAAATTCAGGGGGGAGTAGAGTGTGGTTATGCCATATTTGCAATAAAGAATTTAGGGGCAGCTACACGCGGGTTTATTCACATCTTTTGGGCATAACTGGACAAGGGGTAAAAGGTTGTGAAAGAATATCTCATTAGCGGAGAGACCGAGGTGACTAGGGTTGCACATGGAGGGTGAGACAACGAAAAAAGGGATGCCATTGGAGACTACACAAGTGCCTACCCAATGCGTGGATGTTGAAAGTCAACGAGGAGGGGATTATGCAAAGGGAAAGAGAAAGACTTCTATTGTTACGGGTATGTTTAATGTGCAATCAAGGGAAGTAGCTGACTCTTCTATTGCCAAATTCTTCTTTGCCAATGCTATACCATTTCATGTGTCACGTTCCCCTTTTTTCAAACAAATGTTCAAAGATGTAATTGCTGCTGGTTCCTCATATGTCCCTCCTGGAGAGCACAAACTATGAACCAACCTCCGTGATAAAGAATATTCTAAGGTGAGTGTGGTGATGGAGGAGATGAGACAAACTTGGATACGGGTGGGTTGTTCTATCATCATGGATGGGTGGACCAATATTAAACATCGTGGTGTCCCTAGATTTCATCCTGAAATCTGTGACTACCTTATCCGAAAATTTTTCGTACTTTTAAAATAGTGGGTCGTTTTGTGTTTTTATTGCCTGAAAGTTCTTGTATTGCATCAAGATATTCCCAAAGAGCCATATTAGCCATTTTCGCCAAATGCTCAGATGCCCAAATTGTTATATTTTGTCGTCGGGATTTGTCCGCGGGAAATTTGTATTTAATTATTTTGAGCCCCTTTTGAGACAATTTGCGCTCCGATTTAACCCTGTTGTGATCGAACAAGTCATTATTCCAATATACCAGAAAGGTTTTAACTTGGAATAAGTTCTGGGCTTTATTTGTGACTTTTGGCAATTTTTTGTGTTTTTGTGTTTTCCCGTTTCGTTTTCTGTGAAATTTCTCTAGATCAATTCCTTTGCTAGGTTAGCCCGATTCTTGGCCTGGAGTATTCGGAGATCACATACGCACATTGTGCCAGAAGGAAGTCACCATCGGAGGTCTGGTTCTCTGGGAAAGGTGAAGTCGTGCACTAAAAAGCCCTTGCGGGGTTGGACGCATTTTGGAAAACAAAGGATTTAAGTGGATCATGGGAAAAATAGAAACACAGGCAGGTGGGAAGTTATTACCTACCTAGCAGGGTACTTTTTCCCATGAAGTCAAATCACTTAAGTGACAATGGGAAATTAGAGGCAACAGGCAGACGAGAATTATTGTCTGCCTTGTAGGGTAAAATTCCCATGGAGAAATAAAAGAAAAAATGACTTAAGTGAAATCATGAGATTTTATTGCCTGCCATGTAGGTTAAATAATCCCATTGTCAAAGTTGAATCATTTAAGTGGATCATGGGATTTCCGGGGCTGCCTTGCAGGGTAAAACTTCCCATTGTCATGTATTTTAAAAAATAGAATTTTATTATGCTAAACAGTGCGACCCCTTTAGGGAGAACATGACAGACCTTTAAAGTAATTATTTTAATTAATTCTTCTTTAAAATTGGCGCCCAAGCATGGAAGAAAGTCACCAAAGTAAAAGGGGAATAAAAGAGGTGGAAATAGATGTCTAAATTGATTAAATTTAATTTATTTAAAGGCTGCCCCCTTATGACAAAAAGTGCGCCCCATTTGGATATTTAATGCTTTTTGAAGTATTAAATCATTAAATAATTCCTATTTCTCAGTGGCCTATGGTCAAAGCACACTGTGAAACTTAAGTGAAGTGAAGAGTGGATGATTAAATTGATTACATTTAATTCATTGGATGGCTGTTCTTAAACATGCAATTTTAGCACACCAGTTAAAGAGAAGAGCATGGTTTTTAATTAATTAATTGTCAGGAATAGGAAGGGCAATTATTAATTATAGAATTATGGGGGGTATATAAGTCATGGCGCTGCCATAGGGTGAATTATTAATCATAGTGAAGAAGGCAGCCAAAAGGACAATCGGTGCGCCCCATATTTCAGAGGGATTTGCTTAAAAGAAGATCAACATCAGGCTAAGCTTCCACATTTTGGTCCATGATTGATAGGAGCGTTGATTTGTGTTTGCATTATTGTCTTGCATAGTGATAAAGGGGCTTGGTGAAGTTGTGGAAAAATTCATGCTCTCTTGCACAAATAAAGAACATCAATTTTTGGTGGGTTGGCAGCAGGTTTGAAACGTGGAAGATTTTTATGATTTTAAAATTCATATTCATGTTTAGCTGCCATCTTTGTCTATTTACTCGTAGGAATTCTATTACAGGTGCTTACAAAAGCAAAAGGAGCTCTAATCAACTGTCCACTACATTGAATAATATTTCTCCGACATCTGAAGAATTATCCAGACTCTGCACCAATTTGAAGAAATCGGCACAAATACGAGAAAAAGAATATATTCAGACAAAGATAGACAAAGCCATGCAAAAGAGGACGAAAAAGAAAGCACACGAGCATGCATCACTTCCAAATTTGCAGACATAGGGACACAGATCTAGGTCCATACCTTTCCGGATTGATGATAGATCCAGAGTAGAAAAGACTTCACTCATGCGTTGCGTTAAAAGCATTGGAATTATTGAGTTGTAGCCCTTTCCATGCAGACCACGGTGCCAGAGGTTTGTTATGGAGTGCGCTAGATCTTCCCGATCCTCTCAGATCGGGCGAGATGCTACGGGGAAAAAACAATAATTCGCCTAGACGCAGAGTTATCAAAACTATTGTTTGAAGATTCCGGGTGCGAAAGGTGGTGACTCTCCATTAGTATTCAAGATGCTGGAGCAGGGGGTGGGATAGCATAGGGTGACGCGTGAACATAAGAACAAAACAGATACATGAGAAGCCTAGATTCCTTCAAAGTCCCAAGAACTCTTCCGCGGTCCCAATTGGTGCAGGAGGTCGTGATATTGTCAAAATTGTTATTAGGATTAATGGGCCTTGAGGCGAAGGCTTACACTTTAGTACAGGAGTATGCTTTCATCAGGGACCTTGAAGTCAACAAGATTGATCCATAATCAATTGTCGGGAAGCATAGGACAAAATTGTGAGCAACTCCGGAACGTGAAGCGTACTTTTCGCTTCAACATGATTCTTACTTGGTATACGCTGCAGCTTCACAAGGATCTTCTCCAAGTGGCTAGAGTGGCGTCTTTCTAATGACCCATTTTCGATGCGGATCCCCATAGCCTAATTACCTGCGTGCGAGAACTGATTTCAAAGTGGTTTTAGGATGGATTTTCTACGATTTAATTTGCAGGTTAGACCAGGACCTAAAGGAGCCAACAAGGTAAGCAAAGAAGCAGGAAGATGTATCCAGGATTGGCAGTAGTGTCTTCATTAGTTGCAGATTTCACATTTACCTCCGGTACGGGCTTTTCTGGAGAACCGGTTGAAGATGCTCAGATATACGAATGCTAAATTGATCACCATGGGCTGAGCAGGCCAAACTTGTGGAGATACACGACTTTAACGAAACGGCACAAGTCTACGGCTTTTTCCGATCATTGTTGTTGGAATTATAGCTGCCAGGGCTTTCATCAGAGCCGAGGGATGGAGAAGCAGATGTTATTGAGTAGGAGACAAGAGTTCTCATGGCACGGCTTGAACTTGATCCATTGAGGAGTCGGGAAGTCGATCTCAGAGTACGCGACATGCTTCATTGGAGGATTTTTGGATGAAGTGTAAAAAGTGAGTTACGAGGTAGGAAAGAAGGATTTCAGCAGGCTAATTAGCACGGCAGTGTTCGCTTTGGACTAGCGCGGATACCTGCGGATCTTAAAGATGAGGGATTGTGTTACTGACACTTACCATCAAATGGGAGGAGATAGGCCGTACTTAAGGATAATGTGGAGGCTGCAACAAGAGTGAAGTAAAGGTTTGGCGCTATTTTGGTGAAATCATCAAACTGGTTGATGGCGAAGGATACGCCTTGATGAAGCGTTGAGAATCAAGTCTACGCGGAATTCGGCGCAGGAGATTCCCTCAAGAGGAAAGCACGCAGGAGAAAAGTAGCAAAAGGTCCGAGAAGTTGAATGAATAGTACACAGAAGATTCAATCAAAGGAGAAGATCAATCCACGGCTATGACTTAGTCCCGGCGTCTCAAACACTAGTACTTCACCAACTTGTGCACCTCAGTAGGACACTCCATGCCTCCATGAATCGACAAAATTCGTCTCTCTCCTCAGCCACTCGTAAACACTGTTCTAGAAGAGGCGTTGTGAAGCTGAGGATGCAGAGGTTTGAAAAGAGTTTGTCCTGGATGATTCAGAAGATGGCAGCCATTGACAATGTGACACTTTCGATGGAGGAGGAAGCAGAGGGAGGGATGGCGAGATGGTAGGCACTCAAACAATTCTATTCTCGAGAAGTAAGAACTTTAGGAATGGTTGGCATTCGCCGTTGGTTCCAAGAAGCGAGAGTGGAGATGAAATTGGAAGAACATGACTTGCCACAACGACTCAAGAGTTTTCTGGGCGGAAAAGACAGGAAGACTAAAGTTGTAGGTAACTTCGATGGTTTGATCACCAGGAGTTGGGGCAAAAAGTTTGTGAGATGTCAGTCGAAGAAGGGAAGAAGGAGGATGAGATCATGGCAGAAGATTGTTGTAACAGTAACCCCAGGTACCCCGGCAAGCACCCGCAGAAGGATGACAGCAGATACACAAACATTGTAGATGCTCTAGTCCTTAGGACTTGACAGGAGAAAAAGGGGAGAACGACGAGTCTCAGAAGCAAGTATCTCAAGTGCGCAAGAAGATCATACCCAAGGTTGCTAAACTTCCTTTAGCCCATTCAGAGCAGGGTGAGTGCTCATCTTATGCAGGAGCTGGAAGATAGATAGAGCAAGCAAATCAGGGAAAGCTATTGACGAAGGAAGAATCTGATTATTCGTCAAGCTTCTGTACAACTTGGAGAGGTTGCCAGCCCGCCTGAAGGTAATTATGGAGATGTAGCAAAATCAGCTGAAGCAACTGGTGCGAGCATAATAGCAGAACCAGTTGTTGAGAGTAACTTGAGTATTGGCCGAAATCACCAAGCTGCGGGAGATGTATTGGGTTTGCAGAAGCAAATTGTAACAGACGGATCAGACGGAAGGGAAGCCAGTTGGAGGTGCAGATACTTCCGTGTGAGATCGCAGAATTTTGCGGAAAGGATGCAAGCAATTGAGAGTAGGACTCATCCTACCAGCCACATAATTTCTTTCACTGAGGAGGACGGTTGGAGATGGTTACTGCACTACGTACAAATTTTCCGACAAGTGCCTAATTCCTTGAGGTCTCTTCTGATGTACAAAAAAGACTTGATTTAGCTACTAAAAACCTTGCACGAGGAATTCCATGAGCAGACGGTGCACTGTAGGCAGATTATTGTGAGGTTCGGGCCGAGCTTGGAAGATGTGGGAAAGGTGTGCATTTGCTTGAGGTTGTTGTTAAAGAAGGAAAGGATTGCTGCAGTTTAGGACAGAGAAGGAAGCAATGGCTAAAACAGATGGGAAGATGCGGAATAATGTTCGACAAGGATACCAATATCAGAACAAAAAGAGCACATAAATGGTACCGCTAGCTTGGATTCTTCTATTTTTTCTTATTCTATTTTTTTATATTTTTCACGTTCCAGGCTGAAAGCAAGACGTTAAGTTGGTTTTGAAACCATTACTAACAGTCATGTGGAACACAATTCTATTAGTTTTAAGTGATATATGTGTCACTTAAGAGGAAAGGTTGTGAGATGAAGATGATTGCAAAAATGTCATCTGTACTTCCCTGTGGTGTTCAGTTCAGTTAGATTTCCCATCTGTACGTTTCCTCTTACGTCTAAAGTAGGAGAAGAACCTCAGGTCAATGATCGGGAATTTAAGTACACCTGGTTCCAGGACTTGTGCTGATGAAACCCTTGAGAGCCACTCGAAGCAAAGAATATACAGGATCGATTTCCGGAGAGAATTTTGTGTCACGGTGTATTGTGTTTATCTTTTATTCTTAGATCTTTTATTAATAGGACTTTGTGTTATTTCAGATCTAGATCTAAGAGCTACCTTTGCTTAGAATGCGGTGTTTGTATCTATTGGTTCTTCTAGGCATGCAATCAACTCTATTTAAATAATTCCCTTCCCTTCTTCTAGAATTTTTTACTTTCTTTTAAACCGCTGCCTCTTGCTGCAGGGAATTGTTCATTATGGTTCATGAACTGAGTAGTTAAAGTAAAACCCATTTAGCAGAATAGCATACATTTATTGCCAATTCTGATTCAGGTAGCCCTAACCGGTAAATGACGGGATTTATCTAATGCAGACTGCCTAGGTTTTGTGCCTATGCAGAAAATCTAGCCAACACATCTGCCCACTATCAATATCATGTCACATGTCTTGGGCCCTTATTTTCTTATGAGCTACTTGATTGTACTCGGAAGAGGAAGGATCGCAAACCTTCCAGTTTTCAAATTTGAAGGACGCCATAAAAGAGAGTGGGCAATCTAATGTGGACAAGTTAGTGATTGATTCAGCCCACATATGTAAGGTATGCGACTGATGGTTCGAGGGGTGCTTACAAGCACATTTTTATCAGGATCCCAATGTTGTGGTCATGTGGTTGAAACAACAGCCACTGAAAGACATTAGGAAAATAGAATTGGGTACAAGAGCCAGTGGTGGCAGAGGCCTTAGACACATTACAAATGTTCATTTGCAACCATCACACCTCACACTTGCTCTATTCAGGCTTGTCGAGAAGGAATTCCTCCCGCCACATGGGACACTAGTATGCAACAGCTATTTCATTTTGTTAGAGAGGATGCTTGAGGGTGCAGGAGGCTTTGCAATTAATGAGGTTAATTAGGAGTGGGTAGATGGCCAGAGGCGCAAACACTTTTGAAGGAAAGGAAAAGTCTGTGATGAAGCCAAAAGATCCTCGCGATGATGGTGACACCAGTAGGTAGCTAGTGATGATTTTATATATGTAAGTTTGTTTTAATTTTTAAAATAGTTTATCAATGTTTATAAATTGTAAATAGGTTAGTTTTTCATTCTTGAATCCTTAAGGTTTTCTATGGTTTGTAAATTGTTGTGTAGATATGTTTGCTCCTTCATGCGAACCTAGAGTGGGGCTCATACGACCCTATGCTGATATTAGACATCTCCTAGTCGTGGAGAGATATGAGGACATTGATAGGATGGCTTGGCATATGAATTAAGCAAAGCCATTCATAGCCAGGGATCTACTTGGGATTATGAGGCCATCATATTAGTGCTCATGTCCCACATGTGGTGAAACAACACGAACACCGTATATGGGCACGCGATTGCTCTAATCCCAAATGGTATGCGAACGACCTGACGCAGAGTTGCCTCCATTCGATGGATTGAGACGTGAAAGAAGGGCCAGAAGGCCTTTGAAAGATGTCCACCTGAGAGAGTCCACTTGTTATGCGGATCCAAGCTATTCCCTTGTCAAATACTGTGGACCAACTGTGCAAGCCAGAGGGCCGAGGACAGATAGACGTTAAATCTAGTCAGTGACCCCTATTGGATGGTGGACCCATCCGGACATTGCCACAGGATTGACACCCAGACTTGAGGATTTCTTTCCACTCGCCTCCTTTCATAGGTTTGCTAGTTCCTTGCTGCACGAGAGGAATTGGTCCACATATGGCCTCCAATCCACAAGTTAACGAGGTGGAACCACCGACATCTCGACGAGAAGAGAAGTTAGTTAGTTGGCCGTTGCTAGCTGCCTTGAGACGTCACGGATCGACAGACTCCGGCAGTATCGTCAGACGCCAAGCCACACATTGGGATGTGTTGATCCGAAGATGGTTCAAAGCATTGATGAGGGAGGCACAAGTGGGGATTGGTTGGGGATTCCATTGGATGGAGGCCCAGAGCCACTCATAGTTACAGTGACTCAGAGTTGATTTTGATGCACTTTAGCGGAGTTTGATGGGGCAAGCTATATATTTCATGTTGTATTTTCTAGGTTTCAGACAGTTTGTTGCCATCATTGGCATTCCTTGTAATGAAACGTTGACTCTTTGTGTTAATCTCATATTAAGCTCCCCTTGATGTATTATAAATTTTATGATCTGTGTGTGCGATGACTGCTGTGTAATTATTAGTAAATTGTGTATATGTGCATTACTTTCCATATGAATATTTGAACTTTCCTATATTTTAGGTAACTCTTAGTGACATCTCAATTAAACCTGCGTAAGTTCCATTGATGTAGGTGCTCGTAATGGGTTCGGGAGGAATGCTGTAGCAGGGGAGTCAGAGGAAGAGGGAAATGGCGTTAGAGGGTGGGAAAAGTGGCCCTGCGGGGAAGAACCGGCCCCAGAACATAATGGCCTAAACAAAAGACAGGTACCCCGCGGTAAGGAACCACATCACCTGATCCCCGTCCCGGAGGAAACTTGCCCCGTGGACACAGAGGTCCTAAACCTTTTTTGACGACATCATCTGCCTCCTGCACCAAATTGGACCGTGGAAGAGTTCTCGGAACTTTGAAGGAGATCTAGGCTTCTTCATGTATTGGCTATTCATTATGAAGCTAACGCAATCTATGCTCTACCTACTGTCAGCATCCTGAATGCTAATAGAAGTCACCACCTTTCGTACTGGAATCTTCAAACAATAATTGATGAACTCTGCGTCCAAACGAATTATTGTCTTTCCCGAAGCATCACGCACTGATCTGGATGAAGGATGATAAGATCTAGCACACTCCATCACTAACTCTGGCAATTGGGCTGTACATGGAAAAGCTGCAGCTCGGATAATTCCACTGCTTTTGACCGCACGCATGAGTGAAGTCTTTCCCGCTCTGGATCTATCTATCAAATCGGCAAGAGGTTCTGGGCCTAGATCTGTGTCTCTTATGTCTGCAAGTTTGGAAGCAATGCATGACTCCATTGTGCTTTCTTTTTCATCTCTTTTCGCCATAGCTTTGTCTATCTTCGTCTGAATAATTCTTTTTTCTTCTTACTTGGCCGGATTTCTTCAATACTGGTGCAGATCTGGACAATTATTTAGATTCGGAGAATATTTGTAATGTGTTGGACATTGATAAAAAACTCCTTTTCTTTTGTAAAGCACCTGTAATGAATTCCTGCAATTTATTCAACAAAAATGGCCACCGGAGCATGAATAGTAAATTTAAATTGTAAAAATCTGCACTTTTCAAGCCTGCTGCCCCCAAAAAAATGGTGTTTAATTTGCACATAAAAAGAGCATGAATCCTTTCAATCAACACCTGAGCTCCTGTAACCTGTGGAAACAATTATGTAGACAAAGATCAACCTCCTCTAAAACATGCACCAAATCTAGAAGCTTTTGGCCTTGTTGTCACCTTGTTTGAGCAAAATCTTCCTCTAATGGGGGCACACTTTTCCACTTGGCTGCAATTCTTTACCTGTGATTTGAATAATTCACCCATATGGCTGCCCATGCTTATATAACCTTCACAATTCTATAATTAATAATTGCCCTAACAATTAAAGGCAATTAATTAATTAAAAATCATGTGGAATATTATCTATATTTTGGGCCAAGATCCAAAAGTTTAGCTCATTTGGACTTCTCTAGCACAAGATATTGAATTTTGGAGTTATGTTTGAGAGACAGGGTTTTAACTATTTTATCGAGCCTTGTTACATTGAATCTGCAATTTCTCTATTTGGGTTTATAATAGTGGTCTAGACTTGAGTGGAACGATATAAATTTATAGGCGATTGGTGGATTTTTCCACTAACCCAAGTCGTATTCCTCATTAATTAGATTCTGTGTGATACTGTTTGGATGTTGTCTACAAGTTAAATTTAAGTGGGATTGCCTAAACAAAATCCGTTTAGGGGTTTAATAAACTAATGTCCATTGCGGGATATACATTCTACTGGATTAATTTGAGAAGGGGACATGACACAAAGCCCTCACTTTGCAAGTTTTTGCGTGTCTTGTCTATATTTTGGAAACATTTGAGGCATCATAGACTCAATGGACTCCATTCAAATGCCCATATGAATGATGATCTTCACTTGCCTCTTCAAATCAATGAACTTAATAAACATTGCCTCTTTAAGGGCCACACTACGACCACATAATCAACGGTTTCTATCGGGCTTAGTCTGTCCACCATCGGAAATAGATGTCACCCCGTATTTTGAGCCTATGAATTCCTGACAGGCTGAACCAAATATGTCTCAACACTTTTTCTTTCTTTGCCCACAATGTGGTCTGCACCTTCTATCCTAGGCCAGTGAATCTTTTAGGTGCTTCATTGATAGAGTTCACAATCTCCCACCAATATGCAATCTGACAACAATAAATGGCCCAGCCCCCATTCATAAACACAACGCCCAATTATTACTCTGCCTATTCCCTTGGCCTCATCTTGGAATGTCCTTTGCCTGGGGCCCCTGCATCTTTTGTGCTCTTACGACTTTACATGTGGAATGATCTCTTCTCATGCGTTGTTGAAGGTGTGGTGTTTTGTTGGTTAGCAGTAAATTGGCGGTGTGTGTGATGGGGTCACGACTGGCATGCAGTAACCAAGTAACAGGTGGCTTGGTAGATCTAGATCCTTTCTTCACTAAGGATGCTTCAATTGGGTAACTATGGATCCATTGCTCGTGCTCCTCTTTGATGTCTTGGATGATCTTTGCACTTGACAACCACTTTCCTTGGATTTCACCTGCTTGGCCCAAGGCAGCTGTGCTTCCAAATCAGGAATTGCACACAAGTTGGCCCCACCGACTAGGTACGCGCTGTTTGTTATATCTGAGCTTACACTGAACAACTTGAACCCGCTCTGGCCTTTTTTTTTTTCTCCCTCTATTTTCTTCTCCCTTGGCAACCTGTCCAAAATTGTTACGTACTTCCAAAGAGGTGAGGAAAGCACTGGTTTGAAGGCCGCACTTGGACACAGAACTACCACTTGCCACAAAGAGAGACATTTTGGCCATCCCAATGCCCCCTGGTTAAAAAATAATAGTACTGCTATAAATAATTTAAGGCATTTGGGCATTTTTTGAAATAATTTAAAAAATTATAACAAAAAAGAAGTAAAAAGTAGCTACAAAAACTTTACAAATGTTTGGACGTTTGTACAGAAAAAAAAAACTTAAAAAAACCACAAAAACTTACCTTAAATCAACAATCTTCTTTTTGCACGTTCCTTAAACCGTTGGCAGAAAAGGAGGGTTGTAATAGCATAGGATGCAAATAATAAGTTAGGCCCTAGCAATAAAGAAATGAAGGTGAGGACCAAATGTGCAATGGAAGGCTAAGTAGCTGAAGTTTGGGATACGGGAGCGGCAGTGGGGTATCTGATGCGCGGAAACGGCAAATTTTTTTTGACCCCGGGATACGGCGTGGGGATGTGGCCGTACAAAACTCTATAAAAATTCAAACATCGATAAATCTCAGCCTCTAAATAGGAATTTAATTATTAAACCAATAGGATGTATCTGAAAAAACAAGATTAAACGAAACGTTATACTATTATTAACATAATTTATAATAATGTACAGTATATACAAACAGAATAAACTAAATTTATAAGTGTATGTTATAGATTGTATAAATTAAATAATGTATTTTATTATAAATGTATACAATGTACAGTATATTGTATAGCGAGATCCCATATTGGCATACCTCATAGTTGCAAACCGCTTTTTTAAAATTAAATTTATAGTGTAATGTTATAGATTGTAATAAAATTAAACTCATTTAGTTTATATAAAGGTATACAAATGGTACAGTCTATTGTATAATTGTATCTACCATATGTGGAATACTCTCATCTTTTATTTTTATTACTAATCCGTCACAGGCGATTCAAAGCCTCATGATTCTTTTTAGAAGATTGCCAAGAAGTTGCTTGTCCAAAAAGTGCCAACATGGGATTTTATGAAAATAGAAAAATTATGCTTCATCGTAGAGCTCGAGAAAATATACACTTTTAGAGAAAATGACACTGAAACGGAGCCATAGAATGAAGTTATGGCTCATGCAAGTTTTTGGCTGCTACAACATCTTTCCGACCCCTTTCCAAAATGGGCAAATGGTTTTCTGTACTTGTGTTTTCTTCACCAAAAATCCAAAAGGAAAGAATGCCAAAAAAGGGAAAATCTAATCCGCAGGCCCTGCCGCTCCCTCTTCCCTGACCGCTCCCCACTACCGCCCTGGCTCACCTGCTTCTGCTCCGTACCCACCTCCCGAGGCCCCTACCTGCCGTTTCGGTAACTAGATGATATTCGGTAAATAATGGTGGTGGTTGTTGTTTGCTTTTGATAAATGAGTGTGAAGTTGCTTTTAGGGTTTTCCCTAAACGCTATTTAAATTTTAATGTTTTTTTAAAGTCCCTAGTTGACTTATTTTTAATTAGTAAAGGAAAAAACCATATTTGAGAATATTCACCCACAGTAAGCCAGGGCACCACAGCAACCTGTAGAGATGCTTGATAAATCCTAGGCTATTCACCCTTGCCAGAACCCCCTGCTGTATTTCTCCCGAATCTGTAATCCGTAACGACTGGTACCCATATCCTGCTTGCTGTGCAGACGAATACAGTAATGTAAATTAACTGTATCGTGTACTGTTACATGTAATTTTTCCACATGTAAATTTTATAACCATATTATAGATATTTCCAAACTACTACAAAAGTGGTAATTCATATGGAACTATGGTGGATATTACTTTTTCGCCCAAGGAATTCTTTTTTCCATAGGTTATTAAAACTATCTCTACTACCTACTTATAGATAACAACTTCATATTTGTATATAGACTGAAGTGGTTTTGCCTTAGGTGATACTTTATGATTTATAACAATGAAACAAATCACCTTATTGGTACTTGCAAATTGCAAAGTGGTGAATCATGTATTGGACCTTGTGCTTTTTTTGTAGGCAGACCCTCTGGCGGGCTTGTGCAGCTGGTGAGTGGAATCACATCACCCACCAAATGGCGGAAGTTTTTTTTTCGCATTGCATACTACACAGCCGTACTTCAATTAGACACATTCAGTTGGTGAAAGAGTGTATTGCTCACTGTAAATCCACACCGTGGAGACTTTGTTGAAAGATTGTCCTGAATCCTGATAGTATGCTCTACCAATGTTTACATTGTTTTTTGGCCTGAAATTAGACTCTCTCCTCTCTCTCAATCTTCTCTCTCTTTCATCAACTTAGGCAAATATAATGTACAGTTTAGTTTCCTATTTCCTACTTGGGAGCCCGTTATGGCTATTTTTTCCCTTATAAGGTATATTTGTATTATGATTATGGCCATGATCATGCAAGGTTATAATTTAGGAGTCTTGTATTTTAGTTCTATTTGAGAACTTTGAAACAAGGATCTAGATCAGCATACACCATTTTGCTGGATATTTTTATGAACACTGCTGCAATCGATCCTTCTGCAATCTCTTGATATGAGGTATCTACAACTGATACAATGGAATTGATATCTCCCTTTGCCTTTTTTCATTTGAATGAAGGTCTTAAAAGTTAGCAATGTGCTCTAAAATGCCAAAGTGATAGCTGTTTTGGGAATAACTTTTTTGAACTGTTTTTACTAATTACTTTTAGATCACTTTTTGAACTGTTGTTACTAATTACTTTGAGATCACCCGTGTTCTGTAATCCATGGATGCATTGAAAAACCGTACGCTGAAAGTTCTGAAACTGTATTTCTTTTCATATTTTGTTTCGAGTGTATTTTTAATGCATTACTTTTCTGAATATTGGACCACATTAAGAAATGCCGATTCTTCAGCATTTTGAAAGTGCCCAGAAAAATTCTTGGTGTAAAATATCATACTACAAATAATCGAAAATACATTCTGGGAACAATTACTTAGAGATTACATTATTATGATTCCAAGATCATCCTTACAAAAAGAATAGAATAAAATGCCTGGAATCTAATTACTGTAGAGGTTTACATGTATTGATTATATCCAAGAACACATTGTTATACGTATGCTGCGATTTCTTGAACATGCATTCCTTTTTCATATGTTTCTTCCTTGTGTATTTTGATACATAGGTTCCTCAATATCAGACCATAGTAAGATGCCATTCTTGAGCTTTTGAAGTGCTAGAAATGCGTCGTGTAATTTCATATTGCAAAATAACAGAAATAAAGTCTGGGAATATAAATACACATAAACATGACCTCTACCATTTGTTTGGCAACACCACTGTTCACTTCAGCTTTGTTAAGAGGGTTATTTAAATAAGGACTAAAATCCCAGTCATACATTAGTGAGACTGTGGTGGGTGCTTGTGGATAGTGTGAGGCTTTTCTAATTTCATGAGTACCATTGGGTCAATTAGGGATGCCACTTTCTATGGATTTATTTGGGATCTATCTTTAACGTGTTGGCACAGTTTTATTAGGTGGACAACCTAGGAAGATAAAGGCTGTATCCTGAACCTTTTTTTGATCTTTGTGTTTTGTTCTTTCGTGTATGGCGTAGCACTTTTAGCTCCTACATGATAGTTTTGCAGAAGCGGTTGGACTTCTATGCTTGCTTTTGTGATCTTCATGAGCTTTTAGTGAATCTTAATAAAACTAAGGTTATGGTCTCCTATACCTTAGACAGACGCATTTTCACTTTTTCCTTGTCACCGGTGGGAACCGACCAAGTTTATAAAAAACAAACAATCACTTGGCTGGTAGTTTATTGGCCCTTTGTTTAGCTTGAGGTTTAACTTCTCAGCAGTCACAGCTATGCAATGGATTACATTCTTTGGCAGTGCTAGAGTGCCAGTATTTTCTTCTCCATTTATCAGGATATTCCTCCAAAATTTTCTTTGGTACTCTTATTAGAACTCATTGTTCCTTATGGATCAAATGTTTGGGGCCTAGTCTTGGATAAGTTGATTGGGGCCTTTGGTACAGTCCAAACTCCAACCATAATTTTGCAGTATATGATCTGATGCAAGCAATTGTTTTCTTAATTGCATTTTGTCCAAGCAAAGTTTGATTGTCCATATCTCGGAGAGTATCTTTTTGATGCATCTGATCTTCACAAAGTTTGTTTTCCTTGGACAATTCAATATCTAGTGTAGAGAGTTAACTACTTCTCATTCACAACTATGCATGGATAATCTTGACAGTTCTAGAGTGCCAGTATTTTCTTCTAATTTATCAGGTTATTCCTTCCCTCCGAAACTGTTTCCTTGATACTCTTTATTACACTCATTGTTCTTTTGTATTGATTGTTAGGGCCTAGTCTTGGATCAGTTTTATGGTGCCTTTGGTACTGTCCAAATCCAAACATTATGCTGACTTATATTATCCAATGCAATCAATTTGTTACCTGCAGCCATTTTTAAGCAAAGTTTGATGTCCGTATACTCCAGAGTATCTTTTATGCGTCTGGTACCTTACAAACGTTGGTCCTGGGGCAATCAATTTCTATGTAGAGGGGTATCAATTTCAAACTGTTCCTTGATACTCTTATTAAATCACTTTCTTTCTTAGGAAATAATGTTTGGGGGCCTAGTCTGGTACGAGTTGATTGAGTGGGCTCTTGGTACAGTCCAAAGTTCAAACCATTATGCTGGTATATATGATCCAATGCAGCGATTTCTTTCCTAAATGCATTTTTCAAGCAAAGTTCAATGTGAATACCAAGAAAAAATTTATTCCTTCCACAAGAAATTAACCGCTAGGAAATACGGCCAGCCAAAAATTCATAAACTAGGTGCGCCGATGTGTCCTATTGTCAATACCATACACTCTCAATCTTGTTGAGCTTTGTTTGCTCTCTACCTTCTTAGCTTCAATAGTGAAATTTATGAGGCAACTGAAGGTATTGCTATGGGTTCCCCACTCACTTCCCATAATTGCAAATTTGTTTATGGAAAACAACAAGAAAAAAGCAATTGAATCTTATCCATTAAAATCAGACTGGTGGAAAAGACTGTCGATGATACTATAATGTATTTGGTTCCATGTATGGACAATCTTAATGACTTTCCACTCACTTCAACAACATTTCACCTCACATTCAATTCACCATGGAAATTGAGGTGATAATTACTTAGAAGGAATGATATTTGGTCTTCTTGCCATTCCTTCTCTATGGCAAAGAAGCAAAAATGAGGTGAGAAGAACCTTGAGCACGTTTATGAAGATATTTTTATCTAATATTTTATATTTTCTTTAGTGTTTTCCTTGCTTATACAAGTCGGCCTTTTTTATTTGTACATTGGCAACCAAAAGGAGGATATAAAAGAGGATTAGAGGCACCATTTTCTATCTAAAAGTTGGCGCAATTTATCTTATTGGAGCAAAGTAAGCTTGGAGTTGCTTTTCTAGCATTTGGGGACGAAACCTTCCTTATGTGACATGCCTAGAAGGAACCAAAAACCCTTCTAGAGGTTAAGGGAAGGACGAAAACCCTTCTCTTTGGCATGGGATCGATGTAGGAGCTATTTGGAGAGTTACTTGCCATTTCCTCACAACTTGTATTTGATTTATTAAGGGGGAGCGATCTACCTAGGGTAGGGGGTTTGGAGCATTGGTGAAGTATTTGAGAAATCTGTTGGATAATTTGATTTGTAATATTTTAGAAGGCCGGAATCTAGTGTTTGGTGAATTTTGAGGGTTTCTATGTCCTAGTTCATAATTTTCCTTGTGGCTTGCAATTTTCAATTCATAATTAATTTCCAATAGTGAGATCTTCAGCATTTCTTTGTGTTTTTTGGCTCATAATTCCATAAAATATATATAAATTGTGACGAGTTGATTTATGGTGTTTTGTGGTATTTTTGGCATAGTTTGGTGATGATAAAGTCATTGACTCGTACTTACAGTCTGCTGCAAATTAAAAATCAGATCTGCATTTTGTGTGTTTGGGTCTAAACTATGTTCCACGGGGACGTGTCCTCCTACGTTTTTCAGCTCCTCTCGTACTGGGGGGACTTGGCGGAACCTCAGGGATGGGTAGGAAACGTCCCTTCCCGTCCCCAACTCTTCGAAAAAGTCAGAAACTTCCCGGGACAATCAAAAAAGCAACAGGGATGGCAGGGTGACAACTGGATGTCCCGGTACGTTTAGGGGACTTCTAGAAGTCCCTCGAGCCGTAACCGGGGACTCCAGTTGTCCCTTGCCGTCCCCTGCACATAAGCCGTTAACGTTTGTTTGTTTTCTTAAAAAACACACTTTAATTAAAGTAAAGCAATGTGGGGGCCCACAAGGACCCCACTTGCATTGTCTAAGGTGCCCTCAACCTAAAACAACATCAAAACAAAAAAAGAAACTCATTTGACTCAGTTTTCATTTTGTGAAGGAGAAACAGAAAAAAAGAGCATAGAGAAGAATAGAGAGCAGCGGTGAGAAGAAGGCAGAGAGCAATATCTACTCCAGTTAGAGGGATGTGATCATCTTTGTTCAGTTTACAAATTGCATGTACTATTTCTTCATGTTTCATTTTTTAAATTTTTTATCATAGTTGAAGCTTCACAAACTTAGGGAAGTTTTTTTTTTGTTTTGTTTTTTTGTTTTCATTTGCAGTTGCTGGGTGTGTTGCATTTCCAATACAAAACAATGAGCAACAATGAGGGTAGTGAGGGGGTGAAGAGATTCAATTGGCAATGCAACATAGAGGTAGAACCAAACATAGTGTTTCTTTAGGGAATGAGAGTGTTGCAACCAATACAAGATGGGGTTCAAATAATCCGTTTGATTGCACTAACAACTCCTCAAATGTATGCAAAGGGGCCATTCAATGCTAAAAAGCCTCTTTCACAATTTGTAACATCCATTGACAAGGAAAAAAAAAATTCAGGGGGGAGTAGAGTGTGGTTATTGCCATATTTGCAATAAAGAATTTAGGGGCAGCTACACGCGGGTTTATTCACATCTTTTGGGCATAACTGGACAAGGGGTAAAAGGTTGTGAAAGAATATCGCATTAGCGGAGAAGACCGAGGTGACTAGGGTTGCACATGGAGGGTGAGACAACGAAAAAAGGGATGCCATTGGAGACTACACAAGTGCCTACCCAATGCGTGGATGTTGAAAGTCAACGAGGAGGGGATTATGCAAAGGGAAAGAGAAAGACTTCTATTGTTACGGGTATGTTTAATGTGCAATCAAGGGAAGTAGCTGACTCTTCTATTGCCAAATTCTTCTTTGAAATATCCCTTTCTAGGATTTCACTTAAAATTCCGAAATTTATCAAAACCTGCAAACTGAAATTCGGATTTTTCCATGACAGCAAGGTAGAGAAATCTAAAAAAAATTATATTTTCCAAAATAACCACTTCCAACAATACCCAATAGTTTCAAAAGATGTAGAAAAATATAGAGAACAATAAACAACTGGTGTACAAAGATTTCATCCTGAAATCTGAGACTACCCTATCCAAAAAAAAATCGTACTTTAAAAATAATGGGTCGTTTTGTGTTTTTATTGTCAGAAAGTTCTTGTATTGTGTCAAGATATTCCCAAAGAGCCATATTAGTCATTTTCGCCAAATACCCAAATGCCCAAAATTGTTATATTCTGTCGTCGGGACTTGTCTGCGGGAAATTTGTATTTAATTATTTTGAGCCCCGTTTGAGGCAATTTGTGCTCCGGTATAACTCTGTTGTGATCGTACATATCATTATTCCCATATGCCAGTAGGGTTTTAACCAAGAATTTATTCTAGGCTTTATTTGTGACTTCTGCCAACGTTTTGTGTTTTTGTGTTTTTCCCATTTCGTTTTCTGTGAAATTTCTCTAGATCAATTCCTTTGCCGGTTTGGCCTGATTCTTGGCCTGGAATATCTAGAGATCACATATGCACGTTGTGCCAGAAGCAATTCTCCATCGGAGGTCTGGTTCTTTAGGAAAAGACAAAGTCGTGCACCAAAAAGCCTCTTCTGGGCTGGCCGTATTTTTGGAAAAAGAGGGTTTGGAGTGGATCATGAGATTTTTGGAAGCAGCAAGCAGGTGAGAATTTAGTACCTGCCTGGCAGGGTACTTTTTCCCATGGAAGCAACGCCACTTAAGTGACAATGGGAAAATTAGAGGTAGCAGGCAGGCGAGAATTTCTTACCTGTCTTGCAAGGTAAAAATTCGTATTGTGGAATAAAAAAAAATCACTTAAGTGAATCATGGGATTTTTTCGTCTGCCTTGTAGGATAAATAGTCCCATTATGAAAGTCAAATGACTTAAGTGAATCATGGGATTTTCAAGGCTGCCTTGCAGGGTAAATAACCCCATTGTCATGTGTTTCTTAAAAATAGAATTCTTTATGCCAAAAAGTGCGACCCCTTTGGGTAAGGAAAGCCAGCCTTTAAATTCATTAATTTAATTAATTATTCACCCAATTTTGGCGCCCAGGCTTGTGGAAAATTCAACAGAGGGTAAAGGACAAAAGGTGGTTGAAAATAGACTGTTCTAAAATTAAATAAATAATATCTATTTAATGCAGCCCCTTTATGTCAAAAAGTGTGCCCCTTTTGGGAGAGAAATAATATTTTTTTGAAGTATTAAATGATTAAATTAATTCATATTTTCAGTGGCTAAGGTCAAAGCCTACTGTGAGGCTTGAGTTAAGTGGAAGCAGAAGTCTAAAATTAAATAAATTTAATTTATTTAATGGCACCCATAAACATGCACAAAATAGGGGCCCCATTTGAAGAGTGAAACTTATTAATTAATTAATTAATTAATTGCCAAGAATAGGAAAGGCATTAATTAATTATAGAATTGTGAAGATTATATAAGCAGGGGCTGCCATAAGAATGAATTAATTAATTCACAGACAAAGAAGTGCAGCCCAGAGGGAAAGTGCGCCCCAATTGGAGAAGATTTTTGCTCAAAAGAAGGTGAAATTAATGCTAAAAGCTTCCAATTTTGGCGCACAGGTTGAAGGAAGTTGATTTGTCTTTGAATAATTGTTTGCATAAGTGATACAGGTGCTCAGGTGAAGTTGGTAAAATTCATGGTTGCTTTGCATGCAAATAAAACATCAAATTTTGGGGCAGCGGGCTTGAATTATGTAGATTTTTATGATTAAAATCCACTGTTCATGTTCCGGTTGTCATCTTTGTCTAAATTAATTGCAAGAATTCGTGACAGGTGCTTTACAAAAGAAAAGGAGCTTAAATCAATGTCCAATACATTGAATATATCCTCCGAATCTGAAGAATTATCCAGATCTGCACCAGTTTTGAAGAATTCCGACCGAATAAGAAGACAAAGAATTGTTCAAACAAAGATAGACAAAGCCATGGCAAAGAGGGATGAAAAAGAAAGCACAATGGAGTCATGCAGCACTTCCAAATTTGCAGACATAGGGGACATAGATCTAGGTCCGGAACTTCTTTCCGAATTGATTGATAGATCCAAAGCAGGGAAGACTTCACTCATGCGTGCAGTTAAAAGCAGTGGAATTATTCGAGCTACAGCATTTCCATACATAGCCCAATTGCCAGAGTTCATTATGAAGTGTGCTAGGTCTTACTATACTTCATCCAAATCAGTGCGAGATGCTACGGGGAAAACAATAATTCGGTTGGACACAGAGTTCATCAATTATTGTTTGAAGATTCCGGCTCGAAAGGTGGTGACTTCCATTAGCATTCAGGATGTCGGTACCAGGTGGGAGAAACATAGAGTTGACTGCGTAAACATAATGAACAGCAGATACATGAAAAAGCCCAGATCTCCTTCCAAGTTCCCAAGAACTCTTCCGCGGTCCAATCTGGTACAGGAGGTACATGATATTGCCAAATTATTATGCAGGATAAATGGCGAAGCGAACGCTCACACTTTCCGTACATAGATGTATGCTTTCATCAGGACCATTGAAGTCAACAAGGTTGATTCCATAATCAATTGGTCGGAAATCATTAGCGACAACATTGGTGAGCAACTCCGGAACGTGAAGCGTACTTTCAGCTTCAAAATGACTTCTTATTTGGTATATGCAGCAGCTTCACAAGGCATCTACTCCAAGCTGGATAGATGTGGCGTACTTTCTAAGGACCCCATTTTCGAGTGCTACCCACAGCTTACTGTACCTGCGTGCAAGAAAGATTTCAAAGTGGTCAATGATGGATTCTTCTACGAATTCATTTGCAATCTATACAGGGACCTAAAGGCCAACAATAAGGAAGCGTTACCAGCAGTTTTTGGAGAACTGGTTAAGCTACCCAGATATCCGAATGATAGATTGGTCACTATGGAGCTGAGCAAACTTGTGGAGCTACACGACCTTCAGTCGAAACAGCACAAGTCTACGGGCTTCTTCCCAATCACTATAGGACATTATAGCTGCCAGAGCATTCATAAGGCCCGAGGATTGGAAGCGGAAATGTTATCCGAATATGAGCAAGAGTTCTTCCTAGCATGGCTGAACTTCGATCCATTTGGAGTGGCTAGGAAGACGATCTCCCAGGAGTACGCAAATGTGCCTTCATTAGAGGATTTCTAGATGAAGTGCAAAAGTGAGTATGAGGTTAGAAAGAAGGATTTCAGCAGGCTATCAGCACGGCAAGTGTATGACTTTGGATTAGCACGGATACTTACGGATCTTAAAGATGATGGGAATGTGTTACTTGACACTTACCATCAAATGGGAGGAGATAGAGCCACACTTCAGGAGAACGTAGGAGGTCTAGCGTTGTTCTGGTGAATACTTCAAACTGGTTGTTGACGAAAGGATACTGCCTTGATGAAGCATTGATGAATCAAGTCACGGGCAACTTTGGCGTAGGGGATTGTCTCAAGCGGAAGCACGGAGGAGAAAGCAATAGAAGGCCCGAGAAGATGAAAGTGCACAGAAGATCTCCATCAAAGGAGAAGATCACTTCCACGGCTATGACTTTAGTTCCGGCTTCTCCAGCATCCAGTACTTCACCGACTGTTGCACCTCAACAGGACACTTCCATGCCTGCACTGAATCTGGTAACATTCATCTTCTCTCCTCAGCCACTCCGTTCAGCACCTGTTCCAAAGGAGACATTGAAGCTGCAGATGGCACAGTTCGAAAGAGCTTTGTCCTTGGATGATTCAGAAGATGGCAGCCATAACACTGTAGCTGTTTCTGATGGAGAGGGAACAGAGCGAGAGATAATAGTGCACTCAGCAACTTCTCATTCTCTGAGAAGTAACTTCTCAGAATGGTTGGCTTCGCAGTTGTTTCCAGAAGCTAGAGTGGAAATGAACTTAGAGGAACACGACTTGCAGTTGCTCCAGAGTCTAGGCGGAAAAGATAGAAAACCTAAAGTTGCTAAGGTAACTTCAAGGTTGATCATCGAGGAGTCGGGTCAAAAATTTGCTTAGATGTCAGTTCCGGCGGAAGGAAAGAAAGAGGATGAGCTCACGGCAGAAGACATAACAGTAACCAGAGTACCTATCGATCAAGCCACCACAGAAGGATTGAAGCAGGAGACATAGAAATTGATAGATGCTCTATTCCTTAGGCTTGATAGAGAAAAGGCGGAGAAAGACGAGCTTCAGAAGCAGGTATCTCAGTTGTGCGAGATCATAGCCAAGGTTGCTAAATCTTCCACTCAGCCCATTTCAGAGCAGGTGAGTGATCATCTTATGCAGGATATGGAGGATGCAAGCAATCAGGTGAAAGCTATTGATGAATGGAAGAATCTGATTATTCGTCAAGCTTCTGTACAACTCAGAGAGGTGTCAGCCCGCGTGAAGGTTATGAATGATGCAGGAGATCAGCTAAAGCAACTAGTGATGAGCATAGTAGATATGAACACAGTTGCTGAGAGTAACCTGAGTACTTTGGCCGAAATCAACAAGCTGCCGGGAGAAGTGTTGGTTGCGGAACAGATTGTACTGGACGGATCAGTTGAGAAAGGGAAGCAGCTAAAGTTTGGAGATCTGTAGAGTTTTGCTGAAGAGGATGCAGGCACTTGAGATTAAGACATCATCTTTACCAGACAGTATCATTGCTTTCACTGAGGAGGAAGTAGTCAGAAATGTTACTTCATACATACGGATCATTCCTAGCAGAGTGCCTAATTCCCTAAAAGAGTCTCTTCCAATGGTACAAGGGAGAATTGATGAAGCTACTAAACCTTTCACGATGAATTCCATTAGCAGACTGGTGGCACTACAGGCAGATATTGCGAGGTTCAGGCCAAGCTTGGAGGATGTGGAAGCATGTATCAAGTTGTTGAACAAAGGATTGTTGCAGTTCAGGACAAAAAAGGAAGCGGTGGCTAAAACAGATGGGAAGATACTGAATTACATGTTCGACAAGTATATCCAGTATCAAAACAAAAAGAAGACATAAATGTTACAGCTGGCTTGACTTCTTCTATTCTTTCTTATTATATTTTCCACGTTCCCGGATGAAATTGTAAAACTTTGAAGTTATTGGTTTTAAAACCATTACTTAAAGTTATGTGGAACAATTCTATTAGTTAAGTGATACATGTGTCACTTGAAGAGAAGTTAGTGGAGGATGATTGTCAAATGTCATCTTTACTTGTTTATGTTTCAGTTCAGTTGAGTTTCCCATTTGTACTTTCCCTTCTACATTTTATAAGTAGAAGAAGAACCTCCGGGTTAATGATCAAAATTTGTAAGCAGCATTCTTGTGTTCCAGACTTTGTGCTGAAACCCCTGAGAGCCACTTGAAGCAAAGGAATATACAGGAGCAGATTTCCGGAGAACTTTGTGTCACAGTGTATTGTGTTCCTAACTTTTATATCTTAGATCTTTTAAATAGACTGTGTTATTTTAGATCTAGATCTGGAGCTACCTTTGCTTATAATTTTGTGTTGATATCTATTGGTTTCTTCTATGTGCATGCAATCAACTCTGTTATCTATTGATTGGGATGCACATCTTCCCCATTTCTTCTCTGTATTTATATAATTCCCTTCTTCTATAAATATTTCCTTTCTTAAACAGTTGCTTACTTGCTACAGAATTGTACAGCTATGGTTCATGAGCTGAATAGTTAAAGTAAAACCCCATATAAATACTAGCATATTTTAATTGACAAATCTGACTGCCTCACCGGTAAATGAGGGAGATTTATCTCATGACTGCCTAGGTTTTATGCTATGCAGAAAATCTAGCCAACATACGAGTATGTTTAATGTGCAATCAAGGGAAGTAGCTGATTCTTCTATTGTCAAATTCTTTTTTGCCATGCTATACCATTTCATGTTTCGCGTTCCCCTTTCTTCAAACAAATGTTCAAAGATGTAATTGTTGTTGGTTCCTCATATGTCCCTCCTGGAGAACACAAACTACGAACCAGCCTCCTTGATAAAGAATATTCTAAGGTGAGTGTGGTGATGGAGGAGACAAGGCAAACTTGGATACAGGTGGGTTGCTCTATCATCGTGGATGCGTGGACCGATATTAAACATCGGCCATTCATCAATATCATTGTCAAATGTCCTGCTAGCCATTATTTTCTTAGAGCTATTGATTGTACAGGGAAGAGGAAGGATGCAACCTTCCAATTTCAAATTTTGAAGGATGTCATAGAGGAGATTGGGCCCTCTAATGTTGTACAAGGAGTGACTGATTCTGCCCGCGTATGTAAGTTAGCTAGCATGATGGTTGAGGGTGCTTACAAGCACATTTTCTAGACTCCATGTTGTGTTCATGCGTTGAACAACACATTGAAAGACATTGGAAAGATAGATTGGGTGAAGGCAGTGGTGGCAGAGGCTAGAGACATACAAATGTTCATTTGCAACTATCACGCCTCACTTGCTTTATTCAGGTCTTTTTCAAGGAAGGAATTCCTCAAGCCCATGGACACTAGATATGCCCGTTATTTCATTTTGTTAGAGAGGATGCTTGAGGTGCAGTAGGCTTTGAAATTAATGATGGTTAATCAGGAGTGGGGTAGATGGCCAGAAGCAAACAATTCTGAAGGAAAAGGTGTGAAACAAAAGATCCTCGTCAATGATTGGTGGACCACAGTCAGGTAAGCTATTGCTGATTTTATATATGTAGGTTTAGTTTTTAATTTTTAAATATTTTTATTAATGTTTATAACTTGTAAATTAGTTTAGTTTTTCAATCTTGAATCTTAATGTTTTCTATTTTTTTGTAAATTGTTTGCAGATATGTTTACTCCTTCATCTCACCTATAGTGGGGGTCATAAGATATGCTAATACAGACTCTCCTAGTCTTGGAGAGATTTATGAGACATTTGAAAGCATCCTTGGACAAATGAAGCAAGCCACTCATAGCAGGGATCCTACTTTGAGATTTTATGAGGAGAATATTAGGCCCATTGTGACACGGTGGTGGAACACAATGAACACCCACTTCATATGGCAGCCTATGCTCTAAATCCCAAATGGTATGCAGCACGACCTGGGAGAGTGCCTCCATCTGATGATGAAGAGGTGATAGAAGGGCTCATGAAGGCCTTTCGAAAGATGTCCACTGATGAGGAGTCCACTTTATTGCGGACCCAATGGCTATCCTTTGTCAATCTCTGTGGACCAACATTTAGCAACCCAGAGGCGAGAAAGATAGAGTTACATTAGCTCAAGTAGACCCTATTGGATGGTGGACATGGCATGGCAAGGATGCACCAGACTTGAGGATTCTTGCCACTCACCTCCTTTCACAGGTTGCTAGCTCCTCTGTTGCAGAGAGAAATAGGTCCACATATGGCCTCATCCACACAGTTAAGAGGAACCACCTTACCTCTCGACGAGCAGAGAAGTTAGTAGCCATGCATAGTGCCGTGAGACTTCAGGATTGACAGACTGCTAAGTATCGTCAGACTCCAACCACACGTTGGGATGTTGATCCCGAATATGCTTCACAGATTGATGAGGATACACAGGTGAGATTGGTTAGGGTTCCATTGGATGAGGCAGTCCCTCATAGTTCCAGTGACTCAAACTCAGAGTCGGATTTTGATGCCACTTTAGTGGAGTTTGATTAGGGGCAGCTATATATTTTCATTTCGATTTTCTATGTTTCAAATATTTTGTTGCCCTTGGGCATTTCATTGTAATTGAAACTTGAATCTTATGTGCAATCTCAATTCAGCTCCATTTCTATGTATTAAAGTTTTATGATGTGTGTGATGAATGCTTTATTAAGTTTATCAATGTGTTATACTTATCATTATTCATATGAATATTTGAAATTTCCTATATTTTTAAGGTTAAATCTTATGTGAAATCTCAATTCAAATCTAATTTTATTTATTAAGGTTCTATAATGTGTGTGATGAATGTTTTAGCAATGTTATCATATGAATATTTGAAATTTCCTATATTTTTTAAATTTTCCCTTATTTTTTAATAACCGTCCCCCATCGTCCCCTAAAAAAAGGCCTAAAAAAAATCCATCCTCGAAACATGTCCCCCCGTCCCCTGACATCCCCGTCCCGGAAACTTGGTGGAACATAGGTCTAGACTCTAGAAAAGGTCATTACCAAATGATGTGGTACATTCTCTCATGAAATCAATAAGAAAGAGGGAAAGGGACACCCAGTGTTACGAGAGGGGACAGTAGCCCACCATCACATGTCCCTAAAAATTAGTGTTCGGTAAAAGTCTGGCTTCTAGAGCGTAGAGAATGTTCGGATAGATGATAACCTTGGTCTTGAATTTACATCAGTTGAACTCACATTAGTCATTTCCAGTGCTTTCTAAATTTGTACTAAGTGAATCATTCTAGAAAAGCAAGATAATTCTTAGAGTGTTATCAAAGATTAAAGGTCAATCGAAAGAGTAACCCGAAGTGTTGGACTTAATGTCTAGTCTTCTTGCTTAGTTTCTCATGCATATATTACGACCATACCTGAATTGTGCGAAATCTGATGTAAGTAGAAAGTGTGTGATTTTGTCCACTATACGATTGAGAGTATCCATTACATGAAGGTTGGGTACCTTGGGTCGAAGCTTGAGTAACCTTGAAGGGCTTTGAATTTCTAGGTGTTGCTAGAGGTATTCTTTCTTGGGCCACCTCACCATACTTTTCTTAGCCCACCTATGAGTCAACCAAGGTGCTGGTACATTTAGGCATCTTCCTAATTTTAGTAGTTAGCTGAATGGTGATGTAGGAGCATCTGAGTTCTTTTGCAATCCCACATCAACCAAAAATATATTAGATTCAGAAAATCAAGCTAAGTCTAGTAGTCGTGCACAATGTTTCTGATTTGTGCTTAAGTCTTTTGTTTGTAAAATGTGCAAGTCTTGTTTTTGCGCCATATGTCTTGCTGTGAGTTTTGTGCAACCTGCACGTGCATGCAAATTGTAGTATTCTTTTTGTGCCTACTGTTTATAGTGCATGCCTGTGTTGTAATTGTTCTCCGCAGTCAATTGGTTTGACGCACACAATTGTTGCTAAATGGTTCATAGGTTGTTTTGTATGTTGTGGTCATATCCAAAGGAACTTCATCAAGGTTTGCAATATC
Source organism: Taxus chinensis (assembly GCA_019776745.2). NCBI lineage: Eukaryota > Viridiplantae > Streptophyta > Pinopsida > Cupressales > Taxaceae > Taxus > Taxus chinensis. Next base: position 740,611,603 of record CM034152.1, on the reverse strand, counting down.
TTCTAGAGTCACTAGAACATCTTTCAGGGAGATGGTGCAAGAATGTATCTCAATAGTGGAACACAAAAATGTATTCCTCAATAGAAACAGGCCTTGCACAGAGGAAATGGAGGGTTAAAATGCATCGCAACATCTCCACGTTATGCAGTATGTCTTCAGCATCGTATGGTGCTAGCATGCATTTCAGGTGGGTCAATCACGATGTTTAGTCTACTTAGTGTAAGGATCATGTGGTCATTGGAGGTTTGATGCAAGATAAGAATCATTTCTATTGTGTGCATTCATTACGATAGGTCTATTTTCTAGAGGCTTACGTGTTACCAGTAGAGGAGTTCATCTCAATGGCGTATGCATCTACCATTGAAACTGCACGAGGTCAATTTGAAGTTGATTTGAGATAAGCATGTAAGGGTTTAGTATGAGAAGGCTAGTGTTTAGTCTCATGTGCAACAGTGGTAGCATGGTGTGTTATCTTTATGAGTTTCAAATGCAACATTGTTCGATGGAGCTGACATGAGAATCGTCTAACCCATAATTGTCACATGTTGAGTCAACTCAATGGCATTGAGTTGTATTGTGAACATTTGGGCCCTATTCTTTATATATGATATGGGTACACTTGTAATGTCTTATGGGTCACTTGTTTCGAGGCAATATTGTAAGGTAGGCGGGTCCTTGCGTCTATATAAGCATGCCAGTTCGCTTGTGTTAGGAGGATGACTCCGACACAATTTGGCTGTAGAGAGCTATAGTCCTAGACTAGTTAGTTGAAGTATGTTTGGTGTTATGTAGAGAGCTATACTTGTAAAGACTGTGAGTTAGCAAGCATAGATCTGTGGAAATCTATTTGTTGTAAAGCATCTTAATTTGTGAGATTGTTGCAAACAGTGTTGTTTCTTGTGTATTTTTTAAATCAATAATAGTTCTGAGTTCCTATTTCCATTATTGAAGTTGTTTGCATTTTATGCATAATTCCGTTGCTGTATTCTGAGGGTTGTGGTATAAGGTATCTCTTAATTGGGACCCCCAACCGCAACTGCATCAATTGGTATCAGCGCAAGGTTTTCAGTCCTTGTTTGGTTTGCGAGCATGTATTTGGTGTCATTGTTGTTTTCCATATCTTGGGAATGAAATCATTGGATATTGTAAGACCATGCTATCAATTGGTAGCAGGTGATAATTGTAGGCATTTCCGTATTTATGAGTTCGATAGGTGTAGGAAGATCAGTACAAGGAACTCTTTGATTAAGAAGGAATGATAAAAAGAGGAGATACCTGATGCAACAATCATTTGATTCTAGAAGGAAATGACAAACAAAGGAGTAACAATGCTCAAGAACAAAGAGCACCCAGACTTGCAGATCTAGCAGGTTTGATGAGAGATATGCAAGTTTGTCTGAGAAACTATGGAGACAACACAACACCGAGGTGTTGTGGTTGATAGATGATGCAAGCGATACTGAAGCCGCAAAAGAAGCACTTGAAATCGCTATGAAGAAGTTGAAGAACATGAAGACAAATTTTGAAATTTGTCGCGAGGATGACAAGTAAACCAAAGTTGGACCCCAGAAGGCTATTCTGGAAGTTTGAGTCATGAAGAACTCATTGATTGGATCATCAAGTTAGAGAAATATTTTGAATATGAGAACATGGAAGATCCCAAACGAGTGAAGTTCATCAACACAAATTGAAAGGTCAGCACATCTCTATGGTAGGAGCATGTTCACAAGCCGAAAGATTGCACAAAGGCAAAACAGAAAAATATCAAGACTTGGAATAGATTTGTCGCGAAACTGAAGGAAAAGTTCATTCTATAAGATTATCATGAAGTTTGTTCAAGAAGCTTCAAAACTTGTGACAAAAGGATATGAGTGTAAATGATTACATGAGAGGAATTCTACAAGCTAATCCATTAGAGTTGGTCATGTTGAAGATGACACAGAAGAAGATCTTCATTATGTGAATGGATTGTGCATGGAAATTCAAGATGAGTTTGGTATGATCAGATTGCATTTTGTTGAGGAAGCCTATCAATGTGCATTGAAGGCAGAAGAGAAACTAGTGCAGCACAAGAAACAAGGAGTAACAAGGGAAAGGCAAGTTTGCATGTGGTTGTGGACAAGGAAGCGGCAGAGTTAACATCTGTGCAAGAAGGTGAGGCAAGCACATCACAACGTAGTGATGTGTGCACAAAGAGGTAGAGGCAATTTTAGAGGAAGAGGTTGAGGCCGTGGATGCGGGATTCACAGGCACGTGTTTCAAGTGTGGAGAAGTTGGACATAGAGCATTTGAGTGCCTCACACATGCATACTGATGGTGTTAGAAATGCGAGTGCACATATTGCACAAGCAGATGAAGAAAGTGTTGCATCAATGCATCACATCAATGAACTTGAAACTAGAGAAGCACTCATGATGAAGAGGGTGTGTGTTGAAGCCTGCGAAGGAGGAGGAATAGTCCTGTGCAAAGAAAGAATTTGTTCAAAACCTTATGCAAGTCAGGAGGTAAAGCTGCAAGGTGATTATAGATAGTGGCAGTACAAATAACATTGTTTCGCAAGAAATGGTGGATAAACTTGGTTTGAAGAGAATTATGCATCCAATCCCTATAAGGTTTCTTGGTTGCTAAAAGGACATCAAATTTTGGTGAATGAGCAATATCTAGTGAATTTTCCATAACATACTGGTGCATATAGAGATGAAGTCATGTGTGACATAATGCCTATGGATGTTTGTCATATTTTGCTTGGAAGGCCTTGGCAGTTTGACCACAAGGCACAACATGATGGTCATGTGAATACATACACTTTGGTGGCAAAAGATGGAGAGAAACACACTTTGAGTCCTTTGAAGGATAAAAGTGAAGAAGTGGAAATCAATCCAAAGGTTATGTTGATTGTTGGGAAAGCAATTCTTGAGTGAGGTGAAGGAGTGTGCATATTTTGCACTTGTAGTAAAGCCTTGTGCAAAAGGTGAGCACAAAGCAAAAAGGCAAGGAAGAGACACTTCTGCAAGAAGTGAAGGACTTGATAATGAGTTTGCAAGATATTGTTTCAACAATCTACTAGATGGATTACCACCCGATGAAGAAACATAAGTCATCAAATGGATTTGATCCTAGGATCGAGTCTACCAAACAAAGTGGCATATAGGTTGACACTGCAAGAGAATGCAGAGGGTGGCAAAAAACAAGTTCAAGAGTTATTGGACAAAGGATTGATTTAAAGAGTCTTTGAGTCATGCACAATACCAGCAGTATTAGCACCAAAGAAAAATGGAGAATGGACAATGTGCATCACTGACAACAAAGCAATAAACAAGATCACAATCAAGTATAGATTCTCATTGCCAAAATGGATGATTTGATGGATTGCTTGAGTGGTGCAAGATATTTCATGAAGATCAGACTTTGAAGAGCGAGATATCACCAGATTCACATTAAGAGAAGGTGATGAGTGGAAGACAATGTTCAAGACACAAGAGGGTCTATATGAATGGTTGGTTATGCCATTTGGCTTAACAAATGCACCTAGTACATTCATGCACTTTGATGAATGAAGTTCTCAAAGCCATATTTGGGTAAGTTTTTATTGTCTATCTTGATAATATTTTGATTTTCAGTAAGTCAAAAGGAGGAACACTTGCAACATTTGCATAAAGTGTTGATGAGATTGCGAGATGAAAAGTTGCTTGTAAATTTGAAAGAAATGCAGTTTCTTGAAAGAAGAAAGTTGGTATACTTGGGCTTTGTAATTTCCTCAAGAAGGTCTGAAGATGGATCTTGAAAAGGTGCGTGCACAATGGTTGATTGGCCATCACCTAAGGAGTACTTTTGAAGCACCAAGTTTTCACGATTGGCGAGTTTTTACAGGAAGTTCATCAGTAATTTTAGTGGAACATGCGCAACAACTATTGATGTAATGCGCAAGGATAGAAAAGATTTGTATGGACCGTGGAAGCAGAACAAAGTTTCCAGCAATTGAAGAAGAAAGTAATTGAACAACCTATGTGTTGGCATTACCATGATTTTGGTAAGGTATTTCAAGTGGATTGCGATACTAGTGGCACATCAATAGGTGCAGTGGGTCAAGAAGGAAGACCTATCATGTATTTCAATGAGAAACTTAATGAACAAAGCACAAGTATTCAGTGTATGATCATAAGTTCTACGACAATAGTGCAAGTGCTCAAGAAGTGGAGACACTATTTGTTGCCTAAGGTAGTTTGTTTTATATAGATCATCAAAGAGCATTACAGTCTATAAATAGTTAGGGAAAATTGAATCACTGAAACATATGAAGTGGGTTGAATTCCTATATAAAGCTATTCTTTTGTGTTGCGTGACATAGAAGCGGAAAAGTCAAACAAAGTTGTGGATGCTTTAGTACAAAAGATTCTATTCTTGAATGAGGTTAAGGATTGAAGTCATTGGATTTGATTTGATGTGAAGTAGTATGTTGAAGATGAAGATTTCAATGAAGCATGGAAAGCATGCACAAAATCAGTGAGTCAACGACATGACACTGTGGTTGGATTATTTTGTACATGACCCCCAACAGTTATTGTTCCGAAAAGTCCAATTGTGTATACCTAACTCGAGGTTCAATGTGCAAAAGTTGGTTAAGGTAGAATGCACTTTGTCGAGTCGATTGGCTTGGAGGAAGACTTTGGCTATGACAAGACATAAGTGGCTTGGCGGAGAACAACTTTTGGCCATGAGGTGGGAGCCTCTGGTGGAAGAAACGAATGTTTAGGAGGTGTAGAGTTTCTGGACTGGGGGTCGGTCCAGACACGTGACCAAGTGTCCGCTTGAGATTTCACCCCTCAAATCTGGGGAGAGCACCTTTTTAGAAAGAAGTGACCGGTCTTTTCAATGTAACGGGTCGTTTTGTGTTTGTTTTGCCCTGCAGTTGTTTGCATTGCTTTAAGGTATCTCCAGAGAGTCCTAAAAGACCAAATTCGATCAAGTACCCACAAAGTTGCTGAAAACTCACTCAATCCCTTCGCCAGACCTTGTTTGCAAGTGAATTTTATTTATTTATTTATTAAATAAATAAAGTTCTTTTAAAAATAGATTGAGCTAAAATTGGAGGATTTAGGTTATATAAAGCACTTCACCCCATCATTATTACCACAATAATGCGATTCACTCGGGGGGAAGAATTTTTGTAGATCAGCTAAAATAGGAGAAATTTTTCAACTAGAGCAATTGGCCTGCAGCTTGTTTTGTTTTGTTTTATTTCTTTTTGTTTGTATTTTGGTTTGTTTTCTCCGACAATTTCTGTAGCCTATTCATTCTTCCTGCCAGATCTTTCTTCAGGCAGCTAGGGTTTTGAAAAGCTATCCAGAGATTTTTAATTACTAATTTGTCTACAGGCGATCAGAGCTCAGGATTCTTTTAGAAGATTGCTGGAAGAAGTCGCTTGGTCCAAAAAGAGGTGCAAAAACATGGATTTTATGAAAATAAGAAAAATATTGCCATCAATGTGTAGAGCTCGAGAAAATATGCACTTTTAGAGAAAACGACACCTCTGAAACGGAGCCACAAATGAAAGTTATGGCACATGCAAGTTTTTGCTACTACATCTTCCAATAAACCCTTTCCAAAAATGGCAAATTTTATTTTGTTCTTGTGTTTTCTTCACCAAAAATCCAAAAAAGGAAAGAAATGTTGTCTTAATGCTAGTCGCAATTTTAAACAAGCAACGCCTTCCGCGTCCAATTTCCACGCTGCCTTCAGTGGACCCCGAATTTTCACGCAATTTTTTAAAGGCAAAAGTCACAATGTAAGTCGCACTTTTGGAAAATAAGCTATCTTTCCATCGCAAGTCACACTTTTTGGAAGGAAGACTTTAAGCTGCCAAAGTGGGAATTTTGGCAGTGGCAGGTAGACAAGAATTTATTGGACCTAACATTTCCCATTCCAATCACTTAAGTGTCAATGGGAATTTTGGAGGTGGCAGGTAGGCTTTCTTACCTGCCTTCTCAAAATCCCATTATGAAAGTCGGAAGTCACTTCAGCTGAGAAGCGGAGAATTTCTTAGATGCCTAGGGTTGAAAATTCCCATTATGAAAGTCAGTCACTTAAGTGAAAGGAATTTCTGAACCATTGCCTTGCAGGGTGAAAATTCCCATTATGAAAGTAAAGTCACTTAAGTGAAAGGTGGGAATTTGTTGCTTGCCTTGCAGAATTTCTTGAAAGTAAAGTCACTTAAGTGAAAAACTTGTTGCCTGCCTTGTAGGGTGAAAATTCCCCATTATGAAAGTAAAGTCTCTTAAGTGAAAGCGAGAATTCTTTTCCTGCCTTGATCTAGGGCCTGAAAATTCCCATTGCTTTGACTTCTTATTTTTAACATGACTTCTAGCCAAAAAGTGCGACCCATTTTGGCATAGCTAAATGTCTAAAAGTTATTTTTTTTTAATTGTCGGGAAGCATCTAGTTTTGGTCGCCCTAGGGTTGGAGAAGCTTTCTTTTTATTATTCAGAGCATCCCTGCATGTTGAATGTCTCTTGCACAAGTGAATAAAATAATATTTTTAGTGTTGCTTGGCATGCAAGCATTTTTAGTCTAAAAATAGAGGGCAGCAAACTTTATATTTGAAGATTTTGGTGATGAAAATTGAGTATTCATGCCATGGACTCCATATTTGTTTGAATCAATTGCAGGTATTCATCATAGATGCCCATATTGGTGAAGAAAGCAGAAGTCAATATCCGATACATTGAATATATCTTCTAGAATTATCGCAGGGAGAAATAGATCCAGCTCTCATAATTGCCAAAGGCTTCCGACAAAAAATTCGGTCCTCTTGTTTCTAATGCAGCCCAAGTAGAAGTCATTGCATGAGAAGTTCTTCCATGATGTTAGGACATGTGCTCCCAATCTTCCAGTTGAAGCCTTCATTGAATATACTTGTATTTGCCTTAACCCAGAGTGCTTTCGAGAATTTAAAATTTGCTCATATTGCAATTAAAAATAAAAGATGACGAGTTTTGCCTGTATTGTTTACGGCAAACATTGCTATCAGTTACTGTGCATAGGATACTTGTGGAGAGAAAATTGCAAAAGATTCAAGGATAAAGGGGGAAGTAACAGCTAAAGGTCAGCAGGCTCAGGTGAAATCACAGGTCAGCTGCTTCCAGATCCAGTTTGGTGAGAATCAAAGGAAACATGAGTTCAACAACGATATGCAAGTATATCCAAGGTAAGAACATTCAGATCATGATTGAGAATGATGAAGCACATGTACAATACTGGTTGGATCAACATGCGAAGCTCATGATTTTCCTGCGAAAAATTGAGTGTTACATCAACTTTCTTCTAATTTCTTCTTCTTTCTCTTAAAACTCCGACAAAGTGATTGGTTTAAAAGTGCAATTATTTCAAGTTATTGGAAGAAATCAATTTCTTGGAAATAAGTGGCAGACATGCAAAAATAGAAGGTTCTATTTTTAGTTATAAACCATGCACGTCATGCAAAGAAGGATTCCTTGGAGGAAGATTGACCAGAAGCTTCCCTTTTTCATAGCTTTCGCAACATGGAATTCATTAAAACAGATTTTCCTATTTGTAATTTACCTCTATACACTATAAATAGAGGAAGAGCCTACGACGTTAAAATGATCAAAATTTGTAATCAACATTCTTGTGTTCCAGACCTTGAGCTGAAACCCTTGATATCTTTTCATGAAAGCTAAGGAATTGAAAGGAGACAGATTTCCAGAGAAATTTGTGTCAACGGTGCTTGTGTTTTCTTACTTCTGTATAGATCTTTGCATAAGTTGTGTTACCTTAGATCTAGATTTGAAGCTTTCATTTCCTTTAAATTCTGTATTTTGAGATTTGTTTGTTTTATTTGTGCATGAGACCAACTCTACGAACTATTGGTTGGATTGCACATATTCTCTTCTTTTTTCCCAGATTCAATTATTTCCCCTTTTTTTTTGCAAATATTTCTTTACACCTGCTTACTTGTTGCAGAATTGCTTAGCTATGGCTCATTGAGTTTTGCAATTAAAGTAAAACCCACAAACAGTTACGCAGATCCATAATTAACTAGGAATCTTACATAGGAGCCTCACCAGTCAATGAGGGAGATTTATCTCATGACTGCTTAAGTTTTCGGCTGTGCTAGCAAAATCTAGCCAAGAAGTCAGAATATAAGGTTGATATCAATTGTTTACCTAATCCAAAGAAAACCGTGCGAAGACATTTGTATGGACTTTGTTTTAGGGTTACCTAAGAGCATAAAGAGGAAATTATTCAATATTTGTGGTGGTTGACATATTCTTCAAAGATGGCATATTTTTGTGGCTTGGAAGAAGACCAATGGTGATGACACTAACATTGCTAGTTTATTTTTCAAGGAGATTGAAAGGCTACATGGTTTGCCATGTAGCATTGCATCAGACAGGGATGTGAACTTTGTAGGGCATTGTGGAAGAATTGAACACTGAGTTATAATTTAGTTCAACATATCATCCACTAATAGATGCACAGAGGTTGTCGACAGGTGTTTAGGTAATCAATTGAGATGTTTAATTGAAGGTAAGCTAGGAACATGGGATAAATATTTTGGCAGAAACTGAGTTCGCATATAATAATTTAGTTAACTAGAGTATAGGAAAGACACCATTTCAGATTGTGTATGGGTTGAGTCCATGAGGAGTTGCAGAATTGCGTGACATTAAGATTGCAAAAATAAGAATCGTGGAAGCAGAAAATTTTGCAAACATATGAGAGATGTGCATAAACAAGTACACAAACAATTGAAGAAGAGTACAACGCAATATAAGCGACACACATATATGAAGAGAAGAGAAACATAATGTTAAGTTGGAGACATAGTTTTAGTAAATTTATGGAAGGAGATTAATCTGAAAGGGATTATGACAAGTTGAAGCTTAAGGGAATTGGACAGTGTAGAGTGTTGCAAAATTTTACAAAGAATGCATAGGAGATTTACATGAAGGGGTTGATATTTCACCTATATACAATGCGGCAGATTCCTATCCATATCATGAAGTGCAGAATGAAGAAAGAAACACAAATTCCTATTCAGATTCAAAAATTGATTGGAGAGTGCATATACCAGAGAAGGAACACAAAGAGATAGAAATAGTAATTGTGTAATGCCCCTTTTTTAGGGGGACTCAAGAAACGAACAAAAGCTGAGATGTAAACTTAAAAATCAGATTAGGGAACTGTTGTAAATGGTTGATATCACCTCTGCAATCTACAAATTAGGCCCTTCCTAGGGCAGCAAATTCCTTGGAGAAGTTAAACCCCTCAAAGGTGGGTTAAACCTTGCTAACACCCTTCAAAGCTTACGCCAAAATTATTAAGAAACCCTCAACAAACACAATAAGCTGTTAAATATCAGAATTGAGTTTGGAAATAATTAATTTTGGAAACTCTCAACTAACGAACTTCAACAAGCTTGGAAAAATAGCAAATAACCACCAAAATTCATGAAACTTCATAACTTGGCTCTTAAAAATATAGAGAATATTATTCCAATCTCAAAACCATGAAATTGTTACAAGAAAGTATCAAAATGCTCCCCCAGGTGGGTCACTCCACTTAGAACAATCAATAAACACGCCAAAACACACCATAAAGCTGGTCGCGCCACCTCAAAAAGACCAAATATGCATTAACAACAAGAATTAATTTGTTGAATTACGCTTAAAGTTATAAGTTTTACTTTTAATTTTTAACTTTGTTTTTTATCGTCATTGTTTAATAATTAAACATTTATATTTTTTATTGTAGCACAATGGTGGGATTCATTTGGTAGTCAGTGTCCTCAATTGCAAAAGTTTGTGATTCGGATCCTGAGTCAAACTTGCAATGCTTCTAGGTGCGAGCGCAACTGGTCTGTCTTTGAGCGGATTCACACAAAGAAGAGAAACCGTTTGGAACAACGGTTGAATGATCTTGTCTTTGTGCAGTACAACCTTCGGCTAAGGCATAACCAATTGTTGAACCGAAGACCTGATATAGATCCCATTGTCTTGGATGATATAGATCCAACCTCAGATTGGGTAGAGGAGATTTAGCCAACAGAGTTTGATCCCGATGACTTGGGGTGGATGGGTTTGGATCAGGATGATGAGCCACTAGTAGCACCGCCGCCACCGTCATGAGACATAACAGGCACTAGTCGCACTTGTGCTACTGCCAGTGCCAATACAATTGTTGTAGATGTCCTTGAGGATTTGGATGGGTCTGAGTCAGAGGACCGTGATGATATTGATGAGGATGAGTCTGAGGATCCCATTCTCAGTAGCGGTGCAGAGTTTGATGATTAATCATTGATGTCATCTAGTTTCTTCTAGGGTTTTGTAACTTGTAGTATCTCTATCAATGATCATAGTATGCTATTTTTTGGAGTCTTGGACTATAGAGGCCATTTAGAGCCTCATTATTTATGTATTTTGTTTTGGAATTTCATATATGATATATGTATTGTGTATTGGACTTGGAGTTTGTGGCCAATTTGCTATAAAACACCTTTCTTACATATATACATGAGCAAACTTTGCATATTTTGTGTGTAATTGTTTGGAACCATGGTTTTTAAATCTTTTAAACATTGTTTTTCATTAAAATTCTAAATTTTTATGTGTTTTTTTAGTAAACCGGTTCATAAAGTTTGAACTAGTTCAGTTTGGGTTCCGGTCCGATCCAATCCTTGACCAGTTCCAAGTCCGGTTCTAATTTTTAAAACATTGGTATAGCCTTTCTGATTTTCGTTTTGCATTTATTTTAATTAGATTTGTCTGTTACTGATGATGACTTGAGAAATTGTAAAGGAGACTTTTAGCTCAAAAGAAAATAAGTCTTGGAAGAAGGCTATGGAGGAAGAAATGGAGTTCCTTAAATAAGAATCATACATGGGACTTAGTAAAGTTGTCTCTTGGAAGAAAACTTGTTGGTAGCAATGCAAAAATGAAAATGGAGAAGCATAAAACTCACATGGTAGCAAAAAGGGTTCTAGTAGGTAGAAGGGATTGATTTTGGTGAGATTTTTTTTTGTTATTGCTAAGTGACATTCTATTAGATTTGTTATGGTTTATAGTTGTTGCTTTAGGTTTGGAAATAGAATAGATGGATGTTATGACAAACTTTTTTACATGGTGAGCTTGAGGAGGAAATCTACATGAAGTAGCCAGAAAGCTTTAAGGTTAAAGGAAAGGAAGATTGGGTGTTTAGGTTGAATAAGTCCTCTTTATGGCTTCAAAACAATTACCAAGAATGTGGAACCAAAAATTTGACAGGTATGTGTTGGGATTTGGGCTTGGAAGAAGCAACACTGATCCCTGTGTTTATTTTAAACAAGAAAGTGAAATTTTTGTTGTCATAGTATTGTATGTAGATGACATGTTGTTAATCGGTAAACAATAAGGAAACGATTAGTCAGGTCTCAATTTGATATGAAGGATTTAGGTGCTATAAAAATTTTTTGGGGCATGGAAATTAAAAGATCGTGTAAAACATGAAATTGTGGTTAAATCAAAGGAAGTATGTTGAAATGATATTGCAAAGGTTTAAAAATTCAGAAAAGTAAAACCTGTCAGTAATCCCAAAAATTATTTGTTGAATCATGCCCTAAAACTGAAGAATAAATTAAGGACGTCTCTGGTGTCATATGCTAGTGCGCGTGGTAGTTTGATGTGTTGGCTAGATTTTATGCATAGCTTAAAACCTAGCCAACCAGTTTTTGGCGACTCCGCCAGGGACATCTTTATTTCTGTCAAAATGAAAGAAGTGAAGATGAGATCCCAACATCGCTGGTTTCGTGTTTTGTCTATTGAGCTCGGGGTTGAGCAAAAGAAAACACAAAACAAAAAAAAAAAAGAAAAGAAAAAAAAAAAAATGAGAGTTTTATTTATGTACACACAGAGTTTACCCAGTATCTCAGTTCCTGAAGAGCTTCAAATGCTGCCCGTTGAAAGGCAAGTGGTAACTCAATTCCATCCTGGTAGGCAAGGATGGAATTATCCATTCCGACGGTTTCTCTTGATCATGAAGGGCCTTTTCTAGATTGAATCAAATTTTCTGTGCACGCCCTTCGGTTCATGTCTCTTGTCCCACCAGAGTACCCAGTCTCCGATCTCGAACTTCCTTTCTCTAGCCTTCTTGTCGAATACCTTGGGCAAGTCCTCATTAACTTCATCTTGTGGTGGCTCATCCTTTCTTCTCTATGTGGTGGGGTAAGTCTTCATCAACTTCCTCTGTACCTAGATTTTACCGGCTGCATTCCTGAGGAAGAACTATCACCATATTCTTTGTTCTTCTTCAGGTACTGATCATGCTTGTCGAAAGTCTCCTCTAAGGAAACTAAGCCCTTGGGGATTTTGTTACCTTTTAGTTGGATTACTTCACTACTGTCATCATAATCTGGATTAGTTTCGCCTGTGACTATTTGTCGTGGCGGTGATTTACTCCCTTCAACATACAACTCGTCAAAGTTGCCTTGTTCCTGAAATGCAGATATTTGTTTGTCGTCATTGAAAGTATGCCACTGTTCAACACTATCAGGGACTTTGGGGCGGTAGACCATCTCCTCCTTATAGTTTTTCTTGTCTGAATATGGACGGTGGTCTATCCGGATTTAATAGTACAACTGTGATTGCCAAAGAGTCTGCCTTGGAATTCTGATTTGTTGGAATGAAGTCGATAGGAGAAGGCTGCAAAATCGAGCGTGGCAAAAAAGTACTCTATCTTGGTAATGATTCAACTCTTTTGACTTGTTTTTGCCCTCGAACTTGCTTTACTATAAGCTCAACATCTCTTTGGGCTTTGAGGAGCATTACTCCTTTTTTTTCTAGCTTGTTCCATTCCTAGCAACAATGCTTCATACTCCGCCGTATTATTGGTGTTTTCAAACATCAACTTGTAGGAGTATTGGGAATATCTCATCATCTGGAGATATTAATAGAATGTCGACTCCTGATCCAGAAGAACATGTGCCTTTAAACTCCAGAGTCCATACTTTTAGCTCCTTCTGGTTCTGCTTCTAGTTGAAATTCCGGCTTTGGTTGAAATTCTAGCTCTGGAACATCTTTATCTATTTCCAAGAAGTAGACACTGTGGTCAGATTCTTGAAAAAGAATCTGAGATCTAGGATCCTCGGATTTCGTAACTGTGTATTTGGACTTCTTTTCCGGCACCAGCTTCTGGTTTTACTCCTTTGATAGGAATATGAGCATAGGACCAATCCATCTTTGCTTCTCCTCCCAGTTTTTTGCAGAAGTTTTTGCTCAACATCTTGTAGGAGACATGAATATCTGCAACTAAGATTGTTATCTTCAATATTTTTGTCAGGGAAAAACTGCCAAAACAACTTGTGCATTTTTGATTTGTCCAATCAAAGGGACTTGTCTTTCCACGGAGTAGCACCTTCCTATGGTCTTCGTCAAGGTAAGCCCAAGAGTATATGCAACTTTAGCTGACATGACATTGTCACAAGCACCTGAATCTAAAATGCTTTTGCTTAACTTGAAACCATTAAGTAATAGGGAAACATAAAAAGGTTTCTATTCTTTCAAAAGGTGATGGGGGTTTAACAACTGCAACATTGTTTTGGGAAGGGAGTATCTTTGGGCTCAGGCAAAAGGCCTTTTGATGCATTAGACGGTCCTGGTGATTGCACGTATTTGACTAGCCTATTTAGCTGGCCAGGAAAAGCTCTCAAGTATTCAACTTCTGGCATTTGAATTCTAGTTTTCTTGATATGATCAATAATGTCAAAAGAAGGTATAGATGCATTAGCTTCAGATACCCTGAGATGCCTTTTGTGGTTGAGATGACAAGCTCACATAATTATCTCTAGGAGCTAAGGAAGAAGGTAAAGGGCTGCCCCTTCTGAGAATGGTGACATCAGATCTGGAATCTCTTCTTTGCTCATCAGCCAATGCCTCAGCTTGGCGAGCTTGTGATCTTGTAAATACTGCATAAGTATGACCATGATCATCTTCAAGAAGCTCCTCATAGTCATGCACAGAATCATCGGAGATGAGATATACGGATAGTTCATTCAGATTACTTGGATCAACCCTCCTGATGAGCTATGCCGAAGATGGTATTTTTATGTCAATCACTTTCTTGATGTCAACAATGGACTTATCATTCAACGCACATATATCTCCCGTCATCGGATGCATGCTCTCCGCATCTCCTTGGGCCAGTTCAGAGTTGGCTCTCATAGGCTTCGGGTCGAGAGTGATCACCAATTGGATCGGATCGAGAGGATTTGCCAGCTTTGCTTCCTCCAGGAGATTGAGATCAGAGGGAGGTTTCACTGTCTATTCCGTGAACGTTTGACGTTCACGACCTTCTTCAGGTATTATGATAAAAGATGTCTCGCTCTCTATTTATAGGAAGCTCTTACGCTTCGCGACGGGGTCCTCCATCCACCTTCTAGGTAGACTACTACTAGACGAATCACATCTTTCTTTGCTGTGGTCTCGGGTGAGAGGGGCACCAAGCGAAGACCCGATCCTTGTGGGGACCCTCATTCTAGATCTGTCAAGACCAGAGATGCTTCTTCCCAGGCCAAAGATTTATGGACTCAGACCTGGTCAAGAGCCCCTTCTCATGGATGTCGGACCACCAGGTTCACCCGGAGAACTCGACTCTTCACGGATCATCGACGTCTCAAACAACTTCCAGTTCCCGACACCAGACATCAGCACATCACCGGTTTCTTTTCGGCTGACCTTGGGCGACAGTTTTGAGGGTTGGTGTCGAGGCTTCTCCCTCCACCTCCCTTTCTTCTTCTTCATGCCCTCTTTCTTCTTCTCTTGTTCTCAAAGACCCGTTTTGGTTTTCTCCGTTGCTTCTATCTTGCTTTGTATGCTGCAGTCCCATTGACCTATTTTGTGGTCATTTGTTGGACATTTAATATAATTATCTTATCTTATCTTATCTTAGGTAATTAATGTTGGAGTTGCCAGCAAGATCTACAAAATCATCATTCTCAGGCTGATCAGTAACAACCTCCTGATCTTCTTTGTTCATCTCCACGCTTCTGGGAGCAACATCAATTGCTAATCTTTGAGGAATAGCAATGCGGTTCAAGTTGTTGAAATTTTGAGCAAGGGCAGTGTTGTTGCCTTGAGCCATTTGAGCTATTTGTTTCTTCATCCATAACAACTCATTTGCTAGTTTTTGCAATAGTGAATCAGAAGTAGTAGCAGATGGAATTTTGGCTTTAGAAGTACTAGCTTTTATTTTTCCAGCCATGATGAGGTCGTCTTCAATTTCAACCGCCATGTTTTGAGCTGCTAACAAGTCAACATGACGTGCTCTTCGCAGTTGATAACCTACTTTAGGAAGTAATGCATTGATGAAAAATACCTTTTGATTCTCGTCACTCAGAGAAGCAGAAGGTTGAATTTTGTGTAGTATTCTTTGGAATTTTGCAATAAAATCCCACATGTGCTCATGTGGCTCCTTCAGCTGAGTCAATTGAGTTATCAAATTACTGGAATCTTCAGTTGGATTGAATCTTTTCAGGAATGCATCTCGCATAATAGCCTAGTTGATTATGGTATTAGGAGCTAATTGATAGAACCATTCTCCAGCCAAGTCATGCAAAGTCTCTATGAAGAGTCCGACAAATACATCTTCATGTTTGACTGCGAGCATTCCATAGGATATAATAAACGCAGCCAAGTGGTCATCTGGATTCTGCTTGCCGTCTCTAAAGAATTTTGGAAAATTCTTTCTTGTCCCTTTAGGTAAATCATGCATAGGAGTCAGGTTCAGAGGTCCAAAAGCTGCATCCTATGGAATAGGTGCTACAGGGGCAAGTGGATGATTCTGCATTATGAAAGGGGCACGTCTTCTTTGAGAATAGACTTGGTGAATAATTCCAGCTGTTGGATTATGTTGGAAATGCTTAGGAGTCTGAACTCTTCTAGCTGGTGAAAGACTAGATCTGTGCGTCCTCGTTTGAGGATGATTGAAATTAAATTGCTCTTGCAATCTATAAAATTGATTAGTCCTTCCTTGAGCTCTGCTAGACCAAGTGAATGGACGTTCAACCAGGTTGAGGTTTTAATATAGAAGGGAATTGGCAAGAAAAAGCTCTGGTTTTCTAATTGGCATTTTACCCTGAAATCTGGGACTACCTTAAATTTTTCATTCTTTTTAAGTGAAAGGTCATGTTTTTGTTTGTTTTTGCCTCCAGTTGCTCACATTGCTCAAAGATACCTTCAGGAAGTCGTAGAGTCTCGTCCGTCAAATACCCACATGTTAAAGCTTACTCATTCCTTTCCAAGACTTAGCTTGAAAGCGTTTTATTTTTTTTTATATTAAATAAATAAAATTATTTCAAATATAGGTTGAGCTAAAACTAAGAAATTTGGGTTATATAAAGCACTTCACCCCATCATTATTACAACAAAACATTCACACGGGGGGAAGAGTTTTTGCAGACTAGCTAATTGGATTTTTTTTCGAGCAATTGCTCGCAACTTCTTTTGGATTTTGTTTTTATTTTATTTATTTTTGTCTGTGTTTTGGTCTTTCTCCATTTTCCGTCCGACAATCCCCCTAGCCTATTCTTTCTTCCTGCCAGACCTTTTCTCGGGCGTAGGGTTTTGAAAAGCTATCTAGTATTTTTAATTACCAATTAATTTGTCTGCCAAAGCTTGTTTTTGAAGGTGACCAGAGCTTGGGATTTTTGCCTTGTCCGAGGTTAAATTCAAGATAAATGATCGAGCAGATCATGGATTTGGAAAAGATTGTCTTCCGTTTGCAGAGCAACCATGGCCAAGGAAGAAAAAACAACATTCTGGAGGATCATTCAATGGGCAAAATCACTCAGGCAATTGCATCAAGGATCAAAGCAGAGTCTTCTGGTGCAAATCGTGGTTTTTCAATGCTAAGTCGTGGTGTCTGGCAGCCAAAGTCTTCTAATTTCAACACAATTTTGTGTATTAGAAATGCAAGGCAAAGATACCCAAGGCAAATCGTGGATTTGGAGCAGTTTGACTTCTTAATTTCCATGCAATTTCCTAAAGATTTCCTTCCAAAAATCAACGCAATTTCCTAAAGGAGAAATAACTTAAAGTCATCGTGGAAATTAGAAGCAATTGCTTCTTGTTTTAACGCAATATTTTAAAAGAAAGGCAAAGAAGGAACTTAAGTTAATTGTCGGGAATGTTTAGAAGCTTCTCTTCTAAATTTCAACGCAACTATTTGCAAGGCACAAAGGAAATCACTTAAGTCATCGTGTATTCTCAGCCTTGAGTCTTCTAATTGCAAGCAGCTGCCTTCCTTCATGAAAATCAAACGCAATTAATATGAAGAGCTTAGGCAAAACTGTCTAGAGCCAAAACATGGTTTTTCAAAGCTGTTCCTTCCAGTTTTCCACGCAATTTTGATGAGGAGCCAGAGCAAAACAATACTAAGAATAGATCGTGGAATTCAAAGCAGCCTTCTTCCTTCAAATTCAACGCAAATACTAAGTGCAAGTCGTGATTTCCAGCTGCCCTTCTCCTCCAATTTCAACACAATTTTTAAAGGGAGAAGTCTAGAGCCAAATCGTGGATTCTTCATGTCTTATCTTCTATTTTGCAAAGCCTGCTGCCCCTTTCTAAAATCCACGATGCTTTCCTTCATGAGTTTCAACGCCAATCATTAAAGCCAAATCGTGGATTCGGAGGACTTTGTCTTTTATTTATAAGCTGCCTTCCCTTGTGAAAATCCACGAAGTTATTTTAAAAGAAACAAATCACTTAAATAAATCACGATTTTCAGCTGCCTTGTCTTACCAAAATCCACGCATTATTAGAAGGCAAGAGTCTTATGCAAATCGCGTATTTTAGGAGGTTTGTCTTCCAATTCAAAGCTGCTTGTTTCATACAAATCCATGAAGTCACCCTTTCTAAAATCCACGCAATTATTGTGAAGAGCTAAAGCAAAATCATTTAAGAAAAAAATCCTCTTCCTTGAGTTTCAACGCAGCTCATGTAAATTGCATGCAAAATCCCTTCAAAAGCACATGCATGTGCTCCCAATCTTCCAGTTGAAGCCCACATTGAGTCTACTTATATTTGCCTTCACCCGGAGTGATTTCCAGTTGTGTCACAGGGTTCGGTGATTTTTTGGACATGAAGTTCGAAAATCGGCCGAACCTCATTCTATCACCCAAAAAATCGACGAATATTCACTATTAAAAAAATATTTAAAAAACACTTTGTAAAACACCCTAAAATAACCCTAATACAATAGTTTGAGTTTATAAAAAGCCGTTGGAGTATGGGTTTTATCATTTTGAGCAGTCGAGTGCAAATTTGTTTGACGGTGAGAGTGTGAGTGCAAATTTGTTTGACGGTGAGAGTATGAGTGCAAATTTGTTTGACGGCGGTGTTGCTTCGACTTTGTTGGCGAGTTCGTGACTTTAATTGGCGAGTTCGACTGGTAAACTCTGTTGGCGAGTTCGTGACTTCTGTTGGGGAGTTCGTGATTTAAGTTTATGACCTGATTTGCTTCCGCTTCGACCTAAATTTGCTTCCATCTGTGATTTATGTGGGCTTCTGTTTGACTTCTGTGGCTTCCGTTTGACTTCCGTGGTGAGTGTGTGACCTCTGTGACTTTAGCTTCAACCAGTGACTTCGTCTTCCACAAATACCACCACCACCAACGCCGCCAGGTATTTTTCTAGGTTTTCTTTTGTTTGTTTAAAATATTTACATATAATTTATAAATGGTTCAATTAGGTTTACCTAGTTTTGTGATTTTAAAGTTTAAAATAGTAATTTATTATTTATAGTTTTATTATTGTTTTATATTTTATATTTTATAATTTATAATGTATAATTTATAATTTTATTCATATTTAATATGTTATTATTTATATTTAATATTCTATCTTTTATTTGTATATTTTATTATTACATTTATAATTGTTTTTATTTTATTAATGTTTTAATTTTAATAAAAATAATTAAGCATATAATCTTCTATATATTTTTTAATTTTTTAAATATATTAAAGTAATATTCATTTTTCAATGTAAATTTTAAATTTTGAAGGTGTATGGTTTTTTAATTTTTTCAAATTTATTTAACATTTAAAATTTAAAATTTAAAATTTAAACTATGAAATATAACATAACATTATTATATTTTAACGATAAAATATTTGTAAAAATATTTAACGTTTTTAGTATTTTAAAATTTAAATGAATTTTAAAGACATTTATTTGTAAAATATATAATTTTACATATTTATAAATTTATAATGCATTTTGATTTTAACTATTTAAAAAATATATATGTACAATAATTCAATTGAATTTTGTAGTCATATATTTCAATTTAAAAAATTAAACTTGTTTTATAATGTATTTAACTTCGTTGTAAATTTGTAATATTATTTAATATTGTGTTATTTTAATGCAGATTGTCAATGGGACCCCCAAAATCAACTGTTGAGGGATGGAAGCACGTGAGTCATGACGGTAACAACCTCAAATGCCGTTTGTGTGGTCATGCTTTTACAGGTAGTTTAACAAGGGCAATGGACCACTTACTTGGGAATTCAGCCGGTCGGGGAGGAGGGGTTACAACATGTGAATCAGTGACTCCAGAAATTAGAACTACTCTAGAGAAAGCAATCCTCCTCGATTGTAGGAAAGATGCAATCAGCCCAAAAGAAACAAAGAGTCCAAGAGAACATGTCTAAGTTCACGACATCTGTTGTGTCTTCTTCTACTAGTATGCCCAACACCTCAATAGGTGGATCAATGGGGAGTGCAACATTGAAAAATTTGTGGAAACCATTAGAAAAACTTGTGGATGATGCATTCGCTGATTTATTTTATTTAAGTGCCATTCCATTCAATGTAGCTAGGAATCCACATTATCGAAACACAATTCAGAAAGCTGCAGAGTTTGGCAAAGGCTACACACCTCCTTCAGAGGCTTTGAGAACAACTCTTTTACAGAGGTCAAAAGATAGGGTGACTGAGAAATTATTTGAGGTCAAAGCCTCTTAGAGGGCAATAGGGTGCACAATATTGAGTGATGGATGGTCAGATATATGTCAGAGACCACTGATTAATGTTTTGGTGGCTTGCCCTCAAGGTGTTGTGTTCTTGAAGGTGATAGACACCATGAACCATAAGAAAACTTCAGAGTATATTTTTGAAATATTAGAGGAAGCCATTCTTGAAATAGGTGTGGAAAATGTGGTTCAAGTGGTTACTGACAATGCTGCAAATTGTGTGGGAGCTGGAAAGCTAATTGCAGAGAAATACCCACAAATATATTGGAGCCCGTGTGCAGCACATTGTTTGGATTTGTTGTTACATGACTTGGCTAAATTTTCATGGATACATGAAGCAATTCACAGAGGGAGAGCAATTGCAAATTTCATTAGAAATCACCGCCTCACATTGAATCTCTACAGGCAACATGCATCGTGGGAGTTGTTGAGGCCATGTGAAACAAGGTTTGCATCATTTACATCACTTTGAAAAGAGTGGTTGAAGAGAAAGCAGCTCTAAGATTTG
The DNA here is from genome assembly GCA_019776745.2 of Taxus chinensis. Lineage (NCBI taxonomy): Eukaryota > Viridiplantae > Streptophyta > Pinopsida > Cupressales > Taxaceae > Taxus > Taxus chinensis. The sequence continues at coordinate 740,591,070 of CM034152.1, read as the reverse complement.
TTATATGTTCCAATGAGTGGGAAAATTCAGTGCTTTCTAAAGGTCCTAAGGGGAAGAACATAGAGCAAATTGTTTTAAATAGCAATTTTTGGGAAAGTGCAACAAAGGTTTTAAATGTGTGTGAACCAATTGTTGATGTGCTTCACATGGTTGATGGTGACACCCCTTGTCTCGGTATGCTTTATGAGAGCATGGATCGTTGCAAGGAAGCTATTCAAAAAGCACTAAATAATGTGGAAGGAGATAAAGATAAAGATAAAGATAAATATATTTATGTCCAACGAATGACCACAAAAGTAGGTCAATGGGACTGTAGCCCAAGCAATATACAAGTGCAAGTGGGGACAACTCAAAACGAGTTCCCAAGAACAGAAAGAAGAGAAAAGACAACAAAAAGGAAACCCGAAGCCAAATACCCCCACAGGCGGGGGCAGTGGAGCAAGCGGGGGAGAAAAACGAGGGAAGCAAAGAAGGGAATGAAGGGGGGGACAAACAAGGACCAATGGTCTAATCACGAATGGTAGCCACACCCTCCTAACATTAGAGGCCGACGAAAAGAAGCTCCTGATAGACTGGCAACCTGATGAGGGGGGCGGAAGCCTCCTTCCCTGTTGAGCTCTGAGACTTACGCGACGACCAGGAGGACGAATGGAGTTGGATTGCCCTCTGGTACGTGTGTGCATCTGATTTTGTTGGCGGTGATCAAGAGAAGTGTGAAGGTCCAACCGGGGATGAACTGATCTATGCACTGTATCTAGGTCAGAAAGGCTCTGTCGTTTAGTACCTCCACCAATGGGTAGAACTAGAAAAACTGGAAAGAAGGCCGTAATCCGTCTTGTGGGGACGACTCTCGGAGGGGGATGAAGAATCGGGTCTCGTAACAGCAAAGACTCACGGATATAGAGGGCAAGGCACCGCTAGTCGATATATCTGAAGAAGACTGGGAGAGTCCGAATCCCACTGAAGAGACAATGAAATCGTCCTCTGATCTCATAGTAAATGGGGTAGTGGAAGATGAAATGAATCTCTGTCTCCACCTCATGAAGCCTACAAAGTCTATCCTCCTGATCAAGGTGGTGATTAGTCTCGCATCGAAGTTTGTGGGAGCCCACTCAAAACTGACCTAGAGGTATACGGAGGGCATGCACCCAGTGACGAGAGGTCTACTGAGGGTGGATGATGAGTCCATCTCTGATTTCAAGAAAGTGCTCTGCATAAAAGGACATCTTAGGGCGCAAACCCCCAGGGGGGTTCAGCGAAGTAGTCTGAATGAATCTCCTATAGATATCCTCCCAGATGGACTTGTTCAACACTTGCTTGGTGGGCAAGAGATGACTGAGAGCATTCAGAGAATACTGAAAGGGGGGGAGACGATCAATCTGGATACCAACTGAGTCCAACAAGGCAGAAGTCTCGGCAAACCAACAACGGCCCACAGCCTGAGCAATACTCACAGAGGAACAATAAGTGAGATATGGATACCTGTCCCGCTCATCGGAGAGATCACCAAACCTCCTGATACGGTGAAGAAAGGATGATATGTTAAATATAGTCTCCAGACGGAAAGGTCGGGCTCCGAACTCTGCCAAAATAATATGTTGGGGGACCATTTGTTTGCATCTGATGAAACGGCGAAGGAGGAGATTCTGAATCCTCTCAATGGAAGCCCAATTTGTGTCCAAAAGGGAGGGCCCCTAAACAACATACCCATAGAGAACAGTGGGGCGGATGAGGGAGTTCATAAGAAACATCTTGGAGGAGACGTCCTGGAAGTGGTGCCGAAAACACTGTCTCTCCAGAATGGCAAGAGACCCATACCCTTTATTCACCCTTGGAGACTACTTGGAGATATGGAATACAGTTGATTATAAATGGAAAACGATGCACACACCTTTACATGCAAAAACATGTTATTTGGAGCCTAAGCTATTTCAGATAGATAGAGATAGTGATCTTGAGGTTATGGCAAGGCTTTATGAAGCCATTGAAAAGTTAGAACCAGATCCGACAATCGCATGTCTAATTAGAAAGCAGTGTTGGAAATACAAGGCAAGAGAAGGGATGTTTGGAATATCAGCAACCAAATATGACATGCCACAAGTTAACATGCTTGGGTACAAATGGTGGAAGTCCTATGGAGCACAAACACCTGAATTGCAACGCTTTGCCATTCAAATATTGAGTCAAGGAGCAAGTTCATCAGCTTGTGAGAGGAGCTGGAGCTGCTTTGACCACATCCATTCTAAAAAGAGGAAAAAGTTGTTTGGAAAATTGGGAGATCTTGTTCATATTCGTAGCAATTTACAATTGTCTATGAACAACACAACAAAAGATTCCACCTCTTCTTTGCAACATAAAATTCCAGATAACACAATGGATGCAGATGAGCCTGACTTTTTGGATGATGAATTGAGTGTTGCATCTAGTGATGATGATACTGCATCAACTCAACCAAGTGCTCTTGATGACTTGGAATTTGTTTAAGTTTGAGTCTTGATTCTTAATTGTAACTTTTTGACGATTTCATATGTTCCTCATAGTTTAACTTTGATAAGCATGGTTTATAAATGTAACAGAGACATCTTTTTATATAGATTTCAAGTTTATATAATAATGTTTTAGCTATTTTGAAAAAATTGTGCATTTATATCTTTTTTTAAAAAAAAATGAAAATTATAACAGCCGAATTTAATCATGTTGCCGAACTTAATCCGAATTTAATCCTTGCCGAACACGAACACAAACACGAACCTGGTGACTTAGATTTCCAGAATCCAAAATTGCCCCTATGCAATTAAAAATAAATAAAAGAGTGATGAGTCGAATGTTTTGTCTGAATTGTTTACGGTAAACATTTCACTGGTGCACATACTTGAGAAGAACCGCAAAAGCTTCAAGGACAAGAGGGGAAGACAGGTCAGAGGCAACACCTGCAAAGAAATCACGGTCAGTTGCTCCCAAATCTAGTTTGGTGAGAATCAAAGGAAAAGAGTCAACCGCATGTGGGAGAAAGAGCTTCTCAGATCCAAGGTAGAGGTATCATTCATGAGGCGGGAGTGCAATACATGTTGGATCAACATGCAGAGTATGGAAGAAGAACAAGACTGGGAGTGTTGTAGCAGGAATAACTTCTTTTCTTCTTTTTTCTCGTATTTTATCCAACAAAGTAATTGAGTAATCAATTAAATTGTAAAACTTATGATTGGTTTAAAAGTTGTTACTTCAAGTTACTAGAAGAAGTCAATTGGAAATAGGTGGCAGAGATGCAAAATAGAAGGTTCTATTTTCAGTTGTAAGGCATGCATGTCATGCAAAGAGGAATTCTAGGGGAAATACTACCAACTGTTTCCTTTACGGTTTCCACATTTGGCAGTTCATTGAGTTTCCTATTTGTAATTGCCCTCTATGCACTATAAATAGAAGAAGGGCTTGCGGGTTAAATGATCGAAAAAATCAATAATCACAACATGTTCATCAGAACTTGTTTAACAGAGGCTTTTGTAATTAGAGCATTTTTGAGTTTTCAGACTTTGTGCTGGAACTCTTGATGTAATTTCTGTGAAAGTTGGGGATTGAATAAAAGGTGGATTTCCGGATAACTTTATGTCTACGGTGCTTTGCTGATCACTTCTATTTAAGATTTTAGATAAACTTTGTGTTATCTTAGATCTAGGTTAGAAGTTGTTTCTTTCCCTTACTGTTGAATGTTGTGATTTTTCTGTTAATTTAATTTGTGTGGATGAGACCAACTGTGATAGCTATTGGTTAAATTCAACACATCTTCCTTTTGTCTTTCCTTCTATTTTCCCACTTCTACAAATAATCCCAACACAGCTGCTTACTTGCTGCCAAATTACCCAATTGTGGTTCACGAGCTGAGGGAATTAAAGTAAAACCCTTAAAAGTAGTTATTTGGATTCACCCCTGCAAAATAGATAAACATCTTACACGGGAGCCTCATCGTTAAATGAGGGAGATTTATCTCATGACTGCCTAGGTTTTAAGCTATGCATAAAATCTAGCCAACATGATGTATGCAATGGTTTTTACCAGACTTGATATTACTCATGCATTGGGAGCAGTTAGCATATTCATGTTAAATCCTTGAAGGGAACATTGGGCTGCGATGAAGAGGATCTTCAGGTACGTGCGTGTGATGTCTAATTATGCAATATGCTATCAGAGAAATCTTGGTGAAAGCAAGATATTGAATCTATATGGATTTGTGGATTCATATTAGGGTGGAGAGTTGGATATGCACAAATCTACCAGTGGGTATGTCTTCAACTTGTTTGGTGGAGTGTTAAGTTGGATGCATAAACATCAAGTGTTTCGGTATCCACCATAGAGGTTGAGTACATGGCAGCTACTCATGCAAGCTGTTTAGACCCTTATTAGATTATATGAAATCTAGATTAGTGAATTAAGTTCATTAAAGGATGTAAGGGGAGCTACAAGATGTTATTGTGATTAATTAACTTCCAACATTAATTATTCAATATCAGAACAATGCATTAACTGCTTGCAACTAATGTATGAAACAAGATATGAACTTGAAAACACAAGGGGATGAGTGGACTTTGTTGTTTAGAGAAATGGATCTGGGAAATTTTTGGGTGTGCTAGATTACTGGAACATGGAAGATCTAAGACTGATGATACTTCGTTCCTGGGATTGTGATTGGAAACCGACTTGGGGCAGGACCGTACAACTCTATTAGGACCGTTCGTACGGTCTTGACCCTACTATATGGTCCTGGACCTGCTTAGGCTTTTGGCTCTACAACTTTATGGAAGTGTCACCTGCCCAAAAATGTTTGTTACTATTAAAAGCCCTAGTGGTCAATCATGCTGTGAAGCTCTTTGAACATCTCTGAATGAGATTTTTAAACCCTAACCATGGGTAGGAAGACCCTACAAAACAAACATTAGCTGGGTTGTGGGCTACCCCCGTGCACTGCCGACGTTGCCAGTACACCAAAGAGATCTCAAATTGCATGTCGTTCTTCACCTAACATGTGATATCTGAATGAATGCAACTATGAGTTAGCAACCCGTTTGACAATGTTTGAGTTGAGTTTGGCTCTTGCTAAAATACTCGGAGAAGGGATGGTTGAGTGCTTGTAGAGGGGGATCGACTTGACTTCCTTAACCTAGGTAAGAAGATTCAGACCCATAGTGATTATTGCCCTAAAGAGTGTGCATGATGCTTTTGCAAGATTTAGGGAGCCTTGGGGGTGCCTTTTGCAAGTGTTGAGAAGTGAGTGTATCAATGTAGTGCCATTAGGATTTCCAAGGTTAGCAAATGAGGTATTGTACTAACTTGCTTATATAGAATTCCAAAGGTAAATTATCAAAGAAAGGTCGACCTAGAGTGAGTAAATGACTCATCAAAGAGTGTGGAATTGGAAGCAAAGATGGAGGATATGTAGGTGCAAAACCGTACAAATAGGTTAAGACCGAATATAACTTCTATGACCAAACTGTACGACCTTGACCTAGGAATGAGAAATCATGAAAACTAGAGTTTACATCTTGTCAGGTGGGATTTGTCTATGGATTTTATGCATTGAACTATCAGAATATGTTGGCATATCAGTGTGTATGACTAAGCAAGCTAGACAAGAGATCTTGATATGTACTAAACGGGAATAGAAAGGGTGTGTTTATCTTAGAGTGCATTATCAAAACCAGCAATTTCAAAGAGTAAATTGTCAAATTTGAGTGTCAACACAAACAAGGAAGCAATTTGGCTTCAAAGGTTAATTTCCACTGTCGGGTTCACTCAAAATGCTATAAGGATCGATTGTGATAGTCAAACTGTGATTTATCTAGCAAAGAACCCTGAGTACCATTCTAATATGAAACAAATTGATGTTCAATACCGTTTTGTAGGAGAAATGTTGGAGAACATAATGTTGTAGAAGGTGGACACAAAAGTTAAATGTTGTCAATTCTTTGACAACGGCTATATGTACTGAGAAATTTTCTTGGTGTATAAAATTAATGGGCATGACTGCCCTGAGTTTTTGACCATATGGCCTTGGCATGCCCCTATGGAAAGTATTCAACAAGTGGATATTAGGAATGACCTGCGCTCGAGCTTGAGCTATAGTCTAGACTAGGCATATTAGTATGTTTGGTGTTTTAGAGCTATACTTGTAAAGATTGGGAGGTAGCAAGTAGAGCTATTCTCAGTTTTTGAGGTTGCTATGTGTTGTTTCCTTGGATTTCCTTTCTATTGAATCATCATAGTTCTGAGTTCCTATTTTCATTTCTAAGTTGTTTCATTTTATGCATAATTCCGCTCTTTATTTTGAGGGCTGTGTGCTATAGTATACCCCTTAGTTGGGACCCCTAACCATGACTGCACCAAAATGTTTTGATGGATGGTATCTTTCCATATAGACGCTTCTTGGATGCTCCTGATTTTCTCCCTACAAAGGGGAGCTTGATAAAGCAATAATGAATCCAAGCGATTTACTTACGTCCTCAATGTTTAAATCCCAAATTGAGATTTTATATAAAACAGTTCTTGTTAATTGTGAACGGCCTTATTGTTCATCGCAGTACTCCTACTTCCGTATTGTTTAGATTGATTTCGAACACCACGTGACATTCCTTGAGAAGATAGGTTTTGTAGACTTTGCATTCTTTAGTAGGTGGTTAAAATAATTTTTTACATTCATTTTTGTCCAAGTGTTTCCTAAAACCATATAGTATGTAGTTATGAGGATTGAACCTTGCATTCATTTTGGTTATTACGATTATGAGTGAAAATTTGTTTTTTTGCCTACTTAACATAAATTCAAAGTAAAGATTTACATATTAGTTATTAGAAATTTAGAACTATAAATGACATTTTTTTTGTTCACCTACTTCAATATAATTTAAAGTAGATTTACATATCTCAATTTTGCTTGATTTATTTATCTTCCTCAACAATTTTCACCTCATGATAGCTTGAAAACCTATTAGTGAGTATACTTTTCTACCATTTGTGCTCTCTATGATTGTTTTGGTGAGTGATGCAGAGAAATGTATCATGAATGCATATAGCATTAAGAACGCTGTAATCTACACAAACTCGTATGTCTTTTGTTTTCATTTTCAAGATAAATGTAGGGCTAATCATGTCTTATTTTTCAATGGGGAATATCAAACCTGCCATCCGCCTTCAATCTAGGTTCTTTCTCACTTTTTCTTCAACTATGAGGCTTCTTCCTAACGAGTTTGATGTCAGGTTTGAGTTCCATCTTCACTATTTCTAGTGATTCAACAAGTCCATTCATCTCCATTAAATCAGTAGGCAATAAATCTTGGTACTTCTGGAGCAGTTCAACCACATTGTTCTTTTTGTTTTTGGTCTTCTTGTCACCAATCTACACCTTGCTTGTTTTCTGAACATATCAATCAGACAAACTTTTGACATTGTTTGGATTTTTTTTGTTTGCTGATCAAGATGTGAATCGATCACTTGTCTTTTTTCTGTTTTGCTTTGATATTTACATGGCAAATATCTACATTGTTTGGTTTACCTTCCTCTATCCTTGCAAAGGCCTTCCCTCATTCATGCTAAACACATGAGGACTAAGTGACCTGCACACCTTATCTTTGCATGGCATTAGCAACTTCCATTCAAGCTGATTCTCAAATAAGACTATTTTTATCGTTTGTGAATGCCACGAACCCAAATACGGATCCTAGAAATGAAAGACTCTGCAAAATTGCAAAACAAATCGGCTCTAGTGCCTTGTTTTTCCTTGGGTCTCTTGTTGGATGCAACAACCTTTTAACCTTGATAAATAAATACTTGCGACTCCTTGGGTGGTGGTAAGTATCTATATATTTTCATTTTACAACATTCTTTAAGTGGGGGTATTCTTTGTATGAGCAGCTCATTGTCAAGCAGGAGTACTGCACAAAATATCATCAAGGGTGCTTATTCTAATGTCATCCGTCTGAAAGTTCTCCGTCTGAAAAAGTACTGCAATTCTCCAGTTCCATTGTAGCACAGCAATATAGGGTAGGAGGCAATAAATCTACACAATTGTCTCTTTCACGTCTAACAAGAATCAATTTTCAAATCATGTGCCCCATCATCCAAATTGGTTCTTTTTAAAATTGCAGCCCTCCAGCATAGTTCCTCATTAATTGTGGGATCGGTGTAGTGATATATATTATATATATTCTCAATTTCAGTCTGAGAAATACTATTGTCCTTGCTTGTTATCTCCATGGTGGTTTCTCGGGCACAATATTTTTGGGGATGGTCACGTAAAATTTCTGTTGAAGATGAGCTTGAATTTCTCCAAATTGACTGTCGTGCGTTCCTTTAACTGGTTATTGCATACTCAATGATGTAGGATAAGGCAAAGGCTCATTGAGTGCCATCATGTCACCTCAACATTGTCCTAGGTATGAATTGGGAAGACCTTTAAATAGTTTTCCATATGAAGGTATAATTGAGAATATTGTAGTTTTGGCCAACCTTAGGCGAGAAGCTCATGTTTGATCCCAAATACAAAATGATATCTTTCTGAATACTCTCCACTGATTATATCAAATTTCATTGGGCAATGACACGAGTTTGATTTCTCTTCCCTGAGAAATGCACAAACTTTCACCATCTACGGTTGGGACTCCTGCATTGCACCCCTCATATAAGTATTGTTCTTGATTGGAATTAATTAACCATCTAGCGCCCAATCTTCTACCAAATTTTGTAACCCCTTTAGAGCACAAACCTGGTGTAATAATTTTACCTATTGTCACGCCATTGTTGTGTCATCTTATTCCTCAATTAAAATTAGTGTAGTGACAATGGAATCTTATGTCACTCCAGCTTGCTGTATATTTATTGTGATCTTTGCCACTTCATCGAGTATTTGTTTTTGTTTGTTTGGGTTTAGGTACCTTGTCTTGGTGCAATGTTTTGTACCTTGTTCTTTATCTCTTTCTGATATATGCTGGTCTTCAACAATCTCTGTTGACAATATGAATGGCTGTATATAGCTATAGCCTATGGTTCACTGGAGATCTTCTCTTTTCTGCAACATGCTTATACTTGTAATCTGTCCTCCCCTCTTTTCTTGCATTGTGCGAGAGCAATTACTCCAACAAGGCTAAAACTCTTCCTTTAGTGACTAGGGTAAGTTCTGTGCCAAACGTCACAATTTTCCATATTTTCAGCATTGACATCCATGTCCCTGACACCATCCCCCTTGATAGACGTCTTCCATCTCTTTTCGCCAAATCTATATAGTAAATGCTTGTTAATTCCTCTTCACAATCCCTCCCCATTGTCCTACATTTGGAGGTGTCATGAGTAGGAGAGTATAAGAACTCTCAAGATGACTACGTGGGAACTTCTGGTATCATTGCAGTGTTTGATAGAGGTGAGTAGCTACTAGCATGCAACTACCACACCAAAAATGCATGCCTTTTGTAATACCTCTCAGGGGAACCATCCTGGCTTGCCACATATGATATGGATTTGAGGTGCATCTGACATTGCATTGGCAGGTGCATGAAAGGAGAATGTACTGAAAGTTGCAGCTACAACAGAACAGGCAGTGCAGATAGAGACCACCTTTTGTTTGATAGTGCCACAATCACTAGGGACACTCATATGGGTTGTGCCCATCGTTTTGACATTAAGTGCACCAAACACTTCTGCCTTTTAACCTCATTTTCCATATTAAATTTTGACTTTTCTTAAACTAGAGTTTCGACATGTCTCCAATAGGATGCAGGCACTGCAGACTGTTTGCTTTGTACTCTTACTACCATTTCTATTACATCCTTTGGCCTTGTCAGTTTTGGGTTAACCCACCAACTGCTACATATTATGCACAAAGCAGTCTACATGCTGGCTATTTGAAATCTCACTCTTGAACTTGTGAATCAAAACATTAAATCTTTTATCATGTTCAATCAATGGCTCTCCAGGCAATGGTACAAGCTCCTGTGTCTCTTCTATGCACTTTGACACCAGATTTGGCATCTTGAACATGTTGATCACTTAGATTTAGCATCAGACCATTTATTCTTGCCGTGCTTGTACTTAGCTAACCAAGTCAATGTGTCCCTGTAGACGGTAGCAAAAAATCCATTCAATATGGCTTGATCATCATTTTTTTTTTGTAATTTCCACTCATTTTTTAGAGTTGAATGTGATGACTTTTCTTTGTTATCCCATGGTATATGGGCAACTTTACAAATTGTTGCCATTGTTCTTCTTTTTCTTTTTTCTCAAGACAATAAGAAACCGATTAGGGGTTAATGTCAAAATAATGCCTACTTGAGATCTTAAGCCAAGTGGGCGATTGTTGCATAGTTGATTCGCCGAATTTGATTCCTGTATTGTTAGCCAGCTCAGTTTCGCTAGTGAAAGATTCAACAACCTCTACAAGGTTTTGCAGAACTCCTTCAGCCATATGCTTCATGTCTTGCTCAATGCCTCTAGGATGGGTAGCCTCTCATACAACCTATTTTTATGAAGTGGCATGAGAGGTGATGTTTTGGTGAGGGTATTTACTTTATAATCTCCTATCAGAGGTTCAAGTTTTCCCTCCACATCCAGATGAGATAGATTTAAATGTCTCAAATTGTTTGGCCATTGCCGGGGAAATGGAGTTATTCCCAATGTCAACTCCTAAAATTGTAAGTTTCTTCCTTGTTGTCTGGACTGCTCCAACTCCCTTGCTTCCTACGGATGCTCTTGTTTCTCCCCTCCACTGCACATTGTTGCTCCCCACTTGTGTTTCTCTGTTAGTGTTGTAACTGAAGTTATTATCTTGATTCTCTATTAGCACAGACGTGATCTATTTTTATTGCCCGAACTTCTCCTTTTCTTTGCAGTTCTTCATACAACCTATTGTTTCAAGGAAATTGGATTGAAACATGCTATCCTCTATTCCAGGGGGAATTTTTTCACACGATTCCTCTAGTCACCGAGCATTATCACCATCTCATACTCTAACCTGATCACTCTTTATTTGCACTATCTCCTTATGCTGCTAAACTGCCTGGAAGTTGTGTCACAACTCTCTCCTCAACGAGCAACAATTTGATCAAATAAGGAAGCTTATCATTGAGATTGGTTCTTCCTTTGCACAAAAACTCGATTGGCAAAGCCAAAGGACTTGGTTGTATCAAATATGAATTCAGTTGTATAAATAACTTCCTGGATTGCCTGATTTGTCCTAGGTTCACTGACTGTTTCCTTTGATTATATGTGGTGCATAGAAATCCTCTTCATGGTTTTGCCACTCACATTTTTACCGGAAGCTCGTAGAAGTAAAGTTTGTAAGGGTTGTCAAACTAGGTAGTGATCTTTATATGCCTTTGGTGATATTCTGATCTTTGGTGCTTTGTTCTCTGTAAATTGTTTCAATTCTCCTCCAAACTTTATAAAATTTATTTTTTGTTTCGGATTCCAGAAGAGTCATTTATTTTCTGTATTCATTTTAGACCTGGGTGTTGGAAATGATGCCAGGTGCTGAAGTATTTTCCATTCCATTGGTCAGCATTGGATTTGTAACAAATGTTCTGTCAGCTCATTCTCCCAAGAAACCCAGATTCATATTCGGATCTTATATTTATTTTCATTTTTGTATTTTGTTCAGATTATAATAGGAAAGCAAAACGCAAACATACTAAACTAACAAAACGTAGAAACACGAAAGCCACTTTTAGAAAACATGCAACTTGAGAACTCAAATTTATTTCTAAGAAATGTTGCGTACACAGGTATAGTGGGACAAATGAAAGGAACGAAAAATAAAAGGTCCTTTTTAAGAATAGACTCCATGTCATGACATATATTCAGTTCTCTAGCCTCCTTCGAACATCATTCATCATGCAAGTTACAATTGATTACAACTGTCAAGCAATAACAACTGTTCATATGTTGATGTTCTGTCCTAGTAATGTCTGGAATTGAGCTGAGGCATCTACTGCATCGTCATGGAAAGTGACACCAAAATATGCACGGAAGTAGACTTAGTGATTTTCTGTAATTTTCCTTAAAACAACTGAAGTGCCACGTGTCACAAAATCCATGGTGAACATATCTTCTTTCCTGGTTGCCATTGTATAAAATATGTCAGGTCTTCATTTTCATTCGCAGGTGCTACTGACAATTCTCATGGTAGTTGGGACTAACAAATTTACCAAACTATCAAAATCAGGGCCAAACTATCTTATATTATTGCCCATACTGCTAGATTTCCATTGCTTAGGACTTGGGCAAACTATCAAAATCAGGGCCAAAACATGACCAGAATTTACATTAAGGGAGCTTGGACAATTTTTCGAATTTGTTCTGGCAACAAAGCAACATGAATAGACTGACATATGAATTATATTTGATATTTTATATGTTGAGTGATATTGAACTAATCTGCCCAAAGGGTTTTGGTGTAATGGTAAAAAGGTGTAGTCATAAAGAAAGTGACTCAAATTCGAATCTCCAAACCACAATAAGGCAGCCTATTACTTGGGGGACAGGTGTGTGTAGTAACACGTCCAGGACGGAGGTCTATATCTCCCAAAACTGGTGTAGGCCTGGTGATTTCCCCAGTTACCCCCAACCAAAAGAAAAAAAATCTTGACCTAATCTAAGAGAATTTGATAATAGATTGCTTCAAGCTCAGTTTATTAGTTAATGTACAGTGGCATTGTCATCCTCCAGCATTCCATGTCTTGATTCTTGCTTTTAATGTAGTTAGCTTGTGTACTCCATTTGGACTATCGTTTTCATACTGCCCCTGTTTAGCAGAAATTGCTCTGATATTATTCTTGTATGCTTTATTTTCATGCTTAATTACCTTGTGATGGGAACATACTCATTTGTATCGCAATATGCACGACTATTATAATTACTAGTATTGCTTATTCAGCATTCTCTCAATTATATTTAGAACACATATTAACTCTTCCCATTGGATAATATGTAATGACATTTATAGCATATGTAATCATAACATTATCCTAGCTGACAATAGTAATGCGAAAATGAGTAAATAACAAAGAATGAGTATGTTTTCTGGATAACCCTACCAGGTTTGATCTCTCATAACTGGGTACAAAATGGGCTAGGGTCCTTCCGGAGTTTCTTGTACGATAGACAATAGTCGTAACCATAACTACTTCCTTAGCGTTATTGTAGCTACTTATGCTCATTTCATTTTATTGTTAATTATATTAATGATTTATTACCCATGTTTTAAAAATTGGAACTGGACTCGGAACCGGCCAAGGGTCGAACTGGAACAAAACAGGAATCGGTCCGGAACCGGACAGGTTTAAAACTTTTGAACTGATTTACTAAAAAATACATAAAATATTACAATTCTAATGAAAACAATAATTTTTTAAGATTCCAAACCATGATTACAAACAATTAGAGACAAAATATGCAAAGTTTGCTCATACATAAACCATGTAAGGGTAAATATAGCAAAACGGTACCGAGCGCACTACATATTCGAAACAAAATACATAAACAATGAGGCTCTAAATGGCCTATAGAGTCAAAAAAAAAATGTTACAAGCTATTACATGTTCGATATCAATCATCAAACGCAACAGCACTGCTAAGAATGGGATCCTCATTCTCATCAATGTCATCATGTTCCTTTGGCTCAGACACATTGGACTCCTTAGGGACATCTGCAGTAGTTGTAGAAGCATGTCTAGTGTTTGCCAGGTCTGGCGCTACTAGTAGTTCATCATCCAAAGCCATCCACCCCAAGTCATCGGGATCAAACTCTTCCAGGTGACTCTCCTCTTACCCATTTTGAGGTTGGATCACTATCATCCAAGACAATGGGATCTGTATTAGGTATCCTATTTAGTAATTGGTTGTGCCTTAGCTGGAGGTTGCATTGCATGAAGACGAGATCATTTAACCGTCGTTGTTCCAAATGGGGTCTATTTAACATCATTTTAGGGTTAGGGTTGGAAAAAAGTAACTTAAAAACTAAAATTGGAAAGAAAATGTTTTAAGGCAAAACCTGCCCCTCAACTAGTTCAGACCAGTCCAGTACGGAACCGGCCGGTTTGACCGGTCCAGTATGGAACCAAACAATTCAATATTGAACCAGTACTGAATCGGTCGGTTCCATAAGGAACCTGTCATTGGTTTGGTTTTTATAACGGTTTGCAAAAAAAATTAATGAACCAGTCGAACCACAGTGGAACCGGAATAGTTTTTAAAACACTGCTTATTATCTGATGTATTGAATCAGTACCTTATCATTATGTATGTAACAGTAGTCTCCCTTCAGTATAAATTAAGCACAAAAGTTTGTGTCAGGTTCAAAACTTTTGCTAAAGAACGAACACAGTACTTTATCACATAGTGGGGCTTACATTTGCAATTTACATTTTATTTGTGTGTGTGTGTGTGTGTGTGTACGAGAGAGAGATTCAAGCACTAGTGATTGCAGGTTGATGTCTAAGTGCGTAACTTATTTACTTAAGGTGATGCAGGTATGGACCTGTCTGGATCAGTACAACTCTGGTCTTCATGGCAAATGTTCTTGGAAATTATGCAGCCTATTTATCTTTTAAGCCAAGTACCACTGATACTGAATGGGTTTATGACATCAATTATATGAGCTTGGCTGCAGCTATATTCTATTCATATATAGGCTTTGTACCCCTTGGATTTTACTTTCTACTCCAGTTCATGGGCATACCTTCGAGCTTAGTGCAGATTTGGTGTTTGTATGGTTACTCTCTGTTCATCTTCATTCCGTCTTCGGTATGCATACACTTGATGTGTAATATCTAATTTTAATCGTATTTGGTATTCATTTCTATTCCTTTAGACAAACACTAATCATCTCATGTTTGAATTGGCAGTTTCTCTTGATTATCCCAATAGAGGTTTTTTAAGTGGATTGTCATTGTTCTTGCGGGCATGGTATCAGCTTTCTTTCTTGCTCACAATATGCAGTCTCAAATAAAGACACACAGCAATAATTGGACGATACCAGTTTTGATTTCATTTATACTGCAGCTCTGCTTAGCACTTGTTGTGAAGTTTTGTTTTTTTGCTTGAATATCAAGGTCCTCCCCCATTTTCCCTCTTCTACAGCTCTACCAAAGAGCATTGCTGTGCCACAACAATTATGAAGTTCTATGAGTGTCTATAGTACTTGTTTATTCCAATATTTTTTGGAAAGGAAGAAAATAGCAATGAAAAGAGTAGGTGAGATGTAAGTTGTCCCTAATATCAGTGGAGTTCACTGCTCTCTGTCATTCCTTGTGGGCTGTCTTTAGCTCGTGTTTGTTGTCTATAATGTCCATAATGTACAAGTTTTTTTATTATTGTAGCACATCCCTACGAGGGATTTTGTTCCATGTTTAATACACCTTCCATCCCAAGATGGAGGAAGTAGCCAACTCTTCTTATTATTTTGATTGACTTGTATATTAAATGGAAAATGTTTATGGAGTTGGCTGAACTTAGATTGTACACTTCATGTGATCCAATGCTATGAAGAGTTGTTTGCCACTTGTTTTATTGGCATATTCGAACGATTTACTAATTAAGTTCCCCTAGTGACTATTTTGTACAGTAGGGCTGGTGACAAATCCCTGACTATTCATTTTACTATATTTGAACACCTTTAGATGTAACTGGCTTGCTTATCATTAGTGGTCAATTGCTCACGAGTGGTGCACATAGTCTTTACACTAATTCAAATTGGAAAATGTTAAATGGAAAATTGTTTTGATCGACTTTTATATTAAATGGAAAATGTTTATGGACTTGGCTGAACTTAGATTCTGCACTTAATGTGATCCGATGCTATGAAGAGGTGTTTGCCACTTGTTTTATTAGAATATTCTAATGATTTACTAATTAAGTTCCCCTAGTAACTATTTTGTACAGTAGGGCTGCTGATGAATCCCTGATTATTCATTTACTATATTTGAACACCTTTAGATGTAACTGGCTTGCTTATCCTTAGTGGTCAATCTCCTATGGGTGGCAGAGAAAGTCTTACACTAATTCAAATTGGAACCCGAAAATATTCAAAATTCAGTTGATTGAGATGATCAGATGTACTTCTTAGTTCATGAGATCAAAGATATGCTTGATGTTGTTTTTAACCTCATTAAGAAAGAATTGTGCAAGACAGATGTAGAATCAATTTTAGAATAAGGGAAACATGTGTACCAGGGATGATTCAGATATCTAGGACCACACCAATTGAAGGCTAGGTCATCAGAGACATATTCGATTGGAAATGAAGATGCCGCCATTTGACAGATTCAGCTAGGTATGAATCCGCCACCTGGGAGCTTGGACACTTGAATGAGTTCAACTGGGCACCCAAAAGGAAACTGAATAGGTTCTTCTAATGTCTTTTTGCATGACAGGCGTTTCAAATTCTCTAGATGCAATTCATTTGCTTATTGTTTAACGTAAATATACCCTCCAGGCTTGAAAACATTCTATATCAGACAAAATAACATAACCAAGCATCCGAAAGGAAGTTGAATAGCTTCTACCATCATTTTGCACGAGAACTGTTTCAAATTCTGTGTGCTACTCATTTGCTCATCAGTTGGCATAAATATACCCTCTAGTGTTCAAGGAAAGCCATAAGAGAGGATCCAACCATTGCCAAGAGTTTCTTAATAGATTTATTGAGGTAAGAGGATGGCTAAACTACTAATAATTGCAGAGAGCATTAGTCAAGCGCATTGAATACGAAAGTTATCCACAACAAGGCATGCTTATATTGCATTGTAGAGGTGCTAGGAAAAGCTACAATGCATTTGAAGACTCAAATTAAGAAATTGGCTTGTAAGAATTTTCAAGATGTCATGGAGATGACTTAGCATAGCTTCACTCTTCGAGAGTTTTCACACGTTGGATTTCCCTAGAGAAAATCCCATGGTTGTTAGAAGGTGGAGAAGGGTAGTTGTATTGGTGTGCTAATTGATGAGAATGGGGAGAAGCATATAGAAATATATATTATGCAATGCGTAAAATGTATTATGATTCAGAATTAATGTTTTGAAGTAATGAAATTTGATGTTGACAAAAGAAGAGTAATATTATTATTATTTGATCTCATCATATCAAGGGAAGAGTATATCGTAACATTTAAAAGTTGACAAATAGGCACACAATTTAAAAATCACAAATGCGAACTTGAATCATCTCGTTTAATACAATGGAGTTAACTGCCACATCAATTATGTCTTCTAGATCCTTCACTAGGGTGCTCTCTAAATACTCATCACTTTCAAATACTACCCCCCATGCAAGCAATATGAATGAGGTGCAAATCATTGAGGCCATTTGCCTCAAGCACATCAGACCTCCATGTCTACTATTCCATCAAGAGGAATTTGGTCTTATTTTGATGAAGACCTTCCTTGTACCCTAGGTTTACATGTGTATGAAGACGAAGTGTGCTATGAGTATCGACTAGGTTCTTTGCCTTCTTTGATCCTAGTCGGTTCCTCTTCAATGAATGAATGAAACCATACATATTCCAATGCTTTTCACAAGGTGAAGAATTGACAACTTCTGAGTGTAATCATATTGCAAATAATTGCAATTTAGGTGCTTCACTATCATGGTTCCACCACCACTCTATCGGGTCCTTCGCACACATATCGTAGTGAGCCTCTATTGTAGAAAATTGATCGCAACCATGTGAAAATATAGTCCATCGAGTCTTGATAGTAGAAGCCTCCTCTCATCGACAATAAATCTTTTTCACTGTGGTTTAAATTTTTTGCATTACTTTTCTGTCTTATGTGTAGCCCTCTCACGTGGACTTTTGTATTATAGTAGTTTGGATTTAAAGCATAAGCAACACAATGTAGAGGTGTGTTGAGTTTGTTCCATCTTCGACGCACTTTTCCCTTAATCAAAGGATATAGAGAAATATTTGTTGATTATGTGATTTTCCTTATTCTTTCAAATAGAGAATCAATTTCTTCCTAAACTTGCCCCAAACATGGCTTGTCTGAATCAACAAAATAGATTACCTTATAAATGAACTGAATGAAGTCGGCAACAAATTTCACATCAACCGGAAAAAGGTCATTAAGGGCCATCTTCCTCACCTCAACCAACAACCTCTGATATAGATTGTCTCCAAGTTGACCATGCATCACTAACTACAGTGGAACATAAGGCTCCTTTGACAACATAAAGAAGGTCAAGAAGTACGAATAAAAAACTATAAATAGCTTGCGTGTAGTGATGACTGCATATGAACATTTATATTTTTATGTCCTTTTCAATAAGCTCATAAATCAACCATAACTTGCCAATGCATTTGAGTGCATTATTCAATGCATGCAGGTACCATGGTATCCAAAATATGTTTGTATTTTTTTTTTGCAACGACAAACTTGTTGCTTTATACATAGGGGCTGCGTCTGTAATTAATTGGACAACATGTGATGCCGCCACCTCCTTGATGGCATCATACAACTGGTTTTGAAGGAAATTTGCATTTTCCCCTTGCCTTGAACAATCATTTGCTTAAAAAAAAGTACTTATGGAGAACGTAACCATTATGTTTAGTAGTGTCTAGTATAAGTGCAACTGTGTATCACAATGTTGCATCCTTCTATAGACCACTCTTTTGATTGGTGCGGTTCATTGCCATATTGTTTTCTCTTTATTGATAAGAATCATGCAAAACTTCTCGTATCCAAGTAGTTTATACCCCGACAACCCATTGTTGATTGCACAAACCATCTTCTCATAATAAGGTGAGCGAGCAACATGGAATGGTATTCCACTAGTGTAGAAGAAGTTTGCAATAATTGCATCAACTACATCTTGACCATGCACATCAAATATGTTTCTAATGTGGTTTGAATTGCCAACGTATGGTCTCTCATGAGAAGACCCCACACCCTCTACCACATGTTTGGATGATGCATCTAGCTTTGATTTTGTTTCTTGACTGATTTCTATGATAGGATGATTGTGTGTGATCTGTTGTTGAAGCATGCGAGTTTATAGGAGTCACTTTTCCTTCAACCCTTTCTTGTTCCTTAATAGCTTCATAAACTCTCTACATCATTTGAACAAACATAAACCCCTATATTTGGTGTAGGAAAAATGGGGCTTGCTCATAAATTTTACAAGTGATTTACGTCGTATTGTCATTTCCTTTGTAAATGTGATGATAATACTTCTAAAGTAGCTTGTAAATGTGATGATAATACTTCTAAATGTGTGATCTGTTGTTGAAGCATGCGAGTTTATAGGAGTCACTTTACCTTCAACCCTTTCTTGTTCCCTCATAGCTTCATAACTCTCTACATCATTTTAACAAACATAAATCCCTATATTTGGTGTAGGAAAAATGGGGCTTGCTCATAAATTTTACAAGTGATTTACGTCGTATCGTCATTTCCTTTGTAAATGTGATGATAATACTTTTAAAGTAGGTATAGTCCACCATTTCTTTTGCTAATGTGATCACAATACTTCCAAAGTAGGTATAGTCCTCTCGTTCCTCTTGACACACTGAAAAAATGAAAAAAAATATTTTTTTTTAATAATTTATTAATAAATTTTTTTAATAATTTATTATTAAAAAAAAAGAATAATAAAATATAATATATTAAATATTTAAACTAAAAATAACTTAAAAGAAAAAGTACTAAACATTACTAAAAATAAATAAAACACAATTTTAATTCTAAAGACAAATTAGAATTAATATTAAAAATTTAAGTGAAATTAATATTAAAAATAAAGGAAAATTAAATTAAAATTTCGAAAGTATAATTTGAAAACAAATCGAAAACTAAAAAATATTAGAAAAAACTAAAAAGTTAAGGAAGACTAAAGTCTAAAACTAGCATTCACATGTGTACAATGCAATGTGAACGCTGAACGGTATGCTATTTGATTTAGAGGGATAGTCTAAACATTACTAAAAATAAATAAAACACAATTTTAATTCTAAAGACAAATTAGAATTAATATTAAAAATTTAAGTGAAATTAATATTAAAACCTATGTGGCACCTATGTGGCACATTTTGGCACCAAATCCATTTGGAGGATAATTTTATGCCAAAATGTGCCACTTAGGTGCCACGTATTTAGGGTTAACGAATGAATAAAATTACAAAATTTTAACACAAAATACAGAATTTTATTAGCTTTCTAAAAATATAATTTTTATTTTTTAAAAATATGTTTTACTATTTATTTTTTATATTTTTCTAACATATGGTATTTTAGGACAATCGATAGTACACAATCAACCGAATTTGAAAAATAGCAAAAAATATAAAAAAAAATTGAAAAAATTAAAATTATTATTTATTGAAGTCTTCTTCTTACCTGTGAAAAAAAAAATCATTTTTGATATAAATCTTAAAATTTATTGGCATAAACATTTGTACGCCATTTATTTGAAAATATTTTTACAAAATAATTAATTAAAAAAAATATATAAGTCCAAAAAATATGAAAATTTGACAGCACTTCAAAATTCAAATCTTGAATACATATCTAAAATTTCATGGTGAAAAAATAAATTTTCATTCAAAAGAACCACCCGGGGACAGTCATTCCTCTTTTATAACATAAGAAACAACGTATGAGTAAAATTAAGAAAAAGACCTTTTTTTTTGTAATTTCTTTTTTAAAAAAATTTACATGTATTCTACACTCTAAATACAACATTTCATTAGTTTGTGGAATTTCATGAATATGTATGGTTTTATGGCTATTACCTTTAGAAAATCAATGAAACTGAAAATTCATGTTTATAATGGTACAAAGCATACCAAAAAGTGGGACATTTTATTGTGCTTTTACATGATGTTGATAAGGGGTGTGATTGACAATCCTGATTTTCTATTAAAGCCAAAAGAAATGTTGCAAAGTAAATGGGAAGGGATGTTAAATAATAGTTAGTTGTGTAATGATTGAATACAAATGCAAGTGAGACATGTAAGTTTGCTAACACTCACTCTTGAGAACATAGTGAATGTGAAGTGTTGACTTAAAAGTAGATTGAAAGAACCACTCAGTGCTTTAACATATTAGCTCTCTAAGAAACATAAATGAGACAAAATATGCAAGCAAATATAAACGAAACTTAAATGGTTAGGGTACATTGTAGAGTGCTTTATTACTTCAAAGAGTTTGAAAGCATCATAGTTAGAGCTATTTTGTGCATATCCTAAAATCATGGCATTCCATGAGACCACATCTCTTTGAGGCATTTTGCAAAAAAAAATCCACTTTCCATTATACTTTGATGGATATTCATACTTTGTGCTAAGGCTCCCATATTGGTATAGAAAGGGAGTATGTTGACAAAGGTTGTGGAGGTTGGGTTTGCACTTGCCAAATGCATTCGCCTAAATTTTTTGAAGGCATTTTCAACCAACCCATTTTATGCATATCCTGTAATCATTTAAGTCTATGAGATCATATCTCATTGAGGCATTTTATCATACAGTTCGCATGCCTTGTGTATGCTTCCACATTATGCATACATGTCTACCACGACACTTGCAACTACATCTAACAAAAATCAGCCTTCTATTATACCTTGATGGATGTCCATGTCCTGCTTTAAAGCTCCCATTTTGGCACAGGTTGGGATGATGATGGCAAAGGTTATGGAGTCTGGCAAAAGTCCCGTATCTATTAATCTTTGGTGAATGTCCATACCCTATTTTGACATAGGCTAGCCATATGCTAGCAAAGGGGAATTGATATTCAGGTTGGCTACCTGTTGGTTGCATTTGGTGAAACAAAGTCAATGCTTCATGAGGATGTTCATGTCTTCTGTAAGATGCAATTATAATACTCCATGAGAAGGGGTTACAAATAATACCAAAGAAAATTAACATCTTTATGTTGTTCCATGTTCCGCCTGAACCATGCACACAGGGAAAAGAAAAATGACATGAGGAGACATCTCATGGAATGAGAAGGTTTCCTCACAAGGTATAGACAACTATATTAATACATATAATACATTTCCACATGTACAAAAAACAAGGAAGATATTTACAAAACTCATCATCTTAATCAACATAATTAGAAGAGTTAAAAGTCACCTAATGAAGTAATCCTCCAAAAACTTTTCAATTAAAAAAACACGATGTTAGGTATCATAGCATCGACATAACAACCCCTCAAGGATAGACTACATTACAAAGCAATTCATTAAGCAACAAGATCAATGAGGCACAAGTATCATAGGTGATGGAAGATTATGTGGTTTGTCACTCCAGACATTGCCAATAGGAGGATCGATATTAGGTATCAACTCCCAACCATCAATGGTGGTAACAAGGCAACAAACATAAGTATCCTACAACCAATTGACTATTATGTTAGTGAGAGGGTCACCTCCAACCAACCTCACCCCTATTGACATAAAGATCATAATACATTACCACAGACCATGACAATTGACCAACGTGAGATTGTGTTTTGACTGAATGTGGAATTTTAGAGCCGTAGGAGCAATTCCAAGTTGTGCTTAGTCCGCGTCACCAAACATGTCTGTTACCACTACCTTCGGGGGCATTGCCCACGTTGAAGACAAAGGAGTGGGGATTGTATCTTTTTTCTCATGTGCACCAACTTTATGTCTGCAAAGAACATATAGCAATAATAATATTCGACATTATTTTCAATATTATTATTTATCTTATATATTCTACGATTCCTTCTACAACCTAATACAAAGGACAAAATGGGAAATAATTTTTTTATATGCAATCATTGTATGGAGATGTTACAAAACATATCACCTCAATATAAAATTATTAGAAATTAAAAAACACGGGACAAAAGTTCCAAATGACAATCCAATATTAACTAATTGTGATTAATGAATATATATTATAAGATATATAATAATAATAATAACCATGTTTTTCTCAAAATTCTTAATTCACATTCATTTACTACAAAATAGTAAGTAGCATTAAAAAAATTGAATTAAAAATTGTAATTTAATCGATAAAATTGTAATTGATAAAGAGTATAATGGCCTAGCAATCAAATACCTTCAGGGGCTTAAATAATTATATTATTTTTCTAGTTAAAATTAGAGATTATGTCACATTTTTTATTTAATATTTGTTAATTCCCTATGCAAATCCATAAATACATGTAATGGGTGAATTAGTGAATTAAAAAGTTTGAGTTAATCTATGTTTCTCTTAGGTTATTTATGACAAGTTGGCTATAGCTAAGAGTTATTTGGTTTTTCATGTTTATAAATATTGAAGTTCTTTTCTATTCCTTATTCTAAAAATCTTCAATATCCTTACCATACTTTTAAACTCACTCCATTAATATGTTTTCTAATAACCAATCAAATTATTAATTTTTTTCAATCAATATCAACATATTTAATGCATAAATATTGAATTAACAAATATATTTATAGTCCAGGATTTTCTTGTTTACCTGCCCCCAAAAGAGCCTTAGGGGCAGAGTTGTCATTTGGGAGGTTGGCTAGGACCATTAAATTTTTGAAATTTACCCAGCTTGAAATGTTTTTGTATTCTTGAACTGTAACATTCTGTACAAACAGAATGGAATCAAGGAAAATAGATCGATGTTTAAAGCTGTAATTTATGAATGATTTACCTACACAGGTAACCAGATTCGTGTCAGTTCTCCATGATTAGGAGGCCCCCATACATTTTGGAAAATTACACACTTATTTAAGGTTATATTTTAAATTTATCCAGCTCCTAACATAATCAACTAACAATTAATTTTTTTTATCTTGACCTGCAATAAATCAGAATACAATGCAAAATTAAACAGAGGCAATCTATGAAAGAAAATTTCTCTCTTGTATTTGAAACTTCGTATAAAACTCAAGGAAAACACAAAAAAAAAATATAGAACAATAAGCAAAACCTATCCAACCCAGAAAATATTAATGATATAATTGCACGGTTGTCCAGGTGCACACATAGCCATCGTATTTGGGCCTGCGAAACAAGAAAATATGTTTAAAAATAAAAAATTGTTAACACGGGATGAATTTTTAATAGTTAATCCTTATTTATTTTTTAAGTCTTTGTATTCTAATAAAATAGGAGCATCTAAATTAACTCAAATAGTAAGTCTTTTGAGAGTTGAATAACAACTATGTTGATTATATGGAAAAACTTGTAGCAATTTAAACTCAACATATAACAGTACAAATAGCTGAGTAAATTATAACAATTTAAATTTAACATTTAATAAGAATATGGATAATGCGGAGAGAGGAATGGTCTGAAAGAATTTGTCAGTTTTGCAGGTCAGGTTCTTGGAAACTGAATGACATTTCCTAATTGAGTGTGTAGCATACGAGAACATTGGGAGTAACTACTAAATCGAGAAAAAAAAATAACAGTTTTGATCTGTTTCTTTAGTGTATTTCACTGACTTATTTTTATTTTTCTTGGCCTCGTGAACACCATTAAATTCTTTCAATTCAACACATATAGGAGTGGCTGCTACAAGGCTCCTATTTATTAAATAGTTGAATAAATTCATTCTAACAAAATTGTATGGTACTCATGAAAAATGCTAAAATTTAATACTGACCCCACGTGTGTTGTTCCCCTCCCTACTGCCAAGAAACTTCCTCACAAAATTTTGCATTGATTAAATACAAAGCTCCCTTTACTTTTTTGGACATAGGCATATACCCCACAACATGCCAAAACAAAAACTATTACGCCGGATTGAGGGCATTGTTTAGTGGGGTGAGGGCATTTTTTTTGCCGAGGCTCATTTCTGGCTTTTTATGAGGGCTCAATTTCCTTGTAAGATTAAATAGTGTATGGGTTTTTATAGATACACTAACAAAAAGTTTAGAACATCTTTTCCACATCTATGTCTTAAAGTAAGATTAAAAATCCTGCATAAGTGCCTCAAAATACATATCTTACTATCTCAATTTGTATATGCCTCATTAATATATCTTGGAATGATTTCTAGGACTCTAAAATCCTTATTTATTATATGAATAAAGTGTTATCACTATATCAACCTCATGCATATCAGATTATGTAGATAGTAAGTGGTAAAAGCATTCTCAAAACTTGGAATTAGTCCATGCGCGAGGGGTGGTGCCCTTGGTTGTGTCAGTTAAAAAAAAAAGGTGGAATTTTTGTCTTTCCTCTATGGTCTCACTCACACTTATATATGGAAAGGTATGTGTTTTCATAATTTATACATTTGTCCTCTCATTTTATCTTGTGCATTTCTACCACATTTATTGTATATGTTTTATATAGACACGAAGGAGTAATAAAAAATAAATGATTGTTGATATACAACTCATCTCAATTTGAAATGCATTGTCACGAGCATGATCCTACTTGATATCCTGCCATTGTAAGGATCTCCTCCTCCCCTCTTGCATGTTGGCGATGGCGGAGTTGCCATCACAACTATTTCTCGTCTCCCCTCACTTTGCAACAAGGTGGTTGAAGTCCACTTGATCATGGGAAATCTATTGTTGGAATCTCTTCGTGCGATTTTCTTACACTGAAGGTGGTGGGTACTAGTGTCTTGGCTCCTCCCTAGCACAGGCGGGGAGTTTCATATGCTTTGGCTATTGATAGATAGGATAGTTGGGTGGTTCCAAATCCCCCATAAACGGAACCCTCTATTCAGGACTCCCTCCTTCCAAGGGATGATATGCCTTCTCATGATGTAGTTGTGTGTGATCCACCCTTGCTTTGAGTCTTTTTTGTTGATGTTGTTGTTTGGCTCGTCTCATGTTTTGGGACTTTTGTTGTATAGACCACGATACATATTGTGGAAATTTTGATTGCAAAAAATGATTTTCCATGTTTTTAATTATTTATAATAAATATGTTGATGGATTTTCTAATTAAAATATATGGCTATGTTGTTGATATATGTGGTAACATTATAGAGGGTTATTTGTAGACACCAATTTTTGGTATATCGCCCGTCCGTCATCTCACATTCATTCAACTCTCACTCTCGCTTTTTATTTTTCTTAAATTTAAATAAATCTCATCCTTTTGTTCATCCAAATTTAATTAATTATTAAATGGGCCCCATATAAACCCATTTAGTAATTGAATTTTGGCATCTCTCACAAATTATTCAATTCATGGGTAATAATACTCCCATCTGACACTCCACTCTTAATTTCAAGAATATAATCTTTTATTTCACCTTACCATGTCAATCATCTCTCCCACTCCATATCACATCCTTATCTTTTTAACCATAAGTCAAATTGTGAGCTCCGCTGAATCACATCACCTCTTTTAATCAGGGTTACTTTACCCAACCCTGAGTATTTTTTAATCTGCAGTCTAACCTCACCATTAGGCTATAAATATGGGCTTTCCCCCCTTCGAAAAGTTAAGTTAGGAAATTTGGGAAAATGTTGTTTTGAATTCTTAGCTTCTTGTTGATCATTTATATCCTCATGATGTCACTGTAATCCCCACGACACTCTGCTCATGATTCGTTAGTTCACGTAGCGTGGTTCTTGTTGCACGTTGTGTTCGGATCAAATCAATAGCCCCATCTACATACCTGCAGTGTCAGGTTTCTTTGTTTATCAACTTGCATGTTATTTGTTTATCTTGTATTTTATCATTATTCTTTATCACACGGGGGTTGACAGCCACCGAGGGAGTTAACTCTTCCCGGATCTGCTTTGTCAGGCAGCCCCCACATAAAATCTCTAGTCAATATTTTTCTAGTGTCTGTGAGCTGTAGGTTTGCTGGGATTACAACGAGGAGTTCGACATCGACTTTGCGCCCGTATCATCCATCACCATCTCTAAGGTACTAAGCCCTTGCATACTCAATGTTGTTTTGTGTTTGTTGATTTCTCGTATACTAATTTGGACAGGAAGCAAGAAACTCCGATCAATATTATTAATGAGTGAAATGTAGAATTAATGTTCTAGCAATGAATATGGTTTCATATTTTTAAGCGACAAAGATATAGGAACAACTTTCCCTTAGGGAGAGGAAGGAAATAAAATCCGTCGGGTCAGCCTATTAGATTTAGTGAACTAAAAAGCAAAGTGAGAAGGATAAACTTAGTTTATCAAAATGATGAAAGGAAGAGAGGAAACAAAATCCATAGGGACTGCCTATTGGACTTAGTGAACGGGGAAGTAGAGTGAGGGGGATTAACTTACTTTATTAGACCGGGGAAAGGAAGGTAAATGAATTCCATATGGTTTGACTAGGCCCCTAACTTATACGTGATTTTTTTTAGAAGACCATTAAACTTAGTGAATGGGAAAACAAAGTGGGTGGGAACAACTTACTTTTTTGAATGAGGAAAGGAAGGTAAATGAATTTTGCATGGTTTGGCTAGCTCGCTAACTTATGGAAAATTTCTTTTTCTTGAAGGCCATTGAACATGGATTTTGTTTTGAAATTATATTTTGTAGGGTCTCACATGGAGTAGTAAGACTCAAGCACATGTGCAAAATAAAAATATGTAGCATTCACAAGCTTTCAACTAGCCACACCAGTAGCCACTAGAAGCTAAATATAATTTGATATGGAACCTTTCAACTCATAGAAGCTAACTAGAAACTAGATAGAATATTCAATGACATAAATGACAAAACACGCGGAGACCAACAAACATTGCAAGTTGTAAAGTGGGTTGAGTTGACATTAAAAGGAAGTTTACAAGAGCAAGTTCAAAGGCATGGACCTAACAACAACAAATGTTGTTTGAGGAAAATTGAAGATAAAGGGTGGAGCCAAAGTGGTTATTGAGAAAGTGGGGTGAGAGACAAAAAGGAAAGAGGTTATTTGGTGTGAAGCAATGTCAAACACTTTAGAAAATGAGGAGACGAGTGATGAGATAAAAAAACATAACTAGACACAACTGTATCATGGATAAAGGAGCTGAGCAAATTCCTTAGGAAGTTGATGCTTATGTACCTTGAAAATATCTTTCGAAGAACCCTAAATCTTGGGTATAGATAGACATATTAGGACTCTTAACAACCATCATTGATCTCACTTTTCTAGTAAAGGAGTATTCAATATTATTATTTTTTATGATGAGTTGGTGGTAGTTGGAGGCATCTCTCCACAAGATGGGCACCTCCCCTAGTGATGACCATCTTTTTGAGATCGTATTTTATTTATTGATTATTGGAATCTAAAACCATAAATATGTATAATAAAGTTTAGGAGTTTCTCTAATTCAATCCTCTTCACTATGGCCATCATATTTATGAAAAAACACTCTAAAAATCCCTTGAAAATGTAAATTATAATAAATGTATCGAAAACATTAGCAAATCGGGAAATATTTTTATTTATTTTGCAAGCTTCATTTGAAGACATAATTCCTCAACTTATCACTCACATTGCTTTTCATATTTCAAGCCAAAACACTTCAATTTCAATAATTACAATATTTATTTTTTGCTAAAAAAAGTTATAAAGGAATTGTTATCCAAATGTAAAAATTAGTATTGTGGTTTCATATCTCTTCTTAGATATTATTGTTTACTTGTTAGTAACATTTTGAAGAGAAATTACATGATAAAATTATACTTTAGAAACAATACTAATGAAATATTTAAGTTTAAAACATAACAAGAAAGATGACATACACACAATACAAAATATTTCACATGAGAAAACCCTTTTGCAAAAAAACCCAACACCATAACCTTCTTCCTTAAATTGCATTAACGTAACTATTTACAACACAATAACACACTTGAAATTTTTTTTATTTCCTAATAAATGTGTGAGTCATTGTGGGTACATTAATAGGTAATTGTTTAAGCGGTATTACAATCCAATGGGTACCAAACCCACAAGCTAAGAATACAACCCACAACAATTCACATAAAACACAGGTTATCTAACCACCCAAAGAATAACATAGGTTCCACTAAATGCATCAAAGTGTACATAATTCCCCAGTTATACAATTTATAAAGGGGTTAAATCATGTAAAATATACAACACATTCCAACACCTTTAGAACCCCCTCATGTGTTGGTGTGTGTGATATGCCTAGTCATCATCCACATCACATGGTGAGTCATCTCGCCTTGCGAGAGTCATAGGTCTTAGGGAGTCAAATGACAAGTGTCAGATTCTGTCATAGAATATGTCATTGTCATTTGCGTCAGTGCGTCATAGGAGTTACATTCCTTATTTGGAATTGTAACTCCTCCTTTAGTGGCGTCATATGTGTCAGTCACGTCATATGCATCAATGGCGTCATAGGAGTTACTTTCCTTGTTTAGGCATGGGGGTTACACAACACCCCTATTTGTACTTCCTTTTTTCGATCTATGAGCATGAGCATACCTGTTTTCTTATTTGCATATTCTTTCCATTGTTCGAATCTTGCTTATTGCGTTGGAGCTACGATGTTACCATCAGAGTGCAACTTCATTGTGGTGCATTGTTTCGACATCGGTTCTCACGAATCCCTCTTTCATGGTATCAGAGTTGGTTTCGGTAAAACGTGCACTCTTCATTTATCAGTTGCTTATTACTTCTGGTTTCTTCTTATTTCCTCATGCAAGTTTTTTCGATTATTACTTTGGAATTGTATTGCTCACCTCGCGTTGAGGTTTCAGTAGTTGCAAGTTTGAGGGTATTTTGGTTGGTTTGCTTTATCATGTTGTTGAGTTCATGATTGCTTCTATTCTTGTGAGCTCATTTTTGCTTTGGCGTGGACCTATGGTTCATTGTTGTCTCGAGGTTACCATTTCCATGGATGTTTTCTGCGTCATTGGTTATTGCTCGTGCTTTGGTTTTCGTTGGCTCATGTTTCAACCTCCACTCTTTGTGCAGATTATTCGTGCCTCATTGACTCATGCCTTGGTTCTGCTTTGTCAACATTGCCATTTTCGATGGTTTGACTCATGCTTTGGCATTTTGATGCTTGGGTTTTTACCTTGTAGCTTAATCCAAGACCATTTTTCTCAAGTTTAAACATTTCCACCGTTGGTTTTTTTTGACTCTTGCATACGTGCTACCACTATGCTTGGATATTGGCTTTGTATGGTACTTGGTCACTCGTATTGGTTCAGTTTTCTCGTGCCTCTACATGCTTGGTGATCGGACACAGCATTTGGTCTTGTCAGTTCGTTTTGGACTTGATCTTCTGCTGGTTTTGTCTTGAAGTTTGTTTTTGTGATGGCTCTGTTTTTTAGCATTGTTTTTGGTTGGTCATTCCCAAGTGGATTTGTTGTTGCAGCCTGGTTCGTGCTCCTCATGGTTGGTCTGGTGCTACATTGTTTGGCTCGTTAGTTTCCCTTGCCTTTTGGTTCTCCCATGCCCTCTCTGCCATTTTAGAACTCAAGGTCTGATGTCACTGTATCTGGCTAGTGGCATCACTTCTTGCAGTCAAACTTCGTTGCCTCATGGTTGCTTTGTCAGACTCCTGGTTGGATGCACGCATCATCAACCTCGCTCACCTTCCTCACAATGGTGTCACGACCCTGCAGTTTCCATGCTTGTACCTCCATGCCACCTTATAGTCACAGTGGCTCTTATCCCTTGACAGCTCCACCACACTCTGACACTTGGTGGCTTAGCTCTTGCAAACGTTACATCACCTTCAACTCGGTGTATGTTTACACACACGACTCTTTCATTTTGGAGAGATTATTTGGCTCCCACCTACTCGGTCAACTTCCAACTCCACGGTTTTGCATTAACTCTCAGCTTGGTCAACATCCATCCTTTTTTAGAATTGATTATTGGTAAAATCAATCTCCCTTTTAAATTTTTTAAGGTTAAAAACATTTATTTAATTGGCATTGTAAACTTTTTTTGGGTATTTTGCTTGTTTTATTCATCCTTCCTTCGAGTGTCGAAGACGGAGGGTGAGGTCCAGGGTTGGCAGGAGGCTAATCCCCCCTCGCAATAAAAACAAACCCTATCTAAAATTTGATGCCATTTCTAACGAGCATACATACGACACCCTTTGCATGCATTTAGGGCACTTTTTTAATCCATTTGCAGGGCTTATTGGCATTTTCCATCAGTTGCGGGAATCATTTTTTTGCTATAACTTTTGACTCGTTGCTCGGTTTTGAGCACTTCTTTAGTCAAAGTTGCATGTTTTTTCACACACTAGATGATGGGATTATCAGTTTTGTAAATGCACTATTTTATAAAGTGCCACATTCTGGGGGGTGTCATTGTATTGCTTGTATCGGCTCATTTCAAATCATCTTGAGCATTGTTCTATCCCTTTTATTGCTTGTGGACTTGTGAGCACGTCCGCCACAGTCTTACAGCAAAGGGATTCTTTCATGTGACGTGAGACGTTATTTCTCACAAGGCCTTCTCTTCCCCTTCTTGTTTTCACTCGTTCTTGTGCTTGCTTACGGTGTCGAACTGTTGCGCCCAACGAACCTTGATTGTTGTCTCCACTCTTGCACGTTATTACGCTGATTGCAAGGTGAGTGACAAGACTAGTTCTCGGCACACAGTCACATTTGATTGTAATCAACGCACTAAACTATAAAGTGCCACAAAAAGGGGGGTTAAACTAGTATTCTTTGGAGGCTCCTCTCGTCATGGACATTGAATTTCATCACTCCGTTGTTCAACTAGGACCAGGAAACTACCTACAATGGAAGAATGGAATACTCGATCATTGCATTATGTACAACTTGTTACCACATCTTCTTGGGATGGCACCTGAACCTATTGACCACATTCATCACCAAAATTGGTTGAACGAGAATGACATGGCATACGGGCTTCTTTGTCTTACTATACCAGAGGACCTTCAATGTCGAATAGAGTTCACAGATTCTGTGCACCAAGCTTGGAATTTCATTCAAAATTTTCATGGAGACTTTGATCCTCCTTCATCTGGTTATGGATCTTATGATGATCTTGCATCCATGGAGGAAAGTGAGTTCACCGATACTTTTTCTTACGAAGGGCCACCCACACATATTTCTTCATGTGATGATAGTTCCACTGACATAGACTCGCTTGGTTCTACTTCTGATGATGAGGATTATGCACCCAGTTCTGATGTCAAGAGTACTACAGAGGACTCTTCTCCTCCTTCTCTCACTATTCCAGAGAGTGTTGACACATCCCACATCTCATCAGATATTGAGCAGTCTCCTATACAGTCTCATATAATCATCACACCCGCCTCTTTTCCACCTTCAGTGTTTGAGGCCCCTTTCACTCCTCCACCTTCATTGGATGACTCATACGTATCTGACATCGCTCTTTTGTTTGTTGAGCCCCCTCATTGGGATGAGTATCTACCTGACCTTAGTCATCTTTTCACAGAGTACACTTGTGATGTACTACAGGTTCCTCATCCATCTATAGGTATTTCAGAGGAGTTCATCATCTCCGTTGTTGGGAGTGCCCCTTCTGGGACTCTTACCACTTCCACTTTTCCGGAGACATTCATTGATCCACCCTTACTTGTGGATCCATTTTCTGTTGTGGGGGATGTTTTATTGCCTTCACATCAGTTGGACATCCTTTCTACAGGTGTTCCCCTTCATCACTCTGACAGTTCTACGCATGTGGCATTACCTTCGGTTCCTTCGCACTCACTTGCTAGACCTATGTCACACTTTCGTGGACCAGACTCAGAGTTCTTTGTGTTGCTACCTTTGGTTTCCTTCGCGGAGTGGGTAGACTTCCAACACGTCATTTTTGTCCTTCCTAAGGGTAGGCACACAGTTCGGTGTGGGTTGCTCTTCTTCAGTCTAGAGGCAGAGGATCTCGTGATCGATGTTATTTTGGGAGACTTCTTAGAGTTACAGAGTTTAGATCCGTCCATGACATCTTCTGCATCCCTCTCGTCTCCCTCTTCTCCTCCTCTTCTTCCTTCCAGAAAGATGTTGTTTGTATATGGGCACCTTATCAGGCCTTTAGTTGTCCTGGCCCCATTGGCACATCTTTCTTAGTTGTCTAGGGGAGTCTTCTTTTCTATTCTGTCTTACCATGACCTCTACCTCGGCTTCGATGAAGGGGGGTGTTGGTGTGTGTGACCTACCTAGTCATCATCCACATCACATGGTGAGTCATCTCACCTTGCGAGAGTCATAGGTCTTAGGGAGTCAAATGACAAGTGTCAGATTCTGTCATAGAATCTGTCATTGTCATTTGCGTCAGTGCGTCATAGGAGTTACATTCCTTATTTGGAATTGTAACTCCTCCTTTAGTGGCATCATATGTGTCAGTCACGTCATATGCGTCAGTGGCGTCATAGGAGTTACTTTCCTTGTTTAGGCATGGGGGTTACACAACACCCCTATTTGTACTTCCTTTTTTCGATCTATGAGCATGAGCAGACCTGTTTTCTTATTTTACATATTCTTTCCATTGTTTGAATCTTGCTTATTACGTTGGAGCTACGACGTTACCATCAGAGTGCAACTTCGTTGTGGTGCTTTGTTTTGACATCGGTTCTCGCGTATCCCTCTTTCAATTTTGTCTTACTAATGGCCAATATTCTTAATATGAATATTTTGGTCATTCATTCATTTGGTTCATAACTTTGTATCTCATCTTTTCACATTGGCTTAGTGAGTCCATATTTTATCACACAATTTCATTTGGTGAATTGCAAGCTTGAAGGGTACTCATCCAACCACACATTTTAGTGACTTAGTTCTAGAGTACATAGTTGGCCTAATAGAATCAAAGTGCATATCACTTCCAGTATTAGTGCTTATTCAACCATTAGATTTTCAAGAATAATTAAAAACTTTGAAGATCTCCATAGAGGATGGAACAAATCCAATTTTTAGGAAGTTTTGTTGAGGTAAAATGAATTGGATTTACTTGGAAATCCAATGGATAACATGTTAGATTGCAAGAACATGATGTGTTATGTAAGAAATGAACAACGTCAAATGAAATGAACCAATAAACACATAATAGATGGCCCAAGGCTGGACCCCTCTATATAGATATGGTCACTCGATTCCGGTTTGATCTCAAATTGTTGCACCATATAGAATATAGATAGGTGTCATATCATATAGATAGAGGGTTACATTGAATCAACCCAATATAACTAAACATGCTATAGTGTATGTCCATTACGCTGATTCCATTACGCTAATTCACTATATACTTTATAAAGGGGATAAATCAAACAAAATATATAACACATTTCAACCTTCTCCCACTTGTTGAATACTTTGGATATGGGTGCATGGATTCATACTTCCATTTGCTAAGGGAAGCAATGCCCATTCATTTTATGCACCAAGAAATGTTTTTAGTAATCGTAACCTTAATCAACAAATCAACAACATTATAGTTTGTATCGAATTTCATTAGCAATACCTTTTTATCTTCAACCATATCTCTAAAAACCCATAATGTGCATTGATATGCTTTGATCGAGAATGATAAATAGGGTTATTTTCTAAATATATTACACATGGACTATCATAGTGTATCCTTATAACTTTCTAAAAGAGACCAACATTATAACACAACCTTTGTAACCATACTGCTTCCTTACAGGAACAAGCCACTACAATGCACTCTACCTTTGTCATAGATATTGCAATAACTGCCTCTATTTTGTTCATCCAACTCATTACTCCACCAAACAATTTAAACACATGGGCACTTTTAGATCTTCTACAAATAATATATTCAAAATAATGTTAATTTAAAAGTCCTTATAGATTTTTAATATCACCAGGTCTTCCTTGGTAGAAAATTGCATAATGAAGTGCCACACAAATATTCATAGATTCTTTTCACACCAGTTCAATGTTCTTTCCTAATTTAGACGTAAATCTACTCACTACAACTAGTAGAAGGGAAATGTCAGGCTTAGTAAACAAAGAGAGCATTAACATGTTTACTTTCCCACAATCTAAATCTCTATAGAATCATCTCACCATATATCTTTGATTGAACCACTATTTCATGTTAATACAATCTCTTTTAATTTCTATGCCCCATATATTTTTTAGCTCATAGATCCTTCATATAAACTAAGATGATATCTAATATTTAACTAGATTGATCATTTCTTTATTACTAATTAGCATGTCAACAACATACAAAACAATGATAAAAAAATATATCACCTTCCTGTTTGGAATACACATAGGGATCAACTTTTCTTCATGTAAGCCCAAGCCCCAACACATATATATCAAACTTCTGATTTCACATCCTTGGTGATTACTTAAAGCCGTAAAAAGTCTTTGTCAACATGTAGTCCAAATCCTCCTTTTATTTCCAATCAAAACAATATGGCTACACCATATATATTTATTCCTCGAGCTCATCATAAAGAAATTTTGTCTTTGCATCCATTTATTGCATTTTAAATTAAAAGTAGCAACAATATCCAAAAGAAATCTAATTGAAGCTAGATTAACATTAAGAGAAAAATTCTCACAGTGTTCAATTCTCTGTAACTTATAGAATCCCATTTCTACTAAGAGAGATTTATACATCTCCACTTTTCCTTTTACTTGATTCTTGAATACTTATTTACAACCAATATGTTTTCTATTAGGAGGAAATTTCAATCTCTTATGTCCAATTTTTATCTCAGGACTCCATTCTTCCTCCATAGCCTTCTTCTAAGTCTTATTTTCATTTGAGGCAAGTACCTCCTTCAAATTCTTGAGGTCTTCATCATCAACTTACAAAACTGATATCATAAATACATAACATAAATTAGGAGGACTATACCTTTTCAGTTGCATTTTAATTCAATTTGATCTTCTCAAGATTGGTGTCTTTGATTCTTCTTCCTTCAAATGGTTCTTCTTCTTCAACTACTTTGTATTTAGACACAATTCCTCCCTCTAATTGAACATGTATCTTTTCGTGATCTTTCTTTGGTTGTTCTTCACGTTTTAGAACCCTCTTCACTTTTTTAAAGATTAAATTACAATTGTAAACCGTGTATCATTTTACACCATTAGGGTATCACACACACACACACACACGCACGCACGCACGCACGCACACACACACACACACACACACACGCACGCACGCACGCACGCACGCACGCACGCACGCACGCACGCACGCTGCACACGCACGCGCGCGCACACACACGCACACACACATGCACGCGCGCGCATGTGCACACGCACACACACGCACACGCACACACACACGCACACACATGTACGCACACGCACGCACACACACACATGTACGCACACGCACGCGCACACACACGCGTGCACACGCACATGCACGCACGCGCACGCACGTGCGCGCGCACACACACACATGTACACACACACGCACACGCACACACACGCACACGCACGCACGCACACACGCACACACACACACATGTACACACACGCACATGCGTGCACGCACACACACCTCTATTAAATGTGTCTCAAGATCAACAGGGAAATTATCATCAATGGTATCACAATCCACAATATCTACACCATGAAATAAGGACAATGTCTTAACTGATTCAAGAGTTATAATAACGAGATCAATCAAGGGATCAAATCCTTAACCCAACTAATTCAAGAGATCTAAAAATTTCATATAGGGAATGTTAGTGGGCTACGAAGCATGAAATTAATCACCTAACATAAACAGGTGCCAAAGGCTAAACATATAAGTACACATTGTAATATTTCATATCAGTAAGGTTAAATATATGAATATAATATAAGATCCTTTTCATCAAAAAAATAATATATGAATATTTACATTGTTTAAATTGACAAGGAAGAACAATGTTATTTTAAATTTAAGTTTATAATTTGCACACACCAAAGTAGAATAATGTTGAATGTCTGGTGTCAGAGTAGAGGTAACAAATGGTTCATCTGTACATGTTACTATACTCTACCCTCACATATGATCAAATGATGTATTTCCATGTGCAATCCTCTACTTCAAATAAACCTAACACCCATGATAATAGAATATTGTGGTCTTGTGAGACCATCTCATATAACTGAAATATGTTGACAAACATGATGCGTGTTATTCGACACAACTGTGTAATATACATAATTACATCCAACTCAATAGTTGATATTAAATGTGCACAAGCGTACAAATCGTTATGTGCCTGGATGATGTTGCTAACATTGTCATCATTATCCCTTCTTTGTAAACCTTCCCAACATGGTCAGATGATATAAGTCGGGTCTCACGTGCAATGCTCCCAAGACTCTTTATTTCCCCCTCATGGGCACTCTATGTAAGAGGTAGTGCTTATGATCCTTTATGCAAGCTTAGGTGGTGATAGATAATGCTTCTAGTGCTTGGCCCCTTATTTGAGAGAAGTAACAAAGTATATATATGATTCCCTTGTTTGAATTTCGTAATTGACAATTGAAAGGCAGACCCAAAGTTTAAAATGGTGACCAAAAGGCGAAAAGGACTCAAAAGAGCAAGAAGAAGATAAAGAAAGGTTAAGAGCATCCAAGAGGGACAAGAGTGCTAGGGCACTTCTGTCCGAGCTGGGCGTTAGCATCTGAGGTCAATAAAGAATAAATCAGTCAAGTGTCGAAAGAGTTGTAAGATGTGTATAGGCAATAAAATGTAATAGATAAAGTCAAAAGGACAGAAGGAGTTGTCAACCACTAGTTTTCTTGTGTATGAACCATGTATAAATTAGTATGTTTTAGGACCTAGAAAAAATACCTAGGTGCATAGATTTTGTTTCTATAATAATTCGTTCAAACACGAACTTTTTATAACTTCATTATCAGGAAGTCTAGTCATAACCTCATTGTATGCTACCTCACCTGTCACAATAGATATAATTAGCTCATCCATAAACATTTGCAGTGTTTTAGGTTGGAAAGAATTGAAGGTTTATATGTTTAATTGCTTATTTTTTAAAGACTTTTGAGTATATTTTCACAATGAATTTTATCTTGACAAATTGTTGTCACTTGTTGAAGTTTTACCAATCTCAATTTTAGTTTGTTAATGTAAATTTATAGAAGTATTGCCGGACGATGATGCAGCAATAAATTAAAAATAAATAAATAAGAAATATTTAGAATACATTTTTACAATATTCATACACCCATAAATGCGATCATTTCATATTTTTAACACTAATTCACCTTATTTATTAAAACCTTCGCCCCCCCCATTTTTCATTTTTATTTAAAAAATAATAGCAAAACAAAATACAAGAAAATTGACCTCTAAAGCTTTGGAACCACCACTCATATGTAAAGAAGGGGTTCTTCTGAAGGGTGTTTGCCTGAACTTCCTTTGAATACACCAGTGGTAGTTCAGGTAAACGGGATTGAACCGAACCCACCTAAATGTTCACTTACCATCCCTTTGAAAAATGATAGCCCGTTGAAACTCAACATCCTAGAGCTGTGAAGGGCTGGCTTGAATCTAGTTGGGTTCTCTTATTTGTTCTCCTTCGTTAAATTTTTAATCTCTTATATGATATCCTCAATAGTGTAAAACACAATCTTCTTCTTTGACATTTATTGTAGGAGGTGCATTATTTTCCTTTTTAGGTACATACAAATATTTTTAAATAGATGTTGGATTTTATCTTGGTGGACCATTCGATGTGTGCTTGTCGCCTTGAAATTAATTGAAAGCTGAAATTTCCTGAAATTAAACTCTTGGAGAGAGTCTTTCCACGTCTAGCTCTGCTATACATATATATAAAATAATGCATTTATCTTACCTGTTCATGAATCCATATTATGACTGTCGTCTTAGATGATAAGCTTAGATTGTAGCCGTCGGATGGCAATGCTGGGGGTTTTATAAGCCAAGTGTGTACTGAAGTTTGCATGAAGAAGATCACAAGTGGTGACAAAATTGCAGGAGAGTTTCATTTGATTCTGTGTATTTTCTCCTCTGTGTGTGTGTGAGATGGCGGCAAAGAAAGAAAGTGGGAAGGTGAAGTGGTTTAACGAGGTGAAGGGATTTGGGCTGATTACACCTGACGATGGAGGGAAAGATGTGTTTGTGCACTTCTCGGCGATGCAGAGCGCCGGCTTCAAAACATTAGAGGAGGGGCAGTCTGTGGAGTATGACGTCGTGGAAGGCGAAAAAGGTCCAAGTGCTCTCAATCTTAACATCATCACCACTGCCACTGCCACTGCCACTGCAACTGCAACTGCGTCATCTACGTAGAGATACAATCACTGTTATGTCCTCCCCACAAACTGTCTTAATTGTCATATGTTTTATTTTTCTTCTCCTTTTATGTTTTTAACCGCTGTATGGGGTGATTGGACTGTCACATGTGAGAGCAGCCATTCTACTCTCTTTCTCCTCTATTTCTTAGCTAAGTTATAAGCGTTCGTTGAATCCGTTTTTATACAATTACAATAAAATGGGGATGCCAAAAAAAATGGAAAATTATATTTGTCTATAAGAGAGTTTTTTTTAATTCTTCACAAATTGCTCATTTTCGTTCTTCACAAAACAACCAATAAAATATTTGCATTAAAATTTTTAAGTGATCTATCAATGTTATCCTTTAATCAAACTTTGGACCTCTTAAATTTTTTCTAATGAATCATAAATTGGTTGAAAGCATGACTACTCGTATTAAAATATTTTCGAGCATGGATCAGAAATATGCCCAAGGTCTTTTCGTCAATTTTTTTATATCAATTGATA
Source organism: Taxus chinensis (assembly GCA_019776745.2). Lineage (NCBI taxonomy): Eukaryota > Viridiplantae > Streptophyta > Pinopsida > Cupressales > Taxaceae > Taxus > Taxus chinensis. The sequence goes on along the minus strand of CM034152.1, from coordinate 740,551,435 downwards.
ATTCTTATCATTCCTTACATCTTGATGTGTATATATGATTTGAGGAGGAGCAAAAGTAGTAGCGGTAATGGTGGTGGTACTTTTCAACATCTCGGATGTAGTGGAAACATGAAGTGGTAGTGGCAATTGGGAAGAAATGACAGATGGTAAGAGAGTTGACGAAGAGGATAGGTGGGAAGATGCAATAGAAACTAAGAAAGTGGGAAATGATTCGGGAATGTACTCGTGAGAAATATGTGATGTAAGAGATAGGAATGAAGGAAGGGACATGGCTGAATCAAATCCTTGTGATGTCAACATTTCTATGAATGATATGGGTAGCATTATGGATTTAGTTTATTTATGTTTGGAGATGCAAGTGGTGGAGACAATGGATGGAGTGAAGGATTTTTGTGCAATGTTTAGAATGGTATATCGAGAAGTGGTAGTGGATAAAGTTGGGAGTGCAATAAATTGGGATGTTGGAATGGAAATGAGAGGAGAGATGGAATGCACAATCATAACTGAATCACTTTGAGCATGAGATATTGTTATCACCACTTCATGGATAGATTAAGAAGAAATAATGGGAGATTAGAAAATTTTAGATTTTTTTTTTGGAAAAGTGGAAATAAGGGCAATCACCAGTGTTGAAGGAGAAGAATAAGTGATAAAAGTAGGAAGAGTGGAAACAATATGAGTGAAAATAGTGGAAGTTCCGAAGTGGTAATGGAAAATCATGAGGATTAATGTAGCCAAATTATGAACAAACAAGATATACTGCAAATAATATGAACTCCAAAAGAAAATAGATCTCCTTCTTTGTTATTGAATAATGAATTACAATGTTTCCTAAATAGGAAAACAACTCCCAACTCAAGATGCCAAGTAAACTCTAGCTAACTCTGACTAAATCTACTCTAGGTGGCGGAAATTACTATTTTTTAGCAGTTTACTAGAACCTGCTATTCTTAGTAAGTTCACATGCTTATTCCTATGGGCACAAAAATTGCCACACATATTCTACACCTTAAATTAGAGGAATTGCCAACTTTCTAACTCATGATGCAACTAATAGACTAAAATTAACTAATGCCCAAAAATAGAAAAAAACCAAACTATAACTTAAATCCTAATTTTCGGCCTCAAGATGGCGGATTTAGAGCCCGAAAACGTGTCGAAAACTTGCCCCAACTAGTAGGCGTGGTTGCCATTGCGTTCGTATCATCGAAACACGTGGTTTCAAAAAAAAAAAGGGACTTAAATGGACACTCGGAGCTCAAGTTATGACCTTGTCAAGTTCCTGCTAATTCTGGTGCATCATTCTCCCCTACTTGAAAAAAATGCAATTCCTGCAAGTTGTCTTCTTCAAACTGCTTCCTATGTAGGAGGGAGGAAATACACACACACGCACGCACGCACACGCGCACACATGCGCACACACACGCGCGCGCGCGTTAAATTATGGTTTTCTTTCCAATCTAAGCTTCCTATCGAGTTTTATCGACAAGGGCTAGTGTGGATGATCTATTTTATCCAAAAGCAAGTAATTGGTACTAATTTTTCCATAATTTCATATCCATACATACATCATTAAGCTTAATTTTTTACACCACCCCCCCCCCCCCACACACACACACACATGTTGGATTATGGTTTTCTTTCCAATCTAAGCTTCCTATCGAGTTTTATCGACAAGGCCTAGTGTGGATGATCTATTTTATCCAAAAGCAAGTAATTGGTTCTAATTTTTCCATAATTTCATATCCATACATACATCATTAAGCTTACTTTTTTACCCCCCACACCCACACACACCCACCCACAGAGAGAGAGAGAGAGAGAGAGAGAGAGAGAGAGAGAGAGAGAGAGAGAGAGAGAGAGAGAGAGAGAGAGAGAGAGAGAGAGATTATGGTTTTCTTTCCAATCTAAGCTTCTTATCGAGTTTTATTGACAAGGGCTAGTGTGGATGATCTATTTTATCCAAAAGCAAGTAATTGGTACTAATTTTTCCATAATTTCATATCCATGCATACATCATTAAGCTTACTTTTTTACTTATTCATTCGGTTTGTATTTATCATTTATGCAACTCCATTTTAATTGTGGTGTATATGGACTTGTTTTCTACCTTTTTATTCCACATTGTTTATAAAACCTCTCGAATGCATTGAAGTAACACTCCCCACCATTGTCAGCTCTAAAAATTGTTATATTCTTCTTCGTTTGATTTTCCACAAGAACCTTAAACACTTTGAAATTATTGAAAACATCATATTTATTATGGATTAAATATAGAGATTTTCCTAGTGATGGAACCTTCATAGGTCAAAACAAATTACTATATATTAAATGTAAAATCCTTTATGCTCTTATGGCACTATTGGGAAAATTTAGTAAGGTTTACTTCTCAAATACATAATGCTCATGGAAATTAAAATATAAAGGGAAATCTAAAATTCCTTCAAGTATACCTTTAGTTATTCAAGCTCAAAGGCCTCTCTCCGATATGTTCCATCATTTAATACCATCACATTATATTTTCTTAGGCAATTGGTATTGATTTTGCTTATAATTTCCTATCCAAGCCTACACCACTAAGAATATTTTTAGCCTTATCCATCATTGTCCTATTCATTCTTTTTGCAACTCCATTTTAAATGTGGTGTATATGGACTTGTTTTTCTGCATTTTTATTCCACATTGTTTATAGAATTGCTTGAATTCATTAGAGTATTACTCCCCACCATTATCATTTCTGAAAACATGGATATTCTTGTTTGTCCAATTTTCTACAAGATCTTTACACATGTTGAACTTATTGATAACATCAAAATTATTCCGAATGAAATATACCTAGGTCTTCCTTGAGAAATAATGTATGAAAGTGATACACTATAGAGATTTTCCTAGTGATGGAACCTTCATAGGTCAACACACATTACCATGTATTAAATTTAAAATCCTTTTTGCTATTATAACACTACTAGGAAACTTTACTCGAGTTTTCTTATCAAATACACAATGCTCAAAGAAATTAAAATCTAAAGGGAAATCTGAAATTTCTTCAACCATATTGTTAGTTATTAATGCTCAAAGGAATTTCTCTCCAATATGTTTTATCATCTAATGCCATCCCATTTTATTTTCTGCAAGAAATACATGTGTCCAATCTAAAACATTTTAAACTTCAAGAATAACATAGCCATGAAATCTGTCACTTACAATACTTTCCTCAAGCTTGAACAATATTCTTGTACATAATCCTCTTGTTATACAATTGCTTCACATACCATCTTATAATAATCCTTACTAAATGCTACCTACCTGCTCATTCCAATCATCTTGCTTAATGAAAATATGATTCTTATCAAACCTAAAATGTGCAAAACACTAGGTAGGGTCTGAACTCTTTCATCTTTAAACATCAACTTGACTCTTCCTCAACCTATGATCTCATATGTTGAGTTGTATCCTACGAAGAATTCACCTCTATGGGTCCTTTCATATTCACTGAACAACTCTATATGGGGAGCCATATCAAAATAGACACTCGAGTTAACCAACTATTTATCATTGCATGCATGTGAGCTTCAAGCATGAGGATTCACTATGAAAACTTATGTCCTATCATGTGAAATCGTTGGGTACTAAATAATAATCCTATTTCCAAATCTACATCTCAAGCTTCTATTATTAACACTCCCTCGGGCCAATATAACTTTTCAATTATAAAATACCCCTTCTTTTACCATATATTGAAATTACCCATCCTTGACATTTTTATACCCCTTTTTAATTTCTACATCTTCAATGTCTTACAATTTAAAAAAAAAATTATATTTCTCTTGAAGAAATTCATATTGGACTCAATAAGTACAAAACCATCAATATGTGTAATTTGATGTTTCACTTCCTTTCATTTATATCTATATTTGTCACACTGATTAAACTTTGTGTAGTAATGTCGAGGGTCGTATTTGGTTGCATTGTTGTTAGTTAAATTTATTAATCTTCATGAAATCCATTCTCCTTAAAATTTTGAATCGAATGATACAAAATATATCTTAGTTATGATACTATGAAGGATGCCTTAGAAGTATTAAGAGTTTTGTAGTGTTGTTAATCTGGAAATACACATCGCTTCTCTAAAAAACACACTACTTTGAAAAAACACACAATGAACATGATCTAAATTTAGGGCTTCTTCATCTTCCCCAAAAATGCTCCTCCTCCCTCCTCCTTATCACTCCACATACCCTACCCCTAATATATTTTTAAAAACACGTATAATATAACCCCTTGATATATGGAAATATATTGGGTCCATTTTAACTAATATTTGAAACCCCTATACAAACTGACGTGATAAGTAATGCTTTGGATTGTGAATCACCTATGGCTTGAAGCTACCTACAATAAATCCCTTGAGCATTCACTAGAGAGATTTGTATCTATAGATGTAACATTTTATGATGACTTACCATTTTTAACCTTTATAGATATATAGTACTTAAAATTCCCCATTTTATTAGAATTCCAACATGTCTTATCTTATATTTCAATGTAGTCTTAAATTTCCATCTAGAATCTGATTGTCTTACCCTTTTTTGCTTCGCTCTTGAGAACAAAATCTTACAAAAAATCATCATTCATTTGGTAATCCTAAAAAAAAATCCACCTCATTTCCTCTAATAATAATGACGATGCTAAATCTTCAATTTGCAATCAAAATTTAGTACTAGATATCTAGATTATCCCAAGATTGAAGTAAAGAATAATGCACAATAATACTCTTTTCTTCTTCATCAATTTTTATTTTGACAAAAAGTAACCGACTTCCTAGAATATCGAAGGATTTTTGGAGTTTATCTATACAATCACCATCATTCATCCTCAATGAATATAACTTCCAAAGAAAAAGTGTATTTTCCAGACTTTGTCTAATACAGTGTCCCCAACTCATCCCATGGAGCCTCCCATCCTCTATCGCCAGCATATCCTCTGCCCCTAGAAAATCCTCTACCTCTTTGTTGATTCTGGAAATCTTGTCTCGTATCTTCTTGCTTTTCCAATCCATCCACGAGATGATTCTCCCCTACCTTGGCTGAAAACCAGCTCATCCCCGAAAGGAAGATGAGGCCCCCCTATTCATTCCAGGTGATCTCCTAAAACTTTGACGATTTTGTTTTTCCTCAGCCTTTAAGGCTAATTGATAGGCATCCTCCATGCTCTTAATCCTATGCATACTTATCTCATCTTGAATAGAAAATTTTAATCCATTTACATACCTTGCAGCCATTTGTTCCTCAGTTTCTTCATGCTCTACATGAATGGACAACTTGTAGAACTCATCTGTGTATTCTTGCACTGTTTGTAAGTTCTGTCTGAGATTCTGAAACCTCCTGTAAAGGGTTTGTGCATAATCCACAGGGAGAAATTTATCTTTCAGCTTCTTCTCCATCTTACTCCATTCCTAATTCTTTTCTTTCCCCTTTCTTGACCACTCTTTTTGTAGGTGATCCCACCATAACATAGCATGACCTTTCAATTTCGTGCATGCAAATTTTACCTTCTTTTCTTCTGACATAGCCTTCACTCAAAAAATTTCCCCATGCTAGTCAACCAGTCTATCAGCTCCTCTGGTTTTAGACTACCACCATACTCTGAAACATCAACTCTTATCCCATCATTCTTTCCTTCTAATGCTCGAAGCATCCTTTCTTCAAAAGCTAAATGGTGGTGCTTGCATTTCCTCCTCTTCACAAAAATTTCTTTGATTTCCTCTCTGGGTTATCATTGCAGCAAGCAAAAAAAACTTGTCTCTACAGATCTTGCATATTTCTATTCATCTGGGCAATACCCCTCCTCCTCTTCCTCTTCCTCTTCCTCTTCCATTTTATTTTTTTTAAAGAATTCGAAACCTGCTCTGATACCAGATAATGTAGCCAATTCTAAAACAAACTTGATATATGCAAATAATATGAACTCCAAAAGAAAATAGATCTCCTTCTTTGTTATTGAATAATGAATTACAATGTTTCCTAAATAGGAAAACAACTCCCAACTCGAGTTTCCAAGAAAACTCTAACTAACTTGACTAAATCTACTCTAGGTGGCGGAAATTACTATTTTTAGCAGTTTACTAGAACCTGCTATTCTTAGTAAGTTCACATGCTTATTCGTACGGGCACAAAAATTGCCACACATCTTCTACATTCCTAAATTAGAGGAATTTCCAAACTTTCTAACTCATAATGACTAATAGACTAAAATTAACTAATGCCCAAAAATAGGAAAAAAAACCAAACTACAACTTAAATCCTAATTTTTGGCCTCAAGATGGCAGATTTAGGGCCCGAAAAATGTGTCAAAAACTTTCCCCAAATGGTAGGGCTGGTTGTCTTGCTGCATTCGTCTCATCGAAAACATGTGGTTTTCAAAAAAAAAAAAAAGGACTCAAACGGACACCCGGAGCTCAAGTTATGACCTTGTCAAGTTCCTGCTAATTTTGGCGCATCATTCTCCCCCCTGCTTGAAAAAAAACGCAGCTCCTGCAAGTTGTCTTCTTCAAACTGCTTCCATTTATCTGCATCAACTTCTTAATCTCCCACTCTGTGACCCAAGTATTGTCCTCTTGTTCCAGTCCTTTCCAATGTACCAATTGTAATTAGACACCATTTCATCACTCTGACCTCTTGAAGGAGTTCCTCTGACCTGGTTCATATCATATCCTTCATGATTTAGGATGTTCTCAAGCATCCTCTTCTTTACTATCAGTTTCTTACTAACTACCACCTCAATTTTCTTAATAGACTTGTTTTGGTTCACGACTTCAACTCCTACTTTGTTCCTTGCCTTTCTTTACCTCTTGACCCGATTTCTCCTATGACTATAGATGGTCATCATTTCTTGACCTTGCATGAATTTCACTTTACCTTCATGACTATTGGCATAACTGTTCTTGACCTGATTTTTGTCATATCCTTCATTATGTTGTTTCTCACATGGTCTTCTTTTCCAATTGACAATATTACACCATAAATCCCCACTTCTCCTCTTCTTTTGCTGAATTTACTTAGTCCTTTATAACTCATGTTCATCCTTGCTACTCTATCTCTGAAACCTGCATTCACACATGCTAACACACAATTAGATTCCAAAATAAGAGGCTTCTTGACCTCTTTAGCTGCTTCATGCATGTTCTTGACTTGTTTTCCACTTGCATTCTCTTCTAGGATTGTTTGTAAGCTTTTTTTTCAACTTACTTTGTTGTTATTCATCACTTATGATTTTTTCATCAAGACATTGTTGTTCTTCTTGAATATCATCTCCCATCTCTCTAAATTATTCCTCATTTCCTCTTCTTGATATGCTTTCCTCTTGTTTTAGTCTTTTCACAAGGTCTGAGTGTCCTTCACCTTCTCTATCTTGGTCTTCAAGTGACCTTCCTATGTCCTTCCTTCTCATGACACTCTCTTGTGTCTCCCTACTCTCTTCTTCTTCATGATCTTGCATAAGATCTCCAAGGACTATCTCCCATGTCCTTTCTTCTTCTTCTCTTCTCTGAGAGAACTCACTGTTGTCACACTTACCTAAGTGAGTCAATTGACCTTCTTGGTCATCCTTCTCTTTCCTTGAGAACTTCATGTTCTCCTTCAACCTCATTTGGGCTTGCTTCTCTTCTCTCATTTGGTTTTCTTGATCCATTAACTGTTGCACCTTCTTGGAAACATTTTTCTTGTATCCTATTTCCAAGGACTCGTTCACTTCTCCTTCCGTCATGAATGCTAAGACCCGATTCTTATTCTTCTCAACAGATTCCTTGAAGCCAAACACCAGGCTTCTCTTTTCTTTACATGCACCCTGATCCACCAAAGGAAAAAAAACATGTTCTTTTCCATTTTCCATTAGAAAACACTTATTCAATCTTCCATTATACATTATTCTTCTATAATATTGTCATGGTCTACCTAAAAGTAGACAACACACATCCATATGCATCACATCACACAATACTTCATCTCTTAGACTACCAATTTGAAATGGAACCATGTATTGTTGATTAACAAGAATCTGATGATCTTTCTGAACCCATGCTACCCTATATGGTGTAGGGTGAACTAAACTTCTTAAGCCCAAATTACTGACCATTTCCTCTGGAACAATGTTATCTATGCTACCATTATCTATAATGACATTGGAACACTTACCTCTGGTTTTACACCTGGGCCTGAAGAGGATTCTCCTGTAGACTGGTTCCTGAACTTTAGCTTGTTGTTGTAGAGGGACTCTCCTTAGCAAAAGTGATTCTCATGCCTGTTTTCATCATCTCTATCGGTTTTCTTCTCCATATTTAAACATGCTACCTCCATTTTTTTCATCCTTGTCCCTAGATTACTAATCTCATCCATCATGTTATCCATCTTTCTCAAAACTTCTCCCTTAATCAAATCCATAATACCCTGCAATGATGGCTTCTCTACCTTTTCCATACTAACACAATCAACTTCACATTATCAATCAATCTCAATTTCTATAAATATCTGTGATAAATCTGGTCCTATCAGAGCTAACCATAGCTCTAATACCAAAATTGGTGCAAGGGATATACCATGTTCACTTGTTAGTCTATGTTCTTGTTTTGTTCACTTACCTCTTCCATGCTGATTTTTAGAGCACTCCAGTTTGAGTGCTTCTTTCATCGCCCCTTACATTGAGGATCTCATTACACACTCCATTTCACAATTCATAAATCATGTGCTAAAAAAATACTAGATATATTGCTTCTTTACACAAAGTTGTATTAGTACAAACATCTATCTAAAAGCGAGCATGGAGTGGGCATACCTTGGCAAATGATCATTATTCCCATGTTCTTGATCCTATCATCACATCTCCATCAAAAACCTTTGTCTCACTCTTAACTCCACTCTATCTTCTTCTTCTCTAGTTCAATTACTATGTGATGTTCTTGTACACTAGGTCTAGCCTATATAGGTCTCCAATGGTAAGTATGTTCAATGTTTTATACAAGCTCCTGATTATTTTGTACAGACTCTCCCCTGCATCAATTACCTTCCTCAATCATCATTTTATCCATTTTTTCACCAAGTTCTCTCCTCAGCATACTTCTATAAGTCACTAGCTATGGCCTAGGTAGGTCTAAAGGATTCAAAATACTCGAATCCTCATGGAAGGTCATGAATCACCTTAGGTATGCTTAGGACACTTAAGTTTACCTATTATAGGTGTTCAGGCTCTTAACTCAATCATACACCTATTCTTCATACTAGGTTTTTAGTTTAGGCTTAATGGCCTTGTAGCCCTCATGACAAACAAATTTAGGTATATCTCAAGTTTTTCTAAAACAACTATATAAAATCATGGGTGACCTAGATACCCCTTCATGGGATTCTCGCTCATATCTAGATTTCATCCACTTTTGCTTTGTACTGGATTGTACTCACACTCAACTGCAAATGCCTATTAAGTCTATTTTTGACCCCAATGTACAACAATAGATATCTAAGACTATAATATCACCTGGAAATGCATGGATCCTCCTATGAAATGTCTTCTATATGCTTCTTGATGAATTCTGGGTCTTGATTTGATAATTTTCCCATGCATGCAACTAGTTTCTCACTAACATGTAACCTGGGACAATCAACCATAAAAAACCTACTATATTTTCCTCCCATGTGAGAATGACAACCTGAAACTCCACACACTTCTATAATTCACCAAAAAATAGATGTTCACCAATTTTTATGAGTTTACGTTGGATGGAATTCAAATGGAACAAAGCCCTAGTTTTGGCTCGAAGGCATACAATTAGGACTACATAATGAAATTCACAGTTTCAAAGCCTACAAAATTCATAGTTCACCCTCTTACCTTCCTCTAGCTCACCATTCCTTATAGATCTCACATAATGCATTTAAGGAGGACTTTCAATTTTGGAGTCTCGGCCAGGAACATGACAATATAAAGACAATTGGCAATTTCAACAATAACGTGCAAACTCAATAACAAATTATCTACAAAACTACTCCTTTTTCTTATTCAATCAACATAAACCTTGATTACATCAAAATACATATTTCTCCATTCTTCTTCTCTATGCAATTATCCATACACACCTAAACTAAAAACTACTAGATCTCATAACCAGCTCCTAAGAGAGCTCAACTACCTACCAATATTGGAAAATTTGATTAACAAAACATCTCACACATTCTATACCTCGTCCATATCCATATTATGACTAATATCACAACCATATAGCCTTGATTAGGCATAAAAACAACTATTTCACTCTCTCTTACCCCTACTTACACACTCACTTTTCACTTTTTACATCACATCTAATTTCACACTCACACTTACATTGACTCCATCAAGAAAATAAATCATCCATATGATTTGAATGTTATCAAATGAACACAATAAACTTGCATGACCCTAAAACACTCTAACCATCTTGATGCTCCCGCATCACACCCCTTTACATTATCTTTCTATATTTGTTAGTTTTGGCCTTCTCAAGGCTTCTTGACCTTCTTTTCACAAAATTGTCCTCAAGAATCTACTTTGATCCTCTTTTTGACTTGTTCTAATTTCTTCTTATCACTCATCATATAACATCACTTACGCTTATTAATCCATTCAATCAATACACTCACTCATTCACCTCTTCAAGTTACTTCTTAGAACTCTAATATTCTCTTCTCAAGTTTCTCCCATGTACTGTGATAGGACAATCTTCCAAATAACTAAACTAAGGCTTTAAAAAGACTTTCCTCACTTCTCAAATATGTAAAAACACTAAAAAATACTTCCCAACCATTCTATACTAGTGTCTCTTTATAGTTTTGTTCCAAAGACCATTCTTTCACAAATGTGGTTGTGATTTTTCTAATTACCTAGAGGACCATGCTTGCAATTTCCTTTTAACCTGAAAACTTAATGCTCTGAGTTGATTTTTGTGTCTTCATTCCATTCACGTTCCTTTCTCGAACTTCCTCAAGACTTAATAGACCTCAAATGTATGTAGTAGCCTATTTCACAAAGAATGTTTCTACCTTAAACCCTCCAAACTATGCATACCATTGTCAGAAATGATTTTAGCACTTTTTTGAAATAGAAATATCCTTCTCCTATTTTGACACTTCCTAGACACCTTGCATACAACAAAAAATTCCTTATGATCACCTTGTAACAGGTTAAAGTGGTCTTTTATTATCATTTAACAATTTCCTTTTTCTTAAAACCCCTAGAACAGGGTAAAAAGACAATCATATTGTCTTAAGAAAGTTTTGATCTATCATGAAAGTATTCATTCATATTCCTCAACACTGTCAATCCCTCTTCAACAAGTCTTATTAAGTTTCATAGGATTTACATTGAGTTATACTATTTCCTTTCATCTTAAAACCCTAGCCTGGTTTCACAAACTAAGAACACTTGTTTTGTATTAATTGTCAATATCATATGTTCTAAAACATACCAAAACTTCATTCACATCCCTTCAACTTCTTAAAACCATATCAAGAAAATCTAATCATGCACAATTTATAAGAATACACCAAAATATTTCAAAACTAGGAGTAAGAGTTCATATACAAAATTCAGGGCAATTTTCTTAAGTTATTATCATCTTCACACTTCCTTATAGTTTCTCCCACCTACATTTCATGACCCTCATGTACCTATATCAACTCTTTTACCTATAATGACATCCATTAAACCATAAACCATGAAGTGCATACATCACTTTAACATTCATTCACATTTCCACAAGTACTATGCTCAAAGAAGCCTCACGTTGATATCATAATGCAATTATAACAATACTTCTTGATCCTTTTGCTCTGTCACCAACCTCTCTACCTCTCATATTACTCACACACCTCCCTAATTTGAATGCCTCTATGTAAAATGTAGAGAAAATGTGGTAGTTAGGGGTCTAACCACTAACTCACTCATGACTAAGCAAACCAATGTGAGTTAACACCTTGGTAGATTTAAGTAGGTCATCTTCTTAGGTAAGTTATATCTCAAGACTAATTTATTACATCGTTTATTACACATACACTAACATTAGACTTATAACACACACTTAAGACAATTTAAATATTCAAATGTGATTTTGGAGGGGAACCTGCAAAGACCAATTATTATAATGCAAAGGAGTCCAAATGGAGTTGATACACACCAAGAACAACCAAAAGGACTCTTACAACCTAAAACCACTAGAAAACCAAAACTTTGCATACGTACAAGTGAAACTCCTGCACCATACTCCCCAAGTGGAGAGAATTGAGCTCATAGTTTCTTTCTTGTCTTCCAATTTCTTTGCTTTCTTGACTTCATCTTCTTCCTCTTATGTTGATCTCTTTCCTTCTTGAATCTTATTTCAATTTTCTTTGTCTTCTTTTCTCTTTTTTTTCTTGCTTTGTCTTTATCTTATTTGTTATTTTCTTCGCTGTTTCTCTTCTTTGCTTCTTTCACTCTCAGCTAATCCATCATATCAGGTTTGAATGTGTCTTCATCTTCCCATGGTCTCTTCAAATATGATTCATCTTGCTCTTCATGTTATTTTTATTCTTCTCCATCATTCAAGATATTCATTAGTTATCTTTTTTCTCTTTTATAGTCTTATTCATTACTAAACAAATTTGATTCATCCGTGATTTGTTGCCAAATTAGTTCTTCTTCTGATGCCAATTCTCCATCATCCTCATTAGTTATTTCATTTTCAATTTCTTCATCTTGTTTGTCTTCGTTTATATTAATTTTTTTTTGTTTTAACTTCTTCATTTGCTTCACCTACATTCACACGTGAGAAGGAAATATTAGAATAAAAATATGGAGGCCATTTAGCCTCATGAGAAGATCCTTTCATGAGCTTCTCTTCTTCAATATTATGCTCTTCTTCTTTACCAAACATCACACCAACTTTAGGATAACAATAACTGACCTCAATACACCTTTGTTTCCTTCTCTCCTCTCTTTTCCAAGTAATAAATTTCTTCTTCTTCCTCTCAACAAGCCACTTAATAGGCCATTTCATTCTTATCTTCATATTCCATTGAAGAAGACTTTCTCTCTATCATCAACTTCAAATATTTTTCTATCTCATCAAACTCTACTAACAACTCTTCATCTGTCATCCTCTCTTTTCTCTCACTCCCTTTCAACTTTTCATAATACCCTACTGAAAAGAAACCCTTCATCTTTCTCATTTTTCTCTCTCTTTTTCTTCTCTATTTTACCTCACAAGCAAGTCTTTTACACCTTGCTTCTCTCAAGTAACTTACCATAGGATTCCACCTGGTATTTTGACATAAATTCCTTTCTTTTTCAAACTCCAAGTATGTTTCAACTTGGATCCCTCTTCACTTTTCTCCATCCTCTCTTTTCAATTCTTTAAAGGTTATGGGTTCTTTATCACACTTTTTCACTATCTTCTGCATTTATATTTAACAAATTTCTTTTCCCAAGAGAATACTCACTCTGATACCAAAATGATGTTGAGGAGTGGTGGATCCAAACTAAACACAACACCAAATGTTAGTTATATAACAAATCATCCAAAACATGCAAATTTCTCAAAACCAAAGAAGCCTAAACTTGCTTACCAATGCCAAATTATCTTAGTCAACTAATTAAAAATATCAAATTACCTTGGACTTGCTCAAATACACCAAACCATCATGATTAGACACTTCAAAAAGTCATAAACAATCATCTTCTCTCATTCACCTATTAGACTTCTAAAACAAATACTAGTGTTAGAGTAGGTATTTACCTTAGCTCATGTTCACCTAGGTACTTTATTTACCTTTATTGTATTTATCTTCACCCACTTATGTGTGTGGATATTTATTTTATTTTATTTAGATGTTAGGAGGAGGATATTATGTAGTTGTTAGGTATAGTTATCTCCTTGATCTCTGGTATTGACTAGTTCTTTTCTTGATCTATGATATTGACTAGATCCTTGATGTCTAGTTCTTTCCTACATTTATGGTCTTGAATAGTTATTTGATGGCTAGTTCTTTCTTTGATTTATGACTTGATATACGAACTTGAATGGTTCTTAGATTGTTATTCCTTGCCTATATAAGAAAGACTCATTCTCATTGTATTTCATTGAGTTCCATAATAATATATGATATTGATGCTCATTTTTTTACAAAGGTTTTATTAAAGTTATTCCAGCAAATTGCTTTTATCTTATTAATCGTGGTGTTTGATTAGCATCTGAGTTCTTGGCTTGGTATGATCTAGTTATCATTCCTTTTATGGTATCAGAGGAAGATATTGTTGTTGACATCCACCCATTGAAATACTTAGCCCCTTGTCTTATGGTATGGTCATATGAGGGCTTATGTTTGTGATTCCTACTAGTAGGTGCTTAACTCTAGTCCCCTTTCATTTTATTTGTGTGGTGAAGGAAAAAAGATTTTATTTTGTTTTAGTGGCAACTAAAATAAATAATAGAGCATAAAATTGTAAAGATTTTATTTTTTGATCGACAACTCAGTTTTGAGTGTCATTTTTTTGTAAAAGTACTTATTTTTTCGTGCTCTTTCCATTGGAAATATTATTTTGAGAATCACACTATAATTATAAAGTGTCAGATTGTAGCACAGAATCATTATAAAGTGTCAAAATCTGGGGGGGCTCTTGTTGCATTGCTTGGTTCTTGCATTTCTTTTGGTGATTTTTTTAGAATGACGTCTTTATCTACTTCCACATTAGATCATCTTGAGCCATTAACAACACATAATTACCACACATGGAAACCAAGAATGGAAACAATAATTAAGTGGAAAGTATTATGGGATTTAACTTCAAAAGAAGAACCAATGTTGACTAGAGAATATGAGAAATTTCAGTACCAGTGCAAATTTGATGAGTGTATGGGTTTGATAGGAACTTATGTAAGTGATAGTATTTTATTTCATTCAGAAAAACGTGACTCTCCTTTCAAAATATGGGAGAAATTGGAGGATTTATTTGGTAAGGTGGATCATATGAGAGACATGCAACTTGAAATTGAGATCACCTCTCTTAAACCTAAAGATTTTTCAAAAATTATAGACTATCTTACCAAGTTCAAACCTTTTTTGACACAATTGAAGGGGAGTGGAAGAGATAAGAAAGATGAAGAGTGTGTTTACTTGATTCTATCTAATTTGAGAGGACCATTCCAAATGGTCGTTTCTACCTTTTTCTCTAGCATGAATGCCTTAGGTGACATATTCAAAATGTCTAACTTAGAAATATTTTGTGAAATAATTACTAAGGAAGAACCAAAATTGTCTAACCTTGAGTCTTCCACCTCTCAAAAGGCATTAGTTGCATCTAATCCTAAGGGAAAGGGAAAACCAAAAAGTAAAACCAAATCCAACCCTTCTCCATCTCAAAATGCTCCTAAACCCAAAGAAAACAACTCAAAACCCAATGAGTATTCTAAATCCAAGAATAAGTCTATCCTTTCATGCTTTTTTTGTGGGGGTATTCATCATGAAGAACATAGTTGTTATAAGAGAATGCAAGCCTTAGAGGATGTAGTCAAGAAACAAAAAATTTCTATCTCTACTCCACCTCCTTCTAATCAACATGATAAATCATTTACTGTTGTTGGGAGATCTCAATCACCACTTGCAGATAGTTGGGTTAAAGATTATGGCGCTTCGCATCACATGAATTCTTCCAAGGAGTCTTTTGTATCTCTAGGTTTGAGTTATACTTCCAAAATTCAGGTTGAAGATTCTTCCTTTCTTTCTGTTAAAGGAAAATGTGGCATACACCTTAATGGTGGTAATATCAAAGATGCACTATATGTTCCTAACATCTCAAAGAAATTGCTTTATGTATATCAAATTTGCCATTTTGGTCAAGGAAAAAAAGTGACTTTATATCAATTTGAGGGTTTTGATGACATGATTGGCATGAAAGCTTTGAACATCTCAATTAAAAATATTTGAAGGAGTTGAGGACTCATGGTATGGTAGATGGTCTTCCTAGAAATTCTTATCTTGAGGGAGTTTTCTCTAGCTATGCATTAGAGAAACAACACCAAGATCCATTTCTTAAAAATTTGTCCAAGAGAGCTTCTTTACTACTTGAACTTGTGCATATTGACTTGATGGTTTTTCCTAACCCCTCTTTCAATGGAGCTAAGTATGCACTTACCTTTATTGATAATTTCTCGAGGCGTACTTGGGTTTATTTTCTCAAGTAAAAAAGTGATTTTTTTCACACTTCAAAGCATTCAAGGCTTTGGTCGAGAAACCATCTTCTAGTTGCACAAAGAACCTTCATACTGATAATGGGGGGAGTACTTTAGCAATGATTTTTCTGACTTTTTGGCAACTCAAGGCATTATTCACCAACATTTTGTTCCTCATAATCCACAACAGAATGGATTAGCAGAATGAAAGAATAGAACTTTGAAGGAAATGGCTAATTGTATGATGCATTCTAGAGATTTACCTCCTATCTACTGAGCATAAGTAGTTAATTGTGCTAACTACATTCAGAAGCACACACCACATAGAGCACTTGAGCATTTGACTCTAGAGGAAGCTTGGTCTAACACTAAACCAGATGTCTCATTTTTTTGAGTATTTGGGAGTCATGCTTGGGCATTTGTGCCAAAGAAGAAAAGGAAATCCTTGGATAAGAAGATAAAACCCTTGACCTTTGTAGGGTATTATGAGGACATGAGAGATTATCGAATTTTAGATCCTGATACTCATGATGTTCTTTTTTGAACACATATTTAGTTTGGTGAGTGCTTCACTCCTCATGATTCTTCATCTTCTTCCATGTCTCCTTCTTCTTCATCATCTCATCTTGAGGATCCTTTCCTTGAGGATGTTGATGAGGAGGTTTAGATTCCGTTGAGGATCCTATTCCCACTGATGTTGTCACTATGCCTAAGTGGGATTGTACTACAATTTCTAAGGAAACACCTTTCATACAAGATATTTCACCCACTAGGCATCATCATGCACATTCTACAAGTTTTGGAATTTTGTGTCAGGGAGTTTCTGAGGACCCAAAGTATTTTTCACAGGCTCATGGGATACAGGAGTTAGATGATGTGATGGCAGCCGAATATTCTTCTTTGATGAAGAATCATACTTGGGATTTGGTATCTCTTCCTAAAGGAAGAAATCTGGTTAGGTGTAAGTGAGTATACCAAACCAAATACGTAGTTGATGGGTCCATTGACAACTATAAGGCTTGTCTTGTTACAAAAGGTTTTTCACAAGTTGAAGGTATTGATTACTCTGAGACTTTTGCACCCATTTCCAAGATGGATTATATACGCCTTATACTTTCTATTGCTGCATCACAGGGGTGGCATGTATACCAGATGGATGTGAAGAGTGCCTTCTTACATGGAGATTTACAAGAGGAAATATACATGGTGCAACTTGTTGGATTTGTTCAGGATTCTTCTCTTGTTTGTATACTCCGAAGGTATCTCTACGGTCTCAAACAAGCCCCTCGGGCTTGGTATGAGAAGATGGATTCTTTTCTTCTATCTACTTATTTTGTTGGTTTCCACTCCAATCATACAGTGTATCTCCAACATGCTGGTGAGGATATTGTGATACTTTTCTTGTATGTTGATGATCTAATACTTACTGGCAGCTCTTCTTCCCACATTCAGACTATTTAGAGGGCTCTTTCTACACAGTTTAACATGCAAATCTTGGGTTATTTCATTATTTCCTTGGTTTGCATATTTCTCAGACAGATTCAGGGATTCATTTGAGTCAGTAAAAGTACACACATGATCTTCTTCGGTGCTTTGATATGGATAATTGCAAGCCAAGTCCATCTCAGGTTTAGTGTGGGGTTACTCTTACTTCCACATGTACCACTCCACTTTTTGATCCTACTTTGTATAGGCAGTTGGTTGGAGGTCTCATCTACTTGACCCATACTCACCCTGATATTTCATTTACAGTAGGGCTTGTATCTCGGTTTGCACATTCTCCTCATAGTAGTCACTGGAAAGTTGCTAAAAGGATTTTGCATTATTTTTAGGGCACTTCCCACTTTGGCCTACAATACAATAGGGGTTTTACTCAGTTGGTTGGATCTACATATTCATATTGGGTAGGTTCTCTTGATGACAGATGTTCCACTTCTAGCTATCTTTTTTGTCTTGGTTATTCTCCAGTTGCTTGGGTGTGTAAAAAACAACATGTTATTGCACTTTCATCATCAGAGGTAGAGTACACGACAACAATTACGAGTCAAGATATTTTTTGGCTTCGACAGCTATTGAAAAAGTTTGGATTCCCACAAGATTCATTGACTGTACTTTAGTGTGACAACCAAAGTGCAATTCACATTTCTCACAACTCAGTTGAGCACCAGCACACCAATCATATTTAGATACAATCCATTTCATTTGTTAGCACATTCAGGATGGATTTCTTTTGTTGGAGTACATTCTGACTCAGCAGTAGGTTGCAGACATATATATGAAGCCTTTTGCATCACCTCACTGCCTTGAGTTACATGGCATGCTTGGGGTTTCAGAAGTTATTCTTAGGGGGTGTTCGTGAGAACATCTTCCCTCTTCTTCTTCTTCTTTCTCTTTCCTTCTAGCAGGATTATTTCCTTCTTTTTGTTCAATATTTCTTCGTGGATATATTATACACGAGTACTTGATCAGGCCTAGTTGTCGGGACTCATACTGTGGATATGCCACTTTTATTTTGGGCCCTTAGCTTCACTTGAGGGGGGTGTTAGAGTAGGTATTTAACTTAGCTTGTGTTCACCTAGGTACTTTATTTACCTTTATTGTATTTATCCTCACCCACTTATGTGTGTGGATATTTATTTTATTTTATTTGGATATTAGGGGGATATTATCAAGTTGTTAGTTATAGTTATTTCCTTGATATATGGTATTGACTAGATCATTGATGTGTAGTTCTTTCCTAAATCTATGGTCTTGCCTAGTTCTTTGCTTGATTCATGAGTTGATCTACGACCTTGACTGGTTCTTAGATTGTTATTCCTTGCCTATACAAGCAAGGATCATTCTCATTGTATTTCATTGAGTTCCATAATAATATATGATATTGTTGCTCATTTGTTTGCAAAGGTTTTATTAAAGTTATTCTGGTGAATTACTTTTATCTTATTGATCATGGTGTTTGATTAGCATCTGAGTTCTTGGCTTGGTACGATCTGGTTATCGTTCCTTTTAACTAGCCCTTCCACAAGGAAAATTTTGAAGAAAATGACAATCTACAAAGAATCAAGATTCATTGTAAATATATTTAGGTACCCATTTTAGCATTTTAATTGTTTCCAAATTTTTGGGTTCAATTCTTTGTCAATCAACTTTTATTCCACCTCTATCATTTTCAACAAGGCCTAATTTCTAGCCCTCCAAGCACCTAAAGCTTATTGTTTGAATAACTTGCAAAATTTCAAGAAAAAGTCATTAGTGTTCCTGATACCATTTATCCTCCTTCAACTTCATGGTAAATTTCATGATCTGACTCCGTGTACAATTCCTCCAACACAAATTACTCCTTCTGAACTAGGTCTATCTAGGGTTTCAATGACCTTCTAAGGTTTTATAGATTTCCAACTATTTTTATAATCTCAAACACCTTGCTCCACATGTTTTCACCTTGATCAAGCTATTGGCAATGTTCATGCACCCCATTAACATTATCTTGCTATATTTGTTAGTTTTGGCCTTCTTGACCTTCTTAACACTAAATTGTCCTCAAGAATATGTTTTGATCCTATTTTTGAATTGGTATAATCTATTATTATCACTCATCATCTAACATCATGTACCATTCTTAATCCATTCACTCAAGACACTCACTCATTCACCTTTTCAAGTTACTTCTTAGAACTCTCGTCTACTCTTATCAAACTTCTCCCATGTACTGTGACAGGACAATCCTCCAACTAACTAACTAAGGCTTCAAAAAGAATTTCCTCACTTCTCAAAGCTTAAAAAACATCCAACAACACTTCCCAATCATTCTATACTACTTTATCGTTATAGTTTTGTTCTAAAGACCACTGTTTCACAAATGTGGTTGTGACTGTTCTAATTACCTAGAAGAATGTGCTTGCATTTTCCTTTTAACTTGAACACTTAATGCTCTGAGTTGATTTTTGTGTCTTCATGCCATTCATGTTATTTTCTCAAACTTCCCCAAGAATTTACAAAACTCAAATGTATGTAGTAGCCTATTTCACAAAGAATGTTTCTACCTTAAACCCTTCAAACTATGCATATCACCGTCAGAACTAAGTTTAACACTTTTTTGAACTAGAAATATTCTTCCCATATTTTGACACTTCCTAGACACCTTGCATACACAAAACAATTCTTGATTATCACCTTGTAACAAGTTAAAGTGGTCTCTTCTCAACATTTAACAATTTCCTTTGCCTTAAAAGCCTTATAATAGGGTAATAGAATAATTATATTGTCTTAAGAAAGTTTTGATCTATCATCATATCCATTTATATCTTCATGAAACTATTCATTCACCTTCCTCAACATTGTTAGTCCCTCTTCAACAAGTCTTAGAAAGTTTCATAGGATTTACATTGAGTTATACTATTTCCTTTCATCTCAAAACCCTAACCTAGTTTCACAAACCGAGAACACTTGTTTTGTATTAATTGTCAATTTCATATGTTCCAAAACATACAAAAAATCCATTCACATCCCATATAATTCTTGAAACCATCTCAGGAGAATATAATCATGCAAAATTTATAAGAATACACTAAAAGATTTCAAAACTAGGAGTAACAGTCCATATACAGAATTCAGGGTAGTTTTCTTAATTTTTGAGTTCTTACCATCTTCACAATTCCTTATAGTTTCTCCCACCTACTTTTCATGACCTTTATGTAACTATATCAACTCTTGTACTTGCAATGACATCCATTAAACCATAAACCATGAAGTATATACGTCACTTTAACATTCATTAACATTTCCACAAGTATTATGCTCAAAGAAGCCTCATATTGATATCATAATGGAATCACAACAACACTTCTTAATCCTTTTACTCTATCACCAGCCTCTCTACCTATCCTACTTCTCACATACCTCCTCAATTCAAAGCATCTATGCAAAATGTATAGAAAAGGTGGCAGTTAGGGTTCTAACCGCTAACTCACTCATGACTAAACAAACCAAAGTGAGTTAACACCTTGGTAGAGTTAACTAAGTCATGTCATTAGGTAAGTTATATCTCAAGACCACTTTATTACATCATTTATTACACATACACTAACACTAGACTTCTAACACACACCCAAGACAATTTAAATATTCAAATGTGGTTTTTGAGGGAAACCTTCAAAGACCACTTATTACAATGCAAAGGAGTCCAAATGGAGTTGATACACACCAAAAACAACCAAATGGACTCTTACAACCTAAAACCACTAGAAAATCCAAATCTTTGCATATGTAATAGTGATGTTCTTGCATCAAATTGCAAAAATGAGTTAGGTTAATGAAAAACAAAAATGTTGCTCAAACCACTATATGATGATGTGGGATGTTCCTTAGTTCAAGTCTCTCATAGCTTCAACGATGGATAGACATTAAAATAATAGGAATAAAGTGTCCCCCTTTATAATTTCGAGGTGAATATTTCTAGAAATATTGCAAAAAATAATTTAAAAATATATGAGTTAATAAGCAATGCACTTCTTTAAAACAAATTGTATCTTTACTTAATGTCAATTATAGGTTGTGATGAATCATCAGGTTTTAAGTTATCGTTCTTATTAGGATTATTAGTCTAGTATATTTTATAGGAGTATAGATTGAAATTTTGGGTGGATGCAGGATAATGGAGGTTAAAAGGGGATAAGTGGCCATCTTTTTTTTATGAAAATAACAATTTATGAATTTGGAGAGACTTTTTGAGGTATTTAGACAAATAATTTAATGATGACATAAGAAGATAAAATGTGATATTTTGAATTTAGTTTTTAAAGTATGTAATTTTTTGCAATACTTGTATGAGATAAGTATGTGAAATTTACTCATTTTTAAAAAATGACATAGTAAGTTTTTGTGAAAACATAAGAAAAGTGCATATGTACAAACACTTTTTTGGAGCAAACAAATGAATTTTTTTATTGAAATTTGATATAAAAATTAAGAAAATGTTGATTTTTTACAAATATATATTTAAAGTTAATATTATAATTTTAAATGATTTTACAAGTCAAAAAGTAGGAAAAATAAAAATGCAAGTGTACTGACACAATTTTTTTAGCATAACTTCACACACACACACACACACACACACACACACACACACACACACACACACACACACACACACACACACATTCTTTTTTTAATTGTAGCCAACATTGAGTAGATCGTTGGGATATAAGTTTTGTAATCCATTAATAGACCATCAAAAAACTATTAAACTATTTGTAATGCTAATGAATCAATCATAATGAGCTATGTTAGGTAGAAATTAAGTAATAATTAAAAGTTTTCATTTATTATTTTTTTAATTATATATTTTTGGAAACTATATTCTCATCTCTACAAACCCATGTAATTCTTTTTAAAAAATATATAAGACAAAAAAATTATGCCAATGAAGGTAGATAAATCACGGGGCTGGGGGGGTTTCATTTAGTGAAAGAATAGTATAACACGTTTGTTCAAAGTGTATTAAAGAATACCCTAAATGTTAGTTTTTACCTCCAATTACTCAATTGATAATACCCCCTCCTATTATATTATTAGAATGAAAATACCCCTTATTTTTCCCTTGTACCTTACTTACCTATTTTTCCATTACAATTTTATTTACCCCTTTTTATTTCTACCCTAATATATCAAATAGAAAATGTATTACGTTTCACTCAATTATTACTTGCATAATATGTCTTTCCTCTAGAAATATATTTCGAAGCCATTCAAGACATTATCTATTACGTTAATGTTAAACTTTATTCATTTATCAATAGTTCTTCAAATAATTAAGATGGTGAAATAATATCATTTGTGTTGAAAAGTATACTCATTCCTAGTGTTTTCTACAATTTTATTTTTTCTTGGTTAAGAATCTCCTAATTGAGATTTCCTTCTTCAAAAAGAGATTATAATTTAACTCCATGACAACACTCCTTTTGCAATTTTAAAGTATTTAGTATTAAAATATAGGGGTCAAATATTTTAGTTTAATGTTAAAATTAGCCCCACCTTTCCTTTGTCCCAGCTCTCTAACCTACCCCTAATATCTAATTCAAAATATTAGTAAATTAAACCCTTTCACCCCTTAATGTCTGTTGATATATTGAATTTGATTATATCAATTTTAACTACCTCAATATGAATGAACATGCTAGGACATTGCCTAGCTAATGAAATCCCCCCCCAGAGATAAATGTTCAAAATTTTCCAAAAGTCTTATTGGTTAATTTAATGCATATCCAAAGCTGAGGTTTATATTCCTTTAGCCAAAAGCCAAGGCCATTTAGGAGGGAAGAACAATCATTTTTTTGAAAATAAACAAAGGGTGTATGTCCTTTGGAATGTTGTTTTTAATTAATATATAACAATTCAAAGAACATACTCTATTTGAATAAGTTAACAAAATTTTCCTAAACCTATTCAAAATATGTTTAGGAAGGGATCTACAAAAGGTGTATGCCATTTATACAAAATGGCCAAAATTACCACAAAATTGAACTCCAACTTTGTGCATCTACCCTTTTATGAAACAACACAAACTTAAAGAAGTTTAGTTTTTATTTCTTGAATACTAAGAGTATGTTTTCTCTCATTAGCTAGTGGTTTTCTAAAAGCACAAATTAGACAACTAAAGTCTTATAAGCATATATGAACTTAAAGAAGCTTGGAAGTTATTCCTTAAACACTAGGAGTGCACTTTCTCTCTATGGCGAGTGGTTTTCAAAAATCACCAATACCAATTTAGTAAGACGATAACAAAATAGAACTCAACATTGACTACAGGAAAAAGTTTGAAGTTGAAAGAATGTTCCACGACTCTAAGTCATGACAATGGCTCATCCTAGCTTTATGTTTATACAACGCATATGGAAGAATGAATGCCATGATCTAGATAAAATTTGGACAAATATATTCAAATAATATCAAGTGAAAAACAAAGCTCAAACATATAATCTATATGTATTATATTGCTTATATATTTATCCTTTAATGTGGTAGAAAACAAAAGAGATTCTTAGTGTATGTAATCTACGTAATCAAACACAATTTAAGGCATGATAACAAAAAAATATGTTTTGAGGTGACATAAATTGAGTTTTATTGGGTATATACACGAGATGTGACAATTCCCCTTGCTCTTATCCCAATTTTAGTCAGACCACCAGGGTGACGAGATTGCATGCATACCTGATGCATGGTCGTTGGGATAGTGTATGTTGGGGGGTAAATTTAAACATAAATATAGGGAGATCACCCTAAAAATCAAAGATAAAACTTGAGGAATATAAAAAGGCTATGTATATATTATCTATGAATGCTAGTATCTCAAAATTAAAAAAAATGCATTAATAAAAATTCATAATGTGCAACATAAAAATAATCTAAAATTCAACATGCATAAAAGGGAACCATGAAAGAAAATCTAGGATCTATAAATAACAAAAATACTAAATTCCCCAAACAAATCATATTATTAATTTAGTCAAATATTATTAAATATAATTTCAAAAACCACAAATGTGAGTTGGCATGTCCCTCGAGAGACCCTCTATTTTCTCTAGGCCGGTGAGCGGGATACCAATAATAGAGATGGGATACCAAAGCTTCTGACTACAAACACTCTCAAGAGGTTCACACTCACTATTGACTAACGACCAACAAAAGAGGGGGTCCCTCTCTATATAAATAGAGGGGGAACACTCCCTTGACATGCGACAACAATTTAAATTAAAAGAAATAACCCTCACCAAATATCTAAATAAAAAATAAAATAATCCAAGCTTAATAATATATTTTATAAATATATATTTAAATATAAACCTCGCTTAAAACTTTTGAAGTCTGTTGTGTTCATAATAAATAAATATATAATTAGTATTAGTTTAAATAAATTAAAATTTAGTATTTTTGTAAATATATAATTTATAAGATATTCAACGCATGCACACATTTTTATTAATGTGTTTATTATTTTTATTATTAATTGATGTACAAATAATATAGTGTTTTAAATTAAATATTATAATAAAGGGGTTGAATTATGATAAAATTTATACTGTTACACAACACTATATATTCAATGGTATTCATTTATTGACTTTTATACTACTTGTCTTAAATATATTTAAATTTGATTATTTTAATCATAAATTTATGTTTTATTAATGATATAGGCATCAATTTAATTACATTATTAAATTTAATTGATTTTTTTTCTAAATAAATAAAAATATCAGTCCAAACTCTACCACGTGGCTAAGATATTAGAGTTTTTCAATTGATTTCTTGAATTAAAAAGAAAAACACTTTTGAGTAAGAGTCAAATGGATATCAAATGTAAAATGAAAAATTTCTATACAAATGAAATGGATGTCAAATTTAAAATTACAAATTAATTGTTAACAACTCACATAAATTACAACCCCCACTACCATCCAGAGCTACTATTGTACAACACTTAACGATGTAATTGTTACTTTACAATGTACTAAGGTATATTAGATGTCATTTATTGATCTACAAATTTATTTTAATGACAAATGGACATTGAACTCCCAATTTATAAATGAAGGTTCGTGGAGACAATTGGGACCTCTTTGACACACTTCAAGGAAGATTTAATCAAGAAACTCAAGTTAGATATTTATTTGATTAAGATACCCACCACCCTAGTTTAGGTATCATTATCATACTCATAAGGTCAAATAATTGATACAAAATCCAATTTGATGATTGACCATGTATATTAAAAGAATTTTTCTTTTCCTTGAAGTTTGTGTCTAGGTCACACAACATGGCCTTGATGCTAGGAAAACCATATGACCACATTTACTTAGGTGTATTGATTTGTGGCGTTGTATGATGTTTTTGGTAAAAATCTTTCAAGGAGGATCAAAATCTTATCAAGGAGGATTACACCACTATCACACAAGACCCCATAAATTTTTTCCCAAGGAACGTGATAGTTTGTTTATAATTTTGATATTGTTGAAAAAATGATCCATTTTTATGCCTTGAAAAGTTGGTTTTTGAAAGTTTTGTTCTTGTTAATTAAAAAATGTAAAATAAGTTCAACCCACATCCATAAAAGGAAATAAGTTGTTGTATTTTCACCATATGCTACATCTAATAATAAATAAAAGAATTGAGGTTTTTTGACAAAGTATTGGTTCATGTGCAATATTGTATCAACCAAAATTATGTAGAGTTGTGTATGCATGAAATAGTTAGCTATGTAAGTAAAGTTGAAACTAACACCTAGTAGCTTCGATATAATGCTAAACTAAACCTATGCATCATCATGCTAAGAGCTTAAACAAAGCTAACCTATCAACATTTCTACATTAAACATGAAATGAACATTTCAAGCTAATATGCTAAATAAATTAACTTATATCTCTTATTGAATGCTAAATGAGAAGAGATTGAACCTATGTAGATCTCTAGCAATCAAAGAGTTTATTATGTGCTTGAAATCCCAAGGTTTCTAAGAATAGAGTCTTGTCAAATCATGGCTACAAGACCATTTGACATATCTCCATATGACTTCAAAACATGGGTGGATGAATGCAAGAAATGGAAAAGGCTAGCTCTTCTAATGGAAGAATGCTCAAAGATGATAAAATGGCTATAATGTATGCTCTATGCTCATTTAGGAGTGTAGGTGTAAATAGAAAGTTAGGAGGAGGGTTCCTTATATAGCCCAATGGATAGTAGAATCCCTACATCCCTCTTCATGTGGGATAAATGGAGAGGTTGGGTTGGTTGTGGATAAGGGAGGTTTAGAAAGGGTTGATTCAACCTTAGGAGAGTTTATTTTGTCCTTTAATGACTCATGGGGCTTGGGGGAGTTTATTAATTAACTAAAGTGATTAATTAATAGGTGTGCAAGCTTATATAAGCTTTTTAGAGGAATAGTTAGTATGATTTATGTTATGAGAGGATTTTAATCAAATAAATGACAGTTTATTGATTAAATAGAAGAGAGAATTAATTAATTAAGAATAATTAATTAATCTAGATAGAAATGGGTATTAATTAATTAATCTAGATAGAAAGGGGGAGATGATTAACGAAATGTCATTAATTGGCGTCATTGTTGGATAGAAGAGTTAATTAACTAACGTAATGTAATTAATTAACGATGATAGCAGAAAAAATGTGCTATATTGACGATATGTCATCAATTTGTGGGAAATGGTATAATTAACACAATTTAAGTATTTTAAATTGCTCGAGCTAAATTATAGTGTCTACAAGTAGATTTTTTGTTTCTATATATTTTTTCATGACATTGGTAAATTGCTTTAGAAAATTTTGTGACATTCCATTGATTATAGATAAGTGCTAAAAAATTGGCACAAACATGTACCTACTAGTGTAAAGTTGACATGTTGGTTTATCAACCAGAAGAGCTTGTGTAGTAAAAGAATGCTTTGAAGGTATCACGACACCATCATGTTATGCATATGCATATGAAAGCATATGCAATTCAAAGGGTGGTATAAAGCATGTAACCATTAGTGCAAGATCAAAAAATTGCATCAGTAATTGAAAGTATAACACACAACCAAGAAACCCTTAAAATATGTTTAACAACACATCATGCACTTTTAGAGGCTTGCATTAGAAGGAGAGACTCAACTTGATACCATGCATCTATATGTGAAACCATGAGGCTATTAAAAATTTATACAAGAAATGCTTGAAGACATGGTGTGTGTAAGGAGTCATATGCAAATAACGTATAGGTTCACAACGAAGTGCAAATGGTCAATCACTTGTTGGCCTTCGAGTTTGCAAGTGAAATACCACAATGAAACACCTAACTTCTCTATTACATTGTTGGGATGAATTGTGTTTGTATTGAGTTGTGTTATGTTATGGGTCCTTTGGGTCTTATTCCTCATTTAATATTTGAAATGCATTTAACATATTTTTGGGTAAGATGTAGTTAAGCGCCATATTATAAGTAGTTGATCATATATCTATATAAACACATCACTATAAAATTTATTATTCAAGTTGCAAGTAATACATATTGAATGGCCTATTTAATAGGTAAATTACTTGCAAGAATGTAGCAATCTCCTCTTCAATAATTAAGATAGATTTAGCTCAAGCGAAACCTTCATATAGTTAAATAACAAATAGCCAAGATTGGATCGATTAAGTATTAAATAAAAAATTAGCTTCCCTACATAACATTATGTGTTACTTTATTACAAACAATATTAAAGATGAATATTTTAACAACCCTCCTCAAGGAGTAAACCCAAAATAATTCCAAGTTTATTTCTAAACTTCACAAACTTATCTTTATTAAGAGGTCAAGTCACTAGATCAAGTGGTTTGTTTTGTTGTAAGACAAGAAAAAATACAAATGTCTTTATTATTCATGAACATATGATTAAAAATTAAACTCAATGTCCTTAGCTTTGACATGGAAAATTGGGATCTTCACCAACTAGAGAACACTCTAGTTGTCACATAAGATTGGTGTAGGTGTAAATTTATGAAGTTGAATATCCTCTAGTATTGTTTGAATCCAAATTAATTCATAACCTACACTAACGACTGCTTTGTACTAAACTTCATTGGTAGACAAATGAATTGTTGTTTGAAGCTTACTTTTCCATGAAAAGACTCCTGAACCAAGAGTGAAAGCATACATTTTTTCATACCTTCTTGATTCAACTGATGGTGTCCAATCTGAATTAGTATATCTTGACCTTCTTGAATCAACTTATCCTACCCAATTAGAACTAATATATCATGTTAGCTCATAATTTAAAAAAATCTGATATATAATTCCAAAGTCAAGAGTTCCTTTGACATATATAGGAACATGTTTTACAACTTGCCAATGTTCTTATAGTTTAGACATGAAGCGTGAATGAAAAATTAGTGAAAAATAAAAATATGGTAAACTAGTAGTAGGATAAATCAAAATACTTACCAATCGATGATATACTATTTCATTGATTGGTGGTGACTCGATGTAAGTTGAGTTTTATTGTGATTTCCATAGGTACAGTTTTTGAATTACAATAATGTATACTAAATTTTTATAATAAAGATTTAATATATTTGGTTTGAGATACCAAAATTGTATGATCAACTTTCTGAAGTTCTATACCTACACAATATTGAAGAAGGCTTAGATATTTCATTTCAAACATAGAACAAATCTTAACTCTCATTTATTGAATCAAATCATAAATGTGTTTACACAATAATTAAATCTAATGTGTTATGGAAAGTACACAACAATACAAAGGATGCAAGGGTTTACAATAGATAGAATATTATGATCTAATTAACTTCCAACATTAATCATTCACAAATAAGAATAATATGTATTCATGCATATAACAACTGATAAATATTATGTACTTGCTCAAATACATAATAGGATAGATAGAATTAGATGTAGAAGACAAATTAGGGATGATTTGGATGTGCTGTATAGTGGAACAGACTAATTTGGAACTATAGATGATTTAGTGAAAATTTGGAGCTACAAACCCAATAGGGGTAGGATCATACAATTATTGTATGGTCTAAACGTGATCTGTTTGGTCCTAACTTGGAAATTTATGGTCTTGGACCCTTTGACATTATAGACATAAATATTTATGTGTGCTTCGCTTGTCCAGTAATGATGTGTATTGTATGATGTGTTTGCTCACACAACTTCGGGGTGACCTATAGTCAATTGCAATAAAGCAGAAACCATAACAATCTATAGTACCTTCATTAGAGAATTTACAAACTAAAGGGAGAAAACATGTGTGTCTGGTGAGTATTTACTACCCTTGGCGGTCAAAATCCCAGTTGTTGAACCAATCCAACTGTTGCACTACATGCCCTTGACGTGAGATAAAGCCTCGTGTAGTTCTTTTAGGTTTTTGTGCAAGTGTGAATAGATTACCAACCCCCTAAGGATTCCCTTGTTTCTATTGACACCAAGATAGAGGGATAATTATGTAGTATAGAATGCACCCATTGCGGTAGTAGTGGGATGTGGTGTGTCTTAACTATGTGACCTAACCCTTTGTTGATCGAAACCCTTGTACAATTTTAATGTCCCCTTCTCCAAGATATTTCATTTCAAAGACTTTGGGCCCATTCCATTTCCCATGGGCTTGAATGGAAAAAGGAAGGGAAGTATTTAGTGTCATGGTTTTTAGTTGCTTTTGTAGCTTTGCATTATTTTAAAGTAATTTTTAATCATATTTTAGAGAATTCAAGTTGGTTGCGAAAAAAAGGTGAAAATTCATTCAAAAAATAAAAGAAAAGGAAACTCTTATGTCTCCAAGAATGTTGGTCCTCTTTAGGAGGGTTTTATTTGGGTTTTAGCACCACCTATAGCTAGTCAAAGGGGTTGTTTGGATGAAAAAAGGGTATGCTTGTTTTGGAATTCATTTTCTTGAAGTTTGAGCATGAAACTACTTTCTCTCTCTTGCAATTGAGGACAAAAACCCTCTTTACACTTGGTTTGGGGATGAAACCCTCATTCCTTCATTGATGATCTCACACGGAGGTCACACTTGGTGATTACATTTAGATTTTACTTGGAACACGCCATTTCTATCTCATTGAAAAATCCTCTTCTAGGGTGGTGAATTGCATGGTGGAGGGTTTTGGTGGTATCTAGGGCACGACACTCCTTTTTTTATATTTGTATTGTTTGTAATTTATTAGGCTGATTAACTTACGGATTAAACTTTATGCCATTATTTTAGGCTATTTTTGTAAGTAAGTTTCTTGTTATCACACAATTAATTATTATACTTCATCCAAGTTTCTAAAAATTCATTTCTTAGTTTGTAATTTTTTAAAATAATTATTATTATTCCCTACATCCATTGGATGTTGTAAAAGTGGTATTGGAAGTGAATTATTATAGTTTCATTTTTGTTTTCATAAGATTTCATATTATTATAGCTTGATGTTATAAATTTAATTTTATTGTGATTTGGGTGGGTTCCATTTCTCTTTTTCTTCAGCTCATCCCAGAAAAGGGAATTACAGTGGTATCAGAAAAATATCTTCTCATCCTAAAAGGTATTCATGTAAGATAGTGACAATGAATACATATACTATCAAATGAAAGAGAAGAAGAAATTATATCAACTACTTTGAAGAGTACCAAATTGATAGAATTATCAAAGGGCAAGTAAGTTGGCAAATACAATGGACTTGCTAGCCCTAACCTTGCAAAAACTTCATGAGCCAAAACTTCACAATGGTGAGGGCAGTTCATCAGGGGTTCACAATATGAGGCAACCCCAAGGGTCAAAATTCACATCTTCTACTAGGATTTTTCATCCTACCTTCCTCATAAGAGAATAATTCATTCCATAGGTTATTACATGAAATTCAGTGGGTCACGTTATTGCAACAAACTATGAGGAATATAGGGATCTTACAAATGATATTTGTGATGGTATTTTACTTGTAGAGTTCATATGAGTAAGAAAGGGGGGGTAAAGGCCTGAGCCTAGATCTCAAACACCTTAAAGGGATATTCAACATGCTTTGGGAGAATTGACACTCTCTATATTTAGTGGTTCCAACAATTGGAAACCCCATTCTTGGATAAAAAATTTGGATACTTATCCATCATTAAGGCCTATTATAGAAGAAGAAGCAATCAAGTTCGCAACCCTTCATCTTAAGGAAATTACATGTGAATGGTGGTACCACAGATTGATAACATAAGGGCACAATCTCACCCACTTATATGATGATTTTTGTATAAGGATCATTGAGAGATTTGATAGGATTGATCCATAGGTGTACTTTCAATAACTATCACAATTGAGACAACATGACACAGTAGAATATTATGGCGTTGAATTTTAAAAAAAATCCATGTTTATTTCAAATGCTATAGAGAGGATGCTCATTCTTTTTTTCACTGAGGGGTTAGATGCACCACTTAACGATCTGGTAAGAGAATTCAATCCTTTTTCTCTTCAAGAGGAAATAAAGAAATATTTGAACCTAGAAGGTGTTGCTCCAAGGAAAACAACAATCAACGAGTAGTAAAGGGCATCTTGAAATGGTGGAAAACCAAAAGGATCTTCGGGACAACCAAAAAAAACATCTTTAGACTAGCCAAAGAAGCCTTTTCAGCGAGCACCAATCATACCAAAGGAGTTTTCCAAAACAAGAAAAGAAGGGGGGTTATGATATTAATTGAGGAAAAACTTGTGCTTCTCTTGCAAGGATCAATGGTCTCCTACTCATCGTTTCCTAGGTAAGGGACATGTACATTATATTGAGGTATTTTAAAATTTTAAAGAGGAAGAGGAAGTGGAAGTTGAAGAGGCAACACAACATCATGATCCAAAAGAGGACATGGACAACACTAGATTTCCTCCTTGTTCAGTGCTCCTAAATACCATCCCTTTTGGGTGAAAGGATACCTACAAGGACAAAGAGTCATAATATTGATTTTCAGTGGAGCTACTCATAATTTCATTGATGAGAACTTGGTTGAAAGGATATAATTGAATGTGGAATATTTCAAAGGCTTTAGGGTTAGTGTAGCAGATGGCTATTCCATTCGATGCACAAGGAGAAGTCCAAAACTCATTATCACATTTGGAGGGCATAAGGTATGCGATGACTTTTATATAATTATCATAGCTGATAGAAATATTGTGCTTAGGTTCCAATGGTTACACTCATTAGGAGAATTCACTCTAAAATACCAAAGTATGGAGCTAAGATTCATAAATAGAGGTAATAATGTTTTACTATAAGGTATGATCAAAGGATCTCCTTAAATAAATTATTTGGTAGAATACGTCTTGTCAAAAGAGTCACATTTTTTCTCCTTATCCAAGATAATAATAGATTGGAATGCCTTAATTATAGTTGAGTATGCCAAGAATAAGCTTACTAATGCTATTTTTGAAGGAGAAATGGTTGATGAGAGGAATAATATACTGGATGGGCTCATCCTCTACAAGAATATGGTCTATTTTGTTCCAGAATCAAATGTGAAAAATAATATATTGAGGGTTGTTTATGATGCCCCATAAGATGGCCATCTGGGATACTTCAAAACATACAAACAAATTAGAGTGGTTCTTTTGAAAAGGAATCAAAGAGGATGCTCTTCAATACATCCGTGAATGTTTAGTTTGCCAAAAAAAAAGGGTGGAACATGAATTTCAAGTTGGAATCTTGTAGCCCCTTCCTATTCCCACTCAAAAATGGGAAATTATCTCCACAGACTTCATCACAGGGTTTCTCATGGTTAAAGGTAAAAAAAAATTGTATGTGGTAGTTGAAAGAATCACTAAATATACTCACTTTATACACTTCCAGCCAAGTATAATGCACCTATAGTGGATGTTATATTTTTCATGAAGGTGTTAAATCTTCATGGGATACCAAAGAAAATCAGAATTGATCAAGACAACAAGTTTTTGAGCATGTTTTGACAAGAACGTTTCTGTTTGACAAGCACCGAGCTTACTCTTAGCACTACCTATCATCCTCAAACCAATGGGAAAATGGAAATAGTGAATAAATGGGTAGAAGGCTACTTACAAAATTATATTGAAGGGAAGAAATCAACTTGGATAAAATGGCTACATATGGCTAAGTTTTGTTATAGTACGATATTCCATTTGTCCATTTGTATGTCAACCTTCAAAGCTCTCTATGGTTATGATGCTCTCTCTTTTGTTGATTTGGTTATGTAAGATATTAGAGTACCAGGGTGTTGATATGAGTTTCCAGCTTCATGTCCAGATGAGTGTACAAGTAATCAAGAAACACTAAACAATGTCTAGCATACAAGGGCTTAGTACCTTGGAGATGATGATGGATGATACGGACGTAAATTTGATGTCGAACTCCTCGATGTAACCCCAGAAAACTTGTAGCTCACATACACTAGAGAAAGATTGATTAGAGATTTTATGCGGGGGGGTTGCCTGAAAAAGTAGATCCAGGAAGCATTAACTCCCTCTGTGGCTGTCAACCCCCGTGCGATAAGAATAATAATAAAATAGAATCCAAAGAAATAACATGCAAATCAATAAACAAAAGAACCTGAAAGATGTCGGTATGCAGATGGTGTTATTGATTAGATGCGTGAACATGAATCTCACCACATGAACTAAATCACAAGTAGAGTACCATGGAAATTCCACATGTTATCACAAAGACAAAATAATAATGATATTATGATAAATGGCTAAAATTCCTCAGCATTCACCCAAAATTTCTAACTTTTTTTTTCTTCTTCAAATATGGGGAAAAACCCATATTTATAGCTTGGATGTGAGGTTAGCTTGGGGTTAACAAGTAACCGGGGTTGGGTTGAGTAACTCGAGTTAGGGACATGATGTGATCACGTGGGGACCACGTCTTGAATTATTAGATGGGTGGGGAGCATGATTGACATGGTGGGTGAGATACAAGATTCCATTTAGAAAGGGGTGTCAGATGGGTGTATTAATACCCATGGATTGAATAATTTGTGGGAGATGGGGGATAATGTCAAAAATTTGAATTATTAAATGGGTTTATATGGAGCCCATTTAATAATTAATTAAACAAAGTGAGCAAATATATGGGATTTCATTTAATTTAAAAAAAAGACAAGCAATAATGGAAATTGCATGAATATGAGATGACAGAGGGAGGTTATACCAAAAATAGGTGTCTACATTTTCCCCCTTTTGTTGAGTGGTTTGCAAAAGCAAGCCATGAGACAAAAACAAAAAGGGTTAGATGAGATATGTGTCTGAGGATGGATGAAGACATAACCAAAGGTAAGATGCCTCAGGGAAGAAAAAAAGGATCGCAATAACAATGAAAAACAAAATGTATGACGGTGACTTCAATATCACATTGGTAAAGGAAATTTACAGTCTCAACGGAGACAGACGACAACATTCTATAGACCAGTGAGTGGGTGAAGACCACTGCAGTATGGACGTAAACCAAGATGACCAATGGGTCATAGGAAAACATCAAAATATGTGCAATTGAATGCGAAAGATGTGTGAAATCCTTTGTCTGCGAGGAATCATACGAAAAATCATGCATCCACAACAGGGACGAGGATGAAGATAATGGTTCCCTAGCACAGGGCATGAGAGGGACACAAAGCTAGTTATATGTGTTGACAAGTACAAGGATGAAAAGGTTCCCCAACATAAGACATAAATGGATGTTGAAATAAGATATCCCAGGGGAATATTCATAAATGTGGACAGAATGAGTAGATAGGATAGAAAGGTGAGATAAAATTTTCTAAAAGGGTGATAAATATAATGACAATCATGTTTCATAGGAAATATGCATAAGTGTTAGCAAATTAGAAGATGAATAAGACAAAGAAGTCTCATTTCTTCGACAAGTATGATAGAGATACTTTTGTAACAAAACAAAAGCAGAGAAAATATTCATGGAAGAGAACAAGATCAGATAGGTGATGGTCGTTATGGTATCTTCCAAGACAAAAATGTCAAAGCAAGATGGGAAGAGATTCTTAGAAATGGATATGATGATGTCCATGTGAGAGTTGACAAAGATAAAAGATGTGACGGGGTTCTCAAAAAGAGAAGAGGTCAATGTTGCAAAGAGAAGAACAAGAACGGTAATGAAATAGATTGGTGGTACATAAATGGAGAAACATTGGTGTTGATCATGAATGCCAGATGTGAGGGATGTTGAGAAAGTGAAAAGGGAATAGACAGGAGGATTGGTTGATTATGAAAAGAGAAAGAAATATTGAATATGAAGGCGACATGGGTATGGAATAGAGGGATGGAGACAGAGTAGGAGAAAATAAGGAATGAAAGGGGAGGAAGAAGATAACAAAGAAGGATTATAGAGAAAGGGGGAAATGAAGAAGGACAAACAAAGGGAAGACTAGAAAAGAACATATAAGAGAATGAAATTATGAAAAAGAGAGAGAGTTATTCAAGGCGAAAGGTGTGAAGAGGGATGGAGCAGAGGAAAATAGAGATGTAATAGAAAATGAAAGACATGATAGAGCAAATAAACTTGAAGGAAACAGATCATAGTGAGGAAATCCAAGGAAAAGAAAATGGAACTGACCACATGGAAATGCATGTGGATGATGAGATTATAAAGGAGATGGGATAACGTTGAAGAGTCAAGTTTTCGACGGGGAATTAAGGAGGAAGTGCGAGGTAAATGGGAAGAAGGATGATGTAGAGGAAGTGAAATAAGACTAAGATCAGAAAGGAGGAGGAGACAATGAATAAAATTATGCAGATGGAAGGGAACCAAGAACAAAGATATTTGATAAAGAGTGAGAAACACAAGGAATGTAAAGAGAAGCTTGAGGGAAGGAATTACATCGATTGGAAAAGAAACAAAGATGCATGAGATGAGGATATGCTGATGACGAGAAAATAGAGAGAGGGTGTATGATAAAGACATTGAAGAAATTGGCAAGGAAGAATGGAAGATGGAGAAGTAGCGAGGAAGGGATAGGAGAGGCAATGCCAGTGAATGGATGTTAGGATAAATCCACCGATAATGATCAGTAGGAAAGGATGGGACAAAAGATGAGACGAGGTAGAAAGTAAATGAAGAATGGGAGGGGGAACGCCAATGAAGGGACATTAGGATAAGTCCCCCCGATAATGATCAGATGACATAGAGGAAGGAAGGAATGAAGATAGAATGGAGGATGTCAAAGAAAAGGATTCAGCCTGTGTAGAATGGGGATGAGTGATTTTTAGGAGAAGTCCACCAATAATTACTAGCATGGAAATAGAAGATGATGATGAAATAATGTTAGGGGAAAATCAATGACAATGACATGTAAGTATGGGGGTAGATATGTGGGAGAACTCTAGAAGATGGAGTGGAAAGAATAAAGAAAGGAGGGATAACGATATGTAGGAAGATGAAGGCGAGGAGAGGATGTAGTGGATAAGAATGAATGAGAGGAAAATGAAGAAACAATACACGAAATGAATAGAGAAGCAATGGTTAAGTAAGATTACCCAGTGACGGATGATGGAGATGAAAAAGGGACCAATATGAAGTGGTTTTTGCAAGAATCAAAGAGGAGGTGAGAGGATGTGATGATGGGGAATGATGAGAAGATGTAGATGGAGAGAATGTGGGGTAGTGGGCGATTGTAGGATGACTGATCATGCTTAAGAGGGAATCTTAAGTAAGATTTCCATGCCGCAGGAGGATTTAAGTAAGATCACCGAACCGGAAGTGACGATACGGAAGAAGAAAAACAACATTATATTGGATACAGGTGTGGAAGGGTTGGTTGGAGTGGATAAGTAGGATGAGAGGCGCAAGACAGAAGATGAGGAATATATGATGGGAGGTGGAATGGTCATATGGAAAACCATTCTTAAGAGGAACTCTTAAGTAAGATTACCCTGTGACGGGGATGGTTAAGTAGGATCGCCACGCTAAAGGAGAAGAAGGATAACAAAAATACTGAGCAGTGTATACCAAAACGAAACAAGAGATGAAAGGGGGTGATATCAAAGTGATAACAAGGGAACAAAGGAGTGCAACATGAGTGGATGGAGGAAGATATGCAATTATAGATGGAGAGTGTAAGGGCAATCCTTAATTGGGATGCCCACGTGGTGGGAGTTATGATGCAAGAGTGTTAAGTGGAAAAGGAGGAGCGAAAAGATGTTTGTGGTGGTGATTGACGTCTATTGAAAGAGGAAATGGTGGAAAAGCTTCTACAGTAGGAGGATCCAAGGAAAAATATTTACCATAACTAAGTCTCTGGCTGTATGGATGGTTAAGTAAGATTGTTAAACTTAAAGCGGAAGAGTTAAAGGGAAACTCAAGAGGAAAGACAAGTAAGATATCTGGCTTGGTGTAAGGGGACAGAAAGGTGAGAAGGATGATGTGGAGAAAAATGGTGATGAGTGGAAATGGAGAGCGAGGAGCAATGGATCAAAGATTTTATTGAACATGTTGAGAGATAAGGAGCTGCAAGATAACAAACTTTCCTTGAGAAATATCCTCAAGTAGGATTCGCAAACTGCAACGACGATCAAGTATAATTCACAAATCGAAAAGTATATTTGCAAACGCATTCATGGAGATGATGGATAGATATAAAATTCATAGTGTGAAATTTGATGTGATTTTTATAAAATATGGTTTGGATGAGATGAATGGAACATAGTTGTAGTAAGGGCGTACAGGGAAACTATGTTTTGAATTAGATTGGAGATAAATAAGAAATTTTACCACTCAAGGCATTGCACTTGTTGTCGATAGTTGGTGTTAATACACAACCAATGATAGTTAGTTATACCAAAAGATCATGAGGGAAATATGGATAAAAGATGGTAATAATCCTAATATTGACATGACAAAGGGATCAAAGATGTGACTTGTATGCGGGAAGAGGGATCTCCAAAGGTGGTGTTCCTTAAGTCTATGCCCGAGCTATGGGAAAGGGAAAGAACAATAGCATAAAGTCTTCTGATCAATGTGGGAGGCTTCGGAAAATGTTGATAAAGGAAGGTTGATCAATGCCGAAAACCTTTCAGATGCCATAATAAAAGAGTAGCCATCTTTTGAGGGTATGGTCTACTTTATACATAATATGGATGACAAGAATAATAATGACAGCCATCCTTCAAGGGATCGGTCTATCTCTTTTGATTTTTCTTTGATTTTTTATTTGTATGTTTTTCTTTTAGTTTCTTTTTTTTGCATGAACATCTGTCCTTCAAGGGATCAGTCTATTTTTGTTATAACTTTGATTTTTCCTTTTGCATAAGTGAATTCAAGTTTCACATGGGGGAGAGCTAGAAATAGTCAATTAAACCACTTAAGAGGGGATAAGGAATGTACAAGAGACACCCTAGACCCTTCGCATGGTTGGATATCAGAATGAGAAGGTGACAGATGCAATGGTTATGGGGTCACATCAAAGTAGTGAAGGCGAATGACATAATTCATATCATTACAATGAGAAATGGAAGGGGCTAAAGATGGAGGAATAATCTAAAGATGTAACTAAGTGCTTATTGGTAGATATGCTAACAGTAGACTGATCGCAAGTGCAATGCATTAAGAGGTTATGTCTCTAGTTTACCACCATGAGAGGGAAGACAATGAAGTTGTAATAAGATGAGATGATAGCCAAGTAGGAAACAAAATTATGTCCTAAAGGAAATGAACATATGACCACAATGGTGGATTTAGATGAAAAAAAATGATGCCCCAAGAGAGACATAAATATGGAAGGAAAATCATGGTCTGAAAGGAGGGCTTGATGAAATAAACGGTGTCCCAAAAGAGACACAAATATAACCACAATTGTGGACTTTGAGAAAATGATCCCTCAATGGAAGGACAAAGATGGCCTCAAAGGAGGACTTCAATGAAAAAGATGATGCCCCAAAAGAGGCATAAATATGATCACAATGGTGGACTTTAGAAGGAGATGGGGATTTGGACAGAAATACTTTAGATTGGATGAATTTGAAGGAGGTAGAAAAAACAACGTCAAGGAGCGAATTCTCCTAGTAACAAGGGAGTTGTATGGATGAGATGCTCAAGGGTGAGGTAAATTTTTTCCCCCAATAAGTTAAATGTGAAGGAGTTAAAGGATGTCGAAAGAGTTTAGATGTGATTGTTTTAGATTTAGATGGGGTAAACGATCAGAGACCACAAGTGTGCTTAGTAAGATAAGTGGTATTGATGAACAATGGAGGGCATTCCTTAGGAGGAATGGCATGGGCTGGATAGATATTAAGGGATGATGTGGATGGAGGGATCATGGGAGATCCGACAGATGGGATATGGATTGGATTCAAAATAGATGGAGAAGGAACTTTCCCTTGAATGAGGAAATCATCTTTCTCAATAAGGTTGTGGACGATTGACCGAAAGGCCTTACAATGTTCGATGTCATGTCTTGGGGTACGATGATAAGTGCAACTGCTATTAGGATTGAACCATGATGGCTTGGGACCATAGTGATTGAAGGCTTTAATGGAAGGAAGTTTGATGGCAGATATTTGAGTTAAATGTCAAAATATATCTGCGTAAGACCTCATTGAAGTGTCATGGGGAAGGAAACTCTTATGGGTTTCGATAGGATATCTCAACTTGGAGTTGGGAGAAAAAGTGGATGTAGATTGGATGGGTGAATTTCATGTTTTAGAGGACAATTCAAATTTGGTTGGAGGATTGTATTGTTTGCATGTGGATTGATCGTTGCAAGATTTCGTAGATGGAGAGATTGATCCTAACATAGATGTTGTGGCATTGGATTTTTTAGAAGAGGGAAAACCTGAATGTTTCCGAGGATGTGCAGGTGAGTGTCGGGGATGTTTTCCCTAAGCCTTAGACTTCAACCGAGAAGATTTACCTCTTCCAGGAATGATTATAATTTCAACCAGAGGGTCTGATAGCGGTGGTGTGGTTATTAATGGAGAAAATGTCCTAAAACAAGATGAGGACGTTAATGGAGAGATAGGTGTTTGTGTGAAGCGATTAATGATATTTATCTGAGATGTGGATTGTTTTGGTTTTGACATAGAAAGAGAGAATTTTGTAGAGGGAGAAGGTAAATCATATTTATTTGATTTAGCTAGATGTGTTGGTTTAGTAGATGATCCAAAGGGTATCTTTGATAAAGTTACAGATCGAGAGGATTGGGTTGGTGTGATAGAATGATTGGGTAAAGAGTATTGGGGTAGACTGGGTGATGCGACCATGGGTGAAGATATAGGTAAAGATGTCAGAGTAGGAATAGGTATATTTGTTGGTGTGCTAGATATAGGGGTAGCTAGGATAGATAGGGATATATGAATATTTGGAATATGTGGAAATGTGGGTGGTGTGATAACCGATGGAGTAGACCTTATGGGTATGGGTAATGCAAGAATATTTTCAGATATATAAGTAGAAGGGACTGGTTATTACATAAATGTTTTGAAGGGTAAGAATCATATGTTGCAAGGGTGCATGTAGTATAATAGAGTTTAGTTGGGATGAGTGTGGATATAAGTGATGTAGGTGTAGTAATAGGTGTGTTTGATGAAAATGTGGGTAAAGCAATAGATGTGAGAGTTGTAGGGATGTGTGTGGATATGAGTGGGGCCGAAATAGGTGCTGAGGATGAATCTAATGTGGTAGATTGAGGTATATTTGCAGTGGTTGTAGTGGATGGTATAGTTAAATTTGATGTGGATGTGATAAGGATAGGAGAAGGTGTAGGTTCAGGACAAATAGTGAAAGTTGATATAGGTGTGACATGATATAAATAAGGGATGGGAATAATGTCCATTATGGGAACATGTGGACTTGGTGATTAGATGGGATCTTGATTGACAGTTTCAACCATACAAGCGTTTGATAGTTGAGATGTAAAGGGGTTACGTGATTTGTTGGTGGTTGATTAGTTTACACATTAGAGGTATCAATTTGAATATCCCCTTGATTTACGAGTTGTTGGACACGATCTTTGAAGGAATGACATCTCTCAATGTCATGACCTTTGACTCGATGATATTTACAAAAGTGGGCTTCATGATACCAAATAGGCTTGGCTTGCGAGTTGTTCACATGTTGTATGGGAAAAATTTGGATGGAGTTTACTCTCATCAACTTATCAAATACAAAATTGTATGATTCTCCTAAGGGAGTGTAGTTGGTTGTTGATTGAGGAGACTGTTGTTGAGACCATGTGCTTGATGTAGATGGGGATGAGGGTTCTATGACCACAGTGTTGGCCGCAGCCTTGAACTCGTCATTATGTGTGAATGGTTTAGTGGATTCAAATTTTGATTTAATTAAACTTAGTTTAAGATGAACCTGCTCAATGGCATGAGTTTCGAGCTTGCGAGCCATTGTGAAAGCTTCATCAAAGGTTCGAAATGATTGGATTTGCAAATTATATGATATATGTTTGGCACACAAATGTGAGAATAAGTCAATGAGTTTGGTTTGCGGGATAGTGAAAGATAGTTGGTTTATAACATCCTGCCATCATACGACGAAGTCGGCGATGGGCTCATTTTCAAACTGTCGAATGGTATATAGATCAGCGATAGTGGTTTTGAGTGCGATATTAATAAAAAAGTGTTCTAAGAACAACTATGTAATTTGGGTGAAAGAGAATATGGAATGTCGTAGGATACTGTTATACCAGTCCAACCCGGGACTAGACAAAGACAT
This sequence comes from Taxus chinensis, assembly GCA_019776745.2. Lineage (NCBI taxonomy): Eukaryota > Viridiplantae > Streptophyta > Pinopsida > Cupressales > Taxaceae > Taxus > Taxus chinensis. Next base: position 740,508,981 of record CM034152.1, on the reverse strand, counting down.
GGGGAAAGTGTGAAGAAGTAGATCATGATCATGCACAATAAGACAACATGTGTGTTTAAATGCGAGGAGATGTTGTTGGGGATCTTATTTGTTGTTGAACTTATTAAACACATGAAGTTTCCAATGAGGGGGATAGGGTTTGATTGGAACCAAAGGATGAATCGGTTCATTACAGATGTGCTCATAGGATAAGGTGTTTTTGGATGAGGGTTTCTAAACTGGCCAACCGATTCTTTAAGGCGTTAATTGAATAACTCGAGGTATTGTAAGGTTGATATTGGATTGGTTATGTGGTTTTAAAAGTAGTTTGATAAGGGGAATGACGTGTTTGTGAGTGTGTGGGTAGTTGGGGAAGCGTCTGATAAGGTGGTTGATAAGTTTGTGGATGGGACGTTTGCGGAATGGTTTGATAAGATAGTTGGTTAATTTGTGGATATGTAGGTGTTTGGGGAGCTGCTTGGAAAAGACTAACATATGTCATAGGTTTGGATTGATGTATAGGATGGTGTTGAGAAATAGGGGCATGACGATAAGCAGGGATATGTGTGTTAAGATTTTGAGACGGTTGGGTAGGCTTATTAATTGAATTGTCAAAATGGGATGTGTGTGGAATGCGATCCACCAATTTTGGAGATTGGGAGGATTGAGAGATTATAGGATATTTTTGGAGTAAGAAGTCATATATGGGGTTAGGAGGAGATTTGAGTGTATCGAGAGGAGTAGGAGATGGTGGTGCGATTGGTTTAGGAAGATTGGCTTAACAAGGGATATGAGGGTTGGTGTCAAGATGGGGGACAATTTTGTATGACATGGTTCTCATGAGGTGAGACCATGGAGAGTGAAGGTTGAGTAACTGACGATGTGGTTTTGAGTTTAGTATCTTGTCGGGTGAGATCATTAGAAGAAGTAATATCATTGGTTAGAGAAGATTGTTTGTTTGTCTCGATTCGAGAGAGAGTGACAATAGGAGAAGTAGAGAAACATTTGTTTATGTATGTTGTTGACAAACAAATCAAGCAGCATATTTTTTATCATCATGTTTAATTTAGAGGATGTGAAAAGAAAAGAAAAGTAGGTAGAGAAGGTGCCTAAAGCATTCTAAGGTTGGTTTCAAGTAGTTATGGATTGGGAGATGTCTGAGACGGTTTCCTGTTGGGTGTTTAAGTTCTAATCAGTTAACCAGGTGAGAGGAATTTTTTGATGTGTTAATTATGTTTGTGCAGTCTCAGGTAGTGTGTGATAATTGAAATGCAGAGAGTTAAATCCTTTACTTAGGCTATGTAAGCAAGCAAGATGCAGAAGGTTCATTTTAGACCAAAATGAAATATGATATTCAATGCAGATAGTCACTTAGAAAAGGGAAATTTTGATGTAGAAAAAGAGAAAATAAAGAAAAATGAGGAATACCTGGAGAATTGCTTTTCCTGGTTATTAAATGCGTGTGATAGTGATGTATTTTGAAAGCGTCATTTAGTGGCCAAAAACACCTGAGTAACCTAAAATGACACCGTCTATGTTTACAGATAAGGTCGGTAAAAGTGTTTTGTGCGGTGTGTTTAATTTAAACATTGGTCTTTGACAGTGTAATGTTGTTGTCGTGAGGTTATAGACATTATCCTGCAAGAAGATAATAAATGCTATTAGTTAAGGTAGTTTAAAAAATGACTTTATAAATTTTACAAATGGTGTTGTCGTAAATAAATAAAATAATTAATTAATCTAATTAATTAACAAAATTGTAGTTTAACGTTCCTAGTCAATTAGAGTAATTGTGGTGCGAAAACGAGTCAATAAATTATAATTTTAATCTATGAAATAAACGTATGAGATAAATTAATAAATGTTCAACACGTACCGAAATGAGAGACGATTGATAAACTATACAATGTGTCAATAGATTCAAAATAATAAGCTATGAAATGAACTATATAATGATAAAATAAAAACTATAAGACTAATCTATGAGGTAAATTATTAACTAAAAAGGAAATGCACTCGGTGAGTCAAAATTAAAAAATATTAAACAAATATATAGTGCGTGTGTGGTAGAGCCATGTGGAGTTCACATGGAGGGGTCCTCTTGGTCGGGGAAAGTGTGCATGGAGAGAGTGGGTCGGTGTATGTCGGTTTAGGGTTGAGGATAGGGTCGAGCCATAAATGGGATGAGTGGGACAGAGTCGAGAGAAAGGGAGAGGTGAGGCAGTTAGATAATTGTGAGTACAGGGACGTTGGATGGGATCTCTCCAGTTTGAGGGAGGGCGTGTGTGTGTGGAGCTGTGTTGGAGGGTCTGCGTGGGAGGAAGCTGGACGGGAGCTCGAGCAGAGGGGAGTTGTGTGGATCGGAGTTGCGTTGGAGGGTCTGTGTGGAGTACAGAGATACATGTGGTAGTTGAAATATCATAAAGGCTGCTCCAACTATCAGAAATACTCGTGTGCTTCTCAAATGGAAAACGACGTAGTGGAATGATATTTATTTTACTCCTCCCAGATAAAAAAATGATCTCGACTCCACCCACTTTTGTTGTGGAAGTTACAATGATATAAAACATACGTTGTATTCTTTTAAAAACTATTGCACCGTCATCGTTTTGAGTGAGTGGTTTTGATCAAATTGTGAGGTGAGAAGTCTTTGAAGAAAATATTGTATGAATAAGATGAGCACTCACCAGTTGGAGCTTTTTTGAATAAGATGAGCACTCACGAGACAGGATTTTATAGAGAATCTCAGCCTGTGTGGAGGACAAGGTGGAGCAAGGTGGATGGTGGGAGAATTTGGCAGGGAGATGGTCAAGTGGTGTGGAGAGACGTGGTGGATAGGTGGGTAGTGAGGAGATGGTGGGGATGGAACGCAGAGAGGAGGCGAGTTGTGTGCAGGGTAGTGAAGTGAGTCATGAAGAGGGAGGAAAGGAGAGAGCTCGATGAGGAGAGGAAGAGAATGGCTCAGTGGAGAGGAGGGTAGGTGGGGGTGGACTACGACAGGGATAAATAGTGAACTGAGCGGGTGATGGGAGTCAGTTGGGGGTTGAGGATAGAGATCGATCCGTATGCGGGATGAGTGGGACAAAGTTGACAGGAAGGGAGAGGTGAGGATTTGCATGGGGGACGGGTGGATGGGAGATGGGGTGGGAAGAGGAGAGTGGAGCACTCATGGGAAGAAAGAGATAGGTGGAAGGAAGATGGAGAACAATGCAGAGGGGGGGAGTAGCGAGAGTAAGGTGGAAGGAATATAGGGGTGACTAGTTGAACGTGAGAAGTGGAGTGGATGGCAGATGGAGCATTGAATTCGGTGGTGAGGATGCAAGGAATGAGTGGGCTTAGTGAGGAGAAGGGTAGGTTGGTTAGGGGGGAAGAAGGGAACAGTGGGGAAGTGGTCGAGTTGGCCACATTAGTGGAGAGAAGAGGTGGGGTGAGAGGTAGGGTATAGGTAAATTAAAATAGCCAAGATTCAATTTTATTTTATTTTAATTAAATTTTAATGTATTTCATAATTTTTATTTTTATTCTTATTGTTTATAATTTAATTTTATATATATATATATATATATATATATATATTAACAATAACATGAAGGTTTAATACGAAGTATACGCCCTTTCCAAACAACACAACGAACTTACTATTTATGACAACAAAAACGGCCGGATGTACAAAGGACACCACATGGCGAGATCACATTAAATCTTGTAAACGAGTGAGCTTACAAATGAAATATTCACAAAATCTATCAACATGATGACCATTAGGAGAATAATGAATTACGCAATAAAACTTGAAAACACAACCAAGCAACAAGGCTAATTTCCAGATTTGCTTCCCATGCAGGTAGATGTCAACAGAAAACAAGTAAAGCACATACCTCCTGGTGATTTCAAGTGACCGTACTGACCTAAAATCAACAAATACTAAGATATTGCAAACAAGCAAGTTAGAAAAGATGAGTAAAATAACAAACAAAATGACCAGATCTAGGATCTGGTCCCACCAGGTGTGCCAAATGTTGATCTGAGTTTCTAGCTTCATGTCCAGATGAGTGTACAAGTAATCAAGAAACACTAAACAATGCCGAGTATACAAGGGCTTAGTGCCTTGGATATGATGATGGATGATACGAGCGCAAAGTTGATGTCAACCTCCTCAGTGTAACCCCAGAAAACCTATAACTCACATACACTAAAGAAAGATTGATCAAATATTTTATGCGAGGGGCTACCTGACAAAGCATATCCATGAAGTGTTAACTCCCTCAGTGGCTTTCAACCCCCATGCCATAAGAATAATAATAAAATAGAGTCCAAATAGATAACATGAAAATCGATAAACAAAAGAACATGAAAGATGTCGGTATGCAGATGGTGTTATTGATTAGATGTGTGCAACATAAATCTCACCACATGAACCAAATCATGAGCAGAGTACCTTGGAAATTCCACATGTTATCACAAAGACAAAATAATAATGATATTATGATAAATAGCTAAAATTCCTCAGCATTCACCCAAATTTTCTAATTTCTTCTTCAAATATGGGGAAAAACCCATATTTATAGCTTGGATGTGAGGTTAGCTTGGGGTTAACAAGTAACCAGGGTTGGATTGAGTAACCCGAGTTAGGGACATGGTGTGATCATGTGGGGGACCACGGCTTGAATTATTAGATGGGGTGGGGGAGCATGATTGACATGGTGGGTGAGATAAAAGATTCCATTTAGAAATGGGTGTCAAATGGGTGTATTAATACCCATGGATTGAATAATTTGTGGGAGATGGGGAATAATGTCAAAAAGTTGAATTATTAAATGGGTTTATATAGAGCACCATTTAATAATTAATTAAACAAGGTGAGCAAATAGATGGGATTTCATTTAATTTAAGAAAGAGAGAAGCAAGAATGGAAATTATGTGAATATGAGATGATGAAGGAGCGCTATATCAAAAATAGGTGTCTACACGGGGGCCAAATATTTGGTGCAAAAAAATTCATGACATCTTGAAGGTGCTCACAGAGAACCTCCAACATGCACAAAACCAACAAAAATTATATGCATAACAACGTCGGGTGGGAAGAACATTTGAGGTAGGAGACATGGCATTTTTGAGATTGTAGCCCTTTAGGAAATACTACCTCAAACATAGTAGTGCAGAAAATATTAAACCATGTTTCTATGGGCCTTACAGAGTGAAGGGAAGAATTGGAGAAGTAGCATACGAGCGACCAAAGCATGCTAGATACATAATGTCTTTTATGTTTTGTGCCTAAAAAGGACACTAGAGTAGCACATTACTCCTTCTATTCAACTTCTAAGCCTTGGATGAAAAAAGGTAAGTTGATTTTGGTTTTGGAAGCTATAGTGGATGTTCAAGAAAGGAAGTTAAGGAACCAAATAATTAAGGAGTATTTGATATGTTGGAAGGATCTGCCAATTGAAGATGCAACATGGGAAGGTGTCACTATATTAGAGCACCTAAATATGCATCTGCTTAACGAAAAGTAATTTTGGAAAGGGGGGACTGTAATGTACCCTTCTAAGACATTGAGCCCATTCTATTTCTCGTAAGCTCAAAGGAAAAAATAAAGGGAAGTATTTAATGTCATGATTTTTTGTTATTTTTGTAGATTTTAATTATTTTAAAGTAATTTTCTAATTATAGTTTAGATATTTCAAGTCAGATGGGAAAAAAATGAAAATCCATTTGAAAAATTAAAAAAGAGGAAACTCTTATGCCTCCAAGGAGGTCTTTCCTCTTTGGGAGGGTTCTATTTGGGTTTTGGCACCACCTCTAGCTATTTAAGGGGTTGCTTGGATGGAAAAATGGTATGCTTGTTTTGGAATTCATTTTATTGGAGTTGGAGCACGAAAATATTTTATCTCTATCGCAATTGAAGATGAAAACCTTCTTTACACTTGGTCTGAGGACGAAACCACTCATTCCTTCATTGGTGATTATATTCAAATTTTCTTTAGAACATGCCATTTTTAGCCCATTGTAAACCCTCTCCTAGGGTGGCGACTTGTGTGGTAAAGGGTTTTGGTGGTATCAAGGGCCATGACACTCCTTTCTTTGTTGATATTTGGATTGTTCCTAATTTATAAGGTTGATTACACTTTATAGATTGAACTTTGGGCCTTGGAATCATTATTTTCGTCCATTTTTGTAAGTGGCTTTGTTGTTGTCATAGAATTAATTATTATACTTTAGTAGGGTTCTAAAAATACATTTCTTCATTTTTACTTACTATAAATAATTATTGGTGCTCCCTACATGCTTTTGATGGTATAAAAGTGGTATTGGAAGTGAATTATTGCAATTTTGTTCTTGTTATCATAATATTTCATACTACTATAACTTGTTATAAATTTCAGTTTATTGTGATTTGGGTTGGTTCCATTTCTCTTTTTCTTCAGCTTAGCCATAGAAGAGGCATTTCAAAAATGCTTGGAGTGATTTTTCTCTTGCTAAAACATGAATTTATGACCTTTGCATTCTTGGAAATAGATGAAGCTAGAATATTTGACCTGGTCGAGTGCTCCAGAATTTTAGTAGGGAGTGATCTAGATGTTGTGCCATAGTATCGTGTAAGAGTATTAGGTGAGTTATAAAGTGATATTAACTTACTTTTATAACTATCTATAGGTGAAATATTCTCATAAGACTGGGCCTAGGAAGATGAAACTACCCAAAGAAGAATTTCAAATTGAAATCAAAGTTGGAGAGAAAGGGGGGGTGGGAACATATGGGTCGGCCAAGACTAGACCCCACGTCCTTCCCATTTCTATGGTCCTGGACAAAGAGGGAGAAAATTCAAACTAAAATTTGTGTTGTTACAAACAAAGGTTTAATGTTGCTTTGATCAAATAATATTCTCATAATTGACAACAAAGAATAGAGTACATATAAGCAAGTTATAGAAGAGCTAGAGAGCTGAGGTGATTGGATTCCGAATGTGAGCATTTATCTTAACAACTTGGGAACACGATCAATCTTAGCATTGCAAAAAGATAACTTTCTAAATTTCAGTGTCTCCAAAATGCATCTAGTGATGATAATACATAACTAAAAACACTATTTCATAACAAACTAAGCTTACATAAAGAATAGACTTAAAATAGCTTCTTATAAGACTAGACTCTCTAAGATATTTATCAATTTTAAAATAGCATGCTTGAGGAACCTACTTAATTCCAAACAAGCACTTCATTATCCTTCAAATGAGGTGTTATTTTCCAAGAACTTTCAATCCCTATGGTTGAGTTATAAACACTTCTTCCTCCAAATATCGATCTAAGAAGGCACTTTTAACATCCATTTGATATACATTTCGTCCAAACTACGTGCAATAACAATGACCATTCAAAATTTTAATAATTTCCACACTAGAGGAAAACATTTCTTCATAGTCTACTCCTTCCTATGCATATCCCTTAGCAACAAGATGACTTTGTAATTGTCTACAAATCATCTAACAATTTACATTTAACTATATAAATCCACTTACAACCAATGGATCTCTTATCTTGGGGTAGATATCATAACACCTACGTTTTGTTTTTTAATCAAAGCCTCATATTTCACCCTCGTGGAAGATTCCCATTCACGCTTCCCTTTGTCCTTCGCAAAATTATTAGGCTCGAATATATGTGAAACAATTGAGTTAGATAAATATTTACATGTGCACTAATTTGCATTGCTTGGTTCCCAGATCTCATAGATCTTCCTTCCATTCTTCTTGGAAGCTCAACTTCCCCTACTTCCTTTACTATGGCATATTTCTACTTTGGCCTTTTGGGTGGGCTTGTCTGGTGTAACTATCAATCACTATTTCATTTACTAGATCCCTCCTTGGAATTAGAATCCTCTCATGTATTCCTCTTTGAGCCATGTTCAACTTGAGTGCTTGATCTTGTTCTATAATCATAAGCAATTATTCATAGATTACTAGTATTCTTAGGTTCACCATTGCTTCAAAAAAAATTACATATATTATAACATCTTTATTTACCACAACTTTGTAAATGTGGAGATGTTTACTAGACTATATGCTTTGGATTTCTCAATATAGCCAACAAACATGTACATTATACTAGCCATAGTTCGCATACTTGTACTCGGCAAATACTCGGCAGACCAAAAAAATGACTTAACAAAAACTCGGAAATACTCAGCAACTTAAAAATACGTAAATTTCTTTAAAAACATAACTTTTAAGTAACACATAGTACAAAATGTATCAAATGATTCTATAAAATGTTGGAGAATTGTTTTCTATTAGATTTGAGTACAAATACAATACAAAATTACATCATCATGTGAATACAACAACCGACTGATAAGTAATATGAATTTATGATGATTAGCATTGAAAAATATCATCATAAATTTCATATCTATGCAAGTTACAATATACAATAAGTTACATTTTCCTCTTCCCCATTCTAGAGAAATATTGGGGAGAGGGTCTAGTGCCTCTACTAGTTTCCACACTCGGTTGCGTCTCCTCGCTCCTCCTAGAAGGCTGCGACTCTGGCTCCAACCTAGAAGTAGATGGTGGTGGCTCCTCTACTGCATGTTGGAGATCACCTCTGAAGATGTCATCCAATTCAATATCACTTACAGTTGTTAGTTCTTCTCCCTCAATAGCTTCCCTCTCAAAAGAAGTAATCGCATCCTCTCTGAATGCAGGGATTTCCTCTTCTCACCCGGTCCACTCGTTGTATGGATCTATATCATCCAAATAAATAAGCTCCTCTAATGTGGCTTCCACTTTTCTTGTGAAAATCTGGAGATTTTATTGCACAAAAACCAGTTCGTTAAGTCGTTTTTGACTCAACCTGTTGCGCTTCTTCGTGTGAATGGCCTAAAACAAACTCCAGTTGTGTTCACATCCAGAAGCACTACAAGGTTGAGATAGAATTCTGAGGGCTAGCTTTTGAAGATGCGGGATATTTCCTCCCCAATCCTCTCACCAAGAACCTACAAACAAGATAATCAAAAGTTTATAAGTAACTAATAAAATCAAATTCGTAACTAATATGTAACTTGGTAAACATTCTAATTTTTTTTACCTGGATTTTGTGTGGTTCTCCCTTGGATAGCTAACACCGAAGAAAATATCCTCCTCATAGCACATTTGTAACTTTGCATCTCTAAAATGACGATGTACCTCGTCTCAACATTTGGTATCATGCTCTCAATACATGTTGAAAGGCCCTCCATAACCTCTCCGTTCACATCTATGAAGCCATCGAAGATGAAATACTTGGGATTGAGGTAGTACCCCGCTACATGAATAGGTTGGTGGAGTTGGTTGTTCCACCTCCGATCAATAATCTCCCAAAAGGGACCATATCTGACGATATCACCCGTGTAATAGTTTTGGATAGACTCTTTGGCCCTATCCATGGCCTCATAAATATACCCCATAGGGTTTTTTTCCCCCATCAACCAAAGACAAAACCCTCACCAACGACTCTAACACCTACACACAAATTAAAATGTAAGGTTACAAACTTACAAATAAAGTAAAAAGGTAAATACAATATATTTATAATTTAAAAAATTAAAATAAAGGAATGAAATATAAATCAAAGTTTAAAATTACCTTAATGATCTCTATAGCTCTCTTTGCAAAGATATCATCAAAAACTATCTTTGCAACCCTCTCTCCATCCGCTTTCTTTGAATATTGTGAGTTTAGCCATGCTTGACTCACAAACATTTGCTTCAAAGATGTCAACAAACTGGAAATACTTTGCAATGTCAAGAAGTTAGTTGTAAACCTTGTAACACCGGCTCAAACAAGCTCTTTCCCCTTTGTGTGTTCTCTCATCAAGCTCAAAAGCCAAGGGTGATTGAATATGTACTTTGTTATGTTTCTTGCATCTTCTACAACCGACCTCACCCAATCAATTTTTCCTATGTCCTCCAAAATAATGTCAAGGCAATGAGTTGCACAAGGAGTCCAAAAGAGTGATGGATGTCTATCCTGCAGTAGTCTCCTAGCCGCCACATATGTTGAGGCATTTTTTGTGACAACTTGCACAACATTCTGTAAACCAACCTCTAATACAACTGTCTCTAACATAACACTCAAATTCTCTACATTTTTTACTATGTTAGAGGCATCAATAGACTTCAAAAACACCATCTCACCATTTGAAGCCGCCAAAAAATTAATAAGGGTGCGGTTCCTTCAATCCGTCCGCCCATTTGAAAGAATGGTGCATCTATATTTGTTCCATTGTTTCTTTTACTCTTCTAGAATTGTAGTGGCATCTGAAATTGCACCTTGTAGCAATTTCCCACTCAAATATTTTGGAGAGGGTGCCTTGTACCCTTTCCCTACAATTGTCAATGTTGTCACCAAGTACTCCCATTATGGGCTCTTTTCCACATTGAATGGAAGGTTGTTATAGTACCAAAAATTTGCACATGCTTTATTCACTTTCTCGTGCATATCCTTGTTCCAAGTTTTACCTTGCAATGGAGGGTTGTGCTCCAGGTTTGTTCCTTGGCACAAAAAAAGCTCTATATGCCTTTGCTCAAACTTGATGCAGATGTACCTCTTCCAACTCTTTCGGTTCGTATGTGTGGACCACGAGTAGAGCCCACAATTGTTGTTGCATCCTCCTCTGAATCCTCTGTCATTACAGGCCCCGGGGTCTAATAGCTTGTGTTATGGTTGTCTACACCCTTTCCTCTCTAGTTTCTTGTCCTCTAGTGTTGTCAGTTATGCTCTCATCTCTCGCTTTGCCTTGTCCGTAACATTGGGGAAAAACCATAATGTTCTGACAAACAATAGATGTAATGTGATACTTCAAACGATTGAAGCCTCCAAACATTGTTCTGCCACAGAAATTGTAAGTAACTATTCCTGCAGCTACTCCACGTACACCATATTTTCAAGCTTAGGTACGGAAATTCACAGGAACGGTTTCCTGGTAGTGATGTTGACCCAGATGCCAAACCTAATGTCGAGTTTGATGCCATTGTTGACCTCTAATCTGTAACACAATGCACATTTAAAAAATTAAAAAAACGTAAGCTTAATTAAATTTTTAAAAAATGTGCCGAATAACCATATTTCACCGTAATTTAATAAAAATGATATACCTATGGTTGCAAATGAGCATTAAAAATTTAAAATGATTCGCAATCATATTTCCCTCTCTAGTTTCTTGAGTTTAAAATTATAAAACATATTCAATGAATCAATTACAATATGCATACATAAAATTTAAATAGTTTAGAACGAATTTGCATTAAAAAAAATACATACCTTTGGCTGCAAATGACTATAAAAAAAATCACAAGCATTCGATTTTACACTACATTTATTTAGGATTAAAATACCTATAGTTGAATCGATTACAATACGCATACATAAAATTTTAAATATGATATACGTAAAAAAATGCATACCTCTGGATGCAAATGACTATAAAAAATTACAAGCATTCGATTTTACATTACATGTATTTAGAATTACAATATGAATATATAAAACATAAATAATATACACAAAATTTGAAAAAACTTGAAAGAATTAAAAAAAAAAAAACCTCCAAATGCAATTCTCCAAATTCTCTCTTCAAATTCACTCCAAAATCCATTCAACACAAGCAATACAAGCTCAAATGGTTGTGTGAATGAAATGAAAGAGTTGTAGGGCCTTATAATGGAAAAAATCTGTGTATTTTGAGTGTTTTTAAAGTGTCAAAACCATGTATCTGTGTGTAGGCCGCGTCAAACGAGTTTTAGACACACACTTGTTGAATTGTGGTGAGTACTCGCCGAGTCAATTCTCCAAATTCTCTCTTCAAATTCACTCCAAAATCTGTTCAACACAAGCAATGCAAGCTCAAATGGTTGTGTGAATGAAATGAAGTGTTGTAGGACCTTATAAAGGGAAAAATCTGTGTATTTTGAGTGTCAAAACCATGTATCTGTGTCAAGAAAGTTTTAGACACGGACTTGTCGAGTTGTGGTTAGTACTCGCCATAGCTCGGCAAGTCATTCTAGCGAGTTTTGGTGGTGATTACTCGGTTGGGAAAACAATTGGTGAGTACTTGTCGAGTATTCTTACTATGATATTAACATCTAGATCGCTCCTTTATTATTTAGGAATTAATGCAAATGTAGTACAACCAAAAATTTAGAAATCACCTATATAAGGTGTTCTACCTAACCACGCTTCATTGGGGGTGATGTTCTGCATATATTTACATGGGAGTGTATTAAGGATGTACACAACAATATTAACAAATTCTTCCCAATACCATGGTACAACAATCCATCTTCATAATTGTCCTATTTGTCCTTTTCACATTTCCATTTTGTTGTGGAGTGTACGGAGTAGTATATTGTGTATACCTTCTTGGCAGTACTCTTTAAACTATTTTGAGATAGACTCGCCTCCATTGTTAGACCTTAGAGCTTTGACTTGTTTAATTGACTATTTTTCAACAAAATCTTTCCATACAAAAAAATTAGAAAAGCAAACCATTAATCTATTTAGGATGTACACCCACTTTTATCTAGAAAAAAACATCAACAATCAACAAGAGTTATAGAGCTCTAGATAATGTAGGTGTTTTCATTGGACCATGTAAATATACATCCCTCCATGTCCTACTAATACAAAACATATGTCTAATTTTTTACCCAATTAACACCTCTTGCCACCATTCTTTCTTAAAGAGACTAAAGTCCATTCACCATATTTTTCTTATTTAAGATATTTAAATATGAGTGAATAAGGTGAGCATATCTTTCATGCCAAAGAATACTAGTTTTTTTCAATTGTAACTAGTGCATGTTCTTTAACTTTCTTAGGATCTATTAGCTTGTATATACCCCTTTCCCTAATACCAACATCAATTACTTTCTTATCATTGATAGTAATTACTATACATTTGTTTCCTTAAACTTTACAATAGGACTTTTGTTTTTGGTGATCTCACTAATAAATAATAGGTTTTTGTTCATATCATGTACATATATAACATTCACATACACATACACATACACATATATATTTAATGTAACTTGAACATTTGCGCATCCTCTAACAAAATGAGAAAATAGATTTCTTACTACTATTGTCCTATATGAAATTCACATACCAATCTTGATGACACATGGTGTCGTGATGCTCCAGTGTCAAAATTCTAGATTCCTGACCATATGGATTAGTTATGAGATGTTGCAAAAGTAAAGTCACTTGGGGCCTCCTCTTTTATCTCCTTCATCACTGTCAACAATGTTGGCATACCGAGATTTCTCGTGTACTTCCCATACCTTTTTGTCACTTTTAACAATCCTTCTTGAAGTAACTAAGTTCTTTAGAATAGAAACATTTCCACCTAGCCTTCTTTTACACATTACTACTCTTCTAAGACTCCTTAAATGAACTACTTGGACTAGATTGTTTGTCCTTTCCCTTCAACCGACGTGCACTGAACACATAATCTGTGGAAGCTGGGGTTGATGATTCATCTAAATTTTGACCACATTCTTTCGCAACAACAGTCTTGATAATAATTCAAATGTTAGTTCTTCAGCCTCAACATTCAGTTGAGGGACTCTACAAAAGAATCAGCAGATAGTGGAAAGTTTTGGAAACTCAAAGACACCAAATCTTTCTCATCTACGAGTATTTTAACTGCATTCAGTTGTTCACCAATGTCTTTTAGCTGCAATAGAAACTTAGAAATAGAACCACCCTTTTGCATCTTAGTGGAAAATAAGAATTTTTTCAAATCCAAAATTCTACTAGCTTCAAAAGCTGGTATTTTGCAAGCAAGTCTTTCCAAAACTTAGAAGTTACTTTTGCATTCCTAACCTCTGGAGCCAAGTTATCTGCAGTAGATAGTTTCAGCATCATTAAAGCTTCCTTATGACGACTATCAGAGTCGAGAGTACAGTTATAAGAAGTACAATAATTAGAGATCTGTACACAGATATGCAGTAGGATTATAAGTCCACGAGCATTGTGTGTTTTGGTGTTGTAAGTCAAAATCGATAGTGTGAGAGATTGTATGTATTATCTCTAATTGTTAAAAAATAAAGATATTGTTGTTGGTGTAATAATTCCACTGTGTTATTTGTTTGCATTGCACAGTTCAAAACATCCCTTGACTGTGACTCCATCACTTTCTTAATCCATAAAATTAAAGATGCAATTGTAGAAAAATTACATGATCAGTTGCATGTACTTATCCAAAACGTCGATGGATATATAAAATTTAAATAATTTTTCTCTTTTTTTTAATTATCTATGATATTAAATTGTTTTCAGTGAGGTTTTTTAAAAATATCGCTCTCTAATATTATATAATTTTAAGCGATGTGAACAAGATCATGGCATCGTTCGTTCATAAAGTCCATGCCTCACTTTTTTATTCCAAAAATTATGAAATGAAGTAACAAGATGTAGAAGTCACGATATGGGAATTGTTTGTAAATTGAACAAAAGAAGACAATCAAATGAGACCCAAGTTGAACAAAAAGAGTACAAGAAACAAATTACCTATTAGAGCTGAATTGTCATTTCAAAAAATATAATACTCCAATGTTGTTTTTTTTTTTTTTCAGAAATTAGAGGAATCATTACATATTATATTTTTTAGCAGAGTCTCTACCAGTCTCGGTGAATTTAGCCTAGGAGAGGATGGAACCGACCAGGTGCCACAAGTTTCACACCGCCTCCGTTCAGCTGAAGCCTAGGTTTCATACCACCCACCGTACAACTGGTGTACACTTCATACCATCTTCGTACAGATTGGCGCACACTTAAGGACGTTGGTCTGACTACTCCAACATCACCATAGTACAATTGTCGCACACCCAAGGACATTGGTCGGACAACTTGCTTCGGCACTCAGGTACATCGGTCGGGCTATTCCTCACGCAGCGGACATGCCAATGGGGGTTTAACCTAGGACCTTCTCTTGGTAAATGCCCCGGACTTTACCAATCAGCCAAGACCCCATTGGCTAATACCCCAATGTAGTAGAAAAACATCGTAAGTCTCGCTTTCAAATAAATGAACGAATATATTTCTCCTAATAAGGGGAGTAAGGATAAGAGGTTGACACATTGGAGTCCTCCTTTAGCAGGTTGGATCAAACTAAATTTTGACGGGGCCTCTAAAGGCAACCCTGGAGATGCTGGTTGTGGGTGTGTGTTTCGTAATGTTGATTGTCAGCATGTCCTTGCTATGGCTTTTGATTGTGGTGTAGCTTCCAATAATTTTGCAGAAGGCATGGCCTTGTGGTGGGGTCTAGCTAAAGCTAAGCGCGGGAAATGGTCTAGAATTTGGGTTGAACACGACTCTCTGGCTATCATTATGATAGTGTAAGGAAAATCTTCTCATGTATGGCAATTATAATCCATTTGTGATAACATTCAGACAATTTTGCTTGATTTTGAGGAGGTGATTTTTTCTCATATTTGTCGAGAAGGGCAACAACGGTGGCAAATGGTTTAGCTAATATCGGTGTCATGTTTTGGAATAAGGGTCGAGTGACGGCTCAATCATGGGAGACACTTTCCCCCAACGACATTCAAGCCCTTTTGGTTAATGATGTGCGTTGGCTCGTGCAGAGGGGACTTGTAATCTCTAAATTTGTGCCCCTTGTTTTCCCCCCTCCTGGCAATGATGGTTTTTTTAAAGGAAGGATTTGGTTTTGGATTTGAAGTGTGGGCACGTACCTAGCATTCATTGGCTTTGAGAAAGGGTGTTTGGCTTTTAAGCCGTGTTTTGGTTGCCTTTGGGTTATCTTTTCGGCTCCTTTTGCAGTTTAGTTGGTTTGCCTTCAGGGTGGGTTTGGTAAGTTGAAGCTCGTCGATTTGTTTCTCCTTCTTCTCTCGTGGCATCCGATGGAGACTCTACGGATGGCTCTAGGAGGAAGCAGCGTCATGCTCAAACCGGGCCTGATTTGGGTAATTCCTTTTCGAAGTGGCTTAATGGGAGGATTAAAAAATGTGGCCATGAGGGGGGTTGCTGGAGCAGGTTTGGTCAGTAGTCGAGAGCATTGAAGATGACGAAGAAGAAGTAGTTGTCTGCAGTAAATTGAGGAGGTTAATGTTGGACCCTGGTCAATCTGTGGGTCGAAGGAATGTGTTTGATGTGGGCGGCATGGGTTGAGTGCAGCCAACATTATCTATAATTCAACAGGTCAGTGTCTCCTCCACAAGGAGATGAAGGGCATAGAAGCGAGGGTGGTCAGTTTACAATTTCATATTCATGCCCTGACTCATGGAGTGAAAGCTCTCTCTCTCGCGACTTGGTGGCAGTGGCGGAAAACCAGGGACTCTGCCTCCCAGAGAAGGCCAAAATTGATTTTTCGGATTGTTGTGCTCGCTCTTCTCCGTCTCCTTCGTCTTCAAGCAACTCAGAGATGGAGATTCTGGTGGAAAATCCTTTGGGCTCTGCCATGGAAGATTGAATTCGAGGTTATGTGATTTGAACTCGTTCAGTATGGAGTGGGTATCACTCTTTTTGTTTACAGTCTAGGAATGTATAGTTTGGTGATATATATAATGTTGTATAGGAACTATTTTTTTTTTTTATAGCATGATAAAGTGCATTTAACTCTCCCTGTTAAGTCCAGTGATTTGTAGATTAATCATGGACTGTAATAGGAACTTTTTTTGAGGCTAGGGGCCTTCTCCCTTGGAATATTCAACAAAAATGAACGAATATATTTAGAGTTATAAAAAGTAAATCTAAGATATATTAAAGAGGTATATCCAACTTGAGCTGGTAAGGCATTACATTTAGAGGTGATTATACATGTTTTTATTTTTGGATTACAAAGTTATAAAGTAGAGAGAGGCCGAGCAAGCAAACATACTCATCCCAACCATTATGTTATTAAGAGGGCCAATTCCATTGTGGTGACACTCCTATATCAAGAAACATCAAGAAACACACTATTAAAACATAAAAATGTATATCATAACGCATCATTACTTGAAACCCAACACCCAAACTAAATTAAAAAATGTAAGTCCCGCAAAATACTTGAAGTTTGAGACTTAGGGAAATAATATCTAAGAAATAGCACATATATCATAGATAGAATTATCTCAAAAATGGTGACAAATATCAATCTTGAGGCACCTATCGTGAATTTTCCACATACCACCTTGATTAACAACTCCATTATCTTCTTTGTGAATTTCTAACCTATTAGTGATAAAGGTCATATGTCTAGTTGCATTACTATACCAAACTCAAAAAAATGAAGAAAAAAGGATTCCAAGCTCCATTATATGCCAAAAATATCAAGAAAAATTTGACCACCCTTTCGGGGCAAAGGAAAAAAATATTTATATAACAATAAAATAAAGTCAAATTTGAATGTTACGAGGGAGGTATAAGGAGAACTTTAAATGGAGGATCGCCTCCACATGAATATTTTCTCTTGGAAGGTTCAAGGACTCATAGAGACCTCACAAAAATTCTTTTTGCGCTCAGCTTATCAGCAATGATCATTTAGATATTATTTGTTAATAGGAGGTTAAAGGTAACATGTTAGTTTGTGGACGGTTGTGAATTATATCTTGCCATATGCCACCTCTTTGTCCACCTCTCATGAAGATGGGCACAGTGAAGCCAATATTTTCATCTCTCCCTGATTTTCACCATTAACTCTTGCCTCAGGGGAAGATCCCCATTGGACGATTTGGGCGATATTTGATATTAAGGGCCATTTTTTTGGTATTTGCAATAGTTTTGCTTCTAATGATGGCACTGAAAAATCTAACAGTTGGCATTGTTTAACAAATAATTTACATATTTTTTTATTATCTCATTTGTTGTTACTTTAACATGGTGGAGGCTGCTGAGGTCAATTGCCTTTTCACTAATTCACCACAAACCAAGAGGCATAGTACTATTTTCAAAATAGGCAAGGCTTTTCATGCCTACTTTTTCGGTGGCAACAACTTTAACCCGTTGGCACACAACTTGGTTTACATCATCACATTTTAGAGTTTTTGATGATAGGGTTCTTAAATTACTTAGTCATTTAATGCTTTTTGAGCAACACATCTTCTCTTTTTGCATGACTAACAAGCAACATGTTTTCATTTACCCTAAAAATTGTCCTTTCCAAACATAGCCTCATCACCTATCACTTGGTTTGGAATAATGGTCACACTAAAGTTCCTTGTAATCATTTTTTTTTTAATACCTCTCTTGTAAGTGACACCAGCAACATCAAGCTCATTGCCAAAGTGTGGAGCCCTTGAGCCATATTCGACAATTGCGAACAACTGGATTGAGTGGTGGAATGACACAATCCTTCGCTCCACCATATTTCCCCCACTAGTATGGTAAACATATGGCATGGATTTGAAAGTGGGTTAATGGTGCTTTTGGCCAAGGAATATAATCAAAATTTTCACCCTGTAAGTCTTTGCGACTCAACTCAAACACAAATTTAAGCTTGTGGAATTGCATGAGGCCAAAGGAGCTCAAATCTGCACTCATCTGCATTGGTTCAAAGTCAGAGATCGCGCTTGTAAAGATTTTAAAAATCTCTCTGACTCAAGCAAGAAAAGGAGAGAACAAATGCCATTTAAACTACCTACGTCTACCTCACTAGCCTCCCTGAGATCTTTGTTGCCTTTGTTAACCATTACAAAATGGTTTTTTTACGTGCAAGATTTCACAACTAAGAGGTTACCAAGCCCTATAGGAATGCCTTGATGTTGTGTCGAACAATCTTAACCCTTCAACTAAAAAATTGTGACAACCCATTTTACTCTGAAGGAACTTTACATTGTTGTTCATAGCATGGTTAATGAAAAATCTTTGGGCCTCAACAGATTCCCTTGCAAATTCTATAAAGCTACGTGGGTCTTCGTTAGGATGGACCTTTTGCAGGATTATAATGAAGCTCTTCGCAACAAAACATTAGTGAAATCTTATTAGTAAAGGAAATATTACGTCTTCAACACATATTTATGTCATCATTCAGTTGGAACAAACAAGTTTCATCAAGAGTAGATACATTCTTGACAACATTATCATTATCTAGGAGGGTATGGAGTGGGCTAACGTCTCTCCAAAAATTGGTATTTCCCTCATGCTTTATTTTTAGAAAACATATGATTGCATTGAATGGCCTTTCATTTTGTCTATGTTTAAAGTGCTTGGATTTGGGGAATTTTTTCTATTTGCAATTTAAATCCTCTTTACAGATGCCTCTGCTTGCTTGACTATTACTGGTAGTCGGTCTGAGACTTTCAGGCCCTTTCAGTTCATATGTCAAGGCTACCCTCTTGCACCAACTTCATATGTGCTTGAAATTGAAGCTTTTGGATACTTTCCAATCGGGAAGGGAAGGGTTTGGTTCATGGTATTTATCTCCCAAGTCAGCCGACACAACTTATCAATGGACATTTTGTTGATGATTTATTTCTTACCCTCTATGAGTAGGAGACCTCTTTCAAGGAAGCTCTTAATTGTTTAGATACTTTTTGCAAAGCTACCAAGTCTAATGTTCAATGGGAAAAAATACAATGATTTTGCCAAAACCCATCATCACCGCTTGATTGGCTCAAAGGCTACCAATGGAAATGGATATCCCATGGCGAGCAGTTTCAATTTATGGGTATCCTTTTTACTTTCGACAATTCCTCGTCTGATTTATGGCAATATGTGATTGATCATGTGGAAATGAAAATATCCTATTGGATTTCCAAGTCTCTTTCACTAGCTAATTTTAAGGTTGTACCAAAATCCTTGCCACCACCCACATCTACTACACCAATTGGGCACTGTCTAAAACTTGTCAAGATAACCTCTCAAAACTGCTATGCAATTTTCTATGTGCCGATGCTAAACAAACACGAGGATTTCATAGTTGCATGGGAAGTTTGTTATTTGCCACATGATAAAGGTGGCATGAGTATCATTAATATCCACCATCAAAGCATGGTTCTTTGTGCTAAGTGGGTTGTGCATTTGGTGGAGAGACATGAAGCTTGGAAAATTCTCTCATGTCATTATATCTTTGGCGGTGCCCCTTATGGCAATCCATGCTAAAAGAATGTTGGCTTTCATATACTTAAGATACTATTATGCCAGTCAAAATTGAGGATTCCTTTGTGGCCAAAAACATACAAAAAGCCTTTGTGACAGTCAAGCAACATCTTAAGTGGATTGAAGACGGTTTCATAAACAAGTTCTCTTTCAATGATCACAATATTTGGTGGTCCCCTACTATGTTTTCTTCTACCATTCCTTTGGCAGAAGAGCATAGCATTAAATCTCTCATATTGTTTTGTAAAGGCATGTCTTGTATTTAGGACTTGGTTACTTCTAGAGATTGGATCCCTTGGTCAAAAGTGCAACACAAGTTTCATCTTTTACCTTTTGACTTGCCTATATTCACTCGCATCAACAAGCTCATGCTAGATGTGATGTTACAGAAGCTTTGTGCTCAAACTGCCTAAGGCCTCATGGAAACACTAGAGATGGATCTACGACACAACCTTTAAACACTACTCTCCTAGGTCATTATATCAAATTACAAGTCCTTTTTCCTCATCATTATGCACATTAAACAAACAATGAAATTTAAAGCCCTCCTCTAACACTCGGCTTTCCCAACTTAATAGAATTTTGTCTACAAAGTTATACCCTAAATTTTCCCACTTTCTTTGATGCCTTAACCAGTAGTCCCATGGAGGGGGGTTTTGCTTCTAATTTTTAATTGCAAGTGGTCCCATGATTTGTTTTTGGAAAATTGTAAATAATAGAATCTCCTTCTAAATTTTTGGAGTATTGGTTGCTTAGGAAGAGTAGTATGAAACCCAATTAGTTGCGGAGGGTTGAGAATTTACAACAGCTACATAGAGATTGTAGGGCTTCTTTTTTGCCAAATTTTAGTTGCACATTAGTTGAGTTAAAATTTTAATTCTCTCCAACAAAAAAAAATCACTTGTGTAACCCTAAAATTTAAAAGATATCCTAGAGTTTTTACAATCATGGGACTACTTTCCTATAAAAATCCTCCTAAATTTTACTTGTAGTACCCACACAAAAAATAATAGTTAGCCTCTATGAGACCACTCTATTGCTTACCAAGGTTTACCCTTGGGATAATGGCTTAATCGTTTTGGCCTCTCTATAATGCCCAATTTGTGTTCATTCTGAACCTCTCAAACACACCTTATCGTTTTGTCTTCAAGCCCAATCAGCCTAGTGTTAGATTTACAACCTTTTTAGCCTTTCCACTCATGCCCTTTTACTTCGCATACAATTTTTTATGACTACAAATTGACATGTTTATGTTACTTTTGTGGATTATTTTTCCACGACATAATCTCGTTTAAATTATGGAAATATAAAAAACTTAAATATCTTAAGCTAGGAAGCAATTTTATTGGAATTCACTATTAATGAAAAAAATTGTTGTACTTTTTTTCGGGTAATTTTGCATATACAAGCCCAAACAAAGAAAATCACTCAAAATTCAACATCAATAGGTTCTCCTCCATTAGAAAAGTGCTCCCTACACCATAAGTCAAGTGTTGCCAAAGGAACCTCCACAAGGTTCCCTATTACCTTTGCTCAAACGTCATTGTAACCTTTTCTCATCCCCTCAACGAGGAGGATGGAGTCCATCACCTTCGACACAAGTAAAATCACTCGCAAACCTAGCGCCATGGTCTTCCTTGGCTTAGGGAAACATGCATTTGGTGCCTCTGCCACCTGGGCGTAGGGTTGTTTCTTTGGCTATTATTGGCAACTCTCAGACTCGAGATGGGGACGGATGGGTGGCTCTCATCCTCCTTTTGATGCAACTCCATCTTGAGGCCACCCGAAAGATGATCTTCCACCTCCCTACAATGTTGCATCAGCTTATCCTTACTATAACTTTTTTTAGTGTCTTGTTTTTTAGTCAGTGCATACCTATCAGCTATTTTTGTTATAACTTTTTGTAAATCTACTTATTAATTTTAAAATGATATATCAATAAGTTCCAATAAAAAAGAAAATAAATGCTAAGACTTCCCTATAATTGCCAAATTTAAGGTCTGACATTTTTATCGACATCTCAATTTTATACCCCATGACCATCCTTGGATACCATTACAAGTTGCACGTTTTGCATAATATGACAGCACCTAATTTGTGATTGTGATGACAGGTTAACTTTTTAGTTATTAGATCACATTTCTATTGTGAGAGGTTTTACAATTGAACTAAAAAATCTACTAATATGTAATTTTTCTTTTCTATAAAAGAGTTCTCGAAATTTTTAATATTGGGTTGGAAAAGATATTGTCATACACTTTACCATGGAAAGATTTTAATCCGTAATTATAGTGAAATAATTATTGGTAAGAGTAGTCATTGTGGTATCAACTTGAATATTAAAAAAACTCGGATGCAGTAAAAAAAATCATGAAAATAAAAAATACTTAAATATATTTATGTTGTTCAAAAAAAAAATTAAACACCATCTTATCTGAAAGATACAATTATTTTAACATGTAAGTACATAGGTCAAAACTTTTTACCGTTCAAGCATATTGATTGTGCTCACTAAAAATATAGGTAGATCTACAAATATTCAAGAAGCAATCTGATTACAATGAACACAAATAATATTAGACTTCAAAGTTCCACAATTCATAATAACAAACTTTTAAAGGAGTTTCTAAAAAACGCTACACCCTAGTTATCTAGGAACTCTCTTTTCTTCAACACAATGTATGTTAAGATATATTGTAATAGCTCGTGCTTATTTACGAGAACAAATTAATGCAAAAAAATGATTACCACAAACATCAAAAAGAGGAAGAATATTGAATTAAAATGTAGACTTTCATGAGTTCAATTCCCACGGTTCACCTGCAGGTTTGCATTGAGAGCCCAATCCAAACTGCCCAAAAGTTATTGGGGGGTTTGCCCTGTGTTAGAACTTCCCAACTCCAAGATGCTGGACCAAACTCAATTTACTCCAGTTATCAAAAAAATTAAATTAAAAATAATCTTTCAGACTATAATTATATAGTAAGCATGTGGAAATGTTGGATAGACACCATTGTTTACTCTTGTGAAGTTTAATTTTTCTATGATGGCAAGTTTTTGGTATGTAATCATAGGTAAATGAACTGCTAAAACATTAGTAAATGTTTTTGTTAGTGACATACCATAAAGAAGACTACATTAAACACAAACCGAGATAGGCATGGCCTGAACAGCAGATAAACACTGCTTCCATGCGTAAGTGTTCACGGTACTCTGTGAGTCCTTTAATAGAAGTAATATATCTTGTTAGACAGGTTTAAGATACATGGCAGCTCACGAGAGTGCCTCAATGAGCAATAACTTCTACTTCACATGGCAAATCTTTTCAACTCGGTGACAAATACCCATCAAGTTTTCATTTTACTATCATTGGCATGATCTGAATGAGAATCAGGAACTGATGCATCATCTCCATTAGCAACTTCCAAGGTCTTTGAAGCTGCTTTTCTGTAATTAAGAGGAAGTTCCTTGTGCGTGTATGTCACCCCTTGATCACCATTAACTATTTGTCCAGCACCTTTCAGTAACCTGAAACAACACAATTTAAAAGTATATGAATTTATACAGAAAAAAGATTCTCTTAGCGCATCCCTAATCGAACCTAAATTTTGGTAATGAAAAATTTGAACATAAAGACAATGTCTAAATATTGATTTAAAAAATGTAAACATGATGTGCATATAAATGAGCTGTAATCGATCATATATGGGTAACGATCATATATGGATCATATAAAACAGGAAAAACTCGGCAAACAAAGTTAATAACTGAAAGGAGAAAAAAAAAACAGAAATTAATAATTAGTGAATTATTTCAAGTTTTCCCAAAGTTTTTCAAAAAATCTTGATCTATTCGATAACTTGCAAGTTATTCCCATTGTAATGTATGTTTTGGGGACAAGGGGACAGGTTTTTCCACGACGTGTAGTGCCCTACACTGCTTCACCCTGGATGGTGGTTGGTTGTAAACCGAGTTCAAACCCTCTGCTCCCCCCACCCTTCCAGTAGTGGCATGTCTATGCCGAGCAAGTTCAAACCTATGCTAGAGCGGGTTTGCAATAAGTTAAAAATTGTAAATGCTTTGACGAGAACCCCGGTTTGGTTTTCATTATAAGGGTTATATATCCATATTATAGTATAGGATATGTACATAATCAGGTAAGTGGTGAAAAAATTAATAATAATATAAAATACTACATATATGAAATTATTTATGAATTACTGAGAATTTTTAGAGGCATAGAAACAATTCCAAGATGCACTAAAGAGACACATCTAACTTGGGTAGTAAATTATAGATAAATATAATTACAAAATTATAAAAAAATCATAACCAAATATTAGAAACAATAATAGGTATGCATTTTTTTATTCAAAAGAGAGACAGTGCAATTAATGGCAGTTATTAGATGCAAACAAAGAAATAATGAAGAGGAATTGGAATGCATACTTCATAGATTGTGTGTCCAGCATTTTATTATGCAAGTGATAATTACAAAATTGTTGAGTAGGTTATAGTGCGATTATGGCAGTTATTAGATGCAAACAAAGAAATAATGAAGAGGAATTGGAATGCATACTTCATAGATTGTGTGTCCAACATTTTATTATGCAAGTGATAATTACAAAATTGTTGAGTAGGTTATAACCGAACATTAGAAAGTACACAGCTAATAATGACTTAATCACAAAGCTAAGCCTTATATTCTACTACCCCGTCTAAAGGCTTACAGTACAGAAAACAAAATAACAAACATACTGACAGAAAAATAAAACAGAACCGTGCATCCTTCAGAAGCTCTCTTTGAAAACAGATCTTAGACCAAGTAGAACTCTATCAAGCTGCCTTGTAACCCTTTGTAAAGATGTATTTTAAAACAGAACCGTGCATTCTTCATAAGCTTTCTCTTTGAAAACAGTTCTTGGACCAAGTAGAACTCTATCAAGCAACCTCGTAACCCTTGTAAAAATATAGTTCATGAGCTGAATTATCGAGTTCTTGGACTCCGCCTCCCCAAACTCTTGAATTACAACCTTCCTGAATTATTAGATAACTATCCATGTTGAGTTACATCCACATTGCTCTATCAAGTTGGCTCATGAGCCCCGTAACAGTATAATTCCCAAGATCCTAAAACTCGCAATCTAACAGGTCATCCATCCATGTTGAGCTTCATCTAACTAGATCATTTCCTGTCTGCAAAGTGCGGAACTTCTTAAAAATATGTATTCTTCACCATTATCAGCATCCAGCTGATCTTCAAAAGTCGCTATATTAACTTGGTTTGGCTCAAATTCTGAATGTCCCACGCTGCGCAACCTCTTTTCTTGCAGTAATAACATTCAATTTCCCGTCTTTATTTGATTTTCTATGATAGTTTTCTAGAGTATAATGCACTTTCACGTTGAAAATTGAGGCCGCAATATTTGTCTAACAGGATTATTCTCAGAAAATATACTTCAGAAAATGCAGTAGTTTTGACCCGAAAATCAATGTAGCAAAAGGTATTATATGCGGATTTTTACCCGGAAATCAATGCAAAATATTTTTTATGTCTGGGTTCTGGGGACTGAAATCGATTTTATTTTTGTGTCCTAGCACTTCTAAATGCCCTCAAGTTCGTTTGAAAACATAACAAAAAATTGTGCCGTAGCAGTGTAGTCGTACCCTAAATCACGCTTTTGCCAAAAATAATACAAAATAAATAAAATACCAGGCAAAAGACTTAAAATGGTATTTTAAAAATCACATCCCGTCGTGCACTAGCAACTATCCTTTTCTAAAAAACGTGAATGCCTTGATTTGTGTTTGTTTTGGCCATATCTGTAAGAAGAAAAATTTAGACGAATTGAACAGATGCCCTCATGTTTTTTTACTGAATATACCCTTGTTTTTTAATGAATATGTGACTGTATTTATCTTGTCTCGTGCCCTCGCCAAAACTCACAATTCACAACTGCATTTTTACCCTAGAATAGCATTTTTCTTGAGTGGATTGTAAACTTGCCGTTTTGCCCTCGATTTTGCATTATTCTGATATGTTTTGGATGGGTTTCCACAAATTAAACACAGCAATAAAACTTCACAATACACTAATAATAGTCTTCAATATTGATTCATTTGGGATATCTTATTCATCATGAGAGATCACAATATATAGGAGGATAATCTCCTTAATACAAGGAATCAAAACCAATCAAAATCCATAAAATTTCTCAACTTCTACCTTAAGACTCTCTCACAAGAGTTATCTATGTGAATTTATTCACAACTCACACGCACATTAATATTAGTAACCCACTAACTTACAATCATAATGTGAATACTAATTTTCCTAACATTCCCACCCCTTAGTACTTACATGGTAATTTGTGTTTTACATGACTACATGAAGGTAGAGAGGGAACAACCAATCTCCTACCTCTCATCAACCATTCACTATCAAGAACATATCTACCGAATCAGTGTGGGAACTACGAACAAGAACCATCTGCCTCTCATCAACCATTCACTAATGGGAACTCACCAACCTAGTTAGTGTGGGATCTACTGATAGGAATTCTCCTTTGTTCAACCTTCACTCATGTATCTCCAAAACACAATGGTTCTTAATAAAGTACAGCATTTGGGAAAATAGGAACTGTACCACTTATTTTCACACAAAAGAGAACTGAAAAAGAAACACATGCCACTATAGTAGAAGTGGCCCCATCGGTAGTGGCTTGCGAGAGGACACTATTGTCCTTCTCCATTGCCTCCATCCTCATGTTATTTATTTAAAAGATATACTCTTCGTCACTGTAATTGTTTGTATGGACAATATCCTCATCATTCTCTTTTTCTTCTTCAGCAGCCATGGCATTCTCTTGTAGTTTCTCATCAAGCAGGTTCTGAGCTCTCAATTTGAAGTTTACAATCATATGACCAGGTCGTTTACAATAGTAGCAGATAATTCGTTTCTTTGAATCCTTGGAAGTTGATCCTTGCTCAAAAGAAGATTTATATCTTCTTTTAACATATGATTTATCCTGTTTATTTTTTCTATACATTACACTTTGTTATGGATTCAATAATCTTATTTTCTTCATTTATCAATGAATAAATTAGATCTTCTAGGCCAGAATTTATTTTGCTCAGTGTAAAAAGCATGTTGGAATAGCTGACTGGCATGCTACTCAGTAATACAGCTTTTGCATCATCTTCAAGCAAGTCTACTTTTATTCCTGCTAACTAATTTAAAATGGAATGAAACTTACTTATGTGCTGCACCATGTTGTCACCTTCCTCCATCTTGAGTCCAAACAACTTTTGTTTCAGGGTCACTACTACACTTCTTGATTGAGATCCAAATAGTTTGTTCAATGTAGTCTAGATGAAATTTGAACTTTTTGATAGGTCTATATGATGCAAGTAGGCATCAGATAACCCTAGGCCAATAATTGTTGTGGCTTTTTGATCCTTGCTTTCCCATTTGGTGGCTTCATCTGCATCAATTGGTTTTGGTCTTTTATCATCGACAATTTCCCACAAATCTTTGTTAACTAACAATAATTGAGTTCGAACTTACCAGGTATGGTAATCTTTGCCTTCAAATTTTTCAATGCGACTCAACTTGTTCATTATGATCCCCCCCACAATCTAGACGTCGTGTACAAGCGATAATGCGTCCAATTTACAATAAAATTTTGATGACAATGACCTTGATGACTTAACTATTACTTTGATTCTAGATAAGATGACACAAAATGACAAAAGAGTAAATAAAAAAATTAACTTTATGTAAACTAGAATTTGTTTATGATTTTGACAATAATGACAATAAAACTATTTTGACATATACAAAATAACGTAATGGACTCTTTAATTTTATATTGAGACTCAACTATAAGTGAAAGACTTATGACTAAAATTTGAACAAAGTAAAAATATTCATCTAATATTAGAACTTCTTTGACAACGTATTAGACCACCTAATTTTCTTATTATTTTAAAAACTAACAAACTTTGACCAATTAATAATGAAAATTCTAAAACAACCTAACTTCTTTGATTACCTATACACATACCCCATAGCATATGACGTTATGCTTTTGACCAAAATAAATGGAGTAGATACCAGATAGTGGCACATGAGACTGCTTGCTTAAATGATGCTTTTGTGTGGCAAAAAACATGCATTGAATTGGCACGGGTTCCTAGAAATTCCGGCATAACAAAGAACGATAAAGCAATCTTTATGTGGCACTCAGCGAAGCAAAATAACAAGTGGATTTTGAAAAAAAGCGTAGTAACTGCTTATGTGAGGACGTAGGTGCTGATAGAGCTAAAATGTATGTGGATATTAGACTTGTATAATAGTAGATCGATGCATGCAGGAACGTAGAAGGTGATCAGCTTAGCAGTGGACACTTTGCATGAAAAATCTGATCTTCAGACTAGCAAACAATACACATTGAGAACGCACTTTGCATGGTGTGCACAGATTCGCTAGATGTGTGATGCAGCCCAACAATAGAGAACAATGCTATTGATTTCTTGTTCGACTTGATTCAATGATCGGAAATCAAAACATGTTATAATCAATGAATTTCCCATCCTCCAAGCCAAGGCACAATAGGCCTTGACACGCTTCCTTTGATAGCTCTTAGGTTTGAAACGCCTTTTCTCTGATAAACCTAGTATCCAAAATCATTGATCCTCTATATCACACCAATAGCTATACCTACACTCTAATTTTATTTTTTATTTTAAAAAAAAACTACCTTAACATATTTCATACATACAAGACCATAGTGATACTAAATGATATGTTTTGGACAGATTTGCACAAATTAAACACAAAAATAAAACTTCACAATACACCAATAATGATCTTCTTAATACAAGCTATGAACCCAGAAAACGTCTAAAGCCCCCACGTTTCAGCCTGGAAACGTTTCCAAAATGGAAACGTGTTCAAAATGTGCACGAAACACTATGGAAACGTCCTAGACGTTTCCGCCGATTTTTGCATTTTTAAAGCATCATAACTTAAAAAAAATAAAAAATAACTTCATTTATTACACTTAAACCTAATCTACCTACCTAAACTTGCTAAAGACACTTCCTAAAAGCTATATATTGACATCTTGGGTCCATTCAAAATCACTCTCGTTTTTTTTCTCGCTAAATTCAGTTTTCATTAAACTAACATTTAGCATTGTGAAGAGCAAAGAGACATCAAGGAGCAGCTTGAAAGAAGAGATTACGAGGTGCTACTGAGAGCTAAGAGCATTAAAGAGGAGTTTCAAAATGGATTTGGAAGGAGGGATCAACTTCAAGGAGGAAAAACCAGGAATTTTCAAGTTTTTTTTAAAGAAAATGTTAATGTGATCAACAATCACGAATAATGTGTGCATAATGCACACATCATTCATGAATCATTGATCATGATATCAATATATAGTTTTAATTTAGTAATTCTTAAAATCTATGCTAAAAAAAATGTAACATTTCCTTTGCGTTTTTTAAATAAAAAGTATATGTTGTTTTTGATTAAAAATATCATCCAAACTTTGTGTATGCTCTCACCTCACACCTATACAGTGAACTTGGTGATCAAAAGCAGAATAGAATGCGTAGGGTTTTGTTTTTTTGCTATTTTAAGAGTTTTTTTGTATTTTTTAAATTAAAAATTAGAACTCTGTGTATGCACTCACCTCACACCTATATGGTAAACTTGGTGATCAAAAGTAGAATAAGATGTGTACGGTTTAAAACTTTAATTCTTTTTGCTTTTTTTAAAAGTTTATTTTGTTTTTTTAAATTAAAAATTCGAACACTGTGTATGCTCTCACCTCGCGCCTAAATGGTGAACTTGGTGATCAAAAGCAGCATAGGATATGTAGGGTGTAGTTCTATTTATTGTTATCTAAGTTTATGTTTTTTTTTTCAATGTAGGTTTGATTCTTTGAGATATAAAAACATAAATGGCATTCAATTCAGCTTCTGTGGGAGGGCATGGGGAAGCAAGCCAAGGTGGAGGTGGCGAATTTGTGGATCATAAAGCTCATCTTTGGAGACATGTGCAAGTGTTGGAGAACCTTGCTAGCGGTGGCTCCCAAGTTTGGATATGTCATCATTGCAATATACAATTCAAATCCTCATATACCTAATTCAAAGCTCATTTAATGGGGCAAACAGGAATGGGGATTAGAAAATGTTCAAAGGTTGAAAGGAACCATATTTTGGCATATATGAAATAGCAAGAGGAGGCTGATTTGCAAGCTTCAAGAGCTAGATTGAAAACCGCTCCTTTACAAAATAGGGGTTCACAAAAACCACCCACCCCATCAAACCATCATTTTATTCAAGTTGAAGTTGAAACTCCATTAAAGGAAGAGAGCTTGTCACGAAAGAGAACCAAATGTCCATTAGAGCAAGCATTTGCAAATGAGAAAAGGGAAATTGTTGATGAGTTGGTTGCTCGATGCGTTTATGCATGTGGGCTGCCCTTCAATGTGTTGCTAGATGAATTTTCACCTAAGGGCAGACATTTGTTTGGGACCAATCTCAGAGCCACTTTACCGCTATTTGGAGAAAACGACCTTGTTAATCTTGCAAATCCCATCCGGAAGTGATGTACCATAGGTGTCTTTGTTCACCATTTTGGAAGTCTAATGGCTCTAAGGTGTTGTCCCTAGCTTTAAATTGTTAGAACATTAACCAATTATTCTCTATGCAAGTGTTAGCTTTTTTTTGTAAGTTAGTCTAGGACACCTTGTCATAGTTTGGCCTGAGTGTTCTAAAACTTTACAAATATCCTCCGCAACGATATTGTCAAAACGAGCATACCTCATTGGGAGATCCTTTTGTTGACTTCCCTATAATCTCCCTAGCTAGGAGAACACTATGAAAGAGTTACTTTTGGCTTTTGCCCAAACTGGCAGCTTATTTTGGGGGTCATTCAGTACCCAATTTAGTTAACCGAGTTGGAATGTTTTCCACAAATGAATGGAACTAGTCCTTTGGCACTTCAATGAAACTTTCATCGAAATCTTAGATAAGCTAGTAGGAGTGGTCCCTGGTGAGCTATTAGTATGAAAAAGCATGTTAAACCGTTTGTGAACTCTGGCATGCTTGACCAAACTTCGTGATCAATGTCTTATGATTGTAAATACATATTAACCTAAGTGCCTTAAACATTGTTTGGGTGGTTGTGATCACATTGAACTAGCATTTAAATGAATTGTTGTGACAATCTCTCTCCAACCCCTCTCTTAATGAATGTAAAATATGCATGTAAAATGAAGAAACTGCACTCTTTCTAGAAAATTAAATGCTATAATCAATTGTTTGTTGGGTAGAGTATTGACCCATGAAATTGCAGGTTTGCAGGTGTTGTGGCAAGCATGCAAATGAACGTTGAAAATCAAAGATAATTGCTCCATTCTATACTAATGCTTATATTTTACAATGTACCCCAAGGACCCATCCCCTGTGTTTTGGGACTGTCCCTTATAGTGCGTATTTCGGGGATACGGGGATAGGTAAGAAACGTCTCTTACACATCACCTTTTTGTGGAAGCGTGAAGCCAAAAATATAGTAGGGGCAGCTAGTTCCCTACGTCCCAACACTCACAAAAACGCTTTTAAAAGAAGGGGATTGGGGGGAGGCACAAAGACCCACACACTCCTTCCTACTAAACCTAACTCTAAGACAACCAAACTAGCTACTAACACCAAAAAAACCATTTTTGTCATTTTGCATTTTGTGAAGAAGAAGACAAAGGAGAAGAACAGCAGCGAGAAGAGAACAATGCGAAAAAGGCAAGAGAGCATTAAAATACATCATTTGAGGTAAGTATACTATCCATTCTTCATTTGTACAAATTCCTTTATGTTTTTTAATTTTTTCAAAGTTTCAGATACTTAGGAAGG
Organism: Taxus chinensis; assembly: GCA_019776745.2. Taxonomy (NCBI): domain Eukaryota; kingdom Viridiplantae; phylum Streptophyta; class Pinopsida; order Cupressales; family Taxaceae; genus Taxus; species Taxus chinensis. The sequence goes on along the minus strand of CM034152.1, from coordinate 740,477,006 downwards.
TTTTTTTGTTTTTTTTGTTTTTATCTTTGCACTTGCAGATGTGTTTTGAGTGTTCAACAAAACAAAAATGAGAATAGTGAAGGTGAAGGGATTCAAATTCAACATTGAGGCCATAGAGGCACCACTAGGGTTCCTTCTGAGAGTGGGAATTTTGTAGGTATTGTGGATTCAAATAATTCATTTGTATGTCTTTCCAAACGACTCAAAATTTATGCAAAGTGCCCATTTAATCCTAAAAACTCTCTTTCACAATTTGCAACAGCCATATGCAAAGACGAAAAAAAACTTAGGTGGGACACGAGTATCGCTATCATAGGTCTAACAAGTAATATAGAGGCAGTTATACAAGGGTGCACTCTCATCTTTGGTTCATAAGTGGACAGGAGTAAAAGGTTGTGCAAAAATAACCTTACCTAAGAAGGCCAAGGTATCTAGGTTATACAGGGAAGATGAAGCAAGATATAAGGGAATTGCAATAGATGCTACACAATCTAGTATGCAATAGCCTACCAAAACCGTCGATGTTGAAATTCAAAGGGGAGAGGGTTCTGCCAAGAAAGTGCTACACCCTTAATCCAATGTCATATATCGGGATATGTATCGCCGTCTTGTGGCTAATATAATCTTTTAACATGTTGTATCTTATTTATTTATGCTATCATATGCTTCGTAGGTTGGCTTAGGTGGTTTACATGGGATGGTAGGGTATATATAGGAGTTAGTAACTAGTAGATGAATATCATATTGAGCATTTGAGTCTTATTGTAAGGTGCGGTTAACCCCTCAAGGTGGTTGAGTCATTTATACTTGCATATTCTGATCTTGTATCTCTATTTTGGTGTTCTATTGTTGTTATTATTTTGATCTACCTATTTAATTTTCTTACAAGTGGTATTAGAGCTTCAATTCGGGCCAAACTAGGTCAAAAACCCTAATTTTGATGATTTCGCTATATTTCACAAACTGTTTGAATTCTCTGCCAATTTTTTACTAACGTTTTTGAAATCAACCAAGTAAGCTTATGTCCCAAATTCAAGATTTTTTGATCTATTTTGCAAAAGTTATCACCATTTTAGTGTTTTTCATAAATTTGCTCCATAGGCCGTAATTTTCGGAAATTTTTCTAAGTTCCTTACATATTCAGAAAGCTTGCACAATTTTAGTAAGGGTTTGTTCCTTGTGGTTTTGTAGATTTGGCCAACATCCTTCTGAAACCCCAAAACCTGAATCCCTAGCTTAAGCTTGAACCCAAAACAAAAACTAAAGGAAAAGGCAAGGGTAACGCCACTTCACAACCACAACCACAGCCCGCCAACTCCCAACCAAGTCAATCAGTGCCTCCCATTAGCCATATTTCTAATTTATCACACCCGCAACCATCGTCCTATTCTAATATTTGGGGTAGAAACATGATACCAAAAGTGCAGATGAGAAAAATTATGGTAAGGACCCAGTCACATGTATCAACCAAATGGAGAATTTTTATGATGTGCATCAAATTCCAAGTGGACAAAAGGTGGTATTGGCATCCTTGTATTTGCAACCAGAACAATTCATTTGGCATAGATGGATGTGCAAGCAGATGAAAAAGAAGGGTCTCCCTATTACCTGGTTAATGTTCACATATGAGCTCCAGACACACTACAATAATAGTGTTACAGAGAATTATTTCATCCAAATAACAAAGCTACGACAGACGGGGCCAGTTAAGGATTATATCCAACAATTCCAAAATATGTCCTTACGTGTGGATTGCATCTCAGAGGATTATCTAAATGATCTATTCTTGAGTGGTCTCAAGGATAGCATCCAACTTGATGTTTGTCGTCTTAATCCAACTTCGATGTCAGAATCCATGACAGTTGTTCGTCGCATGAAGAAAAGAGATATGGTCAAACGGAGGGGTCTCATTACTCACAAGGAGCACCTGATTCCAGCACAATCATTTCATTGCCCCTACCTAGCAAATTGACTCCTCAACAAATTTAAGAGAAGCGAGTAAAAGGTCTATGTTACAATTGGGATAGCAAATGGAGCAAGGAACATAGATGTGCTGAGAAAAAATTGTTCTATGTTAAAGGGCCCAATGAGCAAGAAGACAGGAATGAAGTAACTAGTGAAGAGGATGCGGTGTCTGAGATCAAGGCTGAAGAATCTCAGCCATCTCTTGCAATGCAATTTCAGGAATTGACACCCCACAAACCCTCAAGGTTGTTGAGTTCGCGAAGAAACAAAGGGTGACAAAATCAATTGACTCTGGAAGTACTTGTAACTTCATTAATCATAAGTTGGCCTTGCGATTAAATTTTTTTGTTTATCTAGCCCCAAAGTTTGAGGACATTCTTTGCAGATGGAGCTATAGTTAGTTGTTCACGAAAGTGTCGTAATCCATGGGAGATTACCTACCAAATAGCCACGTGTATACCATTTCAATGGGAGGCACAAACATCGTGTTGGGGATCCAATGGCTTACTACCTTGGGAACTTTTGAGATGAACTCCCAAGACTTGTTCATTCATTTTCATTTTGAAGTGAAGACTTATGAGTTGTGTAGGATGAGGGAAAAAGCTCCACAATTGGTGAGCTCCCATCAAATACAAAAGAGGCTTAAGAAGGGTGTAGATGGGTTTGTGGCACAACTATTTTCAACGGAAGCACAACATTCAAAAGGGCCTATAGCATTAGATCTGCAAGCAATTATTAATGAGCACTGAGTTGTTTTCAAGGATAGGCCGAAGGGGTTGCCACCCAATAGAAATCATGATCATGCTATTCAACTAGTATTGGGAAGCCAATTGCCCATCATTCAACCTTATTGGCATCCATATGACAAAAGAATAAGATTAAAATGGTACGAGAGATGCAAGAAGTAGGTATTATTTGTTATAGTCAGAATGCTTACTCTTCTCCAAGAGTGATGGTATGGAAGAAGGATGCAATTTGGCACACGCGTCTAAGCTATTAGGAGCTCAATAAGTGTAGGTAAAAGATAAGTTCCTTATTCCTATTCTCGATGATTTGTTGGATGAGTTATATGGTGTTGTTTATTTTAATAAAATTAGATCTTCAATCAAGATATCATCAAATAAGAATTCAAGATGAGAATACTTATAAAATAGCATTTAGGACACATGAGGGCCACTATGAATGTTTGGTGACGCCTTTTTGCCTCACAAACGTACCACCTACATTCCAGAGTTTGATGAATTCTAACTTTGGGCGATTTCTATGAAAGTTTGACCTGGGCTTCTATGATGATATCTTAATCTACAGTAAGACATGGCGAGGAACACCTACATCACATAAATAAGGTTTTGGAAACTCTTGAACAACATCTTTATGCCAAGCCCTCGAAATATGCTTTTGGAGTTAGGGAGGTAGAATACTTGGGTCATATTGTTTCCCATGAAGGTGTAAAAGTAGATGCTCACAAGATCAAGGCCATGGTGGACTGAGAGTTACTCAAAACCCTCAAGGGATTCTTAGGCATTTCAGGGTCCTGTCACAAATTTGTGAAGAATTACGGTAGTACAGCAACAACATTCACAACGCTGTTGAAGAAAGAATCCTTCCATTGGAATGAAGAAGCAACACAGGTATTTGAGACAATGAAGAAAGCCATGTGTACCACTCCAGTTCTTGTTACCCTAGATTTTTCCAAAACCTTCATTGTTGAATGTGATGCTATAATGTCCCTCTTTCTCGAATAGTTCCATCGAAGACCTTTGGCCCTTTTTGTCTACCTGATGGCCAAAGGGTGATTTCAAGGGTGACTTCGGTTTATTAATTTTATTATATCATGCTAAAAATAAAATAAAGCACTACTAAAGCAGATATAATGAATTAATAGACTTTTTAAGTGACTTCGACTTAGGAAACTACATGTAAATAAATTAATAAATTATTTAATGTGCTTTCCTAGGCAAAAAGTGCAACTTGCTTTGGGGAGATATTAAATAAGCTAAAAAATGTGACTTGCTTGGAGAGGGAATAAATTAATTAAAAATTAATTATGCTTCTTTGGAAAAAGTGCGACTTGCATTTTGGAAGTTTTTTAGCTATAAGGGAAAAGTGCTCGCTTGTGCCGGCACTATGCAGATTATTATTATTTTTCTTCTCGGCAATTAGCTCTGAAGCTTTGCAGACAAAATCCAAGGACGAAAACCCTCTGGATTATTCCTCTTGTGGACGGAAACCCTCGGAGCAGTGAGAGGAGTTCCTATTCAGGAAACTTCATTGTATTCGTAGGTTGTTTATCATTTTAGCAATTTAGAAAGAGAAATAAAATTGCAGCAGTGGGCATTCACACATCTTCTAGAGTGGGGCGACTTATTCTATAGTTGTTTTATGCAGTATCTGAGGTATTCTTCATGCTAGATTATTATTGTAGCTTCCAGCATCATTTATATATCAAATCAATTTGGTTTGAATCATTTACAACTGGGTTTTGGACAATCTTTTGTTATCAATCCTTTCGCAGATTTAAGATTGTTTTGCCGTGAATATTTGTCAACATAAATCATTATTCAATTCACTGCTGAATTATTTATGAAGAAATCTGCCTGTTTAAACCTTAGGCGCCTTTTCCATATTCACCCAGTTTGCAGGGTTTGCATTATTTAATTTGCTTATGCAGTATGAGAATGTTGTTCCATGGTTTCGCTTGATATTATTAGTTCAGTTCCAAGCCTGAGCAATCTATAAAATAAAATTTTAAAAAAAAAAGTATTCAGGCAAAAGGGGTTTGGGATCTTTCAGTGGTATTAGAGCAATGTATCCTCCCAGCCTGTGTGGGAAGTAAGCAGATAAAGATAAGATAAAGATAAATATATTAATGTCCAACGAATGACCACAAAAGTAGGTCAATGGGACTGCAGCCCAAACAATATACAAAGTGCGAGCAGGGACAACTCAAAACGAGTTCCCAAAAACAGAAAAGAAAAGAAAAGACAGCAGAAAGGAAACCCGAAGCCAAAATACCCCCACAGGCGGGGGCAATGGAGCAAGCGGGGGAGAAAAACGAGGGAAGCAAAGAAGGGAATGTAGGGGGGGACAAACAAGGACCAATGGTCTAATCACGAATGGTAGCCACACCCCTCCAAACAATAGAGGCCGACGGAAAGAAGCTCCTGATGGACTGGCAACCTAACGAGGGGGGCGGAAGCCTCCTTCCCTGCTGAGCTCTGAGACTGACACAACAGCCATGAGGACGAATGGAACTGGACTGCCCTCTGGTACGTGTGTGCATCCGATTTTGCTGGCGATGATCGAGAGAAGTGTGAAGGTCCAACCAAGGACGAACTAATCTATGCATTGTATCTGGGTCAAAAAGGCTCTGTCGTTTAGTACCTCCACTAGTGGGTAGAACCGGAAAGAAGGCGTAATCCGTCTCGTGGGGACGACTCTCGGAGGGGGATGAAGAATCTGGTCTCGTAACAGCAAAGACTCACGGATGTAGAGGGCAAGGCACCGCTAGTCGATATATATGAAGAAGACCGAGAGAGTTTGAATCCCTCTGAAGAGACAGTGAAATTGTACTCTGATCTCATAGTATATGGGGCAGCGGAAGATGAAATGAGTCTCTGTCTCCACCTAATGAAGGCTACAGAGCCTACAAAGTCTATCCTCCTGATCAAGGTGGTGATCAGTCTCGCACCGAAGTCTGTGGGAGCCGACACGAAACTGACCTAGAGGTATACGGAGGGCATACACCCAGTGACGAAAGGTGTACTGAGGGCGGATGATCAGTCCATCTTTGATTTCAAGAAAGTGCTCTGCATAAAAGGACATCTTAGGGTGCAAACCCCCAGGGGGGTTCACCCAGGTAGTCTGAATGAATCTCCTGTAGATATCCTTCCGGATGGACTTGTTCAACGCTTGCTTGGTGGGCAAGAGATGACTGGGAGCATTCAGAGAATACTGAAAGGGGGGGAGACGATCAATCTGGATACCAACTGAGTCCAACAAGGCAGAAGTCTCGACAAACCAACAACGGCCCACAGCCTGGGCAATACTCACAGAGGAACAATAGGCGAGATATGGATACCTGTCCTGCTCATCGAAGAGATCACCAAACCTCCTGATACGGTGAAGAAAGGATGATATGTCAAATATAGTCTCCAAACGGAAAGGCCGGGCTCCGAACTCTGCCAAAATAATATGTTGGGGGACCATCTGTTTGCATCTGATGAAGCGGCGAAGGAGGAGAGTCTGAATTCTCTCAGTGGAAGCCCAATCTGTGTCCAAAAGGGAGGGCCCCCAGACAACAGACCCATAGAGAACCGTGGGGCGGATGAGGGAGTTCATAAGAAACATCTTGGAGGAGACGTCCTGGAAGTGGTGTCGAAAACATTGTCTCTCGAGAATGGCAAGAGACCCATACCCTTTATTCACCCTCGGCTGAAGAGCGTGCCTCATACTGAATCTAGGCCCTGAGAACTAGACTCCCAGGTAGGTGTATGTATTAGTAATTTCAACCTCATGCCCCTTGAAGAAGAAATGGAGGTGTGATGTCCGCAACTCGTTGAAGACCATGACCTTGGTCTTACCCAGATTGACCGTCAAATGCCGAAGATCACAGAATAAAGCAAGTGCATCAAGCTGTCTCTAAAGCCCCTCAAGAGAAGAGGCGAGTAAAACAATATCGTCGGCAAATAGGAGAATGGAAATCAAGACGTGGTGAAGAAGGCAACCATCCCCTTCCTGAATGTGATCCCGAAGGAAAGATTCCAGCTCATCAATGTAAATGCCAAAGAGGGTAGGAGATAAGGGGCACCCCTGTTTAACCCCAATGGTGCTCCTGATGAGATCAAAAAATCCGTGTGCAGTACGAAGACGACCAAGGATGGACTCATAGAGGCCCATGATGGCAGTAATAAGAGTCTCAGAAATACCGATGTCTCGGAGTCGCTGGAAGAGGGCCATGCAAGGTACAAAGTCAAAAGCTTTTCAAAAGTCTACAAAACAACAATAGACTTTCGAAGAGCGGTGACGAGCCTCCTCAATAATAGCCCAAAGGGTGAAGATGTGGTCGATGGTGTGGTAACCAGGGCGAAAACCAGCCTAACCTCTGGCTCTGAGCTGCTTCTACTCCAAGATCTCGGACAACAACCTGTGGAGGACTGTAGCATAGAGTTTGGAGAAAGAATGGCCCACCATGATAGTCCTGTAGTTGTTCGGATCATAAATGGACCCAGCTTTGTGGATCGGGTGGATGATATGATGAGACCAGGTAGGAGGGAAACCCACTCTAATCACCTGATTGAAAAGATCTGCCAAATAGGTACCAAAAACCTCAAAACCCTGCTTGAAGAACTCAGCCTGGAAACCGTCTACATCAGCTGCCTTGCTACAGTTCAAAATCCTTATTGCCTCTTTGATATTACGGTGAGTGAAGGGATTACCAGGCGGCAGGATGCCAATCTGGGTAGACTGCTGCCCCGGAACATCGTAAAGGGTAGAGGTGTGGGAAAAAATGGAGGTAAGATCGATCGTTGTGGAGGAGGGGGAGTGGCGGGGAAAGACAGTACGCCAGAAGGACCGAGGGTTAGTCCTAAAGGAGGTGGAAAGCATATATCTGTGGTGGGAAATGAAGGATCGCTTCTTATGGCGGAGAAGGCACCTGTAGGCAACCTTAAGAGTGGGGAAGGAGGGGAGGGCCCAAGTAAAAGCCTGGCGAAGGCGACGGTGGAGGGATTTGCACTCTACATCGTACCATTGGTTCATGGGGCAAGATTTAGTAGTACTAGTGGCCGAGGGATGGGTGGTGGAGCTGGGAAAGGATCTCAGGGCAGCCTCCCACATGGCAGAGGAAAGGCATGAGTACTTGGCCTCCACACTAGGCATGTTAGAGAATAGGGGCTCAGAGGGGAGAAGGTCGCGGATGTGGGATGAGTAAGATCCGTAATCCACTTTATCAAAATGAAAGGAGATGCGAGGTGGGTAGTGGGGAGGGGGAGGAGGGGCGGTGGTGGTAGGAGAGCTGGCGACCAGGGAGAAAGTTAGGACAGCATGATCGGCAAGGGGAATGGGGGAAACAAAGGAGCAGAAGAGAGGTGAGATGTCCGGGCTGGCAAGGATATAGTCCACCACACTAGTGCCCCCGCCATGGGGACGACATGTGAAGAAGTGTGAATCCGGGAAGCGCTCGATCCCGTTGAAAATCACCAACGTCTGTGACTCCTCGAGCTGGAGGAGGAACCGACCATAAGCTATGAAAGGGCCATCTGTATCCTCAGAAATCCTATGTAGACCAACTGACACAGGGTCTGTCCTCTGTGTGCAGAGCGTATCCTCTGACCTGTCGTGGAGGGGGACCTGAAAGTGTCTCGTATGGGCATTAAAGTCACCTAAAATAATAACCTCCCCTACGACAGAGTATTGACCAATACTGTCGTATAAGTCAAAGAAAGGATCACCATCAAGGCCATTGTGGATGGCGTAAAGGGAAGTAGCCGGAGGAAAGTAACAAACTGCTATATATAAATCCCTAGAGAATCGAGCGGCCCTACTGATGCGAATCCACATGTACCTGGCAAACTCATCAAAACCGACCATCGAGATCCTGTTTTGGAGGGAGTCTCTATAGAGACAGGCAACCCCACCAGAGCCTCTCACACCACCCGAAGCCCGAGTATCCTGTCTGCAAGCTGATAACCAAAGAAATCCAGTAATGCCTGGGAGAGGACGAACCGGGCTCTCGTGTGTCTCTGTGATGAAGAGAATGTCGGCATCCCCGAGAGCATCAGACAAAAGGCCCAGGGAAGACCAAAGGGAACCATTCCCATTCCAGCAACTGATAGATAAGCCTCTGGTCTGACTCCTCTCCCACTTGGCCCGTCATTGGGGAGCCCCTTGGCGGGGCTCCCAACCAGGAGGAGGGTCTCTAATAACAGCCCGGAGATTCCTGATAACAGCCCATTTACCTGCTTTCCTTGCTGCCATAACTTGCTCCCTAGAGCGTTTGAGCTCCCCAACTTGTGTCCTGGTGAGATCTTCATCAAGGAAGACCTTGTCTGGGCGTGAAAACATAACCATCTTAGCCCTGAGGGCTCGCAGCCTGTCAAAAGTTGTCCTGAAACGGATGAAGAGTGTGGAGTCATAGCCAACCCAAGCTCGTTCTAGTGTAATGTCAGGGATTCCCAAAGTATCTGTGATGAAGGAGTTACCAACCGTTAATGGGTCTTGTGTCGGGGTGGGGGGTGGGAGACCCCTCACCTTGAGGTTTAGTTCTCTGTCACGCCTCGTACGCTCCTCAATTAACTTGGCTTGCATAACGGCTTCAACTACAGCCAGAGGTGGGGGAACACTGCCTTTCCCACTAACAACCTTGGACCATGATTCAATTTCCAATTTTAAGGAGGCCTGGTCATTTTTTATTTCCTCCAATTGAGATCGAAGGTCTACAATTTCTGCATGTAGGGCATCGTTAGGAGAGCTAGTATTATCCGTGTTGGTGGCTAGTTTTTCTCTCAAGATGACATTCTCAGATTCAACATCCGCGATCCTGCCAATAAGTGTACACGCCTTAGTTTGGAGTTGCTGATTGACAATTTCGACCTTCTGGATTCGATTAATGAGTTCCAATAAGATGTTCGTTGTGCTGTTAGAGGTGTTCCCCAGGGAATTCCCGACCATGTCTCTGTCAGTAGGAGTTGTCAGGGCCATGGTTGAAGCTAAGCCAGTAGGGTAAACCACCTGAAGAGGGGAGAGGCTGAGAGGCGAATCAGGAAGCATACCAGACAACAAGGACGACCCCACAGTTAAACCAATGAAAATTAATCTCCTGTTTCAACGATTAAAAACAAAAGCCCCTGAAAAGTGGGCCAAAACTGTGTATGCACGAGCAGGCAGTCCCGTAAAATCAAGCAGTCAAAAGTTTGGAAGAAACATTGAGCAGTGGTTTGCCAGCAAAAAATGTGACTCACGATAGTGTAGGCACAGCAACAAGGAATGTATCCTGCGACAGACCACGAGCAGAAACCAAGCCACGAAACCAAGTATTCGTGTATGTATATCGTGCCCTTTGTTGGTTGTCGACTGTATTTCGTAACGAACCTTGACTGTGAATCGTGCCCACTCAGGACTGTAACAAGGAGGAGAGTAAAATGTGGACGTTGGAAGAAGGGAGGCCAACAGTTGTGGGAATCCGGAGGAAGCTCGACGAGAAACAGTTGTGCCCTCGATTCACACAGTCGTGCAGAGAGAACTATCTAGAACAAAAGCAAAGAGATCCCAAAAACACGTGAAAACGTGCCCCCGAACCACACAGTCGTGAAAACGTGCCCGGAAAAGCTAAGTCAAGTGCCACAGACTTCACATGCCATCAGGAGAAACTCATGCACACTCGTGAGAAGTCCACACAGTCGTGAGGAATCACACAGTCGTGAAAACGTGCCTTGTCTTTCAAAGATATCCACAGTGGCGAAAACCACGAGAAATACAGAGCCACGATTCGAGAAAACCAGAAACGTTCCCTCTCGTGCCCTCACAAGCAGCCTCACGAGCCACGATTCCAGCAGAAGCATAGCGCAAGCCACGATTAAAATAGAAATCAGCTTTGAATGCAGCATAGAGAGGACGGTCCACACAGATACTACACCCGCAGGCGAGCACGACTCGAAGCTGGTGTTGCAGGAGGTGACAGAATGGATTATATGGGTGATAGACCAGAGAGTCCTCCTCGGGAGGAGCATGCAGATCCAAATAGGGATTTCATTTGGGATATGGTAGCCACTCAAAGGCAGTTGTTACAGACTATGGAACGCATGGGCTCTACCTTGGACAGATTGGCACTAGATAGGCCACGGGACAGACACGGCAGGAGGGATAGATCCGTATCAATTGCCAGTGGTTACAGGGATCATAGCAGATCGCCTTCAGAGATCGGGAGTGTTAGGGGATCGCCACGCCGTGAGCAAAGGCACACTCATACAGATGAGCGGAGGCACACTCATACAGATGAGAGGAGGGCTACGCGGATTGCAAATAGGCCTATGCAGCCTAACTTCCTGCCTAGAGATGACCCACCAGAGATGTGAGCGACCTATTTCCCCTCCCGCAATATTGTGCTCAGAGGAGAGATAGCATGAGGGTTGGACAGGACAGGAGGCCTAGAGAGCAGCAGAACAAGGAATTGCAGCAGGTTACCAATAAGGTAACCCTCTCCACTTTTGATGGTAGCGGAAAGATCAGTGTCAGGGCTTGGATTCACAAGCTCGACACCTATCTTACCCTCAAACCCATGAGGGAACAGGAGGCTATACAGTTCGCTACTTTACACCTTGAGGGGGTGGCTTATGATTGGTGGCACCATGGATTAGTTACACATAATCATGAGCTTTTGCGGTCATACAGGGACTTCAGCGAGAGGTTGATTGCAAGATTTCATCGCAAGGATGTGGAGCTCTATTACAGGGACTTGGCACAGCTCCGACAGAGTGGACACGTTGATTCATACATCAACAAATTTCAGCGTATAGCAGTCATGGTTCCAGAGATGCCTGAGAAGAGGGTAGTGATGTTATTCATAGAGGGCCTTCATGACAGGATGAGAGGACTAGTCAAGGCTCTTAAGCCTAGGACATTGCATGAGGCCATCTAGACGGCATTGGACTTGGACACGTCCCCCACTTCTTATCAGCCCACTTCTTATCAGCCCAATAAGAAGTTTCCCACGAGCTCCAAGCCATTTCAGCGCTCTACCATTCAGCAGAAGAGTGCACCACCTCCTAAGGTGGATCAGAAGTCTCGTAATGCGTTGAGGAGGAAGAAGCTTTGCTTTCATTGCAAAGATCATTGGGAGCCTGGACATCGTTGCCTTGGTAAAGGCAAGGTGCATCTCATTGAGGTGATTTCAGATGAGGATGATGATCACTCGTCAGATACAGATGCAGTGGATGAGGGCAGCGGCCATGATGCACAAGGGGAGGAGCTATCCAAAATTTTGTGGCGAAATGCTTGGTGTGTCAGCCTAACAAAGGAGAAACTACTAAGACTTTGGGTCTTTTGCAACCACTATCTATTCTTAGTCAATGGTGGGAGGAGGTTTCCATGGATTTCATCACAGGATTTGCTAAAATCTAAAGGGAAAAGTGTAATCATGGTGGTTTTATATAGACTAGCCAAATATGCTCATGTTTGTTCCTTGTCGCATCGTTTTGCAGCAAGCATAATTGCCATATCTTTTATGGATAAAGTTCAGAAGCTACATGGTACACCCAAGATTATAATCAATGATTGTGACCCTATATTTACTAGAAATTTTTTGACTGATTTGTTTGCAGGTTTGGGTACTCAACCGACTCATAATTCATTATATCTTCCCCAATCTGATGGACAGACTGAGGTAGTAAACAAATAATTGGTAGGGTATCTTCCGTGCTTTGCTTCAGATAAACAGGAGAGATGGGTTCAGTGATTTCCACTTGCAGAATGGTGTTATAACACTTCATTTCACATCTCATCCAAAATGTCTCTATTTTTTGAATTAATACCATCCACCATCACTCACCTCCACCATGAGGGTCTAACCTAAAGTAAGAGTAGTTGAAGAGCACATTCAGCATCAACATGAGGTACTCTTCAACCTTAAGAGAATTTGGCAATGGCATAGAACCGCATGAAGCAACAAGTTGATCAGCACCGAATTGAACAACACTTTAAAGTTGGCGACTGTTTTTGTGAGATAGCAGTTGTATGAGCAGCTAACCTTGAAACATGTTGGCTAGATTTTTTGCATAGCATCAAACCTATGCAGTTATGAGATAAATCTCCCTCATTTAACCGGTGAAGCTCCCGTGTCAAATTTGTCAATTTAAGTATGCTAATATCTAAATGGAGTTTTATTTTAATTACTCAGTTCATGAACCATAACTGAATAATTCTGCAACAAGTAAGCAGCTGTTTAAAGAAAGGAAAAGTTACAGAAGAAGGTAATTACATAAACACATAAAAGAAATGGGGAAGATGTGCATCCCAATCAGTAGATGGCAGAGCTGATTGCATGCACATAGAAGAATCCAATAGATATAAACACAGAATTCTAAAACAAAGCCAGCTCTAGATTCCAGATCTAAAATAACACAATTTATTAACAGATCTAAGATTTAAAGTAAGAAACACAGTACACCGTGACACAAAGTTCTCCGGAAACCTGCTCCTTTGTATTCCTTTGCTCCAAGTGGCTCTCAAGGGTTCAGCACAAAGTCTAGAACACAAGATTGTTGCTTACAAATTCTGATTGATTAACCCCTAGGTTTTTCCTCTACTTATAGAATGTAGAGGGGTAATTACAAGTTGGAAGCTTTAGTTGAACTGGCACATGTGGAAGTCGGAGGAAAGAAACAACTGGCAATCTCCATCCTGGAATTCCTCTTTGCATGACATGTATGATTTGCAACTGAAAATAAAACCTTCTATTTTGCACATCTGCCACCTATCTCCAAGTAATTGACTTCTTCAAGTAATGGCTTTTAAACTAATCACTTAAGTTGTATAATTTAATTCATCGCTCAATTACTTTGTCGGAGGAAAGAAGAAAGAAGAGGAAAGCTGCAGTCTTGTCCTTTTTCATGTCTACATGCAGTTGATTCTTTTGCCGTTGATTCTCACCAAACTGGATCTAGGAGTAGCTAAATCTGGAAACAAGCTGGATTTTGCCTCCACCTTGTCTTCTCTTTTATCCTTGAAGCTTTTGCAGTTCTTCTCTAGTACATGCATCAATGCAATGTTTGCCGTAGATAACTCATCATCCTTATTTTTAATTGCATATGAGCATTTAAAAATTCTAGAAAGCACTCCGGATGAATGAAAATTCAATGAAGGCTTCAATTGGAAGATGGGAGTATATGCACAACATCTTGAAAAGAATTTTCCACACACTACCTTCTTCACGGACTGCATTCGAAACAAGAGGATGAAGCCTTTGTGCTGAAAGCTTTTGCAACTATGAGATCTGGATCTGCATATGGATTTGCATTTACATCTGCATCTGGATATGGATCTGTACCTGCATAACAAACTCTGGCAACTGGGCTGTGGATGGAAAAGATGCCACTCGAATAATTCCACTGCTTTAACCGCAGCATGAGTGAAGTCTTTCCCGCTCTGGATCTATCAATCAATTTGGAAAGAGGTTCCGGGCCTAGATCTGTCTCCTGTGTCTGCAAGTTTGGAAGTGATGCATGACTCCGTTGTACTTTCTTTTTCATCTCTTTTCGCCATGGGTTTGTCTATCTTTGTCTGAATAATTCTTTTTCTTCTTACTTGGCCGGATTTCTTCAAAACTAGTGTAAATCTGGATAATCCTTTAGGTTCGAAGGAAATATTCAATATATTGGACATTGATATAAGTTCCTTTTCTTTTGAAAAACACCTGTAATGAATTCCTTAGCACTTGTAACACTTATGCAAACAATTATGCAGACAAATATCAACCTCCTTCAAAGCATGCGCCAAATTTGGAAGCTTTTAACCTTGTTGCCACCTTGCCTGAGCAAAATCCTTCTTCAAATGCCTTGTTTCCACCTTACCTGACCAAAATCCTTCTTCAAATGGGGGCGCACTTTTCCTCTTGGCTGCAATTCTTTATCTGTGAATTAAATAATTCACCCATATGGCTGCCCATGCTTATATAACCCTCACAATTCTATAATTAATAATTGCCCTAACAATTAAAGACAATTAATTAATTAAAAATCAAGCTCTTCTCTTTTAAATATAGCATGTTTAAGGACAGCCATCCAATTAATTAAATTAATTCAATTTAATCATCCACACTTCACTTCACTTAAGCTTCACAGTGTGCTTTGACCATAGCCACTGAAAATAGGAATTAATATAATCATTTAATACTTTAAAAAGTATTAATTCCTTCTCAAAAGGGGCTGCATTAAATAAATTAAATTTATTTAATTTTAGATTTCTATTTTTAAATTTCTTATGTCCACTTCCCTTTGTTGACTTTTCCACAAGCTTGGGTGCCAAAATTGGGTGAATAAATATTAACAAATATTTATTTAATGCATTATTATTCACCCAAGATGGGTCGCATTTTTTGGAATAATAGAATTCTATTTTTAAGAATTTATGACAATGGGATTCTTTACCCTGCAATGCAGCCCCGGAAATCCCATGATCCACTTAAATGATTTGACTTTGACAATGGGATTATTTACCCTGCAAGGCAGGCAATAAAATCCCGTGATTTCACTTAAGTCACTTTTCTTTTATTTCACCATGGGAATTTTTACCCTACAAGGTAGGCAATAAATTCCCGCCTGCCTGCTGCCTCTAATTTTCCCACTACAGCTTAAGTGAATTTTCTATCATGGGAAAAAATACCCTACTAGGCAAGCATAAAATTCTCACCTTGCCTGCTGCTTCTATTTTTCCCATTGCAGCTTAAATCCTTTGTTTTCCAAAAATGCGCCCAACCCCGCAGGGACTTTTTAGCGCTCAACTTCGTTTTTTCCCAGTGATCCAGACCTCCGATGGTGACTTCCTCCGGGCATAACGTGCGTATATGTTCTCCAGCTGCTACAGGCCAAAAATCGGGCTTACCCGGCAAAGGAATTGTTTTTGAAGAAATTTCACAGAAAACGAAACGAGACAACACAAAAACACGAAAAAATTGTCAAAAGTCACAAATAAAGCCCAGAACTTATTCTTTGTTAAAATCCTTCTGGTACAAGTGAATAATGATATGTTCGATCATAACAGAGTTAAAATGGACCGCAAATTGCCTCATACGGGGCTCAAAATAATTAAATACAAATTTCCCGCAGACAAATCCCTACGACAGAATATAGCAATTTTGGGCATCTAGGTATTTGGCGAAAAAGACTAATATGGCTCTTTGGGAATATCTTGACGCAATACAAGTACTTTCAGGCAATAAAAACACAAAACAACCCATTATTTTGAAAGTACGAAAAAAATTCAAATAGGGTAGTCGCAGATTTCAGGATGAAATCTGGGTGACACCAGTTGGCTCCGTCTGTGGACATCTTTTTCTCTGTCAGAATGACAAGGGAAAAGATAAGATCCCAGCATCTCTGGTTTCGTATCTTGTCTTTTGGGCACAACACAAAAACAAAAACAAAACAAAAAACAAAGTTTTATTTATGTACATACAGGTTTTAACCTGTTTTTTCAGTTCCTGAACAGCTTCAGATGTTGCCCGTTGAAAGGCAATGCTAACTCAATTCCATCCCAAGAGGCAAGGAAGAAAGTATCCATTCCTGCAGCTCTTTTGATCATGAAGGGCCCTTTCCAGAGTGGATCAAATTTGTCGTGTATGCCCTTCGGTTCATATCTCTTGTCCCACCAGAGTACCCAATCTCCGATCTTGAACTTCCTTTCTTTGGCTTTCTTGTCAAATACTCTAGGCAAGTCCTTATCAACTTCATCTAGTGGTGGCACATCCTTTCTTCTCTCCGTGACAAGTAAGTCTGCATCAACTTCTCTCGTTCCCAGATTCACTTGTTGCACTTCGAAGGAAGAACTATCACCATATTCTTTGTTCTTCTTCAGGTACTGATCATGCTTGTTGAAAGTCTCCACTAAGGAAACTAAATCCTTGGGGATTTTGTTACCTTTTAGTTGGATCATTCCACTGCTATCACCATAACCTAGATCAGTTTTGCCTGTGACTGTTTGTCGTGGTGGTGATTTACTCCCTTCAACATACAGACATTACGGGAAACGTCTATATATATATATATATATATATATATATATATATATATATATATATATATATATATATATAACTCATTTTATAATTGTAGACCATAAGAAATAAGTGATAAAACACTCAAAATATTTACTTTTTAAATAACATTATGGCTTTTTTTAATATACATAGAACTCCTAAACTAAGACTTAAATTACATGACATTTAAATAATATAAACAAATAGAAAGTTTATAAATTTTAATACTAATACGAAATAGAAATAAATAAATAGAAAGTTTATAAACAAATAGAACTAAACCTATATGCCTCAACATTCGACTCACCAAATGTGCCTCGCAAAATTTCACATCTTTGTCGGAAATGAGGGCACGGGAGCTCTGCAAATTCACTTCCACAAACCTCGACCGCTCTCAGAAATATTCAAAGGGCACAATGAAAATTTGAATGGCGTTTTCCCAGCATTTCGCACCACATTTCCGTTTCGGAAACGTTTCAGACCTGAAACAGGATGGTCCCAGGCATTTCCTGGTAACGGAGATTCTCCTTATCCTTTCTCTTTGACTTGTGTGCTCTCAGCAGTGAGCTAAGTTTCTTTTTTCTAATCTCATCCAACATAGGGCCAGAAGCTAGGCCATGAGGGCCAATTATATCAGTTTTGCTTTTTTGAACCATATTTAGCCTTAGAGGCCATAGAGGATCTCTCCCCGAGAAGATTGATCAACTCTTTATCTAGTAAAGTTGAAGGAACATCCTTGCTTTCACCCAACTTAGGGCTCGGAAGAAA
Organism: Taxus chinensis; assembly: GCA_019776745.2. Taxonomy (NCBI): domain Eukaryota; kingdom Viridiplantae; phylum Streptophyta; class Pinopsida; order Cupressales; family Taxaceae; genus Taxus; species Taxus chinensis. The sequence continues at coordinate 740,459,524 of CM034152.1, read as the reverse complement.
GAATAACATTTTCCTCAATTGCCTTGCCACAAGAGCTATCATTTTCTAAGGAAATCTCATTGCGAGCATCAATGCTAGCCACAATTTCAACATGGGACAACCGAAAGGAGACACCGACAAAGCGTCCATATCCACAAGAAGGAGAGAAACTAATAGGGAGAGGGGGGAGAGGCAAAGGATTCGACGATAGTGGAGGTGAGGCAGCTGGAAAAACTGAGACATCCAAAAAAGACAAGAGAGATTTTGGAAGAGCGAACTTCGAGACAGAAGAAACAAGAGGGGGACTACCTTCCATGGAGGAAACAAACATCAAGTGATCATCAAGAACAACCTTCACCAAAACAGACTCCACTGCCACGCCGCTATTATTAAGAGAAAGCAACTTTCTAGTTGGGGGCATAAATGGACAATTTTTGTAGGGCAAACAAAATTGTTACTTTGGAGATTGACGACATGGGATCTAAGGAAACAATCCACAGGTTTGAGCAAGATAAGAACCCTAGAATTCATGTGGGACAGTGTTACCTTAGAATCTTCCACTCTTAGAACTTCATCAAGCGGCTTGAGAAGTTGTGGCGGGTAATTCCACAACATAGGAGGAACATTTTGGATTTCTACCCATCTTGGCGTGGCAATCATTTTAACATTTCAGCGATCTGGTTTAGGGTTCCAAGGGAGGGCTTTGAAAATTGATTGACCCATAATTTCAAGGGATCGACTTATGGCCCTTCTCTACATATTTGAGTTTTGAAACAAAATCAAGAAGATAACTTTCTACAATAGTCAATAGAAACTAGCATAGATTCCCATTTTCCCCCCACACTCAATTAATCCAATTGTTAAAAAAAAATCCAGCAGCAAAACATTTTGACTCACGCACACAAAGAAGATATCAACATTTTTTGACCTAGTTTCCTATGCCAAAATGTCATTCAGCATTTAATCATTCGGAGAGAGCACGAAAGTTTCAAAATGGGAAGGGATTTTACCTTCCTCTCGTGGCACTCTCTCTAGGGATCACTCCTCCAACCTGGATAAACGCAATACCTTTTTAATGTTTGGAGGCTTCTTCGTGCCGAATTTTGCTTAAGGATTTTTTGAGCTTGCACTCGAACAAGGCAAATTAGGGTCCTTATACACATCACTTTTAAAGCCGAGCCCCCTGTTTGTCTTATCTTATTCCATGTTGCTATTTTTTTTCCAGATCTTTAATCTCCATTAAGCTTCACACGAGGCTCATCAAGCCTTTCAGAATTTCTTTCCATGCAAGGAATAATCTCCAGCATTGCTTAATAGAATCATTGGGTCTCCTCCCCCCCAAAGTTTCCAAGCACATCACCCGAGGTAAGGACAATGGAGACCAAGCACAAAAAAGAGGGGAAATCAAACATCAAGTCTACCAATAGCAAAAAATAAAGCAAAAGCAAAAGCAAACACAAAGAAATACAAAATCATGGGAAACCAAACAAAACACTAAGACCACCAAGAAAACAAAGGAAGAAAAAAAAAAGAAAATCTTGAATCAACTCCATTGGAAGGAGACTCTTCATCTCCTCACATCCACACCTACAAGCTCTTCCTCCTTTCTCTTTACAAGTGAATTTTCACTTGTCAAACAAACAAGATTTTGAGGAAGAGCATGCTCTCCATTGTCTTACAGCATCATGCTCGAATGACAGTGCTACCAATTGCTAAATCATTGAAGGGACTGGTATGTATCATTTACTGCAATTACAAATTGTTTTGATTTAGTTGTCTTATCTAATGGAGAGTCACTTGCAGTAGAGGAAATAGGAGATATACACATTGTGATGAATAATGCTAAAAAACTATTAGTAAGGAATGTTAGGTATGTCCCTAGCTTGCATAAAAATCTCTTACTTGGTTGTCGATAAATAGAGAATCCTAATATTGATGTAAATTTTTCTAGGGAGAAGTGTCTTGTGTCAAATGTGAAACAGGGACGGATGATTTCCCCAGGCATTAGGCAAGGTGACCAGTATAGGCTAGTTGACTCGGCTATAGTTAAGTCAAAAGCAAGGGTGGAGGGAGACTCCACCATTTAAGATGTGTTGGAGGATGTTGTTCCTCATAGGCTTGTTGACCCTACTCAGTCAACTTAAATGTACTTATTGTGAAGGGAACATCCACTATACAAAATGTGCCCATTATATAGAATGTGTGGGAGGGTGAAATGCCTTGGGAGGATGAACTTCCTCATTCAGAAGCATAGTTGATTGTGGAGGGAAACTCCACTATCCAAGATGCGTTCGAGGCGCATGGTGAGATGGCAAGGCATGCCACTCAATCACAGGTATTGGTTGGAAGGATAGTGGAGCATGCACACTTTTCTCATCTTGGTGCAAAGGGTTTTTAGCAACAAGCGGGCCTAGATGAGCAATAGGATAATTTGGTTATTTCCTCTACCATTATGGAGGTGGTTATTTCTCCTACTACAGAGTTTGTTGTTACTACTACTACAAAGATGGTCACTCAGTTGCTTCTCTCCATAACAACTCAATTTGGTTGGAGGGTACCTCAAAATGCTTTCCTGAATGGAAAGTTGGACAAGGAGGTCTACATGGTTTTGTTTGAAGGTGATCATCTAGATTGCAGATATATCGAGTCCCTACACGGACTCAAGCAGGCTCAACAAGCCTAGAACAGTATACATTCAACATCTCCAAGAATTTGATTTTGGAACTTTGGAGATTGGGCTGAACCTCTCAACAAATGATGGTTCATTACCGCTCAATGAGTCACACAACAAACATTTGGTGGACAACTTGAAATATATTATGTCCACGCGACCGCATCTCTGTTTGTTGTTTGCTGTCTTTTTTGTTCTCTATCTATACCAAAGATCCTACATTGTACAACAGCAAAACATCATAGGACTGCAGCTTTCAGTGTACTAAGGAGAAGCCTTTAGAATTAATGACTAAACTTGTTGGTTTTATTGTATTTGTAAAATTTTGGGACAAAAACTTCTCCAATTTAGTCATCAAGGGGGGGTATTCAAATACGTTTTTAATATATTAGTCAACTTTTAATGAACTATTAGTTATATATTAACTAATGTTCAGTTGTAACCTCCTCAACCATTTTGTAACTATCTCTTGCATAATAAAATGATGGACACACAAACTAGTAAGTGTGCATTCTGGTTTCTCTTCATTCATTGTTCACATCTTCTAACACTATACAAGTATACCTAGTGTATCCCTAAACCATTGTGGTAATTCACCCATAGTTTCATAAAAAGAGTGGTTTCCACCTACCACAACTAACCAGAACATTCAAAGAGGTAGCTTGTGGAGCAACCTACTAGCTAGGACCTAACATGACTAGATACATTGAACGAGTAGCTTGTGGAGCAAGCTATTTACATAAACCCAACATTATTTAGAATATGAGCTTTGTAACAAAATGGTTGAATTATATTATAAAACATAATCATAAAAGTAGAATATGTTTTGGCATACAACACAAGTGCCATTTTTAATCGACAGTATGCGGGATTTCCAACTCATTGTGTCAACTATCTCCATTACATAGGCCAAATCATGCATTTAATGCAAAATTAAGATAGAAAATGTTTGATTCAAAATTAAAAACTAGCACTAAACAGTAAAATGGAATATACCATCGGGTTGTCAAAAGCCCTTCAACTCCAACAGGTCCACGAGCATGAATTCTGCTTGTACTTATTCCAACCTGTTTAAGAGAACACAAAATTGGAATATTCAAGAAAATATGTATTCTTACCAAAAACAAAACTTATTAACTTATTATCAGAGTATTAAATGCATGATCCTCTATGTTGACAATATCAAACATCTTCTATTTACCTCTGCACCAAGACCAAATCGAGCTCCATCACAAAAACGTGTACTTGCATTATGAAATACAGCAGCACTGTCAAACATTTCCAAACATATCATAAGAACAGGAAATGAAAAATACAAACACCCAAAGCATATTATATTTTTTGATCTCAAACCATACTTGGGACTGATTAAAGACTGGTGATGCATTCCAATTACAGAAACCCAGCGAGTATAAGCAGTTTTGGATAGCTAGTACATACAAGCTCTGTACATAACGATAGCAAGTACATAAAAGCTCCATAAATAACCTTATGTCTGTAAGACAACGTATCAACTTGAGTTGAGAGTCACATGTCTCGAAGGTTGAAGCTAAAAACGATTATTCTACATAATTCCTCTGCACTCAGCAAGTATGAATGTTTTTGGATAGCAAGTACATATAAACTCCATACAAAATAAATACATTATTATCTTTCCTTTTCCTAGTCAGAATTCAGCTCTCCTCAGTGTACACTGGGATGGGAGTTGTATTTCTGCATCCCCACCGGAAACACACACAGGGGGCACCTAGGAGACACCTTCAAACATTCCTGAGATCATGGGTGTCAAGGGTAAATAGTCTCCATTCCCAAGTGATCTCTTGGAAAGAAACAGCAGGTTGGAGACTCTTATAAGTCCCCTGATTCATGAAGAACATTGGGATAACCCCTATGGTCTGCATTAAAATACAAAGAACAAAATAACAAAAAACAAATTAAAAATGCATGGAACTGAATACAAACCAAACATGTCCACTTCAGTGCTTACTGACCGTATGCCAACATGGGCAATAGTGGAAAAAGGCCACCAATGTAACATGGGCCTATGTGAGCACTAAGGACCACTGAGATCAATAATGTAAGAAGGTAAAGTTGAATTTTCTCTAGCTTATAACCAGCTGAAGGCACAAGAATTAACAAGTACTTCACAATAGAAAATCAAAGACAGTATTGTACACGTCTCAAACATAGTAGAAGATGTGTTTTTCTGCACTATTTATTATATGTTTCTCACAGAAATTCTTATGTTGTCAAATACGGTCAAAAGAATTATAGCAATAAGAAGATAACCAGAAAAAGGTCCAGAGAAAAGGATGAGATTTCATTTCTAACAAGCTTGAAATAAAAGATTGAAAACTTGGAAAATATTGTTGTACCAAGACGAGCCAGAACAAGGAGGAAAGTTTATTGTAAATTTCACTGTGGGTTCAGATCTTATCTTTCCAAGTTTCCTCATGATAATGTTGTTAAGCTCACGTAGTTCTTGTGTTTTTAAAAATAATTTAAGATGCATTTCTTTCAAAAAAAAAAAACAATGTAGTATGGACACTCTGTCATTTGAGTTCAGATAGAAAACAAATAGAACTTTGATCGCTTTATCACTTTCCTTCACAAGATTTTTGAGTTCTTTTATCACTGCTAATCCCTCTACTAACAACTCGAGATAAGCTATAATTGGAGAACACCCGACTTTATCTTCTTTTGTTAAAATTTTCAATAAAAATAAAACAAAAGCATATACCTGTCTACCTTACGTAAGAAAACATCTGCCACCTCACGATCTTCAGTTATTATACAATCCGTGTGAGAACTGAAGAGAAACCCGCCATTCAACATGTGTTAGTTACAGAAAAAAAATTATGTTCTAGAAATTAAATTAGACATCAAATACCACCAAATTGGAAAATCACCATCACATGCACTACATTTGTTAGTCTGAATGACATTCATGCCGTTACTAGAATTTACGTTAAAGACATTCAACCCTCTAATGATCTATATATTTCATTGTTTAACAAAAGGAGGAATACTGGAAAAGCAAGAACTTTGTTTGTAAGCAATGCAAATCAAGATCCTGTAAGCATAAAGGCATCAAAAATAAGTGGTGCAATATCAAATTCAAATTGAACACATTGATATGCCACAAGTACTATTTAGTCACTCTAGTGTACATTTAGGCTACACCTTGAGTTTGCATACAAGATATTTAGCAGTGAAATCCCATCTGTATGTCTGCTATAATCACATACTTCAGGGGCAGAAATTTGTATTCTAATCCTCCCCTCATATGCAATTATTTGATACTTCCATAAAGACAAAAAGTATGATAATGCGCCTGAATGACCAAAGTAAGTCAGTGGAACTCGAGAGTACATCAAGTTACAATAGCAATTCGGAAGAGAATTTTCACATATTTTCATTTGCTAGCATGAACATGTTATGGCTGTTTTGAATACAGTTTTATGCATATACGTCCAGCATGAGTTATAGATGAAAACTCTAAGCTCATAGCATCAAGAGATAGCTAGGGGTAATTAAGGAGTATTTTTATGTTGTTGGAGGATATAACACATTGTACTAGTCACATGAGGAAGTACCTTCTAGCCGATGGTTGAACCTTTGCATGCCAACAGACACTTAGTAGGACATTTCCATACTACAAGTTGCATGGTTGGCCTATTGCACATAGCATTGTACTTGACTCAATACCCATGGGCTGATGTGTGGATGTCAGATCAATTTCTGATATGGCCTTGCATATAAGGTTCTCATAGTTTTATGCATTATACTAGCATATTTTGGATATTTTGTGTGGTTAATGGATGAGCTTATGTTGGGGTAGTGTTACCTAGGACTCGGAGACGGCGGGACATAGGGACAGTTTCTGGGACGGTAAAAAAATTCCAAAAATTCAGGATGGCAGGGGGGCAGCTATTAAAATAATATATAAAATTATAAATATACAGATAAATTTTAGAAATTTTATGAATAGCAGTTCATATTTATATATAAGTCCACCATGTGCATACTGTCCACGTCCAGACATCCATATTAAAAACTCAGCAGCATACATATAGCTTATTAATGTTATATGTCCATATAACTTTTAATATTAATATATATGCTGCTGGTTTTCATAGTATGTTGTGACAATCCATGTGCATTTGTGCTCAAAAAAATTTGTATTCATATATCACTCTTGATTCTTAATATGTCTTTGTAATACAATACAGTCGGGTTATGGCTAACCGGTAAACGTTTTTAAAGAGAAAAAAACAAAGAAATTAAAAGTTTTTTAAATCCAAAAGTCCCCAAAACGTCCCGGGGATGTCCTAACATCCACGACGTCCCCAAAAAAGGGGGACATCCCTAAAACGTCCCTTGATATTCAGGAACGTCCCGCACTTTTTTCTCGCCCTTTCGAAAACATCCGGGGTGGGGGTGGGTTTCCCCCCCTTCCCGCCATCCCCATGACGTCCGAGACATCTAGCTTTCAGGGGGGGCGCATCCCCACATAACATTGTAGTAGGGGTAGATCCATGCACTTACATGGTTAGTGGTGAAACTAGCTTCGAGGTGGAGGCACACACTTAGTGCCTTGGTTTCCACATACCCCATCATGCCTAGGATGGTGTATCTTTTACTTTTCTTCATAGTTACCATCTTTGAAAAGTTTGGTATGGTCGGATGGAGAAAAAAAAATCGGATGTTTGGGATTTTGCAAGAAGTTCGGTTCGATTCGATTTGGTTCAAAATATTTATTAATTTAAAAAAAATATGATAATAATAAATAATCCATATTTATTTATAAAATATTTACACATTTTTAAAAAATGAACATACAAGCATACATAATAGTCTATAATTTTAAAACCAAAGAAATACAAACTTAAAATTTATAAATAAACTAAATACAAAATATTAAACTTAAATAATCTTATATTTAACCTAAATAATAAATAAATTAAATATTAAAGTAAATGCCATTAATTAAAATTTAAGTAAACTTCGTAAAACTTTTATTACGCCAAAAGTCATTCCTACAATGGCATCCAGGGGTTGTAATTGAGTGAGTTGTTCACTTTTATTCTTGCCATTAAATTTGACATTCATTTGATTGTCACATGATAGTTCATCCATAAATTTGACTTCCTTTGGACTTTCGCTTAATTTTTTTGTTTTTCTTGGAGAATTCAATCAAAAAATAGTAATATCTTGGCCATATGGTAATGTTTGGGCCATTTTATCTTTAATAATTTTTTTCAAGAATGACAGTTGCACAGCTAAATTGATTCCATTTTCCACAAATCAAAGGGAAATTGACAAAGAATGGAATGGACTTATTAATTAATGTGGTATGTGAAAATTTAAGCTAAGAACCCTTGAAATTGATATCTATTCATGTATTTCCTATTTATTATATTATTTTTATTTTTATTTTTATTTTATTTTAATGGTATATTTCTACTACACTAGCATAGGTATTTTAATGGAACTATCTAAAATACACCAAGAGATATCAATCTCAAGGCACCTATATTGGTGTTTTTACATAGGTTAATTAGTTGTCTCAAGAACGATATCTCTTGGCGTATTTTAGATAGATGTATTTAAGATATCTATGCTAGTACTAACTACTAATACCATATATGATAATGATAAAGACTATATCATATGGTAAATAAAAATACAAACAAAACTTAATGATCGTTGTTGCAACACGACATCTACAACCTCCACGTCTTCCATGACCTCTGAAAATGACCTAAAATCTGCAGAAACACTCCATAAAATGGCTCGGAATTGCAGAATACAGCCCAAAACAGGAGAATTCCACCCACATGATGGGAACAAATAGAACAATTGCACAGATCAAATCATGTTGTCCTTCCTTTCCATTTTAACATTTTACTCAAGCAGGCTCGTAGCACAACAAATAGGTGTTGAATGGGCTATTTTTTACTTTTAGCAGGTTTTAAAAGTTTTTTAATGTTTTAAACGATTTCTTATGAACTTGACAGTGCAAGTTCGTTCTTCCCTAAAAGAATGCTACGAATCGAATTTTGTACAGGTCCATATGAATATGGCAACTATGCTTTTATTGTGTATAAGTAAGGGGGTTAAAGGTAAGGCAAATCCTCGGGTTCCCATAGAGTATGACTAATGGTTGAAATTATAGGTGAGTCCCTCCCAAATGTAAGGAATGTAAGTGTCATTAACCATGGAAGTGGGGCTCGTCTAAAATATTTGGTCAGAGCTCTCTCTTTTGGTGGGGTTGAGCAAAATTTTCTTCTGATGTGTGACATACACCTAGATCTTCCAGGAATTGCATTGTACAGTACAACTTGTTTTACTTCCAAATTAATTTATTTTCTGTTATCCCACTCTATAACCAGTGCTTCTTGATTGTATATTTGTATCCCATTCTATAACCAGTGCTTCTCAATTGTATATTTTTTTGATATAGAAGAGGCGCAGCTGTCATATATGTTTTCAGATATAGAAGACTGGCTGCTCTCATAGCATACTTGTTATGTCTAGGAGACAGCTATTCACATCAGCAGAGATGTTCATATGGTTGTTTTCCTCCAGGTAAGGAAAACTAGTCCTGTAACGATGATATTAGAGCTAAGTTGAAGTTTTCCCTTAAGGAAATGACCTAGAACTCAACTAAAAAAGAAGTCCTAAATAAAATGGAAGCATAACAGAGATCATTCTACCGAGAAGGTAAGCTCCTAAGAAGGAAGAACGATACTATTAAAGAATGAAATCTTTGTTAGCAAATGTAGATAAAGATAGAATGAAGAGGAAATGGGCTGCACATCAAATGAATGTGTCCTTCATTTTATTATGAATGGGAGTAGTTAAAATGTAGTTGGAACAGTTATGTGACAGTTCATAACACAAAACTACCAACTAACATGTGTGCTTATAAATATATTCATTACATTCAATACACCCACTTAATGACGAAATTGGAACGACGACAAGTTTGTCCCGAAATTTTACAAATAAGAGAGGACCAAGAGGTTTAGTCAGTAAATCAGCAGGCTGCTCCTTAGAAAGACAAAAGTGAAGAAAGATACCACCAGAATCAACTAATTGTCGAATATCTAAGTAGTCGGTACGGCAGGGGGGCATTCCTTGATACTGGTACGGTACGTATTCGGTAAGGATACATACCCGGGAGCGGCCAAGATACACCCGGGACCCCCCGGGTACGTCTACAGATGTACCCGGATGTACCCTAGGGGTTCTGGCCGCTCCCAGGTACATATCCGGGCCCACAACGTGTTTTTTCCTCACTAATTTTTATATATTAAAAAACATAAAAAACACAACATTTAATTATTTGTAACCTTAAAAGTAAATTAGAATGAATAAAACAAAAGTAAAACATAAAAACAAATAAACTTACATCTCATTCCCTCATTACATACTTGCCTCTCTAAGCTTTCATTTTGCTTATCTAAGGTTTGATACTTCATCAACAAGCATTGCAATTATTTTCCTAAGCTAGTACGAGTGCCTATTCGTTGCCAAGATCATAGAGGAACTTCAAAGGAGGAGGATATTGTGGATTATTCAGTGAAGGTAAGGATTTAAGTTTTTACATTTTAACTTTCAAGTTTGATTTTCTTTTCTTGTTTTCGTTTTATTTTAAATTTTTCACACGCTCCATGCTTCTTTTTATGTTTTAATTTTTAAACCATATTTTCATTTTAAATTTTCCCTGGGGCATAGCGTTTAAGTTTCATTTTTAACCACTAATTTCTTTGTTTATACTATTGGTTTTTAAGCTTGTAGGTAGAAGTACAATGGCAACAAGTTCCACCTCCTCTGGAAAATCTTTGATCAAAGAATTTGAGTCACATTCACCATTATGGAGGCATGTCACAATACACGAACAAGTTCTAGGTGCTTGGAGTTTTGTTTTTAAATGAAATGAGTGTGAAATAGTATTCAAAGGCTCATGCCATCAGGTGAAAGGCCACTTGTGTGCAATACCAGATCATGGTATAAGAACATGCAAGGGGAAAAATAGCGTAGGGGTGCCAACCACAAAGGTTTTGGGATATATTCAAAGAAAAAGAAGATGCAGACACAACTTTGGCTTTGAAAATTGGTCATCCATTGTCAAAAAAAGGAAGTTCATCTCGATTAGTTAGGCCTCTTGTTGTCCCATCTAGTATTGGCTCCCCAATTGTGACCATGCCACATCCATTTGTGATGGCTACCTCCATGCATGATGAGGATTCACCTCTTTTATGAAAGAATGGGAAAAAAGGACCATTGGAAAAGGCCTTTCAAAATGAGAACAAAGATATTGCAGATGAGCACATCGTAAGATGTGTGTATACGAATGGATTGTCATTCAATGTTGTGAGGTCACCATATTGGTAAGAGATGGTGAAAGCAATCAATGAGGCCCCGAAAGGGTACAAAAGACCAGGCCATGGGAAGATCCGCACCACCCTTTTGAAAAAGCAAAAAAAATGTGTGGAAACCTCCTTGCAACCAATGAGAGACTCATGGGCCAAAACAAGTGTCCATCATTTCTGATGGATGGAAAAATGCGAGAAACCACCTTTGATCAATGTGGTTGCAGTATGCCCTAAAGGGGCAATGCTTTTGAAAGCAGTTGATTGTGAGGGGCAAGTGAAGAATGCCCAATTCATTGCCAACATCCTCTTCAAAGTTGAGGCAATGGGGCCACAAAATGTTCTCCAAGTCATAACGGACAACGCCAAGAATTGCAAAGTTGCAAGGATGTTAGTTGAGGCAAGGTATGGGCATATGTTTTGGACACCATGTGTTGTCCATTCACTCAATTTAATGTTTAAAAAGTTGGCCAGTAAAATAGAGTGGATTCAACAAGTGTATGCAGAGGGTGAAAAGATCCAAATGTTTGTGATCAACCATGATCAGTCGCAAGGCATCTTTAGATCCTTCTCGTATTTGGAGCTATTAAAGGTAAGGGAAGCTACCTATCTTTTATTTATAAATAATGTAAGTTTTTTTATTTTTAGAATATAGTATTCAAAAAAATTCAATTGTTTCTAATTTTTGTTTCTCGTTTCATTTTAGGTTGTTGAGACTCGATTCGCGTCACACACAATCGTCTTGAGACGCCTTGTGAAGGTGCGAGAGATACTTAGCAGAATGGTAACTTCTAACCTATAGGTCGTATGGAGGCAATCAAACACAGTACGAGCTCAAAAAATGAAAGCAATGATCTTAGATGACACTTGGTGGGATCGAGTAGAATATTTGTTGAGTTTTATTGAGCCCATTCTAAGCATGATTTGTTTTACTGACATGGATCAGCCATGTCTATGAGAGATATATGATGATATCGACTCAATGATTGAGAAGATAAAGTCCATCATAACTACAAAAGAATAAGATCCTGAGGAGAAATTTTTCAAAGTACAATCAATCCTTATTGAGCAATGGAACAAAATGACCACACCTCTACATCTACTTGTTTTTGCATTGACTTCTAGATTCTACAGCACAAAGACCTTTCCTTGTCGGGGAGAATGGCACCATACAAGAATGTGGAAGTCAGTGAGGGATATGTGTTGGCATTGTCTAGGCCCTTCCCTGATCCTGAGGCCAAGTACGTGGTTATGATAGAGCTTGCCAATTTCATAGCGGAAATAGGTCATAGCCTTCTTACTCTTCGGAACAAATACAAGATGGATGCTCATATGTGGTGGTACCTTCATGGTCACACATCAATGTATTTGCAACCTCTTGCAATCAAGGTCTTGGCATAGGTAAGTTTTTTTTTTTTTAATTATTTTTCTTTTATTTGTTGTAACTTTTAGTTTTTTAAAATTCAAGTTTGAGTGTTTAAGTTTGCATTGACTTTGCCTCAATAGGTTGCAAGTTCATCTTCCTCTAAACACAACTAGAGTACATATACCTTCATCCACTCACACAAGCGCAACAAGTTGAGGGCTAAAAAGGCCAAAGTTTTGGTATATATACATTCCAACTTGCGCCTTCTATCCCACAACCAATCGGAGTACAAGGAAGGGTCAACAAAACATTGGGATATTGATGTAGAGATAGTTGACTTGGATGTTTATGTTTCCCACCTGTCATTAGATGATGAGGGATTGGAGACTTATTTGGCTCCAAGAGACCTACATGGACAAGGGGGTGCAACTGGTAGTGGCCCTAGTGGGAGTGGTTAGAGTCCATGTGGTTTTGATGAACCACATAATGATGATGATGTTGATGTTAATGCTCTTAATGAAAAGGAATATGATGAATATTGAAAGATAGTTTGAACTTTGATCATTGATGTAATAAATTGAATTTAATATATCATGACATTCTATTTAATTTAACTTTTAAGTTTTTAACAAATTATGAATTGTCTTTTGTGGTTATTTAGCTTATAACTTATAAGTTATCTTGTCTTTCAAAGGCATAATATGTGGTTAATAACTTAATTCCTATTTAGTAGGTTGGAATTCATATATTTTTTTATTTTTAGATATTTTTTGTACAACTATATCCAATGCCATATCCGGGGCCAAAATTTTTTTGCAATATCCGTGTACCGCATACTCCATACCCATACTCGTATCCAAAACGTATTGGCTACTTAGTCGAATATAATGACGATGAATCTCAATATGCTTGGTGCAAGCATGATATCTAGGATTCTTGACGATCTTCAATACACATTGATTATCACAAGAGTGAAAGAGGTGTAGCAATAGCCTAGGGAAACTGAAAATCAGTCAGAATCCAACGAAGCCATATTGCTTCACAACTGGCACTAACAACAGCCTTGTATTCCGCTTTAGTAAAAGATATGGTTACAGTGTGGCTGAAGTTCTACTCCGCTAAGAAACAAATCTTGAGCCAAAGGCAAAAGATATACCCAGTTGTAGACCGATGAGTATCTACTGATCCTTCTCAATCAGAGCCGGTATAGCTTGTCAATCAATCTGAAATTTTGTTAACTCTCTAATATAGATTGCCAAAGTCAATAGTTCCTTTGACATATCTTAGAACTCGTTTTGTTGCTCCCTAGTCTAATGAATGATCTTTGGTTTAGATAAAAAATGGGAGAAGATGGACTTACAGCAAAACATTAAGTTTGATCCTGTAGGCGTAAAATAGATTAGGCTACACACCAACTGTCTATAGAGTGATTCATCGACTGATGATGAATTATCATGAGCTGATAACTTCAGCCGAACCTCCATAGGCGTAGAAAAAAAATTACATTCAAACATCTGAAACGTCTGCAATAGATTAATAGCACACTTGACCTGAGCTATGAAAATCATATGGTCATGTTGCCAAAATTCTTCACCAAGGCAATAGTGTAGGAGGCCTAAATCAATCATGTCAAAAGCAACATATTTATTTGGTTTCACTCTTTGAATAGCAATAGCCCCACTTCTTATGATGGAAAGATCATCAACATAAACAATAACAATCACAATGTCATCACCATCGCTTTTGACATACATATTCGAATCAAAAAGGCTCCTTTTGAATCCAAAATATTATAAATGTTGATCTGTTTTGATATACCAAGCTTGAGGTGTTTGAGTCCGTACAAGGAACTTAATCAACCTGCATACTATATGCTCACGACCACATGTCTGAAAACCTTCAAGCTGTGTATAGACTTCTTCCTCCAAATCTCCATTCAGGAAGGCACTCTTTACATCCATCTAAAAAACTTCCAACCAAACTGGGTTGCAACTAAGCAGCAACCGAAAAGTGACCATCTTTGCAGTAGGAGCAAAAAGTCTCCTCGTAATCTATTTCCCTCCTATTGCGAAAAGACTTTTTGCAACAAGACATGCTTTGTACTTGTCTTAGTCTTAGTACCATCAACATTGCACTTAACCTTAGACACCCATTTGCAACCAATGGATTGTTTCCCTAGATGCTACATTCCACCAATGTCTAGGTATTGTTCTTCATCAAGACATCATACTTTGTTTGCATGGCAATTTCCCATTCAAGTATGCCTTTTTCTTCAAAGTATCTTTGTGCCTCATGGTATGTTGAAAAGATAAAAAAAAAGAGCAAAATGAATATGCTCTGAATCAACAATTTTCTTACCAGTCCTTTGAGGCCATGCATCTGATTGAGACATTTCATCCTCGCACACATCCTATAATAGTGGAATAAAACCACTTAGGCCTTTGTTGCACTGAAGAATTATGTATCTAATGGAGGTTGTTCTGCCAAAGGAGGAACCAACTCAAGTTGGCGTCTTCTATAGACCAGTGAAGATCACTTGTGGGTGTCACAGATTGTTGTTGTAGAGTCTGGACAAGGAGTATGAGATGAACTAGACTCATCATCTGTATAAAGGAGTTACAACACTCTCAAATACAACTTGTTGATTACAACCAAAGAATGATTCTATTTCTTTCACATCAACATCACGACTAACAATGACTAGTGTAAGTATCAACAAATAAATATCTTGTTGAAATTTTCTAGAACATTTGGAATCTAACTCCTCTTCCCATCAAAGACCAAAGTATATGCAGCTGAACCAAAAACACGAAAAGATTGATATCTCAGATTTGGTTCCGGACCAAGTTTCTTCAATGAGACTTTCTACAAATCTTTGTAAGGACTTCTGATTCAAAATATATACCGTCATGTTTATTGCTTCTACCCAATATTTGAAACGGTGCGCGTCTTGACTATGCATCATGTACTGAGCCATCTCCATGATAGTTCTATACCACCTCGCAACCACCCCATTCTATTGTGTAGGGTGTACGAGGTTGTCAACTTGATGATGAATTCTTTTTATTATTGCAGTAATCCATGAACTGCTTGGAAGTGAATTCCCCCTCATTATCGGATCTCAATGTTTTGATCCGTCAGCTTGTCATTCGATTTTCCACCAATGCCTTAAACTTCTCAAAAATGGAAAAACAGTCAGACTTGTTTTCCAAGAAGCAAACACACATCCTTCCTAGAATAATCATCCACTAGCAAGAAAAGGTACCGTGCACCAAGGACTATGGAAGACTTCCACAATGGCTCACAAAAATCTACATGAACAAGATCTGAGAGATCTCTTTGCATGCTACGCACCGTCAATTGTAAAAGACTTCCTCTTTTTCTTCTCAGCCAAACATCCCTACACACATATCCTACTTTTCTAGGATACTAGGCAAACCAAGAACCATGTGGTCTCTACTAAGTTTGGGCTCGAGATACTGAAGGTTGAGATGTCCATATCTCTCATGCCACAAAATGTTGGTATTACCTTCCACAACTAAGGCCATGTAAATTGACGCTTGGCAGGGTCAACCAGCATATACAAGCCACCCTCGCCCAATGCCTAGGGCTTTTGACTCTATTCTATTTTACATAAGACACATACACATTTCTTGCCAAAGAAGTTTATAGAAATGTTGGAATTTTAAGAGATTCTTCTTCAATTTAGAAATATATCTACACGTTTTTGACTATGAATTTTGCAATATTATTCAATATGATGTAGATATCCCCCACCCCTTCTACTACATACTATCTTCCATCACCTATTGAAAATGAAATAAGAACTGATAATTTGAATGTCCAAAGTTTACATACCAATCTTTGTCGACATATGAAGTATCTTGATGCTTCTCAGAATCAAGAGGTACCAACATCCCATAGGGCTATCACTTTCGAGCATGAAGCCATGAAGGGCATATTCCTCTTCAAATTCTCGTTCAACTTCAACTACGACCACATTTGTTCCCTCCCCTTTTGCTTTTTGTTATGAGAAAGAACATATTGTCTCTTTTGACAATCCTCCTTAACATGCCCAACTATATGACAATAGTAACACTTGACTTGATATTTGGGACATGATTTTTCAAGTTGTCATTTCCATTTCCCTTTGGATTGAACAGCAAAAGCACTCTTGATTTTTCCAGAATTGGACTCAAGTGTCTGAGTTTGTCTCCATCGTTCCTTTTTTGTAATAAACAGGAACTGACTTTATCAAAAAGTTAAAGTCTGACTTTCAGCCATCGAATAGAGTGCCTCAACAAATGACTCGTATGATGATGACAAACTATTCAACACCAATGTTGCCATATCATCGTCATCCACTTTTTTGTTAATGGAGGCAAGTTGAGTTGATCTCAGAGGTCTTTCATCCTAACTAGGTGCTCTAACAGCGACCCACCCTCTAACAATCTTGGTGAAAACAACAAATTCTTCAGGTATAACACCTAACTCTACTTTAAAGTCATGTATTTGTCCTTCAGATTGATCCATAGACCACTAGCCTCAGTGGCATTTTACAGACTTCTATACTATCAATTGATTAGATATTGACAATTGTCAGTAGCAACAAGGCCTCCTTATGATGTTTGTCACAAGGATTGCAAAATTTGCAGCTGTGCCTACATTCTTATGCCACATAAATATTAGCACAATTGCGAAATTTTGTGATGGTCATAATTTTAGTGGCTCCAAATGTTATAATTTTGTCTAGTTAACTTTTGTGCCTCATAACAAAACAAGGTTTTGCCATTTTCGCCGTTCAACAATATGATTGTTTGCCCCACAAATTACTGCATAGAATAAAACATATTTGAGAATTTGTCTATGCTCTAACATGCGGCGATTTTGTACTGTCTAATCTGCAAAGGAATTCACAGTACCACAATTTGGTACGAATTCTTGTGTTATTCACAATTTATTAGAATTGTGGCTTGAATCACAACAAAATTGTTGGATTTTGCAAATAACGGCCTGTCAACAGAGATCATTTTCAAATCGTGACGAGAGTGTTAATCCATGAACTGTCGTGCCCTAGAGACTTCTCGAGTTTTGAGTATAAACACAAATCATGACCAGGACACACAGACAATCTCGTTGAGCAACTCACCACTGTCCAAAATGGCGTACTAGTCTTCTCAAAGGGCATGATTGTATTGTCGTTTATTCTTCCTCAAATTGCGACCAAAAAGATTTCTGTGCTTCAGTAGATGCCTGTAGGAATGTCCATTGTCTCATTCACGTCCTCAGTTCGTTCTTTAGCATGTAGGGCTTCCTTAAACTTGCGATCTCCAATACTTTGAAAATTTGTACTTATTTGCCAAGCTTCCTTAGATTCCGAACCCCTTCGAGCACTAGAGGCTTTGATACCAATGTTAGAAAGATAGAAGGAAGAGGATATGGACTGCATATTAAATGAATGTGTGTTCTTCATTTTATTATAAATGGGAGCTACGTTGCCAGGTTACATATCAAATACGGATACGCTGAGATACGGATACAGATACGTACAGGATACGTACAGACGTATCCGTGACGTATCCTAGAGTATCCTGTATGTATCCAGTACGTATCCAGCATTAAAAATGTCTTTTTAAAGTTTTAATTCAATTTTTTTTTTTATTTGTTGACTTTTCTATTCCCTAAAACGGAACCCTAAATACTAAATGAATAAAATAACACACCCTCACCCCCACAAAAAGTTATAAAAAGCACCATGAACAATGAAATGTAAAATCTTAACTATATTGTATGTTTTGAAATTTTGAACATGGATCCTAGTATATTTTTCAAATTTCAAGTTTTGTTCGTATTCATGTTGACATGATATTCGTATATCATATGTATGGCAGTCACATGATCAATAAAAATGCAAAGTCTTAAGTATATTGAATGTTTTAAACATTGATTCAAGTTTTGTATTACTATTTTTTCAGCTTTTTATGGACTAAAAAATGAGTAAAATGAGTAGATGTACATATATATATATATATATATTATATATATATATTTTAATATATATGTATGGACGTATCCAAGACGTATCATACCCAAGGGTTTTTTAAAATTGACGTATCTGCATATTGTACCCGTACCCGTACCGATACTCATATCCATATCCTGACAACGTAGGTTATGTTCATAGTCAATTAGAAGCTGTTAAAAGTTCGGGAGCTGTTAAAACGTAAAAGAAATGTTTGAGTTTGTAATGTTTTAACTTTTATTTTTTATTTTATTTGTTTTCATTTTTTAATTTTAATTTGTCATTTATGTTATTTAAATTTTTACTTTATTCCATTAGTTGTTTTTCTTTATAGTTTTATTTTTATATTTTTAAAGTTTATTTTTAATTTATAGTTATATTTAATATTTAGTTTTATTTTTAATGTATTTTTTATATTGTAATAATAAAAAAATATTGGTTGAATTTAATGGCGATTTTTTTTCGAACTTTATTTATTGGCGAATTTCAACCGAATTTTATTGTCATCGAACTCAAACTCGAACTTGAACCTTGTGACTTAGCTCCTAAGGATGAGGGAGCCCGACACCTTTTAGAAATGAGGTGTCAAAAGAATATCACGTAAGTCAAAAGCTACCCAAACTTTGGAAACATGTTGCATAGAGGTCATTTGATACTGAAACAAAATCTGCCAGGGTGTAGAACTCTCTAGAGATCGCACAACCCACTTAGCTGAAAGGATGCAACCTGAGTGACAACATTTGTAAGAACCAAGCCCCCTCATCGTTGGGGATGGTGTAAACACTCCAAGGAACTAAAGGCGCCTTAACTGGTTCCTACTAAGAAACCAAAAAGACACATAGTATGTATGAGAAGCCTACAGGATGCGACTCACCACTGTCTACTTGCTGGTAAACGATGTCCTTATGGTGCCACACATGAAGCTTACTTTGTAGCCTCCGAAGGCACCAATCCCACATGGATACCAGAGACAAGCTGACACCAAAGGGAATGCCCAAATAGTGCAGAATCTTGGGGCAAATAAAGGACCAGGTAAAAGGAATCCAATGCGGAGGGGTGTCCAACCCAACAAGCCAGAAGTCTGTCTTGTGGTCACTGAAATGACTTCTGAAGAAGTGCAAAAGGTGTCACCATTCGGGTCACTTGCCAATCGGGTAAAAATTAAATCCTTCCTGTGCATGACCCAGGCGGGATATTTTTCCCAGTGGTCCACGGGGAAGTTTGCCCATGCCAAATTTGGCAAATGGCAAAAATTAACCATTAGGCACGGGGAAGTGTAAATAAAAGAAACAGTTACCGTAGGCATGAGACTAATCAATTTCTTCTTTCATTCCCCGTTCATGTGGCAAAGAAGAACATATCTGCGGCAGGAAGGAAGAAATAGAAGAAATTCATTGTGTTGATCCAATCAAGTTTTTGCGAACAAGAAGCACGTCACAAGGAGAACACTCCACATGGTGACTATATCTTCCCACAAAGCTCACACAAAATAAGATAAATCATAAGCAAGAATGCCTGGAAAGAGCTGCGTGTGAGAAGTGTTGAACTTAGTTGAGAGCCAATACACAGCTAGCGTCGAAAAGAGAATGCGTTGGAGGAAATAAGCAAGTGCTCAGCCAAAAGTAAACCCAAATGCATGCATTGGAGATAGTAAAGTTGGAAATATAAAACTTGCGCCCAAACCAAGGATGAAAGCATGGAAATCTGCTCCAACAAAGAAGCCCAGTCCTGCGTTGGAGAGAAGAGGTTAGAGTTTATGCTAAAAGCCAAAAATAAACCCTGCACCAGTAAAGGAGTCCACTTTGGATGCATGGAGAAAAGTCAAAATGAATCTTGTAGACGCTGTACAGGAGAGAAGACAAATCAGATAGCTTGCACAACCAGTATAAAGCCAAGAAAGAATATACAACCACATCATACACCTGTGGGGGAGAGAAAATACATGCGCTAAAGGACAAAAGAGCAAGAAAACATAAGATAAAACTATGCCCACATGGAAAAGAAGAAAAGAAATTAAATGACATGTACAATTAATATTAATTTTAGAACTTAGAAGTACAACTCCACCAATGTAGTGCAACAAAATAAGACATCAAATATTCCGTGACAGACAAATATAAGGATTACATGTCATTTTATCAATTGTCCTGCTTCTATATTGAGGGAAGAATAAACAACCTTTATTCAATGTATTTAATCCCTTTTGTTGTATGTCACTCAACTCCATTGAAAACCTATAATTGTTTGTTTTGGCCACAAATTAGAAAGAGCTTACATATAAAGATTAATGATACATTTTGTGGAAAATTATATCCGGGATACACTCTGCTCCAAATGAATTCATACTATAATAGAGAAACCTCAAGTACCTGTGAATTATCATTGGGACAAATTGGTTTCTGTATTTGAAAATATTATAACAAGAAATCCACTTGGGATAATACTCTGATCCAAATGAAAAAGCTCAAGTACCTGTCAATTATCACTGATAAAATTTGGTTTCTGTATTTGAATATTTTGGAACAAGCTATCTGTTATCACCTGTACAAATTGATAAAATTGTAGTTTACAAGCAGACAATCACTTTATTTACCAGTTATAACGCATCTCCATTGTTTGATAACATAGCATAGAGCATTGCAATTCAAAGGCAATAGGGAAGAAACAAAAGAGACGCTTTATTGTTTTGGCATTTCCATTGACAAAATATTGTGTCATGTGATGTGAGAAACACGTCTGCTGTGGGCAAACACAACAAAGAAGTGTGTATTATGATACAGATTAAGTATGCAAAGAATTGCAATATAATCAGTTTCATTGGACCATGACACATCAGACCTGCATCTGCAATATAATGGATGACTGGGATCATAAGGGACAGTCAACCATGTTCAACTAGTTTAACTCCCGCTTAGCTTAGTGACTAGCAAAGTAAGTTATCTAGGTTGTTTTAGATTTGCGGCTTAAAAGCACAGTACTCCTATTTTGGTAAGAAGTGCACCTTTCTTAAGGCTCCACCCATCAATCTTTCAACATGCCTTACCTGGTTTTTATTTTCCAACCATCTGATTGAGTTATTAATTCTTTGTTTGGATCCATTAAAAAAAATTCATATTTGAGACGACGTGGTTCTTCCACCTTCATCTAATTTTTAGTCAATGTGATTCCTCTTTCAAATTTCTAGATGTGAAAAACTTGTTTACCTCACTTAGTTCTAACACCATCGTTTCTTATTATTTCTTTAAAGTTTATAGCCTCAGCAAGGTAGAAGTCGCAGTGCAATACTGAAAGATATGTGTGGGCTCAAAGCTACTTTACAAAGGCTGTCAAATAATAATCTTACATCATATAATTATCAAAAGATGAAAGGTACGGGGCCCAACTTCAAATAAGTGTCTCGTCTCCACTTCAATACAACAACACACAAACCAATCCTAAATGATAGGAGAAAACAGAGTCTCATGGTATTAAATGACACTTAACAACTTCACAAGACACCTCGCTACTAAAAATTAAAATAAGTAAGAAAACCGCCCCATGATTTCACATGACATCCCTGCAAACACTCTGAATCATTTTATTATAGTTGCTGGAAATCAGTAACCTTGTTTACCTTTACCCACTTTACCCCATCTGCCTTTACTTTTGCTACTACTTTAATTAAGCTTTAGAACTTTCAATGCACTTGAGATAACTGTTTTATTTCTACTTGTCATGCATTCCAACCACGTTAATATGCTTTCTTTCTTTCTTTCTAAATTTGTTCCTACATATACATACAGCATCTTGATGCATGGAATTTCTTTCCAATTGCTAATATGTTTCAAGAAGGGGGTTTAACATTGTAATTGGAGTAGACTGAACCTTGGAAACTCGCATCAAAGAAAAATTCAAAGTTCAAACAATGCCATAACTTTATGGAGATAATTATATGTAAATCCACATCCTAAGGAACAACTCTGTACCTGCTGTTTCTAGTGCTAGAAGAAGTTCATTGAGTCCACCAGTCTTCATTACGGCCTCGTGTACAAGTAGTGTTTCCTGATAATCGTCATCATATTATGCATTTTAAGCCAAAGATAGGAAAGTAAAATATTTGTAAACATCTGCCAGAGAATATCAAAGAACATTCATAATTACTAAACTGCAGACATTAACTCAAAAACTTTAACCATGTCATTTCTCCTTGTAATCCTTTCACACCTTCAATGTAATTAAGATCCATGATTAAAAGAATAATAAACCATGTCCTCACCATTGCATTGCAAGCAGCAGGATAGTCAGTCTTTGCATCCAAAACAATTTGCTTGGCCATATTCAAGTCGGCAGCTTTGTCCACATAAACATGGCAAACACCATCTGAAAGGGGAATGTAAATGCTCCATAGATTAAAGCAGAATGAAAACATTGAACAGTAGTATTGACCAAGGTGTAAACAATTACATCATCAAGCAAAACATTTTAAAATTTACCGGCATGACCAAGCACTGGAATTTTTGTTGACTCCTTTATTTCAGAAACCAGCTTATTACTTCCTCTTGGAACCACAAGATCTATAACATCATCCAGCTGAAAATGGACTTTCTTAGAGGTTTATTATTAATGGAATCCCATAAACACACAAGCTTCTTCGATGGGATATAGAGAACTACCTTGAGCAGATCTGGAATTTCATCTCTAGAAGTAACAAGGCCAATCAGCTCTGGTCCAATTGATTCCGGAAGTGCTTCGGTAATAACCTACAATAAAAAATCCAAACTATTGGTTGCTTCTCCACTATTTTAATCATATTTATGACAGAGACAAAAATTTAAATCTATACATACCTTGTGCAAAATTGCATTTGATCGAGCTGCTTCTTTGCCACCTTTCAGGAGGAGGCCATTTCCACTCCGGATTGCTAATGAGGCTATCTTTTTGTTCAAATTAAAAATTGTGGATATGAAAAAAAAGATACGATAGGGACTTATGAATATCTTATTTTTAAACATGAAGCCTTCAAGTTTGTTTGCATGATTTATAATAGTTTCAATACTTGATTGACTAAATTCTGTATTTAAACTTGATACCTGAACTAGGGCATCTGGTCGAGATTCGAAAATTATAAGGTAGCACACCCCAAGGGGACATGTTGTCTTCTCAAGAATTAATCCATCTGAAAGCTGCATTCCAAAATAAAGCATTGGAACCCTCAATTGGAAGAGAATGTACATAGAAAAAACCAAATGTTTGATCTTGGGTCATTTTTATTCAAGATGCCACATAGTCCTTATGAGGGCTACAAAGAGATCCTATTATCCAAATTGGGACCCACAAAGAGATCCCAACAGGTTTAAAGGCAAAGCATACACTGCACCAAGAAACCCGTTAGATAACACGAAAACTGTTTAAGCACCAATGCATAAATCTAAGAACATATTGCGTACAAATCGTTTCATTGCACTTCGGTTTCATCACATTTGATGTGTATTTTATTGATGTGGTATCACCAACTTGTGTCTTTTCAGGATAGAATTTCTAAGAAAGAAATAAAGAAAAGAAGGAAAATATATTAACGTCCACGAATAACCACAATAGGTCAATGGGACTTAGAAAACACAAGCAGTTATGAAAGAGAAGAGCAAAAAGACCCTAGGTTATGAAAAGTATATAAACACAAAGTACAAGAAAAGGTGAAAAACATAAGGGTGGTTAAACCCTAAACCATAAGACACAGTACAAGTTTATATATTGGAAGGACAACCCCCACTATGGACCACAAAGGGGTTGGGAGATCAATGGTAGAGCGCCCCAACAATCTTTGGTTTGAAGTCCTAATTGATCCATTGAAAAATAACATGGAATCAAAGCTAGACTTCCAAGCAAAGAAGTGTGGCTTGAAAGGACTAGGCTGCCAGGATACGGGTCCGGGTTCGGTACGCTGAAACGGAAAATTGTTTAAAACCTCCGGGTACGATATGCTGTGGGTACGTTCATATAATATATTTTTAAAAATTAAAAAAATATAAATATATATAAAATATTTAAAGAAAACAACAAGCTTATAGTCTCAAATTTCAATTTTCAACCTATAAAATATTAGAAGCCAACAAGAAGATTATTATGAATTAGAAGCCATCTAAAGCTAGATTTCTTTGACAATACAAGAAGACCACAAAACATTAAATCTATGAGTCCATCTACTAATGGGCTCACAAACATTCCACTTATTGTTAAGGCCCACAGAAAGGTTTGGGGAGAAGGCAATCTTTTCATAGAGTTGTTTGGAGGTAGCCTCTTGGAGAGGGGGCCCTTCGAGCCACCTCGTAGTATCCCAAAAGTCATTCTCGTCCTCCATATTAAGTCAAGTAGAAGAAGCTATGAAAGCATTTTTGAGCATTGTATACATTCTGAACTGAGATTGAGGAAGCTTATAGAAAGCTTTAAGGTCTGTCCATTCCATCCACTTCCCAAATCTGTACAAGTCATGAAATATTTTAATCCCTTTCTCAAACCAAAGCAGGGCAGAGCAGCCTCTTGTCAAGGCAAGGATCTTGTCATTATATTTCAGATTCCACCAAATTGATTTGTAGGCTGCCCAACCACCAAGTGCTTCACTTGTTCCCATGCCTACCAAATTGACTGAAGAATAAAGGACCCATGAGGAGCAACAAGAAAGCACCCGAATAGTAAGTCAACAAAATGAAGTCCTTTTCATCTCTCTTGACCCTTGGGAGCCTATTGGTGATATTGAATCTCACACGAACTTTCCAAGGTTCAATTCCAGTCAAAGCCCTCAAGTTTTACTTATTTTTTTGCACTTAACAAAAAAAATCATGTGGGTATGTACCCACAGGCCCTGGTATGTCCCGGGTACGGTTTTCTGTACCTAGAACGTACCTAGGACCTGTGGGTACGTACCCACACTATACTCACAGACGTACCGGTACCCGTACCAAGTACGTTTCCACCCTGGTACGGGCCCCTGTAGGGCGTACCCCTGCAGTCAAGTGAAAGGAAGTGTTGGAAGAAAATCCAAACTCTGGGCCACAAAGGGGTCAGTAGCTCAGTGGTAGGGTGCGCCAACATGCTAATGGGAAGTCCTTGAGAGGGAAGATTCTCCTCAAATAAACATGGAGCTGAAGAAGATCAAGCAAGATACAATGAAAGAATACCAACGTTGTCATGTGTCTGTAGTAAGGCTCGAACCAAAGAATCAACAACATCATCATCAATCATCACGAAAGCGCCTAAGCAGGATTCGAGAATGCTAGTCCAACACAGAGGGGGTCAAGTTGGACAATCCTACAATACCTCTACGATTATTTTTATGAAAACAAGAATGAACTTGAACAATAATTATGAATGATAAAGAATATGAGATGAGAAACATAGACATGAAAAGTTGATGAAGCAACAACACAATAAAAGCAGATCATCTCCATTGTATATGAGAAAAAAATAACCTTCAACAATGAATTCGACAAGTAGCAAATTGTGAAGCTATGTGTTGGGCTTTATTGTCATCAACACAGAATCTTGCGCAAATCTGCCTTTGCTCAACAAATAGAAGACTCTTGTGCCAGCATATTGGTCAAACACAAGACTCAAGTGTTACCCGATGCACAACATTTAGAGATCACTAAGGCCCCCATTGTGAAAATAAGACAAAGATAATGTGCATGACTGTTCATTCACTCCATATTAGTTACTGTGCTACTTGGGATAAAAAGTTACTACATTAGTTGCAAGGAACCAGTATTGTATTCAAACCAGTGCCGAACCGGTTTCGGAACCTGCTGGTTCAATTGGATTCAATTGTTGGTTTTGTATCTGATATACCGGTATACACAATAGTGACCTGTGAGAATCTAGGGTACCATAACCGGAAAATTCGGTACAAGTCAGCTTGAGGACTTATGCTCATGGACCGGCCGAAATTGGAAAGATGACAATTCGGTGCACATTTTGCTAAAAAAATAATTTTTTCCGTTTTGAAATTCTTAACTTGTTAACTGACCTCTCAACCCTATTTTGTGCTCATAAACTTCTTGATTACATGTGCCGCACCGTGGATCAGGAATGGACCTCAAAATTGGTAGCAGTAAAATTTTTTGAAACGTAACGGATCCGGATACACTGAGGATACGATCCTGATATGGCCCGGATCTCAGCCACCGGACTGCCCCAGAAAATACGTGGCGGAATTTACGTCTGTACGTATCTGCCGCGTATCCTGCATTATCAAAAAAGATCCGGTTTCGTTCAGCTTTCAATAACATTATTCTTAAAGTTCTATTTCATTATTATCTTCTAAACTTGAGAGACATTTTGATACTTTCTGAAACTGAATTCTAAACACTAAATTGAGATAAACTTTTACACCCTATAAAGCAGGCAATTCAAGAATTTTTAAAAGTATCCATCCCTCTGGCATTTGAGGATCATCACAAACAATTTCATTGTCTTTTTGCAAGGAATGAGGGCCAGGAAGCCAAAGTAAGAACTTGGAAGAGCTTATGTTAGAGCAAAGATTGGAATCACCTGATGTCACAGATGCTTAAGAGTTCTGTGGTTATCGTTCTTATCAAGGAGGTATATGCGATAGTTTATTGTTCTGGAGTCCATCAATTATAAGGAGGTTTTAACTTTGAATCATCTGAAGCCATTGTTGAGTTTTTGAGTACTCAAGATGTCTGCTATAGAATGTATAAAGGCAACTCAGAGAGGTGGTGCAATTCTACACTACACTCTACAGTATACCGTGCTTTAATTTTATCTAGCAATAATTTCAATTTGATCCTTGCGTTGCTATACAATTACGGTTATCTATTTAATTTTACAAAGATGCAATACTGTTTTATTTAATTCTGCATATTACGAGTAAACAGAAGCAACAATCTGTGTACATACTAGTGCACCTTCGCGCCTTTTTGGCGATTACTTGAAAGAGTGCTGAAGAACATGTGTTAGGATTTGGCCTATACTTTTAGCAATGATATTTTATTCTATTGTATTTTGTATGTACAGCATTTTTTTGAACGCTATTAAATGCATTATATCTAATATCCCCAATTTATTTTCATAGTTGTTTTTTACCATCCTGGATTTGTGTATGCTCTCATCTAGCGCCTTTATGGCATCTTGGTGATCAAAAACAGATTAGGATGACATAACTTTAGTAATTTATGCAGTTAAAACAAATTCTATTTTAAGCATAAATTAAACAACCTAAACCTGGGCATGGGGTCTCACCTCGCGCCTTTATGGACTGATCCAGCTGGATCAAATAGAGGGGATTTAGGATTACATTATAACTTTGGCTCTACCTTTATTGTTGCAGGCAGGATATTTGCTATAAAATGACTCTTGGCCATCCTTCTGAGTAAGCTATAACCTATACAAAGCAATTATCCTCGGTGATCTTGGTTTTCCCACAAACAGAGCTAGCTTGGGATAACTAATTTATTTGGATGTAAGTGTATAATATGTCTAGCTGCTTCATGTTTTGGATAGCCAAGAATACTCTAACACTGTGTATGCTCTCAGAAAGCCAGTCAGCAGAAATGATGTTTTTGGGTATATCAAAATTATGAACAATAGAATGGCATCAAGTATGCTGCCTAGGGTGGAGTGCAAGGCTGAGCTGAAAATCACATGTGCCACTTGTGTTAAGTCATTACTCACTAATCAAGTGCTTCCTGGAGACAAGGTGTAAAGTGGCAGAGCTAAAATTGCTGGATGGTGGGGTGTCAGGTATGGATATGTCATGGTTGTCAAAAATACAGATCCTCATATAGTCAAGTGAAAATCCATTTGATTGGTGCTTGGAGGTGCCCATGATAAAGAGGTGCCCAAAATTCTTTCTAATGAGAAAATGGTACTGTACCTACAGAGAGCAAGAGGAGGCTGATAAATTCACTTTCTTTTGAAACAAATAGGTGCTAGAACAATTCCTTTGCAAAGAAGGCCTGTCATCACTACCACCCAAACCTAGATCTACTTCTCATCCTTTCATTCAAACTCAAAGTGAACCATTTGATTTAGAGAGTCCAGAGAGGCTTGGAAAAAGGCCAAAAGGAGCATTTGAGAAACTGCATTCAATACTGAGAAGAGGGAGGTTGTTGATGAGGTTGTTGCTCGATGCATTTATGCATGTGGGCTGCTCTTTAATGTATTGAGATCTCCATATTGGCCATAAATGGTGAACGGGTATCAATGAAGCTCCATTACTTGTACAAATGCTCAGGTTACGAAAAAGTTTGAACCACACTCTTGGGAAAGGAAGTGGAACACATTCACAAGACTTTGCAGCCAATCAGAGACTCATGGAAGGAAACAGGGGTTTCCATCATTTCAGATGGATGGAAAGATGCTAGAAATAGACCCCTCATAAATGTTCAGACCTTGCAGTATGCCTGTTTGCGGTGAAATCTGGGACAGCTTCAGTCTCTCTTACCGCCCCTAACTTTGTTTTTCATTTTCGGGATCTGTTCCCTCAAAGGGCAATTTGTACTTGATGCACTTAGTTTTATTGTTCAGGACATTTTAATAGAGACAATTGAGTCCCCTCATCCCCTGCACGTCCCTGTTCTGGATTTATATTTCCATGAGCTAATTGTGAGTCTATTTTTAAAACATTGATATATATTAAATTAACCTCCATAATGTTCCTCCAAGTCATCACGGACAACTGCATAAGGTTATTGTAAAGCATTAAGATGATGATCATTCGTTCTAGTAAGGTTTGATTGATGATATAGCACCTTCTTTTGGACCCCTTGTGTTGTCCATTCCCTTAACTTGATGCTGCAAAAGATTGGGAAAATCACCATGTGATATTTTAGCAAATTTATTCAAGGCAAATAACATTCAGATATGTTTATCACAAACCATCATATTCACATGCCATGTCCAGGAAATTCTTAGGTTAGAGTTGCATGAAGGTTGCAGATTTCTAGATTTGATTTCGTCTCACACGCTTGTTTTGAGACGGCTTGTGAAGGTGAGAGAGGCTACCATTACTACTATGGTGATCAGCAATGTTTGGTACAACTGTGGAGGCAGTCAAACCTACAATAGAAAGCTACAAGGGTAAAATCATGCAGGTCCTTGATGATATCTAAATGGGCAAAGGTTGAGTACTTGCCTTTTTTACAGAACCCATTCTCTCCATGATCCGATGAAGATACTGATGAAGTCCAAATGCTATGGGAGAGATCTATGATGGTCATAGAGCACACATGCTTGAATCCTATTAGAGATAGCATACAAACAGTAAGGTCTAGATCCAGAAAAGACCTTCTACGGTGTAGGTCAAGAATGTAGTCATGAAAAGGTAATAAAATGATGGACCCCATTACATCTTATTTCTTATGCACTGACCCCAAAGTACTATAGCTTTGATGTACTTGGGCTAAAACAGGCAAGCACCATTTTCTGACTCCGAAGTTGGACATGGAACCAGGGCAGCATTCAGAAGATATTTTTCCTGGTCCATAATAGCCAGTTTACGTCCTTATAAGTGAAATGGGCATGTTTACTAGCAGATTCAGAAGGCGTCATGGGATCGATTGAGGCTCTTTTAATACAAGAGTAACTCATTGACTCCAACCACATGGTACTTGTACATGGCCATGATGCCAAGTACTGGACGTCCTGTTGCTATAAAATTCTTTCACATATAACATTTATACATTTTAAAATTAAATTATTAGATCAAATATTTTAGAATTTTATTAGGTTAGATAAATGCTTCGGGAATACTAACTTGATAGTTGAATTTCAATTTTCTTGTTGTATAGGTGGCTAGCCAATTCTTCCGCAGAGCAGAATTGGAGTACAGGTATAGCTTTATCCACTCACCTAAAAGAAACAAGTTGGCATCTAAAAAGAGCTGAGGATTTGGTATTGTACTCCAATTCAGCGCCTCTTGTCACACAAGTCTAGGAGTATGTTAAAGGGCCTCACAAACTTTGGGATTTCAGTTCCAGAGACCACAAACTTGGATGCCTGCGCAGCCACGCTTGCCCAACTTTCAATTTGATGGCGAAGATGACTTCTAGGGATTTCGCAAGGAGCGGAGAGTGGAGCTAATGAAAGTGGAGCTAGCGCAAGTGGCACACAGATACCGTAGTTTGCATTACTTGAGGAAAATCTAGATGATATATTCTAGATTTGTTTGTATTCCTATATCATATGTATGGCAGCCACATGAGCAATGAAATCATAAATGTAAAATCTCAAGTATATTGTTTGTTTTGAAAATTTGAACATGGATCTAGTTACTAGTATATTTTCAAATTTCAAGTTTTGTTCGTATTCATGTTAACATGATATTCGTATATCATATGTATGGCAGCCATATGATCAATATATATGCAACAGTCTTATATATGAATATTTTGAACATTGATTCAAGTATATTGTACTGTACTATTTCAGTTTTTTATGGACTAAAAAATGAGTAAAATGAGTAGATGTACATAAATAATTATATATATATATATGTGTGTGTGTGTGTGTGTGTGTGTGTGTGTGTGTGTGTACGGACGTATCCAAGATGTATCCTATCCAAGGGTTTTTTAAAATTGACGTATCCGTGTATCGTATCTGTATCCAAACGGATACTCGTATCCGTATCCTGGCAACGTAGGTTATATAGTATATACATGAGCAAACTTCACATATTTTGTGTGTAATAGATGGAATCATGGTTTCTAATCTTTCAAATATATTGTTTTCATTAAAAATATAATTTTTTATGCGTTTTTTAGTAAACCAGTTCATAAAGTTTGAACCAGTCTGATTCCGATTCCAGTCCAGTCTAACGCTCGACCAGCTTCGAGTCCAGTTCCGATTTTTAAAACATTGATATATATTAAATTAACTTACTATATTAGTTAATTATACTTAGTATTATAATTATATAATTACTTAATTATTACTATAATAATAATATATATAGTTATTATTAATTATATATATGTACTTAAATTATATTATATAATTAGTATATAGTTAATATATATAATAATATGTATAACTAATTATACGTATTAATATTATTATAATATTAGTAGATGTTACCTAATAAACTATAACTATTCTTAATATAATAGTTTGGTATACTTATAATATACTAAGTTATTAATAACCTAGGGATAATGATAGTATTAATTAATTAATTCTAATGATATATATAATTATAGTAGTATCAGTATGTATATACAATTTAATATATTATAACTATTAGTAATTATATATAATATAATAACTGATATTAGTAATATAGTACTAATATTATTAATCTAATAATTAATTACTATTTGTTTTTTGGTCATTGACCAAGTCAAAATTTTAAAAAAAAAAACTTTTTTTAAAGATTTTTGGCATCCAAACCTGTGGATCTGCTTGAAATACGACCCGGGTATGTCCCGGATACGTCGAAACGTACTGGGACGTATCCTAGGCAGATCCATACCCGTACCTATATGTCTCTGTACCGGATACGTATCAAGCAGGGTATGGGGGGCAAGGGGACGAACCCTGGTAACATAGGTAAAAATGGGGCTATACATTAAAGTAACCAAACAATATAAATTTAAATTTGTTATCATTTTAGATTATGTTGATGAGGTGGAAGCACGTTAGGGTACGGGGGGCAAGGGGACGAACCCGGGTAACGTAGGTAAAAATGGGGGCTATACATTAAAGTAACCAAACAATATAAATTTAAATTTGTTATCATTTTAGATTATGTTGATGAGATGGAAGCATGTCAAAGCAAGCACAAACTTGTGTTGGTAAGTGCTAACTAGACCAAAAGACTCATTCAAGAAAATAAAAAGTTTTGTTTACTTCTTTTAAATGATAAGCAATATGATGGGCATGAGATTTCTGAAATCGATTGTGCTTACAAACAATTGAAAGATTTGGACGATTTGTTGCATTCTTTCCTCAAAGTGTTCCAAACTCTCAAAAGGCTGCCACCAGAAACAGAGGTAGAGCATGAGATTCATTTGCTCCCAAATCTCCTCTACCCAATATTGGCTTGTATAACCAATCCTTCTTGGAAAGCAATGATGTGAAAAGGAAAATTCAATAATTGCTAGAACAAGGAGTTATTCACCTTATTACATCACCATATGGATCTCCTATAGTCATGGTGCAAAAATAAGATGGGTATCGGAGGATTTGCATTGACTATAGAGCTTTGAATATGACCACTATCAAAAACATGTATTTGTTCCCAATAATGGATCATTTGTTGGATCGGTTGCATATGCTAAGTACTTCACAAAATTGGATCTTAAATCTGGCTTCCATCAAGGTTATATGGAGGATATGTGGAAGACAACATTCAAAGCAAAACAAGGGTTGTATGAGTGGTTAGTTCTTCCTTTTGGCTTGTGTAATGCACCGATTATTTTTACGAGATTGATGAATGATGTATCGAGACCATCCATAGATATAAGTGTGATACTTTATCTAGATGATGTTGGTTTTAGTGTTAGTTGGGATGAATACCTAATCCATTTGAAGCAAATTTTGTAAGTGTTGAAGGAAAAGCAGCTTTTGTGCAATATGAAGAAATTTGAGTTTGCAAAACAATCACTTGTCGACTTGGGGCGTGTGATTGGGGAGGCAGAATTGAGAGCAGATCAAGAAAAAGTTGAGGCCATCTCAAATTGGTACACACCAGAGGATGCAATGGAAACAAGGAGCTTTCCTGGGCAGTCTGGTACATGAGGAAATTCATTCTGTCATTATCTACAACAGCTTCGCCGTTGCACACCATCATGGTGAAAAACAAGAGTTTCCTTTGGGATAATGCACATCAAAGTGCTTTCAATACTGAAAAATACAGTATCATCTTTGCACCAGTCCTCCCTCTAATTACTATGCAACAGCCATTCCAAGTTGAAATTGATGTGGGAATGCTATGCAGGCAAGTTTTGCTGCAAGGAGGTAAGCCGATTTGCTATCATCCAAAATTGTTTTCTAAAACCATGAAGGATTATCTTGTGTATGATAGAGAAATGTATGCACTTGGTCCAACAATTGAGAAATGAAAATTATATTTGTTGGGAAAAGAACCTATTATGCATACTGGCCACAAACATCTTCATTATTTGCAAGCACAAAATAATTTGCAATAAGCAAGACAACATATATGGAAGGGATTTCTCGAACAAATGCATTTGTGGATCAACTACAAGAAAGGGAGTACAAACGTGGTGGCAGATATGGTATCTAGGTCATCCATTGCAGAACAAATTTCAACCGCGGCCACAATTTCACAACTTGAACCTTTCACACAAGATGCTTATAAGGAAGCATATGCAAAACATGCATCTTTTGAAGAGATATATAAGCAATTGAAGTCAAAGCATCTATAAGATGAGATTGATTTCTACCTCAACAATGGGCTCAACTACAAGTTGAAATGAAAAATGCATATGCCAAGGGAAGAGACTTATACTCATGAGAAAGGCATATACTTCCAAACCTTTGGGTCACTTTGGAGTTGGAAAAAAGGTGACAAACTCGCAAGGATATCACGTGTATTGGTCTAAAATGCAAGAAGAAGTTTCCAAATTCATTTTAGGATGTATGTTATGGTGTACTAGTAAGCCTCAAGTTAGGAAGGAAGGATTGTGCATGCTTCTATCTGTTCCTACTAGGCCATGGGAAAGCATTTCTATGGATTTTGTGGAGGATTTATCAATATATAAGCATGACATGGTTACCTCAATATGGCTGAAGATAGGTTAGCAAAATGTGTGTTAATTGCATGTAAAAGACCATCGAAGGGCATGAAGCAACTAAATTATTCTTCACCGATGTTTGGGTGCTTTTTCATTTGTAGTCTTTTGTTTTAGATAGAAATTCCAAATTTTTGGGGAAGTTTTAGAACACCTTGTAGAGCAAGACGGACAGCGAGTTTAAGAGACACATGACCTTCCATCGTAAAACAATGCAGTCAAATAATAAGAGGGTAAAACAACAAGCATCCAAGAACATTGGACGAGTCATTGGCATATATTCAACATTTCTATAATAGGGAACTTTGTACATCCTTAAATAAGTCATATTTTGAAGCATATTTGGGTTATTTTCTTACTAACCCACTTGATATTGCTTATGGAGCCAAAAGGAAAACAAAGAAAAAGATTCACAAGTGACATTTTGGAAAGAATTAAGCAAATCTATATCGAGGTGCAAAAACATCTACAGAAATCTGAAGCCAAGTATAAAACTAGGCATGATCATCATCATCGATAATGCATATTCAAGGTGGGTGATAACGTATGGCTTTACTTGATCAAAGAAAGGTTTCAAGGACAGTAAAGAAACGTTAAGCCACTAAGATATGGAGACCATTTACCATCTTAGTGCAGATTGGATAAAATGCTTTCAAGCTCGATTTACCTTCTTTCTTGATGATGCATTTGTTGTAAATTCTGAAACTTGCGTCTTTGCAAGCCTTCCATGTTAGATGAGTAGGAAGAGGAGCAATTGCAAACCTTCCATCAAAAATTTTGCCTTGGATGCATAAAGGGAGTTAGAGGAGGACATTGTATTGAAGGAGGTAAGAGAGATTAGAAGATGGCTACAAGAGTCTTGGCAAGTTGGAATTAAATACCAAATTTTGGAACAAGAAAAATGGTTTACTAAGGGGAAAGTGGGAGAAATATGCCCATATCTCGTGAAGAACTAATCTTTCGCAGGTTAACAACCTCCCAAGACACGGAGGTATGATCCATGTAGGATCAAAAATAGTAACCCTTGGCTATATTAGGGTTAGGGTTATTATATTATAGAATTATGACACTTGCTCTCCTTGAGCGCCTTTATCAGATCTTAGTAAATGAGAAAAGCCGGGTGAAATTTCAGATCAACGCATACAAGGATGAAGTATTGTGCACTATCATGCTGATGGATGTGTTGTTCGGGAGGCCGTGGCAATATGATAGAAAGTTTGTGCATGATGGGAAGACTAATACTTAGTGCTTGGAGAAGGATGGGAAGAATTCACTTTGAGTCCTTTAAAGGACGGGGAGGAAGAAGTTCACAATGGTGTTTGTGTGCGTGTTGATGGTGATGGAAAAAGAATTCTTGCGAGACGTGGAAAAAGAGGAGGCATGCTTTGTGTTGATGCCTAAGGTTTCACATGATTTCACCTATTGTGAGAAGAACTCTGTAGGGAGTTGAGGTATAAAAGGTGTGGTGACCTACGACAACAAAGAGAAAGCACAAAGAACAAAATAAAACCTTCATTGTGTAAGAAGAGATAGGGAGTGACAAGGCAAGTGCAAGCGTAGAGAGTGTGGAGGTGGAAGTCCAAGTGGAGACTACGACCTAAACATTGAGGAAAAAGAAGTTAAAAGAGGATGAAGAAAGACAGTGTGTTGTTTGAGACCACATTAATGTTGTATCTTGAAAGAGCCAAAAACGGAGAGCACTTTGTAACATGCTTAGGCACTTATGTGATTGAAGATTTCAATCACAGGAATAAGGAATACTAGGATGTCTTGGAGAAAGAGCTTGAAGTGAAGAAAACAAATGGAACTATGGGCAATTGTTTGGAGGAAACAAGGGTGTTGTTCTTGAACTAGTTAAACTTATTTCAAGAAGCCGGATAAACTCGTCATGTTCTTATTGGTGCATACACATGAGGAAAAACTCTACATTGCGAGAAGAAGAATAAAGATTTCTCCTATGCGCATAAGCCAAATTATAGTATTAAATAATTTAGGGGCGAATATGCGTGCAACGATTAAAAGTACCAAGTGGATAAATTAGAAACAATGCTTGGCTTAAGAAAAGGGAGTAATACTATGGTATTGGAGAAAATCATGACCAGGACCATAAGGCAGATTGATTAGTTGTTAACTCTAACAATACGGTGGGGTCAACATTAGATGTGTATGCAACACACCAGGGAAGAATTAAGAAATTCAAGTAAAATTACTTGTATGTTGCGGAGGAGGTGGTTCACGCAGTGGAGAAGACGCATGGGACCGGAGGAGCTTTTAGATGGGGAATGAGCCACATCATAATATTGATTGAGGAAGTAGAAATCCCCTAAGATACATTGTTTACTGTTATGTTAGGTAGAGGGACCTGCTCATCAAGATGCAAGGGTTGTATGTGTGAGAATCAAATGACTCTCACCAACAAGCTGAAAATGTGGAAGTGGTACGAAAATGTGTTCACGCCAGTTGAAGAAGAATGTAGGATCTCACCAAAGATGCTTGAGGCTTACGATGGTTTTGCCCATTTTTGTGTAATGGTGCATTTTACACTGGTAAGTATTTTGAACAAGAATGAGAGGTATGCCATTTGGGTTAAGCTACTGTATGGATTGTCCACACAATATTTGGAGAGCTTGTTAAGTAAGATAAGAGGTTTATCACGAGCAATAATAGACATTATAAAGATTGATGTGTATAGGAATTTGTTGTGTAGGAAACAAAACTTGTTCGAGCAAAGGGTGTTACTCGAAGATGAAGAGTCTGATGACGACAATATTGATATCAACCATGGCTAGTTTGTGAGTTTCTTAAGAAAGAACTATAATTTGCTTTGCTTTGAAATTTGTGAAGAAGAAACCAAGGGCAACACCACTTAAAATACCGTTGTCGATAAGGATAGTAGAGAGGGGGTTTTGATTGATGAAAACAATTCTACAACATAAGGAAAGAGGAAAGATCGAGGAAACTATGACAAGTGTAGGAAACAAAAGGTGAATGTTATTGTGATGGAAGTGAAATCATCGTCAAATGAGCAACTTACCAACAGGTCCCTAACGAATTAGTGAAGAATTGATGTGCGAATTCAAACTCTGATTTGGATAACATGGCAAGTTATTCCATCGATAATGGGAGTTGCCAAGAGAAGTTCCTATTCGAAGGACAACATAGGTTGAAACCTTGGTGGAAACACCAACTTGGGAGGAAGGCTAAGGAGTTACTAATGCACAAGAATAGGTGGTAGGTGTTGGTAGCGAAAGGCAATGAGAAAGAGTGATATCAAGTGTAGGTATGCAAATCCTTAGTTAGGAGAAATTGATTAGTCTAGGGGCTTTGCACATGGAAACACTAGTGAGTCTGAAGTTTTGCATATACAAAAATAGGAAACACAAAAGGCTGAAGAGCCGAAAACTAAAGAAGGTGCAACTATGGAGGATACAATGTGTAGAATTGTAGAAGGACCAATGATAATGAAAGAAAAAAGCATAGAACCATTGGGAGAAGGTCAAAAAGAGGTCACAACAAAGGAAGAACGAGTCAAGGATGATGAAGTACCAAATGGCTTGCAAACAATGGTCTTAGAGAGTCTAAGGGTACTTACTCCAGTGATAATAAGTTCGGATACAATATCGACTTCGTTTGGGAAGTCATTAGGACTATTGCAACATGACTATGCGTTGGAAGTCATGTGAGGGTGTTTGAAGACCAATCTTAAATAACATTACAAGGATCCTAGATATGAGATTTCGGCCATGGTTTTGATTCAGCCTAAGGTAAATGATTATGATGTATGTGAGGACCTTGGATGTCAATCACAGAGTTTGCCATCTGTACATATGTTCTACACAGAAGTTGGGCTTAGGCTTGGTGAGGCTTAGTTATCGAGATGTCATTATTAAAATATAAGGCTTATTTATTAAAGTTAATTTAATATTAGTTAAATATTAACTAATAAATAATTGAAACTGCTTCAACCACTTTGTAACCATCTTTTATATAATAAATGACGGAGACAAAATGATAATGTGTGCATTCTGGTTTCTCTTAATCCGTTCTTTGGACATTCTAATATTTCTTTATTCTTTCTCTCTCCGCATATTCAAACATTGGTATCAGAGTGTGGCCAGCAAGGAGAAAGATTAGGAAGAAACATTTTGTATATTTTCAAATGCATCTAGGGCATATGACTGAAGTTTCAAGTTTCAGCAAAAATATAGACATCATCTAGGGCTTCTTTAAAGGGTGCGAATAAAGTCATGAAACACGAGTTTCAGGATCGTATAAAAGAATATACAATGGTCATGAGGGATGAAAGAGAGTTTGCAAGGTCACAAGGGCTGAAAAAAAGCTTGCAAAAGGGTCGTAAGGGAAGGAAAAATACTTTAAAACATCAAATAACAACCAAAATAGTCGCGAATATATTAGGGCAAAGTTTAAGGCATAGTCGATGCCATTGAAGACAACTTAGATGCCTTTTAAGTCATCATTTGCGCCGTGAATAACAGTCGCAAGGATAAATAACACTTAGGCACAACCGATGAAGTCATCATTTGCGCCATAATAACAATCGTTTGTAAATACCATTCGTGATATTCATAGGCAAGTTTCAAACATCGTACGAGTTTTTAACTGTTTTAGACATTCGCGAAAGGGTTTTTTTTGACGTTTCCAGAGGTTTTAATACAACTGTGAAAGGGTTTCAAACTGTGTTGTGACTCGTAGGACATAAATAAAGATAATCTGGACTCTTCGTGACAAGAAATACATTATACAGTCATAATAACTGATGAGGGAATAAAGACGAGGGAGGATATCTAGAGGTATACCGGAATTGCAATGAAATAAAAATGCCAAAGGACAACACGAGACGGTTTTGCCCTTTGTTTTATAGTCTAGAATACAGTTAGGTAATCAAGGGTACTTTGTAATTGACACTCTATGCAAGGACAAAGGACAATTCGAGAATAGGGAATTATTATTATTATTTTTGTTGCCGCCTAAAATAAAAAAATCAGAATATAGACTGTAATAAAAATAATACATGACATGTAAGGATGGTTATAGCCATTGTTGACAATCCACCGGATGTCAACATTGATGAACTCATTGATAGAGAATGCATATTTTAAAAGAATCACAAAACTTTGAAGACATGAAGGAATCCAGTGTAGGACCTATATATTAACTTTTATACTAAAACAATATTAGTATTAATATTACAAGTAGACTAATCATTTTATTTTTTTGTATTCATGTTGACATGGTATTAGATGACTAATCATATGTATCGCAGCCACATGATCAATGAAAATGTAAAGTCTTAAGTATATTGAATGTTTTGAACATTAATCCTACTATAATTTTCAATTTTTGTATTTCTCATGGACTAACAAATGAGTACAATGAGTGTGTGTGTGTGTATGTGTTTAATTTTTCAATATATATGTACGGACATATCCAAGACGTATCGTACCCAAGGGTTTTTTAAAATTGATGTATCTATGTATCAAACCCATACTCGTACCCGTCTCCTGGGAACATAGATTTTTACCCATCCCAATGCGAATGGATGTGGATAATCACAAGTGTCAAAACCAAACCTTACACTAATCTCATTTGAAATCAAATTAGATTTTGAACCGTGGTCAACAAGAGCATTTACCATTGTCTTATTAATTTGATTTTTAATTGGAAAAAGCTTGTTCATTTCTTTCTCTTCTACTATTTCCTAGTCGCATTAGTGACAGTGCAACCCAACTTCTCCTCTACGTCTGAGTCGTCCTCTACCTCAACCTCTTGCCCTTCTACCAAGGATGGCATCAACTTCTTGGAAACCCCTTTGGTGAGGTTCTCAAGATGCAATTACAAATGCAACTTCCAACCCTTAACATCAGTATGTCCATTTTTAACAAAATAACAGCAATGACTCTTTGGGTCTTTGTAAACATGTAAATCTAAGGCAGTTTTATCATCTTTCCACTTAACATTTGTGTAGGATTTAGATGGTTGATTTTCCTTCTGCCTGAAGTTATGACTGATTTTGTCAATATAGTGTGCTTGCACATATGCTTCATCAAGGTCTTGTGGCTTGCTATATATGACTCGTCTCCTTAGATTTTGGTGGAGACCTCCAATGTATTTGGTTAAGTCCTCCTCCTTCAATTCCACGCCCATTAACATAGCTCGTCTTCAAAATTCTCAAGCATAATCTTGCACACTTTGACTATAAACTTGTCTAAAATATGGTCACTTAATTTTTTCATATATGCCCTATTGAATTAAATTGTTTTTATAATAATTACTTGAAATCATCCCATTTAGCAACCACAAGCTTCTTCTATTTCAAAGAGCCTACATGACTTTCCAACCAAATTTGAGCATGGTCCTTCATTTTGAGACACACAAAAGAAATCATTTTTGCCTCCATAACTTCATCCAGACTCAACTGCACTTTTATTTTCTTCAATCATTTATCTACCACTTCAAAATCTACATACCCTTCAAAAAAATTTATTTTCTACTTTTGTTTCAACTTAGAAACAAAAATGATCAAAGAAATTTACCTTACATTTGTCTTTGTCAAGCTTCTTCTATTTCAAAGAGCCTACATGACTTTCCAACCAAACTTGAGCATGATGCTTCATTTTGAGACACACAAAAGAAATCGTTTTTGCCCCATGTTGTCGTGCAAATGTGCAACAAGAAAATTGACAATTTCCAAGCACGACAACTATACCCCTATGTTAAAATTTTCATGTCTTATCATTCCCAGGCACACCGAGTCTGTCCAGTCAGTCCAAGCGACCTCCTGACTAATGTTATCTTATCCCCCTCGGTGATTTAGGAGAGTCCATTCATTCCCCCTAGGTGATTTTAGGAGTTCATTTGCAAGCTACAGGCAGATGTGGGAAGGGCTATCACTGGCCTTCCTAGGGCTATAGAAACCTCATGGAGCGGAGAAGAAGAGCCTAAGCAGATGTGGAGGTGATTCAAAGGTCTTGGGACATATGGAGATGATTTAGGAAGATTCTGGAAGGGCTCGGAGAAGTTGGGGCAGTTTTGCCAGAATTAGGGTTCACAAGCCTAGTTAGTGCACAAGCCAAAACAGCCGTTGAGTTTTGGAAGGTGATTTCTAGGAGCTCTGGATGGATTTAGGAGTAAAACAAAACATTGTCGGAAAGAGAATTCCAAGCCCTAAAAGATGGTGAAATCAATTTTTTCACAACACTTTGGCGCATCAGGTCTGCATGTAGTTTTTCTCAGGCACAAGTGGAGTACCAAATCAAAAATCTGATTTTTCAGGGATCAAATGGAATAATCAAGACATGATACCCCCACCATTGGATTCAAAAGATCATTTCCAGTTAAGATCATATAAAAGTTCATCAAAAAAGACCATCAAGAGCTCAAGATATTGCCGTCACAAACTGTCCTCAAGGTTCGGGAGTTAGTCAAATTTTCAGCTCCAAGGGCATGGCAGGATTTTATGTCCCTGACATCCCTCAAGGTCAGCAACATCAAGGTTGGAAAAATGCGCCCAACCCCCTTGAGGCCCTCTAAACCCACATATTACCTCCAAGATTGCCAATTCAACCCCCAAGTGTTTGCGGGAGCTCACAGCCTTCACTGTTGATCGTTGCCACATGTCATCGCCTTGACCACCGTGGAAATTAATGTCCCTCACGTCCCTTTGAGGTAAGGGACACCAAACATGGAAAAATGCACCCAGCCCCTAAGGAGACTCCTAGTCACTCATGTGACCTCTTCAAGAGTGAATTTCCAGCCCCCAGGTGCTTGTCAAGCCTTCATTCCCTACCGTTGGATCTCTACCACGTGGCATCTCCTTGACCACCGTGGAAATTGATGTCCCTCACGTCCCTTTGAGGTGAGGGACGTCAAGGACATAAAAATGCGCCCAGCCGCCTCCATGTGCATTTTTTTAAAATTTTAAATCTAGCACTCGCCCATTTTCTCCCTCTCATTTCTCCGTCACAGCTCCTCACCATGCCATGGCCATGTTCTTGCTTGTTCAGACACCCGGTCCACCATTGTTGCTCCAAACCAACTCCGCCATGGCCCAAAAGTACTCTACTCCATGAAAACACAGCAATATCATAGAAAAGTGGATTGAAACGACAAAGAAATGAGAGAAGACGAAGATTTTTGCCAGATGACTACGAAGCCACCCGATCGAAAAATCCTCATATCTTGCAAAACACAAGTCGGATCGAGATATCGTCTTTTGCAGACTTCCACATTTTGCAAGGCGATCAAGATGCAACAAACAGGAAGTCAAATGGTGCCCAGAATCATTTGTTCCAACAAAATCACCACTTTGTGCACCGGCTCACATTTGTTGGATTTCTCATCATTCTGGCAATGGAAACGAGCTAAAAACTTGCACACGAGCTCCAAGTGAAAAACTTATCGCAATGGAGTTGTTTTCCTCGCAAACGGAGACAAAAACCATACCTGCACATTTCGAGGTCCATTAATGGCAGCCATGGCAGCTCCGTGCTCGAAGCCACTGCTATGTGAAAATTTTAAATTTTATTTCCTGGCATTCTAGTGGGAAAAATCATGTGAAATTCGGAGGATGTGATCGCGACGACGAGACGAATCTAAAAAAATATGTTCCGTCGCAAACCGAGCATTGGAGACCCACTTTCTAAAAATAGTAAGTTTTCCTATACAGACTTGTTATGTTTGGAAAGTCATCATCAAAAGTAGTTGTGGTGAAAACAGTGTGTACCCAAGGTCACCAGGAAGTCAAAATGGGTGTTCAAAGCAGAAAACAGTGAAAATGACCACTTACTAAAAATAGTAAATTCCCTATATGGGTGCTTACTAAAAATAGCAAGTCAACCAAAGAAGTAGCCGAGGCGAGGGTAGACCGCACAGGATTGAACCAAGAATTTCAGCACATGTAGATGGTCAAAGAAGAAGCAAGAATCACCTCTTACTATAAATAATAAGTCTCCCATGTAGGTACTTGCTATTAATGGTAAGTCATACTCAGAGGGGCAGTTTTGGAATAGTGGGACGTATAAGGATAATCATTGTGGGGGACATAATTGTTTGGGATCATAATAGGCATTTTTCACAAGGCATTCGAAATCCATCTTAGTTCATTCAACTTGGAAAGCGTTCGTGGGCTAATTTGAAAGAGTTTCTCTGTGTGCAAGGAGTTCGAAGATTCAAAGTTTCATCGCATTGGAGCTTTCCATCAACGACGATCATCGGGAATGACATCTCTCCTCTTCTTCTTCCCTCTCTCTTTCTCTCTCCTCTTCCCCCCAACTTTCTCTCTCTTCTCAAATGTTCTAATTTTGCGTTAGGGTTGCACTTTTTCATGTCTTAATGTTCATAATGTAATAAGTCACCTTTATGTTATAAAAAGGGACTTAAAAGTTCCCTAGGAAGTTGAAAAGTTTTAAGTTGTGCGAGGACATATGAAAAGGCATTGGGGGGTAGATGAAGAGTCATATCTCACCCTTTAAATTGTAA
The DNA here is from genome assembly GCA_019776745.2 of Taxus chinensis. NCBI lineage: Eukaryota > Viridiplantae > Streptophyta > Pinopsida > Cupressales > Taxaceae > Taxus > Taxus chinensis. The sequence continues at coordinate 740,415,861 of CM034152.1, read as the reverse complement.
AGTCATTCCCATTTCAAAAAGTTGGCAATTGATCTTGTAAACTCAAGAGTGCATTGTACTTAGAGAAAGCAAAGGAGATAACCATTTTCTTCCACTTTCCTCCACTCTCCCAAATTTCTTCCATTCCCACACTGTACAACTTTTGTTTAAGCAATCAATACAAGGAGTTTCTAGCTTTCTTTGACTAAGCGGTTTCTTGATACTTTGTGATCAATAAATTCTATTTGGTCTTGTTGTTATTTGCAGAGTTGTTTCTTCTCATGAATGTATGTGATAAAGTTTCTAACTAGTGTGTGCAGGAATCTGATTTTCTACCCGCAGCATTAGTTCTCCTACCTCATATTCTCACTCCCTTTCCCACTTCCAAACAAAGTCTTCCCTAGCAAGAGATTGCTAGCTTTGTCGCAGGGTCAGTGGAGTGCCCCTGTTGGATCCCCAGCCGTAAGGCCACCCGCAGAAATCCACATTTTCTCGTGCACGCATATACGGCAGCTGCACCGGTTAAGTAGAGGGACTTAGATTCCCAGAGCGTTGGCAAGAAATCCACAAGTTTGTCCACCCGACAAATTCTCTCACCAACACCTCACTAACTTCATTCAGACTCAAGTGCACTTTTATTTTCTTCAATCATTTATCTACCACTTCAACATCTACATGCCCTTCAAAAAAGTTTTATTTTCTACTTTTGTTTCAACTTTGAAACAAAAATGATCAAAGAATTTTACCTTACATTTGTCTTTATCAAGCTTGGAATGCTCTTCTTCATCCATAAATTATTCCTCTTCCTTCTCCTCTTCGTCTTTTTCATGGGGCTGCTCTTCTTCATCCATGAATCATTCCTTCTCTTCCTATTCCTCATGGGACTGCTCTCCTTCCACTCCAATTTTATTGGCAAGAGAACCATAACCATGGATGCATGTTGCTTGGCCATGTTTCCTTGGTGCTTGATCATACCTTCTTGAGATTTCAGCATATAATCCATGTTTGATTTTAACATGGTGACTCTCTCTTCAAGGATTTCAAATGAGGTTCCATCCTCTGTAGCCATCTTCCTCGCTTCTTGACTCCACTTCCTTGTAGAAATCTTTGATTAGCAACGCAGCAATGTTTCATTCATGGACAGAGTTGCTATCATATAACCAATGCAATCACTTCCACTATACCCAAAATATTAAACTGCTCTAATAATAATATGAACTGGAATGTCCTAAGTTTCCTGCTGCGAATCAAATGCAAATCTGAAAATAAAATTGTTGCTACTACCTGAATTGTGCATCAAATGACAGTGAATTAGAATGTAGATTAGAATGTGAATTTGTTGTTTAGAACTGAACAATAATAACTGAAGCGAAATAAGAAATCAACACCATAACACAAGACATCGAACCGCAACCCTTACTGATGTGTACTGGCAGCCTGGCACACATGATAGGATTGTTGCTTGTTCAGGCAGGACTGTAGGTGACATTTACACAACCGCCGGTGACACTTGTGCAACCACCAGCAACTATATGACCGCCAGTGTCAAACGTACAACCACCAAAGACGTGTGCATAACCCCCAGTTTGCAGGGCAGGACCACCATGGGGGGTCCAGTTACAGTATTGATAATTCCTCCTTTTGAGTTCAAAAATTTTTGTCTTGCTTGATTTTGCAGAGGTTGCGACTGTTTCTAGTCCTATAAGGATCAAATAGTAAAACAGAAACCTTTATCAAAATAAGAGTGACCAACAATTAAAGTAGATAAAGCCTTTTAATATGCACCATGCCCATTAAATGACGTCCAAGAAGTAGGTGTTTGACAGGACTACAAACATCATGTCAACTTCCAAGAATAGAAAGCTAGTGATTTCATACTCAGACATTGATGAATCTGAATAACAGGAATGTAATTTAGCATGTGACTTCATACTTGGATATTTGGATTACTGCAGCACGGTGCTCCAATTTTCATCTCGAAGGAGAGTGATGTCATGTCACTCGGATTTCTTTAGTGTATTTCTTTTATTTAACATTTTTTCAGTGGATTGAGGGGTAGGGTCACAAAGTTGCCATTAATATAATAATATTGTAAGGCCAAACATCAAACTATAGTGTATGCAAGTGCAACAGTTAATAAACAACCATTTTCTTGTTTCTAATCATTCATGAGGCATGTGGGTTACATAAAAGGGAGTTGGTGCGTTGTAATGAATCAAGATATCTGGAAGACGCGGATGCCCCTCATGGGCTGTTTCATTTCTTGTACCAGGGGATTAGCCAATTACTATAACATGTTTGGGTGTTCCCTTCAGACCATGATTATTCATGTATTGATTGTTTCCATTTTTATATGTATTGATTTTTGAATAAATCAAAATTGTGATATAGACGAGAAATTGAAAAAGACAAATGGGCATTCGAAGATGAAAAGACAATCAATTTGTATTCTTGTAGAATTCAAGAGTCAATCACATTAAAATATGTAAAGAATAGAATTAAGACACCATAATCGCATTAGAAACTTCCATGAGAGATAGAAACCTGATGTCAATGTCTTGAATATAGCCCTATTCTTGCTATGAAGTAGGGAACACTGTCAAGGAACTTCTATCTTCCTGTGAAGTAGAAACTGTCATAAGAAGCTTCTCCAATAACAGAAATTTGGATGCCCCCTTTAATTTTGGCCATAAATATACTATTTTGTCAATTTGGGTTCTACTACATGCTCAAGATTAACAGTAAATGAGTAAACTATAAGCTTTTCTTTTCCTAAGGAAGCCCACAATAGTTCTACTTTCCTGGCCATTAGTATTACTGCATCCTCATAAGTTCAAGAGGCCAACTAATCTTGGCTACCAAAATTACCTAAGCTTAATGAGCCCGAAAACTATCTAAAAGTCTAAAAACAGAAGACTAGATTTTGCAGGACCTTCTGCCACCATCACAAAACATGACACTCATATCAAAAAATGAATTAAAAAATTCATAAGGTCGGCTTTCACTTATTCAGAAATGTACTTGTGAGATTCCTATTGAGTGAGATGACCTGGTTAAGTAAGGCTATTTTGAATTCTATCGAACTAAGCTGGTGATTGCATTCAGTGAGGTGACTTGCTGAAACACATTTCTCCAGTCCAATATGATCAATCTTTACTCAAGAGATGAGATTCCACCAAACATGCTTTCTCTAAATTTGAAAAGAGAGAGTCCCATAAAAATTTAAAATACACACTGTAAATGTAAAATATCTTCTGCCATTACCAATACTGTAGGAACTAAGTTCATATATTGAGCATTTACCTCTGTCCTTTTCAGCACCTGTCCAATCGGGTCATTCATGTCTGCAAGAACCCTTAATGATTTTGCTAAGCCCGAAATCTGCAAAACAGATATGCTATTAAAGGAATTCATTTTTCTCACAACATGGTGTAATTCAATTCTAAAAGCAGAAATACTTCAACCGACTCGTTTCAAAACAGAGCAGTAATAGAGCAAGGTGATAGCAAAATGAAAACAGATATCTTTACATTTTTGGTGAGCAAAATTGAGTGTACTAGTGCTGTGCCAGAAATGACAAGAAGAAGATCATTTTTCTTAAATTAATCTTTCCAGGATAATTGCTAAAGAAGAAAAAAATGCAATCAGTTAACCTTTCCAGGTTTCAGTGTTAATCGAGAAACCAAAGCCTCATCGATCCTTGCTTCTTTTGCAACACGGACATCAATGTCATTCTCTTTTCTGATACTTTCTTCATTGGCTTCCAGAGCATCTGCTACATCTAGAAGAACCTTCCTTCTATCAGCAGAAGAAAGACCCTGAATGAAATATATTTCTTCCAGTTAGTGAACGTGCACATTGCTCATTTAAGCAAACATTAGTTTACATATGCAAATCTTGCTTAAGATATTTATCCAATAAATTTGATAAAGAAAAACTTTGTACATAAAGCGTACAATTCAAAAAGTTCTAACATGATCTCTGCTAGAGTTTGATCTATGTCAACCTGATATTTTCAAAAACTGTACATGGTTCACTACCAAAGGTTTCGCCATCTAACCTGCAAGCAACGACTAGCATCTCTTGCAGAAACTGCCATCTGGCGAGCAGTATCCTCTTTGACTAAGTCCGAATACCATAAATGTGCATCCCTATGGAAGAGAGTGCCTACACACTGTCCTTGGAGCACTCTCAATATTCCATCTGCAGTAAATCCACTTTAAACAGAAACAAGAAATCGGTTTCAATAGGATAAGATCAGCAAAAGCTAAAGGTATCCTATTAGACTTCCTACTTCCACCCTGCAGACATAGAAAGAAAGGACAAAAAGTTAACAGAAAGCTTTCCTAGCAGCAAAAGAGAGTCCGCAAAATTTTCTGCAGTAGGAAATATGTAATTGTCATCGACTCTCACATAAATACTGATCGCTACAGAGTAACACCACTTCCTACAGATGTTCATACTGAAAACTTTGAAGGTTTGCATGTTTACAGGGAGATTGAAAGCTTCGACAAGGTGAACCACAAAATGACAAAATATAAGCACAATCCTCGCGAAAATTCTTTTGGTTGTGCACAAGATGGAAAATCGGATTACATCAATATGTTATGAAGAAAACCTCGAGCAAACATAGATTGAAAACTAGAAGAATAAATTTGCAATGATTTGGATGCTTCCAATGGGTCATACCCAAAAATCCAAAAACCTAAGAAAGACCGTGGGAATTCATCAGACTATGACAAACTTGAAAATGACACGAGGATCCTGTCAATTTGACTGATTTGCTACATGTGTAAGTAAGCTACTTTGTTGGCTTATATCTAATACCAAGTATGTTAGTCAAAGGAAGCTAATTCAGAAATTTCTATTTCACACAGCACATAATTCCCTCAACAAATTATCATAACAAAGAAACAATTAAAAGTGACAAGTTGGCATTCAAGAGCACAAATATGTATGGGCATACATTAAACAGGACTGGGAAAACCATGCTTCCTCCTAAGAGTTTTTAGCCACACGCTCTTAACCCAGGACGTTCTCCTAGGGACATTAGCAAAAATTATGTTCAACATTTTTATGGTCAGTGATAAGGACATTGGCCCTTCTTCTGCTCTGGAGTTTATTGTTAATTGGAGCCTTGACCTTCATCAGCCCTCTTCTTGGCTCTATTGGGGGCTCCTTTTCCCAAGGGACCTTCCTTTTACCTGATTGTTTGGATTATATGGATTCAGTTATTGTCTAAGCCCTTACTCCATTCTTGATAGGTTCTTCTACTTTCTAGTTTTAGTTTTAGATAATTATATTTTTGAGAGTGGAGTTCTCTTCAGCACTCCTCACTTGCTCTTGTAACTCATAATTTTGACACCCACTGACCTATTTTGATCATTTGCGTACATTGATATAACTTCTTTCTTTCTAAATTGTTGTTTTCTTTAAAGACAAAGAGCTAATGTGGGCCCAGACAAATCATTGAATAGCCCATAAATAAGATTTCGTAGAACTCTTAGTTTGGACTCTCGTGGGAATCAGCACAAGCCATTCAAATCACTGCCTGTATGTGCCTGACTTAAGCCTCCTCCCCGTGATCCTTGAGCCTTTACTCAGCCATAATTTATATATTAGGCGAAAATAAATTTCCATTTTTTAAGCGATCGACTGACATGCAATCAACTTCTGGAGATTTTTGGTTTTAAAAATAAAGGAAATAATACTGTAGATGTTCGATTTTATTCCAATTTGCTCAGAAAATCAATTGTTCATAGAAAGCAAGCTATGTATTCAACTTCACAGAAAAAATAAATAAATAAATAATATAAAATTAATTGAAACTTCTGATCTACTCTGCCCTTCCAACATTAAACACAGAGAAGAAGAACAGCTCCAAAGACCATTTCAAATAAGAGTAATGCTTAAAATGAGAATGGATCTGTGAGAAAGGACTACAAAAATCTTACCTAGTAATAACAACAGGAATACCAGCTTCTGCAGCATGGCACGCAGCTTTAACTTTGGCAGTCATGCCACCTCTCCCAACCCTAGACTTATCTCCAAATGTGATTGATTCATCATGCTTCTCCTTTAAGTATGTATGTATAAGTTTTGAGCGAGGGTCAGTTGGTGGGCCACTGTAAAGCCCTTCAACATCACTCAGGAGAATCAGAACATCAGCTCTCAACTCAAGGGCCAAGAGAGCAGCCAAGCTATCATTGTCCCAGAAAATTCCAGTAGCATCCTAAAGAAACAATACAATAAATGTCAGATGCAAGGAAAGAAAAACTCTAAATGAATGTTCTTTCTTTTCAGTAATGTCAGAAGCAAGGAAAGGAAACCTCTAATTGAATGTTCTTTCTTTTCGGTACTTTTGTTCTTTCATTTAGTTAATTCTTTGATCCTAGGATCATTTTACCCTAGCACTTTCTATTGTAATTGGATGTATTATCGAGCCCCACTGGCCTACTTTAGGCCATTCACAGACATTAATATAATTCCATTTCATTTCTACAATAAATTAGAAAGATGCATGAAACATATCAAAGCAGTGGTATATGCACAAAGATATTAGGTACATTTTCAACCGGCTAGTGATACTAGACTTCCAAATTTTGAAGAGAATTGTAGTCCAGTTTGAATCCTGCTGGAAGAACTGGTAATCCAAGCTCAAAAATATGCACTGCCAATGCAGCAATAAGTTTCTATAAGGTACACTTGCATCCAAAATCTTCTGGCAAACATTGTTATGTCTTCAAAATCTCAAGCTTCTCACTGTCAGTTAAGTTGGCAAAATCCTTTAGGCCCTCACATTCAACAAACACAAGGAAAAACACTTACGGAAGACCAAAATGCATTCATTAACTTGGAAAACCCACATAGAAATGATTTTGTGTTCCCTTTTTCTCCAATTCAAAACTACTAAAGGGAGTGATCAAGTCCTCATTTGTGGGCCTTGGATCTGTTGAAGAAGTTTATTTTAGTTGGCAAAATATTTCATCCCTCCCCATTGATCAGATGCTTGAGAAAAACACTAAATAGAACTCCAATTAGATTAGTAAAACAACAAGTAAACTTATAAAAACATTATTTACTAGTTCCAACTTCCAATTCAAAGTTACTGATAGCAGAACCCAAGTCCTGCTTTATGGAGCTTTGATAAGCTGCCAAAGTCTGGATCAAAGTCCTCACCAAGATGATGAGGAGGAATTTAGATTTCATTTGACTAACAACAAGGAATATACGGAGGGCAGACAGAACTTGGAACGTCAGAGTCATTCTCTACTTTGTCACATGCCTGATGAAGAATCCTTCACGAAATGGTGTATGCTTAATTGGGAGGCAAACTTAGTTTCTCTAAATTCTTACTCGAAGTTAGGCTCCAAATCTGCTTGCTTGCTGTTCAACTCTGACATGGCTGCCAGATGGGTTATAGTATCGCACCTGGAATATTGCAAGCTCTCTTGCTTATGTTCAATCATGGAGAGCAGACTTTAATCTGGTTGATAAAGGCAAGCTTGTTATCGACTCTAGTTGGAATTTCCAGCACTACTGGCTGATTTATGTTCATTTGTGGATTTATTTCCTGCTTGGTTGGGCAAGGTCCTCATTCCAGATGGCAAATAGAATTCCTTTCACTCGAATCCCTGCATTTGTGTTGAGGTGGATTTAAAGAAAAAGCTTCCCCCGTCAATTGTTGTACTGACAGTTGATGGAGTTCGTCATCAAAAAGTGTGCTATTTGAATCTCCCTAATGCTTGCTTGCCTGCCAAGCACAACATCATTTTATTCGGGACTGCCCTTTCTGTCATGTCTCGTCAAATACCTCTTCAAATACAGGTAAATGCTGTTGTAGCTAAACCTGAGGGAAAGACCTCTCAAGCTTCTAATGGTGTATCACGGGAAATGGAAAATAAGAGGTAAAATGATAAGGGTCAGATTCATCCCTCTTCCAAACAACTGGGAACATTTCAAGGCAGTGGGAATCTAAAATTGCATCAGAAAGATGGGATTTCTTCCTCTCAGACAGCTCACGGAGGCTTTGCAAACAATCAAAATCATGCTAATATTTCCTATTGATCAACAGATTTTCCTACATAGATGCACAACATGGATTTTGAAAGGGAATGGAGGGTGAAATCCAATAAACGGAAAGAAGTTTCTTCTCCGGACCAAATGGAGTGCACCTCCTTGAGAGTGTAGCACCCCATCATAAAACTTTCAAGCAGGCTGTCACTCTATCGCCAAAAAATAATGGTTCTACCTTGGTGGTTAGAAACAGATTCACTACATTGGGTAACCCTCTATTTCTCGAATGAAGCTCTCCATTTTTTCTTGGAATGTTGAAGGGATCACAATCCCAAGTCATAAGCAAGTTGTTAGAGGTGTCTTGCAGGGAGTTAGGCCAGACGTGGTTTTCCTTCAAGAAGTCAAATCAATTGATGTTGAGTTGAGAAACAAAATGAACTATAGTTGGAATGGTCAGTTTTGGTTGTCAAAACAATCTTAGGGTAGTGGAGGTGTTGTTCTAGCAATATCCCCTTCTTTGCAGCGATTTGTTGTGGGACAGGGTGTGGGTCCTAATGGTGGATGTGTGTGGGTTACACATGGTGTAACCAAGATTTCACCCTAAAATCTGGGACTACCCATTTTTAAAAAATTCGTTCTTTTTAAGTAGCGGGTCGTGTTTTGTGTTTTGTTTTGCCTGCAGTTGCTTGCATTGCTCTAAGGTATCTATAGAGAGACATAAGAGCCACATTCGCCAAATACCCACATGCTGAAACTCACTCAATTCCTTTGCCAGGTTTTGTCTGGAAGCATTTTATTTATTTTAATATTAAATAAATAAATTTATTTAAAAATAGATTGAGCCAAAATTGGAGAGTTTGGGTTATATAAAGCACTTCACCCCATCATTATTACCACAGAACATTCACCTGAGGGGAAGAACTTTTGTAGATCAACTAATTGGAGAAATTTTTCGAGCAATTGCCCGCAGCTCCTTTCGGGTTTTATTTTTATTTTTTGTTTGTGTTTTGGTTTTTCTCCTTTTTTCGTCCAACAATCCTCGTAGCCTATTCATTCTTCCTGCCAGACCTTTTCCCAGGCCTAGGGTTTTGAAAAGCCATCCAATGTTTTTTTGAATTGCTAATTAATTTGTCTAAAAGTAACCAGAGCTTAAGACTCCTTCAAGAGATTGCAAGAGGTTGCTTGGTCAGAAAAGGTGCAATAATGCATTTTATGAAAATAAGAAAAGTACTGCCACCAATGTGTAGAGCTCGAGAAAATATGCACTTTTAGAAAAAACAACACCTAAAACGGAGCCACAGAGTGAAAGTTATGGCACTTGCAAGTGTTTGTTACTACATCTTCTCGGACCCTTTCCAAAAATGGAAATTTTTATTCTTTGCTTGTGTTTTCTTCACCAAAAATCCAAAAATGGAAAAAAATGCTTCTTAGACCGAGTCGCACTTTTTGGAGCTGCCATGACTTATGTTTTTCCACGCCAAAGCTGAGAAGAGAAGCCAATACAAGTTGCAGTTTTTGGGAAAGAAGTTTTCTTCATGCTAGTTGCACTTTTTGGGAAGGATGATTTTCTCCATGCAAGTGGGAATTTTGGGGCTGCTTGGAAGGTGGGAGTTTTAGAGCTGCCTGGAAAGTTAAAAATTCACACAAATTACTTAAGTGAAAAGTAGGGATTTTGGGGCTGCTTGGAAGGTGGAAATTTGGTAGCTTCTTGGAAGGTTGTTTTTTCCCACAATTAAAGTTAAATCACTTAAGTGAAAAGTGGGAATTTTGGGGCTGTCTGGAAGGTGGAAATTTGGAGGCTTCCTGGAAGATTGTTTTTTCCCACAATTAAAGTTAAATCACTTAAGTGAAAAGTGAGAATTTTGGGGCTGCCTAGAAGGTGAAAATTTGGAGGCTTCCTGGAAAGTTGTTTGTTCCCACAATTAAAGCTAAATCACTTAAGTAAAAAGTGGATATTTTGGGGCTGCCTGGAAGGGTGAATTTTTCCAATTCCTTGCCCTTATGTTTTTCACACAAAAGCAAGTTAATTCACCCAAGTGAAAAGTGGAAATTTTGGGGCTGCCTAGAAGGGTGAATATTCCCACTTCCTGCCCTCATGTTTTTTCCACAATTCCTAGCCAAAAAGTGCAACCCACTTTGGCAAAGTTGCATGCTTTAAAATGGATTTCTTTTAATTGTTTTTAGCAAAGGTGGAAGCCATAGGTAGAGGGCAATTAATTTTTTTGTGGAGCATGTTGCCCTGGAGAAGTTTGGCGCCAAAGGGAGAAGTTGCTAGCACTAAAAAGAAAATATATTTAATTGTCGGGAAGCATCAAGTTTTGGCCGCCTGGGGTTAGAAAGGCTTTCTTTTTATTATAGTTATTTGCATGTTGATGTGAGTGCGCAGGGGAATATAATAATATTTTAGGTTTGCTTGGCATGCAAGCAAAGTCTGAAAATTGAAGGCAACAGGCTTTAAAACCAAGTTTTGGTGAAGAAATTGAACATTCATGCCATGAACTTCATGTTTGTCTGAATTGTTTGCAGGAATAATTCACCAGTGCTCATATTTATGTGAATTAAGCTAGTGTTTATGTCAAATACAAGGGCAATCATGGCAGCTTCTGCACAAATAAATCCAGCTCCCATAATTGCAAAGGCTTTTGGTATAAATAAAAAAGAAGATCTCAAACAAAAATTGATTCAAGCACGATGAAGGATGATGACAGAGATGATCCAGCAGAATCATGCATTGTGTCCAAGCTTGCTGAGATTAATGATACAGACATGGGCCACGAAGCTATCAGTAATTTGATTGACAGATCTAGGGAAACCGGCAGGACACCTCTCGTGCAGGCTATGAGAAATAGTGGAATTATCAAAGCAGCAGCATTTCCGGCTATAGCCCAGTTGTCGGAATTTGTTCTATAGTGTGCAAAGTTCTACCATCCTTTATCCAAAACAATTAGGGATGCAGCAGGGAAGCCAGATGGAAAGACAATGAATTACATGATGGACAGATACATTCGGTGTCAGAACAAATGGCAATTATGAACTGTTGTAGCCGGAATTACTTCTTTTTTCTTCTCATTCTTTTCTTTCTTATTTTCCCGGACAAAATTGTAAAACTAAAGTAATTGGTGAAAAGCCATCACTTTAAGTTATTTGAAAAGGTTTTTTAATCAAGAATAGGCGGCAGACATGTAGAACTTTGAATTAGACTTTAGATGCATGTCATGTAAAGAGGAATTTTGGGAGAAAGATTGCCAGTTGTTTCCTTTATAGCTTCCACATGTAGCAATTCATTGAAAGCTTCCTATTTGTATTTTGTTCTCTATGCACTATAAATAGAGGAAAAGCCTACGGGTTAAATCATCACAACTTTGCTAGAGCATTCTAGAGATTTCAGACTTTGTGTTGTAACCCTTGATGTTGTCTTTGTGAAAACTGAAGAATTGAATAGAGATGGATTTCCGGAGAACTTTGTGTCAACGGTGCTTTGCTTCTTACTTTTGTGTGGATCTTAGATAAACTTTGCGTTATCTGAGATTTAGATTAGAAGTTTTCCCCTTTTTTTACTTTTCAATATTGTGAGATCTATTTGTTTATTTTATCTATATGTATGAGGCCAACTCTGAAAACTATTGGTTGAATTACATATCTTTCTTTCTTCTTTCCCACATTCCATTATTTCCCCCTTCTGAAAATACTTCATAAACAGTTGTTTACTTGCTGCAAAATTGCTTAGTTGTGGTTCATGAGCTTTGTGATTAAAGCAAAACTCCTACGAATAGTTATTAAGTTTCATACGTACCAGATTGCTAAACATCTTACACGGGAGCCTCACCAGTAAATGAGGGAGATTTATCTCATGACTGCCTAGGTTTTTAGCTGTGCCGAAAATCTAGCCAACAACACATTTAGTCCAAGATAGAGTATGCGTATTTTGCTTAATTTATGCTCCAAATCTCAATGCATATCACACTCATTTATAGGATTGGTTTGCTTCTTCCTTACTTGTTGAATGGATTGTCAAAGGAGATTTCAATATGGTTGAATGGGAGGATGATCGAGTAGGTGGTGTTGGCTTTGTTGTGTCAAGATTGGAAAAAATTGTATGGGATATATGCAAGGCCTCCCTCCAACTCTATGATTCAAAGCGGGGAAAGAAAGATTTAGCAAATGTTGGTTGGTATACTTGGTGTAATTTTCTGAAGAGAAAAAACTGGAAATCGGGCTCAATTGGACCAATTTTATGGACCTCTAGATTTTCCATTTTTAAGCCCTTCTCATTTGATAGAGGTGCTAATTGGACAAATTGGTTCAATTCATCTTCCTAATCAGACTTTCCTTTCAATGGATCATTTCGACACAAACACTCATTCTTCCTTATTTAAATTTCAATGGATTTAAATTGAATGTGTCACATTAGTAATCTCCTGACTTTTGTGCCTTGGTTCATCATGTTTGGAATCTAGTGTCTGAACCATGTGGAGTAAAGGATGAATTTTATGGTGGGAATTTGTTGTTCACAGGAGCCATTAAATTTTTTATTAGAGGATGTGGATGTATGATGGCTCGAAGTCGCAAACATACTTTTCACGCAGCCAAGCACAAGTTAGCGTCAACCCACATGTCATTAGAAGAAGAATATGCTGCATGGGGAGCTGGGATTCGTGCCCGTCTTCATTGGATTCAAGAGGGAGATGAAGGTTCTAAATTTTTCTTTGACTATTTGAAGAAGAAAATATCTTTTGACAAGGTGTTTGGTCTTCGTCAACCAAATGGATCTTTAGAGGACCCGACAGGGATCAGACTTTTATGTCAGCAGCATTTTCAAAAGATTTTTTCACCTTATCCTACCGACCTACCTCGTCTGAAGTTGTGGCAGCTTGGAATAATTGCCTCAAGGTGATGCAGAACAAAGAGACAACTTGTGATCACAGCAAACTTGATTCTAGTTTTTACAAGGAGGAACTGTATACTACAGTTTCCTCAATGCAGAATCGAAAATCTCCATGGATTGATGGACTACCTTGTGAATTCTACAAGGATATGTGGGCCATTGTTGGCAATGATTTCAGCTATTTAGCTGGTGAAATATTTTCTTTAGGCTCTTTATCAGAATTCCTCAACCAAGATCTAATCAAGTCGATTCCTAAATCTTCAATCAGAGATACCATTAGTGGATGGAGTCCTATCACTATTTTAAGGTAGAAGATCCTAGCCAAGGCTCTGGCACTTAGAATGAGGAACATTGTTAGCCAGCTTGTCTGTAAAGAACAAACAGGATTTGTTCAAGGACACTTCATTCTGGACATTGTCTTATCGGCTTGAGAAGCTATGGATTGGGCAAGAATGACTAGACAACAGATCCTCTTCCTCAAGATAGACTTTGATAAAGCATATGACTATTATGTCTTGGCTTTGGTTCAAGATTTGTGAAAATTGTGAGCACTTTATTCTGTTTTGCTTCCTCCTTTGTCTCTGTCAGCAATATCATTTCCCCACGCATTGTGCTTCATCGTTCCATAAGGCAAGGTTGTCTGCTTGAACGTTATCTTTATGTGCTTATTGCTGATGCGTTGGGATATTTACAGGAAGCTACTTGAATTCAGGACAGCATTAGAGGCATTTATTTGCTTGATGGTTCATAGATACTTAATAATCATTTTGCTGATGACTTTCTTCTTCCTATCCAAGTGAACCAAGATTCAATTGTGGGAGCCAAGGATTGCCTGGATATTTTTTGCACCACCTCTGGAGCCGTTGTCAACCGTCATAAATCAACGTTTTGGCTTATTGGTTTGGATGCTTTACCTCTTTGGATTCCAACTGAGTGCACTTTTGTCCAACCTGGAGTTATTGTCAGATACCTAGGCATCCCTTTTGGTTTGGGCCTTTCCTCGGTATGTGGGACTGGGTTCTTCAAAGGTTGCAGAATGAACTCCTCTAACAAAATAAATACTTGTCTTTTGCAGGTAAGTTGACAGTGTTGGGCAGAATACTACATGCATCTCATGTTTATTATGTCTCATGTTGGCTTCCTTCCAAAGCTGAATTTCTTCGTCTTGAAAAGATTTTGAGAACTTATTTCTTATCCAAATATGGTGGAACTCGATGTCTTCCTATGGTGTTGTGGGCTGTTTGTATTATGCCCAAGGAGGAAGGTGGTTTGGGGTTTGCCACTCAAAGTTGTATTCTTAACACCAAATGGGTGATCCGATGCTTGGAGAGTTCTTCTTGACAGATTTTTACCCGTAATTTGGGTAAGATCGAGGGCTCTGTTGGTCTTTGTGATATTATTGTTGATCCAAATAATTTTCAGATTGAAGAATTTTTTGTTTTCAAAAGTATTTGGGCTGCCTGAGGAAAAAGTGCAGGTTTACTTACTTAGAGAGTATTCGGTAGTCACATTGGCTGAGATTTGGCTAATAGACCAATTTGGATGTGGAAATTACAGTATATGTCTATAGCTATTATCCCACGTTTTCAGGCACACGAGTTTGGTAAGAAAGGAATTTTTTTATGGAGACATTTGAGGGATGCCAATACGCGTAACTGTAAAGATTGACGTTCATTGGCCTATCAGTTTGCACTATCCCCTGCAGATTGGTCTTCCATACAGGATCTTCAAAACCTTATTTCTCAGGGGATTTGTTTAAGTTGATTCTAGAGATTAAAGGTCCCATTTGGAGAGATTGCCGATGGATCTTTGGTCATCCCATATCTCAGTATGTCACACATCGGTTTTATCATTTGTTATATAAGAAATGCACTTTTGCACCAGTTCTCAATACTAGATGGATTGTCTCTGATGCAGAAGCCTTGTGGGTACATAGACTCCATAGTGTGTGGACAATCAGAGTCTCATATAAAACTCAAATTTTCGCTTGGCTCATGATATATTAGGGGCTTCCTACAAACACTCGTTTATCTAAGAGTGGTCTTACAGTTACCAATGTTCTATGTCTTTATTGCTCTAAACTGGAAAATGTTAAGCATCTTTTGTGGGACTGTCCTTTTGCGAGATACTGTTGGAAACTTGTGCAATCCATTATGTCAGCTTTTTCCAAGGATCTCTTCATTGATGGGCAGCTTTGTTGGATGCTTCGAATACTCTTATGCGTGTTCCTTTTAGGAGTATTTGGAATTGTATATGGATTTCTGCCTTGTTCATTCTCTGAAAACTTAGATGCAATTAAGTCTTCAGGGATGAGGTATGCGATTTGGATGATTCTTGTCATACTTGGTGAAGTGAAATTAGAATGTAATTACTTGCAAAAGGATTTATCTTGATCAATGAAGCTTTAAAAATTGATCCTAGGGATCATTCTGATTTCATTGCTCTCCTTGTTGCTTTAAGGACAAAGTTGTGATTTTCATTGTAAATACTATCGTACAATTCATTCTTTTGTACAGCCCTTTCTTGCAAATATTGCTTTTTGTTGATATATGAAGCATCTATTCAAAATAAATAAATAAAATCTTCTTGTCCCAATTTTCTTCGTTAGGATGACTTTCCTTGCATGCAGATACAGTTTTGGGCCGTTCTGCACCTTTGTTGTCATACTGCGGATTCAATATGCTACAAGCACTATAAGACCATCACAAACTTTAAAAAAGAATTTGTTTGCAAGTAGACCCGTTCCAAGAGTTAAAAACTAAAATTGACATCCTAGTAGGATAAAGTATAAACAACCTTCAAGCAAAATATGGTCTTAGTGTGTTAAATTATTGTAGATGCCATGAAGCCAATTATAAAATAAAACGATGTCCAGAAAGGCACAAAAAAACAAGCCAGCATAAAGGCTTGAGATTTAATAATACACTTCAGCTACCAGAAAAAATTTATATCAATGGCATGTGAAGTAGCATACAGATCAAAGAATTTGTCCAAAAACTACCTCAATGACCTACATTATACAAACTAGCTATGGCTTTTGAGTACAAATAGCCTATGAGAAAACAAAATAGATCTTCATCTTTGTGAAAAGGAAAACCTTAGTCCAATATGAGCACCCAAAATAGATCTAGATTTTTGTGTCTAATATTAGCAAACATCATAAAACTCGTCATCCACTTTTCTGAAAGGATCTCATTATATTAACCCACTATAGTTGAGATGAGATATTCTTGTACACGGCCTTCCACCTAGAATGCAAAATACAAACCGAAGAAAAAACTTCGTTTCCACCAATTCTAAAACTTCAAAGTTATTGAAGAAATAGATTGCTCACAAACTGGCCTTGTTAAATGAATAGGAGAATCTCATGGAGCATGTAATAGGTGCAAAGCCCCTGGAAAAAGGAAAAAGGAAAAATAAAACACATAACAACAAAAAACAATCCTTAGGATATTCTTTGCTTGCAAGGATTCAACCTAACAGGCTTTACATTAAGAACAATTCGCCTAAGCAAACAATCTAGAGAAATGTCATTGCTCAGCTCCTTCTAAAGACCATCTTGGCCATCTCTATTGCAGTAGAAGAAAAATACAATTGAACATTCCTACTTGACGAATCAAGAAGTTTGTACTCTTAGATAATGTATGCTATAAGATTCAGGGTGTAAGCTAAGCACCAAAAGAGATCGGATAAAGTAAAAAAATTTCAACCAAAATTGTCAGACTGAAGAACTGAGGCCTCAATAAACCATCGATGTTTGCTTGTGGGTCTAGCTCATCTCTACCTAGGTTTTTCCCAACTAAGTGATGAAGTAAAAGAGAGATTTACATACTTAAAGATACATCCAGGTTGTTAGCATCATCAGTCCATAAAGATTGTCATCGCAAGTCCATACAGCACAGCCACAGCATGAATAATGATGGGAGGTCCAATTGAACTTTGTGGAGTCCAAATCAACAATTGATAATGAAAAGACAAGTTTTGACCTCATATTTGTAGCTGTAATCGATGCAGTTTTATGACAAGCTGGCTAACTTTTCCATATCTTCAATTGATATCAACATTCAATAAAATGCTAAAATCTAAGCGTAGATTCACTTTCTTGTACTTTTACTGAATACATGCATGTTTGTATTTTATAAATTCTTAATGTATACTTTGACACGGTATAACTTTTATTTCTCGATCGTGCATAGGATTTTAGTTTTACTGAAGCTTATCTTCTTTTTTACTGTGTCAGGTTTCAGAGTCGAAACATTGAATTCTTGTTTTATTTTATTTTATTTTATAAATTGCAACAGTCATCTTTTGTAATGTCTGTATATGAGCTATATTTGTTATAATCGTTGCGGTTAATGCAATTTCTAAGGACATTTTTAATGATCCAGGGGGGTCCATTTCAGTAACAACATTTATTTCCTGTTGTATTAAAGATCCGTGGTAGGGCTTTGTCCAGCAATGTGTTAATCTTAATCGATAAACTTGATAGTAAGCTTCCAAGCAGCAGGTCAAGCGGAGCAATGGTGTGACGTGGGTCCAACTCACAAGACGACACTATACTTAAGACAAATAGATGCTTAGTCAAGAAATAAGAAATGAGCAGTTAAGAGACTTAAGCAGCATCAAACACATAACAAAGTTATTAGGTAAAGTTAACTGCCAGTTAATAAGTGGCACTTCTCTTTTGATGGATGATTACGGAAACTTTAGAAAGATTTAAAAAAAAAAATCGGACACATTTCCAGATATTGGAAGAGGGGTTGCTACAAGTAGACAATTTTTTGATATTGAAAAGATTTGGTAATCATGATAAGACGTCCAAAATATGTCAATGTACTGTTTTCAAATATGAAAGTGAATGGAAATAAGATCGTTTTCAATTGAACAGTCATCTACACTAAAATAAATGATCAGCGAAAATACATCCAAAACATAATAAGGAATATTTACATCCTGTAACCAAAGCAAGAATTTTTCAAATTCACCAAAGGAATAAATACCTTGTACGGAGCTTTTCTTGTACTAACTGCATCATTTTCATTGAATATTGGAACCACACGAAGCTCTAACAAAGAACCTACAGTTTCACTTAGTTGTTTTCTGAAGTCTGAATCTTTGAATTCGTTATCAGTCACCAGAAGTTGGGACGATGCAACGTCCAGCTGCGTGATAGCAAAGAAAACTTTAAGTAGTGTAGCAGAAAGAACAGTAAAAGGCAGGATTCCGCAGAGCATGCCATTTTGGATAAATAATGAGAATTTTTGTTGAGTACAGAATAAATGGTCTATCATCTGCTCTACCTAACACACAAGGACAATTTATAATGAAATGGAAAAAATTCTCTTTCCAGTGTATCTCCTAAGAAAATTCCAAAATAATATGGTCTGTACCTGACTAAATAGACTGTCATACAGAGCCATTAGACCACTTTGCCCAACAGCAGCACATGGTTTTCCATCAAGCTCAACCTGTGGTTTCTGGAGGTCTACAAAACTGTTGAATATTGTAGACAAGAATGCATGTACTATATTATCAATCATGGCAAACAAAAGGGATGCAACCTTATCCAGATGAAATAAAAATAACATTAGACAGTAAAGTAAAGGATGCTAAACAAGGTCAAGCATTCATAGCTTTCTTATGTGCATAAATGTTCTATCACGTAACAAGATAAAGTACTGTGCTGATCCTGAGGTCTGGATTAAAACTTAACCTGCTGTTAATCAGTCTCTGGTAGCGAAGCCTTTGCCGACCAACCCCCACTGCACCGGATGTTACAAGAATAACCTCAAGGCCTAATGACATCAATTCTTTAATCTGTATGGACAGAAAATATTTCATAAAGCAATTTTCACAGCACATGGGCTGCAAAACTTTAAAATTTGCAGTGATACGGTACTTTAAGAGAGAATTATATTTTCCAACATTACACATGAAAAAATATGTTTGTTACATGACTATTTTCTACAACCCTTTATTAATTTAATACAACTAGAAGTGTGTTCTTTGTGGATCCTTTCTATTGGATTAATAGTTACAAGCAATTGCACATGAGTTGCAAAGTACGCCACAAGGGATGTAAAGTCGAAATTAGTTTGTGATTTTGTTTTGATGTCAATAAAACAAATGAAAAAATTATATTTCATGAGACCACATTTTCTTGAGTCATGTAGTAAAACAGTTCACATGCTGTCTGTATGCTTCAACATTTCGTATACATTTCTACAAGAACATTAGCAACTACGACATTCGACAAAAATACACTTTCCATTATGCTTTGATGGATGCCCGCACCCTGTTCTAAAGCTCTCATTTTGGCATGGGTAAGAGTATACTGTCAAAGCGTGGGGTGTCCGGCTTTACACCTTCCATATGAATTTGCTTGAAAGTTTTGAAGGACTTTTCAGCAAAACCATTTTGTGCATATCCTGCATTCACTGCGGTCCACGAGACATCTCATCAAGGCATTTGTCAAATAGTTCACGTGCCTTGTGTATGGTTTTCCATTTTGCATACATGCCTACAAAGGCACTCACAACTACATCTAACAAAAATTAGCTATCCATAACAAACTGGGCATCAGCAACTACAATACAAAAATCTTTCATCCATTATGTGTTGATAGGTGTCCATACACTGTCCAAAAACTCCCATTTTGGAGCAGCTGGGAGGATGCAGGCAGCATTTCAAGGTCAAGCATGCAATGGCAATGCCCTCATGCGCCAACCTCAAACTCACAGCCTTTCAGGAAGACGAAACTGAGACACCAATGTGTCATCCTGCCCATCAACACTCCTGCTTGAAAGCAAGGCCTGGGGCACGATACACATCTTTTGTTCAGCACAGAGCACAAGGTTACAAAGGAGCAGGCAGGGGAATTTCATGCCACGGTGACCACAACGGGGACTACAAAGGTAGAGCTGCTCAACAATAACCACCGCCCTCTTTTGATTTGCACACAGCACGATTAGGAAGGAGCAATAGAGGCAGCACGGTTTCGAAATCCATCCACCATATTCCAAACCCGAGCTCCTTGTAAGCTACTATGGCGGCTGCAATATGGCTAGGGCTCAGCAGAATCATCCAAAGAACAGGCATGGATCTGTATAGGGGCCGGATGAAACTGCATTCATTAGACAGTGCCAGGAAAGATTACCGAGAAGAAGCCCACTGGAATACGGACATTTTCCGGAAGGAGCATTCTGAAAGTAGGACGCCTCCGCCATAATTACTACCATCAATAGTTGGTCGAGATTGAGTGGCAGTTAGGCAGCTATGTTTATCAGTTTTTCTTGGATTTGCATTATTTTGGTCTATAATAAAAGTTACAGAAACCCTGTTCACTCATCAGAAAAACAGGAATACCTGTATATACACGAGTAAATGCAATAGTGCTGGAAGAAAAAGGTATTGTGTTGCACTGATGGACCAAATGATCAAAACCGATATGGGATGTTGCTCCTTTCTTGGCTTCCATTATAGCAGAGCCAGGGAGGACGGCAATATTGATGTATAGAATCACTTCAAAGCCTCATTAACATGGTCAGCAGGTTATGTTGCTCAAAAGTACTGACTGACAAGTTAAGACTATGTTGCTCAAAAGCACTAGTTGACAAGTTAAGACATTTGGATACAGGCTAAGTAACCGTGTGTTCAATTTTTTGCGGCCGGCTTATGACTTAATGTTAGTGTGCACCTACTGTTTGTCAAGGCTGAGCATGCTGGACATTTGCCATAGTTAGAATTAAGGCCTTTTTTGAAAACAAATAATTGCTAATTGTATCCCTGGCTAAGATTTGACTGTTATATGAAATCTATATCAATGGATGCCCACTTAAAAAAAAGGAAAATATGGATACCATCGAAAGCATTTTATAATTTTTGTATCTCCTGGTTTAACTTTTTCCTAGGGTTAATGGTTTTAAATCAAAATACTAATGCATATTTGTCAAGATGGTGGTTTAATTCTTTTCAATATTCTGATACAGATATAACATGCAAAATCCAGCCCCTGAAACTTGCACTTTGCATGCAGCAACTTTTGACTAAACACAATTTGCATTCAAAAGAAGCTGTCATTTTCTAAAACCCAAAAAACAAAAGTACTAATTTATGAAGTTTTGTATCACCAGCTCAAAGCACCTGTTCACATAAGGAGCCAATCCGGCCCAAGGCAAGTCCTCCATCAGTTCTGGTGACAACAGCAGTTCCTACCTGCAGAAATCGTTGATCTTAAAGTCAGAAGCATGAGATATTTGAAATTTCTGTACATTTGATATTGATATTCGAATAATTGTAACAAACATTAGTCTTAATATAGATCCTTACAACTGCAGGTATTTAAGTTGGCAAAAATTGGAATAGCTCAATGGATAGATGCTAAGTAGGATTGACTCCATTTTACAAACAAACTTGGACCTTGATCTATTTCCTGCACAGGACTTGTACCAGAAAACAACCTGACGAAGCACACTGTTTGCGAAGCAAAACAGAACTTTGATCAACTACAAAGGGTTTATTGCAATTCTCATTTCTTTTACATGGTTGGGATTTAACTAAACTTTGGAGGATACCTACCATATGGAAAAACATAACTTCTCATCTTTCAGATAAGACCAGAACTCAGTTACCCACATTCAAACCAATTGTAAATGAATAAGAGTTGTCATTGTAATTTGTAAGTAGACAACTACCTACCGCAAGTCACAAGTGTATAATCAACAGCACATTCATTCAGAAATACATATAGATGAATGGCAATTGCAGGAACCACACTTGCACTGATGTCAGAAGGAAAATGTCAAAAGGTGGGTTTGGTCCTATGCACTCATGTATCTATTCCTAAACAGAACTAAACATCTTCGATATCTAAAGCATGCATATACAGAAATTGTCCATAATAATGATCCTGTATTTGATATTGGATACAATTCTTAAAAAGGCAAAAAAAATAAACCACCCATCCACAAAACTCGGAAAAGGCCCAACGACGTTCCACTAGAAAGACCCTTGTGTAATGGATTTGTACATAATTCTAGGTATAGGAAATAAATGTAATAATCATATTTTATATATTATTACCTCGATATATTAGAAGCTGAACAGTCATCGAAGATGAACTGAACAGTCATTTCATGTTGATAAATATGTACTTTGTATCACATTTTCCAGTGAATAAGAATTGAGTTTCACTCTTCCATTTCCATTTCATATTCACAGTCCATTTCCTGACATTACATTGGTACCAAAGTGCTAGGGCAAATATCCATTCAAAGCAAATAAATTCACAGAAACATTTATTTGCTGCATTTTTTGATTCCTCCATTCAGATGTAAGGCTAATTTCCATTCACAGCAAATAAATCAGCAGAAAAAATATTTGCTGAATTTTTTCAATCCTCCATTTCATGCTCAATTTTCACTCATAACAAATAAATTTATATGCTAGATTTTTTATTTAATCTTCAATACTATCTATTTGAAACCCTCATTCAATTCTCATTCCGAAAACTCAAGTCTTCACCAAGTCAATACCTGGGTTGATAACAACTCTAAAACTGCAAAAGGGGAACAAGCTATCACATAGGGAAATAACTTTTGCAGAGGACTGTATTTCAAAACAGTCTGAAGATAAATGTGTTTCGGGATAACAATTTGAAAGATGATGAAAACCTAGCAATTAGAAGGAGCTTCATATGAAGAAAATGAGGTTCCAAATAAATAGAAAAAGTTGCCAAAATGGGCTAACATAACATCGGTTCCACAACTACCCCTGTCTATTAAGGGGGTACACAACAGTATTGTACATAATCCTATTCCTAGGTGCAGGCAATAAATACAATAATAATATTCCGTATATTATTACCTAGATTCAGTGGAAACTGAACAGTCATTTCATATTGATAATATGTATTTAATATCACATTTTCTACTGAATGAGAATTAGGTTTCACCCTTCCATTTCTATTTTATTTTCAGTCCATTTCCTGGCCTTACACCTTTTCACGTGCTGATGAATTGAGACAAATCTGTGCAAGCAAGCTGCAAAGAGCCTAACTGAACTTTTACTTTTCAAGAAAACACTTCAATTTAACCAGCATAGTACAAATCTAAGTTGGGTTGTGGTCTAGCATAAGATGAGGCACTTATCACGGCGATGAGCCAAAGGCATTCCCCTGACATAAGGGCAGTCTGTGTATTAGTGCAGATTACTGGAGAAGCTGGCTTTCTATGAATCCAACATCCAATGATTTGGTTGGCTTCTCAGAAAAGTGTGAAATATTGTCTTACAACAAAGCTTGTAAAGTACATGGGAGGACTAGCCACAGTCCAATAATTTATGGACTCTTTTATCTATCAAGAAAAGCTATACAGTCCAAAATTCTACATCGATTTAGAAGCCCCCGAGAAAAATGGACTCCTGTAATTTTGCTGAACACTACAGTGCAATTCTATATTCTCCGAAAAATCTGCATCAATTAAGATGCCAGCTAGAACAGGGGCTACTGTAATTTCAAAGTTTCTTGCAAACACAAAAAAAAACACCTGTAATTACAATCAACCCTAATGATTGTTTTTGTATTAACTATAATTGCAATCATACGCAAATGATTATTTTTGTTGTTAACTACAATTACAATCAATACCCAAATGATTAGTCTCAACAATACTACGTGGTTACAAATCAAACCCAAATCTGATAGCATTGCTGACAGCTCAAAACACGCACAATTACCCCAATGCTAAAAACATGCTAAAAATGCGAGTTCCAAATGTCGTAAGAGTTACATTGATTGCATTATAAAAAAATAATGGAATAAAAAATATGTCTGCATTTTTATTTTTTTTGATCAAGAATTGCGATGCATTACAACATGCAATCGGCAACTCTGGCCATGTTTGGGAGGAAACAGATCTGCATTTTGAATTCAATAGTACAGAAAACAGTTACTTACCTTAATTATTACTCGCTTGGCATATTTGACAAAGGCCCGAGAGGGATCCATATCTGCGACCAGAACCCAGAAAAGAAAATGAAGAAGACAAAATCACTAGGTGAATCTTGTCAATGGAGAGTTTTGAACACCGACATGAATGAAGTCTTGCCGATTGGGTCGACGAAGAGACTTGTAATGTCTCGAATGATAAGGATGCGGACGACGATTTTGAATTTTAAAAGGGGTATGGAGGAAAATTTTGAGTTATGTTTATGAGATCAATGAGTTCATGGGATGAAGATGATAGATATTATGTTTTTAATGTTTATGAGGGTGAGAACTGAGAATAGTTTCATTTTGTTTTTTTAATTTTTGTTGATGTGTTGTTTAAATCGATGAAGAAATTTTCATTTTCTTTACCCTTTCATTATTGAATATATCATCATGTAATGAGGTTGTTTTTAGCATATGAAGTGTTGAAGTATAAGTATTCTGTACAAATTTGTTTCACTTGAGAGTTGTTTTATTCGTCTTGTGAAATTTACAATTCAATTTTCAAATTGGATCTTCTACTATGGATCTTAATCAAAAATGTGGGTGTTTTGTCCAGCCTCTTCTCCTCAAACAAGGTGGTTAGATTGGCTACTTTCAAGTTGTCTTTGTACTTGATATAGATGTCTCTATAGATTTTGCACTCCATGATGTAGTTATGTTTTGTCCCCACCACCCTTTCATTACAAAATAGGCATGTTCTCATTTACTGCTCCTCCTTAGGTGGTATCCACCTTTGTCTAAGATGATGCGAGTTAGTCCTTAGCTAGGCCATCAACATTTTTGCCTTCCACTTCACTTTTGCTCCTATGTAGGTCTTTCCATCATGATTATCTGTTTAACTCTTTGATATAGTATGATTTCTTTTGCCCAAGTTGTTGTGTCCACATAGTTGTTTTGAATTTCTCTCTCACATACTTTTTTATTTCCTCATTAATGATTAGACACTTTTGCATGTTAATGCTTCATTTACTCATTCACTTATCATTTTGTTTCATCCATGTGTTTTTTTCTTTTCTCAGCTCTTCCTTTTTCACTATTTGGTTCGTTGATGGGTCTTTATACTTTGTATCTTTTTTAAATAAATTTAATGTCCAAATTGTCATAGATGCCTCCAATAAGAAAGTTCTTATTTCAGTTAACAGAATCTCGTAT
This sequence comes from Taxus chinensis, assembly GCA_019776745.2. Lineage (NCBI taxonomy): Eukaryota > Viridiplantae > Streptophyta > Pinopsida > Cupressales > Taxaceae > Taxus > Taxus chinensis. The sequence goes on along the minus strand of CM034152.1, from coordinate 740,390,839 downwards.
GGAAGTGATGCACTTTTATTTTTAAGTGTTCTTGTGGAGGGCTTGTAGTAAAGGAGAGGAAAGGTCTTTTCAAGGTCCACTGTGTTGGGTGCCTTGTTTTGGGTCTACATGTAGCTTATAACATATGAGACCACCTTAAACTATTAATTACACATCAAATAAGAGGCATACATAATCTACCCCCTACTGTAAATACCCCTTTTCACCCCTAGGTGACCCAACGCACATCAATTAAAATATCCTTGCCTATCATTATCATTTATCCTAAGTATCATATATATTACCATCATAAAAACCTCATTTACTATCGTAAATCACATTTAACCTTCCCTAACCACTCAAAACAACCCTAACCTACTCTACCATACTTATCTTAACCCTGTAACCTCTTACAACCTGAATCCCCAAGCTCCCACCATTTCCTAATAACCTAATATCCCGGATGGCGAGTAGTTTTAACCATTTTCCATTCTTCGCTTTGTTGGTTTTAACCTTTGCGGTAAAATCGACGACAATCCGCAATCGTCGGTGATTGTTGTGGATGTTGTCAATTCTACTTAAACACCACCCTGCCTCATTTCTTGGTTAGTCAGAATCTATAAGTGAGGACAAATTATTACACCCCTAGACAACTTCACGACACTTAGGATCACCAGTGCATTGTTGCCAAAGCCTTCAATAGTTTATTAATGGCGTCAGATAATCTTTTGGGAGCTTCGTCATCTTTATCTTATCCATCAAGGTTAGTACCTCCTGTCCATTATTTTATCATTCTAGTTTCCATTATCTGCAGTTTATACATTGTCGTCTTTATCGTCTTGTGTTCCCCTTTGAGATATATATCTCATTTCCTTCAGTTATATCAACTTTCATAAACCTGCAATATCCACAAGAATCATTGTCGATATGTCCTTTAGTTTTTACCCCTTTCATTTAACTTCTTAAATATTCCCAAACCTCCATTTTCATAATCCTATAGGCTTCTATATTCCCTACATCCTATCTTTGTATTGTCAAGCCTCTATGTCTTTTTATCAATACATGTTTTATCAAAGCAAACACTTTCTATCTGATCATCACTAATCGGTGTCCACATCCCTATGCTTCATATTATGGCCTCACAAGCCCATTTATACATTTGTTTCTAAGTTTCATAAAATCCTAGACTCCCCATAGTTTGTCTTTGCGCATTATTTTCCTGCTTACATTCATTTATGTTTGCTTTATTTGTACTTTATTGAAAACAAACATTTTATCTTTAATCATCGTCGATCCCTAACATTTATAATCACTTTAGCATATATCATATTTTTATCAGTTTGATTTGATCTAATAAATTATCTACAAGAATGAACCTTTTGTAAAGATTGTTCCAAGTCAGTCGGACCCCATCACTAGCATTTGTGATCTTCTAATCGTCTAGCAGTCATTTGTGTGGGATCAATTCGACATCCTCCGTGAACTCACCTTGTGTGTCATCACATTCGCACCAAATTTTAAGGAAATTGAAGATCAATTTGAGATCCTCCACGAAATACGAGAAGCATCCAAGGATTTCTAGTACAACTATTTCAAAGACTTCGAGCTCGTCGTCGCCCTAGCCTGAGCCACTTACAAAGTTGAACAAGGTCTCATTGTTCCCCTTGAGTTTTAGTTATGTCATTATTTATCTTACTATATTTATCAACGCAACTTAATTGTATCAAATGAGTTAACACCCTTTAAGGAAGTCTCTTTGGATTCCTGGGATCAACACTTACTAAGTAACTCATTATCATATTTATCTAATATCTTTTTTCTAATTGTCTTTTGCTTACAGGTCTCTTCACTCGGCGAAAGGAGGAGCATTTTCACATTGTCCACGTTTGATCATCCCGACATTGCGAATGTTGACGCAGGTATAGGTAAACCCTACTTATTTGAGTTTTTGGTCTTTTCATCATTAATAGTACTAACCAAAAAAACACCTTAAACACCCTGACACACCCAATGGGACACTTAGTCCCTTTTTCATTTAGATTTTCATTTTAGCTCTCATTTCTTTTGTCCTCTATGTTCATCTAACTTTTCAGTTTGGAGCGTGTTGTTGTCATTGCTTAAAAACTTAAAAATCAAAAAAAGGAAATGTAGTCACAAGTACACTTGTTTCTTTCATAATTTCCTTTTAGTATCGCATCGTATTTGTTTTTTTTCATTTAAACAATATTTCCTTTGTGATTTAAAAAGAACACTCATATTTGCCTGATCACAAAACTTAATTAGGGGTTTAAGGAATTGCATTTACATAACTCCCTTCACACACAACCAACCCACATCAAAACATGACTTACATCTAAAACACTCCTTCCCAAGTGGACCTACTTAGATTTCATCACCAAAAGGATAAGTTGACTCAGTGTTCTAACCGGGTATAAATAAGTTGGTGGGAGGTATATCGGTTAAGCACTCGACACCCTTATCACTGCAGGACCGTTAAGTGAGGGGTAAGGTCACAGTACCACGCCTCATACCAACACAAACACAAATTCAGGCCTTGCATACCTTTGGGTATATCGAGGACTCATGTAGATACAATTCACGCACTTTGGGTACTTATCTAGTCCTAATTACATACTATTATTCATATGATTCCTAGTCAGAAAAGTACTAATTAACCCATGTATTTGGCCACTTTACTTTACTTTCTATTGTTGTTTTTGGTCTTACACTCTTACTTTCTTAGTCTACATTTTTATTCTTCGACATTTGTCATCCTAGACACCAGTGCCCAGCCAAGATGTCAACGTCAGCCGCCCTCGTACCCTCTGGGTGCCCATGTCCCCTTTATACTTTACTCACATTCTTTAGGTCCTTTCTAGCCATTTGAGCATCTTATTTTTTTGGTAGTCGGCCTTTTCAGGGTTAATTATGAAATTCAAGCAAGGGAATCATATAAATATAAAGTTATATGATCATAATAAAGGACCAAGCACTAAGCATTAGCTATAACCACCTAAGGTTACATCCATCAAGGCATCTAAGAAATCCATTGCATCTATCTAGTGCCATCACAAGGGACACAAGGGTTAGTTCATCTGCATACACTTCATAGGAGGGAAGTTCATTCTATTCCATGCACACATTTTTTACATTTTACATCTAGCTACTTGTTCATTATCCTAGTGCGACATGCACAAGAGCAACCTAGGGCACAATTTCGTGCACACACACATACACAGAACTACATTTGGTCTGAGATGTAGTGCATCACTCAGTCGTAAGTTCACCATTGTGACACATGGGGATACTCCAACCCCTCATTTTGCATCTTTATTTTTTAGGATTTGATGTCTATTTGAGGGTTTTGCAGGTTCATATATCATTGCAGGTTTACAACGAGCTTGGCGATCTTGGTACGACCTCAAAGCGACCAAAGGAGACTAAAGGTGAACATCTTACAACACCTCAGAGGAGGTTTTTTGCGTGTTTCCACAAACCCAGGTGCCCAGAAAGAGGCTTAGGGCACCCATGAGCACCCTTGTCCCTCTCCAGGAGCCGCAGTCCAACCTACTCCTCCAATTATGCACTTTTTTTAGCTTCGGTGTGACATTCAGTGCTTCGTCTTTTCCAATTTTCCAACTTTGTGCATTCTCCATAACTCTATATGTCAGCTAAGTCTTTTTATCCTTCCTTTGCACCTCTTAGTTTACTTGGGTAAATTATTATACTTAATTTATCATCCATTTACTACAATCTTGCATTTATATTAGGCTTGTGTATTTACATTTTAGCTTAATCAACTCCATCCTTTAACATTACCTAAAACCTACCTTAGAAAACCATTTCCTAGTGCCTTCTCTACCATTTTCACATTTCATCTTTTCTTAATTTAATCAAGATAATCAAAAATTCTTTTTGTGTGCCTTGTTTGTGTTGCGGTAATCAACCACATAGCTTCCTTTTCTTTTTAGTAATTGTTTTTTAATTTCATGGTCCTAACCAAACAACAATATTGTCTACAAAACTCCAACAACATGACTAACCATTTCCAATAGTCCTTGTAAAATGTTCAGTCTCACCTTCTAGACATTACACGTATAATTGAACATTATTAATCACCTCCAATAGCTAAATAAGAACCCCCACACTCTCCCAATAATCAGTTAGTCACATCAGAGATCCCAGATCCACCAAGTCCTCACTTTTTCAATAGTGGCAATCTAGTCTTCACTTAGGTTCTCGATTCAAACCCCATGGCTCTCAACACTTATCTTGTTGTTAGAGGTGTTCTCCTCCAACAACCTACACCTGAACAACGACCTCCTATCTGCAATGTCACTTTTGAACTTTCACGACTTATTGACCTTAATCACGATTCGTTTATTCAACAACTTCATCTTTATTCCACCAATAGTGGACCAGAAACATCGCCCCCACATCATCAGTACTTGTCATCACTTTTGACCTTAATGTTGTTTTGTCACAAGATATAACCAATCAACAACCATCTTCCTCACCAAATCTTTCATATCGCTTGTCATCTTCACAAAATAATACAAACACATCTCCTTCCACATCTAGCCCCGCAACTTCCAGTGTCTCTTCTACACCATTGTAAGCTCAATTGTCATCCCTAACACAACCCCTCTTATCTCATCACAACAACCGACCTCTATAGTTCAGAGTTTATTCATGTCCATCCCCGCATCAATACCCCTTATCAACACTAGTTATATTGCTAGCACACATCCTTCTTCACAAATAGGTATTGATTACCCACGTTTCTTAAGTTCATACTCATTATGTACCTCAACCATCCCAACTACTCATCAACACCTCTATCTTGTCTCAGCATATACCATAACAATATCAACCCCAACAATCATAACCTTTTAGTAATCTCTAGTCTCACAGCCAACATATATCATTCCCACGAGTGTTCTTATCCAACATAATATCCCTTTACCATATCAATTATATCAACAAGAAAATCCACGTACATATAATCAACCTATCCCGTTGTCATTTAGCCCGCAACAATCATCACAAAATGATCCCCTATAAGTTGCCTCTATGGGTCCCAAAAACACCTTGTCATAGGAGCAAATCTATAACGAGCCCATTCATTTGTGTGTAACGTACAAAGCTTACCCTTCACACTAGGAACTCCCAAAGTTCCTTAAATTCTATAGTAAAGAGGACCCTCAACAACATATCTGAGCCTTCTGTCATACCTGTTATCTTATTGTACATGATCAATACCTCATGTTGAGGACATTTCATATGTCATTCGTTGGGCCCTGCATTAGATTGGCATAACAATATCCCACACTACTCACTCTTCACCTTCGCACAACTTGCGTAGATTTTCTTAGAACATTTCTCGATTAACATCACCTGAAAAGTCACCATTGTCGATCTTTATGCCATAAAACAGTTTGAGGATGAATCTATTGCATGTTTCATCACCTACTAGAGGGGTATTATTAATCAATTATCCTTCTCCCTCCCATAAACCAAATTTATCTAGTTGTTCATTCGTTCCTGCACTAAACATATATCATCTACACTCCAAATACAATTTTCCAAACATTTGGCGAAGCTTTTATGATGGCTCACAGGTTATGACTTTGTGCCCTCGAGGATGCTAAGGTCAAACTGAGATCGAAGAAACCTAAACTTGAGTCATCGTTCAAACCTTCTTTCAGTCATGACAAATCTAAAACTTTCGCGAACACATTTGTCATAAAAGTTACTTCCAAATAACCTTCATGTATGATCACCCTTCCTCCTATTCATCTCATCGACACATCTATTTTAAATCCCTCTTAGTATTGAGAAATTATTACTGTAAATACCATCGGTTCAAGGTTCATGACATTGAAAGGTGTCATTTGTTTAGAAACATCCTTCAAGGCCTTATTGACAAAGGTGAGTTGTAATTGGATAACCCAAATGCACCTCCAAATAAGAATTTAATGTCTTCAAACAACCCTTTCCAAACCATGCCTCGTCCACTAGTCAACCCTAATCCAACGTCGTCTATTCTCATCACACTATTAACACTATCAAAGATCTATCACCCTCACCTTTAGCATCAAATGCTCCTATCACAAAAGCCCATCTAAACTATCCATGTCTTCTATGTCTATTGTCTTTGTCACTGAAATTCCATCTACATTATCCACACCACTAACACCTGGTGTTTCTGCCATATAAGCACTTACTGAATCACACAAATCCCCTATCCTTGCCTTTGGCAAGACCACGAGTCCCTCCACATCCACTACATCTACTTAAAACTCACATATAGTCTCTTCAAACTCCTTAGGCAAAGAAATCATCATACACATTATGAAGAGCTCTTATGGAGATCATGTCACTCGACACTACATCTAGAATTTCAAGAAACCCACTTCACGACCCCTCATCCATCCATTCAAAAATGGAACAATCATATCACAAAATCATTTGACAACCTCGGTGTAGGATCCAAAGTCCTCACCCTTTATTATGGGGAAACACCCCTCATCTAAATTTACAGTCACCATTACAGAATCCAAGATAATTCCTCAACTGATACCTAAATGTGTCACGTAAGAAATGAAACCTTCAGCCCCTATTTCAAGATCATCAAACGAAACACCAGTTCCCTCAACCTCAGCCTCAACAGGATACTATGCTAAAATACTTGAAAGGCATATCCAATGATCCATCATAATGCTACCTCCTCTCAAGTCATTTAAGTCTCAGGGATGGAAACCATCCTGGTTTAACTTTGAAGCATTTGTGACTATCATCGAACACCAGGAAATTCCTTCGAGGACTGAAAATCCCTTCACACTGTCATTCAAAGTCTTGTTAACAAATGATTTCTCCCCACCGATCTAAAACAACCAATTCAAGTCACAACAACCTATTAAAACACAACATCCAAACCATCACCTGATGCTACATTTACATCTAACAAAAGTGATGCCTCTTCTAAAAAAAACCTACTTCATCAAATCGATGTAGTGTGTATACTTATCAAAGCTTGTGCACATGACCCTAAGGCTTCAAATAAAAACAAGTCCAAGGTCTCCATCCCTCTCACACCTGAATCCTCTAATCTTCCATCCTCTAAGGCTAAGGTATCCATCCTTAGCACTCCACATACCAAACCCACCACTCCTATATAGAATACCATCTTTAAACAACTCCATCAAACTCTAATAAAGATGTCCCTTTATGAGCTTGTCCACACTTCTCCAAAACATCGACAAGAGGTGATTGAAGCACTTAAATCCATATCATTACCTTCAAATGATCCCTAGCCATTTGCAAATCTGGTCTATACCCTCAAAATGTTTGTTGCCATTTCTTTTAATGATTATGAAATCCTATCTTTGGAACCCAAAGATCAAGACCTTCCATTAGTCATTGCTTCCTAAATCAATGATACTCTCGTTAAGAGAGTTATGATAGACAATGGTGTCAGTATCACTATTATATCATCACACTTTTGATTAGCTCCAACTACCTAACACTTTCGTCGCTCAGTCGCCTGCAGTAATGTGTGCCTTTAACGATACCATTGCTCCCACATTGGGCATGATTGTCAAGTACCTATCAAAGTTAGCGCCAAAAGCCTTCATGAATTCTTCTATCCGGTAGAGGGAGATTTCCAATACAACATGTTCTTAGGTCTCCTATGGATATGCATTATGCATTGTATCCCATCCACCCTCCATCATTGTCTAAAATATGAACATGAAGGCAAGACCTTCACTGTTCCAGCCAACCCGAACCCTTTCAAGGTATGTCGCGTGACAAATCAACCTAACGATGTGCTCATTCCAAAAAACAAAATCAGGATCCTCTAACAAAGCTTCTACCAGTTCATCCATCGCTGCACATTGAAATTACTAGATGAGACCTCCTTTGAAGATGTCATGCAATGCCTTTCGCTGAGGGAGTATCACCTCCTCACTCTAAACTCTCTTCCTACGCCTGAAATGTACAGAAGGCCTGAAAAAAAACCACTATACGAACCTGACATTAGAGATGTTAGATATTGCCTTCTTATATAACTAAGCCTTCATACAAATGTATCTTCGTCAATGTGCCTGGAAAGGCTTTTCCCTAGGACACTAGGAACATGGTATTCATGATCTAATCATTGATCATTCTTGTAAGCCTAATGAGAAATATGGGTTAGGTTTCGACAAACCGTCTCTAGACACCTCCGCAAACATGGCATTTGGACCCGCAATAAAACCCGAATCATCTTCTCCACATTCACATGACAACTCCATTGACACAGATGACATCGTTTCCATCCCTCCAAACTTTTTTTAATCAATACAATTACCTTATAATCACTTACTTATCATAATAACAAAATTACTAAGACTCTTCCAATTGTGTTACATGAGATGATATAGGAAGACTCCCATATCATCGACATCCTTCAATGCCACGATGAATAGTCTATCCTCTTCTATATGGGGGTGAAAGACTGTTATCTTCACAATAATCTACCACCTGACACATCGAGACTCCTTAACGAATCCACTATCGACGTTAATGTAGGGACTCCACAAGATCCTCACATAGTTAAAGTTGGCCAATCCTTAGATTCAGAAAAATTGAAGGACTTCACCGCCTTCCTCTCCAAACACAGTCAGGCATTTACATGGTCATATAGTGACATGCCAAGTATTGACCCTAACATCATCATCGATAATATCATCACCCATCCCAACGTAAATCCTATCAAAAAAAATATATGTAGGATGAACCCTCATGATAGCTCTCCTCATCAAAGAAGAGTTATAATGCCTTCTCTTTGTTAAATTTATATTACCTATTGATTACCCACAATGGGTCTCTAATATCGTACCTGTAACCAAGGCCTCTAGCAAGTTACGCATCTACATGAATTTTCAAGACTTCAACCTCACATGTCCCAAAGACGACTTCGAACATCGACTAGTTCATTGACCTCACCGTTGGCCATGAAATGTTATCCCTCATGGATGGCTTCTCTGTCTGCAATCAAATTCTCATTGTTATTGATGATCAACATAAAGCATCCTTCATTAATCCTTGGGGGACTTTTTTCTATTGTGTTATACCCTTCGGACTTAAAAACGTGGGGGCCACTTACAAACGTGTTATGACATGTATCTTCCATGACCACATTCATAAAATCATAGAAGACTACATTGATGACCTCCTAGGAAAATCTAAACAACGTAGGGACCATCTTGATTTCCTTGACATATTTTTTTCCTGTTTCATCCAATACTTCCTTTGTCTTGATCTTGTTAAGTGTGTATTCTGTGTTCTCACCCAAAAAACTCTTAGGGTTCACCATTTCTATCAAGGGCATTGAAGTAGACCCTGCCAAGATCAAATCCATCATCAAGATGCCTCCTCCATCAAACCTTAAATAGCTTCACAACCTTCAAGGTTGACTCTGACCAATCTATCATTTTATTTCACAGCTTTCAAATCACTTTCAACCTTTCCCCCATCTCCTTTGAAAGGACGTCCACTTCGAGTGGGATCACAATTAGTGGTTTTAATACTTGTATCTAAATGCATTATTAAGGCATTTGTCTTCTCCTATATGCATTTGTAATACTATTGTTATCACATGTGTGGTTTATATCTATTGCTATCAATATTTTTCTTCCACACCATAGTTACTACAATGCGCAAACACCTTCCCTTTTGCAGGTACATATTCTTCAAGGTGGTTGCCTCTTCAATATCTTGCACTCTTATATAGTTTTTCAAACATCTTCTGTACGGGAACCTATCTTTTCTTTTTAGCCAACTACTCAACTTGGTTTTCCCACATGCCCCAAAGGAGGGGGAATTTATCTAGATATATTATACACTTGTAATATACACAGGTAGAATTCTAGGGTATGATACAAGTACTTAAAAATATAGAAAAATAGAAATTTAGACAAAATACACATGTTCAGAAATATACGTATTGGTTAAGACCGTACGGTACAGTCTTGACTTTACCACACATTTTTTCTCGGGGGGAAGTTACATCAAATTTCTGAGCAATTTCATATTCGTAACTACAATTTCAGGTTTTTGGCACAATTTCAGACTCGTCTCACTCAATTCAGATTAATACATGGGGTTTGAATTACTTCATTCCTTCTTCTCCATGACATTCAGTCTCTACTATAGTTTCACAAATCTTGGGGTCATAAACCTCCTTCCTCCATCAACATTTCAATATATTATCGTTTCTATTCAATTGTGTGGCACATGGAAGGACATGGGGGTACCTATTCTATTTTTTATTACGTGTCTTTATTTACAGAATCAGGCCTAGATTCATATATAAAGGTGTGGTTCGTGGGCTAATGGAAGGTATCAAAGTGGAAAAGTACTTCATACGAAGACATTCCTTTCCCCATACACTCTATTGTCACCCTCAAAATCCCCACCTCATTTTCTAAGTCAAATTCAAAGATTTTGAGCTCACGCCCTCCAGAAGTGTTCAATTAAAGTTGGAAGCATGGAAAGATAGAGAAATTCATGCTTTGAAGTTGTTTAAACTCTCCAGTCTGCGTGGTTTGATAAATTTTCCGTTTCCTCGTCTAGACACATGAAAATTCTATAGTCATCCTCATTTGAATGAAATGGTCAAATCTTTCTATGGGTATGGATCGTTGAACCTTGTATTGTTTTCAATCCCTTGGTTTGTGAAAGAATTTTGAAAGTTGGGCACAAAATGGTGGAGTTTTCTTCTTCTCTGCATTGTTTCCACAGTCGGGAACGACGGGCGTTTTCTCCCCCGTCAAATTTTGGCTCCCTTATCCACGAGTACGTGGACATATCTAATTGGAAGCGGGCCGTCAGGGAGTTTTGAGAATTTGAACTTTTTTTGTAAAAAGGTGAAAAGTCATATAGTGACCCGCAACCCCGACCATGTTATAAGGAAGAAATTCAAATGTTGAGCCCACCTTCCAAAAGAGTCAAAGCGGGGAGGCGGATAGTCAAAGCCTTTTGAGTTTTTGAGCCTTTTTGTAAAAAGGGCTAAAAGGCATAAATTGACCCGCAGCCCCGACCATGCTATAAGGGTGAAAATCAAATATTAAGCCCTCATCGAAGGTCAAAGCAGGTGGGCGGGCCGGCAAAGCAATTTGTGTTTTGATCCCGCATTGAAAAAAGGTAAAATTATAAAAGTGACCCGTGACTCTGTCTCCAATCAAGTGAAGCCACATGTCATGACCATATCAAAAGCGGGTGAGCAGGCCAAAAATTTCCAAAATGCCATTTCTCCAAAAGGCACAAAATGCAAAAGGCATCCTTTGCACCTGCTCTAGTAGATTTCTCCCATGTCGATGAATCTGGTTTAAAGTTTCAAAGGCACGATGAATGGTGCAAATTCAAAGTTACAAAATGAGTGTAACGACTACATTATGAAAATTTTGGTTTTTTCCTCCATTGGCGTTTCTTCGCGAATCAAGAATATGAACGGACGCGAAGTTATAATGACTGAGAAGTTGTAAATGTTTCTTGAAGATATTTAATGGCTTCTTCATGCCATTGTAGGGGGGTTGGCAATTGATCTTCTAAACTCATGGGTATATTGTAGTTTGAGAGAACAAAAGAGATAGCCAATTTTTTTCTTCCATTTCCCCCTCTCTTCTCAAATTCCTCCATTTCTCCACTATGTACAACTTCTATTTAAGCAGCAATACAAGAAGAAGTATTTTGTAGCCTCTTTGATGAGGAGATTTCAGAAACTTTGAGTTCGTAATCTTATCTCGTCTTATTGCCATTTGCGGGGTTGTTTCTTCTCGTGAATGGATGTGACGAATTTTCTAACTAATGTGTGCAGGAATATGATTTCCTACCTGCAACATTAGTTCTTTGACATTTTTTCTCACTCCCTTTCCCACTTTCAGACAAAGCATTCCCTAGTAAGAGATTGTTAGCTTTGTCCGCAGGGTCAGTGGAGTGCCCCTGTTGGATCCCCCGGTCGAAAGGCCACCATAGAAATCCACCTTTTCACATGCATGCATATACGACAACTGCACCGATTAAGTAGAGGGACTTAGATTCCTAGAGCATTGGCAAGGAATCCACAAGTTTTTTCCACCCGACAAATTTTCCTCGCTAACAGTTTTTAGCCCCCCACTGTGGGGCAGATTTAGCAGCATCTACACCTGAATGTGACCACAAGGTCAGAAAATTAAATATTCAAAACAAGAGAAAAATTTATGGAATTGGAATGGCTATATGAGCCACATGGATTCAAATCATGGCTATTTTGGGAAACCCTCCTGTTGGAAGACCCAAATTGCTCTTCCACATCCAAGAATACGTTGCTTCATATTTGAGGGAAGCTATCTGGCATAATAGACAAAGTGCTAACCACTACTTCATTGCCACAAGAATTCTGGACCTTGAAGAAGAATGCACTGCCGAATTGGAGAGGCAAAGACAAATTACAAGCACCAAAAAGAAGAGCATAAATTTCCAAGCTGCGGATAGAAGATACACCCAGCAACAGAGACAAGGAGGACAAACTGATCCCATTTTTTACGAACTTCAAAGGAGACAAGAGCTACTTGGAATAAAGAGGCCTCCTTTTCAACCAACCAACCACGTTGGGAACCTGAGTGTTGCCAATCCTTTTAACAGTGAATTTCCATACATCAACAAGAACCTCGAAGATTTCATCGACGTAGAGACCAAAGAAGAAGCTAGAGAAAGAGAAGTAAGAGCCGACGAAGAAATAAGAGCTTAACTCAAAGAAATCAAGAGACTTCAAGCCGAGGCAGATGAAAGAGCAGTAGCAGAAGTCGCAGCCTTAGCAAGGTTGGAAGATAGAAACATAAATAGAATGGGGGATCATGAGCGTGAACGTGATCATGAGGCCCATAGGCCTAATGTACCATGGGGAGGAAACACCTGTCCACTGGCTCTTGCTCAACCACTCCATGAGCTACCGAGAGGCTCGAGAAAAAAACTTCCCAAAATTGAGAGGGGATAGTTCTCAACTCCTTGAAGAGCATGTAGTAAAATTTATCACTGCCTGCGGTGTTTTGGGTGTTGAGGACGAGGATGTGTCAGTCTGACTCTTTGTGGAGTCACTTCAAGAAAAGGCTACCAAATGGTTCTACATGCTACCCTTGAGGTCTGTCACCTGTTGGGAAGATATAAGAAGTGCATTCAAACATAGGTTCAAGACCATCGAAGATTGCTAGGATATCTTGGTCCAATTGGTACAAATGAAAAAAGAAACCTCTGAGTCAATGAGAGACTTCGTAGCAAGATACAACAGAGTGATAAGAAGAATCCCTGAAGATGTGGTGCCTTCTGAAAATAATTTGAACAGATTCTTCATCAGCACCTTGCCATAAGAAGTAGGTTTCTTCCTTAGAAGAACCCAACCAAGAACATTGAGGGAAGCTCAAGACCATGTAATAGAAACCGATGATGATCTAAGCTTTTCTGGTAAAGTGAAAGGCCCAAATGAGAAGCAAAAGGGTCAGAATTCAAGTTATGTCACCATAGATCCAATGTTCCAAAAAATGGCAAATGACTTGGTTGCCTTGAAGAAGAAGTTATCTCAGATCACAATGCAAAATGATTTAAGGAAACCAAACCCTCCAGATAGGCCAAGGATTGCTCCACCTCCTCCTCAACTTGCTCTTGAAGCACCACCAGTCAATGCCATCTATGACACCAAAGAGCCAGAGGAGGAAGTAGAAATTGATGAAACTAAAGAAGAAAATATGGAAGACTATGAAAACTATCTTGAGGTCGAGGAAGTTGATATGCATAATGGCCTAATTGAGTATGTTGATGAGGAAGAGAAAGATTAAATTTGGACAATGGAATTTGATGGTAGTCATTCCAGTGCGGGCTCGGGAGCTGGTGTAGTATTCTACTCTCCTTCCAATGAGTTGAACCCATTTTCCTACAAGCTACAATTTGATAATACAAATAACATTGCAGAGTATGAAGCACTACTCTTAGGCACGAGTATAACAGAGGACATGGGAATCAAGAAACTAAGATGTCGAGGAGATGCAGAGGTTGTAGTAAAGCAGGTCCGCCAACAATATCAGGTGAAGAATCCAAGACTCTGACATTACAAAAATAGAGTGTGGGACTACATTGAATCTTTTGATGCACTTTCCATTGAAGCTATTCCAAGGGAACAAAATGAAAAGGGTGATTCTCTCGCGGTGTCATCTTCCCTAGTGATACCTCATCCTTCTTTTGGTAAAGACAAAGTGACCATTGAAATGGTATTCAAGCCTAGTGTACCAAAGAATGCAAATCATTGACAAGTCTTCAATGATGATAACCAAATTCTAGCCTTTTTAGAGCAAAGGGATAATTTCAATAATCTCTTCTTCGAAGGAGGTGAAAATCCACACCGAGAAGAAGTCCCCAAAGAAGAGAAAGAAGCAATCGAAGGGATTGATGATGAGGGAGTAATCAAATTGAAAGGGAACAAAATTCCTAAAGGCCTAGTCTCTTTAAAAGACCTCTTTGAAAAACATGACAGATTCATTCAAGAGAAAGAAAAGCAATCTTCTCGGTGCCCAACTGATTTTGATAAAGAAAACATTGGTACCCCGGAGGAGCCAAGGATGGTCAATATTGGAAAATGTTGCTCGCCTAAAGAAAAAAGAAGGTTTGTTGCATTACTCAAGAAATACTTAGATGTCTTGGCCTACTCTTATGATGAACTCAAATCCTTCCAACCAAAAGAAATGCATCACTCAATTCCTTTGAAGCGGGGTATTAAGCCCTTCAGACAGAAACAAAGGTCGTACAACCCAAAGATTGTTGATACCATCAAGGAGGAGGTAATGAAGATGCTTAGTGCAAGGATCATCTTTCCCATCCACCATTCAACGTGGGTGGCTAACATTTTGTTAGTGCGGAAGAAGAATTGTGAAATATGAATATGTGTAAATTTTCGCAACCTGAACTAGGCATCACTAAAGGACAATTATCCTCTTCTTATCATGGAGCATATCTTGCAAGCAGTCACTAGATCTGAAATGCTTTCATTACTTGATGGATTCTCATGATATAATCAAATCAAACTGGCAGAGGAGGACCGCACCAAGACAACCTTTACAACACCTTGGGGCACTTTTGCCTATAGCAGAATGCCTTTTGGCCTAATCAATGCAGGAGCTACATTCCAAAGGGTGATCGATTTGGCCTTCAAAGATATGAGGTATTGCATTGTCATATATCTTGATGATCTCACAATATTTTCAAAGAAGAGGGGAGATCATATTTATCAAAGAAGGCAAGTTATTGGGGCACATTGTGAACAAACATGGAGCACACATTTATCCTGAGAGGGTTAGATCAATTCAAGCAGTATCCCTACCCACAAGTAAGAAAGGAGTTCATTCATTCTTCATAAAGGTGAACTTTCTTTGTCGTTTTGTGCATGAGTTTGCTGAGTTGACAAAGCACATCACTTCCATGATGAAACCACAAGCAAACTTCAAATGGAACAATGAAGGGAAGGCAACATTCGAAGAGATCAAGAAATCCATTACTAAGGCTCTAATTCTTGTATCTCCAAATTTTAACAAAGAATTCATCATGTATTATTATGCATCAGAACAGACACTCTCTGTCGTTCTTGTTCAAAAAAATGATGAAGGCATGGAAGCACTTGTTGCTTTCATGAGTTGTCTTTTGAAAAAATCATGAGGTAAAATACAACCAATTGGAGAAGTATGCCTATGCGGTGGTCAAGGCTGTAAAAAACTTCAGGTTTTACATCCTCAATTCCCATACGGTGGTGATGGTCCCCGACAGTACAATCAAGTCCATTTTACACAGTAGGATCCCAAAGCTAAAAGAGGAAATTGGATTGCAAAGACTCAAGAATACGACTTGGAGATTCGACCCTCTAATTTGGTAAGGGGAAATGGCTTGTGCAAGTTGATTGCTGAGGATGAAACACTCAAAATTCAACATGGTGAAGAAAATTGTGCTTGCTCAACTTGTTGGTGTCACTCAGATTTCACCTTGAAATCTGTGACTACCCTATCCGAAAAAATTTCGTACTTTTAAAATAGTGGGTCGTTTGTTGTTTTTATTGCCTGAAAGTTCTTGTATTGCGTCAAGATAATCCCAAAGAGCCATATTAGCCCTTTTCGCCAAATACCCAGATGCCCAAAATTGTTTTATTCTGTCGTCGGGATTTGTCTGCGGGAAATTTGTATTTAATTATTTTGAGCCCCGTATGAGGCTATTTGCGCTCTGTTTTAACTCTATTATGAGCGAATATGTTATTATTCCTATGTACCAGAAGGATTTTAACTTATTTTAAGTTTTGGGCTTTATTTGTAACTTTTGGCAATTTTTCGTGTTTTTGTGGTGTCCCGTTCTGTTTTCTGTAAAATTTCTCTGGAACAACTCCTTTGCCGGGTAAGCCCGATTTTTGGCCTGGAGCAGCTAGAAAACATATACGCACATTATGCCCGGAGGAAGTCGTCATCGGAGGTCTGGATCACTGGGAAAAAGTGAAGTCGTGCACAGAAAAGCCCCTGCGGGGATGGGCGCATTTTTGGAAAACAAAGGATTTAAGCTGCGATGGGAAAAATATAAGCCGCAGGCAGGGTGGGAATTTTATACCTGCCTGGGGGTACTTTTTCCCGTGTTATAAAAGTCACTTAAGGTACTTTTTATTGCCTGTCTTGCAAGGTAAAAATTCCCATGTATAATAAAAGGAAAGTTATAAAAATCACTTAAGTGGATCACGGGATTTTGGTGCCTGCCTGGCAGGGTAAAGAATCCCATTATCAAAAAATTCTTAAAAATAGAATTACATGTGCAAAAAAGTGCGCCCCCTTTGGTGAGAGATTAAAAGAATTAAATTTGATTATTTTTATTAATCTTTCTTCTCAAAAAGTGCGCCCAAGCTTGGAGGAGGTCAACAAGTCAAAGATGGAATAAAAGAAAGGAATTAAATGCATTAAATTTAATTTATTTAATGGCTGCCCTCTTCCTCTCAAAAAGTGCGCCCCATTTGGGTATTATTTAATGTTTTTTAAGGCATTAAAACATTAAATTAATTTCTATTTTCAGTGGCTATGGTCAAAGCACACTGTGGGGCTTGAGTGAAGTGCTGTGTGAAGGATTAAATTGGATTAATTTAATTTATTGGATGGCTGTCCTTAAACATGCTATTTTTAAAAGAGAAAAGCATGATTTTTAATTAATTAATTGCCTTTAATTGTTAGGGCAATTATTAATTATAGAATTGTGAAGGTTATATAAGCATGGGCAGCCATATGGGTGAATAATTTAATTCACAGGTAAAGAATTGCAGCCAGGAGGAAAAGTGCGCCCCCATTAGAGGAAGGATTTTGTTCAGACAAAGTGCTAACAAGGCTAAAAGCTTCCAGATTTGGCGCATGCTTTGGAGGAGGTTGATCTTTGTCTGCATAGTTGTTTTCACAGGTGTTACAGGAGCTCAGGTGTTGATTGAAAGGATTCATGCTCTCTTTATGTGCAAATTAAACACCAATTTTTGGGGCAGCAGGCTTGAAAAGTGCAGATTTTTATAATTTAAATTCACTATTCATGCTCCGGTGGCCATTTTTGTCTGAATAAATTGCAGGAATTCATTACAGGTGCTTTACAAAAGAAAAGGAGTTTTTATCAATGTCCAATACATTGCAAATATCCTCCGAATCTGAAGAATTGTCCAGATCTACACCAGTATTGAAGAAATCCGGCCAAGTTAGAAGAAAAAGAATTATTCAGACAAAGATAGACAAAGCCATGGCGAAAGGAGATGAAAAAGAGAGCACGATGGATTCATGCATTGCTTCCAAACTTTCAGACATAGGAGACACAGATCTAGGCCCAGAACCTCTTTCTGATTTGATTGATAGATCCAGAGCGGGAAAGACTTCACTCATGCGTGTGGTCAAAAGTAGCGGAATTATCCGAGCTGCAGCTTTCCCATGTACAGCCCAATTGCCAGAGTTCGTGATGGAGTGTGCTAGATCTTATCATCCTTCATCCAGATCAGTGCGTGATGTTGCGGGAAAGACAATAATTCGTTTGGATGCGGAATTCATCAATTATTGTCTGAAGATTCCAGTGCGAAAGGTGGTGACTTCTATTAGCATTCAGGATGCTGACAGTAGATGGGAGAAACATAGAGCTGATTGCGTGAGCATAATGAACAGCCGGTTCATGAAGAAGCCTAGATCCCCTTCAAAGTTCCCGAGAACTCTTCCACGGTCCAATTTGGTGCAGGAGGCAGATGATGTCGTCAAATTGCTATGCAGGTTGAATGGCGAAGCGAATGCCTACACTTTCCGTACATGGATGTATGCTTTCATCAGGACCATTGAAATCAACAAGGTTGATTCTATAATCAATTGGTCGGAAATTATTAGCAGCAACATCGGTGAGCAGCTTCGGAACGTGAAGCGTACTTTCAGCTTCAAGATGACTTCATACTTGGTGTATGCTGCAGCTTCACAGGGTGTCTTTTCCAAGCTGGATAGATGTGGTGTTCTTTCCAAGGACCCCATTTTCGAGTGCTACCCACAGCTTACTGTACCTGCGTGCGAGAAGGACTTCAAAGTGATCAACGATGACTTCTTCTACGATTTCATCTGCAGGCTAGACAAAGACTTGAAGACTCACAGGGTAAGCAAGGAAGCGTGGGAAGCAGTGTCCAAGATTGGCAGTTTATTCATCCAGTTTGCAGATTTCACATACCTCAGGGTTACGGGATTTTCTGGAGAACCTATAAAGATGCCCAGGTATCCAAGTGATAGATTGATCGCCATGGAGCTGAGCAGGCAACTCGTAGAGTTACACGACCTTCAGTTGAAACGGCACAAGTCTACGGGCTTCTTCCCAATCACTGTGGGATATTATAGTTGCATCAGCATTCACAGAGCTCGAGGGATGGAAGCGCAAATGTTATCCGAGTATGAGCAAGAGTTCTTCCCTGCACGGCTTAACTTCGATCCATTTGGAGTAGCCAGGAAGACAATCTCCCAGGAGTACGCACATGTGCCTTCGTTAGAAGATTTCTGGATGAAGTGCAGAAGTGAGTACGAGGTTAGAAAGAAAGATTTCAGCAGGCTATCAGCAAAGCAAGTGTTCGACTTTGGACTAGCGCGGATACCTGCGGATCTTAAAGATGATGGGAACGTGGTACTTGACACTTACCATCAAATGGGAGGAGATAAAGCTATACTGCAGGATAACATTGGAGGCTGCCATTCAATTGAAGAGAGATCTGGAGCTGTGTTGGTGAATACTTCGAACTGGCTGCTAACGAAGGGATACTGCCTTGATGAAGTATTGATGAATCAAATCACGGGCAACTTCGGCGCAGGAGATTCCCTCAAACGAAAGCATGAAGGAGAAAGCAGCAGAAGGTCCGAGAAGTTGAAAGTACACAGAAGATCTCAAGAGAAAGAGAAGACCACTTCTACGACCATAGCTTTGACTCTGACTTCTCCAGTACCCAGAAGATCACCAACTATTGCACCGCAGCAGCAGGATGCTTCCATGCCTTCATTGAAACCGGCGACGTTCGTTTTCTCTCCGCAGCCACTTCGTTCAGCACCCGTTCCAGAGGAGATGTTGAAGCTGCAGATGACGGAGTTCGAAAGAGCTTTGTCCTTGGATGTTTCAGAAGATGGCAGCCATGACACTGTGGCACTTTCTGACGGAGAGGATGCAGAGCGGGAGATGGTAGTGCACTCAGTGACTTCTTACTCCCCGAGAAATAACTTCTCGGAATGGTTAGCTTTGCAGTTGGTTCCGGAAGCAAGAGTAGAGATGAACTTAGAGGAGCATGACTTGCAGCTACTTCAGGATCTGAGCAGAAGAGACAGAAGGCCTAAAGTTGCTAAAGCAACTTCTAGGTTGATCATCAAAGATTCGGGAGAGAAGTTTGCTGAGATATCAATTCCGGCGGAAGGAAAGATAGAAGAGGAGCTCACGGCAGAAGATGTGACGGTGACCAAAATACCACTCGGTCAAGCTACCACTGAAGGATTGAAGCAGGACACGCAAACATTGCTGGATGCTTTGTTCCTTAGGCTTGACAGTGAAAAGGCGGAGAAAGAAGAGCTGCAGAAGCAAATATCTCAATTATGTGAGATCATAGCCAAGGTTGCTAAACCTTCCATTCAGCCCATTTCAGAGCAGGTGAGTGATCATCTTATGCAGGAAATGGAAGATGCAAGCAATCAAGTAAAGGCTATTGACGAATGGAAGGATCTGATTATTCGTCAAGCTTCTGTGCAACTTGGGGAAGTGCCAGCCCACCTAAAGGTTATGAAAGATGCAGCAAATCAACTAAAGCAACTGATGGAAAGCATAGAAGGCATGAATACAGTTGCAGAGAGTAACCTGAGTATTTTGGCCGAGATCAACAAGCTGCCGGGAGATGTATTGGTTGCAGAACAAATTGTACCGGATGGATCAGTCGAGAAGGGGAAGCAGCTAGAGTTTGCAGTATCTTTCCGTTTGGAGATCTGCAGAGTTTTGCTGAAAAGGATGCAGGTGCTTGAGAGTAGAACATCAGATTTACCAGACAGTATCATTTCTTTCACTGAGGAAAGAGTGGATGGAGGTGTTACTTCATACGTGTGGATTGTTTCTAACGAAGGTGCATGATTCCCTGGAAGGTTCTCTTCTGATGGTGCAAAAGAGAATTGATAAAGCTACCAAGCCTTTCACGATGAATTCTATCAGTAGATTGGTGGCGCTGTAGGCAGACATTGCGAGATTTGGGCCAAGTTTGGAAGAGGTGGAAGCATGCAGCAAAGTGTTGAATGAAGGGTTGCTGCAGTTCAGGACAGAGAAGGAAGCAGTGGCTAAAACAGATGGAAGGATGCTGAATTATATGTTCGACAAGTATATCAGATATCAGAACAAGAAGAAGATGTAAACATTACAGCTGGCATGACTTCTTCTATTCTTTCTTCTTCTATTTTCTATGTTCCCGGATGAAATTGTAAAACTTCTAAGTTATTGGTTTTGCAACCATTACTTGAAGTCATGTGGAACCATTCTATTAGTTAAGTGATACATGTGTCACTTAAGAAGAAGTTAGTTGAGGATGATTGCCAAATGTCATCTTTACTTGTTGTTCATACTTTAGTTCAGTTTGAGTCTTCTATTTGTACTTTCCCTCCTACATTCTATAAGTAGGAGAAGAACCTCCGGGTTAATGATCAATCAGAATTTGTAAGCAGCAATCTTGTGTTCTAGACTTTGTGCTGAACCCTGAGAGCCACTTGTAGCAGAGGAATACAAAGAAGCAGGTTTCCGGAGAACTTTGTGTCACGGCGTACTGTGTTTCTTGCTTTTAAATCTTAGATCTTTTAAGTAAACTTTGTGTTATTTTAGATCTGGATCTAGAGCTGCCTTTGCTTTATAATTCTGTGTGTTCAAATCTATTAAGTTTCTTCTATGTGCATGCAATTAGCTCTGCTATCTACTAATTGGGATGCACATCTTCCTCATTTCTTCTCTGTAATTCCTTTACTTTCTTCTTCTATAATTTTCCTTTCTTAAACAGCTGCTTACTTGCTGCAGAACTTCTTAGTTATGGTTCATGAACTAAGTGGTTAAAGTAAAACCCCTGATAGATAAAAACACATTTATATTGACAAATCTGACACGGGAGCCTCACCGGTTAAATGAGGGAGATTTATCTCATGACTGCCTAGGTTTGATGCTATGCAGAAAATCTAGCCAACAGTTTTTGGCGACTCCGCTGGGGAACAACTATCTTTGCAGATCAAAGCTTTTCTATTGAAGATCAGAGTGTTTTCCATACAAATCTCAACCTGGCTGAACGTCCATTCACCCGATCCGTGAAGGCGCAAGGAAGGACTGATCATTTCTTCCGACTGCAGGAGCAATTCAATTTCAATCATCCTCCTCAAGTTAGAAGCCGCAGATCTAGTCTCTCACCAGGAAGGAGAGTACACACCCATCCAGATCCGGATCGTATTCAGCATAATCCGGCGGCTGGAATTATCCATCAAGTCTATCAAGTCTACACAAGGAGGAGACGTGCTCAAGTTAACATGGCGCACCAAATTGTACCTGTTCCATGGGGAGCGGCTTTTGGACCTCTCAACTTGGCTCCACCTATGCACGAGCTGCCAAAGGGATCCAGAAAGAATTTTCCAAAATTCTTTGGAGATGGAAAGCAAAACCCGGATGATCATTTGGCAGCCTTCTTCATATCTTGTGGTGTGCTTGCAGTGGAGCATGAAGATGTCTCAGTCAGGCTATTCATTGAGACTCTACACGACTTGGCTGGAGAATGGTTCTATCGGCTGGCTCCTGGCACCATAACCAACTGGATGACTATGCGTGAGCAATTTCTGAAAAGATTCAAGCCTGCAGAGGACGCTAGCACGTTGATCACCCAACTGACGCAGTTGAAGAAAGAGCCAAACGAGAACATGCGGGACTTTATTGCAAGGTTCCAAAGGATTTTGTATAAAATCCCCACTTCTGCCGCATTGAGCGACGAAAATCAAAAGACGTTTTTTATAAACGCTCTATTGCCTGAAGTTGGATATCAGCTAAGAAGGGCAAGACCTGTAAATCTGCTGGAAGCACAAAATGCTGCCGTGGAGGTTGAGGATGACTTGATCATGGCTGGAAAACTTAAACAACCATCTCACAAAGGTGATGGCGCTTCTGCAAGTACTTCTGATCCTTTGTTGCAGAAATTGGCTAATGACATGCTGCAGATCAAGAAGCAGATCTCTCAAGCAGGGAATGCAACCCCCTCAAGATTAGCTCC
Source organism: Taxus chinensis (assembly GCA_019776745.2). Lineage (NCBI taxonomy): Eukaryota > Viridiplantae > Streptophyta > Pinopsida > Cupressales > Taxaceae > Taxus > Taxus chinensis. The sequence goes on along the minus strand of CM034152.1, from coordinate 740,368,029 downwards.
TACTAGGACCTTCAATGGTCAAAATCAAAATCAAAATCGAAACAGACTTGCTGCTGCACCACAGCGTTTGGCAATAGAAGCTGCTCCAAGGAATAACTTGGAAACTAATGAAGAGGATCTCGGCATTGATGAATCATTCGATGATGAAGACTTTATAGATCCCGCTGGCGACTCCAATATTGGTTACCTGGACTATGAATCTGATGATGGCTATTATGAATCTTTTGAAGATTCTGATGGTCACACTTTTGCGGTGTTTACAAGGTCTCAGACGCGCCAAAATGCCGAAGCATCCACAAGCGGCCGGAAAGAGAGAGAAGATCCTGGCCCGGATGTTACTATCTTGAAAAGAGGTAGCACTCTTCCTTCTTCATTAGCGCCCAAGGATAAATATTCAAATTCTTTCAATTCGCAGCAAAGAACCAATGCACATCCTGCTGAAGCAAGTCAAGCTTTTGACATAATTGATCACATCAAGAGAAACAAGGTCCAAATGTCAGAAGCTGAGTATTTGAGGGCATTTCCTGATCAGCTGAGTAGATTGGTCAAATATGTGCAAAGTAATGGTCCCAGCCCAACAAACAATAATTCACGGGGTATCTTGTCAAGTCCAAAGATTACTCCACCTTCAAATAATGCTGCTGCAAGTTCTTCTCCTTCCACCCCTTCTCCTGCTACATCAGAAAGGATTGAGCCATTCTATGTGTCTTTGCTCATCAACGGACATAAGCTAAGCAATTGCATCTTGGATTCTGGAGCTTCCGACAACGTCATGCCTGCCAAAGTTGCTGATGCCTTGGGTCTTACATTGACAAAAACCATTGGAAGATGTTATTCCATGGAAAGGCAAGTCCCTCTTGTGGGGCAAATCAAAGATGCGCAGGCAGTACTTGCTTCCTTCCCAGATAAAAGACTGAAAATGACTATCCTTGTAGCAGACATTCCAGTCTCTTATGGCATGCTATTGAGTAGAAATTTTTGCAAAGAGCTGGGTGGAGAAGTGAAGATGGATTGGTCTTGTGCGCACATACCAATCAAAGGAGTAAATCAGAAGCTGGAACCTGAGAAGAAATCCAAGTACACAGTATCAAAATCTGAGGATCCTAGATCTCAGATCTTGTTTCAGGAATCGGATCACGGAGTCTATTATCTAGAAATGGATAAAGAAGAAATTCAACCGGTGATTCGAGAATCACATCAAATTGATAACAAGATTTGGACTCTGGAATTTGATGGTAGCTGCTGTTCATTTGGATCCGGCGCAGGCGTTGTTCTTATCTCTCCTGAAGGGAAGGTGCATGCGCACTCCTTCAAATTGATGTTCGAAAATACTAACAATACGGCTGAGTATGAAGCATTGTTGTTAGGCATGGAGCAGGCAAGAACAATGGGGATCAAATTATTACACGCAAGAGGAGATGCTGAGCTGATTGTGAAACAGATAAGGGGCCTCTATCAAGTCAAAAAAGACAAACTGCGGCACTACAGAGATCGGGTCTACTCTGCTATCCTGGATTTTTCAGCTTTCTCGGTATCTTACATTCCGAGAGAACAAAATTCAAGAGCTGATTCGCTCGCAGTGACTGCAGCCTTGTTGAATCCGGATCAGCCCCCTGCATTCTTTAGACAGGGAGACTACAAGGTGGAAATGGTTTTTCACCCAAAGGTTCCTGACAACGTCCAGCAATGGCAGGTTTTCAACGATGATACACAGATTGCTGCATTTCTCCAACAGAAAGACAACTTTGAAGAAATCTACTATGAGGGAAGCAATTCACCTCCTAGGCAGACCACTGTCGGTGAAATGGATGCTGACGTCTCAGGAGGTCAGGAGATTATCCAGCTAAAGGGAAATAAAATTCCCAAAGGCTTGGTATCTCTTGAGGAAATGTTTGATAAGCATGATCAGATGCTTAAGAAAAATGAAGAAAATGAGGAAGGCTCTTCCTCCGACACACAATTACTAAATTTGGGAGCCGGCAATGATCCCAAATTAGTAAATCTGGGTAAGTGTTGTTCAGAAGCTGAAAAGGAAGCTTTCACTAAGCTTCTTAAGAAATACATGGATGTTTTTGCCTGGTCCTATCAGGATCTAAAAACATATCAGCCTGCGGAAGTTCAACACTACATCCCACTTAAACCAGAACAAAAACCTTTCAAGCAGAAGCTGCGGCGGCACAATCCTACCATTTCAGGAACCATCTTTGCAGAAATCCAGAAGTTGTTAGATGCAAAGATTATCTATCCCATACACCATTCGGAGTGGTTGGCCAACATAGTCCCTGTAAGAAAGAAGAGTGGCGAGATTAGGCTGTGCGTGGATTTCCGCAACCTTAATCAAGCTTCATTAAAGGATAACTACCCTATCCCCATCATGGATCACACTCTGCAGGTGGTCACTGGATCTGAGATGCTTTCCATGCTTGACGGCTTCTCAGGATACAATCAAGTCAAGGTGGCCGAGGAAGATCAATACAAAACGGCGTTCATCACACCTTGGGGAACCTTCGCATACCAGAAGATGCCGTTTGGCCTGATTAATGCTGGTGCTACATTTCAAAGAGCTATGGATCTAGCCTTTGCTCATCTCAAAGATATAAGCATAGTTGTGTACCTGGATGATTTGACAGTCTTTTCCAAAGATAGAAGCACGCATATTTCAAACTTGGAAGAGGTCTTCATACAATGCCGCAAGCATGGTATTTCTTTGAATCCTAAGAAATCCATCTTTGCTGTAACCGAAGGAAAGCTGCTTGGGCACATTGTTTCCAAAGAAGGAACAAAGATAGATCCAGAGCGTGTCAAATCCATTCAGACATTGCCTTTGCCCACATCCAAAAAAGGAGTTCACTCTTTCTTTGGAAAAGTGAATTTTCTCAGAAGATTCATTCCTGACTTTGCTGAGCTAACCCGTCATATTTCAAATATGATGAAGAAGACACAAGATTTTAAATGGAGCAGTGAAGGGAAGGAAGCTTTCGAGAAAATCAAAGAGGCCTTGTCAAAAGCTCCAGTCTTGGTTTCACCTAACTTCAGTAAAGAATTTATTCTTTATTGTTATTCTTCTGAACACACCATGTCAGCAATTCTGATGCAGAAAAATCAAGAGGATGCAGAAGCTCCTATTGCTTTCATGAGTACGCCTCTTAAAGCCTATGAGTTGAAATACACTCCAATGGAAAAGCACGCATATGCAGTAGTGAAGGCATGCAAAGCATTCAGGTATTATATTCTTTCCTCACACACTATGGTTTTGGTTCCAGATACTGCAGTTAAATCTATCCTTACTCAGCAAGAGTTAGGATTGTTGAGAGGCACGTGGGTAACAAAGGTTCAAGAATATGACCTGGATATTAAACCAACAAAGCTGGTTCGAGGAAGAGGTCTGTGTGAACTAATGACAGAGATGAAAACATCAGTACCTGAAGTAGATCAGGATGGGATAGATGAAGATTTACTTGCAGTACTTTTTATAGATCTGGTAAAGGAGTGGTACAGTAACATTGCTTACTTTCTGATGTATGGAGAATGCCCAGATCAACTTTCCAGAAAAGAGAAACGAACTATCAAACTTAAATCCAAAGATTTTGTTCTTTGGGATAATGGTTTGTACAAAAGGGGAATTGATGGTGTATTTCTCAGGTGCGTGGACAAGGCTCAACAGGATCAGCTACTACAAACAGTTTCATGACATGGCTTGCGGTGGTCATTTCTCAGCCCGAGTCACTGCACACAAGATCCTTAGAGCAAGGTATTACTGGCCCACCCCTTTTTCAAGATACTGCAGAATGGGTAGCTAAGTGTCAAGCATGCCAACATTTTGTTGGGCATGTGAAATTACCTGCATTACCTCTAAAACCCATTGTGATTGAAGAACCTTTCCAACAGTGGGGTATGGATTTTATTGGAATGCTTAACCCGGCTTCCAGTGTCGGTCATCATTACATTCTAATAGCTACTGATTATTTCAGTAAGTGGGTAGAAGCTATTCCTGTGAAGACTGCCACTTCCGCCGAAGTGTGCAATTTTATAAAAGAAAATATTATTGTCAGGTTTGGTGTACCTAGCAAAATTGTAGCAGACAACGCTCCGAATCTTTCTTCTGAGGAGTTGGTGGAATTCTGCTACACTTATGGGATTCAACTTGTTCATTCCTCAAACTACTATCCACAAGGGAATGGTCAAGCTGAATCTAGTAATAAGAACTTGGTAACTATCATGCGCAAGCTTGTAATAGAGAATCAAAGGACTTGGCATAAAAAGTTGTTTGATGCATTATGGGCCGATAGAATCACACCAAAGAGGGCAATAGGCATGTCCCCCTTTTCATCTGCTATATGGTAGAGACACAGAGCTGCCTCTCACCTTGGAATTGCCTGCCCTACAACTTTCTAAAGCCCTGGAGGATTCCACATTCACGGATGCTATTGATAAAAGAATCATGTACCCTGACTGAACTGAGGGAATTACAAACTCAAGTTACAGATAGGTTGACAGAACATCAAAGGAAGGTGAAAGTCATCTTCGACAAAAAAGCCAGGGAAAGGAAATTTGAAGTTAATGACTGGGTCCTTCTATGGGACAAACGAAGAGAAACAAAAGGCATGCATGGAAAGTTCGATTCACTATGGAAAGGGCCTTTTGTGATCAAAAAGATCGCCGGAGCAGATAGCTTCATTCTTGCTCATCAGGATGGAGTTGAATTGCCATTGCCTTTCAATGGGCAACACTTGAAGCTGTTCCGGACATGAGAAGCAGGGTAAAACCTGTATGTACATAAATAAATCTTTGTTTGTTTTTCCTTGTTTTGTCTTGTTTTGGTGTTGTGTTGTGTTGTGTTTTGTTTGCCTGACCCCATGCCCAGAAGGACAAAATACGAAACCAGAGATGCTGGGATCTCATCTTTTCCCTTTGTCCATTCTGACAAGAGAAAAAGATGTCCACAGACGGAGCCAATTGGTGGTCACTCAGATTTCACCCTGAAATCTGCGACTAACCTATCCGAAAAAAAAGTTCGTACTTTTAAAATAACGGTGAAAGTTCCTGTATTGCGTCAAAATAATCCCAAAGAACCATATTAGCCCTTTTCACCAAATACCCAGACGCCTAAAATTGTTTTATTCTGACCCCCGTGCCCAAAGGACAAAATACGAAACCAAAGATGCTGGGATCTCATCTTTTCCCCTTTGTCATTTCTGACAAGAGAAAAAGATGTCCACAGACGGAGCCAACTGGTGTCACTCAGAATTCACCCTGAAATCTGTGACTACCCTATCTGAAAAAATTTCGTACTTTTAAAATAACGTGGTCGTTTGTTGTTTTTATTGCCTGAAAGTTCCTGTATTGCGTCAAAATAATCCCAAAGAACCATATTAGCCCTTTTTGCCAAATACCCAGATGCCCAAAATTGTTTTATTCTGTCGTCGGGATTTGTCTGCGGGAAATTTTGTATTTAATTATTTTGAGCCCCGTATGAGGCTATTTGCGCTCTTTTTTAACTCTATTATGAGCGAATATGTTATTATTCCTATGTGCCAGAAGGATTTTAACTTATTTTAAGTTTTGGGCTTTATTTGTAACTTTTGGCAATTTTTCGTGTTTTCGTGGTGTCCCGTTTTGTTTTCTATGAAATTTCTCTGGAGCAATTCCCTCGCCGGGTAAGCCCGATTTTTGGCCTGGAGCAGCTGGAAAACATACACGCACATTATGCCCGGAGGAAGTCATCATCGGAGGTCTGGATCACTGGGAAAAAGTGAAGTCGTGCACAGAAAAGCCCCTGCAGGGATGGGCGCATTTTTGGAAAACAAAGGATTTAAGCTGCGATGGGAAAAAATGTAAGCAGCAGGCAGGGTGGGAATTTTTTGATACCTGTCTGGCAGGGTACTTTTCCACATGTTATAAAAATCACTTAAGTGGATCACGGGATTTTGGTGCCTGCCTTGGCAGGGTAAAGAATCCCATTATGAAAAAATTCTTAAAAAATAGAATTACATGTGCAAAAAAAGTGTGCCCCCCTTTGGTGAGAGATTAAAAGGATTAAATTTGATTATTTTTATTCATCTTTCTTCTCAAAAAGTGCGCCCAAGCTTGGAGGAGGTCAACAAGTCAAAGATGGAATAAAAGAAAGGAGTTAAATGCATTAAATTTAATTTATTTAATGGCTGCCCTCTTCCTCTCAAAAAGTGTGCCCCCATTTGGGTATTATTTAATATTTTTTAAGGCATTAAAACATTAAATTAATTTCTATTTTCAATGGCTATGGTCAAAGCACACTGTGGAGCTTGAGTGAAGTGCTGTGTGAAGGATTAAATTGGATTAATTCTAATTTATTGGATGGCTGTCCTTAAACATGTTATTTTTAAAAGAGAAAAGCAGATTTTTAATTAATTAATTGCCTTTAATTGTTAGGGCAATTATTAATTATAGAATTGTGAAGGTTATATAAGCATGGGAAGCCATATGCGTGAATAATTTAATTCACAGGTAAAGAATTGAAGCCAGGAGGAAAAGTGCGCCCCCATCAGAGGAAGGATTTTGTTCAGACAAAGTGCTAACAAGGCTAAAAGCTTCCAGAATTTGGAGCACATGCTTTGGAGGAGGTTGATCTTTGTCTGCATAGTTGTTTTCATAGGTGTTACAGGAGCTCAGGTGTTGATTGAAAGGATTCATGCTCTCTTTATGTGCAAATTAAACACCAATTTTTGGGGCAGCAGGCTTGAAAAGTGCAGATTTTTATAATGTTTTAAATTCATTATTTCATGCTCCAGTGGCCATTTTTGTGTGAAGGAAATTGCAGAAATTCATTACAGGTGCTTTACAAAAGAAAAGGAGTTTTTTATCAATGTCCAATTACATTGCAAATATCCTCCGAATCTGAAGAATTGTCCAGATCTGCACCAGTATTGAAGAAATTCGGCCAAGTTAGAAGAAAAAGAATTATTCAGACAAAGATAGATAAAGCCATGGCGAAAGGAGATGAAAAAGAGAGCACGATGGATTCATGCATGACTTCTTCTATTACAGCTGGCATGACTTCTTCTATTCTTTCTTCTTCTATTTTCTATGTTCCCAGATGAAATTGTAAAACTTCTAAGTTATTGGTTTTGCAACCATTACTTGAAGTCATGTGGAACCATTCTATTAGTTAAGTGATACATGTGTCACTTAAGAAGAAGTTAGTAGAGGATGATTGCCAAATGTCATCTTTACTTGTTTGTTCCATACTTTAGTTCAGTTTGAATCTTCTATTTGTACTTTCCCTCCTACATTCTATAAGTAGGGAGAAGAACCTCCAGGTTAATGATCAATCAGAATTTGTAAGCAGCAATCTTGTGTTCTAGACTTTGTGCTAAACCCTTGAGAGCCACTTGTAGCAGAGGAATACAAAGAAGCAGGTTTCCAGAGAACTTTGTGTCACGTCGTACTGTGTTTCTTGCTTTTAAATCTTAGATCTTTTGAGTAAACTTTGTGTTATTTTAGATCTGGATCTAGAGCTGCCTTTGCTTTATAATTATGTGTGTTCAAATCTATTAAGTTTCTTTTATGTGCATGCAATTACCTCTGCTATCTACTAATTGGGATGCACATCTTCCTCATTTCTTCTCTGTAATTCCTTTACTTTCTTCTTCTATAATTTTCCTTTCTTAAACAGCTGCTTACTTGCTGCAGAACTTCTTAGTTATTGTTCATGAACTAAGTGGTTAAAGTAAAATCCCCTCATAGATAATAACACATTTATATTGACAAATCTGACATGGGATCCTCACCAGTTAAATGAGGGAGATTTATCTCATGATTGCCTAGGTTTGATGCTATGCAGAAAAATCTAGCCAACACTGACTGTATAGAGAATGCCCCTCCCCCATCTTTGATTACAAGCAAAGGAGAACACTCAAGCTGAATGTAGCTAAATTTGTAATATGGCATCATGCGCTTTACAAAAGAGGCTTGGATGGGTGTTTCCTCAGGTGTGTAGATAAAGAACAACAAGAAAAGTTGCTTATAGCATACCATGACCAAGCATGTGGTTGGACATTTTTCAGCAATGGTCATTGCACACAAGATCCTCCGAGGAAGGTATTATTGGCCCACCATCTTTGCAAATACTTGATATTGGGTTTCTAATTGCAATGCATGTCAACAATTCGTTGGAAGACCACAACTCGTTGCATTACCACTCAGGCATGTGATTATTGAAGAACCATTTCAATAGTGGGGGTTGGACTTCATTGGTGTTCTAAACCCTCACTCAAGCGCGGGGCACACCTATGTACTCACAACAACATACTACTTCACCAAATGGGTGGAAGCCATTCTGGACAAACAAGCCAACACTGAAACAATATGCAACTTCATCAAGGAGAATATCATAGTCCATTTCGGAGTGCCATAGAAGATTGTAGAAAATAATGCTACCTATTTCTCTTCAAGAGAGCTAACCGATTTTTGCTATAGCTACGGAATCTCCCTAGCTTATTCTTCTGACTACTATCCACAAGGAAATGGACAGGCTGAATCAAGCAACAAGAACATTGTGAGCATTGTCTGCAAGCTTGTAGATGAGAATCAAAGGAATTGGCACAAAAGGTCGTACGGCGCATTGTGGGTGGATAGGATCACTCCCAAGAAGGCAATGGGTATGTCACCATTCCAACTACTGTATGGAGTCAAAGCAGAAATTCCTCTCACAATCGAGATGCTAGCTCTCAAGCTACTACGGGCAATAGAAGATGGTCAGTACAAGGATTCCATTGACAAGAGGATCCTCTTTCTTGAGAAGCTAGAAGAAAATAGACTCCAAGTGGTGGATCGCATTAAGGAGCACTAATTGAAAATAAAGAATATTTTTGATAAGAAGGACCAAGGCAAGAGAATTCAAAGTTGGAGATTCTCAACCTGCGATGAGACAAGAGAGGATAACCAAAAGGTAGCCATGGAAAGTTTGACTCATTTTGGATTAGCCCATTCTAGATTCGTGCAGTTTGTGGTGAGAACACTTTTCTTCTCTCATAGTTGGATGGAACGCTGCTGGAATTTCCTCGGAGTGGGAAATACTTGAAATTTATCTCATCAATGAAAGTAGGTTTTTCCCCCGCCTTGTACCATAGGTGATTGTTAGGTGTGCTTCCTTTTTCGTTGTGTGGTTTTGTTTCCCCCTTCCGTTGTGTGTCGTTTATTTCCTTCATGTTGTGTGCTTGTGTGTTTCCATTCTTCTGATCTTTCTTTCTTGAAGTTGTATATGACTCTGTAAGGCCTAATGGATAAGGCACGGGTCAACAAATTACAGGGTCTAGAGATTGAGATTTTGGATTCCTATGTCATGTCTTCACTATGCTCAGTCCATGTCATGTCCCCGACCTAGAGCCAACTGTTTTTGCCCTCAAAATCCCCCCCTCATTTTCTAAGTCAAATTTAAAAATTTTGAGCTCACGCACTCCATAAGTGTTCAAGTAAATTTGGAAGCCTGAAAAGATAGAGAAATTCATGCTTTAAAGTTGTTTAAACTCTCCAGTTTGCATGGTTTGATAAATTTTTTGTGTCCCCATTTGGACACGTGAAAATTCTATTTTCCTCCTCATTTGAATGAAATTGTCAAATCTTTCTATGGCCATGGATCGTCGAACCTTGTATTGTTTTCAATCCCTTGGTTCGCAAAAGAAATTTGAAAATTGGGCGCAAAATGGTGGAGTTTTCTTCTTCTCTGCATTTTTCCACAGTCAGGAACAACGGGCGTTTTCTCCCCCGTCAAATTTTGGCTCCATTATCCACGGGTACATTGACATATCTAATTGGAAGTGGGTCATCGAGGCGTTTTGAGAATTTGAGCCTTTTTTGTAAAAAGGTGAAAAGTCATAAAGTGACCTGCAACCCTGACCATGTTATAAGGGAGAAAGTCAAATGTTGAGCCCACCTTACAAAAGAGTCAAAGTGGGGAGGCGGAGTTGTCAGAGCCTTTTGATTTTTTGAGCCTTTTTGTAAAAAAGGGCTAAAAGGCATAAAGTGACCCACAACCCGCGACCATGCTATAAGGGAGAAAGTCAAATATTAAGCCCGCATTGAAGGTCAAAGCAGGCGGGCGGGTCGGAGGAGCAATTTGCATTTTTGAGCCCGCATTGAAAAAAGGGAAAATTATAAAAGTGGCCCATGACTATAGTCTCCAATCAAGTGAAGCCACAGGTCATGACCATATCAAAAGCGGGTGAGCGGGCCAAAATTTTCCAAAATGTCATTTCTCCAAAAGGCACAAAATGCAAAAGGAATCCTCTGTGCCTGCTCCAGTAGATTTCTCCCACGTGGATGGCTTTGGTTTAAAGGTTTAAAGGCAGGGATGAACAGTTCAAATTCAAAGTTACAAAACGAGTGTAATGGCTGCATTATGAAAAGTTTGGTTTTTTTCCGCCATTGGCATTTCTTCGTGAATCAAGAATATGAACTGACACAAATGATTGAGAAGTTGTAACCGTTTCTTGCTAACAAAGAAGAAGTTTGTAACTATTTCTTGAATATATTTAATGGCTTCTTCACACCATTGTAGGGGGGTTGACAATTGATATTGTAAACTCACAGGTATATAGTACTTTGAGAGAACAAAGGAGAGCCATTTTTTTCTTCCATTTCCCCCCTCTTCTCAAATTCCTCCATTCTCTCCACTATGTATTAACTTTTGTTTAAGAAGCAATACAAGAAGAAGGATTTTGTAGCCTCTTTAATGAGGAGATTTCAGAAACTTTGAGTTTGCCATCTTATCTCGTATTGTTTCCATTTGCAGGGTTGTTTCTTCTCATGAATGCATGTGACAAATTTTATAACTAGTGTGTGCAGGAATCTGATTTCCTACCTGCAACATTAGTTCTCTCAACCTCTTTTCTCACTCCCTTTCCCACTTTCAGACAAAGTATTCCCCTAGCAAGAGATTGCTAGCTTTTCCACAAGGTTAGTGGAGTTCCCTTCTTGGATCCTCGATCGAAATGCCACCACAAAAATCCACCTTTTCATGTGCATGCATATATGACAGCTGTACCGGTTAAGTAGATGGACTTAGATTGCCAGAGCGTTAGCAAGGAATCCACAAGTTTGTCCACCCGGAAAAATTTTCTCGCCAATACACTCCAAAGGGGGAGATATCATAGTTGTTGAATAAATTTAATAATTGTCTTCTTCTTTGGTGGGGTATTTCAACACTTCATTCTTATTCGTATCTCCTTGGCATTTTTGTGCACCTAACACCTTGGTTCCTCTTTGTTCCAATTGGGAAGTGATCATCCCTAATTCTTGAACAAAGTTCAACAAAATCAACAAAGTAAATCTTCAAGCACAAGTAAAGCATGAGAGTTTCTCTCTCCACAAACAAACAAGTGTATTCCTTCCTTGTTTACATATCTTTCAATTTCAATCTTATGCAAATGCAAATCTTTTGTATTACACTTTACATTTGAGTTAACTTTTAATTCATTATCATGAACATTGATTACACTTTGTGTTGAAGGTTTCATCATGGAGCATGCCAACACAATAAACAAACATTCGAGCGAAGAGAAAGTGTATCTACACACTCATGTATATTTTCCTTTAAACATGTAATTTCATTTCATACTTAAAGAAGGGAAATGTAGACACTCAAATTTGGCAATTCACTCTTTGACACTAGTAGTTTTGAAAATGCATTCTTGTTAAGATAAATGCAAATTTCCCATTCCTTCTTAATGCAATATGAGGTTTCTTTTTAGCTTATTTATCCTTTCACAATGACATGTCATCAATTTTTGAGAATACAATGCACAAAATACTTCCAAACTTTAGATTGTATGTTTTCCTTCATTAGTCGAAGTCATATAGTTTGGTCAAGAAAGTATATCCAGTCTTGGCCAACTTGTACTGACTTGGACCAATATGTCCTCTAACTTTGCTTTCAAACTCATATCTTTTCTTGGCTCTTCTAATATCTTTGGGTTGGTCTTTCTTAGATAAATAATCTACAAAACCTTGTACAAGCAAGTAAACACTACCTCATTTTCTAACATGTAAATGCTATGGAATTCAAATGATACACTCACTTCTTACAATTGCAAAAGGCACCAAAGTCTCCTTAAATATCACAATAACACATCTGTAATCATTAGGGAAATAATCTCTACATGTATGAAGCTTCTTATTAGGGCAAGACAAAAATATCTCTCATCTACAAGTACTCAAAAATCCCTTTCCCGAGTATCTTAGGAAGAGACAACTCACTCAAGTATCAAATATTGCTAAATCATTCAAATATCACCTACTAAGGGGAAAACGATGTGCAATTTGAGGGACTCTTTAGAGTAGTGCTAATGTTGACAGTGCATGGGAGTGTCCACAACCCAACTAATGTTTATTTTATAGGACTTCTCATCCACGAATAGGGTTTTAGATCACGATCAAAGTATTTAGAGAGCTTCACATCATGATAAAAAAATTAGGGTTTTACAATGTCAGATAGTTCTAAGAGATACACACTATGGAGAAATTATAGAACTTAGAACCAAACAGGTCCAAGGGCCATACAAAAAGATCAAGACCATATAGTAGGCGCCAAGACCATACGGTACGTCCCTAACAAAGTTGTACGGCCCTACCCTAGGTTAGTTTCCAGTTATAATCTGTAAAAATGAAGCATCATCAAGTTTATATATTCCAATTCCAGCGGTGCATCCTACCAGAACTTTCTAGAATCATTTATAATCAACTAAGTCCATTCACTCTTTTGTAGTTTTAAGTTTATATCTTATTTAGCATAGCGGTTTCAAGAATAAAATCAATATTATGATTGTGATAATTAATGTTGGAAGTTAATTGATTAGAATAATCATTTGTTGTCAACCCTTACATCCTTTTGTATACTATTTTCTTAAAACCAATTAGGTTTCATGTTAAAACTAATTAGGGTGTAAAACATGAGTGAAAATAATATATGGGGGTTGGAAAGGCTTTATACTCATTGCAAAATAGGTGTAAGAACCTAAAACTATGGAATCAAAATACCAAACTAACATTGTTCGATTTGCTTGTCATGCCAATGGTCCTTATATAGATGTCATTTTTGGGGCAACAATGCATTAGATACAAAATGGAGACACAAAGAGAATTCAAATGCATCTCACGAGAAACATCAAAAAATATAATTTAATTTCATATGACATTACTTTTTCATTTGATGAAAAAATGATGATTCGCATGTAAAGTTTCTTAACGAAGACACAAAATATGAAACCTCAACAGTGGCCGAAAAAAGGTGGTAGATGAAGAGCTAAATAGGTAAAATAATACGTGGATGAAACAAAACAACGAATGGATGAACAAATGGAACATTCACATGTTAGAATACCAAAACACTAATTAGGAAATACAAAAATATGTCAGAGAGAAATTCAGGATGGCAACGTGGACATAGAAATTTGGGTGAAAGAAATAGTATGTCAATTTTAACATGGGATAGTGACGAAAAAACCTGCATGGGCGCAAACATCAAATGAAAGGCAAAGACGTTGATGATTCAATTAGGACTAACTCACATCATCTTAGATGTGACATCGGTAGGTGGATGACATCCAAAGAAGAATAGGGAAAGATAACATACATATTTTATTATTAAGAGGTGGTGGAGACAAAATGACAATACATCACATAGTTTACAACCTACAATGATATTCAAATCAATTACAAAGACAACCTAACCACTTTATTTGAGGAGACAAGACTTGACAAAATAATTAATTTTTTGATCAATAACCATAATAGAAGATATAATATCGTAAAAGGAATGAACATCCCATAAGAATAATTGGGCAACCCCATGTCAGATGACTAATTGTTGCATAAAAACTCTCTTGTTACTGCTTATAGACACAAAATCACGCACTTACTACTATATTACTATGTCAACAAGTATGATGTTTTTATATATGGATATTGAGCGAAAAGAGCATTCAATAGTAACACATTCCCTTGTCCCTCCCCCTTTCTTTTCATCGTCTTCTTTTATTGTTTCTTTTATACTTGTCATCCCTTTTACTTCTGTCACTCCCACACTGATTTCTGGTCAGGTCACAAGGATCCATGTTTGTCGGTGTTTTCACATTTTTCATTATTTGCTTTGGGGACACTAACGCCTCATATTGGACTCTAGCGCCTAGGCACTTCTGTCCACTATTGGGCCACTCATGTCCCCCTTTATTTCTTTTTCTTATCTTGACATTTGTGGTAGGTATTTTTGATTATCCTTCCCCTATCTCGAGGTACCTATTCGACATGTCGTGTTACGATTGTTGAAATTAAACAATAGATCCCTATATAAACACATCATACATATCATATTAAGGGCTGACAACTATTAGGCTATCTACATATAAAAGGGAGTGAATTCTTTGGGCTTCTTACATCTACATACACTATACAGGAGGGTTTTCTTTTATTACGTCTGCACATTCTTGCATTTTATCTAGCTATAACCCACTACATCTTTGGCATCATTAGCACAAGGGCACTTAAGAACACTATTACACACATAATCACATAAAACTACATTGGGTATGAGATGCAGTGTAACACTTAGTCATAAGATCACCATTGTGACAGCTGGGGACAGTCTGATCCCTCATTTTACATCTTTCTTTTTTTAGGATTTGATGTGTTTTTGTGGTTTTGCAGGTGGATTCTATATTGTGAGTTACCAATGACATTTATGGGGGTTGGTAACATACTAGCGACTGAAAGTGAAGATCTGCGACAGACCTTGCGACCCTCCAAAATTCAGATTTTGAGCTTTTTGCACAGACCTTAGTGCTCAAGAAGGGATCCTAGCACCCCATGTGCCATAGTACCAACCCAGACAACGTCCCCCAGTCTAGGCACATACGACCAACTTTCTACAATTTTCCGTGCATCGTTGTAATAATTTTCTAGCATATTCCAGCATCAGACACTTCAAGATTTTAACATTTATCAGCTAAGTCATTATTCCTTTCTATTACACTTAGAGTTTTAATTTTATTTAAATTAGATACTTGTGTTATAAGCATCTATTCAATTAGTTATAGTATACTTAAATTTAACAAAAAGTGAATATTTAGATTTTGTTAAATCATTTGGTGAACCCGACGTGAATGATTAAGCAAGATATAAAAATGTATGCCTAATTCTGATTGCACAATTATCAATAAATGAATGAATAATTGATTACAAAAATTTAACCCAAGAAAACTAAGCTAGAAAAATATGAAACTTGAGTTGTTAAAGAAGGGATTAAAGTGCCTTAAGTTGATTCGTAGAGATCCCGAAGGTGCACAGATCTGGAGAATGGAAAATTCCAAAGCACAGACTGTCATTAACAAAAGCTCAAAAAAATGTAGATCTAGAGGATCATGCTAGACAGAGATGCCCAAAAAAGGGCAGGGCTACCTACAGGTGCCACAGACTGGTAGTGGGCACCTATGACTATGAAAATGCTCAGAAAACCATCTTTGACTGGTTGCAAGATGTTCATTTTCCTTCACCTTTGGTCGCTAGTATGTCGCACAATGTTCGTCAAGGTCGCAAATAACCTTTAATAAATATTCCACATACAAAAGCCTCAAAGAGACATCAAATCCTAAAAAAATATGCAAAATGAGAGGACGAATTATCCTTACCTATCAAATAAGTTATCTTACGATTGAGCATTGCACTACATTTCAGACCCAATGTAGTTCTATGTGTGTGTATGCGGAATTATGCCCTATGTGACTCTTGTGCATATCACACTTAATAGCAAACAAGTAGTTAGATGTAAAGAAATGTAATAGATGTGTGCATGGAATAAAATAGACTTCCCTCCTATTAAGTGTATGCAAAAAAATGCAGTCCCTTTCCCTTGAATGGATGCTAGAATGGATGTTTGAATGCTCTTGAATAGCCTTTGGATGTAACCTTAGGTGGTGATTGCTAATGTTTAGTGTTTGGCTCCTTTATTGTGATCACATAACTTTATATTTATATGATTCTCGTGCTTGAATTTCATAATCAACCCCAAAAAGGAGGACTACCAAAAAATATAACATGCTACAAAATAATGAGGTGAATTTATGTACCAAAATGTGTATGTAAAATGGTAAAAACATCTTACCCCCTTTACAAGTGTTATTATTAAGGTTTAGGGGTATGTCATCACCAATCCGACACTTATGATAATTTTTCACTGGGAACTCCCTCGTGCTATGATTATTTACTAATACACAACCTTTAGTTTGGTGGATGTAATCTGGAAACAAAACAACATAACACAAGAATACCATCGACTATGATAAGACGGAATGATGACAAATCTGAAATACCAAAGTAAATTATAATGTTAACATGAAATTGTTACAATCTCACCCATGAGGTACTTCAAGTGTTATTGACTTCACTTGCCTTTCACCCAAGGACTATGGGAGAAACTTTACAATTACACCTCTTAATGGCTTCTTCAACACACCTTTAAACTGATGGCTTCCTTCGCACACTTCCTACAATATTTCTCACTACTTCCTTATATGCTAAATGAGGGGGGTGGCCTCTCTATTTATAGAACTTCCAGGCTTATCCATCTTATCTCTAAGATAGGATAAGAAATCCTCTCTGACGAATCATAGTCCATACCTTAACTCTTATCTGTACATGTAAGCTTATCTTTTAAGATAAGATAAACCTTATCATTTTACATGGGTTCCACATTTTTAGTCTTTTTACAAATAAAATACACAAAATATTTATGACCTCACTCCTTGTCCTTATTACCAATATAATATTTGTAATTCCTAATCATGTAGACCCTACTTCTCTAATTACCCAAACTTCGACATTTTAACATTATCGGACCACTTACGACAAATATATTACTTTTTACAACATTCCTATTGTACTTTGACTGTTACCAGTACTCCACATTATTGGCGGCACCGTACTGACGACGCCGTTATCTTCTATCAGAGGCTGCTATTAATTATACTTAACAACATCCTATTCCTAATACATACATTAATGAAATAGAAATTATGGAGGAAAATTTTAGTGTCGACAGGTACACATTTCCCCTTCTCTTTTTGGTACCATAACTTTCTTTCTACTCTCCTCTCTTTGATGACACTCTCCCTCTAGTCCAAGGGAAATATATCATGAAGCCAACTCATAACAATAAAACACAAGTAGTTAACTAGATCGTGATATAATATAAGAAGCGTTAATCATATTATTGTCAGTGATAATATTTTATCCAAATCACATTTCAATAAACCAAATTAAATAATCTAGCATAATAATAATAATTCATAGTTCCACATAATCAATCACATATGCCAATTATTACATCAAAATTTCAATGCTATGGAGAGGGATGTGACATCCCTCCCCCCTTGGAAAAGACACTGGCATGATGGCTGCTGAAGAACAAAAATAAACAAATAAATGTGGAAAAGTTTTTAATACTTCATCATAGTCTTCCCATGTTGCACTCTCCCTAAGAGTATTGGTCCCATTTGACCTTGCACTAGGAGACTTCCTTATTTCACAAGATGATTTTACGAGTATCCATTACCCCGAAAGGGGTTCTACTAGAACCACCCCTGGATCCCCTGGATCTTGAACCTGCAATAATTTCCAATCAATTACACGTGACATATCAACATGATATCACTTTAAACAAAGATACATGAAAAATATTATGGAGTCAAGCTAGAGATGGAGGTAAAGCAAGCTTGTATGCTACTAGGTTCATAAAATTCTAGGATATCAAAGGGTATTACAT
This sequence comes from Taxus chinensis, assembly GCA_019776745.2. Taxonomy (NCBI): domain Eukaryota; kingdom Viridiplantae; phylum Streptophyta; class Pinopsida; order Cupressales; family Taxaceae; genus Taxus; species Taxus chinensis. Next base: position 740,350,241 of record CM034152.1, on the reverse strand, counting down.
AATGTGGAGAAAATTTGGATGCCTTACCAAATTTGATAGAACTTTTATTGGGTTTGACTCTAAGGAAACCATTGTCTCCTTCAAAAGTTATTAGGTTTCTTTTTTTATTTGCATAAAATTTTTGTTTATCTACAACTTCAAACAATCTCTTTCTAATTAGTTTTACTTGCTTCTTCATTTCTTGAAGCATTTCACGACCAATTACAACACAATCTTCTTTCTTGTCCCAACTGATAGGTGTAAAACACTTCCTTCCATAAAGTGCTTCAAATTGTGTCATACCCAAAGTGGAATGGTTAGAGGTTATTGTAAGGAAAATCTACTAAAGGCAAGAACTCCTCCCCCTTGTATTATTGGTTCAAGTAGTACATGCTAAGCACGTCTTATTACTACTTGATTAACTCTATCTATTTGGCTATTGGTTTCAAGGTGATATGTTGTACTAAGGTTGGGCTTTGTTCCTAAAATTACATACAAGGTCTGCCATAACCTTGACGCCATACAAGCGTCCACCCTAATTTCACATCTGTCCTAAATCAATTAATTCCCCTACCTCATTTCCCACAAAAATACACTTCGAATTAATCAAATATAATTTGATTAATTATCCATTTCAAATCTAAAAATAACCTAATCCTTACCACATGTCATTATTCTCCATGTTTTTCTACTATTGAATTAAAAATTCAAAATCAAATCCTCACCCACTCTTCGTGGTCCCCACTCACCTAAAATCCTCCACTTATGAATTAAAAATCCAAAATCAAATCCTCACCCATTCTTCGTGGTCCCCACTCACCTAATCTTGCCCACATTTTCAAACCATGATTACTTAAATTACTCTAAGTTAATCACTTCCCTAGGCTATAAATACAGTCTTACCCCTCCCCTCTAAGACACAGAGAATAAGCTTGAATGCCCTGTCTAAGTTCTTGCATCCTTTGAGCAAAGAACATCCTTCCACCTCGTCCTAATGCCCAAATAGCCTCATCTTGAAGCACCCCAAATCCATAATCCTTTTACCCATTTGGTGCAAAGTAAGTGGATCATTGTTGCAAGAAGGCCTTGCTCCATCTTGAGAAAAGCACCTACATATCACGCAATCGGGGCTCAATCCATGTTTCCTAGCCCATTCTGAGGTTTTCTATGGAACACGAAGGAGGAGGTATTATTGTTAGTATTTTACTTCCTTGTTAGTAGTGCATTTTTCCTAGCTTACATTCTGGCACGCCCGATTACTTTTGATATGTTACCATTAATTTCCCAATTAGTGGTTTTATCCATTCTTTGTTTATTATTGTTCGTTATTATCTCATTTTTTGTGCCTTATGGCCTTCTTTGGTTAACCTTCACGCTATGGGAAGTGATTTTTGTTGCGCGGTGTCTTGTGGTGCATATGCAGGTTGTAGTAATAATGACATTACGACACTCGTCATCTCTTTGATCTTCACAGTGCTTGGTGTTTGGCAGAAAGAACATTCATCCCCTGCTCTAGCTACTTGTGGGTCATGGTGGAAATACAAATTTTGGTATGGGAAACCAATCTGGAAAATTATTTTCTTTATCTCTTTATTTCTTTTTGCTACAATAATTATTTTGTAGGAAATCACTCTTAGTTACTAATCCATTGAATTTATTTTTATTTTTTTTCCCTAAATATCTTATTTTTCAACACTCATGTTATTTACTAATCTTTGCTTCAGTTTATCCCAACATCTTATTTATTTTCTTTTTCCACACTAGATTTCCTTCCACGACTTAACAAAACAACAACAAAAAAAACCCAATTGATCTTGCTTACAAACACATTTTTTTACTACTTAGTTTTTCAATACATTTAAATATTTGCTCCAAAACAAAAAATTACTATCTCACTTAGCAAGTTTTCTTTATTTAGATCTCAATTCTCACATCTCTATCATTTTTAATTTTAAATGCTATAAACATGTATATTTATTTATTAAATAAAAATAAATTGTAAATATCCTAACCTACCTACCCATAAACTCCACACCCTATTATCTCCTACATCCCACTTTTTATCAACCACCAAATCGCCACCCACCTCCTCACACCTCAACGCAACTCTCCACCCATCTCTCCCCACTTCGCATCCCAACTCAAATAACCCACTATCACATCTCCCAACTCTCCTCCCTCAAGCTCCCCTAATCTTCTCCTCCATTATCCCCTGACAACTCCTAACCTCTCCACTCCCTTCCCCAATTTCCATCCCTACCCACTTGACTCTCACTCCATCCTCAACCCCTCCACACCCTCCATCCCCAACCCTTCCCGCCAACTCCATCCTCAGTTTCCTTCCATACAACTCCCTCCACACCTGACCCTCACTCCTCCATCCCAACCCTTCCACGCCAACCTCCATCCCCATCTCCCTCAACCCAACTCCCACATCCCTCTCCTCTCTAGACCCTCCACCTAACCCACTCTTGTCCACCCCAACTCCCTAATCTCCCCATTGAGATTTCCCCATTCCCTCCCACCTTCCCATGTTCCACCCCACCTTCATCTCTACTCCCTAATCTGACACCCAGGTCACGGGCCTCCTCTTCACACAATCCCCATCATCCCCGCTTCCCACTCAACCTCTTATCCCTCCTTTGACTAATCCTCCTGTTCCCTCACCCATGACCTCTCACCCCGATCCTCCCTCATAGCTCCCTTACACTCTCCAATGTCCCATCCACCACCATCTCTTCCCGTCCGACATGGCCTTGACCTCCCTAACTCTTCCCACATCCCACAATCCCACTAGAATCCTCCCTCCCACGTTGACTCCTCTTCATGGTTATACTTTTCCTTGCACTCTCCAGTTATGGATGAAGCCCTTAGATAATCCCTAGATCCCTATATACCATCATGTCAACTCCTCACTAAATTTCTAGCCCAAATTGTGCAGAACCCGTAGCTCTGCAATATTTTGCCAGCCTCGTATTTCTTTACCAGCCTAGTGGTTTACCAAGCATAGTTCTACCTATTTTTGATATCAGATTCACATATGTCCTGACTTAAATGTCCACTCCCCTTATGTGTTTTGATCACCTTTCTCTATGACTCCCATTTCTCTTTCACATCACTGATTTCCACATTCGGATATCCTTAAAGATCTACTATGCATGTTTCCACATATGGTCCGAACCTTCACAAATTTTTATCATTAAACCATGCATGTCATGAAATGAAACCCAACTTTGACTTCCTATAATTTGATCATGTCATACTTTCGTTCACCAAACTTGGGTCTTAACTTCTCTGTACATTTTAATATTACGATCACTAGATATTCCAAATTCAATTATGTTGTTTAAACCTAACATTACCCATTGAATCTTATGAATCGTTACCATTCCACTTATTAATAACCATCTTGAATTCAATAAACTTTAAACATCTACCTACAATCTTTAAAGTCTTCACCTAAACTTAGTCATTTTTGCACCGACATCCCACTTTATATTCGTGTACTTCCACCTTTTCATCATATCAATCCACATTCTTTCCTATATAAGTCCACATTTTCATCTTCACATCGTATAAGAGCTTATTCAATCCCACCACATATTCACACTCCCATCAGGTTGCCATTCGAGTTATTTTCTCTTTATCACATTTTCATAACACTCTTATTTTTAATTAAGTATTTTATCGTTAAACATTTTTCCCTTGCTTTTGGTAGCTTTGTGTACCATTTTAACAATTTTTCACCATTTTCATTTTTAAGTTTAATGTAGTCAATTTCTTCAACTCAATTCTCATTTTCTCTATTTGCACTGCAAATTGTTTATTTTGCTTTTAAGATCATAAACTTCTTACTTTTTTGAGATCCATTTTCTCACTTATCGTGCGATATTTATCATTTTTTTAGTAATTATTTTTCAAGATCATTTGTAATCATGTTTTGTGATTTTTGAGTTCTTGTTCACCATCTCCACATTTTATTTTATCAACATAATTTTGTGATTTTTCACACTTTGTGATTATAATTAATTATTTTTTAGTGATCATTCTACTAACCTTGTGTGCAGGTACAAACTACTCATCATTTTCTTGCAGGACCTTTTTCGACAATACAGGACCTATTCACATATCTCTCACCAAATTATTAGGTCCACATTCCCCATCGTCTTTTGCACACTAAAGGTCACCCAGGCTCCGTAAAACAATTTTTTTTTGCCTTACATTCCAATTTTCCATGACGACACTTCTGGTAACATTTTTAACGCTCTTCTTTCGTTGTTTTTCTTTTTTGTGAAGATAATCATTATTACTATTTCACAATCACAATTAATTGCAATACTTATTAAAATTTTTAACAAAATCTATTCCAATTATATCTACGTATGCTCTTTTCCTGTGCCTTCGAGCGATCTAGAAAATCAGAAATGGTCGCGATTGTTTAGTTTCTTGTTCTAACATTACAGGATCCATTCGACCTTATTATTTTTTTCTAGCTATTGTCTCAATCAATTATTTTTCCGTCATATTATTGATATTTGTTCAGGTCATTGGTTGTGTATGCTCTTTTCCTGCGCCTTCGAGTGATTTGGAAAATCAAAAACAGCCACGATCACTTTTCTTCCTAACATTTCGTTTGCAGGATAACTACTAATTTATTTTTGTAGGACCACATCGCTAGAATATTGTCAAAAACAAAAAAAAACAAAAAATCCTACAAAAGTACCACCATTCAAAGAAAATTGTTGAAACCAATTTTTTTAGCACGCTCAGGTATGCTATTATTTTCCACTAGTGATTTATTTCAAGTTGGAAAGAACCTTGCGTTTAATCACTTCATCATTTTGTTTTTGCACATAGTAGAGGTGGATTTCATCACCACCAAAGCTACACCGGTGATGTGGACTTGACTACCACGCACCAACAACATTCACATCTGCATTGCACTTTGAGACCTAGTCTCATCACAACGTTCGGTATTTACCTCGCCCCTGCTCTTCACTTATAGGTAATGTTGTCATGTGGCGCATGTGAGTCATGCCTAAATAGCTTGTAACAACGAAGCCTGGGCATTGTCCCTATAAATCTTCAAGGATTTATAAGGACACCATACACATTCATCCCCCCATCACCTTCCACCTTTTCACAAAACCTATTTTGGACGTGGTGATTCACTCCAAAGCAGGTAAGTAAGAATTGGTGAGTCTCCTCTAGTGCTCTAAGGGTTCCCCGTACCAATTCTTGTCCCCGTACAAAATTAGGTATATCAGGACTAGGGTATATCGGAGGACGCATCTTTTTGGAGTGATAAGAGCCTGCATCCATCATTCCACAACATACTTGTATGATTGCATGAAACAATGATCATTCCTGAAGAATTTACCTCCTGAGCCAAAAAAATTTGATCCACATGATTGCTTGTTAATTGTAAACAAAATAGTTTAGCATTGTTTTTATCATAAAACTTGGTTGATATCAATGTGTTCATTGTAAAATTTAAACCCTAGTTGTGTTCCACAAAAATCATTTCTCGACCAATTCAATACCAAGCAAAAACGTCCAAACAATCCAACAACGCAGACCAAAACATCACACCAATTTCATTAGCTTGCTTCAGCCAACAACACATCCGCCATAGCTTGTCTTCAGCTATATCCAACTGATATTGAGTGACTGGCATTCACTCCCATATCGTCAATTGTCAAAACATCCTTCATAGCTCATTTCAAGCTATATCAAACTAATATTGGGTGACTTGTTTGAGTTCACTCATTATTTTGTCAACCATCACATTTATCCAAATCACAGCCGACACAAATCCTTTCATAACTCATTTTGAGTTATATCACAACCATATTGAGATTAACCTGTTTGAGTTACTCTCCCCGTCAACAATCCAGAGCTTGTTCAAGCCAAATCTATACAACGTGAAACAAATTCCCTAATAACTCGTCTCGAGTTATATCACAATCATATTGAGATAAATTATTTGAGTTACTCTCCTTATCATTCATCATGAGCTTATTCAAGCTAAATCCAAAACAATCAAATTCTCATTTAATCACACCTGCTCAAAATTCCTACCCACTTTTTACAGCTTAATCAAGCACCCACCTATCTCATCATGGTATTCACATGTAGTCACAATCATGAAAATGATGATGAAGAAGTCACACAACCAGAACTCACCAATGAAGAACAAGAACAAGTAAATAGGGTGATAGAACAAAACAAAAATGAATATCTATTACGCATCCTAGCCATGGGGGAAAAACTACCCCTGACTTCGGGACTGAAAATTTAAACAAAACTTATCGACAATGGTGAATCAAGTTATCACAACGAAATACCAAACAATCCAAATAGCTCTTCGACTGATGAGTTATTCACTAAAATCCAAGACTTAACAAAGAAACTTGAGGAAGCAACTGCTAGAGCTGAAAGGTTAAAAGACCCCAATCCAGACCCCAATACTCACGACATTCTTGATAACCCGTCCCCTACCTCTCCATTCGCACAAGAATGGAAACATATGAAAGACACCATTCAGGGACTACAAAAACAATCAAAACAATTCAACTTTGAAGAATTGTGTCCTTATCCATTTGATACAGAGATATCACGCTTACCATTTCCATCATCCTTCGAAATCCCAAAATTTGATAAATACAAAAGCAAAGGTGACCCCCATGAACATGTCAAGGAATTTTACATGCAATGTCAGGAAGTTTCCTATCGTGACATGTATCTTTTACGATTATTCCCCCAAAGTTTAGGAGGACAGGCTTTAGACTGGTTTTTCCATCTTCCCAAAGGGTCGGTCACGACATTCACAGACTTATCGGAGAAATTCATCAAACATTTTTCCTACAACTTAGACTCAGAAATAACCATGCTTGATCTCTGTAACACTAGACAAAGGCCCAACAAAAACTTTGCCTCCTTTTTACAACGATGGCGAGGAATTGCAAGCAGATTTCCCTGCTCAATACCCGAGAGACAACTAGTTAGCATTTTTGTTCCAAATCTCAATGCCGAATTATCATTCCACATGCAAATGCATTGTCTGAATAGTTTTTTAAGAATTCATTAAAAAGGGAACACAAATTGAAAAATCCCTCATTTCTAAGGGCTTACTTAAAGCACCCTTTAGGGACCAACCTTATCGAGACACCCCTCAGAACCAGGACAAATCCAAATTCTTTAACCAAAACTGAAATATAGTCAACGATGGCGTTACTGATTCCCGCCATGTCTGAAACATTCAAAACAATCCCATCAACACATTAAAATCCAAACAACCAATCATAATCCCTAGAAAGGAAGTTCCTTCTCATGACCGGCAAAGACAGTTCACTCCTCTCGAAGAAAGCCTATCTAGTGTCTTTCGTCACTTGGAAAATGCCAACATGATTACATATCCCATCATCAAACCCTTCGAAGAAGGAAAACCCAAACCAAATTGGTATAAGGATAATGAATATTGTGATTACCATTGCATAAAAGGGCACTCTACAGATCGATGCATGCAACTCCACCATTACGTCCAAGACCTGATTGAACGTGGAGACATAGAAGTTGAAAATACTTCTGAGACAAAAACACCTAATGAAAAACTTCACATGTTCAAAAATCCCTTCCCTAACCACGATAATAATTCAAAAGATAAGGGTCAATCATCAAGCAATGTTGAGTATGACTCAGTCATCTCGACCATAGACCATGACCAAGACTTAGTGGCAACTATAAAGATCAGAAATGATTGTGTGATCACCACTAGATAGAAAAAAATGTGGGTCCCTACAGCAAAAAAATCTGCCACTTCGTCTCCCACACCACCTCCTAATCCACCATCTAATTCCACCACCAATTCCACTCCACAACCTGCGCCATCATTCAATATTGTCAAACAATTGGAGAAGACTACAACACAAATTTCCATCATGGAATTACTTAATTCTTCTCCCACACTACAACGCATCCTTATGCAAACATTGAATAACGCTCGTGTCCCTGAGGACATCAATTCACAACAATTCCAGGCTTTAATTACACATCTTACGGTCCCCAATCCTATTTTATCCTTTGGTCCCACTGACCTTCTTAATCCCAACATCGCTAATAATCATTCTTTATACGTCGAGGGTTATATAACTCATCGTAATATCAAGTGCGTATTAATCGACAATGGATCCGCATTGAATATTTGTTCCATGAAACTTTTACGTTGTCTAGGTTACACTGAAAATGATTTACAAAACAATATCATAACCATTCGTGGGTATGATAATAGCGAAAGAAAGTCTGAAGGCACAATCATGTTGCCTCTCCAAGTTGGACCCATCACCTTAGAAATGGTATGTCATGTGGTGGATGTAGAAGTTTCATATAACATTCTCATCATCTAACCATGGATTCATGCCATGAAAGCCATCCCATAAACATTCCACCAATGTATTAAATTTCCTCATTTGGACAAGGAATTTACGTTACGTGCGGATCCTCAACCCTTTGAGTATTGTAGATTCCTCGAAGGACGGTATCGACATGATCACTATTGTCCATCAACAGATAAGTATGCTCCACCTCATTTAATCCCTAACGAAACATGCATCGATCTGATACACTCCCTAAAAATGATCTGAAACCATCATCTTCTAACCAAACCACATTTTCCAATCCATTCTCTTCCACTAATCAACAATCTTCAACCAGTCCTCCTCCCACTAATCAATCATCTTCTTCCACTAATCAAGCTTCTTCTTCCAGCAACAATTATTCTTCCACCACACCATCTTCTTCCTCACCTAGTCAACCTTCTTCATCCAACCATACCTCTTCTATTAAGATACCTTCTCCTATGAATAACCAAACTTCATCCTCCAATCCACCCCCTTCTTCTTATAACCCATTCTCTTCATCTTTTAGAACTACCAAACTGACTTCCCCTGCCACATGAGGTACCTATTGGTCCCCCATCCCACACATTTAAAATCATTGAACAAAGGATGCAGGTGAATATCAATTTCAAAAGATGGCAAACTCCTTTTATATCAACAAATCCCCACACAACTATGAAAACCCAACGCTCCACATCTGAGAATCCATCCCACTTACCAAATGGGATAATCAGTTTGGAAAAAAATTGGTTATCTTGACAATGAACATATTCCAAGTTCTTCAGGATCTTGGTTATATAATGACGACTTTGTTCCCTGTTATGAGTCCCCTCAATTTACCAAAGCTCATCACATAATGAAAAACATGCGATGGAAGGGTAAAGGACTCGGTCCAAATGAACAAGGTCGTTTAGACCCAATCAATTACACACAACATCACGGTAAACATGGTCTGGGTTTCAAGGTATTTGATGTTGCTCCCATATTAATTTCAAGTGATAATGATGACACCAGCTCTGATAATGACACCAGGTCTCCACGTAGCCTTTTCGAGGACCTCGTTGAAACACATCTTTACTTTGAACATTTATCTGTTAATGTCATCAATTTTGAGCCTACGCATCCGACTCTCATAGACCATGGCCAACCACATCATGCGGCCATGGACATGTTCCAAAATGATGAAGCCATCAAAGAATTCCTTGGAACTCATGATCAAATCCCTACTTCCGACCATAGAAAAGGATTTGAAATCAATCTAGATGAATCGGCCTATTTTGGTGAAGAAATAAAATATTCAGATCCTTCACCTTCGAAAAAATTTGGATCAGAAGCAAAAACAAAAAATTTCCCATAGTCAAAATCTCATCGCCACCCTATCAAACAAACATGTCAATAAAAAGTCTCAACATCACACACAAAAATCTTGTACCAACTCTCCCAAATCACCTGACACCAATGACCTACATCAACCATTAGCATCATTCTCTGAAAAAGATACATCTAAAATGCTTGTAGAAGAAACTAAAGACATAAACATTGGAACCACCAAACAACCAAAAATTTTACAACTTGGCATTAGTCTGTCTGACCAAGAATGCATGGAATTCACAACACTCCTTATTGAATTCCAAGATATCTTTGCATGGACATATAAGGACATGTCAGGCCTAGATCCATCTCTTGTAGTACACCACCTTGTGGTGCATCTGGATGCAAAGCTTGTAAAACAAAAACTACGTAAAATACATCCCCAAGTAGCATTGCTTGTCAAAGTCGAACTCGAGAAACTCTTGGAAGCCGAATTTATCCGACCTATTGATTATTCGGCATGGATATCTAACATAGTTCCCATAGCTAAGAAAACCCCCGCCATCAGGATATGCACAGAATTCTGAGACATTAACAAGGCTTGTCCCAAAGATGACTTTCCCTTGCCAAATATAGACATGATTGTTGATTCTACGACAGGCCATGAAATGCTCTCCTTAATGGATGGATTTTCTAGTTACAATCAAATACGTATTGTTGAAGGGGATCAACATAAAATGACATTTACTACACCATGGGGCACCTTCTGTTATAAGGTCATGCCTTTCGGCTTGAAAAATGTCGGTGCCACCTATCAATGAGAAATGACTGTCATCTTCCATGATATGTTACATGATATCATGGAAGATTATGTTGATGATATATTAGCAAAATCAAAAAACATGAATAGGGCATCCAGGTGTGTTGAGACACATTTTTGATAGATTACGTGAGTATAAGGTTCATCTTAACCCAAAGAAATGTGTGTTCGGGGTGACCTCTGGTAAATTGTTAGGGTTTATTGTCTCACAAAGAGGCATAGAAGTGGATCCTGTAAAATTCAAAGCCATTATGGAAATGCCTCCTCCTCAAAACCTAAAACAATTAAAGTAGTCTTCAGGGAAAAATACAATCTATTCGGCGTTTCATATCATAGTTGGCTGATAAGTGCCATCACTTCAACCAATTACTCAAGAAAGATGCACAATTTCACTGGAACCACGATTTTTAAGACTCTTTTGCTAAGTTAAAAGAATACCTCTCTAGCCCACCTATTCTTATGTCACCAGTTGCCGATAAACCCATGTTGCTTTATACATCTGCCACTGAACATGCCATAGGAGCTCTGTTAGCACAACACAATGATCAAGCAAAATAACAGGTTGTATATTACCTTAGTCGAACACTTATTGAGCATGAAGTACGTTATTCCCAAATTGAAAAAGTATGCTTAGTGGTCACCTTTGCATTCCATAAGTTACGTCATTACTTGCTCAATCACACAACTAAGTTGATCACCAAGATTGATCCTCTCAAGTATCTCTTGTCCCGACCCATTCTCACAGGAAGAATGTCTAGTTGGGTCATACTACTTAGTGAATTTGATGTCGAGTTTGTTCCATAGAGGGAAATTAAAGGACAGGCCCTTGCAGACCAACTTGCTGAGGCACCCCTTCCTGGCACAGAACCACTTCATTTTACTTTTCCTGATGAAGATCTTCTGCACATAGACATCACGCCAGCTTGGACTCTATTTTTTGATGGATCTTGTAATCTCCATGGCTCAGGGGCTAGTATTTTTCTTATCACACCTAGCGGACATGTCATCCCCAAATCATTTCGATTAGCATTCCCATGTACCAACAATATTGCAGAATATGAAGCTCTAATCACAAGATTAAAACTAGCTATATCTTGGAATCTTACAGAATTAGCTGTATTTGGTGATTCTTTACTTATCATCAAACAAGTTACTGATGAATACCAGGTCAAGGATGAAAAACTTATCCCATATAAGTGCATGGTGGATAGTCTTCAAAGCTATTTTTGATTAATTAGCTTTGATCAAATCCCCATAATTTGTAATAAATCTACCGACGCTATGGCAACCATTGGATCCCTATTAGAAATCACATCTAGTCAACCCCAGGCACATTTTCTCATAGAACATCTCTTAATGTCTACCTATGATATTCCTGAAAACACTATGGTATGTGAAATCGTGGGTCTGAATAACCCTTGGTACCATGATCTTTATACCTTCATCCATGATAAAACATTTCCTGGCCGACATGAAACCAATGCATAAACGTGCTTTAGCACAACGTGCCTCTCGTTACACCATTTTAGAAGAAACTCTTTATAAACGAGGATATGATAGCACCCTACTCCAATGTCTTAATCAGGAAGAAGCCTCGAGTGTCATACCTGAAGTCCATTAAGGTATCTATGGAGCACACAAAAACAATATAGCCTTAGCCAAGAAAATCCTGTGAGCTTGGATATTATTGGCCCACCATGGAAAGTGAACACATGCCATTTTTTCAAATGATGTCAAGCATGTCAAAAGCATGGAAATATTATCCACGCACCTTCCTAAGCATTGTAATCGATAACCACACCATGACCCTTCTCTCAATAAGGACTTGACCTCATTGGTAAAATCAGTCCAACATCGTCTGATGGGCACAAGTTCATCATTACCGCTACCGATTACTTCAATTAATGGGTGGAAGATATGCCTCTCACCTATGTTACCAGTAGTGAAATATCGAAATTTATTTTTAATAATCTCATCTGTCCGATTTGGTATTCCATCCGCTCTAGTCGCAGATAATGGTAAATCATTTAAAAACTAGGATGTAAAAGACCTCGCCAAACATTTTCACATCAAACTCAAGTGGTCTACTCCATACTACCCTCAAGGTAACAATCAAACAGAAACAACCAATAAGACTTTAAAATCCATCATGGAAAAAATCATCAACACCCATGGACACAATTGGCATACTAAAATTTACCCCACTTTCTTTGGGCTTACCGTAGATCTTACCGCACACCTACCGGAGCCACCCCATTTTCCCTCGTTTATGGTTGTGAAGCCATTTTACCTATTGAGATAGAACTCCAATCCTTGAGAATCTCCCTTAAAGATGTAATTAATGAGGATGAATACCGATAGTCACGACTTCAAGAGCTTGAGCTTCTCGATGAAAAATGACTTAATGCTCTCAATCATCTTCAAGTCTATCAAAACCGACTGCAATGCAGCTATCATAAAAATGGTAAGACCTAGAGAATTTGAAATTGGCGACCTCGTTTTAAAATAAAATCAAAATAATACCACTAAAGAGTGAGAAAAACAAGGAAAATTTGAGCCTAATTGGTTAGGACCCTATGTAATTACAGCTAAATTTAGCTCTGGAGCCTATAAGTTGGCCATTGAAGATGGTCAAGAACTTGATGAACCAATGAATGTAGTTCATTTAAAGAAATTTTATCCTTGAGGTGTTCACTTTTTCAGGAAACAATGACATGTACATTGTTCCTTATGTCTAGCTTATCTTCAAATAATTTAAAGTTATTCATTTCCATTGGAAAATATTCTAATTATCAAAATCACATCTTCATATTTATCATCATGAGACAGGTGCTAATATAGATTCTGTTAAGTTTGTGAGTGTTATAATTCTTATAATATCTCCCATTTTCAGTTGCTTTCACCTATGGTCATACCTAGAAGCTTACTGATGGCAATATATTTCCTTCAAAGACATTCTCTCTTTCATAACAAAGCTCTACACTTCTTTACCCAGTTCATTTGATCATCCATCTCAGTCTTCAGTGTTGAACCATCGCGTCTTACTAGTCGTGTGGGGCTAAGATTGGGGGAAGACGTTCCTTCCCAAATACAAAGCATTATTGTAAAATTCCATCAATTTAATAAATTATGAATAAATTCATTGTCACATCTTTCATCTTTCATAGTCTTTGGAGTTGAGCCCACACTTCTTACTGGTAGTGTGAGACTGGGATTGGAGGAAGGTGCCCTTACTTGTCTACATCTTATCTTTGGTGATAAACCCTTTTCTCTTACAGGTGGCATGGGGAAAATCATAGAGGTTCATTGTCATAAAAGCATAAAAATATTTCAAAAACATTCAAAAATTCAAAAATAAAAAACATTAAAAAAAGAGAGAAAAAGGAATTTACTCGCCTATGTTTTTCCTTCGGTGATGAGCCCTTGCTTCTCATTGGTAACATGGGGCAAGACATAGGGAGTCATTTCAAGAATAAAAAATCTTATATTGCTTGCAATTATAGAATCCCCAAAGAATTAATTTATATGCCTAAGTGAAGAGACAACTATCCCTTCACATCATATCTTACCAATCAGCAAGCCACATAATTGTCTAAGTCTAGCACGTGACACATAGAGTGAAAGCCATTTTTGAAACCAGTTCAGTAATGTTAAGAAGAATTGAGTCACAATTTCCCAAAGGGATTGTTGTTAGCATTTATCTCTATATTCATTATCTACCTCCTAAATCCTTCTTGATTCTTGGTGATGAGCCCTCGTTTCTTACTAGTTGTGTGGAGTCAAGAATGGAGCTGGACTTCTTTTCATCATATCATCACCAACATATCCTGCCAATGGAATGATAATTTGTGTTATTCTAAGCATGAGTTACCACGAGGAACACAGTACATGCAGACAATATCCTGGTTTATCACCTCTCAAAATAAGTTTGCATTCTGGTCCATAAATTGCCAACAACAGTAATAATCCAAAACTCCAAAAACATTCAAAAATCGTCAAAAATCCAAAAAAATTATAAAAATCTAAAACTCCAAAAAACATTCGAAAATCGTCAAAAATCTAAAATCATTAAAAACAATCTAAAAAACCAAAAACATTGGAAAATCACCAAAATCCAAAAAAAATAGTATAAAAATAAAAAACAAAAATATACGAAAACATTTGAAAACTTTTCAAAATTTCAAAAACATCCACAAATCACAAACAAACAAAAACATTAAAAACAAAAAAAAATAAAAAATAATCAACACAATTCATCCTTTGAACTATTATCCCCAACAAATGATCCAATCACCTTATGACTATCAAATTCAAACCACTTCTCCTCGCGTGAATCCTCGCTTGGGGAAAATCTAGCTCTCATTGTTTCCTTGTTTGAGGACAGTGACCCAATCCTTTTTTATGTCCTTGTAGCCCTGCTTGGGGGCACATCCGATCAATCCTCACTGTGGAACACGTTAGGGACATGTTTATTGGTTCTTGTGTTGCATTATTAATTACAAATTATTAATTGTTTTCTTGTATCTTGATATATTACAGGGGGCATCTTGATTTTATGTATCATAGTGTTCTCTCTAATATACTTATGTTATTTGAATTGCATATCGTACTGGGGCATCATACTTTCTTGATGGCCTCTGTCTATGCTCTCTTCCACTTGCATATCATACTGGGGCATCAAACCTTTTTGATGGCCCCTGTCTATGCTATCATGCATATTACAGTGTAGTCATCCTGATATTTTATATCACGATGCATCCTGTTATGTGCTATATTAAAATTAAGATGTTTTTCATCACGTGAGTATCTTCCTGCATGATCAACATCTTACTTTGCACCCCATCCATTCACCCGTACTAATACATTCCCTAGTTTGGGAATCCTACTTGATCACCATTGTAGTTTGTGAATCCTACTTGAAGATCTTTCTCAAGTAGCATTCACTATCCAGCAGCTCCTCCTCCCCCACCATGATCACCATATATTTGATCCATTCATCCTCATTCCTCATTTCTACTCCTCCGCCACTTATCCCCATATTACCCTTCTCACCATTCATGTCCCCTCTCACCCATTTATATTCTTTCCTTTCACTCTTCTACTTCCCGCTTATACAATCTTACTAATAACCCCTTCTATATGGGATCCTCGGTGGAGGTTTACCCTCTCCCTAAGATCTTCCCGTTGTAGAAGCTTCTCCACCACCTCCCCTCTCATCAAACAACAATCACCACCACACACATCTTCCCATTCTACCTCTTCTGCTTCTCATTCTCGCATCATTACTCTCACCATGCGAGCATCCCAATTAAGGATTCCCCTCACACTCTCCACCCTCCACTACATATATTCCTTCATCCATTCATGTTACACTCCTTTGTTTCCTTTCTTCCTTGTTATCACCTCCTCTCGTCTCCTCTTCCACTCAGGCATACATCACTCACTCTTTTCTCATCCTTCCCCAAATCTATCTTCTGCCTGGTCATCCTACTTACACACTCTCGTAGTATGGAAAATTCACTTGAGGGTTCCCCTTCAGTCCATTTTTTCATACCCTATTCCCACCAACTCTATCATCATTCTTCTTCTTCTTCAGCTTGGCGATCTTACTTAACCATTCCTAGCTGCATGGAAATCTTACTTAAGAATTCCTCTTAAGGTTGATCTACCCTATGGCCTTCCCCCATCCCATCATATTTCCCCCATCTTATTTCTCACGCCTCTCGTTGCGCAATCATCTTCTTCAACAAACCATTCCACCCCTGTACCCAATACAATTTTGTCTTTCTCCTTGCATATCATCCCTATCGGTTTGGCGATCTTACGAAACCACTCTGGGGGCATGACGATCTTACTTAAGAGTCTCTCTTAAGCATGACATGTCATCTTGCACTCACCCATCACTCTACATTCTCACCATCCATATTTTCTCTTCATTCCCCATCATCACATCTTCTTACCACCGCTATCACCATCCTCTGCTTGGCAATCTTACTTAACCACTCGCACGACATGGCGATCTCACTTAAGAGTCCCTCTTAAGGATGATATGTCTTCTTGCCTTTCCCCATCACTACACATCCTCACTCTTCACTTTTTCTCGGCATTCCCCATTATCACATCCTCTCACCTCCTCTTCCATTCTCGCAAACACCACTTCTCACTTTGCCCACTTTTCATCTCCAGTTTCACTTGCTTGGAAATCTTACTTAACCACTTCCGTCGCATGATGGTCTTATGTCAGGGTCCTCCCTATGCTAAACTTGTCATTGCTGAACTTCTCCCTTGCCTCATTCTTCATTCACTTTGTTGAACACTTCTTCCACCTGGTATCTCCTACCAACCACATTTTCCTCCTACCATTATCCTTTCTCCACCTATCATCTCACAACATACGTCTAATATCTTCCACCTATAATCACGTTCTTTTCCCCCATTTTCCCCTTCTTGATCCATCATCCTTCATACCGTTTCTTCCCATTCTTTTCATGTCTTGTTTCTTCATCCTCACCTCTTTCGTCCTCATCTTCCGCATCCTCTCCTAGCTTTCACCTAGTCCCAACTCATCCCTCACATTTTATTTACTCTTTCCGCTTCATCTTCTCGAATTCTCCCATATCTCTACCCACACACATGTATTCGCCATTGTTGTTTAACATTCCTCTAACATTCTTTCATCATCATATTTTGTTCTCGCGTTAATAATTGTTAGTGAACTTTCCCTAAAAAATCATCAATCCTCATTCTGCACAACCTCATTCACTCCCTTGGACCTTCTACAATTTCCCTTCATTCCTTCCTTCCTTTACACCCACCACTCATTGTTAGTTGGGCTTTCCCTAATGTCCCTTTGTTGGCATTACCCTTTTCCAATCCTTATTACCTTTCTCCTTTTCTTGATTTTTTCTCTCATCCTTCCCCACCACTTATTGTTTGTGGAATTTCCCTAACGACTCCCCTCATTGGCATTGCCTCTTCTATCCCCCATTCTCTTTTCTCTCCTATTCTTTTCCCCCACTCCCACCCTGTCTTGTCGCTTCTTCCCCATCTCTCCATCTTCCCTTTGCCCTCTTCAATATATTTACTGTCTTCACCACATTCATCCTTTGTCTATTTTCTCGTAATCCTAGTATCCTCATTTCATGCATCTCCACATCTTTTCCAATATGTGTTATTTCTCCCTTCTTTCTTCTCTTTACATTCCTCATATTGTTCACTCTACACTTATTATCCCCATTATGTATTCCCTTCCTTCTACATCATTTTCTCTGTTATCCTCTTCTCTCTCCCACCCCTCGTCTTATTCCACTTCCTCCTGTATCATCTTCTTCCCCTTTTTACGTAACATTTCCTCCTTACTTCCCCATGGATAACCTTGCTCTTCGACGTTGTCCCGTCTTTTTTATCATCCCACCCTCTACATGCATCTCCATACGGTCTGTTCCATATTCTTTGCCTTGGTCTTCCTCGCAAAGACACATTTCCTTCAATCTTCTCCCTGTATTTGCTCTATCCTCCTTTCCTCTCCCCTAATTTTCACGTTTCTTCTGACCACCTCTCCTTTTCTCTACCACCCCTACTTTTTCGTTCATTTTGTACCTGTTTCTCTTCTTTTCTCTACTCTTTTTCACACTTTCCTCCCCCCTCATAGTTTCTTTTTTTTCTTCGTTCTACTTCTTATTTCGTCCTTGTTTATATTTTCTACACAGCTGAAAACCTAGGTAGTCATAAGATAAATCTCCCTCATTTACCGGTGAGGCTCCCGTGTAAGATTTTGTCAATTATATTTTATAGTATCTATCTGTTGGTATTACTTTAACTATGTAGCTCATGAACCACAACTAGACAGTTTTGCAGCAATTAAGCAATTATAAAAGAAAGGAAAAATATGCAAAAGAGGAAAATAATAAGAAACAGGAAGAAAGGAGAGAAGATGTGCAACCCAATCAATAGTTTACAGAGTTGATTGCATGCACATAGATTAAAACAAATAGATCATGAAATATAGAATTCAAAGCAAAAGAAACTTTTAGATCTAAATCTAGAATAACACAAAGTTTATGAATAGATCTAGAAATAAATACGAGACGAATGCATCGTTGACACAAAGTTCTCCGGAAATATCTTCTCTATTCCTCTGCTTGTAGAAATCATGGGTTTCACCTCAAAGTCTGGAACACAATAATGTCGATTACAAATTCTGATCCTTTAACCTGTAGGTTCTTCCTCTATTTATAGTGTATAGAGAGAAATTTAAAATAGGAAACTGTAACTGAACTGACACATGTGAAAGTTATAAAGGAAACAAGTAGCAATCTCCCTCTTGGAATTCCTCTTTGCATGACAAGCATGATTTATAATTGAAAAATAGAACCTTCTATTTTGCATGTCTGCCACCTATTTCCAAGTAATTGACTTCTTCAAGTAACAAATTTTAAACCAATCACTTAAGTTTTATAATTTAATTGATCACTCAATTAGTTTGTTGGAGAAAATAAGAGAAAGAAGAAGAAAGAGGAAAAGAAATTAGAAGATAGCTGCAACACTTTCAGTCTTGTTCTTTTTCCATATTCTGCATGCGGTTGACTCTTTTGCCTTTGATTATCACCAAACTGGATCTTGAAGCAGTTGACTATGATTTGCTTGCGGGTATTGCCTTTGACCTGTCTTCCCCTTTTATCCTTGAAGCTTTTACAATTCTTCTTCAGTACATGCACTGATAAAATGCTTGCCGTAAACAATTCAAGCAAAACTCATCACCTTTTATTTTTAATTGCATATGAGCAATTTTAAATTCTGGAAAGCACTTCGGGTGAAGGAAAGTACAAGTAAATTCAATGAAGACTTCAACTAGAAGATTTGGAGCACACGCACAAGCTACTGAAAGGAATTTTCCATGTAATGACTTCTACACGGGTTGTGTTAGAAACAAGAGGATGAATTTTTTCTAGAAGCCTTTGCAATTATGAGAGTTGGATCTGTCAATCACATTGGTGATAAGTTCGGGGCCTATGTCTGTATCATTGACTTCAACAAATCTGGAAGTTATGCATGATTTAGCTAATCTTTCTCTTTCATCATGCTTCAACATGGCTAGAATAATCTTTGTTTGAGCTCTTTTACTTTTAACTCTGTCAGAACCCCTTGCAATTGGATCAATTTGTGTAGATCTGGCAATTTCTTCATATTCAGAGGATATATTCAATGTACCTGATATTGATTTGAGCACCTATGATGAATACCTATAATTTATTTAGACAAAGATGGAGTCCATGGCATGAATACTTGATTTTTATCACCAAAATCTACATATAAAGTTTGTTGCCCTAAAATTTGAGGCTTTGCTTCCATGCAAAACAAGCAAAAATACTATTTAATTCCCCAGAACACTTATACCAACATGCAAATGCTCAAAATGACCAAAATTAGGCTATTCCAACCCTAGGCGCCAAAACGGGAAGCTTCCCAGTAGTGGAAAATGAACTTTAATACAAAATCATCCTTCTTTTGGCTCCAAAACCTATATGGGCTGCAATCCTCATCAAAAAGAATTAATTGCTTCTTTATTATGGCAGCCCATGCTTATATAACCCTCAACATTCTATTTTTAACAATTGCTCTTCCTATTTCTGGCAATT
This sequence comes from Taxus chinensis, assembly GCA_019776745.2. Taxonomy (NCBI): domain Eukaryota; kingdom Viridiplantae; phylum Streptophyta; class Pinopsida; order Cupressales; family Taxaceae; genus Taxus; species Taxus chinensis. The sequence continues at coordinate 740,330,097 of CM034152.1, read as the reverse complement.
TAATTAATAAACAATCATGTTTATTCACCAAAATTGGGCGCCCAATTATGCATGTTGCTGGTTGCTTTTAAATAAATTATTATATTTATTTTTAGCATGCATCATTGACTTCTCTTTAGCTCTTCCACTTGCATTGACTTTCCTTCTATTTATGCCGTAAGAATTGGGTGAATAAACCATTAATAAATATTATTAAATGCATTTTTATCCACCCACGGTGGGTTGCATTTTTTCACAAGGGTAATTTCCAAAAATAGGAAGTCAACTTTGATGGGAATTTCTACCCTGCACTATAGCTCCAAAAATCCCCTTTTTCACTTAAGTTGTTTGACTTTCATATTGGGAATTTTTACCCTGCAAGTCATGTAAGAAATTCCTGATGGTGTTTTAAGTGATTTTCTTTTATAATGAGAATTTTTACCGTGCAAGGCAGGTAAGAAATTCCCGATGGTGCTTAAAGTGATTTTCTTTTATAATGGAAATTTTTACCCTGCAAGACAGGTAAGAAATTTCCACATACTTGCCACCTCTAATATTCCCATTGTAACTTAAGTGACTTTGACTTCATGGGAAAAAGTACCCTGCAAGGCAGGTAAGAAATTCCCACGTGCCTGCTACTACCAAAAATCCCATTGCAGCTTACACTCATTAATTCCAAAAAATGTGACTTGCCTGGGAGAGGTTTTTTGTGCATGACTTCATCTTTTTTGGTCAAAAGTTTACATTTTGAGGCCGATTCTTTCTGGTGATGCGTGAGTAGATGATCTCCAGATGCTTCAAGCAATTAAACAGACTATACTGGACAAAGAACAAACCTAGGGAAATTTTACAGAGAAATTGCGGAGAAGACCAGAGAAAAATGGAAAAAAAAAATAAAAGTGAAAAACATTGCCAGAAGTCATAGACAAGGCTCTGAATTCATTCCCGGTGAAAACCCTATTGAGATGTGTGAATACTGACATGCAAAACATCAACAGGATTCAACTGAAGCACAATTAACTTCAAACAGGGCATTATTTATTTAATAAATAATTAAATAAAAATTTCCCGCAAACAAAACTTGGCGGAGGGATAAAATGAGTTTCGACATCTGGGTATTTGTCAAAATTGGCTCATATGATTCAATGGGAATATCTTAATGTAATACAAACATCTTTTGGCAATAAAAACACAAAAAGACCCGTTATTTTAAAAAGATGATTTTTTTTAAATATGGGGTAGTATTAGATTTCAGGGTAAAATATGGAGACACCAATTGGCTTTGTCTATGAACATCTTTACCTCCGTCAAAATGAAAGGAGTGAAGATGAGATCCCAACATCTCTGGTTTTGTATCTTGTCTATTGAGTTCAGGGTCAAGCAAACAAAAACAAAACACCAAAAAACGTACAAAAAAAAGAAACAAAGTTTATTTATATACACACAGGTTTTACCCTGTATCTCAGTTCCAGAACAACCTCATATGTTACCCGTTGAAAGGAAGTAGTGCACTCAATTCCATCCTGAGTAGGATCAAGGAAGAAAGTATCCATTTGTGGCAGCTATCTTTCTGTGGTAATCATGAAGGGCCCTTTCTGAGAGTGAATTAGATTTGTTGTGCATGCCCTTCGGTTCATGTCTCATTGTCCCACCAGAGTACCCAATCTTCGATCTCGAACTTCCTTTCTCTGGCCTTCTTGTCAAATATCTTTGGGCAAGTCCTTCCATCAACTTCATCTTGTGGACGGCTCATCCATTCTTCTTTCTGTGGTAAATGAAGTCTTCATCAACTTCCTCCATTTCCAGATTTACCGAACTGCATTTACTGAGGAAGAACTATTAGCCATATTCTTTGTTCTTCTTCAGGTACTGATCATGCTTGTTGAAAGTCTCCCACCAAGGAAACTAAACCATTGGAGATTTTGTTACCTTATCCAGTTGGATTACAATCCACTATTGTCATCATAACCTAGATCAGTTTTGCCTGTGACTGTTTGTCATGGTGGTGATTTATGACCTTCAACACACAACCTGTCAAAGTTGCCTTGTTCTTGGACATGCAGATGTTTATTTGTCCTTTGATTGAAAGTCTGCCAATCCATCTTTCAACATTATCAGGGACTTTGGGGTGGTAGACCATCTCCACTTTATAGTTTCCTTTAATCTGAATATGGACGGCTTTAATTTGTCCGGTTAATAGGGACTTGTCTGGATCTCAATAGGTATGCAATCGAAGACTGCCAAAAGAGTCTTTCAGAAGTCAACTGCAATGGAGGAGTATCCTTGGGCTTAGGCAAAAGGCCATTCTGTATTGATTTTCCTGGTGATTGGAATGAAGTCGAAAGGCTCTCAGGTATTCAATCCTATGTTTTCTTGACATGAAACAATGTCGAAGTGAAGGTTACCTGAGCTACTTTCTGTGGTTAAGATGCAAACTCACATCTGGGAGCTGAAGCGTGGGTGGCCATAAAGCCTCATCTTGGTGAGTTTGTGGTTTTGTAAATACTCTATCATCTTCATGAAGCTTCTCATCTCTTTAGATAATGCTTCATCTTATCTCCTTTGACTTGATTTTTCCCTTCGAACTTGCTTTACTAGAAGTTCAACATCTCCTTAGGCTTTGAAAGAAGTTTTACTCCTTTCTTTTTAGCTTGCTCCATTCCTAGAAGCAATGCTTCATTGTTCCGCCGTATGATTGGTGTTCTCTAACATCAGCTTGTGGGAGTATGGGAATATCTCATGAACTGGATATATTAGTAGAAAACCGGCTCTTGATCCAAAAGAACAACAACTACCTTTAAACTCCAAAGTCCAAACTTTTTCCTCTTCTTGTCTTGGCTCTGGTTGAAGTTCTGGCTCTGGAATGACTTTATTCATTTCCAAGAAGTATACACCGTGGTTAGATCCCTGAAAAAGAATATGAGATCTAGGATCCTCAGATTTTGTAATCGTGTACTTGGACCTTTGTTTTGGATCTAGCTTTTGATTTATTCCTTTGATAGGAATATGAGCACATGACCAATCCATCTTTATTTCTCCTCAAAATTTAAATCCAGCTCTTTGCAGAAGTTTTTGGTCAGCAACATCCCGTAAGAAACAAGAATATCTACAACTAAGATTGTCATCTTTAATCTTTTGTCAGGAAAAGCTGCCAGAACAGCTTGTGCATCTTTAATTTGTCTGATTAAAGGGACTTGTCTCTCCATGGAATAACACCTTTTTTATGGTCTTTATCAAGGTAAGCCCAAGAGCATCTGCAACTTTAGCTGGTATGACATTATCAGAAGCACCTGAATCTAGAATACAATTGCTTGACTTGAAACCATTAAGCAATAAGGAGACATAGAAAGGTTCTACTCTTTTAGAAGATAATGAGGGTTTAACAACTGCAACGTTATTCTGGGGAGGAGTATCCTTGGGCTTAGGCAAAAGGCCTTTTGATGTATTGGATTTTCCTGGTGATTGCACATATTTAACTAGCCTATTTAACTGCTCAGGGAAGGCTCTCAGGTATTCAACTTCTGACATTTGAATCCTAGTTTTCTTGACATGATCAACAATGTCGAAGGAAGGTATAGATTCAGATACCTGAGCTACTTTATGTGGTTGAGATGAAGAACTCACATTCTTATCTCTGGGAGCTAAAGAAGAAGGTAAAGGGTTGCCCCTTCTTTGTTTGTCATCTAATGCCTCAGCTTGGTGAGTTTGTGGTTTTGTAAATACTGCATATGTATGACCATGATCATCTTCATGAAGCTTCTCATTGTCATGTTCAGATTTGTAGTTTAGGTAATTAATGTTTGAGTTGCCAGCAGGACCTACAAAGTCATCATTCTTAAGCTAATCAGTGTCCAAATTCCTGGTCTTCTTCATTCATCTCCACATTGTTTCTGGGAGCAGCTTCAATTGCTAATCTTTGGGAACCAACAATGCGGTTCCGGTTATTGTTGAAATTCCAAGCAGGGGCGGTGTTGTTGCCTTGAGCCATTTGAGCCATTTGTTTCTTCATTTGCGACATCTCATTTGCTAACTTTTTCAATAGTGAATCAGAAGTAATAGTAGAGGATGAACTTTCAACTCTAGAAGTGTTGCTCTTTATCTTTCCAGCCATGATGAGGTCGTCTTCAATTTCAACAGCCATGTTTTGGGCTGCTAACAAGTCAGCAGGATGTGCTCTTCAGCAGTTGATAGCTTACTTCGGGAAGTAAAGAATTGATGAAGAATTTTTTTTGATTCTCATCATTCAGAGAAGCAGAAGCCGGAATTTTGTACAGTAATCTTTGGAATTTTGCAATAAAATCTCGCATGTGCTCATGTGGCTCCTTGTTCAACTAAGTGAGCTGAGTTATCAAGGTACTGGAATATTCAGCTGGTTTGAATCTTTTCAAGAATGCATCTCTCATAGTGGCCCAGTTGGTTATGGTTCTAGGAGCTAGTCGGTAGAACCATTCTCCAACCAAGTCATGCAGAGTCTCTATGAAGAGTCTGACAGATACATCTTCATGTTCGACTATAAACACTCCACAAGATATAAAGAACATAGCCAAGTGGTCATCTGGATTCTTCTTTCCATCTCCATAGAATTTTCAAAAAATTCTTTCTTGTCCCTTTAGGTAGATCATGCATAGGAGGAGTCAAATTCAGAGGTCCAAAGGTTGCACCCCATGGAACAGGTGCTGCAGTGGCAAGTGGTTGATTCAACATCATGAAAGGAGCACGTCTTCTCCGGGAGTAGACTTGATAGATAATTCCAGCCACCAAATTATGTTGAAGCTGATCTGGATCTGGAGATGTTTGAACTCTTCTTCCTAGCGAAATACTAGATCTGCAGCTTCTAACTTAAGGAGGATGATTGAAATTGAATTGCTCTTGCAATCTGTAGAAATGATTAATCCTTCCTTAAGCCTTGATAGATCGGGTGAATGGGCGTTCAGCTAGGTTGAAAGTTCAGTGGGAACTAGCACTATAAGCTCTGGTCTGCAAAAGATTGTTCATTCCCCAGTAGACTCACCAAAAACTCTTTCAATTTATCATCGATTTTACCCCCTACTCCCACCTCATCTTCTCCTTCTTATTTATCCTTCCCCATTTCTTGCTTTTCTCAGCTCTATTATTTCTCTCTTTCATGCATCCCTCTTTATTATCTCTATTGCTTCCTTCATTTGGCACGTCTCTCTATTTCATAACTTCACCCTCTACTCTATCATTTTAATGTCTTCTACTTATTTGTCCTTCATTATTTCCTTCTTCCCCTATCATCCCTCTCTCTTATTCTCTTCTACCTCCCTTATTCATTTTTTGTCCCTCCCTTATCTCCATAACCCTTCACCTTTATTACTCTTCTCATAATCAACCCCCAATCCTATCCATTCCGTTTTCTCTTTCCCATTTCATCTTCCCACACACCCTCACACCTAGCATTCAAGGCCGATTGAATCCTTTCTCCATTTGCGTCGTGCAGTCATTCTCATCTCTTCCACTCCATTATCATTCTCTTCTCGGCAGACTTCATCTCTCTTCTTTTCAAGAGCTATGTCATATATTCCATTCTTGTCAACCCTCTCGAGGGGGCATCATCACATATGTCCATAATCACATCTTCTCATGATATTTTTTTCTTGGAGGATACCATGATATCTGTCACTCACCACCTTCTATTCTCCCCAACAAACATTCGCTCTACTTTTTTTTGCTTAGAAACAGTAGATTGAATTCTTCCCCCATCTCATCTACTTTCTTTTAAATGACACTACTTTCATAGTACCCTTCCAAAGAGGGGCAAATGTAGACACCCTAATTTCACATATGTCCAAAATCAATTCCCCTACCTCATTTCCCACAAAATACACTTTGAATTAATCAAATATAATTTGATTAATTATTTATTTGAAATTTAAAAATAACCTAATCTTTACCACATGTCATTATTCTTCATGTTTTTTTACTATTGAATTAAAAATTCAAAATCAAATCCTCACCCACTCTTCATGGCCCCACTCACCTAAAATCCTCCACTTATGAATTAAAAATCCAAAATCAAATCCTAACGCATTCTTCGTGGTCCCCACTCACCTAATCTTGCCCACATTTTCAAACCATGATTAATTAAATTACTCTAAGTTAATCACTTCCCTAGGCTATAAATACAGCCTTACCCCTCCCCTCTAATACATGGAGAATAAAATTGAATGCCATGTCTAAGTTCTTGCATCATTTGAGCAAAGAACATCCGTCCACCTCATCCTAATGCCCAAATAGCCTCATCTTGAAGCACCCCAAATCCATAATTCTTTTACCCATTTGGTGTAACGTAAGTGGATCATTATTGCAGGAAGGCCTTGCTCCGTCTTGAGAAAAACACCTACATATCACACAATTAGGGTTTAATCCATGTTTCCTAACCTATTCTGAGGTTTGCTACAGAACGCGAAGGAGGAGGTATTATTGTTAGTATTTTACTTCGTTGTTATTAGTGCATTTTTCTTAACTTACAGGGATAAAGTAACCTTGTTGGATGTACATGCTCGGCTTTAACTCATTGACACTCTAAACACCTTGTTACAAAGCTAGTAACATCTCTCTTAAGCCCAGGCCAAGCATATTGTTTTATATAAACCATTATCTTGGTCACACCAGGATGACTTGAGTAAGGAGCACAATGTGCTTCCTCCAAAACTATGATTCGTAAATCACCACAGTCAAGAATATAAATTCCTCCATTGAACCTTAATAGACCTTCTCTGTTAATCTGATAGCCCTCATACCTATGATCTTGACTATCATACTCAAGGACAACCTTGACTTGCTTATAAAAAGCATCAAATGGAAATTGATCTAAAACTTGTTGTTTAAAAGTGGTTCTCAATGTGGCCACGAAAACTATTTAGCGACAATAGCTAAGGGCATTTGTAACTCTATTTTCCTTCCCCTTTATGTAGCTAATTTCAAAATCATACTCTCTTAAAATTCTAACCAATGTCGTTGGCGGGCATTTAGGTTTGGCTGGGTAAAGATATACTTGAGCCCTAAGTGATCGATCTTGAACTGAAATGGCTTTCCAATAAGGAAATGCCTCCACATTCACAATGCATGGACAATTGTAGCAAACTCCAAAGCATGTGATGCATAGTTAAACTCTCCTTGCTTGATTTTTTGAGACTCATATGCCACCACATAGTTATCTTACATTAAAACACTCCCGAAAAACTTCACCAGATGCATCTACAATGAAAATGAAATTACCATTTGGATTAGGTACCTTTAGGATGGGTGATGATGCCAAATTTTCTTTCAAAATTTGGAAAGCCTTTTCACAAATTTCATACATACTTTTTACCCTTCTTCTGCAAGGATGTGATTTGACTCCCTATTTTAGAGAATTCTTCAACAAAATTTTTATAGTATCCTACTAAGCCCATAAAACTTCAAACTTCATGCACATTCTTTAGGGAAGGCTAATCCATGATAGATTATACCTTAACTGAATCAACTGATATACCTTCCACTGAAATAATGTGGCCTAGACAGTTTACTTTTTGTTGGAAGAAATAAATTTTTGACAACTTTCCATAAAGCTTATGTTGCCTTAATCTTTCCAACACTAATCTCAAATGTCCAATGTGTTCTTCTTCCATCTTTGAATATGTCAAAATATCATCCAGAAAAACTAACAAAATCTTATCTAGATAATCCTTGAGGATGTTATTCATCAGATTCATGAATGTTATTGCATAATTTATGAGTCCAAAATAAAGTACAGTGAACTCGTAATGCCCATAACGAGTTCAAAAAGTTGTTTTTGGAATGTCTTCCTCACTGATTCTGAGTTGATGGTAACCCGATCTCAAATCGATTTTTGAAAACATTTTTTCCCCTCACATTTGGTCAAATATATCATCTATGCCTGGAAAGGGGTATCTATTTTTCACGGTAGCTTTATTCAACATTCGATAGTCTATGCAAAGTCTAAGAGTTCCATCCTTCTTCTTCACATAAATCACTGGTGCACACCAAGGGGATACATTGAGACAAATCAGACCATTGGATTACAATTCTTGTAATTTACCTTTAACTCAAAAAACTCAGTTGTTGTTAGTCGATAAGGTGCCTTGGAACTAGGTTATGATCCTGACACAATATTGATGGATATATCAAATTCTCTATGAGGTGGAAGCCTCGGTAGCTCGTCATGGAAAACATAATTGAAGTCTTGGAGGAAAGGGTAATCCTCTAAGAGTTGGTTCTTTTTCAGTTTCTATATCATTGATATGGACTAGAGCATGACACATCCCTTCCTCTTGGCTTTCTTTAACTGCATAGCTGAAATTTGCCTTAGAATTACTTCTCTTTTGATATATATTTAGCATGTGTAATAAAGCGAACATGTAAAAGCATAAGTAAGTAAGTGTAAATGCGATGGAATGGAATGCAGAATGAATGATAGGAGCCGTGTGCCCCCCGAGTGGATGTGTATGCATGAGATGAGGTTCATTTGTACATGTCCCTTCGGTAATCAAGAATGAACTGTAGAACAAGAGTGCGTCATCAGGAAATGGTTTGAATTATGTGTTAGGAAGATGTGATCGATAAAACATATAACATATTGTGCGAGTGAGCGAGTGAGTGTTGTGGGGTTCATTTTAGATTGAGACCCTTAGGAGTTGAGTATGAACTGCAGACTAGAGTGCGTCATAAGGTAATGAGCACAACATGCAGATGTAAGAAAGATGTAGCAATCTTATTGCTAAAAGCACATAAAACACTCTTGTTCTTACCATTTCTGTTATAATTAGTGATTTCCACTAATTAACTAACACTTTTTTACAATTTCGGTCAATTAACAACACTTTGATGATTACCTATCCTCTTTCGCATTCAGGATGCCACATTATGACGAATCGTAAGTCAAAATCCTCTTCCAAACAGACAATTAGCGATTATTAGCTAATTAAGCCTATTTTACCCTTGTTTTAGTTAATATACCCTATTATTGGCTCAAACCCCTCTTCCAACCACTCAAAATCACCCCATTTCCCTCCACAAAATCTGAGCAAGCTTCAAAAGCTTATCCTGGCCTCGTAATTGACCCCAAGTGGTTGATTAAGGCTCATCACATTTTAATCACTTGTTAATTCATTAATTGTGATTAACAAACCTTAATCATTATTAGTAATCCTTAATCTAATTTGTGCTTTTAGTCCCACATGCACCGAGATGCAAGTTTTCCTCAAAGGAAAAACTATAAAAGGACTAACCACATACCTTTAAACTTTACACCATGCTTTGAATTGCATATCATATAAGAAATATGATTTATAGCCAAGCTCAATCCTTGCCTCAAGTCTTCAATGGGGTTAGTAGATGGGTATCCAATATGATCTTGTAGTCATTTTTGGAGAGACCATCTCACCTTCTTTGGAGTAGCAATAACTCCCAATTTGATTGCTCCTAGATCTATTGAGGTCTAAGTTAGCAATTGAACATACTAGTAGGCATGCTTTAGCTACGTTTTGAATAATATTCATGTTAGTTGTTTCAAGCATTCCATTAAGATTTTTATCTTTGATGTAACTATTGTTAGATTCAATAAGCATTTGCTCAATTAGACTATATGGTGTTAGTCTTATCTTTGCTTGGAGATTTTACTAGCCTTCAGTTATAAGCATATATTGAATCAATTGTAGCATACTTAAATTTAACAAAAAGTAAATATTCAGGTTTGGTTAAAGCACTGCTCTTGGTCCCATAGATTACTTGGTCTTGTGGACATTATTAAAAATTTTCATACATTCTTTTTTATTGAAATATAGTACATTTAGTAGTGATGAATTGTTTACCTTTTAGAAATAAATGTATGCCACAAAATATATAACTAACAATTGCACCGATAGGGTGCAATGGATACACCGATAGGTTGAACAACGAAAAGGATGAAGTCAAGTGTATAAAATGCATAGCCAAATATAAATCTAGAATAAGAGTAATTCTTTGTTGTTCTTTTAGTGGTGTGGGTAAATGATATCTATAATTGCAAATCATGTAATTATTGCATCATCAACATTCCTAATAAAATTTAAATCAAAATATTTTTTAACATTGAGTGACACATCATAAAGCATAAACTCCATAGTATAGATACAATCGAGTTTCTATCCAATTAAAAGTTGACGGTATATGGTATAGTTTATGAATTGCTACACTGTAAAGGTAATGTTTTACACACCTTTAAAATAACAATCAACATGAGATCATTAGTGAATATTTCTCTATTATTAATTGAATTGTGCTTTAATCACTAAGAGGCCACTTAGTCAACTTAGTCAAATAACATGTTCTCTCACACTAAAAGTTATTTCGACAGAAAGCTATATTAAACATTTAAATTTTTGTAGATGTTCTCTAAAAAGGTAGCATTCTAGTATCGAAGGTTAATTATAAACTAATTTGTGTGAGGACCCATATACATATTCACGAGTGTTAATGTAAATAAATATCAACGTGAAAAATAACAATCTTATTTCTTTCATTCATGCTTGGCCCCATGCACAATATACTTTCTTATTGCGACATATTTTAGACATAATTTCATATCGTTTCATAAAATAAAATAAATAGAAGATGATTGTAGAGTCAACTATTATGTAACAACTTTTGTGAGTTAAACCAAGAGAAAACCTTATCGTTCCATCATTTCAATATGTGATCTATCAGTTTTGATTGTTCTTAAAAAAATATTTTGGTGATATATAAAGTTACACAACAGATGGCTCAAAGGCCATGTTCTTTTATCACAAATATCATTATTTTATGTTGACCCTCACAAATATCGTTACTTTTAAACATGTTTAGAAATATCAAAAACACACAAATCAAGGCTCTCAGAAGCATAGGAATTCAAAGCACTTTGTTAAAAAAACAAAACACACCGACGGAAAATTCACCAATGCATGCAAAGGAGTGAATGAATAAAGTGGTAGAATGTGCGTATGAAGCTTCTAGGTTACAAGAAAGACAACCCAAAAAAAGGAAGTTAAGACTTTTGAAAAATAGCAGTACACCCTGTCTCATGCAAATGATGCCACAATGGACAAGGGCAACTGAGATGAACCAATATGACTCAGTGAGATGATCTATATGCCACCATTCTCTCTTGAATTTCATCAAATAATTTGTTCTTGTAACTCTCAAACACCCTGAAACCCCTGTGTAATGCACAAAAATTAGTAGCAGAATGTTTTTTTGCAAGGGTGGGACACACCTTTTCTCTCATGTGAATCTTGTCTATTCTAACATGCAAAATAACAACCATCATATTTATTTCTCTATCGTATATAAAACCCATTAAACCTGACACCGAGAGACAATTTAAATGCATCGTCAATTTTTTGCCTTCCATTAAATTGGATTCTAGTACACATGTTTTTTATATGGAAAATTAAACCATGTGTCAAATAGTTTGTCCCAATCACATTCAACTCCATACCATGGCAAATTTTTTGGGCATTTGGCGAACAAGGAGGACATAACCTTCATACACTATTCACCGAATTTGACAAGAACGATTCAGATGAAGTGCATGGTCACTCCATCGCTGAAATGAATTACAGACCATTGATAGGGTTAACCCAGATGAGTGAAATTCCAAAATTTATATTTTAGATAAATAATTTTATTTTTAAAACAATGAATAAAACATACACTATTTTAATCTTCTAATAATATATATGTGAAACATGAAACTTAACGATAACATAAAAAAAATTAGAGATCGAAATATAAATCCTCCTTTTCAGTTTGAGTGTTACGAGTATTGGAAATTTTTAATTTTTGACTTCCACTCTTATGGGTATGAGTAAAAAAATTGTAACTTTGATATATAACGTATATGCAATTTAAAAAATCAAATAAAATCTACTAATAACAAATTGCTAGAAGAAATATTTACGAACGTGTATTCCTAAATTAAAACAAGAGTACATATATTCTTTGTTATCAACATAATATATGTTTTTTTTATGTTGTTTGGGGGTAAGAACAAAGACTTTGAGCTTCTATTATCTTTTCTAGGTTAATGAAGCTGAATTTGAAAATATATGTAATAATTGCAATACACACAATGCAATAAATTCAATCTACATAAAATAAGCGTAATATGTAGCCTTCGAGGAATACCTTAAACTCAAACTATATATTTTAACCTAAGGAAAATCAACATTTAGGAATGCAAGCATAAACATCGAGTAACTTACGCAAAGAGTTAGACCACATTTTACTTATTGTATACTTGCATTTATTAGAAACAAACTTTTAGAAGGTAAAACAAACGACTCCCACAACCAGTATGTAACTGTCGTACTAAAGCTCATGAGAACAAATAAGATTTTTTGGAACATACGAAACTCACGTTTTCCATCATAATATGAGCCTAGGTCAACATAGTCTGAGCCTGGGTCAATATAAGATATTTAGAATAAGCTGTCTATAACCATCATAACATTATTTGGATGTAAATTTTTTCACAATATTGTAGTTTGAAGTGAACAATTTTAGTTAAAAAATGGAAAGAGACAACTAAAACTCACCACTCCTAAAGAAGGTTGCCTCATCTTACCACCTAACACAATGCTACCTGTGTGCTCCATTTGAATTTTTTGACTATCTTACAACACTTTTTGACCCTTTCTCCCATTGCTTCATGTATTTGTTAGTAGAGTAGAATACAATTTGCCGTTTCCAAGGCATGTGCAAAAACATGAGCTTGTTGGAGAACAATGTATGGTGGGAAAACACAAGCTCGTTAGTGTTAAGAGGATTAAATAGGGTATGCACATCCCTCCAATTCTAAGCGTAGAACATGGAAAATCCACATGAAAACTCCTCTAGAAATTAAAAAACACTACAAAATATGTGGTTTGTGTCTTTCAATATAGTACATTTTCTTGTATAATCAATCTCAAATCTTCACAAGCTAAGTGTAGATACATATACTTGCATTAATTTAAGAGCGGGGGTAGATAAATTGAGCTTTGCATATAATAAAAGGAGGACATAAATTGACTGATTACATTTATTATGTGGACACTTGTAATTGATGTATAGTTGGCACGAAATGTAAAAGGCTGCTTTAGTGAGGTTTTCCCTCTCAATGTCTGCTAGCACCAATGCTATTTTTTAAAAATCCACTAGTAGAATGAAAAGACTCAATCACTTTAACATGACAAAACCATGAGCAGACCAAATTTATTAGATGGTCGTCCTTTGCACAACGCGAATGTTAGCCGTTGATTTCATACTGTTAGGTAATGCAACTCATTGTATTACGACGACAGAAAACTCAAAAAATTAGGCAAGACAACATACTGTTTTCTCTCACCATCAACAACCCTAAACACTCAAATTGTCATTTAAGGTGCTTGATTTGAAATCACGAGTGTCAGTTTTCCACTGTGATGTCGATAAACATAATAGTACCGAGCACTTTAGTGTCATTCTTCCCAGCATAGTTACACAAGACTAATGCAAACTTTTATTAACTACAACCCTTTTCCCTTATAAATGTCACCGACGATTATTAAAAATGCACAATTAACAATAGTACGATGAGTTGAATGGTTGTGATCATGTATTGTCATATTTGAAGAATTGAGTGCCATAATTTTTTTAAAAAGCTTTGTATTGTGTTGTTTGAAGAATTGTTGTAAACATGATCTTGGATCAACGACTCCCCTGTATCCAATGGTCTTGCATGACCCAAATGCAATTACCACCGTTGATCTGAACAATCCAACTCTTCTCCGACGGTAAGAAGTCTATCAATGTAATAATGTAATGACACAAGTTTACTCTCAAGTAAAAAAAATACAAGAAAATTATTTCCTATAGAGTGTAGTGATCTCATGTGTTATAAGAGAACGATGTGATGTTATGGAGGTTATTCATACACACATCATTTAAGAAAGATTGGAATAAATGGGTCACTTGTTATAGATAAAGAGTTTTAATTTAATTTAGTTAAATTTGGATATTAATGTTTACTCGAGGCTCAAAATGGCTAATGAGATTGAAAAGTGTAATGGTAGCTTGTAAACAAGGAATTGAGATCCATCAAAAAATAAGTGAAGGGCAATTTTTATTAATTATTGTTGGCACAACTATCTTGATAGACATGTATGCAAAATGTGAAACCATATACAAAGCTCATAAATTATTCGATCAAAGGCCTCAACTAAATGCGGTGCCATATAATGTTATGATTATAGAATATACATACAACAAAATTATTGATAAAACCTTTAACAAATGTAAAGTAGTTGCGAGCATTCTACCAACTTCTACAAAAATGGGAAGTTTGGAACATGGCATAAAGAACCATCATTATGAAAAATAAAAAATAAAAAACACAGATTTTTAGAAGATGTATTACAAACTCCCTTACATAGAACAAGAAAAACCTCGTTCTAGGGGCAACTATCAAGGGTAAAGCAAAGATTCTAGTGGCGCAGTTAAGAACTGGATCGCATCATCTTCGATGTGAAACTGGTAGATGGACTATTCCAAAGGAAGATTGGGAAAGGAGAATTTGTCTCTTCTGCAGCAAAGGGGTCGTCGAGACAGAATGGCATTTTGTCATGGAGTGTTCAGCATATGAGGATATCCGTATTCAGTACAAAAACAACCTAAAGGTGGACAGACTAGAGGAACTCTTCGAAGGAACAAAGCTCCCAGCGACGGCGGGCTTCATCCCTCAAGATTCACAACCGAAGAGAGGATATTAAGAGGAGACTGAAATCTGATTAAAATAATTGTTTCTTGTGGTCCCATAGGACTCTTTAGTCCTCGTGGACGTCATTAAAATCTTTCATTTCATTTCATTTCGTAAGTTTGGAGCATGATAGGGAGAATTATGGAAAAACAATTTTTTTTCACATTTAAGGTTTTTTATGATTTTTTTTTTTAAAGAAGAAGAAAATATGTCAAATAAAGGCTAACCTGATTACATCCAATCAATCGTCTTTGCCGATCGTTCTCAATGATTCCGCTGCTTCAATATTAAAAACTCAACATTCTGAGTTTCCCATGTCTGGTTCATATGGGTTACTAACCGAACGGGAACCAAAAAGAGAAAAAGAAAGACGAGGAGCTCTAATCACATTATTCCAGTGCTTCAATGGCGGGAGGGGAAGCTGAAGGTCATCCATTTGTAGCACCCATCTCATTTTTGCTGGGCACATGGCGAGGAGAAGGCGAGGGAGGATTTCCCACAATCAGTTCTTTCAAATACGGAGAAGAGATCAAGTTTGCTCACTCTGGAAAGGTCTCTGTTCCTCACGCTTTACATCCTATTTTCAATTTTCTGCAACTTCCATTTGAGTTGTTGAAATCTGACAAAATTACTGTTATTTATTCAGCTGGGTATAAGTATTATGTTCACATTATTTGTAAACCCGAAAGTAAAGGTAGAAGTAGGACTGATTAAGAGCGAATGCAAGGCATAACTGTAACATGTCTTTCTTTTATTCAGTAAATGTTAGGGAGCAGGCTTTAAAATGGTTTTGGGTATGCATGGATGATTTTGTTAAGATTTATAAATATGGGTTATACTGGAATGCCCAATACTTATTTAATCACAATCCGGCCACACATGTTCCCTACAGTTTTGGGTCACCTTGTCTTAGTGGGGGTATCTGAACCTCGCTCAGGCTCTTAGGAGTATCTCTGCTACCAAAATTGTTGAGCTTGTTAATATGTGTTATACTTAATAATTATCACATCGCATCCTCATTAGACCCTTATCGTAGTTTGTAGTGAGGGGTTTTGAACCCGAGTCTGTTACATTACAACCTTACCACACGCTCCCTTGGGTTATGGATTGCTTTATTGTTGTGGGAGAATTTGACTGTGAGTCTTGTTCTTACGAGTAAACTACATTCTTAAGATACCTAAATATGGGCCATACTTGGATGTGCCCCATAATCATTGTACCACAACCTCACCACATGTTTGCTAAAGTTATGAATGAATGAATGGTTTTAATAATGTCTATGAGATCAAGCAGTCTATGGGACCCAAATCCACAACTGAAGTGTACAAAGCCACCTCAAGAGTTGCCCTAACAGTTTTGCATAAAATCCATTGCCTTTTTCATGTTACATTTCTTGTTGTGGATCGTGATCGAAAGATTCATTGCTTTGACAAGTCTTTTTTATTCAAACAAGAACCTCACACTTGATATGGATGTCATTATATGCTGTCCACTCCATGATGTAGTGTCATTCTATTTCCTCTACCCTTTTGTTGCAAAACATGCATGTTTTTTCTTTCCACTATTCTCTAGGAGATGTCCATCTCCGAGTTTCACACCTAAGATGGTGTGAATCAACATTTTTGCCTTCCATTTGATTTCTGCCCTTAAGTAGGCCTTTTCCTTGTGGTCACAAGTTGGATTAAATTCTTTGATGTAGTATTCTTTCTTTCGCCCAAGTTGTTGTGTCCACATGCCTATCCTAAATTTTTCTTTCACATACTTTCTATTTCCTCATTAGTGTTTGAACACTCTTGTATGTTAATATTCCAATTGTTCATCATTTAATGTTCGTTTCATCCCCGTGTTTTTCCTCCTACCTAGATTTTCTTGTACAACCATTCTGGGTCACCTATGAACCTCCATGCTTTGAACCTTTTTCAAATAAGTTAACAGCTGAGTTAACACTGATGCCTCTAGCGGAAAGGATCCTGCTTCAGCTAACAGAATCTCATATGGATAACCCTATTGTAGCTAGAGGATTTGAACTTTGGTAACTGTTGGACCCTCATTAGAGTTATGAGCCACCTTATTGCAATTTAGGATTGGAACTTGTGTCATGCTCTTACTAATATACTTGATGATCATTATACCACAAACTATTGGATAAGGAATAACTCACCTCTTTTAGTTTTTAGTGTTTGATTGGATTTGAAAGCGCCATTTATGGTTGGCATTTTACACTTACTAGCATCCTGATGAAATTCACTTTATAAAAGATTATTTGTAGCTCGTACAACTATTGCCAAGGTATTTTTCAAACTTGTTTTTCACTTGGTGGGCATGGCTGCATGTGAATTTGTAATAATGGAGCTCATAACTTTGTACTTGTGGATGCAGATATGTGTTCTTAACCAAATGATCAAACTAGGTTTCTTAACTTTGCAGTTTGTTCCAGTGAACTGTTGTCATATGTTCAAAGAATTTCTGCGACTATATCAATCTGAGGTTAAATCCAGACTTTTCCAGAAATTAGCCCTCTTAGTTGAGAGCCATTTTGTGACTATTTATATTTGTTTGGAAGCATACAACTACAGTAGTAGAGATAGGTAGACAACATAAAAATCATTTCTAAAAGTAGAATTTCTGGACAGCATGGATTGTCTTTTTTATTTGCATCTATCCAAACTTTCTACAAGTATAGGCCCCTGCAACTCGATGATATTCTCACATACAACTGAATAATTGATACTAGATGGATTTGTTTTGATGATTTATCTGTCATTTTCCGTCTAGCAGCCTAATTATGGTGGCCTTTTTCTGCATTTTCATAAAGGCTATGCATGCTATACCTCAGTTTTGAGTCCCTCAAATATTATAGAAGGTGATTTTTGATGAGGTTGTATGTACATGAAATTATATGGTTTTGCTAGGTTATATGGTATATTTGGTCTAGGTGGAATAATGGTTGAAAAACTGGTCAATGTAGGCTAGCCTACCAGCAGGGTTCCATTTCTGTTGAATGCATCAAGACCCGCACATGCGTAAGGGAATAAGGGATGAGGGTGGGCGCGAGTCATAGGTAGATTTTAGTGGAAGAGTCACCCCTCTGGCCTTGACATATTAGCCAAAGGAGGCGTTGTAACCGTTTGGCCTGGTGTTTGCAAGCTTATGGGTTCTTTTTCCACATCCAACAATTTTTTAGGTAAGGTTCTAAGCCTCATATGAATTAGTAAAATTAGGCGTGGAAAATTAAAGGAAACCCAATCTAACAAGGGATTGTGACTGACCCAGATTCCATGATCAATTTATATTCTGCCCAGTGTAAATTCAATGACCAATCTAGATTGCATGATCAAATTCAAGATTGGTCATGGAATCTGGATCAGTCACAACCCCTTGTAGCAATAACAAACTATCTTGTGGGAATCTAATGTATACAGTAAGCAATTCGTGTTATTACTTATAAATAGCAGAGTGCATAGGAAAAGAGGAGAACCAGAAATGTATTTAGAATCAAAGAATAATGCTTAAAATCCACATGAACACACAAGGTCTAGAGTTGTAAATAAAAAATTGTATAATCAGAGAGTTCTATATAGAAATCTCAGGGGACAGTTGCCAAAAATCATATAGGTGTATGCTACAACTCTTGTGATGCTGGAATGAACCCCATTGGACTCCTATATTACATATTTATACAAGACTACAAGTATTCATAGAAAGAGACTAAGAGGAACCGTTGAAGATGATAACTTCTCGTCTTCCACCATATTTCATTATGGGGCCACTGTCAAGTATTGGCACCAAAGTGTTCTAGCACTGGCACAGACAGTGGTGTTGGCACTTTATTGAGTGGATTGCTGCCATCAAACCAACAAGGTCTGATGCTAACATTGACTGAAACTCGAGCTGCCATAACTTTGTCTATTGCTTGCATGCAATTTATTTTGCTAAAAAATTGGGCTATCAGTTGTGATGACACAAGGAGGGCAGTCCAAGGCCCGAGGGAGGGACAATGTTTTCTAGTTCCCTCCCATTGGTAGCCAACTTGGATGTATGAACTAGAGGGCCTGTGGTAATGGATTGGAGGGGTTTTTCCATGTTGGCTAGATTTTTTGCACAGCTGAAAACCTAGGCAGTCATGAGATAAATCTCCCTCATTTACCGGTGAGGCTCCTGTGTAAGATTTTGTCAATTATATTTTCTAATATCTATCCGTTGGTTTTACTTTAACCGCGTAACTCATGTACCATGGCTAGGCATTTTTGCAGCAAGTAAGCAGCTGTAAGAAATATGTGCAGAAGAGGGGAAATAATAAAATACGAGAAGAAAAGAAAGAAGATGTGCAATCTAACCAATAGTTTGCAAAGTTGGTCACACGCACATAGACAAAACAAATAGATCTTGAAATATAGAATTTAAAGCAAAGGAAAGTTTTAGATCCAGATCTAGGATAACACAATGTTTATGCAAAGATCTATACAAAAACATGAAACAAATGCACCGTTGACACAAAGTTCTCTGGAAATTTATCTCCTTTCAATTCCTTAGCTTTTAGAAAAATATCAAGGATTTCAACTCAAAATCTGGAACACAAGAATGCTGATTACAAATTCTGATCCTTTAACCCGTAGGCTCTTCCTCTATTTATAGTGTATAGAGGGGAAATTACAAATGGAAACTACAAGAACTAGAACATAAAGGGAACATCTGACAATTTTTCTCCTAGAATTCCTCTCTAAGTGACATGCATCTGGAGGTTAAGTCAAAGTTGTGCACATCTGCCACTTATCTTAGAGAACTTTTCCAAATATTCTAAAGTAATGGCTTTTAAACCAATAACTTTAATCTTACAATTTCATTCGGTAACATAAGGAATAAGAGAAAGAAGAGAAGAAAGAAGATATGCCAGATCTTACGCCCTACGCTTTTTTCTTGTTCTGATATTGAATATACTTGTTGAACATATAATTCAACAATTTCCCATCTGTTTTAGCAACAACCTCTTTCTCGTTCCTGAACTACAACAATCCTTTGGACAAAATGTCAATGTTTACTTCCACTTCCTTCAAACAAGGCCCAAACTCTTTAATATCCGATTGAAGTGTTATCAGCTTGTTGATTGATTTCAACGTGAAAGTCTTGACAACTCTATCAATCCTCTCCTAAATCATCAAAAGTAACCCTTCAAGAGAAGCAAGCACCTTGTCTGGAATGATTTTTCTACAGGAAGAAACATCCCCAACTACTTCCTCCTCGGTGAAAGCAACTATATTGCCTGGTAATGACAATATCCTATCCTCGAGCAATTGCATTCTTTTCAGCATAAGCTCGAGAATCTCCACGCGGAAAGAAATTCCAAACTCAAGCTGCTTGCCCTTTTCAATCAGTCCATCAGGCACAAGTTGTTCCACAATCAAAACTTCCTCTGGCAGCTTATTTATTTTAACCAGAATGTCCAGGTTACTTTGAACCACTGTATTCTCATCCACTATGTTTGTCATTAGTTGCTTCAGCTAAGATAATGCACCTTTCATAACTTCTAGACTAGCTGGTACCTCCTTGAGCTGTTTTGAGGCTTGGTGAATGATTTGACTTTTCCATTCATTGATAGCTATGACTTGATTGCTTGCATCCTCCACCTCTTCAATTAGATGATTGCTCACCTGCTCATGTGCTAAAACTGGCTGAGAGGAAGGTTTGGCAACCTTAGCAATGATTTCACACAACTGGGAAACTTGCTCTTGAAGTTTGATTTTCTCTGCCTTCTCTTTGGCCAGCTTGAGGAATAAAGCGTTTATTAGTGTCTGTGTATCTTGCTTTAATCCTTCCGTGGTAGTCTGACCCAGTGGCACTTTGTTACGGAGATATCTGCCGCCGTGAGCTCTCCCTTCTGCTTTCCCCTGTTGGAACTGTCAACTCGGCGAACTTTTGCCCCGATTCTTCAATAATCAACCTTGAAGTTACCTTGGCAACTTTAGGTCTTCTATCCTTTCCGCCCAAACTCAGGAGTAGTTGTAAGTCATACTCTTCTAGGTTGATCTCCTCTCTGGCTTTTGGAACTGTCTGCAAAGCCAACCATGATGAAAAATTGCTTCTCGGGGAATGAGAAGTCACTGAGTGTACCACCCCCTCATGCTCAGACTCTGCTTCATCCGAATTTGCCACAATGTTATGGCTGCCATCCTCTGAATTGTCCAAAGACAATGTTTTTTCAAACTCTGCCATTTGTGCTTTCAGCTTCTCTGCAGGAGGAGGTGAAGATTTGAGTGGTTGAGGAACAAATACAAATGATGCTGGATTCAACGAAGGAACAACAACATCTGTTTGGGGTTCAGGGGCTACTGAAGTGCTATGAGTCGACACCGGAGAAGCTTCGTTTGAAAGTGGTACTGACACAATAGCTGTAGACTTGACCATCTCCAGTACCTGAGACTTCTTGTATACTTTAAGCTTCTCTGGTCTCCTACTACTTTCACCTTAATGCTTCCTTTTGTTGGAGTCTCCTGCAATAAAGTTACATGTGATTTGATTCATCAAAGCTTCGTCCATGCAATACCCCTTTGTTAATAACTAGTTTGAGGTGTTAACCAGGACTGCGGAAGACCTTTCCTCAATCGTCTGACAACCGCCTATGCTTTCTTGAAGAGCAACTCTATCTCCTCCCATTTGATGGTATGTGTCAAGTACCACATGCCCATCATCCGCGAGATCTGTAGGTATCCGTGCTAAACCATAATCAGACACTTGTTGTGCTGATAACCTGTTGAAATCTTTCTTCCTGACTTCATACTCGCTTCTGCACTTCATCCAAAAGTCTTCCAATGAAGGTACATGTGAATATTCCTGGGAGATTTTCTTCCTCGCTATCCCATATGGATCAAAGTTCAATCGTGCTAGGAAGAACTCATGCTTATATCTAGAAAACATTTTTGCTTCGATTCCACTATGAGATAGCGAAACCCTTCTTGTCGCCATTACCCGACTGTATGAAGAGGTTTTGGGTCGCCTTCGCACTGCTACTGGGCTTTTCGATTTCATCAGGAGCACCGTCGGGGTCAAACAAGGCTGCCCTCTCTCTCCTACTCTGTTTGGTATCTATATTGATGAACTAGAGGAATTTCTTAGAGACCACATACAGGACGGGGACGACTGTCTTTTCCACTAGGTTCCGATCTACTTTCTTCTCTTCGTAGATGATGTGGTCCTTTTGGCTTCTTCGGCGGAGGGGTTACAGAGACAACTTGATGCTTTAGCCCTCTTCTGCGATCATAGGCAGCTTACAGTCAACATGGGTAAAACCAAGGTTATGGTTTTCATTGTGTTGAGGACCTCTGATTTCCCTTTCTTCTACAGGGAGGAGGAGTTGGAGATCTCCAACTCCTACACCTATTTGAGGGTACTCTTCTCTGGACCTCGGTTCAGTTTATGTCCGGCTATTCAACCCTGCATCAACAAGGGGTATGATTCCCTCGCGATCGTGGAGAGACAGTGCTTTCGCCATCATTTTCAGGACACGTTGTCCAAGATGTCTCTCACAGACCCTCTTGTGAGACCCACTGTTTTTTATGGTTTTGAGGTTTGGGGCTCCTCTCTGCTCAAGTCGGATTGGGCCTCTATTGAGCGAGTTCAGATCCTGTTGCTCAGATAGATCATTAGATGTAAAAAGATTGTTCCTCATCATATCATCCTTGTCGAGTTTGGGGCTCGTCCTTTTAGACTAGAGGTCATCTTTGGTCTCGTCTCACTCTTGCATCGCATTCAGGGACTTTCAGACTCCTCCACTGGCAGGGATAGATACATCTACCTTGCCTACCATTCTTCTGAGGCCATTACTCTCTCCGATCGTAGTGGTCGTGTTCGGTGCTTGTATGCTGGGACCTCTCATCTTCTTGGATCTCTTGGAATCAACATGGACCGTCTCCCCTCTTTTAGGTTCTCCATGGATGCTCTTGCTCACCTCCTTCCGAGCACGCAGGACTTGTACAAAATTATCAGAGACGACATATATAGACTATTCACTCAGATTACGTGGACCAACCCCTGGGAGGAGCTATGCCTGAAAATGGCCTTCTATGCCAATCACTTCCTGGAAGTCAGCAATGGACTCATCATTCGGCCCACCTATATCTCCCGTCATTGGATGCATGCTCTTCACATATCTTTGGGCCAATTAAGGGTTGGATCCCATAGGCTTTGGGTCGAGAGTGATCACCATTTGGTTCGGTCTGAGAGGATCTGTCAGCTTTGCTCCCTCCAGGAGGTTGAGATAGAGGAACACTTCATCTTCCGATGCCCCATCTATTATGAGATTAGAGGGAGGTTTTATTGTCTTTTCCATGAACATCCTACGTTCACGACCTTCTTCAGGTATTATGATCAGAGGTGTCTTGCTCTTTATTTACAGGAAGCTATTAAGCTATGTGATAGGGCCCTCCATCCTCCTTCCAGGGAGGTTACTACTCGACGGATCACCTCTTTCTTTGATATGCTCCCGAGTGTGAAGGCCACTAAGCCAGGACATGATCCTAGTGGAGATATTCTGTCTAGATTTGTCAGGATTAGAGGAGCTTCTTCCTTGACCAGAGATATCCGAATTCATGCACAGCCAAGTGCCCCCTCTTTTAGACAATACACCACTAGGTCCACCCAGAGAGATCGACATTCCACGAAACATGGGCATCTCAAACAATTTCCAGTCCCTGACACCAGACAGCGGCACACCACCAGTTTCTTTTCAGCTGACCTTGGGCGACAGTCGTGAGGGTTAGTGTCAAGGCCTTTCCCTCCACCTCCCTCTCTTTCCTTGTGCTCTCTTTCTTCTTCTTCTTCTTTTGTTGTTCTCGGAGACCCTCTTGGGTTTTCCCTGCTTTCTCTGCTTTACTTTGTATGGTGCAGTCCCATTGACCTATCTTTGTGGTCACTTGTTGGACATTTAATATAATTATCTTATCTTATCTTATCTAGCTTTATGGATGCTTTGATAGCTGTAATAACCCACTGTGACCAGAAAGCAACCTGTAGATTTGTGCCGCTTTGATTGTAAGTCGTGCATTTCCATGAGCTGCCTGTACAACTCCATCATGACCCATTTGTCGCTTGGATACCTCGACAACTTAACTGGTTCTCTTGAAAAGCCACTGACCCTGAGATATGTGAAGTCTATAAATTGGATGAAGATACAACCATGCTGAGATATAGCTTCCCAAGCTTCTTTGCTCACCCTGTTGGTTTTTAGATCACTATTCAATTTGCAGATGAATTCGTAGAAGAACCCATCGTTGACCACCCTCTAATCTTTGTTGCACTCAGGAACTGTCAATTGTGGGAAGCACTCAAAATAGGATCTTTCGACAATACTCCTCGTCTATCCAATTTGGAAAATATACCTTGCGAGGCTGCTGCATATACCAGGTATGAAGTCATTTTGAAGTTGAACGTCCGCCTCACACTTCGAAACTGCTCACCTATGTTGTCACTGATGATCTCTGCCCAATTGATTATGGAATCAACTCTGTTGATCTCAATGGTTCTCACAAAAGCGTAAATTCATGAGCGGAAGTTATGGGTATTGGCTTTTCCGTTTAACCTGCAAAACAATTTAGTAATAACATTAACTCCCTGCACATAAAGCCTGCTGCCCTAAAATTTGAGACTTCGCTTGCATGCAAAACAAACAAAAATATTATTTAATTCACCAGGGCACTTATACCAACATGCAGACAATCAAAATAACAAAAATCAGGCAATTCCAAACCTATGCGCCAAAATTGGAAGCTTTTTGGCAATGGAAAACACTCTTTAATGCAAAATCTTCCTTCCCTTGGTGCCAAAACCTGTGCGGGCTGCAAACTTCATAAAAAAGAATTGATTGCTTCTCCCTTATGGCGTCCCATGCTTATATAGCTATCTGCATGCTATTTTTAATAATAGCCCTTTCCTATTTCTGGCAATTTAATTAATTAAAAATCATGCCTCTTTATCCAATTTGGGCGCCCAATTCTGCATGCTTCTGATTATTTTTTAATGAATTTATTTTTAGCACGCATCCTTGACTTCTCTTTAGCTCATCCATTTGCATTGACTTTCTTCCTATTTATGGCGCCAAACTTAGCTAGGAATACCATTAATAAATACCATTAATCACATGCATTAATGCAAAGGTGGGTCACACTTTTTGGCAATGGTATTTGTTAAAAATAGAAAGTCAAAGTGATGGGAATTTTCACCCTGCATTGCATTGCAGCTCCAAAATCCCATCTTTCACTTAAGTGATTTGACTTTCATAATGAGAATTTTCACCTTGTGTTGCAGGTAAGAAATTCCTGCCTGCCTGCCACTGCCAAAATTCCCATTAGCAGCTTAAATTCTTCCTTCCAAAAAGTGTGACTTGCATGGAAAATAGCCTTCTTCTCAAAAATGCGACTTGCATGGGTGAGTAAACTTCTTTGATGGGAAAAGTCACCCTGCTAGGCAGGCAAGAAATTTCCGCCGGTGCTTCGAGTGATTTTTCTTTATAATGAGAATTTTCACCTTGCGTTGCTGATAAGAAATTCCTGTATTCCTACCACCTCTGAAATTCCCATTGTAGCTTAAGTGACTTTGACTTGATGGGAAAAAGTAACTTGCAATGCAGGCAAGAAATACCCACCTGCCTGCCACTACCAAAATTCCCATTACCAGCTTAGATCTATTATCCCAAAAAGTGCGACTTGCCTAGGATAGGCTTTTTCTGCTTAAATTCTTCTTTTCTGGTAAGAAGTCAACACTTTGTGATTAATTTCTTCCATTGCTGAGGCCATGGATGACTTCCAGACGTTTTAGGCAATTAAACAGGTTATACAGAGTACATAACAGATCAAGGGGAATTTAACAGACAGACTGCGGAGAAAACAGAAAAAGAAAAGCAATAAGAAATAAATAAAAACGAAAAACATTGCCATAAGTTGCAGACAATGGCTCTAAATTCTGGTGAAAACCCTACTGAGATATGAGAATACTGGCATGAGAAAACTTCAACAGGGTTCAACTGCAGCTCAATTTACATTAAATGAAACTTTATTTATTTAATAAATAATTAAATAAAATTCCCACAGACAAAACCCGACGGAGGGATAAAATGAGTTTTAGCATCTGGGTATTTGTCGAAATTGGCTCATATGATTCTTTAGGAATATTTTAACGTAATAAAGACAACTTCAGACAATAAAAACACAAAAGACCCGTTATTTTAAAAAGAACGAATTTTTTTAAAGGGGTAGTCCTAGATTTCAGGGTGAAATCTGGGGACGCCATTCCGCTTTTTCGCTTGGGCAAGGAAGCTAGTTTCAATCCAGATCTGGTGGAGTATGGTTAGTTGTATACTTTCTCTCTTTAGTCGGTTTTTTCAGCCATATTTCAGTTTCCAATCTTTTCGTCCTTGCCATGTCATAGTACTGGCATAGAGGAGTGGATTCTGGGGGAACTCCTTCTGGGAGGTGAATCTTGTAGAGGGCCAAAGGGTTTTCAAGTTTCCCATGCATTTTTAGAAGACAATGTGTTTTTCGTGAATGAATCTATGATGACATTTTAACTTATCCCATGTGATGATGATCTCTCAGGTTCCAACAAATACTTGTGAAAAATGAATTTATATATTAGAAGTATACAGAAAAAAAAGCTACTGTAATTGAAAGAAATCGAGGGTTGAAATTTCATGCTTTCATCTATAAAGTTATTGATGCACATGGTGTTCTCTTTCTTCAAGGAGTTAGGGCACATGACAATAAGAGTTCATGTGTTGCAACTTTCTTGATTTGTTTATTTCATCACGTAGTAGTTTACAAACATATTCGCATGATTTTTTTCATAGAGAACATGTTTAAAGTTTTATTGGTTATGAAATGTGGTTGAACTATTTTCGGGGTTCTGATATTGATCATATCTTGTTATCCGTGAATTTTTATATCAGGTTATGTTTACTTCTAGCTGGCTGCCCTTTTAGGGTTTTACTTTGTGTATAGCTAGAAATACAATGAAGATTTTTTTGTAATTATTAAGTTGGCATAGGAGATCCTAACTAGCCATTTTAACTTGTTTTATGGAGTTTGTTTTCCATCAGCATGCTTCTTAGGTGTTTACAGTAAGTTTTTTTTGTAACTATGCTCTTATTTGAAGTTCTTATACGCTACTGTGGTGGTAAATATATGAATAGCCAGTGATTGCCTATACTCAAAAGACATGGAAACTGGCGTCAGGAGAACCAATGCATGCAGAAAGTGGTTATTGGAGACCCAAATTGGATGGATCCATAGAAGTTATTATTGCTCAAAGCACTGGACTCGCAGAGGTTCAGGTATGCAACAACTGCTTATTATTGACTTCTATCTATACTCAATAATTATCTATTTGAGTTTAAAAGTGAAGTTGAAAACATTCCCATGGTTGAGTGGTAGTTAAATTTGAGCTGTCTCCTATTTATTGATACACCAGTATGCCAAGATTCTCAGAAATTGAATTTGCAGAAACTCTGATTCCTAATCTCAACTCAGATTTTGAATCTTGCAAATGCATTTTATTATTCAGATGGTCCTTGCCTTGGACATCTTCTTCATTGTGTGTTGGTTAAGTCCACACGTTTTGGGGTGATGAAGTTCAAAAGAAATTTTATTTTTATTGTTTCCATTGATGTAGGACCTCTACATTAACTGGGTACAATCTCCAATGGCTTTCGGTCCTTGCATAACTTTTCAGGAATTTAATTAATAGAGTCTGGATGCTCTAGTTGATTTCTGATTTTCTCTGGATACTCTAGGTACATGTTAAACCAGTAGACTGCCCCAACACCATTGCCAAGTGATTTTAATGCACACACACATACAAATAAAAGTTGAAGCATGCAATTTTCATTGGGGGAAGACTTTAGTGATTTATGGAAAAAACAACAACTAAGGCATAAGCTTCAAATATATCCTCAAGAATGTCATTCTTCATCCAAAAATGAAAAAAAATCATAATTATTAGACACATGCTCAACACAATTCGCAATAACATTTAACATACCTGTGGCATACAGATCCAAGTGGCTAGAATCTTCAAGTTTCCCATTTTCATATTGCTGTAAATGACATGTTCTAAATTACTGATCATTAAATTTGTTCTTCAGATGTAATTTACCTTCCAGTCTGTGACTTAATCTTTGCATTCTAGCATATAGATTGTAGATATATTCTCGAAAGCTCTTAGCATTCTAATGGAGCTTAAAAGAATAGTTTCTGAAGGGAAAAATAAAATTTAAGACGACAATAAAGGACGACGGAGAAATCTGTCCAAAACATTTGTTAAGCCCGATAAACATATGTCCTGATGTGTCCTGCTATGATGTCTAAAATTTATGTTACCATTTTCAACCGAGGAGAAATGCTAACATCCATACCTAAGCTAACAATGAAGGAAATCAGTTATAGAGGCCTATTCTTGTGTTAAAAGGTTTATCTTAGAGTTTAGGAGGCATTAAAGGTTGCATGGAAGCCTTGGGATGAGAGAATTTTGGGATGGCAGGAGACACATTTTCTAAAGCAAAGTTTAGTATGCAAAAATATCTATCTCTGTGTGAAAGAAAAATGGGGAAAGATGCAACCAATAATTTCAAATAAGCCTCAGGTCCTACGAAGGGGATGGGTTTTGGGGATATTGATGCAGGTGGTCTATGAAAGACTAAATCCTTTGCCAGTTGCAGTGCCTATACCACTCTTGGAGTATGTTAGGCCTGAGCTGGTGCCCAGTCCTCTTCAGAAATGTTCTGTTAAACTTATGTTTTGTCTGAAAAATTACTTAAATAAATTCTTATTGCATTCATTTTTCAATGGTATCTACTGAAAGAATTTTATAGAATGTTTACAAAGAAAATTCATGTAACTGTGCTAGAAGCATAAACGAATTGTCCACAATAATTCAGATGGGTGGATAATTTCTGTGTGGGTAATGCTTTGCGTTGAATTTATTTCTGAATGGAAAGAGAAATGCTGAAGAGCTAAGAAAACAGAACTGTTAGGGCAAAGGTGATATACCTATCTATGCTTCTGGCATTTTATGTTCTTCCTTCTGCTTTTGTATCTCATGTTTTTGTCCATCTTAATCTGTTTTTGGAATATTTTGAGCATTGTGTACTGTACTTAGATATTTATCTGAAAATTCTGAAATTTCAGTGTATAAGATCCTTAGGTTCAGTTCTTGAATTTTGTGTAGATTGGGCAAAAGCTGGATAGCAAATTTTAAACTTCCGTCAATCAAATTTCCAGCCAATTTTTTTTATCCCACTTTGCTATTTGGAAGGATGTTGTTGCCTTTTGATGTGCAAGACACAATTTGAGATGTTGCTGAAAGCATTATATGACCTGTATAATTTCTAAAATCTTGCAGAAAGGGACATATGATGCCGAGAAGAAAATTGTGAAGCTTCAAAGTGAACTTGTTGGAAATGCATCTAAGGTATTGTAGACCAGTTCTACCTTGTGATTATCATCAATGACTGTTGAAGATTGAGTACAATACTAATTAATGTTTTCAATTAGCAGTGGGAGGGTCTTCTTTGAAAGACTGCTTTGCTGTGTAAATGTCTGCTGTAAATTTGGTTATGGCTTGAATTTTCCCTGCAAAACTCACCATACAGAAGTAGCTATGGTTTCATTTTGTGGGTTTGACTCTTGGTCTTGAATTGAATCAAATGTTTTAATTCTATTGTGTCAAGTAGTTGGAGCTTCCACGGTCACTGGTTCCATTATAATCGGTGCTCAATACCTCAAAGTATAAAGTGTCAGGTATGATCACTAATTAGTGCTCACATGCGAAACTGTTATCAAAATAGTTAATGCCCTATTTTTCCATAGTCTTTTGAGCTATTGATTAAGAACATATAATTGATAAGTTCTAACCTAATTTTCATCCCAACTTCACCCAAAGATAACAATTTGATGGGTGAGAAGTGAAAAAATGGAGCCAGCGCTGTTAGGGTTTCCTCCACGCGCATTGTCATTCTGCGGCCTCGTCGGGCACTGTGGGATAGTAATACTATCGATTTTTTTTAGGGTTTCTCGCCCTCTGGGTGCCTCTATATAATGAGTTCTCCAACTTTGTTGGCTAGATTTTCTGCATAGCTGAAAACCTAGGCAGTCATAAGATAAATCTCCCTCATTTACTTGTGAGGCCCCTGTGTAAGATTTGTCAATTAAATATGCTAGTATCTATATGAGGGTTTTATTTTAACCATGCAGCTCATGAACCATAGCTGTATAGTTTTGCAGCAAATAAGCAATTGTTAAAGAAAGAAAATATCTAAAGAAGAATGAAATAATAAAACACATGGAAGAAATAGGGAAGATGTGCAACCCAATCAATAAATTACAGAGTTGATTGCATGCACATAGATAGGACTAATAGATATTAACACACAAAATTATAAGCAAAGACAACTTTCAGATTTAGATCTAAAATAACACAGTTCATAAGTAGATCTGAGATAAAAAGCAAGAAGCAAAATGCACCGTCGACACAAAGTTCTCCGGAAATCTGCTCCTTTCTATTCTTTTGCTTCAAATAGCTATTAAAGATTTCAACACAAAGTCTGGAACACAAGAATGCTGCTTACAAATTCTCCTCTTCTAACCCGTAGGTTCTTCCTCTCTTATAGTATGTAGAGGGGAAATTACAAATAGGAAGCCCTTAGTGAACTGACACATGTGGAAGTTGTAAAGGAAACAACTGACAATCTCTCTCCTAGAATTCCTCTTTGCATGACATGCATGATTTGCAATTGAAGATAAAACTTTCTATTTTGCATGTCTGCCACCTATCTCCAAGTAGTTGACTTCTTTAAGTAATGGTTTTTAAACCAGTCACTTAAGTTGTATAATTTAATTGATCGCTCAATTACTTTGTCGGAGGAAATAAGAGAGAAGAAGAAAGAGGAAAGCTGCAGTCTTGTCCTTTTTCATATTCTGCATGCAACTGATTCTTTTGCCTTTGATTCTCACCAAACTGGATCTGGAAGCGGCTGGATTTGGAATTTTGCTTACGGGTGTTGCCTTCGCCTTGTCTTCCCTTTTATCCTTGAAGCTTTTGTAGTTCTTCTCCAGTACATGCATCAGTGCAATGTTTGCTGTAAATTCTTCATCATTTTTATTTTTAATTCCATATGAGCAATTAAAAATTCTAGAAAGCACTCCAGGTGAATGCAAATTCGATGAAGGCTTCAACTGGAAGATTGGGAGGACATGCACAAGATCCTGGAAGGAATTCTCCATGCACTGACTTCTTCACGGGCTGCATTCGAAACAAGAAGATGAATTTGTGCTGGAAGCTTTTGCAATTATGAGATCTGGATCTGTCTCCGGTGTCAGCGAATCTAGAAGTAATGCATGATGCCACTGAGCTTTCTCGTTCATCCCGCTTTGCCATGGCTATATCTGTCTTTGTCTGAGCAATTCTTTTTCTCTTTATATGGCCGGAATTCTTCACAACCGGTGCAGATCTAGATATTTCTTTAGATTCAGAGGATATATTCAATGTATTGGACATTGATTTAAGCTCCCTTTCTCTTATAAAACATATGTAATGAATTCCTGCAATTAATTCAGACAAAGACGGCAATCGGAACATGAACACTGGATTTTAATTATAAAAATCTGCATATATCAAGTCTGCTGCCCCAAAAATTTGATGTTTTGTTTGCATGCAAAGCAAACATGAATTTTATCAACTTCACCTGAGCACCTGTACCACTATGCAGACAATTATTCAGACACAAATCAAGCTCCTTCGAACCTAGGCGCCAAATTTTGAAGCTTTCAGCAGTAATTACACTTTTTGAGCAAAATTCCTCTTCAAATGAGGCACACTTTTTGTTTGGGCTGCACTTCTTTGCTATTGAATTAATTAATTCATCCTTATGGCATCCCATGCTTATATAACCCTCATCATTCTATAATTAATTATTGCCCTTCCTATTCCTGACAATTAATTAATTAATTAACAAGCTTTTCTCTTCAAATGGGGCGCCTATTTTGTGCATGTTTGTAATGTCCCTTTTTCCAATCGAAGACCTTTGGCCCATTTTGTCAATCCGATGGCCAAAGGAAAAATGTAAGGGTGACTTAAGTTATAATAAATTATTATAAAGTGCTATAAAAAATAAATAAATAATTAAAGCACTTATATTAATTTATTTAGCTTAAAAAAAATAAATTGTAATCCCTATGAAAAATACGATTTGCCTTAAGGGGAAAAAGTCATTATAAAGGGATCTATTATATTGTATTCCTCCTAGAAAGGATAATGACGACTTGGGCCAAATGAGAGTAATGAAGCCTAGGGAAGATAAAAACATAATTAATTTATGTATTACCCCTAGAGAAATGCAACTTGCACTAGGAGGGAAATATTGTTGGGAAAAACATTTAATATGGGAAAATATTAAATGTTTGCAAAGGAAAAATCATGTGAGCTCATTGGCTGGTTTGGAGGTTGGTTGTTAGCTCTTTTCCTTTAAAAGGGAAGTCGACTTGCCTCTTCTATAATCCATATTTTTATATGATATTTCTCTTACATTTGAGCTCTAAGCTTTTGCATAAAAGATTCAAAGGACGAAACCCCTTGTGAATTCTATTTCTTGTGGACGAAAACCCCAAGAGCTTGAGAGGGTTTTTCACTCAGAAATTCCCAATGATTGTAATCAGATTTTCAGAGTTATTTTCAGTCATTTTCAGCAGTGTAGTTTGAGGGTATTTTGGAGAATAAATTGTAGCAGTTCTTCTTGTATTGTGGGTCTGATTTGGCATGTTCTTTGAGGTATTTAAATCTGATTTCTATTGTCAAATCATCTGCAGATTTTTGTGAAGTGAACCAAAGTAATTTTATAATTTTTAGAGGGTTTTCACAGTGGTTTTTAGACAATTTTATAATCAGATTTCAGAGCTGATTTCTGAGTTGATTTGACATCCAAAAATTATGATTCCTATATGAATGAGTTATAATTTTTGGAACTCATTTGATGCCCTACATGTATGGGCCGAAATAGTAGGAGGGTCAGATCTGCATGTTTGGTAGTTGCTGTTATAATTTGGTTTACATCATCGTGTTTCTTGTATTTTTCCAAGTTTGGGCATATGTCATTTCCGTAGATCAGAGTTGTGTAGAGAAAGTTATGCTATCTTGAAGATTGCAGCAGTTAGGGTTTTAAATATAAATTATTTTCCAACTGTTGTAAAATCTGATTTTCGCCATAAATTCTCCAGGGTTGTTCCAAGGGTTTGGAAGTAAAAATAATTATTGTATGCTGATTTTGGGTGTGTTTGCATATAAAAATAATTATTTCCCATAGCTGCCAAAAATATATTTATTGTTTTGTGGGAAAATATCCTATTTGGGCAAAAGATCTATTGGGGATCTTACAATGTTCATGGCTGCTATTAAATAAATTAAATTTATTTAATTTTAGCTCTCTACTTCCAGTTCACTTAAGCTTCACAGTATGCTTTGACCTCATCCACTGAAAATAGGAATTAATTATATCAATTAATACTTTAAAAAGTACTATTCTTCTTCCAAATGGGGCGCACTTTTTGACATGAAGGGGTTGCATTAAATAAATAATATTTATTTAATTTTAGAATTTCTAATTCTAATTTCCTTTATCCACTTTCCCTTTGTTGACTTTTCCACATGTTTGGGTGCCAAATTTGAAGAAGGAATTAATTAATTTAATGCATTTAAAGTTGCCATTCTCTCCCAAAAGGGGTCGCACTTTTTGGCATAGGCAATTTCTATTTTTAAAAGCCAATTTTCAATGGGATTATTCACCCTGCACCGCAACTTCAAAAATCCCATGATCCACTTAAGCTGTTTGACTTTCATAATGAGATTATTTACCCTGCAAGGCAGGTAAGAAAATCCCATCAATGCTTAAAGTGATTTTTCTTTTATTTCACAATGGGAATTTTCACCTTGCAAGGTAGGTAAAAAATTCCCGCCTGCCTGCTACCTTTAATTTTTTCATTGTGACTTAAGTGGCGTTGCTTCCATGAGAAAAAGTACCCTGCTAGGCAGGTACAAAATTCCACCTGCCTTCTGCTACCAAAAATCCCATTGTAGCTTTAAAATCTTCTTTTTCCAAAAATGCAGCCTGCTTAGAAGAAGTTTTTTCATACATGACTTTGTTTTTTTAGAGAGAACTAGACCTCCTGTGGTGAATTTCTGCTGGCATAATGTCCATAGGTGATCTCCAGATACTCCAGGCAAGGAATCAAACCAAACCGACAAATGAATTGACCTAGAGAAATTTCACAAAAAACGAAACGGAAAAACACCAAAAACACAAAATGTTGCTAGAAGTCATAGATAAAGCCTAGGATTCATTTCTGGTTAAAACCCTACTGGTATATGGGAATATTGACATGTACGATCACAACAGGGTTAAATCGGAGCACAATTTGCCTCAAACGGAGCTCAGAATAATTAAATAAAAATTTCTTCCAGGCAAACCCAACGACAGAATATAACGATTTCGGGCATCTAGGTATTTGGCGAAATTGGCTAATATGGCTCTTTGGGAATATCTTGACACAATACAGAAACTTTCTGACTATAAAAACATAGAACGACCCATTATTTTGAAAGAACAAATTTTTTTAACATGGGGTAGTCTCAGATTTTAGGGTGAAATCTGGCGACACCAAACTTCAAGCTTGGTTGTTGCAACCACCGCTGGAGATAGTGGAGCTTTGAACAATGGCACCGCCACCGAAATGCCCTTGGAAGTTCGTCCTGAAAGTTTTCCATAAGGTAATGACTCTCCCCCCTGATGTTGTTTTATCTATTCCTAAGTTTAATGTTGCTTGTCAATGGTTGGAACAATTTTGTCTCATTGGGTATTTCGTGGGTCGCATCCCCTTTGAAAGCATGCTCAATTCTTGGGTTAACTCAGCCTGGACTCCTCATGGAATCCGGCTTGAGAGCGTATAGAATATGACCAAAGGATTCTTCCTTTTTCGCTTCTCTGACCCAGCCAATGCCCCCAACATTGGCTCGACAGGCCATTTGGTATGTTTGTAACTCCTTGTTGGTCCTATCTCCATGGACCAAAGACTTTGCGGTTTTTGAGTATGCTGCACTTAAAGTGCCAGTCTGCTTGGAATTTCCTGGCCTACCCTTGCCTTGTGTTCATTTCATGTCTCATATTGCATCTTCCATCGGGCGGGTGGTCTGCCTCGAACCACAACGTTTTTATAACGCTCGTCCACAGAAGCGTGGAGGTAGATCTTTCTCAGGAAATGAAAGAATTTGTGGAAATTCAGATGGGAGGCAAGCGTTACTCCCAGCGTATCTTGTATATCAACTTGCCTAATACTTGGTTCCGATGCCAGGCCTCTGATCATAAGATCAAGGATTGTCCGTCGCAATCGCCTAACAACCAAAATGGTTCCAAGAAACGGCCAAATCCCCTTAGGAGGAAGGGTGGCAAACAACTGGTGGCTGGAAAAATAGGAATAAAACTCAGCAACCTAAGGCCTCTGGTTCAAACAGCCCGCGTGAGCCAGCTGTTAAGGAACAACCCCATAGCTCGTAAGCTAAAGAGTCAACTACGGTTGCCAACTTGACAATCCACTTACCTAAATTCTCTAGCATGCCCAAGGTGGCCTCGGTTCTCATGGACTAGATAAATTCTATTAAAAATGTCGCCATTCCACAACAACTGCCAGGCTTTTAACCAACGATTCACAAGGCCCCTCCAAAAGGCCCTGAAGTCCCTCTTGCCACTCCCCGGATCATATCCTGACACGTAGTGTGGATTCTAGGAATACAATATTGAGTATGTCGAGCGGAAAAAAAATGATCTGCAGGATTTCTTGACACACAACACTGCTCAGTTCCCTCAAAACCAGTTTGATGCGTTAGATGGCTAGGAGACAAATGGGATGGTGCTCGACCACCGTTTCCCATGAATTGTCTATCTTGGAATGTGTGGGGTCTGACAGACTCCAATCGCAAGTATATTGTTCGACAAAAAATTGCCAATCTAGATGTGTTGTTTTTGCAGGAAGTGAAAATTACAGGTTTTCAGTTACAGATGGTTTGTAAATCCATCTAGCTTGACAACCTAGCTTTCTGCATTAATCATGATGGGAGGCGTGGGGGTTTAAGTTCCCTTTTTGCTCCCAAATGATGTCCCTTTTTGATAGATCATGGCATCGACCCCACCTATCTTGCCATATGGGTCTTATTTAATATTGACGGCTGCCCTTTTGGCTTCATTAATATTTACGCCTCTAATGATGTGGCCGAAAGGGCCGATTTGTGGTGGTGGATAACATGCTCAATTCTTGATGCTTATTGGGTCATAAGTGGTGATTTAAATATGGTTGAGCTGCCCGCTGATAAGTGCGGGCACCTGCCCATGCATTTAACAATTGGTGAAAGAAAGGTGTGGTTTTTCATGTGCAATAAGTTCGGGTTTTTAGACCCTAATGCCTCTTGCATTCCCACTTCTGAAGCTTGGTTTACTTGGAAACGGCTCGTCAAAGTCGTGCTGTCAACTCAAGATTTCTTTGAGTTCGACAACATTTATTCCTTACCTATGGAGGTCATGCCTGACTTTGTCCTTTTGGACCATTCCCCCATTCAGTTTCGTATCACTTGGCATGATAGGCGCGCTTTTTGTCATAAAGGCCAATTCTTTCTTAATACTGCCTTGATGCAACATGGGCCCACTCTCAATCACATTAAGTGTGTGTGGAACGTGGCCTCTCTGTCAAGTCATTGTCAGCGCTTTCATCCACCTATGCATGCCAGTTGGACTCAATGGTGGGAGGACGCTATGACTCAGACTACTAGATTCCTCAGAATTTATGGCAGACAGTTGGCCAAAATTAGACGCCGCTCATACTCTACTAACACCTCCGCTCTTAGTCTAGTGGTGGTGGTGGTGCTCCAAGGCAATGCCTTCTTTGAAACTCTGCAACTTCAAGTTGCAGTGCTTCGTCAACAAATTCAAGTTGCTGACAATTACAATGCTCGGGGTGCTCAAATTTGTACCTGCATGCATTGGATTAAAATTGGCGATCAGGTTTCGAAAGAATTATTTCTTTCTCTTAGAGCCAAAAAACCTTCTTAGCAAATCCGTGTCATCAATGATGGCGGGGCTTGGGTCGCTAATCCCCAACTCATGTTGCAGGGGTTTGTGCGACATTATAAGCTGGTTTTTCAGGCTCAACAACCCTCTGCCGAATGACAAACAACTCTTGATCAATGTTTGGCTGTTGTACCGTGCAAGCTTTCTCCTGCTCAAAAGGTGGTTTGTGACCGCATGCTCACCATTGATGACCTCCACGAAGCGGTCATGCATATGGCCAATGATAAGGCCCCTGGATGCGATGACTTCCCATGTGAATTCTATAATCCTTACGGGGTTCTATTGGCCCAGATCTTCTTCAAGTTTATCTCGAGGGTTTTTAGAACCAGTCGTTGGGGCTGTGTATCAAGAAAGGGAATATTAAAGTTGTCCTGAAACCAGGGGATCTTAAGCAAATTACTAGTTGGCGGCCCATCACCTTGTTGAATGTCTCCTACAAAATTATTGCCAAAGCTCTGGCTATGCGGTTGCGTCATATTCTTCTCGTTGTCATCCAACCGGAACAAACCGAGTTCATTCAGGGGCATTATATTTTGGATAACATCATTACTGTTTGGGAAGGCATGGAATGGGCTCGCAGATCCAATCAATTTGCTATGTTCATTAAAATTGATTTTGAGAAAGCTTATGATCAGATTGAATGGCTGTTTATTCTTGCTATGCTTCAGGCTCTTGGCTTCGGCCCCATCTTCATTCAATCCATTAGAATGCTATTTGCCAATGCCTCTGCCTAGATCACTATCAATGGCCTCAGTTCCGAGTCCTTTAGATTGTTCCATTCCATTTGCCAAGGGTGCCCGTTAATGCCCGCGCTCTATGTGCTTGTTGTTGAAGGTTTTGGGTATCTTCTGGCCCACGCCAAATCCCAAGGGTTCGTCAAGGGAATTACGCTACCTTATGTGACCAATTCTCAATTGCTTAATGGTCACTTCGCAGATGACTTTTTTCTCACTCTCATTGAGGAAGAAACCAATATCCGCAATGCCATGCATTGCCTCGATATATTCTGTTTAGCTTCTGGTTCTTCCATTCAATGGCGAAAAACTCAGTGTTATAGACAATCTTTCCTCCTTGTGCTCGTTTGGTTAGATTCTTTTGAGTGGAAGATTCTTGCCCACGACGAAATGTTTAAATTTCTTGGCATTCCCTTTGCTTTTCAAGCATCGCATGCAGAACTATGGTAGTATGTAATTCAATGAGTGGCCAAAAAATTGGAGTACTGGATCACCAAACCGTTGTCCTTGGTAGGGAAATTCCAAATTTGTTCCTGTTGGTCGTCAAATAGGACTTTACGAAGAGCAACAGTCAGGGGACAAGAAGTCCCTCCTCTTTAATGGGAGAGGTTCCCTTATTCAGAAACAAACTTATTTACAAATATACAAAATATGATTTTCTGGTTAAACTTGGATATTACGAAAGTGTCTTTTATAAAGATCATCAATTACAAAAAGGACTGAGGAATGAGAGTGCGAGAATGAGCAAAAAGGCAACATGCAGAATTATAGATAACAGAGTAATTCTTTATGTATGCGAAGTTACAGTGAATTGAAAACAAGATCATTCGTATCGTATAAATAAGATGGAATTTAAAGACACAAAGTTCTGTAAATAACATCTGCCAGAACACAAAGTTTCTTAACGTAACACAGATTCGTTAATCAAGGACACAAAGTTCCTTCTTGGTTATACAAGATCACCATGCTTGCAAAGTTGAAGAGTATGCAATCGACAAGACTAACAAACTGGAGACAAATGATCTTCACAAAATTTAAATGAAAGCTTAGAGATAACAGAGATCAGATAGACAAAGAATGGAAAGTCCTTCTGTATTGATTTCTTTATGATCTATTTACACTTTCAGGAAAATATGCCGAGTTCTTCCTCTTTAAGAATGGCGTAGAGAGGCCATTATATAACTTACAAATCAGTTACTCTTCGTAACCGCTTCTTTTAACCAAGAATAGTTAAGGACTGCCAACCGCAATACCTCAACTTTTTACAAAGAAAACGGAAAAAGAAAGGGAAGAAGAGAAAAGAATAAGGAGAAGAAGACAGGTGGCCAGTTACTGGGAGGGACCCACTGACTTCAAAATCTGCTGCCTGAATTTCTTCAACGCCTCAGCTATGTCTCTGCCACGAGGGACTGACGTGTTGGCCGCAGACTGAGTCCAAAATCCAAGACACTTCTCCATCTCTTTATCAAACTCGACATGAGTATGATAATCTTTATTTGCTTCTTCAATGGCAGATTGAAGAGAGCAGATCTCCTTCATTTTCTCTTTGGAGATGGAGCTTTCCTTGAACAAATTATCTTTGACAAAAGCTCTGAATTGAGCTTTGATTTCTTGCAAGGAAAGGGGCACACCAGAAGTTTCATCTTGAAGATGACAATGTATGTCTTTGAAAGCAGAGACCACCAGTGTCTTGAAAGCTTCACCCTTCTGCCAGCTGTTCTTCAGTTCTCCCAAAGCCTCCTCCAAGACTTTGATCTTCCACTCCACGCTGTAAACCCAGGATTTTGACAGATTATCCTTTGCATCATCAAAAACCTTATTCGCCAGTAAGATGTTCTCATCTGTCTGTCCCATAAGGCGGAGGTCTACTATGCAACTGCTCCAGAGTTTGAGCTCTTTATCCATGATCCCAATAGTAGAGGAGAGCTTCTGTTGCAAATTGTTCACTTTTCCATGGAGTTTAAAAGCTTCATCGATGAAGTTCAACCCTGCAACAAGCATATCATCCACCATGGCTTCCATAGCTCTGCCATAGACGGAATACTTGTGCATGTCTTTGATACTCTGTACTTCATCTTGGCTCAAAATTACAGGTGGTGGAAGAGTGGTCAACGGAGTAGGGTCCAAAACTTTGTCCTTAGACAAAAGAGACTTGATGAAACCTGTGAGAATTTGGGCCTGTTCTTCCAACTGTTCAATAGTTTGCTGCCCTTTCTCTACCCTCCCAATGACTCGCGTGACCGTTTCCTGGAGGTTGTGGATCTCACCTTCAGGAGTAGACTCTCCCATTGGAATTCTTGAGAGCTCTAAGTCAGATGACTGTAAGTCCTGCTCTGATTTGTCCACTGTAGGCTTAGCAATCTCCAGGAATTGCTGACCTTGAGCATCAGACACGATCCTGGAGGTGGTTCTGGCTTT
The DNA here is from genome assembly GCA_019776745.2 of Taxus chinensis. Taxonomy (NCBI): domain Eukaryota; kingdom Viridiplantae; phylum Streptophyta; class Pinopsida; order Cupressales; family Taxaceae; genus Taxus; species Taxus chinensis. The sequence goes on along the minus strand of CM034152.1, from coordinate 740,290,061 downwards.
CTTGGCACGAGAAGGAGTAGTGCCCAACAAGGCTGTGACAACATCAAAATTTGGCCCCGAGCTCCGAGAGGAAGATTTCCTCTTTCTACTGTCAACAAGAGGTTGAACCCATGCAAAAGAGGAAGAGGAAGCAGCAGGAGGGGCAAGAGGGCCAAGAGACATAGAGCTCATGACGCTCAAGGTTTGCACGGCTGTGGTCTCAAGTTGAGATGTGAGTAGGGCGCTGGATACAATTGCTGCTGAAGAATCAATAGCACTTGGAAGTTCAGTGCTCTGGACCTCTTTATTCTTTATCATGCTGGACCTTCAGGAGCATTCTGCAGGGGCTGGCACTTCACTCTCTTCACTTTCACTGAGAACAATGATGTTCTCTGGTCCCATAGGCACTTCTACCTGCTTTCTTTGAGGGTCATTTTCCACAGGCTCCTTCTTAACCTCCTTGAGTTTCTTCTGGTACACTTGAGTGGATGAAGAAGGAGTGGAAGCTGCAGGTCCTTGTGTTGATGAGGCAGGTGGGGTTTGCACTGGTGTTTCTGACCTGGGAATTGATGCCTCTCTCCTTGGTGTTGAAACATCCTTGGAAGAGGATTCTCCTGAGTGCCTTCTGAGCTCTCGAACTTTCCTGTCAAACCAGACCTTAGTCCTGACTAAGACTGGAGCAAGGATCTCAGCCAGATCATCTTTTTCTTTCCTGTTCCAATCCAAGTCCTCCAAGGGGGTGTGCTTAATCACACTGTCATACTCATATGAGTATAGATCAGAATTGTCATCCTGGAGTCCTTCGGGAACTTGGTACAAGCCGAGTTCTTGGATCAATTGCAGGGAGAACCTGCCACAATGCCTTCTCCTGGCCTCAAAATCATCTGCACAGTCAGCCCAGTAGTCTTCTGTATCTGCCCTATGATGGTAGATTATCTTGATGTTCTGTTCAATGAACTTCTTCAAGTCGAAGCAGGTTCTTGGCTTGAAGAAATGAACGGTGATAGGGACCAGGGCTCTCTCTATGTTCTGTGCGTCCAGGGCTGTTTTACAAGTGTAATTTCCCAAAGAGATGGGAAAGTGCAAACCAGAAATCTTCTTGTCTCTGCAGGTTCTGTGCAGTTTGTCTAATTGCCTGCATACTTCAATCAAAGCCATCTTATCATTGTAGAACATGGGAAGCCGCAGAGGGGTGCTGTCATAGCCGGCAAGCCTGATATAGGAGAATTTTCTGAATTGTATGAAATAAGCACCGTAGCGTGATATCAGATTCATGGCTTCATCAGAAAATCTCCTGGCAGTATCACCTTCGAGCAGCCTGACCACGTACATGGTGAAAGCGTCATTGACCCTTCTGAAATTACGATTGCTGGTCTCCAGGGTGAACTGCGGGCAGTAGGCATATACTGGATCATCTTTGTGAGCGTCAATGTAGGAAAAACCAAACCATTGCCGTGACGCTGCCAGGGTATACATCAGGTAAGAAGTCATGTAGAACTTCTTCGTTTGCTGTACATTGGACAGCTGCTCTGCCAAATTCATGCTGATGATCTCTGCCCAGTTGATATTTTGTGTTCCCTCGCACACCATGCTGATGAGCGGGCACATCCAGAAGTGAAATTCGTTGGTAGAGGGCAAACCCATAACCCGAGCCAGTAGAATTATAAAGTCAGACAATTCTTCATTAAAATCTGCCCGGAAAAGAGTTTTGGACAGGCGAGAGGCTCCCTTCTTAGGGTTCTTCAGCCAGGACTTCGCCACCCGCGCCTTGTATTTGTCGCTGTCTTGATTGAACAGAGCCTGTGCTTGATCCCGGGAAACGACTATGGCATTATCCATCTCTGGGATTCTCAGTGCGGTACTAATGGCGGCAGCGTCCAGCTTGGCGATGAGTTCCCCGTGTATATTGGTTAATTCACTCGAATCAGGGTCGAAGTGAGCTCCGCACGAAAGTACAGTATCAGCGCACTGTACCGAGATCGGGAAACCTCCAGCAAAAGCCAAACCGCTATCGTGAATCATTTGTGCCATTGGTGTAGGGTTTGCATCTGCCACCCTCGCCCAAAAATCGCCGAAGTCAAGATGCCGAGCTTCACTGTCCCCAATATTGGGAACGGCAGATTCTAGTGGCGAAATTTGTTCCTGTCCCTGGAATTTGATCTTCATATTGATAGTAACAGAGCCGCAACCTAAACTCGGGAAGGAATTACAGAGAAAAGGGATACACGCGCAGGGAATTAGATTGCAAGGGTTCGAGCAAGGATAGCATGGAAACAATGTGAAAAATGCAAAGGGGGTTTGCTCGTTATATAGCCGTTTAGGAGAGAGAAAGGCCATGAATGCGCATTTAATACATACCCACCAATTTAAATAAGCCGGATATTCGGGTAGAGCGGCAAAAACTAGCACGAATGGCACTTGGTTCATTAGGGACATGTGAGACGCGAATGCGCGAAACATGCGGCTCGGCCGATTCGAGCGAAGCGGGGAAAAGACGCACAAATGCCTTTTGGGACACGCGGGACATGAGTGCGCGAAGTACGCGATTTGGCTGGATCGGGCGAAAAGGTTACAATGGGTCCAGAAAATTTTGGGACATTTGGGACGAAAATGCGTGAAGTACGCGGTTCGGGCGAAACGGTTCGAAAATGGAACAACTTGCACAATTTGACTTGGGACATTTGGGACATGAAAGTGCAAAGTACGTGGTTTGGGTGTTTCGGCCGAAAATGGAACAACTTGCCCGATTAACTTTGGGACATTTGGGACGAAAAGTTTTGACGGGCCCAAAAATGGAACAACTTTGGGGAAATCGGCCGATCAGGGAACAGAACGCACTTTTGAACTTGGGACATGTTGGGACAAAAATGTCCAACAGGCCTTGAAAAAAACACACAAAATGACCCAAAAATGCATACTTTCTCAATTTCACGACCTTTAACAATTTCAGCACAACAGAGAAGACACTTAAACTCAAAATTTTGAAAGTTCACTTTCTTTAAGAGTAGGGAATTTTGAGTGGACAACAGCCTCCAAAGTTTTTGCAACCACTCACGTCTACTACACCTCATGTTGGGTGCCTTCCAAAGCATCTATTCAGAAGTTGGAGAAACTCCTCAAAGCCTTTCTCTGGGCCAATGCTTCCAATGAAAAAGGCTTCCATAGAGTTGCCTGGGAGATGTGCTGCATTCCCCGTGACTTAGGGGGGTTGGGCCTTATTGACATTCAACGCCAAGGGTGGGCACTTTGTGCGAAATGGGATCATTCGATGCATTGAGGGACAAGAAGCGTGGAAAGTGCTTCTGCACCATGGCATCGAAGAGGGGTCACCTTACAGCCTCCCAGCCTGGAAAGTTCTAGGGTTTGTCAATCTCCTTATTGCTCATGTTCCTTTTAAAGTTGTTGGCACATTTGTGCTCAAAAGCATATGGAAGGCATGGGAATGCATCTAACCATGGTTACAATGAAAAGGCAACGGTTTTTGTTATGGTCTCTCCATTAACCATCAATCTCTATGATAGTTGCCGATATTTCAGGGTCAAGATAGGTGTCTTACAGATGTCCCTGGAATCTCTGTGCTCAAGCTTTTCAAACACGAAATTTGTACCATTCAAGATTTATTCTGCAAACTCTCAATCCTAGTATTCTTGGCCTAAGCTTAAAGCTCGATTTTGGCTCACCACCCAGGATCACACTAGCATTACCGAAGTTATCAATTCAGTCCTAGATCATATGCCTGCACAAAATTTCTGGTGCATTCCTCTCGTTCTTGGTGGATGGACTGGAATGGTATGTCGATACCCTATTTCGCAATTATTCAACCAGTAAAGGCTATCGTTGGCTCTCCCTGCATTTGCCCATGGTTGAAAAACTCAACACTCGATGGGGGGTTCATTCTACTCCGTCATGTTGGAGAAGGAGATTTGACATTGTTTGGTCAGTCTGTGTAGAACCTAAAATTGCACACTTTCTATGGTGTATTCTGCACCAAGGTCTTTTAGTTGGCTCTCGACTTGTTCAAATTGGGGTTCTGACTCCCAAGTGTTCGTTCTGTGGCCACTTAGAAACTTTGTTGCACCTCTTCTGGTTTTGCCCAAAAAGCACAACTTGCTTAGAATTGGATTCATTCCTTTTTCTTTCCTCTCAGACCTCAGTGTTTTACTTGGCAACCACGTTCCTCAAGGAGATAATCCAAAAATTCCGCACATGTTCGCCCAAATTTGGCATGTTTTTCAGAGGGGAAATTTTGTTTTGGATATGGAAAGAATGGAATGCTTTTTTCTTTGCTAATTTTGAAGTTGATCAACAATTTTCAGTGTATAACAAGTCTATAGTTATCTCCAATGTGCTTTTTGCAGATTCAAGTCTAGGCTAATAAAGTTGCCCTAGAGGTGGACCACCTGTAGACTCTGTTGCGGCATAGGGGGGATGCCCCATGTAATGTCGCCCGGGAGCCACCATCGTCATCTCGGCAACTCCCTGTCGCATAGCCGTGGTGGTCGTCGTAGCCGCTCTCAACGGCGTTCTTTCAGCCGGGCTCACCGCTCCGCCAGCTCACCAACAAGGCTGGTGGGTTTCCCCCTTTGCTCGTCAACTTGGGTGGAGCTCGCGGGTCGCCCTTGAGACACGCACTTTGGATGGTTGGAATTTGCCACCTCCGCCTCCGTCGTCTTCAGATAAGTTTCCTCGCCTTTATCCCGCAATCTCTCCTACACAGGGTGGCGACAGACAATGAAGAGGAGAACCCCACTGGTTGGGACATTCCAGATGCTGGCAAGGACCTCCCTGGTTCGGGTTGGCCTGATGACCACGATCCTCCTGCTTTTGGGATGTTTGTTGCAGCAGCTTGATTTTGTGTTTTGATGTATTCCTAGGTGTTACCTAGTGTGTTTTTCGAATTCCTAGGCTTGGCCTAGTTTGTTTGTGGCTTTGGGGTGTGCTCTCATACCGCCCGCTTTTTGTTGAAAACTATCTTGTATGTTATTGAATTAATATAATATAAGATCCCATTTCATCAAAATGAATTCCAAAGTGATAAGAAATATTTATGGCCACAATTCACAGTATTCGTGGATTAATAATTACACTTTTCTCGTGTTTTGAAACATCTCTTGCATGTTAAGGCCATAAAGGCCACAAATCCTATTGATGCAGTGAAGTTATATGTTTTGTCTCTTAACTCATAATTATCAAATTCGCCTTCTTATGTCGGAAGCTATCAAAATCCATGTCCTAGAAATGAAAACTTTGGAGGTCTATCTTTTTGTATCCAGTAAGGTGTGGGCAAAATTCTAGCAGAATTATGAAAGCTGGAGCATTCAGTGCAAGCAATGGAAGGTGCTGGAAGGCTCATACATAAAATCCTAGCTCAAAACCTCTAAATCGTAGGGCACCATAGAGGTCTATATTTTTTATTATATAACGTTGTGAAACTTTAAAACTAAGGTGCATGGATATGGATATGGATATGGGCAATGGTAGAATCTGGTCTGAATACAACACGATATAAACTAGCAATCGCATGTGTACAATGCAATGTGAACGTCGAACGATTTATGTTATTTGATTTAGAGGAATAGTTAAGCAGCTGGAAGAGTTTCTAACATAAATCTTGGTGTAGGGTACACGGATGATAGGGCAGAGGCTAAATTCACAGAAGAAAGTGTCAACTAAACAAACTGTGGATCAAAATTGAAAATAACAGGATGAAAATTAAAAATTAATACGCATGGGGATTTGTCACCAATTGTGTCCATTGAAATATTTCCTTATTCTTAGCTTTTAAATATCAATTTTTGGCCTGTAGTAAATGAAAAAACTGTTGGACATTAGTTACTTAAAATTTGTTAACTCTCCATATGCAGTTGTGCCCGAACATTGGTACCTAACATCTCCACCAAACTTGTCATGGTCACATGTTATATGACCTTGTAAAGAAGAAAAATATAGGTCAAAATAAGACCAAGAAATTGAGTCACCCACCTATACATTCCTTTTAATATTGTCATTCTCTTTATACACAAATGTTCTCATCCAATAACCACATCATATATCTTCTGTATCTTTCGGATTCTCTTGTATTATACTTGAAGTGTCCATCCTTTGGAATAACATAACCCCCTTCATCCAAATCATCATTTTCTAGAATCAGCAAAGGTTTTGAAACTCCAGACAATTTTACCAATGCCTTTTATGTGTTATCTTTCTTCTTGTGACAATTTATACTCGATATGATATTATTGATCACTTTTCTCTAGACATGAATTTCCTCTTTCTTATTGAAAGGTCTTTCTAAAGATTTTGCATTATCTTTCATTGGAAATTGCAAGTTTGATAGAAGGTAAAGCTTCAGTTGCTTGGGGAAGTGATGCTGCAACAAAAGAAGAAAGATGAAAAGGATAATTTACTGCACATTTTACTCTACCAACATTATTTCCAAATTTCTTTTTAAGGTTTCCCAACAATCTAATACTTTCCAAGTATAATCCTGCTTCTTACTCCATACTTTACACAATCTTTTCTTTGTCAGGGGGGACTTTGTATCTCACAAAGAAGTAGTTATTTTGTGTTTAGATTTTTTGGCTTTGTTTTGTTCGCGATGCGAACGTAAATTTCACAAGAGATCAAACATTATGGCATTCGATTCACAAAACAAAGACATTTGATCGAGTTGTATTTCTATTCCGACTATGGTTGTGTCAGTGAAAATGTATTTCCAAAATGTGCTTATCATTGCCCAATTCCCATTCCTGTAGCCCTACGGCTAAAAACACCAAAAAAACGTCCATACATCCTCCTGAAAAAATGTTTATAATGAACAAGGTATCATCAACTGAAACATGATAAGTATAACTTATATAATATTACTTGGACCAAATAAGCAAAGTGGAGGAATTGAAATTACTTTATAATGGTGGTATTGGTCTGCAGAAACATCTTCAGTCCTTCCATCTTGCATTTTCCCTTGAAGTTGGCTTATTCAAAAGGACCCCAAAAAGTTAGTGAATTGTAAAAGTACAAATAACTTGGAATGGACGAAAAGGACCTCAAAATATCTCATATTTAGTTATAAAAGACAAGTTTTTATCATTTACCACTGAAACAAAAAAAACCCCCAATACCAATTCATGGAAAGACAAAGGGAGTCCATTTCTTAAAATATCCTGGCAACCCAAAAGAGAGGGACTAACCTAAATGTGTGTATGTGTTCCAAATGCAAGGTTTCCGGGCCATCATCTGCTACTGCACCTTCAATCTGTATATACCCACCCAAAAGTTCATATTCCCATATAAGAAATAATATAGAAGAAAGCACCAAGGGAAAATTATTATACTTGATAAGTAGAAGTGCCTGCACCAAATAAAAAGTCTTGAGAAAAATCAGCGCTACTGAAGTTGTCCTCCTCAAACCCTTCGATCTTTAATTGTAGATAGACATGAATTCATGTGAACAACTAAAAGAAAAACGCTTCTCTCTTGCAATCTCCAAACTTTCTTACAACGAATCTATCTATATAAAACCCTCAAAAAACCTGGTGATAACAAGGATTTTCCACGATCTTTACCGAAACAACTGCCACAACAGGTTTTGAACCTGACTTTCACCAATGTCTGTCAAAGGCAATAATGAAGGCAATGAGCCAAATTTTTAGAGGATAAAATATCTTTCAACAAAGAATTTATAACATAGAACTAAAGCTCCACATGCGTCACCACACAAGGGAAAATTAAAACATAGAATTTATTTATTTTTTTGTAAATTACCTATGATATCTTATGTATATTATGATTTTTTTTAAGGGTTTGAAGAGTTAGGACACATTTTAAATTTGTTTTTATTGGCATTTGATATAGATAAGATTGTTGTTGAAAAGATTAGATATGAATCGTATAGTTTCATAAGTATATATTTCTCCATATATTTAACTTCAAAATAAAACTTAGAGTAGGAAAAATAGACCCATGACAAACAAACCCACCAACTGGGTTAACCGCTTTCAAAACCCAAAGCAGAAACATGGAGAAGCAACACATCCTAAACAACCTTTCACCCCTGTCATTTTCCTTGCACAATAATACAAGCCCTTTATTTGAGATCTAGAGGTGTTAACCGTGTTGAAACCCCAAGTTAACTTTGTAAATATATCAGTAATTGGATAGACGCAACAAGAATTAAATTAAATAAATATGCAGAACGTTACGGGGAGTTGTGCTAACCAAAGCTCTAGCTAATAGCTGTCCAAAAATCAGCACCATTATGGGTTAAATCAAACCTGCACACGAGAGATAAATTTGTAATTTAAAGGGAATCCTAGTTTCTTCCTGGAGGATTTTCATCACTTGCAAAAGTAGCTCATCGATAACAATATTGTTCAAACCATCAACATCCGCACCATCAAGAATATCCAATAAAAGGCCATGGCGTGAATGCTTTTCCAAATTTCGACCATTATGATAATAAGTGCCTCAAAGTTAATGACATTATGTGATCGGTGGTGATTATGCCTAATCTTAGTCTCAACCACACAAGTGGCCATCACTCCTAGAGATGCCCACAGTTAGTCCATAGTCGAATACGATAATTCAAACTATATACATTTTTGAGTTGGGTATGGATAAAAAGTAATGTCACCATAAAAGGAAGCTTCCAAGCATCGATGGAATTTTTGTGAGATTTGCAATGTAACAGTGGGAATGAGGCACGGTAAAAATCGATTAGGTTGCCAACAAATCAACCACAAACAATCTCTGGTAAAGAACGACTATGTACGCTACCTTGGTTACCATGGATCACTGTCTCGCATGTCAGTGGGATGAGGTGCTCATCCCATTTGGAAACGCCTTCCAGCATAATAATTTAAAATGAAAAATTTGGAAAAAAAAACATGGACGTTTGTCAGAAAAACATGATGCTAAGGGGATTTCTACCATGTCTATAATGCAAATAGAACAGAGAGAACTCAGATATGTTTATAAACTTCAAAAACTGTAATCCCTTGCTCTATCGGTTGTGTAATAAAGAGGGAATATACTGGTATTTACCAGCTTCCATTAAGAATTGTGAAAGGCAGTGTAAATAGATGTGTCAATTGTATTTTAAAGGTGCATTATTTACTTCATAGGCAAGCATTCCTTCTTAAATAAAAAATGAGGGATTATTTTCAATTCAAAAAATTGTAAAGTAAATGCATATAAGGGAAAAAAGATTTTTACTTAAAAACGAGGGATTATTTTGAATTAGTAGACAAAGTACATACCTAAAAATCCAAATCCAACAAAGAAATTGACATGAGTTTACCCTTGCACGAATAAATCTAAATGGACTTCCCCATCATATACTCAATCGCCCAAAGCTTACTTCCCACATTCAATACTTCATAATTAATGCCACAGCTGCGTCTTAATTCAGAATCGTCTACAACGTATTCGAAATGTCTCCAATAGTACTGCTTGGACTCCGACCTCAATTGCACCACCTCATTTGTCTGAGGTTTCATCGCAGAAAGCTTATCTTCCACAACTGCATCAAAAAGCTTTGTAACATCTGTATTCTCCGCATATCTGAGCCCATTTGCGCACAAATTAGGCAGCAACGTCCATTCAACGGTCTCGGGATCGAAACTCTTGCCGGAAATATGAGCTTCCTTGAAATTACCTCCTTCAAAGGAATTGTAATATCCTCCAAGGGCCAAGAAATTGCCTTTCCAGGCCACGCCTACACAATTCATTCGTGGCATAATCATATCCAAAAGAGTCTCCCAATGATTTGTGCGGGTGTCGTACCGAAGAGCGCTTCTGGACACTTTTCTGTTTGGATCTCGTATCCCACTGCTGAGATAGATGAAATCTTTGAGCTCAGCTCAGCCAAATCCACTGCACCAGTGTCCACTTGGAATTTCTATAGACTGCCAACATCCTCCTCCTCCGTTGCGTTGGATATTGTAGAAAGAAAACCCATCGAGTTGTGGTAGGAATAGTTTGTTCTCTGTGGTGGCGTTACAAAGATTTATGCTATTATGGTGTAATTTATTTAAAGGAGTTGAGTTTATAATTTAAAATAGTAAAGCCAAAGCAGCGTGCAAAATCAGAAAAACAAAAAACGAAAATGTTAAAAATAGCAAAAGTAAAATTGTTAAAAATAGTGAAACCGTCATTTAAGCCGTCAAATTTGACAGAGTCCCGTGAATGTCCGCAAAGCCCTTTCCCATAGGGGTAATGCCTTTGACGTAATAACCTAAGATTTTTCTGCAAAAGAGCCTATATATATATATATATATATATATATATATATATATATATATATATATATATAGAGGATGTTGACCCCTGCAGCGTTCAGAGCACTTTCTCATTTCCCTATAATATATATATATATATATATATATATATATATATATTATAGAGGATGTTGACCCTGCAGCTTTCAGAACACTTTCTTATTTCCCTATTACCAGAGGCATGTAAAGGCTTTAGAATTCCAGATAATTTTATTGAATGCAAACTGGATGAGTGGACTCTCTGAGAGGATCCATTCCTTTGTGTATTTTATTACATTGAATGAATGATCCTTGCTGTGATTTTTAAGATTTGTTTATAAGCTAATTATCTTTTTCATAGTTGGAGGAATATCTAGACCGATAGAAAAATTAACAATTGGCAATTTTTTATGTAGGTAAAGGAAATCACACGAGTCTTTGAGTTGATTGGCAATGAATTAAGTTATGTGGTTCAGATGGCTACTACAACAAATAATCTGCAACCTCATCTCAAAGCACTGCTTAAGAAGATATGACTCCAATCTAAAGAGAAATGATGTATCTTGTTCACCTGAAACTATTTTAAAAACGAGTATTCCCAAGAGAGATGATTTGTGGAATACAAGACATGATATGCAGAGTACCATTTATGAGTTTGAAACAATAGTGAAGTCAAATATGTCTGTATGGTGCTCATTCAAGCAATGTAAAATTGATGAAAAGAGTATTTGCAAATAGAAGAAAATGCAAATTTAGTTGTCTTGTTGGTTGCGAAATTTATGTTCACAAAGTTGTCATATATCATAATGAACATTTAAATCCCCCCCTTGTAAGTTGTTATTGTATATTCTAACATATAATGCTATGATGTCTTCTGTTAAGTTTCCAGTTGTGTCATCATTTCTCACTAATGGCATTAATAACTAGTTTAGAGTCTCCCTCCACCTTTAAGCAAATTCACGATCAAAGTCTTCCTCTACCTCCGAGTAAAATCATGATTGGATGCTGCAAGACTTAAGTCTTGGAGGAGAGCATTAGCTTTCTCTAGTTTATTAGATCTATTTTGAAGTTGTAGGCTAAACAATAACTCAGTCTTGACTTCTTGATTTTTCAATCGTGATAGATTCAATTTTAGACATGTCTTCTTTAAGGTGGACCGTATTACTTATATACCTTAAGGTCTCAATTGTTCCGATTATTTTAATATTTTCTTGAAATAATTTCATTCACTAGTGTAAAGTATAATCAAATCCGAATTTGTTTTTAGATGCACCCAAGGGTTAAATTTGATGGTCACCCCTACCCGTTAAGAAATTTTTTTGTGATGGTTTTTTAACTAATATTACCGTGCACATGATGTTGATTTTTTAGTTTTGACTTTCATGATTTTCACTTAAATACCAATATCTACATTTTCATATAATAAAACTATATAAAATAGAGATATTTTTGACATAAAGCTCACATCTCGTTGACAAAGAGGTAGACTAGTGGTAGGCAAACAACAATGCATTCACCATTTCTTTTTAAAATTATGCAACCTGTGACAAGGATATGCCATGGGAAGACATTATGTGTTAGATGGAATATTTTTAAAATTATATGAAAGTGGATTTTCTCTCGTCCTAATATGTAGGTTTACAATAGCTTAAGATATTTTGTAGAGTTTATCGGGATTTTGTGTATTGTGTGTATTGTGATTATATATGAAATGTTGGAAATTCTCATTTTTATTGAGTCTACTTCTACTTGTTGCTTGCTAAAAGGTTGGAAATATGCATTTGTGTTCAATCCACTTCTACCATAATTATGTGAGATTGAGATGGTGTTAACAATGGTATGATATTCAATTCATTTCTGGGGAATATTGCATTCAAATTTGAGAAGAAAGCGAAAAAATATAGGAAGTTAATGCATTAAAATACCTTCTTACCAGGTGTAAACTAGCGCAACGATGATTTGCATTGCATTCTGCTTGCTACTTATATCCATCATCCTCATCTTGCCCTGAAACCCGCAAAAGAAATTCAACATAAAACAACTCAAGTTTACAATCAAATCAAATGAATGTATAATTATAATAAATCTTTTTGAAAGGATGAATTCCTTTGGAAGAGAAAAATATAAAAACATTATAAACCTTAATAATGGTCCGCATCTGATTTGCCGATATACATTTCTTCTCATTTCTACACCTTAAATATACGCCTGTTAAAACTTGTGGCACTAAGTATTCACATAACCATCTCCAAATACTCATCTGAGGTGTTCTTATTTGCACAAATCTGTAACTTTCTAGGGTGTTGTACAACAAATAAATAAATATATGGTTTATGAAATTTAACTCCGAAAAATGCCATAATTTCAATTTGAAAGCACAATAACAACAAACTGTGGATACACCTGTAGATTATTGAGAAGAGGTCAAAAATGCTATGTTGGCATGTGTGTTCTTGAGTGTTGTCATTGATATAAAAGGTCCATTAATGACAAAGGAGGATGTGATAGGGTGTCATGATGACGTTCTAGATGTTAAGCAAGTGTATGATAATGTTTTATAGTTAGTATGGTGTGCAACAAGTGTGCATGAGTGGCAATGGTGTAAGTTGCTTGAACAAGTGTGCATGAGTGGCAATGGTGTAAGTTGCTTGAACAAGTGTGCATAAGTGGCAATGGTGTAAGTTGCTTGAACAAGTAGACCTAATAGGAGGTCTAGTTGAGCTTAAGTGATGAAATGAAGGCATGAAGCAGTTGGATAAGCAAAGTGGTAAGGCGTTGAAAGCATGAAGAGAGTGTACTAAAGACACTCATACATGTTCAAAGGTTGATTACAAGGTGAGATTGCAGGGTTTGCAGGTACTCATCTAGACCTAGTCTAGGTGATTGGAGACCTAATAAAGCATGCTGATCAAGTGCAGAGCTATGTGGGCCCATGAGGGCATGTAGAGGAGTGATACATGTTGTCTTAAATGTGTCAGGGCCTTCTGAAGAATTTCAGAAAAAAGGTATAGGTTGTGAGCATGTTTTGTGGGTCTAACCTAGACCTATTTCTTGAGCATGGAGGCCTGATAAGGCATGGTGAGCACTTGCAGAGGAAGATGATCTTATAGAAGCATGTAGAAAAGTAATTCACATTAGTTTAAGTATGTCAATGCATTCAAAGGTGGTGTACATGCATTGGTGTGGTAATAGTTCACTTGGTTATGGCCTAAACTATGCAAAACCCTAAGGCCTATTCATAAAGATGAGATAAGATGGAATGTTGCAGAGTAAACATAAGGTAAGATGGTGATTGGAGATGATACACATAGGTGTCCTAAAGGTGTGAACAAAGTTTTAGGTCCAAGCATGAATAATTTTGTAAGATATGGTGTTTTAAGTCCTACCGAGCTCAAGAAGATGAGTTTCTTAGCTCGATATGAGATGTTTTGCATTGGTTGGCATGTGTAAACTTTGCATGGGAACTTGAGCCATTCAAGGATGATTTTGCATAGAGCTAAGAAGGTTTTAGAGGTGGAATGGAGTTTAAGTAAGGCCACTGTGCTTTATGAATAAATGTTAAGAAGGTAAGTTGGTCAAAAACCTTCGTTTAGTTTACTAGAGATGGAAGAAATATTCTTAAACATTTGAGTCTATAATGCATGGAATCATCAAATGTGATGATTGGAGGATGGAGAGGACTCTCACAGCTTTCAGATAGTGGTGGTTTGGTATCATGACTGTAGGTGGAGCCCACTCAAAAGTGCTTGTTTCCAGGAAAGTTTGTTTTTCTCTCAAGATTGCCATTTGACCTATGAACTAAATTGGTGTTCTATGTTTTTGGGGAGTCAATTCTAGATGTTTGGAGTGATTTCAGAGCTTGGTCAAGTGATTTGGACGTCTGCAACAGGTCAATTAGTAATATATAGTTTTTAGGGCTAAAAGGTAGTTTTAGCAGTCATGGAGAATGGAAGTGTTTGAGAACAGCTTGTGGACTTGGTGATGATGGTTGATGGCCTGGAAGGTGTTGTAAACATCCCATATGATCATGTTTCTTGCTTTGGTTGGGCTATGCAAATCAATTTTGGTGGCATGGTTGAGGTCACAAGTTGACCTAGTTTGATTAGTTTAGAACAATATTGTTTTGGTCTGAAGATTGGTCTGGAAGACCAATATTTTGGATTGGTTCATGTTTCTATCCATTGGAGAGTGAAGAGGGATGAAATTTGATCCTATTCCATGCATTTAGAATTCTTCAAAGTTCAGAAAGTGTGTAATAAGGTCAATTTTGCAAAACTGGTTTCTAGACACTTCAAGTTGCTTGAAGGTCAAATAGGTGTGGTTGGATTTGTTAGGTTGAATCATGATGTTCTAACATGGATGGATGTGTTCCTTCAGGTTAGTGTATTTCCAATTAAGTGGTTTACATGCCATTGTTTTTTTTTAGATGCTAGGTCTTCATCTTTGAAGACTAGTTAGCTGGAGGTGCCTGTAATGAGTAGGAATCAGTCCTACTTGATGGTGATCATGAGAAAATGGATGATGCAAAGTTTTGTGAGATTGATGGAATTCATGTTGATGAATGTCATTGACATGTGTGGAGCCTTTGGAGGCATGAAGAAGCTTGTATGTGTGCTTTGAGTCCTTGGATGTGCTCGATGATGGTGTATTTGGTCTTGTTGGCCTAGTTTGTGTATTGTTGTAGTGTCTTGGTGCATTGCCGACCCATATGGGTCTATTGTTATGATTTTACATGATTTTGTAGGTCTATTTTTAATTGGTATGGCCAACCTTAAGGGTCATGGCCAACCTATTATGTGTTGTAGAGAAAGAGTCATTGTATTTAAAGGAAGTGTATTTGTTCATTTTGAACTAGTTTATGAGAGAGGGAGAAGTGCAAGCCTAAGAGAGAATGTGAAGGAGGTTTAAGGGAATCAAGACAGAGATCAAAGAGTGTATGAATATTTGAAGAGAGTTGAGAAGCAGATCAACAAGGGTAATTGATCTAATCAGTCCATGAAGAAGCAAGCTTGAGCGAAGTAGAGAGTGTGTTTGAAGAGGATTTTGAGAGAGTTGAACTAAAATTGTGATCACTATTAGTTGTAGCAGACAACATATTCTTTAATGGTCTTCATTTTCAGGGGGTTGAGTTGGTGCTTGATCACCTTAGGGGGTTATAGCCTCCTTGTAGGGTTGGTGCCTTGTTAAATAGGGGCTGGTGTTCCTTGTGGGATTGGTGTCTCACTAAACAAATCTTGTGTGATGTGTCATATTAATGCAAGTCTTTTGGTTTGAGTAACATAATCAAATTTTTCAGTGGGTTTTCTTCCCCTTGAGGGTTTCCCACTTATATTTGGTGTCTTGTATACTCTCTCATTATTGTGTATGAGTTGATAATGCTTAATGTGCACTAAATGGTTAATGAATGTTGATGTGGTGCTCTGCATGATATATGCAACTTAAAGGAAGTAAATATAGGTTTTTGAAGAACTGATTAACCTTCCCTCTCAGTTCATTGTGTTTCCAACATGCTACATGATATATCATATTCATTTTAGTCCTTAATTGTTTTTCTGTTGTACCTAGTGTCGCAAGGTGCTTAACCCCAAGAGTGCTTTGAAATAAACCCTTTGTATTTTATAATTTTAATGAAATCTCTCTATTTCTTTTTCCTTTGCCATTTTTTTGTCCAATGAATAATTCAGAATTCAGACTGTATGGCTTGTCCCAAAAACCAATCGAAGCAAGTAGAAAATAGTTTTAAAAACCAATAAATCTTTGAAATTTCATAATGTAGAACCTCAAATGCATGATTCAATTTAGGCATCCCAAGCAAAAGTCTTAAACATTAAATTCATGTACAAAAGACACAAAGAAGAACATTTTAAAAAATCCTCGATTCTTCGGAAACTACCAATCCCCCTTTAAATGTGATTTAGAAAAATAGAGAGTGAATAAATAAAGCCTTACAAAGCAAATAAATCAATTCATTCTTAATAACTAAGCCAAAATGGAAATGATTTCTAATTGTGTTGTCGTGCAAATGTGCAATAGGGAAATTGACAATTTTCAAGCACGACAACTATACCCCTATGCCAAAATTTTCATGTTCTGTCATTCCCAGGCACACCAAGTTCACCTAGTCAGTCCAGTGACCCCCCAACAAACGTTATCTCATCCCCCTAGGTGATGTGGGAAAGTCAAATCAGCCCCCTAGGTGATTTTAGGAGTTCATTGAAAAATGCAAATTTCGGGCTTACACGGGAAGATTTATCATTGGCCTTCCTAGGGCTTGAGCAACCCCATGGAGCGGATTAGAAAAACCAAAACGAACATGGAGGTCAATTCGAAGGTCTTAGGAACATCATGGAAAGGTGATTTCAGAAATATTCGGAGAAGGGATTAGAGAAGTTGGGGCAGTTTCACCAAAATTAGGGTATCATTTACAGGCTTAGGCAGTACACAGGCCAAAAGAGCTACTGAGCTTCGGAAGGTGATTTTGGGAGCTCCAGATGGAGTTAGGAGAAAAACAAAACATATTCCGGAAAGATAATTCCAATCCCTACAATGATTGTGAAATCAGATTTTTCACAACACTTTGGCGTATTAGGTCTGCAGGCATTTTTCTCAGGCACATGTGGAGTACCAAATCAAAAATTCGGATTTTTTCAGGGATCAAATGGAAGAATAAAGACATAATACCCCCACAATTGGATTCAAAAGGGCATTTCTAGTTAGGATCATATAATTTTTTTTCCGAAAAATTCCATCGGGAGCTCAAGTTATCATCGTCACAAGTTGTCCTCTTAGAGCAAGTTCAGGACTTAGCCAAATTTTGGGAGGACACGTGTCAGCTCCAGGAGCCTGGCGGGATTTTATGTCCTCAATGTCCTTGAGGTTCAGGTACATAAACCTTATAAAAATGTCCCCTACCCTCCATGTGACCTCTGGAACCCCATGCGACCATCAGGATTGTCAGTTCAGCCCCTCGGGTGCAATTTGGAGCTCAAATCCCCTGCCGTCGGATCTTCGACACATGTTAGCTCCAGGAATCGCCATGGAATTTGATGTCCCTCACCTCCCTCACAATGTCAGGGACATAAAACCTTGAAAAATGCGCCCAGACCCCTAGTGAGAGACTTCTGGTCACCCATGTGACCCGCTTCCAGCCCCTCAGTGCTTTAAAGCTGATTTTAGAGCACTCACTCCCTATCTGCATCGGATCGCCGCCACGTGTCACCTTCTTTCTCACCATGGAAATTGATGTCCCTCATGTCCCTTTGAGGTGAGGGACGTTAGGGACAAATAAAATTTTCCCAACTCCAACTCCAAAATTTGAAAATTTTCTAACTCTTAGCTATTTTTTACTGCTTCTAACTTCTTCTCCATTGCACAACCAAGAAAGTTGCAGAGAACACGTTCTATCCACCACTCCGAACCATTGCCAAATGCTCAAACTAGATTCCACCACAGGCACTATGCAAATCCTCAACCCCATGGTGATACGAAATGTCTCAGAAATGATTTTTCATCAGAGTCTAAGAAGAAGAATTCTGGGAAACCTCAATTACCATGAAATCGAAATTCAATGAAATCTTCCAAACCAGTGCACAGATTGAAAAACCATTTGTTGCTGAGTTATTCTCTCTTGAAGGCCATTAAAAACTCATATTCAAACCTCCCATATGCACATAAGGAATTCTCACAACGAATATAATTTTGTTTACTTCCGGTATCCACGAAGAATGAAAGCTCAAATTCCTGTCAAAATCGGCAACCGGATCGAACAGAGAAATTTCACCAGTGAGACAAGAAGCAAAAACCTATCGCAATGGAAGTTGATTTCGTTATGAATGGAGAAAAAAACCAGACATGCAAATTTCAAGCAATCCATTAATGGCTGCCATGACATAGTAGTGGAAAAAATCAGTGAGCTATCTATCCACTACTCAAGGTTCTATTGGGCGAAAATGCACGTGAAAATAGGAGGGAATGATCGTTAAAAAATCTAGTCTCAAGTGAACTAGTTTTTCATGCCATGAAGTCCCTATTTTTAAGGGATATGGAGTACTTGAGTTTTTATCAAAGTTCTTCCATTAATCACATGAAGAACATCTGTGAAAAAGGTAAGCGAGCTACCTCTTCAGTTCTCAGGGTTCTGATGGGCGAAATCGCACTGAAAATTTGAGGGAATGATCGTTGAAAAATATAGTTTCACGTGAACTAGTTTTCACCATGAAGTCCCTATTTTTTAGGGATATGGAGGGCTGTGTTTTTTATCATACATTCTTCCCTCTTCGAAGAAATTATCATATTCCCAAAGATCTGATTGGGTTGAAATCATCTGAAATTCAAGAGTAAAGGGTCTCTGAAACAATTTAGTTTCTCTTAAACTAGTTTTTTCATGATGAAGTTTCCAGTTTCTCAAGATTTTAAGGATTGATTTTTTATCGGTATTTTACCCTGGAAGCTCCATATCTGAAGGTCCCTTACCAGACATAAATTTTCATTTTTCATTTCTGAGCTTTCTAGAAAGTGAATAATGATAAAAATTGAAGCACGAGTTCGTGATGAAGATCCAAATCCAAAAAAAAAAATTTCCGTATACCAACAGAGGTTGTTTTCACCACTTACTAAAAATAGCATATGTTATAGTTCCTCACGTGCTATAAATGATGAGCCCCAATGAATTACAAGTTTGATCACTCAGAACAATCAGAAAAGTGGTAAAATGGAAAGTAAGACAGAAAATGACTTCTCCCCAAAACAATATGTCCCCAAATAACAACATGCTAAAATTAGAAACATACTGTTTAAAACTAGAAATATATCAGGGGAAGAGAGGGGGTTGGAATATGGTAGATGGTTCAGAAGATGAAATTGTATCAAGAAAGGTGATATGCGCCTAAAATAGTAGAGCATAAGCTCATATTCTAAAAATAGAAAGTTTTCATTTCAAAGTGGAAAATTGCATATGACTTTGTTTTCCCTCACCTTACTACTTTTTAGACTCCCTTTTGGATGATAAGATGGTTTCACGAGTTTAAAAGGAGGAATGAGAACTTCACAGATGTCCTTGGAAGCATAATATTGAGTGCAATGGTTTATAAAAGAAAAGTAAGACATTGTAAAGTACATCATGTGAATTCATATTCATCACTTAAAGAAACCGAGCTAATGCAAATTGTGATTTGTTTAGAACGATTTCAATGAGTTAAAGAGTTTATCAAACAAGTTTCAAGGAGGGTCATCATGGGAATTATATGTGTTCATATCGAGCTTGCATCGGTAAGCTTCTGAACAATGTTTCTAAATACTCATTCTGTGGTCTAGGATGTCCATGCATCATAGAGTTTTTGCGATCATCACTAGATTGGGAAAATGACTCAAAGTTATTCAAGGGGGAAATATTCATCAATGTAGGAAATCACCAGTGACAGAAATCATTCGCTCGAAGTTCATGAATACAGTCAAGGAATTCAAATAATTTGATCACGAGGAGTGTTTTTCCCTCTATCCCTTCCCTCTTCCTCTCCTTTCCCTCTCTTCTTGCTCTCTCCCCATTATAATTCTTTATTATGCGTCATCATTGTATTTAATCCTATTCACTTAAGTGGCCTATTGTAAATTTATAAAAAGTATTTTCTCAACATTATAAGAGAGATACTTAATTCATGGAAAATGAAATGGTCATGAGTGGACTATGGAAATAAATAGTCATGTGAGGGAAGTGAATGGAAAATTCATGATTGCTATAAATTGTAATGACCTCTTCATTCCAGGAGGTTATAATTCTGATATTCTTCTAGCTAGTTGAATTCTTGTAAGTTCATGAGAGAGATTTTTCTCACATGTGAGTGAAAAGAGTTAGCCAAATTTTACCCTATTCTCTATGTCCTCCAATCTCATACTATGTAAAATTTCTCTCTTGACCTTCAATACAAGAAGGAGTTTCAATACTTTTTTTACTAATGAGTTCATTTATACTTTGTGTTCATTAAATTATAATTGGTATTCTTGCTGTTTGCAGTATTGTTTCTTCTTCAATTTTAGTGCATGTGATGAAATTTCTAACTAGTGTGTACAGGAATCTGATTTTCTATCTGCAACATTAGTTCTCCTACCTCTTTTCTCACTCCCCTTTCCCACTCTTTAGAAAAAATATTCCCTAACGAGATATTTCTAGCTTTTCTGCAGCGTCAGTGTAGTGCCCCTATTGAATCCCCAAACAAAAGGCCACTAGGAAAATCCACCTTTACTTGCACATGTAGATATGAAAGTTGCATCAGTTAAGTAGAGGAACTTAGATTCCCAGAGAGTTGGCAAGAAATCCACAAGTTTGTCCACCCAACAAATTTTCTAGACAACAAATCGCAAACAAATTCCGTATTAAATAAGGTAAAAGGCGAATTATTAAGAAGTGTTAGCTTACCCATTTGTGTCTCTCAGTACGTCAAATACATATGTCTCATCTTTCCAAGTTAGAAAATGGGTACTCGTCACTTCTCGTACAGTCCTCAAAGTGTTTATTGTGCTAAACACAAAACAAACTGCCATTTGTGAGAAACCTCCAAATAAATGGAAAGAATGCAAGGCTTCTCCATTTTATCTCATGTGATGATCTGCAGATGGTGGCCATACAAAAAAAAACAAAGGAAATGAAACCTTAATAAAACAAAATAGATAAAACCGTAACCATCTCCAATGGCCACCCCACGCTCTCATTCCATCTTATCTCTAATTAGAGTGAACAATTGTGTAGTCTGATGATATTTCTTCTCCCAAAACATTGTTAGCATCTGCACAAACAATAAAAGTGAAACATGTTAGTTTGGGCGGACTTTCACGTGGGCGAGATATTGAAATTTGAATTTACATAATAAATATGTATACCGTACTAAGAAAGGACATACATCAATTAGAATTTGAGGTGCCCGGGTAGAGACGATACATAAAACAACAAACAAATAAAAAATGATTTATAAGCTAATGGTTGGATTTAGAGTATATTTATCTTATTTATCTCAAAAATAAACTATGGTGTGGAAGAAAGAAAGGCCTAGAAGGTTTAAAGAGACGGTGGTACAACTGTTGGTTGTAGTTGACAATGAATGGATGCCCACCTACAAAAAGAAATTCTGTCAACCGTGTATTGAATGCTTTATTTATAAGGCAACTGACAAATTGTCTTAGAATTTTATTAGGAGCTGCGAAGTCATTGTGTTGGGTTCTTTAAACATTAAGTATATCTATAAGGTCTCTTCATTCTGGACAAATTCCTGACCCATCATTCTTTGAATAACATTAATTATTAAAGCCCCTGCAGGCGCACCACACTGCACAACTAATTACAATCCCGATTATATATATATATATATATATATATATATATATATATATATATATATATAGATATATATATATATATATATACGGTTGAATTTGAAATGTGCACGTCAATGTGACAGGTTTTAAAAAAATTGCCCATTCTTGACTACAGTTTGAAATATAATTTGCTTGTTTTTTACAGTCAAAAATCCAAAAAATGTGTAAACGAGTGTCAAATTTAACCCCTAGATGCACCTCTTGTAATATTATTGGACTTTGACTATTATTTGTTCGGTGGTCTTTCATCCTAAATATGACTTTTAAAAAATGAATATTTATATTGATGGCGATTATGAGCCTCATTGTAAAATAGGGACCTGATTATATTATAATTAATCAATATTGTTTTTAAATAACTTAAAATCCAGGACGTAAAAAAATCCAAAAATAAAGTAAGATTATTTTGAAATTTTAAAATGAAAATCCAAATATATCATTCAATAGTTATTCAATTACACAACTACTTATGCACCATACATTTCTATAACTATTAAATTAAACTTCCAGAGGTAAAAAATTTGAGGCTGTGAAATAGTGATTCGTCATTTTGTGGTCCTTTTGGACACTGTGGGATATAGCATTTACCGCCCTTTCTTGGGGTCCTCGCCCTTCAAGAAGGCCTATAAAATGTCCCCTCCCATTTTAGTCTGGCTATTGATGTTGCGACCGGAGTTAGTGGAGTTGCGGACAATGGTTTCATCACCACCGAAGTGCCCCTAGAAGTTTGTCTTAAAGGTGTTTCACAAACTAATGATTTCTCCTAATGTGGTTATTCCTGTTTCTAATTTTAATGTTGCATGCCAATGGATTGGGGAGTTGTGCTTAAATTAAATGATACTTTGTGAGCCACATCCCCTCTGAAAATATGCTTAAGACATGAGCTAACTCTGCATGGGCTGCCCATGGCATCAAGCTAGAAAGTGTGCAAGACATGACAAAATGGATCTTCTTTTGTTTTTCTGACCCTTCACATGCCCCCACCATTCTCAATAGATCGGCCATTTAGTATGTCCACAATTCCTTGTTGGTTTTATCCCCATGGACCCGATATTTTGTGGTGTCTGACTACATGACACTCAAAGACCAATATGGATTAAGTATCTTAAGTTTCCACTGTCATCCATGCATTTCTTGCACCATATTGCATATTTCATTAGAAGAATTATCTATATGGAACCCCAAAAGTTTTACACTGTCAGACCCTTAAGGCGGGTTTATCTGGAGTTTAATTTATCCCATGAACTCAAAGAATTTGTGGACATCAATATGGGAGACTCTCATTATTCACAGAGGGTGCTTTACATTAATCTTTAAAATACATGTTTTTTATGCCATGCTACTAATCACAAAATAAGGGATTTCCTATTGTATGTGCCGCGTAACAAGCCCAATCCCAAAGAGACTACTGATTCCTCCAAACCCCATCTAGAATAAGGGTGGTAGACATGGTTAGGAGGTCATAGGAATAATAGAAACAAGAGCGCGGTTATGAATATTGCTCAAGCCAAGGCCTCGACAAGTGTTATGCCCAACAAACTAGTTATTAAGGAATAACCACACGCAACCCGATCCCTCTAAATATCATGTTCAGCCTAAATATCATGTTGTCTTACCTAAATTCACCAACATGCCCATGTTTGCCAATGTGCTCACTGATTCCTCAAACTCCTTTTGGGTAACCTTCTGTGATTACATATGCACTTTTATCCCTTCAAAGATTACAGCTAAAAGAGAAACTTGGCTAAACTATATATCACTCGTATATGCCCACACGTTCTAGCTCACAGTGTGGACTCGATAAATAAGAGGAATATAATATTGAATATGTTGGGAGAAGAAAAGTTGAGTTTTAGGAGATTTCTATGAAGAATAATAATCCGCAATTCCTAAAAAAATCAATTTGATGCCTTGGAAGGTCTGAGAGATAGAGGAGATTTTCCTTGACACCCATCTCTCATGAATTGCTTCTCACATGGAATGTTTTAGGGTCTTATAAACTCCAATCGCAAGTATATTGTGTAATATTTTCAAATGGAAATTTTCAAAAATGAGACATTCTCTTCCTTACAAGAAGCTAAGGTAGTAGATTTCTAGCTCTCTATGTTGTAAGTAAAACTATCTAGCATGGCAATCATGTGTTAAAAAGTAACCACAATGTTGGGTCATGAGGGTTTAATAAATTATATTTCATCCTGAATTGTGGCCCCATTATGTGCAACATGTGACTCAGACCCCCACGCCTCAAGTTATTTGGGTTCTTTTTAATGTTGACAGACGCAAACTTTTGACAGCATCAATGGTTTATGTTTCTAATGGTGGTCATGAAAGGGCAAATGTGAAGAAGTGGATCATGGATGAAGTGCCCGATTGGGTGATATGTGGTGATTTTAACATGGTTGAGCTTCCCACTAAAAAAATTGCCCACTTGCCAATGTGCTGGATAGTTGGAGAGCGCAAAGACTAGTTTTATATGCATAAATAAATGTCAGTTTTTTATTATCTGAATGCCCATCGTTAGCCCTCAGGTCAGAGACTTGGTACACTTGGACCAATCTTCGAAAGTGGATCGTATTAGGTGCTTAATTGAAACTTGTTCCAGATGATGCTTTCAATACAGACCTACTTTTTCTTTGACAATACCTTTATGTTGCCTATGGAAGTAATGCTGGATTTTGTCCGTTCGATCATTACCCCGCCAGATTTCACATTGTTTGGCAATCCCAACAACTGTTATGTCATAAAACGTAGTTTTATCTCAATTTTTCATTTATGGAGCATGCACTCTGTAATGCTCACCTCTTCATAACAGTGTATCTTAGATTATACTGACTCATATTTTGTTCCATTGTATGATATTGAGATTATTGTATTGTGTTTTGATTAGGATTCAGTTACTTGTCATTATGATTTTTATGGATATGATGTATATTGTGATTATACTAACTTGATTGGTAGGATGGATGATTAGTTGTCTAGACACTATGAGCCTTATCGACGATTATGAGATGGGTGTTATTTCACACCGATGAGTAGCTGTATATGCTCTTTGATTTCTAATGATGTTTAGTGGTAGCATAAATAATGATTAGTAATTATGTGTAGCACATGTTTTGGGATCTACACACCTCTCGTATTGGATTGTTGTGTATTGCATTGATGTCGTGTTGGTTGTTGATATACTTGGATGTTATTTTTGTCTGTTATATTATATTGGGTAGATATGATGCATGTACATTGAGTTTACAGATTACAGGGCTCGACGAATGTGGGTTTCAAGAGATCGCTCTCATGGTTGGCACAATTGGTCGTTGGCACAATTGGTTGTGGGCACAATTGGTTGTTGGCCAAATTTTACCCCCTCTCTTTTTATATGTCGTCATATGGTTTGGCAAATTGGAATGGTGAGTCATTTGGCATGTTGATCTTCTGATTATATTATATCTTGTAATTAATTGTTGTGGATGATTATTTATCTTGCATATTCTTTATAATTCATAGTTTTGATTCAATTTAACTTATTTAGTTTAATGGTAACTATGATTAATTAATTTAATCTTTATCTTATCTTTTCCTTAATTTAATTGAATGAGATTTTGGTTAAGCATATTTTAACTTGGCTAAGGATTTATTTTTATCTTGTTTAAGTGGAGACTTCACTCTTCCCAAGACAACCCCTTCACCTAAATTTAAATTTGGGAATGAATGAGATTTTGGAGAAGTGTGTCAAATCTTGTAGAGGGCTATTTTTCCCTTGAAAAGATCCCCCAAACCCATACTATATGGCTAGAGATGGCTCTTTCCTATGTAAGAGGGAATATTTCCACCTCTCGATGTGCATTTACTCACCCATTTTCATCATCGTTCTTGATTTTTCCAAGTCCACTTGAGGTGAGTTCAATTCACCTCAAGTGGGTGAATAATTATCTCTTAAAATTGGGAAATTCTCTTTATGATTACTCAATTTATCTTGCCTTGGGTTTGGGGGGAGAAGAATGACATGGCACCTAGTTGGGTGGTGATTCTAGATGCCACATAGGCCTCTTCCTTATTGGTTTCTAATTTGGTGGATTTTTCCTAATTTATCCTCCAAATTTGAAGGAAATGAGGTTCCATTCACTTTGACCCTTGTTTCATTTATTTTCTTAAATTTGGAGAGTTTGTGTTTGCTTGGAGTTGGCTTTTGGATTACATTTTTTTATTGTCTTAGAGAGCTTGGAAGCTTGAACCTTTGGCTTGATTTTGCAAGGTAGGATTCTCTCATGAAATACTTTTGATTTTGAATGCATATTATCATTTTGGTGTTGTTTGAAAATTGTTAAAATGTTGTGAAATTATTTTAGTCCATTCATCACCTATTGGATTTGGGAATTTGAGACATTGTGAGGGATATTGAGGAACCCCATACATGGGTATTTCCTTCCTTCTGTGGTGGATTGGGAGCCTTCCTTGCTATGGTGGAAGGAGCTTCTTCTCATCCTTGATTTGATTAAGCGAAACCAAGCAAGGAGATTGGTTTGAAAAGCCTTAACAAGGAGGAGATTGGGAGATATAAGACATGGAGGCATATAGGAGTTGGAGGCATATTTTTTAGTCTATCTTCTCTATAAGCAAAATGAAAAAATTGAAATACATATGACTATGTATGGATGGCAACCCTCTCGTTTGATTGTTTTGAAAAATGCTTTGGGATGGGTTTTCTTGTTATTATTTTTGTTGATTGTGTGTGAATCCATTGTGCCAATCCGAGAAGCATCTCCTCTCTCCTATGGGATTGGAGGGAGGCTAATATGCTAATCAACTTGAGATTTGGAATATGGTGATGCCTATAGGTTGGGAAGAAACCAAGCCTTTTGTGTTTTGGGAACTTTGGAGCCTTGCAAATGGAGTTTTAGGGACTGTTTGGAAATGTGAAAGTTGATGAGAAATTAGGCATGTTGTTCCCTCTTTGGGGAGGTTTTTCCACTTGCATTTTATTATTGTTTAAATGAGTTGTAAAGTCTATTTTAAGTATGGTTTATTGTTGGTAAAAAATCAAAGAATTTCATTGTGTTTTTGTGGATGAAAAAGGAAGAGTTCATTGTTGTAATGAGAAGTTCTAAAACTGCATTTTGTTACAAGAATTGGATTGGAAAAATGGTGGTTATAAGTAGTTTTTTTAGTTTTGCATTTGAGTTTGAATTAAAAGAGTAATTAGATGAATTTTTTTGGATGTTTTGAGCATGAAGAAACCTCCGTTATTCCCCTTGAAAATTGGAATTGAAGTTGTAAAACGTGATTTGGAAAATTATAAGTTTATATAGTTACATTGTAGAATTGATTAAGTAAAATGTCTACACACACATATGGTATATATATATATATATATATATATTATATATATATGTATATATATATATATATATATATATATATATATATATATATATATATATATATATATATAGTATATATATATATATATATACACTTCAAAGCTTATTGATACATGCTTCTATTGCATTTTCATTTTAAAATTGAAGCAATTTTGAATCAGTTATGAATAAAAGGTTAATACCCGTATACAAAAGTAAGTGTGTGTGTGTGTGGGGGAAAGGAGCCAGTTATCGTGAACCCTAATGTAAGGGGTTGCCAAAGCCACCTAACAATCATTAAAATAAAATAAAAAACCATTTAATAGATCATAATTTGTTTGATATGGAATTTTCTTTTACACATATTTTTAAGGGATTTAAAATAAGTACTTTTGAATATAAAGGAATTTAAGACTACCCATTACTTGGGAATAAAATCACCTTTTATGGACTGCCTATGTGTCACCATTTCATTTGTTAATTTATTGATGTGACTTGATGTGATTTACTTTATTGGCTAGTTTTTATTTAATTTTTAAGTTTAAAAGTACCATGTGCTAACTTTAATTCAAAAAACTAATGGTACTTTATTTCACATATCTAGACACGGTCATTGGCCCATCCACAATCATTGGCTCTTTTCCCCTACATATGTATAATTATTTGTATTGGTTCATGAAGATATTCAAATATGAAAAATAGTAATGATTGTATTCACATATTCTTTTCCTTAAAACAACTATTTTTCTTCCTCTTAGATATTAAACCTCTTGTGTTTTCAAAATAGAATGATCTCCAATCCCCCCCCTCCCCCCCCCCACACACACACAACTAGTTTAGTGGATTATACCCCTGAAATTGCATTTTAGTTTTTATTTAATGTTGTACACATATATATTACCTGGTGTTTTAGATACTAGAGGGCTGAACTCATAATAACAAGGATCTTTGTTTATTGTTAAACATATATTTATAATCTATTAAAGAGGGGCACAAATTTGGGGTAAATTGCGCATGTGTGGAGGCTTCTTGGTGTCCCCAGATTTCACCCTGAAATTTGTGACTACCCATTTGAATTTTTTTTGTTCTGTTTAAAATAACGGGTCTTTTTGTGTTTTTATTGCCAGAAGATGTCTGTATTATGTTAAGAAATTCCTAGTGCATCATAGGAGCCAATTTCGACAAATACCCAGATGCCCAAACTCATTTTATCCCTTCGCCAGGTTTTGTTTGCGGGAAATTTTTATTTAATTATTTATTAAATAAATAATGCCCCGTTTGAAGTAAATTATGTTCCGGTTGAATCATGTTGATGTTTTGCATGCCAGTATTCACACATCTCAATAGGGTTTTCACCGGAAATGAATTCAGAGCAACACTTCACACTTCTGGCAACATTTTTCACTTTTATTTATTTCTTTTGCATTTTTCTCCTGTTTTCTCTGCGATTTCTCTATGAAATTCCCCCAGGTTTGTTCCTTGTCCAGTATAGTTTGTTTAATTGTCTGAAGCATCTGGAGGTCATCTATGGCCTCAACACCAGAAGGAATCAGCCTTAGAATGTAAACTTCTGACCAAAAAGGATGAAGTCATGCACAAAAAGCCTCTCCTAGGCAAGTCACACTTTTTTGGAATGAATGAGTTTAAGCTGCAATGAGATTTTTGGTAGTGGCAGGCAGGCGAGAATTTCTTATTTTCCTTGTAGTGTATTTTTTCCCATGAAGTTAAAGTCACTTAAGCTGCGATGGGAACATTAGAGGAGGCAGGCAAATGGGAATTTCTTACTTGCCTTGCAGGGTGAAAATTCCCATTATAAAATAAAGAAAAATCACTTAAAGCACTAATGGAAATTTTTTGCCTACCCGGCAGGCGAACTTTTCCCACCAAAGAGATTTACTCACCCATGTAAGTCGCACTTTCTCAAAGGAGACTAATTTTAATTCAAGTCACACTTTTTAGGAGATGTTTTAATTTAATAATGGGAATTTTGGCAATGGTAGGCAGACGGGAATTTCTTACTTGCCTTGCAAGGTAAAAAATTCCCATTATGGAAGTCAAAAAACTTAAGTGAAAGAAGAGATTTTTGGAGTTGTAGTGCAGGGTAGAAAATCCCATCAGAGTTGACTTCTTATTTTTAGAAATCACCCTTGCCAAAAAGTGCGACCCACCTTGACATTAAACAATGAATTTAATGATATTTATTTATGGTTTTTTCACCTAATTTTGGCGCCATGGATGGATGAAAAGTCAAAGCAAGAAGTCAAGCCAAAGACAACTGAAGGATGCATGCTAAAAATAAAGAAAATAAATTTATTTAAAGGCAGCCAACAACACGCATAATTGGGCGCCCAATTTGGGTGAATAAACATGATTGTTTATTGATTAAATTGCCAGGAATAGGAAGGACAATTATTAGAAATAGAATGCTGAGGGTTATATAAGTATGGGCTGCGATAATGAAGAAGCAATTAATTCTTTATGCTAAGGATTGCATCCCAGATTGTTTTGGCGCCAAGGAAAGGAGGATTTGTGCATCTGAAGTTGTTTTTCATTGCCACGAAGCTTCAAGGTTTGGCGCCTAGGGTTGGGGTAGCTTGATTTATGCTATGATAATTATCTGCATGTTACTATAAATGCCCAGGTGAATTAAAAAATATTTATGCTTGCTTTGCATGCAAGCAAAGCCTCAAATTTTAGGGTAATAGGCTTTATATGCAAAGTTTTGGTGACAGAAATCAAGTATTCATGCTCTAGACTTCATCTTTGTCTTAAATAATTGCATGTATTCATCACATGTGTTCATACAGGTGAAAGGGAGTTCAAATCAATGTCAGGTACATTGAATATATCTTCCGAATTTAAAGAAATTGCTAGATCTGCACAAATTGACCCAGTTACAAAGAATTCCGACATGATTAAAAGAAAAAGAACACAGACAAAGATTTCTTAGACAAAGATTGTCCCAGCCATGATGACATGTGATGAAAGAGAAGGATCAATAAAATCATACATAAGTTCTAGATTTGTTGATATAAATGACACAGACATAGGCCCTGAACCCATCTCCAAAATAATTGACAGATCCACGGCCGGAAAGAAATTTCTCATGCGGGCAATAAAAAGCAGTGGAATTATTCAAGCATCAGCATTCCCAGTCACAGTTGAGTTGCCTGAATTTGTCATGGAGTGTGCAAAGTCATATCATCCTCTTTTGAGAACAATCTGGGATGCTGCAGGAAAGACAATAATCAGGCTGGATGCACAGTTTATTAATTATTGTTTGAAGATTTTGACACAAACGGTGGTGATTGCAATTAGCATGCTGGATGCAGGAAACAAATGGGTGAAACACAAAGCAGATTACGTGGGCATAATGAAGAATAGATATATGAAGAAGCCCATGTCTCCATCCAAGTTCCCGGGGACTCTTCCGCGATCCAATTTGGTGCAAGAGGTAAATGATATTACTAAATTGCTTTGCAGGTTAAGTGGAGAAGCCAATACTCACAAATTCCATTCATGGATGTATGATTTCATGAGGACCATTGAGATCACCATAGTTGATTCAATAATCAATTGGGTAGAGATCATCAGTGACAACATCAGTGAGCAACTCTGGAGTGTGAGGCGGACGTACAACTTCAAAATGACTTCATACCTGATATATGCAACAACCTCGTAGGGTATATTTTCCAAGCTGGATAGACGAGGCATACTAGCAAAAGATCCCATTTTTTAGTGTTTCCCACTGTTGACAGTTCCTGAATGCCACAAAGATTACAAAGTGGTCAACGATGGGTTCTTCTATAAATTCATTTGAAAATTAAATAGTGATCTGAAGACCAATAGTGTAAGCAAAGAAGCTTGGGAAGTTGTATCCCAGCATGGCTATATTTTCATCCAGTTTACAGACTTCACCTATCTCAGGGTAACCGGATTTTCAGGAGAACAAGTAAAGTTGCTGAGGTATCCAAATGGCAAGTGGGTCATCATGGAGTTGTGGAGACAACTCGTGGAGATGCATGACTTACAATCAAAGTGACACAATTCTATGGGTTTCTTTCCAGTCACAGTGGGTTATTACAATTGCCAGAGCATCCACAAAGCTAGAGGAGTCGAAGCTGAAATGTTTTCTGAGTATGAGCCTGAGTTCTTCCCAGCACGGCTAAACTTCGACCCATATGGGGTAGCGAGGAAGACAATCTCCCAAGAATACTCACATGTGCCTTCATTGGAAGACTTTTGGATGAAGTGAAGAAATGAGTATGAAGTCAAAAAGAAAGACTTCAACAGGTTATCGATGCAACAAGTGTCTGATTATGGTTTGACACTGATACCTGTAGATCTCGCAGATGATGGGTATGTGATTCTTGACTCGTACATCAAATGGGAGAGGATAGAGCTACTCTTTAGGAAAACATTGGTGGCTGCCAGACGATTGAAGAAAGATCTTCCACAGTCCTAGTTAACACTTCAAACTAGTTGTTGACAAAGGGTTATTGCCTAGATGAAACTTTGATGAATCAGATCACAAACAACTTTACCACAGGAGACTCTAGCAAAAGGAAACACGAAGGTGAAAGCATCAGAAGGCCAGAGAAGCTTAAGTTTCACAAGAAGTCTCACATGCAGGAGAAGACCAAATCTACAGCTATCATGCTAGTTCTAGCTTCTCCAGCATCACCTCATAGCACTTTGGCAGTCCCGACACCACAGAGAGATCTTGTTGTTCCTTCGTTGAATCTAGTGTCATTTGTATTTTCTCCTCAACCACTCAGGGCTTCACCTCCCCATGCGGAGAAGTTGAAAGCACATATGGCAGATTTTGAAAAAGCATTGTCTTTGGACAATTCAGAGGCTGGCAGTCACAACACGGTGGCAAATTTGGATGGAGCATAATCAAAGCATGAGATGGCGCTGCACTCGGTGACTTCTCATTCCTCGAGAAGCAACTTTTCATCTTGGTTGGATTTGCAGACAAGCCCAGAAGCCAGAGATGAGATCAACCTGGAGGAACACGACTTTTTAGCTGCTCTTGAGTTTGGACGGAAGAGATAGAAGGCCTAAAGTTGCCAAAATGACTTCTAGGTTGATTATTGAGGAATCATGACAGAAGTTTGCTGAGTTATCAGTTCTAGCAGAAGGAAAGCACAAGGGAGAGCTCACGGTGGCTGATATAACAGTGACCAAAGTGCCAATAGGTCAAACTACCACAAAAGGATTAAAGCAGGATACACAGACACTCATGAATGCTTTATTCCTTAAGCTTGACAAAGAGAAGGATGAGAGAGCCAAGCATCAAAAGCAGGTGTTCTAGCTATGTGAGATCATTGTTAAGGTTTCCAAACCTTCCTCTTAACCCATTTTAACACATGAGTTGGTAAGCAATCATTTGACACAGGAGGTAGAACATGCAAGGGACCAGGTCAAAGCTATTGCCCAGTGGAAAGGACAAATTATTCACCAAGCTTTAGAGCAATTCAAACGAATACCAGCTGAGTTGGAGAACATGCACAGGGCAGTATCTCAGCTAAAGGAACTGCTGACACAAATAGAAGATGAGAACATAGTTGTTGAAATTCATTTGGATACTTTAGCTAAGATACAATCATTGCCATAGGACGTGCTAAGAGCAAAGCAAATTGTACCTGGTGGATTGATGGAAAAAGGGCAACAACTAGAAATTTCGGTTTCCTTCCACGTAGAGATCCTCAAGCTCATGCTGAAAAGGATGCAGTTGCCGGAGAGTAAGATGAGAGAAGTGTCGGAGAGCATCCCAGATGAATTACCTACTTCCCATGAGGAATTTATTTTGGTTGTCCGGAAAGAAGTTGATGAAGCCACCATGCCTTTCACGATGGATTCAATTGTCATACTCATAAAGCTTCAGGTAGATATTGAGGGATATGGGCCTGGTTTAGAGAAGGTAAAGGCTAACACTGTTGCTTTGTTTGGAAGGTTGCTGCAGTTCAGAACAGAGAGAGATGCTATTCTAAAACATATGGGAAAATGTTGAATTACATGTTTGACAAGTATATTCAATATCATAACAAAAAGAAAGTATAGATATTACAGTTGGCAGATATTAATTCTTCTCTTATTTTCTATGTTTCCGGATGAAAATGTAAGATTAAAGTTATTTTTTTAAAACCATTACTTTAAATTATTTGAAAATATTCTTTAAGATATGTGACAAATGTGCAAAATTTTGGCTTAAACTTCTGATGCATGTCACTAAGAGATGAATTCTAAGAAGATCATTGTCAAATGTTCCCTTTACTACTTCTTCATGTTCTAGTTTATTGCACTTTTCCATTTGTAATTTCCCCTCTACACACTATAAGTAGAGGAATAACCTACGGGTTAAAGGATCGGAATTTGTAATCAACATTCTTATGTTATAGACTTTGAGTTGAAACCCCTGATAGCTTTCCGCAAGCAGAGGAATAGAAAAGAGATTTCCGGAGAGAACTTTGTGTTAATGATGTATTTTGCTTATTATTTCTTTCTAGATCTATTCATAAATTTTGTGTTATTACAGATCTGATATGAAACTATCCTTTGCTTTAAATTTTGCATTTAAAGATCTATTTGTTTTATCCATGTGCATGCGATCAACTTTGTGAACTATTGATTGGGTTGCACATCTTCTCTCATTTCTTCCTGTTTTCTATTATTTTCCTCTTCTACAGATATTCTCTTACAAGTACTTACTTGCTGCAAAACTTTCTAGCTATGGTTTATGAGTTAGATAGTTAAAGTAATACCAAAAAATAGATATTAGGACATATAACTGACAAAATCTTACACGGAGGCCTCACCGGTAAATGAGGGAGATTTATCTCATGACTGCCTAGGTTTTCAGCTGTGCAGAAAATCTAGCCAACACTTCCCCCTCCCCCTCTCAATTCTATTTCTTTTAATCACTTAAAAACATGCATATTTGTCATATATAAACTTGCAACTTCTCTCCAGTGTGTGTGCGCGCGCTGCGCGTGTGTTTTACCTAGATAAATAAAAAAAAAAAACGAATGCTCTAACCGGATTTCTATTAGAAACCCCCATATAAAGAAAACCAAAATTTTGGGAAAATGCTTTAAAATAAACTCTAAACATTAAACCAAAATATGCATGGAGTGTGAATCTAAATGGAGAATGCATCTCCAAATCCTTGCCCCCTTGGTAGCTCCAAAAACGTACAAACAAGAAAAATAAAAAGAGAAAAAGTGAGACCTTTGTGAGAGAGGCTTGTTATAATCTCTCAATAAGGATTTATAGGGTTTCTAGTGATGCCCTAGGATCTATGGCTTGGATTAGAAGAATCCAATGGTGGGAGATAGATGTTCCATCTCCCATCCAACTTAAAGAAATTAAACTTGTGACTATAGTCTCATATTTTAATTGATTAATAAGGGAATTAATTAAACTTCAGGTTTTCCAACTAGTTTTATTTTGAGTTAAATTGTTTTAGAGAAGGTAAATGGATCAAGTAAATTGTTTTAAGATTAAAGAGATTTAAATTAATTTCGTAAATTGATTCAAATAAGGAAATAGACATTTAATTAAGTGAATTTAACTTAAAAGTGAAAAGGAAAATTAAGTTATTTCAAGTAGATTAATTTAATTTGCGAAAATTAAATTAAACAAGAGAATGTCGTTAATACAACAATTTATCGAGTTAAATTAATCTAGAGATATTAAATTTATCGAGTTAACTAATTTGAATTAGAGAAATTAAATTAAAATGAGTAAGCAAATTTAATTTGTGGAAATAAAAATGTTTTAATAAATTGATTTAATTTAGGAGAAATTAAATTAATTGAGTGAAATAACTTGATTTAATTTGGGGTGATTAAATCAACTAAGTGGATTAATTTAACCTAGTGAAAGTAAATTAATCATGTGTATTAATTTTAAAGTGGAAAGATAAATTAAATTACTCAAGGGGATGAAATCTCGAAATCAAAGGGACTAAAACAATTAAAATTATAATTTATGGAAAATCATAATTGAGTAAATAGTTAACTTTTGCATTAAAAATCTCGTCGGGTGTTTTAGAGCCCAACCTTAGATTAAATTTAAAATAACATCAAAGTTGACCTAGTTACAGGAAATATTTCAGTTTCGTATCTTGGATTAGACATATTAAACTTAGGGACCCTATTTTGGGAAGTTTTATGTTAGTCGTGCGGGCTCGTTAGTGGGTTGCGCACTTAGTTTAGAAACTTGTCTTCAAAAAATTCATCTCAATTTTTTTTCTCTAGTTTTAGGTTTTGTTTTTTGCTCGCGTGGAGCGGGGTGCTACACACTCACTCTTAATCACATCAAATGGGTTTGGAACTTGGTTCCGAGGCCTTATCAACAAGCCCATCATTATGCCATTCAACAAGGATGGATTTAGTGGTGGACAGATACACTGACGCAGACCTCTAAATTCCTCAGAATTTACGAGTGCCAACTTGCTCGGATTCGACACCACTCCTACTTCGTCACCTATTTTGAGCTCAGTCATGTAGTGGTGAAACTACATAGTAATCCTTTCTCTGAGCAACACCAATTGTAAGTTGCAGAGCTCAGACACAAAATTGAAATCAATTATAATTAAAATGTCTGGGGTGTCCATATTTGAGCCCAGTTGCACTGGCTCAAAGTTGTCGATAAAGTATCTAAATAATTTTTTCAAATGGGAAAACCCAGGCATTTCTTACGGTAAATTAAAGCCATACATGAAAATAGCCAACATTTTACTGAAAATAAGGATATGCTCTAGGCCTCTGTTAGGCATTACAAGCAAGTTTTCAAATCTCTGGATCTTTTTACTAAGCGTTAAACTACACTACAACAATGTTTGACAGTGGTCCCCTACAAGGCTACCCCTGCCCAGATAATTGCTTGTGATAGCTTTTATCCATTGAAGACCTTCATTAGGTGGCGATGCAAATGGACAATGATAAATCCTCCGAGTGCGACATGTTTCCTAATGAATTCTATAAAGCTTTATGGATGTATATTTGGAAGGTTTTTGCAAGCTTAATTTGGGGCCATACATTAACACAAGAAATATTAAATCTATACCTAAGCAAGAATATCCCAAGAAGATATACAATTGACACCCGATCACTCAGCTTAATGTCTCCTACAATATTATTACCAAGGCTTTGGCCCTTCATTTTCGCTACCTGCTCCATGCTATCATCAGGCTAGAATAAATAGTTATCATTAAGGACATATTACATACTAGACAACATTATTACAATCAAGGAGGGAATGAAATGGGCTCAGCGTTTAAATCAACTATCCATGTTATCAAAATCGATTTTGAGAAAGCTTGACCAGACTAAATGGCCTTTTATTCTTACCATGTTCAAAGGCCTGAGTTTTGGCCCAATTTTCTTCAAATTTTTTAAATGCTCTTTTATGATGCCTCTGCTCACATCACCATTAATGGTAAGATATTAGAGCAATTTATCCTCTTCATATCTATCCTGTCAAGGTTTCCCCCTTACCTATGCTTTATATGTTTTGACAGCTAAAGGTTTTGGCTATCTTTTAGCTAATGCTCAATCTCAAGGTCTGGTTTAGGGTATCTCTCTCCCTTCCGATGAGTTCATGCAACTCCATAAAAAACATTTTGCCGATGAATCCTTTCTCACTCTGATTGAGGATGAGCAAAAATATATATAATGTGATGAATTGTTCGAATGTCATCTAGCTTGCCTTTTACTCTTCAATACAGTGGTGCAAAAATACAAGGCTTTAGGAAATCCTTCCTCCCTTCACCTCCATGGTTAAAGAAGTATGACTAGAAATGGCTACAATATGGAGGAATATTCAAATTCTTAGGTATTCCCTTTACTTTTTAGGAAACCCCTACAATAATTTGGTAATATGTGGTGAATCGTGTTACCAAAAAGTTGGAATACTGGCTTACTAAGCCGCTTTCTTTAGCCAAAAAATTCCAAATTTTTTCCAAAGTGCTAGAAGATACCCATGTCTATTATTCATCATATTGGGTTCCTTCTAAGAAGTTAGTGCAAAAGCTTGAAAATATTCTCTTAGATTTCTTATGGGTAAACCCCACTACCAGAAAAATATTTCATCAAGTTTCTTGGGAGTATTATTGTCTTCCCAAGGAAGTTGGAGGTACAGGGCTTATTGACATCCATCGATAGGGGCCTACCATGTGTGTTATGTGAATTTTTTGAGCCATTTAAGGGAAAGAATCTTGGAAAATTGTTATTTCACTGCATTGTTGAAGGTTCGCCCTATGGGTGCTACTTAGAAGGATTACACTTTGCTAACATTTTCACTCTCCCAGTTCTAGTTAAAATTATTGCCTCATTTGCTATTAAAAGCATACAAAAAGTGTGGTAAAATGTTAAGTCTTGGATCTTGTGGAATGGGAACAAATTCCTTGATGGGACATCTTTCAATCATCATTCTATATGTTGGTCACCCATAATTCATTTTTAAAGTCATTGTTGGGATAATTTTTATCGATACAAAGGAAACTGAAGGATCCTGAAGACATAACAGATTCTTCAAGTCATTGATGTCAAAGGATGCTGAAGGAACTAGCAGATAAAACATATTGGTGGAAGAGTTATCATTGATAAATGTCTATCGTTCCTAGATTCGTATTCTCTTCATGTAGTTTTGAAGTCTTTTTCAGTAGCTTCAGAGTCTCTTCCTATAGTTTCTGAGTCTCTTCTTATAGCTTCAAAGTCTCTGACTATAGCTTCAGAGTCTCTTCCTATAACTTTAAAGACTCCTACTGTAGTTTCAGAGTATCTTCTTGTAGCTTCAGAGTTTGGCGTGGGTTCAGAGTTGGCAAAGGGTCAAGGAGCTTGAAGTGTATTGGTTTGGAGTTCATGATTTGTTTGATTTATTTATGGAATAGAAACCAATAATTTTTGCTCAAACGAAATCAGTTTTGAATCTCCATTACTTGGGGAAAATTGCATCATTCCATGACAAAGAAGATAGTTTTAATGATCATGATTGGCTGACCCTCCAAGGTGTTTAGTATTATGTTTTGGATGAACCAATTTTATTAGTTTACTCTTATGTTTTGGAATTGATATGTTTTGTGCTAACTATGGTCGACCTTAATTTAGCCTTGGTGCCAATGTTTAAGAGAATGCACATGTATAAAAGGAGATGGAGTTAAAAATAATTAGTTATGTGTGGAGTGGTGGAGAGCATGAAATATGAGTAAAGTGAAGTTGTGAAGAGCATGCCAATAAATATGGAGAAGAGCAAGTAGATAAGGAGGTTGAGGAGTTATATCAAGAAGATAAATTCTTAAAGCTTATTTTTATATAGGATAATAAAGCAATCAAAGTATGCACCAAGTGTGTAATAAGTTCGTAGCAAGTGCACAACGTATGTGTGAAGTATGGGGTAGTGAGTTTGTGGAGCGATTAATGATGACATCTTTTGAATCTCAAGTAGATTATGAGTATGGAGTAATGGTGACTTGCTAAAGAGAAGGAAGAGAAAACTCAAGCAGATTAAAATGGTGAATTGTTGAAGAGGAAGGAGTAGTAAGCAGAGCATGGAGATTTGATAATAAAGAAGAAAGCAATAATGACATAACCTAGAAGATACAAGTGACTTTATAAATAAGAATGGCATGAGTTGTGAGTCTGAGTAGAGGTAGAGAAACATTATGAAGAAATCACTAAGAATATAATTATAAGTGGAAGCACATGAGCGATTGGAAGAAAGTGTGAACACCAGAGAAGATCAAAATATAAAGCAATTTGATTTCATTAATTAGACTAGTGTCTGTGTTTGAATTATGATATGATAAGTGTATATAAAGATAATGATTGAATTGCCATCATCAAGTTAAAGAAGCAACTAAAAAAGGTTGATCTGTGTATTTTTGAGGTCAGTGCCTTACAATTTGGGGATTGGTGTCTCCAATGATTTTGTGCCTAAGAATTAGTTGAGTTGGTGTTTGGTATTGGGGATTGGTGTTTTCAGTGAATTGGTGCTCACGAACTAGTTAAGTTAGTGCTCAACATTGGGGATTGGTGTCTCCAGTGAGTTGGTGCTCACGAACTAAATGAGTTGGTTCTCAGCAGTGGGGATTGGTGTCTACAGTAGGTTGGTACCTATGAATTTATATTGAGTTATTTTGGGGTTGTATTTAGACAATATATCCAAGCAGTCTTTTCTTTGTGGTTTTCTCCCAAAAGGGTTTCCACATAAATCCTATGTTATGCAATTGTTATATCTTATGTGATTGTTGTTGTTATTGTTTAAATAAGTTTGTATAAAACTAATTCACCCCCTAGAATAAGTGTGTGCTCTTCATTCATTATCTTGAAGAGGCACCTTTGATCCCCACACTCAATCTTTCTAGCCGGGGGATTTGCATTGTGCAAGACTTTTTTTTTAAAAAAACACAATTTTGGTTACCATGGAATGTTATCAAAATCAAATTCATACTGGCCTAATGTGATAAAGATTTTTTTTATAAAATCCTTGTTTTTTTCCCCATGCACATGATACATAAAGTTTTTGTAGCCTTTGTGATGAGCGTCATTGATACTCGTACTTTAATTATTTAATGATTTTCAATCCCAAGGCGGGGTCTGAGGTTGTTTGCAACAAAGAACAATTGAAATTGTTTTGAGCATGCATTAACTACAACTTAACCAAATACTATTCCTAAAACTTATCTACCCAAGAAATTATTCACAAAATAAAATAGAGATTCCTAAGTCTATAAATTGAGAAGCCAAGGATGTTGGAACAATCTATCAAACTAAAATACTGAAAGTATTGTAATTCTTACAAGTAATCAAATGCTAAATAAATAGAAAAATTTAAAAAATGTGCAATGTTTCCCTTCACATTGGGGAGGAGTGGCCCTTTCTCCTTCCCTCTGATCCGATTCTAGACTTGAAATTACACCAGAGAGATTGAACTCAGAACCATGAACTTTATTAATTAATAATAAAATACAACACTTTCTTTCATCAATAACCAATAACTTTATAATTATAATACAAATGCCTTTTATAATAAATGAAGTTCAATTCCTCTATAAGACTATAAGAGGACTTGTTATTTGTAATAGCTATTTAATAATTAGCTAACATATTTCCCCAAGAACAACAACATAATTGGGATTTGCAAGTTTGGAATAACAAATGCATGTAGCATCCTAATTAGATTTCTCTTGCTAATTGGAAGTGGATTCCTAAATCAACGCTCAATTGATATATTAGAACTTATGCATTCAAATACCTTGAATAATGGTGATTGTCAGTTCCCTCCTGTTAGAGAGGATAATCAGTTTGTTTTCAAATATCATTTCCAACCACTTAATTTATTTTTTTCCAATTAAACTGTTGTTGATGAGGAATCCCACACATTACAAAATTCACATGCTAACTTGTTGATTACAAATGCTAGATGCTCCTCCCATCATGAAACTTTTGTGATGACTAGATTAGTTCCTTGCTTCGATGTGCGAGTCCTTTGCTTTCTTCATTTAGAGATAACTAATGTTTCTCACATCTAGAGAGTAATTTTTCCAAATTATCTATTGCCTCTTGGAATGTTGCTTCATAAACTATAAAATCATCCATATAAATTTCCATAGAATCATGAGTGCGATCAGGAAAAATTGTTAACATGGCTCTCTCAAAAGTGGTAGGAACATTACATAAGCCAAAAGGTAAAACTTTGTAAGCAAAGGTCCCCCACGGAAAAGTGAATGTGGTCTTGTTTTGGTCTCCTAGTGCCACCATGATTTGATTGTACCCACTAAAGCCATCTAGGAATGAAAAATACCTTTTCTTAGATAAATTATCCAAAACTTGGTCAGTGAAAGGTAAAGGGAAATAGTCTCTATGTGTTACTTTGTTCAACTCCCTATAATCCACACAGAATATCCATTTACCATTTTTCTTAGGTACTATAACCAATGGGGAGACCCATTGGATATTTAAAATTGGATAGATAAATCCTACATGAAGAATTTTCTCAATCTCAGTCTTTACAATATCTCTTAACGCAGGGTTTGTCCTCCTTTGTGGTTGCCTAACTAGTGTGGATTCTGTTGTATAAATATGATGTGTGAAAATGTTGGGATGAATACCCTTCATGTCACTGTATTCCCAAGAAAAATCTTGAGGATGAGAGTATAAAATCTTGAATAGGGTATTCTCCTCTTGACTATTCAACCAACTATTAAATGCCAATGTTTTTCCTAGGGAAAATAGGTAGTTGTTTTGTATCTAGGCAGAGATAATTTACCACTTGGTATTCTCTCAATAATGAATTCAAGGGGAATTTATGGGGTAACAATCTATGGATTTCAGTGATGTTGTTGAAGATACACTCAGTCCATAATCTATGTTCCTCGAGAAAGGACATATTATTGGTTGCATGTTTTCATCTATCATATCTTCCTTTATCTCCAATGGTTATGATTGAAGTTCAAAAGAATCCCAATTATAGACATGTTCTGAGTGTTCTTGTATTATTGCCACAACTAGTGAGGAAACAACATCCTCTTCTTCCTCTAAATCATCCTTCCACCATTTTTTTCTGAAGTGGCAAAAGGTTTTACAGCTGGATATATAGATAGTTTCTTTGAATCATGTCCATTTGTAATTATCATTTTTCATGTCCTATAATCAATAAGAGCTACAATAGTGGTTAACCATGGACATCCTAGGATTAAAGCATATCTAATTTTCTTGTTCTTTGTTTTACTATAACCATAAAATCTACTTAATAATCCCATGCTTCAATTGTGATGGTCACATCCTCTATGACCCCCTTTGGTTTAGATAATAGATTGGTCAACCATTTGTAACACTATTGGGATTGATTGTGGATTTGGAAGAGACAATGTGGATAAAGTATCAGTAGTCATCACGTTGATTGCAGCTCCTAAGTCAATTAGAACATTTGGGATATCCACATCCCCAATACAAACTGTAATAATTGGACTTCCAGGATCACCATATTTTGGAGGGGTCATCTTCCCTTCTGAATATGTTAGCCATTTTCCATCAACGTGTATTTTCCTTGGTTGATTTTTAATTCTCCCTGGAGTTTTGACACAAAGTTATTTGATGGTTTTGTTTAGCTCCGAAATATCTGTAATACTTAATTTTTTTAATCCTTGAATCAATTCTGGCTCTTATCCCTCTTGGGTTACAATATTTTCCTTTTCCAAAAGTTTGGACGGGAATGACATGTCTGCAAGTGGTTTAGATGTATTTTTAAGATTAGGTATGGGTTGTGTCTCTTCTAATTTTTCTTTGCTATGGAGACTTCCTCTATAATTGGGGATTATGGTTGTGAAGTAATCTTCCCTGACCGTAATGATATGTTTCTACAATCCATAGAATTCATTGTGGGAATTTTGTTAGATTCAACAGTGTATATTGAGTTGTTTTGCCTAACATTCTTTGGGTTTTCCAGTTTTTGAGATGGATCTTGTGTTTAGGTAGGTTGTTCAGCTAGAGAAGTAGTTTTATGCCCAATTAACAAAGCTTGTTGTTGTACCTAGGGCCTTCTTGAGTTATAATATTGTTGACCAGACCCTTGAGGCACATTCCATTGCTACTGAAATTGTGGGTTGAATTGTTTGAATGACGGTGATATGTTTGGGTTTCAAGTCCATGGTTTCTAATAATATGTTGGTGGTGCATTCCATTGATGACTCCATTCTTGTGGAACTTGTTGATTCAAAGGTTAGGGGTATGGCCATGGTGTGTTCCCTTGGTTTGGAATGCATTGTGTTTTTGGGGCATAAGACTGGTGTTAGTTTGGAGGGAAATTTCCTCCTTTCTTCTGAGCTATGTAATTAACCTTAAATTCACTTTGTGCATTCTGCTTTAAGTGAATTTTTAGCAAGGGAAACAACCCACATTGATCAGTGGCATGTTTCAAATCACAGACAAGGTAGATGTTTGTTTTATCTAAGAGAAAATCCTGAAGCCCATGTTTATTCCTACATCTTGGACAATATATGAACAATAGATTTGTATTCCTTGCTTTTTCCCTATCCACAGTGGTGTTAAGCTGAACTAAGAGATTCGTTCTTAATTTTGTAATATTTTCTCTTAGTTTAGATATGTCACCATTGGTAATCATGCCTTTATGTTTGCAAAAATTTGGGTGAGTTCGAGAATAGTTTCTACAAAGTTCAATGATATCTGTGAATTCCAGCTTATTCATGTCTCCTTTTCCCATTAGATTAAAGGCCTCTTGTGTGTCTTCATCCAACCCTTTAAGGAATATCATTTTTAAAAGAGTAATATCAAGACATGTATCACACCTCCTGTGAAGTAAGGAATCGATCAAGATAGTCCTGAACACTCTCATCCTCATTCTATTGTATCCTAAAGAGTTCTTATTTTTGGTCTCTAACCCTAGATTAATCTTGGTATCTATACAAGAAGATTGTTTCCATCTCTTTCCAAGTATGGATAGAGTTGGGGTTTATGCCCATGAACCACCTCATGGTTGTGTCTTTTAGGTTTGAGGGAAATAACTTTAAATTTTGAGTGTCTGAAGTATAGTTATAGGTCTGGCACAACACTTTGAACTCAAACAGAAGTTGATTAGGATCTCCTGAGACTAGTCCCCTAAAGGTTTGTAAAATTGAGTGGAATATGTTATTTATAAGGGCTTGGTCATTAGGGTCCAGTTCTATGGGATAGGTGAATGTCCTTCCTAGTGGGGGGTTTTCATTATTTTCACCATTGGGATTTTCCACACCATCAAAAATATTTCCTTGGTGATCAAGTTGCTCCATAAGTTGATTTTGAGGGGTTTTTTTTAAGTTTACTCTAACAAATCTACCTCTATGATCTCTAGGTCTAAACATAAAATCCTATCA
Source organism: Taxus chinensis (assembly GCA_019776745.2). Classification (NCBI taxonomy): domain Eukaryota; kingdom Viridiplantae; phylum Streptophyta; class Pinopsida; order Cupressales; family Taxaceae; genus Taxus; species Taxus chinensis. The sequence goes on along the minus strand of CM034152.1, from coordinate 740,246,229 downwards.
TGTTTAATAACCATCTCCTAACTATAAGTGCTTAACTGATGATTATGTTCCACATAGTCCAAAGCACAGAAAATAATCTTGTTGTCACCATAAGAACTTTTGGTTCGAAAGAAAGAGTATGGAAAATATATTTCTAAATGGAAACTTATTAGGTTATCAGAAAGTACACAATTTAGTACCTTGATCTTTGATAACACCTTAGATTCACCAGAAATGATGCCAAAGAGTGATGAGCATCGTTGATACTTGTACTTTGATTATTCAATGATTGTCAATCCCAGGGCGATGTCTGAGATTGTTTGTAATAAAGAATTGTCGAAACTGTTTTGAGCATGTATTAACTACATGAATTAACCAAATACTATTCCTAAAACTTGTCTACCCAAACAATGATTGACAAAAAAATAAAGGTTCCTAAGTCTATAAATTGAGAAGCTAAGGATGTTGGAACAATCTATCAAACTAAAATACTAAAAGTACTATAATTCTTGCAAGTAATCAAATGCTAAATAAACAGAAATCTTAAACAAGTATGTAATGATTCCCTTCACGTTGGGGAGGATCGGCCCTTGCTCCTTCCCTCTGATCTGATTCGAGAATTGAAATTACACTAGAGAGATCAAACTCTGAACCATGCAATTTATTAATCAATTATGTAATTCAATACTTTCTTTCATCAACAACCAACAAAATTCTAATTCTAATACAAACACCTTTTATAATAAGCAAATTTTAGTTCCTCTACAAGAGGACTTGTTATTTACAACAACTATCTAATAATTAACTAACATATTTCCCCAAGAACAACAACGTAATTAGGAGTTACAAGTTTGGAATAACAAATGCATTTAGCATCCCGATTAGATTTCTCCTACTAATTATGAGTGGATTCCTAAATCAACGCCGAGTTGAGATGTTATAACTTATGTATTCAAATCCCTTGAATAGTGGTGACTGTCAGTTCACTCTTATTAGAGAGGATAATCATTTTGTTTTCAAATACCATTTCCAACCACTTAATCCATGTTTTTCCAATTGAACTATTGTTGAGGAATCTCATACATTACGTAAGTCACATGTTGACTAGTTGATTACAAGCGCTAGATACTCCTCCCATCATGCAAGTCCTTCGCTTTCTCCACACAAGTCCTGCACTTCCATAACACGATTCTTGCACTCCATTTTGAGTCTTTCATTGGGCTTGAAGTGATTCATGTGTTGATCTTGAAGCAAGTGATGCATTGGGCTCAGTATCATTCCTGCACTAGGATTATAATAGGTCCTTCATTTACACTTGTTAGCGCATATATCAATTTATATCAACCCATTCAAAGAATCTTATACAAGATGAAAATAAACAAGGTTTTTGCACAAAATTTCTTATTAAATATATAAAAGTATTAATTAAAAAATGCTAACATCAATCTAGTAAAAATGACGATACAAAAATGGGGTTTGGATAGGAATTAACAAGGCTCATCACTTTGCCCAACCCTAGTGGAAAGACTACAAATGGTATGTTGATACTCTTGTCCAAAATTACATAGTTGGAAAAGGCTATAAGTGGCTATCTTCCAACCTCCTCATGGTATCTAAGCTTAACTATAGATAGGGAATCAGATCCACTACCTCGACATGGGGTTGAAGATTCCACACAATCTAGGCAACTTGTTTAGAGCCCAAAATTGCTCAGTTTTCTTTGAGCATCTTGCATTAGGGCCCACTTGTTGGGAAACAAATAATCCAAATTGGAGTGGCCAACCCATTTTACTTGTTTTGTGGACATTTGGAAACTATTTTGTACCTATTTTGGTTATGTCTCAAGGGTCATAATGATTGGAACTAGATTCATAAGTTTTTCTATCCCTTCTGGCTTGAGAAATTTTCATGACTGCATACTCATCTTGGGGATAATCCCAGGATGTCACAAATTTTCACCCAGATCTAACATATTTATAGAGGGATATTTTTTTTGGATATGGAAAGAAAGAAATACTTTTTTCTTTGTTAATTTTGAAGTGGATCAACTTTTTTATTGATATAACAAGTCCACGAATATATCCAATGTGTCAAGTACAAGCGAAAAAAGTGTCTCTTGAGATCAAGCACCTCTAAACTCTTTTGCATCACTAGGGTGATGCCCCATGCAATGGTTCTCTAGTTTCATCATTTTCGGTTCTTCACTCTCCGCCTCATAGCCACTAAGGTGGCTAATAATGGGGAGGTTACCGCAAAAGTTTCTCTCAGTGTTATTCTCACATCCATGCTCACATGTCCCTTTGTTGGTTTCTTGTTAGGTGGGGCACAACACCACCTCCCCTACCTCAGAGATAGGGATGAAGCTACCCACCATTGACTAAGATGCCCACTACTTTTTCTCATGATGGTAGGAGCTTGTTGCCACCTCCAAATAAAATCCCTCAACTGGGCTTAGCCATTTCTCTGAATCGCGTGCAAGCAAAGGATGACACTGAAGAAGGAGAGCATGATGGACTTGGTTTTATTTAAAACCCTCCTGATATCAGGAAATACCTTCCAGGCTCTAGGTGGCAGTACCATGATCTGTTGTAGATTGGGCAATAATTTATGACAACTGCTTAATTCTCTATCTTTTTTTATATAATAAATCTTTTTTATTAGGCTCGACCTAGTGTTGGTTCTATTTCATTCAAAAAAACTATCAAAGTGGAGCATTATTTTTTATTGGGGGTAGAATATTTTCCATCCCTCTTAATTTAGGGTTATTATTATAGTAATTTTTAAAAAATTAGCATAACTTTATTAAAACATGATATGGAGTTATTATGCCTTTTCTATGTTAAGAAATTTATATATGGGATTTGATTATATGACCTATGAGTGTGTTTTAATTATTTTTAGTAGATGGGATTTATGTGTTGGAATCCATTTCTAAAAAAGCATCTAGAAAAGTTGTCTCACATTGGTAAATTGCCAAAAAATGGAGAGGAACATTGTCTTATTTTGCCAAACCACTTTCTGTTACCGGAAAACGTGTCTCTCGAAAGTGCTTATTGGTGAATCCCTTACACCCCCTAAAGGTGTTGGTGTTACTATATTCATAATATGTGAAACTTATCCTCAAGCTAGAGATAAGAGGGTTTACCTTATCTTCAAATTAGAAACTAGGTTTAATTTGGCAACAATTAACGACACTAAAAAATCACATAGGAATTTTTACTTTGAGTTACCACAAAGGATTAGAGAACAATTGTTACTTCATCTATGAAAACTAAATGTTGATGATATTACCAAAAAAAACATTATATGGATTTCTTGTCATTTGATGCACATAATATAAATCTAAGCACATGAGAGAGAAGAAGATTATGAGAGGGTTGTCTTATCTAATCAATTATGACATCTTCTCTAGTTCAATCAATTACATCTTCTTGATCATTGTAGATGACAAATTCATCTTCTTCATGGTCTCAAAAAATGTTCTTTTAAAAGGCATATATATGTACCAATTTTCTCAATTAGGAAACATATTATTTCATCTAACACAACTATTGGATATCGCATATCTCCCATCACCTTAATTATATTTGAAAATTTCATTTAAACAATCTTATATCCCCTTGTAAAATCCATGATCAAGTAATTAGAATGTCCACAACTAGAAATCGTCATTTTTAAAGCTAAAATTTAGGCAATTCAATGGGCATTTTGAAGAGTTTTGGTTGGAAAAAATCTGTTTTCATCACTTAAGTATAATTTTTTCCATTCTCATCCAACAATAAACATATTTTATAGACTCCCTAAGCCACATTCTAAATGTAGGATTCTTCATGTATTTCTTCGCCATACAATTCAACTTCTTCTAAACACTCACAATAGAGATTTGCAATCCAATTCCCTTTCTTGTTCCATGGTCTATATATTTATATAACGAGGAGTTTGAATTGGTTAGATGATGGTCATAAAAAATGTTGATTTTAGGGTTCAATGGTGTCATGCGACAAAATGTCTTCAAATTATATTACTCATTTAAATGTGTCACACAAGTGTGATATCTCATCCTTGATGATAATTATTTCATTAATGAAAATAAACCTTCATAATGTTGTGCTTAAGGTTCCCCTTGATATATATGTGTGCTTGTGTTGTGAATATTTGTGAGAAAGTTGTAATTGGCTCACTAACAATTATTGGAATTCAATAATGGGATTTGGAATGCAAGCCCTTGAGTTGATGTGTTAGTATCCTTTGTCTTTCCATGACAAACATTGACAGTGGTTTTGATGCCATGACTTTTGGACAATGTATAGCTTGTGGTTGTAATTTGCACAATATTGCTTAATTTACAAGTTTTTAAAGTAGGGTAGAAATTCCATCATAGTAATCTATCTCTCTTAATATTTACTCCTAAAAAACTTAAGGAATATCTTTGAGTATAATGGTTATGTACTATGAAACTAAATTTATGATATAGTATGTTATCTTTGGAATGAGATAAAAATTGATCGGTACACACTTTTAAATGACATACAAGTTCTACTTGGAAGTATAAATACCTTGGAACATACCTCGACAACCCTTTTATCTTCCCCTCTCTAAAAGAGCCTCTCAATGTCTCCATGGAAAAATCATTACTCCATATGTTTTGGTGAAATTTTATTTTTTTCTAGCTACACTAGCCTAGTGGTTCTATTGAAAGGGATTTTTCATTTGTTACAATAATATGATGATTTTAAAATCTATATAAAATTTCATTAGAACTGCAAAGAGCGGTAAGTAAAGATGTTTGTCGTAATAAAATTGGAATTCAAACTCGATACTTTCTCTTAGATCCATACTCCCATATTTATAGTATTAAAGGTTGCTTACTAACCCAACACTTCAAACTATACTAGAAAACATTAATGTAATACATCGAAACCAATTCCAATAAAACATGGTTGCTGAAATTTTTAAGGAAAATGATCAAAATAAGCACTTTAAAATTTAATACAATGATATAACCATTTTAAAGGATTTACTTAATACTCCACCCATGTCTATCTATCTATTCATTGAAATATACATAAAAAGGAAGCGTGTGAAAGTGAGTTCATCCCAAAATGATAATACATGTGAACAAAGACGACATCATACCTTACAGAGTTTTATAAGTGTTTGAACAATAACACTTTTGGGTAAAAATACATTACACTTTTTTTGAGATGAATGTTTGTAAATTAAATTGTGTTACAATTTTATCCAAAAAGTGATATTGTTCAAACTACTATTATATACGAAAACTTGAAATCTCTAACTTTATTAATGTGTTACCATCCTCCTCTCTCCATGTTAAGGGTTGAAAATCAACATTTATAAAAATGTTTTCCTCATAAGTTTGACAAATGAGACACCTGGTGAAAAATATTTTCCAATTTACTAGTATCTCCCTGTCCATGTTGAGACTTGAACCTTACCTGAAACAACAATCATATTTTATTTTATAGAAATCTTGTCCAAAACAACATTCCTAAGAGAAATTGATGACATTTGTGAATGGAACCCCCTAATTGAGGTCTATAAATAAAAAACAAGAGGAATTATTTTGTTCGACTTTTTCCCCCATATGCTTTATATAATTCTCTTGCTACCATGGCTTACAAAATTTCCAACCCGAATCACCTTGAACATGAAAAATAATACCTCATCAAGGTCCTATTATCAAATGGTTACAAAATATGAGGAACAGGTATAACATTTTCAAAGCTAGAACATGGGGAACAAGAAATAATAAATTCAACACAAAAACTCCTATGATAACCATCCCATACATAAAAGGCATTTTATGAAAACTTACTCGGATTATGAGTAAGCATAGCATACAAATCTCCTTCAACCCTCTCAACATACTATACACTACTCTTGATTATGCAAGCGTAGCATACAAATCTCCTTCAACCCTCTCAACATACTACACACTACTCTTGATTCTACAAGCAATAGCATACAAATCTCCTTCAACCCTCTCAACACACTACACACTACTCTTGATTCTACAAAATATCGTTTGGATCCGATTACGAAAAAATAAGTCTACATTATTCCGTTTTGTGCAGGAAAACATATATGTTGTGAAATGGGAAGGTCCCTTCAAATCACAATTAAATGGAAATCTAGATATGTTCTCAACATATAGATGTGTAAACTCTTCTTTATTGGAGCATTCTTAGGTTTCCGGAAACCACATATTGCATTGAACAAGCCAAATTAATTATGAAAGAGGAGGATTTTATGGAAAAGAAAGGTTAGAGAATCTATAGAAAGTAAAAGAGACCAATAAATTTAAATAGAGATTCTTATTATTACTTAGCTTATGAGATCAATATTGAAGACATTCTTGCTTGAAGAATCCATAAGAGGAAGAGAGGTGTCTGAGACTCTTTGTCATTTGTGGCATTCTTATTCCTTGACCTTTAGAGGATTTACATTTGTTTGGTTGTTTGTGCTTTAGGAGAGGCCTTCTGGAACCTCCATCATGACGTTAGTATTGCATTTTAGCTTTGTTCAAAAGTTTTCATCTAAGAAAGTAGGAGAGAAAGGCCTAACTTTATATTGAAGGTGGAGGTTTTAGAGCTCGAAGGAAAAGTTGAAATTGGCATATTATGTTTTGCTTTAGTAGACAAATTCTTCCAACATTTGATAAATGTTTTGCACTAACTCGTTCTCATGTTGTCTTGACAATTAATGAAAGCATTGATATTGTTCTCAGGAAAATCACTATATTGGAAACTCATTGACTAGGACTATTACCCAAAGATTCTAGATCCAATATGGAGTCAAGAGGTAAAGTATGATACTAATCTAAGGCATCCCTAATAAGGGTCTCAGCTAAAAGCTTAGTTGCAGTGTAGGATTTTAGCCTCAATCCATTCCTTATGATTATTGTTAAAATGTAAAATAATAATAGTCTAATCTAATGCAAGCTTGCAGTAAATAAGTAAATAATGAAATACAAAAATTAACCCAAGTAACTAAGCAATAAAGTAATGAAACCCTAATTAAAAAAAGGGTTAGAAGAGCCTTAGCTGATTTGTAATGATTTTCAGACTGTGTCGCAGTGATGACTATTTGAACAAGAATGGAGAAATGTCATACAAAAGCCTAGAAAAGTTATAGATTTGGAAGATTTTTTTATACTGGGATGCTTAGAGAAGGATGGGGGTGCCTAGGGCACTCTAGTGTGATTTATGGTTTCCTTGCTCTGTGTAGGAGGTCCAAAAGCCAATCTCATCAACACCGCCTGATGGTGCGACCCTCGTTGTTTGTCACTATTGTGTCATTGAATTCTGCCTAATATCACTGTGGATATAGAATGAATCAATCACCTACAAAACCCCAAACAAATCATCAAATCCTAAAAAATAAAGATGCAAATAAAAGGGTCGGAATGTCCTCAGCTGCCACAATGGTGGACTTACAATTAAGTGTTGCACTACATCTCAAACCCAATGTAGTTCTGTGTGTGTGAAATTGTGCCCTAGGTTTCTCTTGTTCATGTCCCACTTGAAGTAGTGGGGCAAGTAGCTATAAGTAGAATGTAAATAATGTTGTGCATGGAATTGAATAGACTTCCCTTCTATGAAGTGTGATGCAGAAGAACTAGCCTTTATCCCTTCTGATGGAGCTAGATGGATGCAAATGGAGCTTTCGATGCCTTAATGGATGCAACCTTAGGTGGTGATAAGTAATGCTTAGTGCTTGGTCCCTTATTATGATCTCATAACTTTATATTTATATGATTCCTTCGATTGAATTTTTTAATTAACCACAAAAAGGCTGACTACCAAAAAGATAAGATGCTAAAATGGCTAGAAAGGACCCAAAAACTGTGACAAAAGTACAAAGAGGACAAGGGCACCCAGAGGGGACCGGAGGCACCTGACGTTGGCATCCTGGCTGGGTACTCTTATCTAGAATGGAAAATGTTGAAAGGTGAAAAGACATATTGAGCCATTAAGAGTGCAAGACTAAAAGTAGCAACAAAAAGCAAAGCAAGGTGGCCAAAGACATGGGTTTGATTAGTACTTTTCTTACTTAGGAACCATATGAATAGAAATATGTGATCGAGACTAGATAACTACCCAAAGTGCATGATTTTGTGTCTACATTTTCCCCCACTTTATGTTGGTGAGGAGAATGTTTGGTAACATAAAGTAGACAGAAATGTGTACTTGATATCTATGTACATTGATGCATAAAGTGTCCCAAGGGACTAGATAAATCATGGGAGTGATAAAAAGATGGATCATGGAGACTAAAGATGCAAAAGTGTAAAAAGGTGATGAAAGTGGACCTAGGGTAGGAAAATGCATGTGTAAATGCCAATATGTGTGACTGTACCTATTGTTGGTGTCAATGTGTGTGATTTCGATTGGTGTTGACTGCTTGCTTCCCATACAGATAAACCTGCAAAAAGAGAAGATGATCAAGTAGTCAAATACACATGTATATGTATAAAAAGCATGTAATGAAGTATGTAAAAGAAAATGTGAAAAAGGAACATGTGCACCTGATCCGTGATGAGGAAAGAGTGGTAGAAAGAATTATGTAGATGATGTCGATGTGCACAAGTTTTTTCAAGCGATCTCATACCAATGTAATAGAAGAAATGTAGGGAGAAATTGTCTTCTATCGTCCTCCAACTTTTAACCACTTCCCGCTTTATAAACACCATTGTAGATTGGTTGTGCATATGGTAAGGACTCTTTTCCCTGTAAAATCCATTGTGTAAATGGCCCAGTGCTAAAGGAATCTCTATCCTATCAAAATCCTTTGTGACATGCTGAATTTGTGTAATTTTCCCCTAGTTACTGGAATGTTAGGAAAGACTGTTGCATTTACCTCTGGTTACTGGCACTCCTGGAAAGGTCATTTGCTAAGGACCCAAGTCTAATTTTTGAGCCCCAAAATCTGAAAACTATATTATATCGGTACTGTGATGTGTTGTGTATACTAATTATGGGGTTATTTATTCATACAAATGACACCCCACTCTTTAGGGGCACATGTGACGTCCCTGAACGAGTATGTGGCCAAAAAGAGGACCAACCTGCTGAAACTGTGCCCTGTAGGGGGGAGGGGATGTGTTTGGTAGTAACCAAGGCACATGCAAACAAGTGGTTGGGAAAAAAGTGTTAGTACAAACAAAATACAAGCATGCATGTATAATACGAAGAGTCACCTAGACAAACAATGTCCTAATCTAAAACACACAAGAAGGCAATGTCGACAGCGAAAAATCAGGTTGGCAAATATGGGACACCACTCGTGGTGTCGCAAGACAATCCAGTTCGACGAAACCAAAAGTATACAACTGTGCACACAAAACAAAGGGAAAAATCCCATATGCAATGACAAGTAAGTACAACCAACAAAACAAAAAACCATGGTTGGCAAGTAGTCCTGTAAAACAAATGTTGCACATGAATCATTTGTTAGCACATTAGAAAAGATAAAAAGAATGTCACAAGTGTGTATAATATGATAAAGTAAAGTGCTAAGTACCAAATGAAACAATAAAACCTATAGTGTACGAAAGTGGATGCCCCCTGGAGCCATTGTGGGACTGGTACGAGGTATTGCACTAAGCATCTTTGCTGAGTGTAATGGATTTGTATAATCTGCGATCACAATTAGAAAGGCAAGTGAACATGCATGTGTGTCTTATAAAGATAATGACATAAAATATATCTATCTAGCATGTGTAATAAGATGAACATGTAACAAGTAAATGTAAGCAAGAGTAAATACAACCAAGATAGGCAGTATGTTATAGATGAGGTAGAATGGAATGTAGTGTGAATGATAGGAGCCGTGTGCCCCCTTAGTGAATGGAGTTATATGCAGTGAGGTTCACTCAGCAGTCAAGAATGAACCGTAAACGAGAGTGCGTCATCAGGAAATGGTTCAAATGATGTGTTGTATGTATCATAGTGTCATGAATGTGTAGTGATGATATGCAACATATATATGAGGTGTGAGGATCTGTGATGATTTAATCTAAAGCGTATATCACTACAGGATGCTAGAAGAAGTGATGATGTAGCCTATGTTGTATATCACTAAATTATTCTAGAGGAATTGATGATGTAACCTATGACATATATCACTACAAGATGTTAGAAGAAGTGATGATGTATCCTATAATGTATATCACTAAATGATGCTAGAGGAAGTGATGATGTAGCCTATGACATATATCACTAAGATATCGCTTGTGAAAAAGATTGAATGTTTAAATGTGTGAAAGTGATGTGGTCCATTTGTGATGTATACCCTCAACAGTCCAATATGGACCATGAGACTAGAGTGCGTCATTGGGTAATGAGTCCAGCCTGAATAAGCAGATGAGTAGAATATGTGTAGTAGATGTAGGATGAGTGAGGGTGTGTAATGTGTAATGTGTAGTGTCTATTGTGCAGTGTGTGAGGTTCATCTGTATAGGATGCCCTCGATAGTCAAGTGTGAATCAAAGCACAAAAGTGTATCATCATGTAGTGAGTACAGTGCAAAAAATCAGATCAGTAGAATATGTGTAGTAGATGTAGGATGTGTGATGGCATGTAATGTGTAATGTGTAGTGTCTATTGTGTAGTGTGTGAGTTTCATGTGTATAGGATACCCTCAACAATCAAGTGTGAACCGAAGCACAAGAGTGCGTCATTAGGTAATGTCGATGCTAGCATGTGTGTTGTCGAGTAGGGGGGAGGAAATATGTATAATTCCCCCCAAGTGTGTAATGGTGACCAAACTATCCGATAAAATTAAAGGATGAAGTTCCTCTACTCGATGATTGTGGTGATGAAAGTGTGTGATCATGCTCTAAGAGTGGTGGTATATTAAATAAACATCGTGCGGGTGAGTCAAGTTTATGTGCATGTGATGGATGAGTATATGATGAGTGCATTGGCACAAAAAAATGTGTATCTGATGGAGATTTATGTGAAGTAGAAAGTGGTGGTAATGAACACCTATGTGGAATAAAATGAGGTGGTGATCTATGTCTAGAGGTAGTAATTGTCCTAGGAATGGGCCTATACTGGTATGTTGGACTAACAGAGTGATGAGGCCACATGAGGTGTGTGCGAGTAGGTGAGCTAGGAGGAGATTGTGATTTATGTGCTATGGGCCATGGTGTACTAGATGAAATAGATGATACATTAGTCATTGCGAAGGGAGGGTGTTACTATGGAGTAAATGGAGGCACACCATCGATAGAAATGACTTTATTTTTATGAATGAAATTTAGATGCAAATGATTCATGGAGATAACAGAATTAGACCTACGAATCTAATTGAGGCCTTAGAGCATGTCACACTCGTCGACTACTTGTCCCATAAGGAAGGGTACCAACATAGTAAGAGGACCGACTCTAACAGGGAGCTTATTAACACCATATGAATTGTTCATTGGATATGATATTTGTGAAAGTAAATAGTTGATAACAATAAGAAGTGGAATAGAACATGTGCTTATGGGCCATGACGGATATATCTTGGTGTTATGGATAGGGATAGATCTGACAGAGGCAATAATGTGTAAGTGATTAGTAGAAAATCTTGCATGATAATCGTGGTCAGAGAAACAAATTGTCGGTGGAGAAGTGTCAATATGCGCAACTAGAAATTCAAGAGTCCCTTATGCAGGAGGAGACACTGTGTGATATACATAATTAGCTGAGGAGTCGGCTACTTTCACATCATGTTTTGATAGAGGATTATTAAAAATTTTCAACTTATGATTCTTGTTGACAGGTGTAGAAACCTTAGGTTCTGGAAGCTTGATTTTACCATTGTTGATTAGGTCCTGAATAATAATACAGAGATTGAAACAACGATATGTGGAATTCCTTACACACTGATGATAGTTGCAATGATATTTTTCATTATAATTACATCATTTTGGTCGAGATGGATCTAATTGGAGCACAGGAGGAAGTGTGGCGAGGTTACTATCTAAAAGTTGTGGTAGTAAAATATGTGGAGGGACATTGAACGTAGTGAATGTATGTCGAGACGGTTGCGACTAAAGCTCTTTGGTGTTGGATACCACATTGACCGTAATTTTTGCATCATTTGGTTTAGTTGTAGATGGTTTGAATGTTGAATTACTTTGAAAACATGTATAAGATGATGTTTGATCTTGATATTTAATCTTGCATATGGATGAGAGCTTGGTTCCGTGAAGCTTAAGAGTATGACAGAGTTAATCGAATGAAGGAGAGGTATTAAAAAGAACACTTTTCTAGAGAGGCAATAATATACTCTGGATGAATAAGTCCTGAAGCTCAGAGTCCACAAGCACATTTAACATCTTAGCTAGGTTGTTTTCGTATCTCAAAATGTAATTCACTAAGTGTTCGTTAGATACCTGTTTAAGCTGTGCGAGTTGGGCATAGGATATTTTAGAGCCGATATTGATAGAAAATTGAGTGAGAAAGGCATCGGCCAGATGCGTAAAAGAGGTTAGCAAATGTATAGGTAGGTCATAGAACCAACGCATCAAATAATCTTATAAATTACGGGGAAATAACTTAGCTAGTATGTATGTTCACCACATCGTCTAGGATGCACGTGACCGCTCACAAGTGCTATAGTGGGTAACCATGCCTGTAAAGACGGGTACTTGGGGAATGAAGTTAGGCGGTCCTGATAACTGGAAATGGAGTGTATAAAAAGAGTATGGCAAAAGTGAATGTGTCAAAAGAGGGTGATGCATGAGAGGTAGCAAGTTGGAGCTGGTAAATTTGCATCTACAGATCCTGATATAAGGAAGTTAAATCAGGGGTATTTGAAGAAGATTCAAGTTGTGCATTGGGATTACAGGGAATAGAAAGGATCGTAGTGGCAGAAATGGGAGATTAAATATAGAGGGTTTGAGTGGAGGCCATGGGAGCCAAAGAGCATGCAATAATTTGTGCCGAAGCATCGTGGGTGTTCTTAGCAGTAGTCAAAGCATGTAGAATATGTGGAAGAATGAGTGGATTATTGCGCAAAACTTGTGAAAATCAATGAGTTTTGTCCCTAACTTTGTTTTGTCCACAATTGGTATCTTTATCACATGATTTCTCACTACCAGATGCTTCTATTTCACTAAGATAAATATTTCGAGTGTATTCAATGATTGTTCCGTTATAGACATTGATGTGGAGATATCAACCATTAATGTGGAAAATTTACAGGAAGATGAAGGAAGCTCACAATATTGAAAAGACCCAAAACGACTACTACGGGTGACGAGCATAGGAAGAAAGAAACCCTAGAGAGAAGGTGGATTCGAAGATTGGGTTCACCAAAGGATTATTCTAAATGTAAAATAATAATGAGCCTAAATCTAATGCAATTTAATAGTACAATTAGTAATAATGAAATACATAAATTAACCTAAGCACTAATCACTAAGTAATGAAACCCTAAGTACCAAAATGATTAAAGAGTCTTAGCTGATTTGTCAGGTGATTTTTGATGTTCGTAGTGATGGCCGTCAACAAGATGTAGAACCTCACATATGAAGCCTGGAACGTGCAGTCTGATAGATTTGGAATTTACTATGGTCCTAGAGAGTGTGGGAGCTATGGGTGCTATGGTTATGATTTATTTGTGCCCTGGTATGTTGTAAGAGTCTGGAGCCAATTTCATAGAGTTTGTCAATGGTAATGAAACCTCTTTTTTTTTTGTTTTTTTTTGCTACATGTGTCCTTGAAGTCCACTGAAGTCACTGTGGATCTAGAATGATGAATCACCTTAAACCCCCAAAAAATAATCAAACACCTAAAAAATAAATATGCAAATGAAAGGTCATACTGTCCTCATCCATTTATCAATCGTGAGTGACTTATAACTTAGCATTGTCACTACTCTCAGACCCCAATGTAAGTTTTGTGTGTGTGTGGTGGGAATTTGTGCTTAGGCTTCTCTGTGCTGTCACACTTGAAGTAGGCGAGCAAGTAAGCTAGAATGTAGAATGTACATATGTGTGCATGGAAAAATGACTCCCCTCCAATGAAGTATGATGCAAAAGAACTACCGTCGTCCCTTGGGTGGAGTTATAGGATGTAAAATGGAGCTCTAGACCGCTTGCTGGATGCAACCTTAGGTGGTGAATAAGTAGTGCTTAGTGTTTGGTCCCTTATTATGATCACATAACTTTATATTCATATTAGTCTTCACTTGAATTTCTAATTAACCCCGAAAAATGTCGACTACCAACAAGATAAGATGGTCAACGGCTAGAAAAGACGCGCAAACAATGTACCAAAGTACCAAATAGGACAAGGGTGCCCAAGAGTCTTATCTATCCTCAGTATGCTTGTCTCTCTTTGTTTCACTAAGACCTAACAGCTCTGTCTGTACGCAGACGCGACCCCCTATTTCCATTTTCTTGGATTGGCTAGTTCCTTCTTCCTCCTATTAGGACATTGCGATGTGGCAGCTTATGTCATACTTCCCCCCGTTTTTTCCCCCTTTCCCCCCCTTTTACTGTTGATGAACCCCACAATTTACTCGCTTGATGTATTCGCCCAAGGAATGTCTGTCCCAATATTGAAAAGACCCCACATACACCGACTATCCACGGGCCCCTGCCACGACGCCCCCACCGGTAGCAACCGACCAACCCGTAGAGTAGATTAGGCTGGTATTCGAAATTTGGGTTCACCAAATAGATTAGGCCTAAACCCCATGTGTCCAATAATTTGATAAACCTCGCCATTATATTCCATCATGCAAGTTTAGTAGTCCAAATTAATCGATCAATACTAATGTAAAGAACACAAGTGTAACTAAGCACAATCAATGAAGTATGTAAACCACTAACCTTACAAAAAGGATTAGAAGAGTCTTAGCGGATTCTGCACATCATGATTTTGGAGGTGCCGTATGTGTTATTGGGCCTCGGTTCCTCTTTTCCCCTCTTTGCTACTCACGTTGAATGTAGATATCACATGTTCCACATTGAACGCCATCTTGAAAGTTTTTGCATATTCACAGCATCTAGATTTGGACTGGAACCTAGTGGGGCCCTTAGAGAAGGACTGAGTTGGCGCTTAGGGTGCACGGGTCATGACGACGATAGGCTGGCCCCTCCCTCTTCCTCCCCCTTTCCCCCACCGGCCACACACACACCCTGTCCCCCCCCCAATGGAGTGTAAGAGGTATGGAAGCCAATTGCATAAGTTGTCAAATGGTATGGATGACCCTCTTTTTTTTTGCTACTGTGTCATTGAATTCCACTGAATTTCCTGTGGATTAGAATGAATGAAATCACCTATAAACCCCCAAAAAATAATCAAACCTAAAAAGAATATGCAACTTGAAAGGGTCATACTGTCTCATCCCTACATCGTGGACTTATTATTAGCATTTCACTCCATCTCAGACCCCAATGTAGTTTTGGTGTGGTGTGGCGCGAATTGTGGCCTTGGTTGCTTTGTGCCATGTCACACTTGAAGTAGAGAAGCAAGAGCTAGATGTAGACAGGAAATAAGGTGTGCATGGAATAGATAAGACTCCCCTCCAATGAAGTATGATGCAAAAGAACTCGCCTTCGGTCCTTGTGATGGAGCAGCCCTAGATGGAGTAAAATGGAGCTCTAGACGCCTTGATGGATGCAACCTAGGTGGTGATCAGTAGTGGTAAGTGTTTGGTCCCTATTATGATCACATAAACTTTTATATTCATATTAGTCCGTAACTTGACTTCATCATTAACCCCGACAAAAATGTCGACTACCAAAAAGACGACCTTAGATGTTTCAAACCCCCGGCTAGAAAAGCCCACCCCACAAAATGTGACCACAAGTACAAAAGAGGGACAAGGGTTGCCAAGAGGGGCTAGGGGAGCCTGGCGTTTGGCGTCTAGCTGGGCGTTTGTCCAAAAATGGAAAATGTTGACAGAAGGTGATGAAAAGACAACGCCGGGCCAATAAGAGTGCAAAGACAGAAAGTATCAATAGAAAGCAAAGAAGGTGCCAAAGACATGGGTATTAGTCCTTTTTCTTACTTATGAACCATATGAATGTAGTATGCGATCGAGACTAGATGATAATTACCCAAAAGTGCGTAATTTGTGTCTAAAACTTTTTAAAGATTACTAAATACTTTGATGTGAAAGAGGGGATTGGTGGATCCATCATAGGTTTATGGAAAGGGCAATGCCTCCAATATCCATGACATAGAAATATAAGGTGGCTGTTAAGAAGGCTCTGGTGGTGGACTATCTGCAAAAAAAAAATTATGAATAGGAGGCGGGCAATAGGGTGCACATTTTCGGTCCATTAGGTAAGGAGAGAGAAGTTGTGCACCCTCACAACCTGAGTTAGGATGGGTTAACCATTGGGAATCATGTTATTTGTCTTGAATAAGTTGAGCGGCAATAATGATTTTATTGTTGGGCTCATTTTGTTATGAGTTGAGGATGAGATCAGTAGAGTCAGAATAGAGGTTATTCTCAGATGTTTTTCCCTAGTGGCCTCCCCAATGTCTACCCTACTATAGCTACTCGGATATAGAAAGTCAAGAGATGTTGTGGATCACTAATTTGGGTTCCCCTTGTGTTGAGGAAAATTTTTCATGAAAATTTTGGATATTAGGTGGAAGATTCAGAGGTCATCATCAAATTTGATTCTCTTCCTCTTCTCCCCTAAGGGTGTATTATACGGGTGTATACTTCTTTCTATTGGCTCATACTCACCAAAAAATCTGGTAGGATAGGGAAAGGAAACTTAGTAGATTATGGATTATTGGTTTTGGAAAATGACTACAATCATAGTTGGAAATCCCAGGACCCAGATTCTCAATGACGAAGAGATGAGCTAGCCTAGAAAACATCAGAGAATTATAGGTACTGGCACAATCATCCTCTAAAAAAGAGGTTAACATGGGGTTTTGTTGGAAGGCATTGTGGGGATACAATTTGAAAAAGACCACATAGGATCGAACCTGCCACAGGAGAAGAACACAAGTGTCGATAAACATTTGGAAATTATTTTAAGGATTTTTTTGGATTTAAGGCGAGGAAGTTCAGATAAAACTGAAAATTGATGTTTTAATGAGTTATAATCAATCCAAAAAGAGCTACAAAATAATATTCCGTTGGGTTCAATAAGGATATATGGGCGGGGGAAAAAATGTGCTAGACAACATGCACTCCTATCGTCCGTTAAAAACTAGGGGATCAATGCGCACTGAGTAAGAGACCATAATAAGTTGGACACACAAAAGATAAAATTCAAAAAGGGTAAAGGGACAGCCCAAGGGAATACCCTTACACTAGGACAACCTAGGTTTCCAAGCCCAAGATTCTGGCGGATAGAGGAAGGATCACCTACCCCAACAGAAATGGGTTTAATCGACACTATTGGGGGTGCTTAAGAACATAATTCAAACATGCAAGTTCTATACTAACCGAGTAAAGCATACAACATAAATAAAGTTTGAATCATTAGCTGCTACCTAAAAATGGTTCATATAATCGCTAGGCTAACATGTGCATAAGAAAATAGTAGGGGACATATCTACCTCTCTATGTAACATGACAAGTCGGTTAGACCCTTACCTCCTGTTAGGGGACGTTGTTAAGCATCTATTTCCCAAAGGACAATACACACAGAGAGAATAGATTTTTGGGATAGAGAATGGTGATAAACAAGCTTGTTCCGATACTGACTATAGTTGACCCCAGAGTTGCAATCAAACTAATCCGCCAGCGAAAATATGATACAAGAGTCACAGGTGGAAGAAATCAGTAAGTTGAGCGGCAAGATACAAGTTTACGTAAAAGAGCAGAGAACTGCGAGTTCCTATATATCTCGGTGATGTGTTATTATGTGGTGAGATTGTATTTTTCATATTTATATTGACTGTCATCACCCACATGAAGTTGTTGGCCAGGAATTTAAAATGGCAACTATGCAATCACCTGCGGGGTGTGCGTCAACTAGAAGCGAATGATATTGTTGTGTGAAATGTGTTCCGTGAAGAACAACAGCAATGCAAAATAATATGGTCCGGTCATAAGGTCAGAATGGTTTACCAAATAAAATTCAAGAAGATCAGAGAGCAAAAAGAGGTGCGTAAAGAGGACCACAATTCATTCCTCTCTGTAGGTATCATCCCTACCCAATGGTTACAAGAATACCTGACCCCTATCCTTGAATAGCCCCCTTAAGGGCACCTTTCCCATATAGATGCATTAGTGACCTCTAACCTATAAGAGCAATTTTTAGTAACATGTATGAAAATGCATAAGAGCATGAAATTAGGTGTATACACTCTCCTGCATTATTTTTGGACCCTCGCAAGTTTCATGTTCACATTTTGTTCCCTTCTCGCAGCGTCACTGACATTTCTCTGGCTTACCCCCCCCAGTGATGACTGAAAAATCTATTCAAGTTTTTGATCCTTTGCCCTTGTTAACAGTCACATATGAAGCCTGGGAATGGAAAGTTGCATATCTGATAGATTTGGATGGACTAGGGTGCATAGAGAAGGATGTGGGAGCTTACTTAGGGTGCTTTTATGGTATGAGTTATTGGTGCCCGGTATGTGTAAGAGGTCTGAAGCCAAGTTCATAGAGTTGCAAACTGGTAAAACCCTCTTTTTTTTGCTATTGTGTCATTGAATTCCACTGAATGTCACTGTTGATCTAGAATGAATGACCACCTAATAAAACCCCCACAAAATATCAAACACTAAAAAAGAAATATTGCAAATGATAAGGGTCATACTGTCTCATCCATTAATCGTGGACTTATACTTAGCATGACTACATCTCAGACCCATGTATTTGTGTGTGGTGTGGGAATTGTGCCTTAGGTTTGCTCTTGTGCATTTTCACACTTGAAGTCGCGAGCAAGTAGCTAGATGTAGAATGTAAATAATGTGTGCATGAATAGCCATAGACTCCCTCCAATTGAAGTTGATGCAAAAAGAATAGCCTTCGTCCTTTTTGTGATGAGTTCGATGGCATGTAAATGGAGCTCTAGACGCCTTGATGGATGCAACCTTCGGTGGTGATAAGTAGGGTTGCTAGTGTTTGGTCCCTTATTATGATCACATACTTTATATCATATAGTCCTTCATGAATTTCATACTTAACCCGAAAAATGTCGACTACCAACAAGATAAGATGTTCAAAACGGCAAAGGCTAGAAGAAAGACCCAAAAAACTGCGACCACAGTACAAGAGGACAAGGGTGCAAGAGGGGGATAGGGGAGCCTGGCGTTGGCGTGCCTAGATGGGCGTCTTGTCAAAATGGAAAATGTTTGAAGCGTGAAAAGACATTACTGGGCCATAAGAGTGAAAGAAGAAAGTATCATAGAAAGCCAAAGCAAGGTGGCCAAAGACATGGGTTAATTATATCTTTTCTTTATTTATGAAACATATGAATAGTAGTAGTAGGCGATCGAGACAGATAATACCCAAGAGCGTCATTTTGTTCTACACTTTTTTAAAGATTACTAAAAAGCTTGAGGTGAGAGGGGGATTTGGTTGATACATCATCGGTTATTTATGGAAAAAGGGGCAATGCCTCCAATATCCATGCTAGAAATATAAGGTGTTAGAGGCTCTGTTGGGGACTATCTGCAAAAACAAAAAAAAAAAATGATGAATAGGAGGCTGGGCAATAGGTGCCCCATTAGGTCCATTAGGTAAGGGAGAGAGAAGTGCACCTCCACAACCTGAGTTAGGATGGTTAACCATTGAATCATGTTATTTTTCATTTGCATAAGTTGAGCGGCAATACTGATTTATTGTTGGCTCATTTTGTCTATGAGTTGAAGGATGAGATCAGTAGAGTCAGAATTAGAGGTATTCTCAGATGATTTTTCCATAGTGGCCTCCCCACTGTCTACCCTACTATCAAGCTACTCGGATAAGAAGTCAAGAAGATGTTTGTGGATCACTAATTTGGGTTCCCCTTTGTGTTGAGGAAATTTTTCATGAAACTTTTGGATCTTAGGTGGAAGATCAGAGGTATCATCAATTTGATGCTCTTCCTCTTCATCCCCTAAGGTGTTATTATTACGGGTGTTATACTTCTTTCTATTGGCTCATACTACACAAAAATCTGTGTAGAAAGGAAACTTAGATTATGGATTATTGGTTTTTGGAAATGACTACACATCATAGTTGGAAATCCCCAGGCCCAGATTCTCCATGACGAAGAGATGATCTAGCCTAGAAAAATCTCAGAAATATAGGCTACTGGCACAATCATCCCTCTAAAAAGGGTTACATAGGGGTTGAAGGCATGTGGGATACAATTTGAACAAGACACATAGGATCGACCCTGCACAGAATTGACACAAGTGTCGATAACATTTGGGAAAATTGATTTTTAAGGATTTTTTGGATTTTTAAGGACTAGAATCAGATAAAACTGAAAATTGATGTTTTTAATGAGTTATACTCAATCAAACAGTACAAAATAATATTCACGTTGGGTTCACTAAGGATATATGGCGGGAAAAAATGTGTCTAGACAACATGCACTCCTATCGTCCGTTCAACTAGGGTATCAAGGCAATGAGTAAGAGACATAATAAGATTGGCACACAACAGATAAAATTCAAAAAGGGTAAAGGGACAGCCCAAGGGAAGTAACCCTTACACTAGGACAACCTAGGGTTTCCAAGGCCCAAGATTCAGAAAGAGGAAGGAATCCTATTGGGGTATCGACACTATGGGGGGTGATTAAGAACATAATAAACATGCAAGTTCTATACTAACCGAAGTAAAGCATACAACATAAAATAAAGATTTGAATAACATTATGCTAACCTAAAATGTTCATAAAATACTAGGCTAACATGTGCATAAGAAAATAGATAGGATACTACTCTATGTAAAATGACAAGTCGGGTTAGAGCACTTACCTGTTAGGGGACGGTTGTTAATGCATCTATTTCCCAAAGGACAATACACAAAGAGAGAATAGATTTTGGGTAGAGAAGGGGAAACAATCTTGTCCTAACTGACTATAGGTGACCCAAGAGTGCAATCAAACTAATCCAACAAGAAGAAGATGTAATCCAAGAGTCAAGGTGTAAGAAATCAAAGAGTTGAGCGAGCAGATACAAGTTGACGTAAAAGAGCAGAGAAAATGGCGAGTTCCTATATATCTCTGTGATGTGTTATTATGTGTGTGAGATTGTATTTTTCATATTTATATTGATGTCATCACCCACGAGTGAAGTTGTTGGCCAGGAATTTAAAAATGCAACGATGCAATCACCTGCGGGTGATGGCGTCAACTAAGAAGAGGAAATGATATGTGGTGTGTGAAATGTGTCGTGAAGAACAAAAGCAATGCAAAAATAATATGGTCACGGTCATAAGGTGTCAGAATGTTACAAATAAAATTAAGAAGATAAGAGCAAAAAGAGGTGCATAAATAGGACCAAAATTCATTCTCTCTGTATGTATCATCCCTAACCCAATGGTTACAAGAATAACCATACCCCTATCCTGGAACGAGCCCCTTAAGGCACCCTTTCCCATAAATAGATGCATTAGTGACCTCTAACCTATAAGAGAAATTTTTAGTAACATGTATGAAAATATAAAGCATGAAAAATTAGGTGTATACACTCTCCTTCATTATTTTTGGACCCCTGCGAAAGTGTTCATTGTCACATTTTGTTCCCATTCTCGCAATCGTTCACTGACATTATCTCTGGCTTGCAGTGATGACTGAAAATCTATTTCAAGTTTTTGATCCTTTGCCTCTTTTAACATTTGTTGTTGTTGTTTTGTCCCCACCTCAATATCATTTTTATTATCTCTCATGATAGCCTGAAATTGTGTGTTCCAACCTAAGAGTTCAAATGATAGGTGTTTCACTTGAACTTCTGCCTACTTGAGCATTGTGACATACTCCTTGAGTATTGTTATGGACTCTTTTACTTCATGTTTGACATTGGTTACTTGTATTGCGATATTTTTTGCCACTTCCTTTGCATTCCAGTAGTCCATCATCTTGTCAACAAGTGTTATTTGCATTTATTCACTCGTGACTTGGTCAACTATGGTGTATGTGACCAATTGTGGACAATGTTGTCTGACATATGACCTCAAATTATGCAGTGTTTTCTCCAAGTTATCCTTATGTTGGGCCATATGAAATTTGATTTCTTTTATATTAGCTTGCAGTGTGTGTACTCCTTCAATATATGTTTGCAGTGGTAACTGCCTCAAATCTACTTCCACTATTTTGATTTTAGACTGGGTTGTTATAGCCTACGCACTTGTCTAGGTAATTTTTAAAAGTACATTGCAAACATGGGACGAAGGGAGAATTATCTTATGTTTTTGTGTTGGTACTATTGATTAGTATGACCACCCAAACATTTACGTATCTCTTTTATTTGTTTCTTCCACTTTTGATGGTGATGCATTTGATGTAATAACATGTGTTTGTTCTTGTAGCTTTCATTCCTCTGTTGCTCTCTTGTCCTCTTGATTTCTTCTTTCTTATTCTTTATTTTACTTCCTTTTCTCTTTCCTCTACTTTTTCCTTAGCCCTTACATCCTCTTCTTTCATTTATTCTTCTCTCTTATTCTCTTTGTTGCTCTTATTTTTGCTTCTTTTCTTGTTCTTCTTGTTCCCTTTTTATGTCCATGGCCTTATATACTCCAGCCTACGTAATTTTCATTTCCTGCTACTCTTCTTCCTATTCCTTATGTACTCTCTCTTCCTCTTATCTTTTTTTTCTCTTTAGCTTGGTATTTACGTAGTTGTTCTTCCACTTCCTTCTGCTTCAAGCTTTGTTCTTGTTTTGCTTCTTCTTTTTGTCCATATGTTTGTATTTGTTCCTCTACTGATTACACAATGGTCTGTGTGATGGTTTCTTATTCTTGCACTACATGTCTAGTTGACATTTCCATTACGCCATTTTTGGTTGGGTTACTTACCTCTTGGAGAGATGGAGGAGGAGAAGGTGTGCTTGGTATTTTGATTGCAGTTTTAGGTACTGTAATTTTGATTCTTCTTTTCTCCTTGACTTTGCATCTTTTCTGTGTTCTTAGCTCCCTCTTATTGGTAGAATTTTCTTACACCTCTTGTGTAATTTTTTTCTATTGTTAGATGTCCTCATGTGTAAGTGAGGCTATTCGGTGGATGCTAATGCCCATGCTTAATATGGTTGGTTCTTTGACTACAAGTAATCCCACCAGATTGAAAGGGCTTGTGTCACTTCTCTTCATTTTCAATGGGGAGACCAAGAATTCTTCCTATAGGGTAGATACATTGAGTTCATGGTTTTTTAGACCCTCCTTAATGTTGCGCACTAGTTTTTCTTGTGTCACATCCTCACATCCTGCACTGATCATGACATTCTTTGGCATCAACGAGAATTTGACCCTATCTTCTAACCTCAACTTCTTTATTAGAGTTTGTTCCATTGTGATGTCTTTCCATGTCTACCATTTACATTTTTCTAGCAGATACATCTTGGTTCCCATCTCTGATAATGTGATTACATGTGTTCTCTCTCTATCAAATTACATTTGCTGAAAATCTAGACTAGAAAACCAGTTGGCTAATCTGATATTTTTTTTCCCTTAGTGATTGTCTTCGGGTTGGTGTGATGATTGGTTGCTTGTCTCTTTTTTGTTTAGTTTCCCTTATTGACTCCTCCCCTTTGAATTGCATTGCGGGTTTATCCTTCTCATCTAATTCCATCTATAGCTCTCCCCTCATCAGTTACTTTGGACCTTATGTGTGTAATGGTCAAGAACTTGCTAGAATCATGCCATGTTGTCTACTTAGTTTGGCCTTGGTTATATCAATGTTGATGAAATATTACAGTGGCTTAGGGTGTTTGGCATTGGCGACCTCTAATCATAATGTGAACCCTTCATGTAACAAAGTGAATTTGGTATACAGGGTTGTATATATTCTTACTTCTCTATGTATGTGAGGGTTTGCGTTATGCTATTCTCTAATTTTTAGCATCCAGCTTCCCAATAATTTTTAATCTTCAAAAGTTGTGTAGGCCTTTACTGGTATAAACTACATAAATATCTCATGTGAAAAATAGTCATTATCTACTTCTATAATTCCCTAGGGAGCCTTCCACTATGTGAAATAGAGCATAAGGACAAGCCACTAGTACTGGAATACTTAGCCTACTGCCTGCATGATCTTTTGGGCATTTATATTCACTTCATATGCAAAATTTCAGGTCATTTGAACTCAGAACCATCATCCCACATTCTTGTAATGGTGTCCACTACGCCCATAGATGTTTGTTTACTCCCCCTAGTTGTTTGCCAATATCGTTCCACTATTATTTCTGCCAAAATTTTGACTGTGTGGTTTGAGATGACCCTTAATTGAATGTCTTTTCCTTTACGTAAATGACCATAGACTCGAAGTTGTCGGCTTTACAGGGGGTCTGGTGGTTTTGTATGGCAAAATGGAGATACCCTGGTTTAGTAGACCCATGGCTCGAGAAACTATGGTTGCGTTAATGGGAACAACATCTTGTTTAGAGAACCAGATGGATTCATTATGATATTTGTTCATGATTGTTTGTATGAGTTTGGAATGGTCTCCCATGTAAGGCATTTGTTGCAAGCATGTGCATAATTATACCTCAGATTAGGTCTTTTGGTAAAATCTTCCCTTATGTAGTCTCTACTTAGTCTTTTAGTTGTTCTACCCCCAAATTTTTTAGTGTACACTCTTCTAGCTTGTGGTGAGGTGGGTCACTCCACCTAGTTTGTCAAAGCATTGTGAAAATTCTCATGTCTTCTTTTTCTGCAACTAATAGGAAAAATAATTTAAATCCTTGTTCTTGCATCATTCCTTGTACTATTGGGTCAGTGGGTCTATTAAAAGGATCCATTTCTTTGTTTGATTATCTTTTTGTTACTGCACACTGTCTTTTTTTAGTACTTCACTCTCGTTTCTTGTTTTCTATCTCCTGAAAATGATTTTTTGGTAAACTGGTTTTCTTATTTGTACCCTTAGAGATTTCTAAGTGGTCATATTTGAACCGTTGTTCACTTGATCTTCATCCTTGATTGCTTTTGTCTGTTAGGGATTTTATTTACTGCGAGATCTTAGTCCTTTGATGTGTCATCCATATTACTAGCTCGATTTTATTATTTTTGAATATTTGAACTTGGTGTTTTGTTTCTGTTTCTTTCTTATTTTATGTACATATTTCTCGAACTTATTGGATTCATTCCCTTTCCCCCATTTTACTTTGTGTTGTGCTTGATGGTGATCTTATTTGAATCCTTGGTATGTTACACACACATTCTCACACCTAACTGATTAATTACACAAGCATATAATCTATGAAAAATTCAAAAAATGAACAACATCGTACTTTAACCACTGTGTCAAGGAACTTATCATCTTCTTTGATCCTTTGCACAATCAAACATTGTAATTTTTCAACTTACATCCATTTATTTTTCCATACAGAATGTATCCTTGTAGATCATGTAATATTACAGTGGCATGTTTTATGATGTCATGAATGATATATGGGCCTTTCCATCTTATGTACAATTTTCATGGTTGTGCTTTAAACCTACTTTCATACACTAAAATCTTTTATTTTATTGGAACTCCTTAGTGTGTAGGTCGTGGTCATGTTAGGATTTCTAGTTCTATTTATGTTCTTCTTGGTTCCATTACGTTGTTGCCCTGTATTCATCCATTTTTATTTAATCGAACAATTTTATTTCAATATATTCTTTGTTCTTTAACCACGTAACTATGTGATACAAAGGCTTTGTACAATATATTCCATTGACATGATTGCTTCAATTCCATAAACTAACTAGAATGGTGTTTGTTATGTACTTATCTTGTAGTTGGTTTTGTATGCCCATATCAATGCAAGTATTCGATATTCCCAATCATCCATTTGCACATTGCCGATCTTTGTTATAAAAAAAATCCAAAATTTTGATTGTAGATTCCGCTTTGTCTATTTTCTTGTGAAGGATATGTTGTGCTTTTGTGGTGTGTAACAATAAATTCTTCTATGAGGATTTTAATGGTATTATTAAAAAATGTGTTCCCCTATCACTTACATTTTTTTGTGGACATCCAAATCCAGTTATTATGTTTCCATAAAGGAATTTAGCTGTGTCCCTTGTTATGACATTTGTTGTAGCTGCAGCGTCTACCCATTTTGTAAAATAGTTTATTGTTATGTTTATATATCTTGCTCTGGAACTTCTTGATGGGTGGTGAATTGGCCCAATGAAGTATGTTCCCCATTTCTCAAATTGTTACAGTGTTAACACAAGATTAAGAGGCATTTAATTTTTCTACTTTAGTTTTCCCAGTTAGTGATGTGAATCCTGAAACAAGGTTGGCCACCAAATTCCACTATATAATATCTTTTTTGTAGTAAGTTCCCCTACAAAATGTCCTCCGACAATGCCTTCATTATCTTCGTGCAGTAATAGTTCTCTTTCACATTCTAGTGAAACTTTGCGTAGTACTTCATCCTTGCCTAGCTTATACAAGAATCCATTAATGATAATATATGGTAAGGCCTTTATAATCAATTGTTTCTTTGTATAGTGTTACAGACAAAATCCTTGTTGAGGGAACTACACAATTCTTTCAAATTGTTCTAGTACTGTCATAACACAAAATAATAGTGTATCTGGGGCATCTTCATCCAGATCCTTTAGTTTTTCTCCTATGTTTATGCAACTCAAATGATCTTGTCCTACATTTTCTCTTCCTAGTTTCACATTTATTTTAAACTTCTATTCTTGGAATAACATCAACCATCTTAATATCCTACCTCCCAAGAGCAGCTTATTCACCAAATATCGTAGTGTTTGATGATCTATCAAGAATTGAAACTCAGTAGCTAAATATATTTCCTAAACTTTTGGAGTGCGAAAATCATAGCTAGATCTTCCCATTTTGTAGTTATGTAATTTATTTTTGTGGGTGATGATTTCCTACTTGCAAATTGGATTGGATGGTATTTACCTCCTTCCTCTGGTTGGTGTAGACACAAAATCACGCACTTGGGTAAATTTCTAGGTCCTAAAGCATACTAATGTATACATGATTCCTAAGAAAGAAAACTAGTGGTTGACAACTATCTTTGGCCTCTTTTATTTGTCTCTTACTTTCTCTTTGGTCTTTCACACCCTATAACCCTGATAGAGCTTGACTGATTTATCCTTTATGACCTCATACACTTGCACCCAGTTAGGACACCAGTGCCCAAGCATTTTTGTCCATATTAGGAGCTCCTGACCCTTTCTTACCTTTACTCGATCTTTTTGGGTCTCTTTTATCTTTTGGGAATATTTTTCACTTATGGTTCGTCCTTTCAGTTGTCAATTACAAAATTCAAAGAAGGGAATCACATATATAATTAGTTGCTTCTCAAAAATAAGGGACCAAGCATTAAGCATTACTATTATCACCTAAGCTTACATCCAAAGGCATTAAACCACTTTAAAGGCATCCATATAACATCCATACAAGGGACAAAAGTTGTATCACTTCTTCATACACTGCATAGGAGGGGAATTCTATTCTATTTCATCCACACATATTATATATTTTATAAAGTCTAGATCTAGCCCGCTATCATTTGTGCAACTTGCACAAGGGCATCCTAAGGCTCCATTTCTACACACACACAAGAACTACATGGGGTTTGAGATGTAGTGTAGTGCTTGGTAGTAATTTCACTCTTCGAGTGACTGTCGAGGTCATTGCAACTCCACATTCTACATCTTTTTTATTAGATTTGATGTGGTTTGTAGACATGTGCAAGTAAATATTATGTTTTTCAGGTTATAAGTATCTTTGGCGATCAAGGAATGAATATCAAGTGATAGACAAGAATCAATTGAGAACCTCTTTCGACACAAAAGAAATCAATTCCTAAGCATTTGCAAGGCCACCAGCACCCAGATCCATTCATTAATGCCCAGGCACCTCTACCCTCTCGTGGGCACACCTATCGTGCGTTGCTCCTGAGTTCCAGAATTTATAGTGAGCATTAACGATGTTATCTACAATTTTTTCAACACTTTTACATGCCTAGATCACCTCCAGTCTACTCAAGAATCAATTAAGTTTTCATATCTCTCCTTCTTATTTAGGGTTTTACATTTTACATGCTTTAATGTTTGCATCTTACTATAAATTAGCATTTGTACATCATTTATTATAGTAGTTACTTTGAAATATAGATTTAATTAAATCAAATTAAATTAAATCTTTTGGTGAACCCACTCTTATTTGAACTTCTTCCCAAAACCCTCATGTCCAAAAAGAGGTTCCCATCTCCCAAGCATGATATGGCCTATATGTGTATGCAACTTGTTTTTTCCAATGCCTCTAAAGAATTTGAATATTGTGACCTCATGCATAATCCCCAATATGATCCCATAATCCTCCAACAACTCGTTGACTTTCAAAAAACCCTCCCTATTGGTTTTGAAACCCCTAATTTTTACATAGTCTCCCCTAACAAAAACTTTGCTTCATGTTCTCCCTCATCCACCTATTGTCATCTTCAAAAAAAAATATGTGTTTTTCTGTCTTATTTTTTCAAAAAAATTAGTAATATGCCTTATCCATGCCCTTGTGAAGGTCCATGAGAAAAAATGATTCCCAACAGTTAGTGAAATTTTGAGTTTTGGGACTTTTTTTCTATGTTTTGCAGGCATTTCGGGTGTTGATGTCCCACATGTCCCACTTTACACCAGGCTCTTAGTTCACCAATTTCATGCCTCTCCCATATTGAACTACCTTTCCTTTTTGTTGTGGGCATTTAAGCCTTGAAATGAAATTTTGTCCCTTGTGCTTCATTTCCTTCAGTTCCCCGCATTCCCTCATTGGCCACAGTCTTCCAATTTTCCAAGTCCCCTTCGTTGTGTGGGTGTTTCGGCCTTCCACTGAACTTGTGTCCCAATGTCTCATGGACCTCTAGTGTGATACTCACCTGATTTACCCAAATTCTACTGTTTGCTAGCCTTATGGGGAAGTTTCGGTCCTTCGTGTCCCAAATGTCTTGGCTACTTCTTAACCATTACTTCCCCGCAAACCCGTTATTTCCACACTTCTCCCATTGCGAACATTTTGGGTGTTCGCGTCCCTCATGTCCCTCAAGAATTTAGACCTCCTTTGCTATTTTCTTCTCCCATATCCACACTATATGGGAAGTCGGTCTGTCCACCATGTCTCTAAAATATCCCATGTTATTAAATACCTGCATTAATGAATTCTTGTTAACCTTCCTCGAATGGGGTTATATAAACAGATGGGTTTTTCCCCCTTCACTGTCATAGTCTTAACTTGAGCCATACACACCTCATTCTGAGATTTTAGCCATAGCATAGGTCTCTCTCTCTCCGCGATTTTCAAATTTTTGAAGTATTTTCTAGTTTAGTGAAGGTTTCCATCCTTTCAAAATTCAAAAGTCAATTTTCCATAGCCCTCTGCATGTTTTTCAAGGACAATTCTTCCCCGTACCTTACCACATTTTTACTTTTGAAGCTGATACCTACTCATCTCATGTTTCTTAGCTCTCTGTCATCATTATGAAGATTCATTATAAGGGCCATGAACATCTTTCATCCCTTGAAACCTTTGTACCTAATATAGGGGACACAAATGTACAACACTTGGATTTCAATGATTTTTAGGCACGAATCAATGATGCAAACCCACATCCTGTGGCACAACACATCAAAGACTATGGAATATCACATGCAGGGGGATTCCCAGTTTCGATCCAATGCACAAACATAATTCTGGCGTGTGCTTCTCACTTTGATCCTGATACAAGAGAAATTACTGACTCCCAAGGACAAGTAATCATGAAATTAGATGTAGAGTGTATAAGGGTTGCTCTTAGAATTCATGTCTTTGAAGATGTCAATGTCCTTTCCATGGCATAAGATCAATACCTGTTTGATCAAGAATCTGATAAATACAAGAACATGGTGGCCAAATCTGGGTTTAAGATCCCAAAGAAAGGAGCTTCTAGATTTCCCAAGGCTTTGTACTGAAGTGATTTTGAAGAAGAACTCTCTAACATCATCATTATGTTATCCAAGATAATCGGGCTCCCTGTAAGCAAATAATTTCATTGTTGGATGTGTCCTTTCATCAACATCATATGTGAAGGAAAACAAAATTTGGACTGGGGAGAAATTATTTGTGCTAACCTAACTGAACAGTTGGCTAATGTACATAGGACTCATGTTTTCTATACGACTTCTTATCTAATGTACACTATTGGAACATACAGGGGATGGTTGGATCTCTGTCTAAATGAATATAAAAGGAATGCTCTAGTGCATGACTACTACACAAAGTTGACCCTAAAGAACAACAACCATTACTTTAGGAGATTAAGTGATGCTTTCACAATGTATATAGTTCAGCTTTTGGAAGGTGATATAACTAGAAGATTCTCTGATGAGGCCATGAAGCTAATATCCATTTATGGAAGTCATTATATCCAATTCAAAAAATTCTCTTATATCATGTTAGCATGTTTTGAGGACTCTCAATACAAGCTTCCTATGTACTGCATTGACAAGATTGCCTTGGTAGAGATTTGCAGGCAGCTAGATAAGTTACACATAACTTGTAAGGATAAGAAGATATGAGGTATACAATTCCCAATCACTCTTGGAAATTATACTTGTAAGAATTCTTTAGATGCTCAGAATATAGAGAGAACAGTGGCTTCTTTCAATTTCCATTTCTTTCAGAAAAGGTCTTGTTTTGATATCAAAGGTTTCATTAACAACAATGTAAGAATGGATTTCCATCACCTTCATGGTGTGGAAGATTACTGGGTGGATTGCTTAGACAATTATGAAGCAAGGAGAAGATTTTATGGTCATCATTCTTTACAGAAAATCAAGGATTTTGGCATCTACAAGGTACCTGATGAGCTATAGGATGACAATGAGAAGCTATTGTCTCTTGAGTTTGATAGAACCATCAAGCATACTCCTCTGGAAACTATTGATTGGTATGAGAAATAAAAGGACAACTTGCAAGAGATCATAAAGCCAGTCATTGTCAGGACTAAGGTCTAGTTTGATAAGAGAATGAGAGCTTACAAAAGCAACATAGTTACATCCCCTTCTTCGGAAGCTTCCTCGTCTCAGAGAGAGTCCCATACTCCTACACCTGGGATGTTAGCTTAGACTGCCTCTTCCCCTCGTGAAGTTCCAACCTTGGTACATACCAAAAAGGGGAAGATTGAGAAGATGGAAATGGTACAAGAGGTAGCTGAAGTGGAAGGTAAACCCTTGTCTCCTCTAAAGCAATCTGAAATAGTATTAGATATTGAGAAAATGGTTGATCTTTATGGTGATGAAGAAGAAGGAACTGGAGGTCCTGAAGAAAACAACTTTGAAGAAGATGGTACGGAAAAAGAGGAAGAAGAAGATGATAAACAAAAGATTCATACTTCAGAAACTGAGACAGTGGTCATTCTAGAAGCATCTGTTAGAGAGTCTCTAGGTATGGAGGTGTCTATTTCTAATGTAGGGACATCCATTTTGGAGGTATCAGCTACATAGACCTTAGGGTCAATGAGTACTCTAACATTAGGGCCAGTTGTTTCTTCTTCTTCCACTTCTTCATTCACATGGGTTCAACCATTTGTAGACAATAAGAAAAGGAAGACTCCCTCTAAGATTGTCGCCCCCAAATTTGATGCAATGGCTACTCTCTTGGGAACAACTCCAATTCCTCCCACCAAAAAGGCAAAAACCACTTCTAGATTGGTGTCTGATTCTTAGGATCAACAATTCTTAGAGATTATTAAGCCTAAAGTGGATAATAATGAGAAGGATTTGATGATGACGTATTTAGAACTGACAAGGATCCCTTTGGGAGAATCTACTCCTGAAAGTGAACTACATATTTTGAAAGAAACAGTGTCTAGGGTGATTGAGAGAGTAGAAAAAGGAAAGCAGTCTCAAGAGAATCTTGAGGAGCATATATAAGTCCTCTCAGACTTCATGAGATCCCTCCTAGCCAGTGATAGGGTAATTGATCCTACTCCTCTAAATGCAATGCCCCCTCCTGTTGTTCTAACCAATGAGGAGGTCCCGGTTATCAAAGATATTCATAAACATACTGCTTGTGGGAAGGCAATGGAAGCAATGGTGGATGATATGCTCGTTTCAGGCCTAAATTTTACGGATGAAGCATATATAGTATATGCTAATATTTGCTCAATTCAGAAAAGATTCGCCATAGTCATCACTAGTTTTGAAAAGGAGCTCAAACTATGGGTAGATTGTAAACAAGATCTCAGACAGATAAGTACAATTGATGAGCAAACTCTCATTGAAAATAAAGTCTTTGATGATCCAACGAACAATATGTCCAAGAAGTGGGTGCATAGTGTGGACAAGAAAATAAAGGTTCTTGAAGAGGAAATTCATAAATTGAAGAATATGTTTTAAAGGGGCGAGGCCTTCAAGACCTGTGTACAAGATGAATTCAGAGACCTTCACTGCTAGTTTTTCAAAGAAGACTTTGTCAGTAGGAACATAATGCAAGGTATCAACATTGAGTTTAAGAACCTTATTAAGGAGAAATTGTTCAAGTCTGAGGATGTGACCAAAGAAAAGGTGAAAGAAATTTTTGAACTTTAGACTATCATTATTGAGGCAATTAAGGGTTTTTCATAGAATGGATATTTTTGGGAAGAAATGGAAGGTTGCTTAAACTTTTGGACAAATGTCATTTCCAATACCACCATCCCAAAAGGCATGGAAATAGCTATAGTATTGGTTAAATTCAGAAATCATATATTGAAGAAAAAGACAGTGGTTGCTTCCTCTTCAAGTGTCCCTTCAGCTAGTGCTTGAATTCTTCTTTTAAAACTCTTTTATGTTCTTAAAATTTGGCAATGTGTTAATGATGTATTTTATAATTAAGACCAACTTGTGATACTTTTTTATTAAACATTAATGAGTCATTAAAAGAATAGAAACTGAAGAGACTCATTTTGTAACTGGCCAAGTGGCTATAAAAGACCTCACTTCTTATTTTGAAAGGGGCGGTTTTGGATGTCTCGAATGTGGAAGCACTAAATTGGTAATCAATACATAATAAGTTCTATCTTTTCTTGTGATCTATCCATTTCTACGTTATATCTGATCCATGTGAAGTTATATATATATATATATATGAGTAGAACTTTGTGTCCTTTAGTTGATGTTGTGCTTAGAACTTTTTGTCTATTGCATATATGTCTTGTATTCATGTGTATATAATTCTAATCTTGTCATTCTTGTATGCACAAGTAGGATATCATTTTGTAACCTATATGTCTGAAATTGTTGCTTTCTTCTTTTTTCTGAATATTAATTCTTCTACTTTCTTCTCTTCTATATTGAAAGTATTATGAGATGAAGACATCTAAAGCATCAAAATTCTCATTGAAATATTGATAGTTTGTACATTTGTAAATAAGTAGATTTGTTTGTTTGTTTATGTGTTCAATAAGGGAACCTCACCCATAAAGAGGAGGGACTTTTGTCCCCTTGACTATTGCTTGCACTAAAAATAGATTTTACAACCAGCACCACCATAGTCGCCATTGATGTTTCATCCTCTTCTCCTTCCCTTATGACACATGATAATATTAATATAGACTCTTTGCATGATGAGGTTCTTGCTTGTGAAGACATAGATGCTAATAACTTTATTTTTGCTAATGACAATATTAATGTGCACAATGATGTTCCTACTCGTAGCTAAGATGAATGTAAATATCTATCTCCTATTTCCTACTCTTCCTCATTATTTGATTACCATGATAAACTTGATGATAGTACTCCTACAAGTTCTTTATATGTTGATGATACTCTCGATGAAATCCTTGCTTGTGAAAATATGACTAATAGTGAATTTGATTATGCTTCTGATCATGAACATGTTAGTGATGATGTTGCTTCTATTAAGACTGTTGAATGTCAATTTACCACTCCTCTTTCTTCCACTTCTGAATTTATTTCCAATGTTTCCCATGATGATTCCACTTCTACCCTAATGCACCTCTTATTGTGTCTCATGAGCCTACACCTAGCATCCACATAGAGCCTTTGTGTTCCTCTCCTCCTCTTACACCTCCTTCTCCTCCTCCCACATCCTCGCCTCCTTCTCAAGTTCCCATGATCACTCACAATGGCAAGATCCAACCCCTCAATGTGCCTCTCACCTCTCCACTCGTTCCTTCACATGATATCATATCCCTCATGCATGTTGTTGGTAATTTACAATCTGAAGTTCATACCCTTACCCTCAAAATTAAATCCTATTATGCTTATATTGATAATAATTCCCTTCATGGTAATCCCATTCCTAAGAATATTCACAATCCCGCTTTTCCCAAGGACTTCATCATGCCTACTTTCTCCTGTTTTGATTGAACCCACAATCCTTATTTACATCTAAAACATTATCGTTTAGCCATGGATTCTTATTCCAATGATCACTTGTTACTCAAATACTTTCATCATAGCCTTGTTGATCATGTTCTCCAATGGTATACTCATTTGCCTTATGGATCCATTAGTACTTATTATGATATGGAAGATGTTTTTCAAAAACATTTTATTTCTAACAAGGTTCTTAAAGTTACATAAGAATGCTTGCCGTATTTGAATCAAGGAAATAAAGAACCAATTTTAGATTAGATTTTATACTTTACTTCTTGCATGCATCAGTTACTATTTCAGCCAATTGATCTAGAAATGTAATTTATCTTTTGTCATGGCTTAATTCCTCCTTTAAAACAAAATTTCTTATATGATACATACAAATCATTTACTCTATTGTGCTATAAAATTATTGATTTAGAGGACTTAACTAAGGAACATGTTATACAACCACCTTCTACTTCTTATATTTCTCCTTTGCCTCCAAAGTCTTCTCCTCCCCCATTTATTGACCCTCCCACACATTACCCATTTGCACCTCTGCATAAGTGTCCTTCTTTCCCCCCCTTGCATTAGCATACACCTAAGCCTTCTCCACCTCCCACCTGTGACCCATTGCACTTTGCACATAATGTTAAACCACATGATGTTTTACGTTCCTTACTTGATAAGAGGCTCATCCACCTACCTTCTAAGCAACATCATCTAGCTTATTAGTTTCTTCGCCATTGTAATCATCCTTTTTACAATTTTCACCACCTCAATGGTCGTCGTGACAATGATTGGTATGCTCTCCATGATTACCTACAATAATTAGATGACAAATGTGTCACTGTTTTCTTCTCTCTCTCTCGTGAGTGCTCTCTCTCTCCTATCCCACCTAAGTGTGCTTCTACCAATGTTCACTTGTCTCCTTCACCTCCTCCAAAGGTTATCATCTGCCCACCTCCTAAGGTCATTACCCATCTGCATCCTCTAGCTAATCCGCATATAGTTACATCCTCTCATACTTCACACATTTCTATCATATCTCATTTGCTTCCTAAGCCTCCTACTTCTGCACTTCCTATCACCACACCTCCTATTATTGGCACCATTTCCTCTAACATCTAATTGCCACAGTATTAATTAGTACTCATTACAAGTTACCTTACTTTTCGTTGATGTTTACATGCTTTGATATACTATTTATCTTACTAACATGCTAATGGGTGCTTCATGTGTAGCATTTTCTTTGCATGACTCTATTCCACCATGGTTATCTGATATATTTTGTTTGATCTTGTTTGTTATTATATGTTATTATTTGTGGGCTATGCCCTATGTCTTGTGTGATCATTGTATGATTTTGGTTGCTTCGGCCTTGATTGTCTTGTGACGTTGTGAGTGATATCCCATGTTTGAAACCCACTTTTTGCAGTCTATCTTATCTACACACTTTTTGTTACATTGTCTTATTTGGCATGCTAGCTACTTTTACTAATAGCAATTGTTACTAGTATAATTTGTTTGCATGTTCCTTGGTTTCTACCATGCACATTCCCTACCCCCTACAAGTATCCACTTCAGATCAACATCAGGTCCTCTCCTTTGGGAAACATTCTCCTACTATCGTTGCATGCACCCTAAATGAGGGGGCATACATTGAGGGAACAAATCACCCCTACAACAACTCAGAGTTACAGTTCAGATCAACATAACACATAAACAACATAGGAACACAATCACAAAATGGTCTAAAAGTAGACTTGGACCTCACATACGGAGCAGACACCAGTTCCCAGTATTAGACAGTAGTGCCTCGGTGTTTGTGTCCTCCCCCTGGGCAATAATGAATTGGCAGCAGATAGTCATTTTCTCAGTACAACATAGTCTACAATATCTTATAGATTAGTTCTACAGTAATAGGAAATGGCCTTCAATCACAGAATACATTTTATCTCCTAAAATCAGTGCATTCGAAACAAATCAGGACAAACGGAACAAATCAAGACATACCATCTACAGTGGTGCTTATTGGGCAGAGTCATGGAACAAGATTAAAACTAGACCTCTCTCCCCAACACTTGCTCTTGGCATGAGAACACCCAAAAAACTCGCACTTGGCATGATATCGCCCAAAAAACTTGCTCTTAACGTGAGATCGATCAAAAACTCGTTCTTGGCGTGAGATCACCAAAAAACCTCACCATCAACATTCAAACCAACTTCAAGTAATAGGACACTTTTATATCTTTTACTCTCTTACATATCAGGTACACACTTTCCTTTTTACACACTTTTACATACTTATACACATGTTTCTCTAATCTATCATAAGAAAAAGTTTGACTACTTTATTGCTCTTCTTTTGTAGGTTTTTCCTTACAAGAAGCAGCTCACACAAGCTAAAACAACACACTACAACACAACACACTTCACCCCTAGGGTCCACTCCCTTTTTTAGTCTCCATGATTCATTTTGCAATCACTCCCCGCTATAGTTGTCCACTCGACAAGCTATTGGTAACACTTTTTTTTACATGATCATAAGCTACACATCTCTTATCTACTTTATGTTATCAAATATTCACTCAACAACATAAAGTGGGGGAAAATATAGACACAAAATCATGCACTTGGGTACATTTATAGGTCTTAAAGCATGCTAATGTATGCATGATTCCTAAGTAAGAAAACTAGTAGTTAACTATCTTTGGTCTCTTTTATTTGTCTCTTGCTTTCTCTTTAGTCTTACATGCCTTACAACCCTGATAAAGCTTGACTGATTTATCCTTTATGACCTCAAACATTGGCACCCAGTTATGACACTAGTGCACAAGTGCTTCTATCTATATTGGGCACTATTGACCCTGTCTTACCTTTACTCACTCTTTTTGGGTCTCTTTTATTTTTTGGGAATCTTTTTCACTTATGGGTCAGCCTTCCAGTTGTCATTTACGAAATTTAAACAAGGGAATCATATATATACTTAGTTACTTCTCAAAAATAAGGGACCAAACATTAAGCATTACTATTATCACCTAAGCTTGCATCCAAAATCACTAAAGCACTTCAAAGGCATCCATCTAGCATCCATACAAGGGACAGGGGTTACATCACTTCTTCATACACTGCATAGGAGGGCAATTCTATTCTATTCCATCCACACATATTATACATCTTTTATATTCTATATCTAGCCCGCTATCATTTGTGCAACTTGCAAAAGGGCATCCTAGGGATCCATTTCTACACACACACATAAGAACTACATGGAGTATGATATGTAGTGCAATGCTTGGAAGTAAGTTCACTCTTTGGGTGACCATCGAGGTTAGTTTAACTCCACATTTTGCATCTTTTTTATTTGATTTGATGTGGTTTGTGGACAATTGTAGGTAGATATTTTGTTTTTTAGGTTACAGATACCTTCGGCAATCAAGGAACGAATATTAAGCGATAGACACGAACCTCTTGCGACACAAAAGAAATAAATTCCTAAGCATCTACACGGCCACCAATGCCTAAGAGCCTCTGCCCTCCCGCGGGTGCCCCTATCCTACGGCGTCCCTGAGTTCCAAAATTTACAATGAGAATTAACAACATTGTCTACAGTCTGTTCAACAGTTTCACCTACCCAAATCACCTCCAGTCTACTTGAAAATCAGCTAAGTATTCCTATCTCTCCTTCTTGCTTAGGGTTTTACATCTTACATGCTTTATTGCTTGCATCTTATTGTATAGTAGCATTTTTACATCATTTATCGCAGTAGTTACTCTAAAATATAAATTTAATTAATTCAAATTAAATTAAATCAATTGGGCTAGAGTTTCACCAATTGCGTTACTTAGCGCATTAACATATACATGGAAATTTGTCGACCAGTCTGGAAATACAAGATGCACTCGCTAATTTTTATTTTAATTATGTAAATGCATTCTGACATTCATTCGTCAATTCAAACTTTTCACTTTTAAGTAACAACTTCTCCATTGGTTGTCCTATGTTTGTATATCCCCAAATAAATTTTTTGTAGTAACATGTATGTCCAAGGAATGGGCAAAGCTCTAAGGGTGTTGTTGGTGGTTTGAGCCCAATTACAACAACTTTTTTTTCTTGATCAACCAAAATTCCTTCCTTTCATATTGTTATGCAAATAAGTCCCATGTTTATTTAGATCACATGTTCAGGTTGTGTACTTAATGATTCTAGATTGGAAGTAAAAAGATCAAATTATGAAGAAACAATGTTAGGTGGACTTTGAAAGAAAATCATGTGTTAAGCCGCACAAAATCCCATGTGAAATTCCATGTTGAAAGAGAAAGTTCGTGTGGAAAGTCACACAAAGTAGAAGATAAGTTTGCGATACAAAGGAATTAAATAAATAGTTCATGAGGAAACCCATGCGCCAAGGTGACAAGGACAAGACAAGCCCACAGGTCACAAAGTGGAAAGTCTAGAAATTGGTGTAGGATTTCGCGAAACAATCTACATGACAAATAAAACTCAAGGAAAATAGAGAGAGTCAGTGGAAAATATGCGCGACATTTAAAGTGAAATCTGCGCAGCAGGGTGATTGAGAGTTCATAGAACATAGGAATAAACTTGCGGAAATCCGCGAAGGTAACTAAAAGAAAATATAACTTGTTTGGAGAGACACTTGATAAAGAAGGAATAAATCTGCTACAAGAAGCTACGTGACAATGAAATGAAATGAAATGAAAGATTTTAATGACGTCCACGAGACTAAAGAGTCTATGGGACCACAAAAACAATTATTTTAATCAGATTTCAGACTCCTTTCAATATCCGCTCTTCGGCTGTGAATCTTGAGGATGAAGCCTGCTATCACTTGAAGCTTTGTTCCTTCGAAGAGTTCCTCTAGTCTGTCCACCCTCAGGTTTTTTTCGTACTGAATACGGATATCATCATATGCTGAACACTCCATGACAAAATGCCATTCTGTCTCGACGACCCCTTTGCTGCAGAAGAGACAAATTCTCCTTTCCCAATCTTCCTTTGGGATAGTCCATCTACCAGTTTCACATCGAAGATGATGCGATCCGGTTCTTAACTGCACCACTAGAATCCTTGCTTTACCTTTGATAGCTGCCCCTAGATAAGCTTTTTCATCATGCTCCCCAGTGGGATTGAATTCTCTGATATAATGTGCTTTCTTTCGACCAATCTGACCCGTCCACATGGCAGTCCTGAACTTTTCTATCACATAATTTTTTATTTCCCTGTTGCTGTTAGGACACTCATGCATGTTGATGCCCCATTTGTTCATCCATTTAGTATTCTGATTCATCCAGGTTTTCTTTCTGCGTTCCAAAGTGTCGTCTACAACTATTTTGGGCCAGCGAAGGTTGTCCATGTTTTCAACTTTTTTCAGATAGCTTATCATCCGAGATATTGCCGAAGCTTCCAACGAGAAAGAACCCGCTTCAGCCAACAAGATCTCATAAGGAATAGTTGATTTGACTTTAAGGGAGCTTGTGATTAGATGTTTCTGGATTCTTTCTATTTGTCTCCACCCGTGATTTGACATGCTACTTCCCCAAACTTCGCAGCCATATAGAACAACCGGAGTGACCAACAATCCAAAAAGGGTTTTCTTAGTTTTCCAGTCCCAAAGTTCAGCTTTCCTGCACCTGTTTTGAAGTAGGAAAGATGCTTTCCAACCTCCCTGTATCCTTTTTGCTTTACAAGTCTCCCAGCTAAGTTTGTGGTGAAAGTCAATCCCAAGATATTTGTATTCAGTGACTGTTTCTAAAGGGCTCCCCTAAAAAAGGAAGATGTTTTGTCTCTCTTTCCTTTTCAAGGTGAAAATCATGATTTTTGTTTTGCTGGTGTTCACTTGCATCCCGACTTCTTGACAGAAAGAGCTCTAGCGCTTTTAACTGTTCCCTCAAACCTTGGGCTGTTTTTGAAATTAGGATAAGGTCGTCAGCATATAGAAGTAACTTCACCACGTAACTTGCTAACTGAATACCTCCTCCCTCAGTTTTGTTTAACCAATCTTCAAGCTTGTCAATGTATAACCCAAATAATGTGGGAGAAAGAGGGCAACCTTGCTTGACACCGATGTTGCTGCCGAAACATTCGGACATACCTTCTCTGGTTCTAATTTTAGCTCTGACCTGCTCATACAATTTATGAACTGCTGCTCTAAACTCATCTGGAATCCCAAGCTCCTCCATCCTGTCCCAAAGTTTCTTTCTGGGCACTGTGTCAAAAGCCTTCTTGAAATCAACAAAACAACAAAAAGCTTCTTCTCCTTGGGTGTCCCAAACCTTCTCAATCAAATGCCTAAGAGTGATACAATGATCAATTGTTGAGTGTTTAGGTCGAAAACCCGCTTGCCCTTTTGCTCTTTTACCCTCTCTTTCGGCCCAACTGCTGATTCTCCGTTCTATCATGCCTCCAAAGAGTTTACCAAGAAGAGGGTTGATCATAATGGTGCGATAATTGGACGGATTATTAATGTCACCACTTTTAAATAGAGGAATAACAACGCTAGTCGTCCACTCTGTCGGAAAGCCATTCTGATTGACATCATTGAATATTTTTCTGATGTGTGGCATGAGGACCTCAACCCCCCCATTTTAAAAATTCAGCTTGCAGACCATCGATGTCTTGAGCTTTACCACTTGCTAGATTCTTTATGCCCTGCTTGATGTCTTTTCTGTCGAAAAAAGCTCAATCGAAGTCTCGATTATGGGAGGAATATCTTTTTGTTGAGGACGTTCATAAAGGGTCCTTGCATATTCTAACCAATGTGCACCTGTGATATTATTTTCTATGTATTTTTTCTTTTGTTGTAGCTCCTTCCAAAAACCTTTGGGGTTGTGTTTTCCAAGAGAAATTAATTATGTCCTTCTCTTGCACACATAGCTTTCTTTTTTGTGTTGTACCAATCTCTCATAGATCTTTTTATTTTCTTTGTTCATCCCATTTTCTTTCAAAGCTCTCTTGGCAGCTTTACACTCTTCATCATACCACGGGTTTGTCGGAAAAAGTATTTGCCGCTCTCTTTCTAGGCTTAGATCTCTCACAAACAGTTAGAGCCTTTTGGATTAAGGATATCAGCTAGATTACTACGTATATAACCACTCGATCCCTTGGACGTCGTGTTCTCTATATCTTTCCTCATTATCTGAAATTGCTGCTTAAGGGCTGCAACAAATATTCCCTGATTTTCTTTATTGAGAATGATTTTTCCCTGTTTTTGAGATGCCTTTTGCATGTGATGAGCCTGATTCCTTTGTTGCTGATTGAAGACGGTCCCAAGCTTTACCAAGAGAGGACTATGATCTAAATTTAATTCGATAGGACAATCTCCAATTTCAAACTCAAGAAGCGTGGAGATAAAACTTTGAGAACAAATTACATAGTCTACTACACTTTGCCCATTGTATGTTTTACAAGTGATGTTGCCTGACCTGGGCCAAGCTCTCATGCCATTGCAAATGACCATGTTGTATAAGCTACATAGGCCTAGAAGCTCAACTCCAAAATGTGACACCCCTCCACTATACCGTCCTGAGATAATCTTTCCCAAAGCTTGTTCTCCTCTTCTTTAAGCCACAACGGATTGTCTTCACCTCCTTCTAAACTGGTCAACTGAAGGGATTGATTATTGGCAGTCCTTGCATTGAAATCACCCAATAGAATTA
This sequence comes from Taxus chinensis, assembly GCA_019776745.2. Classification (NCBI taxonomy): domain Eukaryota; kingdom Viridiplantae; phylum Streptophyta; class Pinopsida; order Cupressales; family Taxaceae; genus Taxus; species Taxus chinensis. The sequence goes on along the minus strand of CM034152.1, from coordinate 740,204,115 downwards.
TTTCTCCAGATGTACTGAAAACAGAAATGTCTTTTTTTATTGAAGCGTATGGATCTTCACTATCTAGCTTTCTTCTCTTATATGTCTTTGAACCTTTCGGTGCAAAGTAACAGGCAGCTAATCTGATTGTTGTCTTGCCATCTGTTATTTTCAGCCATATGTATTGCTTATTTGGATCTTCTTTTTCAACTTTGACATTTTCGAGCCATATTTCCTTGATTAACACTGTGATTCCGCCGTGGCCTTTCCCTGTTTCATTCCCTTCATTCCAAACTGAAATTTTTTTGTAGCCTTCAAATTCTGGAACCTTGCAACCTTCGTGCTCATGTGTTTCCGTAAGAATGATAATATCTTTCCCTTCTGCTATGGGCCCCAAACCCGGTCCTCTTCTCCATGGATATCCTCTGCAATTCCAGCTTACTATGTGCATGAATTCCCGTGGGGCCCCTAATTCCTATTTCCTGTTTGATAAATGATCACTGATTTGGGCTTTCCCATTTCTCATCTGTGCCCATTTTTCCTGCTTCCCTTGCTTTTTCTCACTTTTTCCCATTCTTTCCTTCGGTCTTCTTGTTGAGCGAATGTCAAATCCTCATCTAGATATATGTGTGTGCCTCTAAGAAGTCCCCTATTTTTTAGGATAACATGTTTGTCTTCTATTTTTCTCATAACCACTCGCATGTGTCGATCCTTTCCTCCTCTCTGTTCTCCTGCCAATCCTATTTGCTTGTTGTATGTAACTTGTCCACTTTAATTCGTCTTTAAGAAAGTCTCTTGCCAATATGGTCAGTTCTCTCATTTTCACAAAAATCTTTTAGACCCTTGATAATAAAATTTACTACTCTGTTATGTTGATCTTTCTCTTCTTTTATCTGTGTTTTGATGTGTTTCTCCATGACTTGCCTTTGTTCATTTGATGATCCGCTTACTAATTGAGACCAAGTTTTAGCTTCTTCTATCGGATCCTTTAGTTGATTTTCTTTTGTTTCCATGTCTTTAATTGCTGATTAGATCTCATCTATCTGAATTGTTTCCTTCTCTTTACCATTTCAGTTCTTTTTTCTCCCCCTGTTTTCATATGTCCTAGATCTTGTTTTATCATGGTTAACTCTTGTTGCCCTCTTTCCATGAGGTTTTGAAGATTTAGAACCTGTTCTTTGAGAATTTTTTTTTCTCTTTCTAACTTGTATCTGACTTCTGTGAGTTCTTTCCTCTCACTGTTTTCTTTCAATTTCTGGTTTTCTAAAATTCCAAGCCTTTCCTTCTTCTGTTCATGAGTTCCTTCACATATAGTTCTGAAGACCACAAAAGAGGGGTTGAGTCGGACTGTATAGGTATTTAGAGTCCTGGACTACGTCTTCCTTTTCCTCTCTGTATGCTGCAGTTCCGTCGATTTTGTTCAGCTTTGGTTCCTTTTTATTATCTTTCTGATTTGATTGTTTTTCTTCCATTTTATGTTCTCTGAAAACAAAATTCTCTTTGTTTGTTTGTTGCCTTCGGTAGAATCAAAGTGAGGTTTTTCTTGAAACCAGATTTGACAGAAATAAGTAAAGAGTACTGCAAAGAATGATAAGGTTTGGTGGGTCTACCTGAGAAACTGACTTATCTAATTCAACTTTTTACCGAGATTGGTCTTTGAATCATGAAAACTCGCATGCCCTGGCCCACAGCCCTGTCCTCCACTCGCAACCCTAGCCTTTTGTAATGTCAGAACTTGTGTTGTGTGGATAATAAATATCCCACGCCATTTCGATGGAAAATCAAAAACGCATTCCATGAGAAATTATAGATATAGGAGCATGTTATGGGGACTAGGCATTCCATATCCCCAATTCCTCAATCACGACAGAACCACCGACAGAAACTTTAACAATTACAATGCTCAGTTTGTCTCTCCCCCTGAAGGAAATCTCCTGCTCCTGCACATTATACCCCGAGCTCAAAATCCAAAGCTTGAGGAGGAGGAAATGCTAGTTTTATGTATCATTTAAGAGTTCAGGCCGCATGACATCTCGGTAAGCCAAAAGACACAGATATGTTCTTGGCCTACTTAAGATACCTATAATTGATGATTTGCTTGATGAATTACATGGTGTTGTTTAGTTTACAAAGCTTGATCTTCATGCTCGGGATACCACCAAATTAGAATCAAGGATGAGGATGTTCATAAAATTTCCTTTCAGACACATGAAGGCCATTATGAATTCTTAATAATGCCTTTTGGACTCACAAATGCACCTTCTACATTTCAAATTTTGATGAATTCTATTTTTAAGTCATTCCTACGAAAGTTTGTCTTAGTGTTTTTTGATGATATATTAATTTATAAACAAAACATGGGAGGAACATTTGCATCATGTAAATAATGTTTTTGAAACCTTTGAGCAACATCAACTTTATGCACAATCCCTTTATGTGTTCTTTTAGACTCAAGGAGGTTGAATATTTGGGTCACATTGTCTCTCATGAAGGGGTTAAAGTGGATCCTAATAAAATCAAGGCCATGATGGAGTGGAAGGTTCCAAAAACTCTAAAGAATATACGAGGATTTTTAGGGCTTCCAAGTTATTACCGAAGATTTGTAAGGAATTATGGAAGCATAGATGCACCTCTCATATCTTTATTAAAGAAGGATTCCTTCCATTGGAGTGATGATGCAACCAAAAGCATTCAAGAAACTAAAGGAGGCCATGTGCATCACTCCAATATTGACTACTCTAGATTTTTTCCAAAACATTCATTGTTGAATGTGATACATCAGGGGTGAGTATGGGGGTAGTTCTCATGCAATAAGGGCCGTCCTATTACCTTTTTAAGCCATCAATTCAAAGGTAAGAATATTTCCAAGGTGATTTATGACAAGGAAATTCTATCCATACTTCATGCAGTAAAGCAATGGAGACCATATCTCATAGGAAGACACTTTAAAGTGAAGAAAGATCATGATAGTCTGAAATACTTCTTGGAGTAGTGTTTATCATCTGAAGAATAACAAAAAAGGGTCTCTAAGATGTTGGGATATGATTTTGAGATTATATATAAGAAAGGGAAGGAGTATGTAGTTGCCGTATGCTCTATCGTAGAAAGATGACTTCAACTACAACCTTGTTATGTGCCATATCCATATTACAGGAAGATTGGATAGATGATGCAAGGTCCAAATGGAGAAATGACCCAACCACACAAAACCTCATTCGTCATCTCCAAAATGATCCAAGCATGTCTGAAGAAATTTGTAATTGAAATGGGATGCTTTATGGTATAAAGATATATTATACCTACGTAAAAACTCCACTCTTAAAAATAGGATTCTATCTGAGCTTCACTCTTCTCTAGTAGGGGGGCACTCTGGATTTTTGAAAACTTATCATTGAGTCAAAAAAGATTTCTTTTTGGGAAGGGCTCAAAGGGGATGTCCAAAAATTTGTGGCAAAATGCATGGTTTTGTTAGGAAAATAAGGGTGAAACAGTTCAATCCTTGGGTCTTCTAGAACCTCTATCTATTCCTAGCTAGTGATGGGAAGAGGTTTCTATGGACTTTATCATAGGATTGCCTAAATCCTGAAGGAAAAAATGTCATCATGGTTGTGCTGGATAGACTCACCAAATATTCTCATTTTTGTACCTTGGCACACCCATTTGCTGCAAGCACGGGTAGTAATAGCCTTCATGGACACAGTTCAGAAGTTTCGTGGGACACCAAAGATTATAGTAAGTGATCAAGACACTATATTTACTAGTAATTTTTGGATTGATTTATTCTCATGTTTGGGTACTCAGTTAGCTCGTAGCTCTTCTTATCATCCCCAATCTGATGGGCAAATAGAAGTTGTAAATAAGTGTTTGGAGGGATATCTCTATGGTGCTTTTACTTTAGATAAATAAGAAATATGGGTCCAATGGTTTGCCACTTGTAGAATGGTGGTATAACACTTCCTTCCATACTTCATCTAAAATGTCTCCTTTTTTGGCACTCTATGGGTACCAGCCACCATCCATCACATCATCATTGAGAGGAAAATCGTGGGTTAGAGCAGTAGAAGAACACATTCAGTATCAACAAGAGGTCCTCTCTAGTCTCAAGGAAAACTTGGTCATGGCACAAAACTGAATGAAGCAACAGGCTGATCAACATCGCACATGGAAAGGAATTTTGAAGTCTGGCAATTAGGTTTTTGTGTGGTTACAACCATATAAGCAAATGTCTTTGAAACAACAACAAAAGGATAACAAACTTTCACCAAAGTATTATGGGCCCTATCAAGTATTGCAGAAGGATTGGTACTGTAACATATAAATTAGAACTTCCACAATCCACTAAGAATACATCAAGTATTTCATGTTTCTTGCTTGAAGAAAGTAATTGGATAGAGAGTATTAAGCCCAAACAGTGTTACCTGAGCTCGATGAGGAGGGAAGGGTCATCTTGAAACCTGAATACATCCTTCAAACACGCACTAAAAGATTGAGGACACGGGTTATTACTAAGTACTTGATCAAGTGGAAGAATATGGACAATGAAGATACAACATGGGAAGCTATGACATTCCTGTAGCAGCACCCAAAGCTTCTCAACATTGGGGACAATGTTTCTTTTAAGGGGAAGGGCATGTTATGCCCTTAACCTATTGCTTGTATTAGGATATGAGTAGCCGACTTGTGGCTTACCATATCATTTTATTATATCATTTATACTTTCTCATGCTTAGTAGGTCGGCCTTGGTGATGGCCATAACATATGAATAGTATATATAGGGGTTTGTAGGTAGTAATTCATCATCATTTCAGCATTTGAGTCTTATTATATGGTTTGGAGGTTTCCCCCTTCGAAGTGGCGAAGCTATTCTAATTGCATATTGAGATCATTATTCTGAAATATTATGTTATTTTGTGTCCTATACTGTCTGCTCTTAATCTGAATTATACAAGTAATTTCATTACAGGGCATAGGCCATTTTAAGTTCCAGATCCACAATGTTGAGTTTTTCATATTGACATCGGATGCTTCTTTAGCCAGGGCAATGCCAGTTGTGTTATATACAGGAGGGTCAGAGTAGTGGACCTTCTGAACACTAATGAAACACATACCAAGAATTACGGGATGTATCCCAGATTAAATAACTCTATGATCTTGAGCTTGTGGCCAAGTAAAAACATGCTTGTGCACACCTTATAAGGTTTGATGGAAGAATCTGAACTGGGTGTCTTATTGGTTAGATGATTCAGAACTCAGGATAGATCACTTGAGTCTAATCAAGCCAGAATACTTAAGGACTTGTCAGTGAGCGTATGGATGGAGTATTCTTTGATGGCTCAAGTAGTAGATATGGAGATGGAGGAGGAGCCATGATTGTGTCCCCCAGAGGAATGAGATAATGTGGTCAGCCTTCAGATTCTACTTCGCTTAGCTCAGACAGAGACACTGCTGGCTATGAGCCACCCTAGTCCAAGGTATAGATTTGTCAAGGAGGATGGGAATCAAGAACTTTAGCAAGCTTCTTCGGTGACAATGAACTGGTCTATCATTGTAGTTCGAGAAGAGACTCGATGCTATCAGAAATGACCTACTCAAAGACTACAAGTTTAGGGTAAGGTTTTTCCTGGAGGATTTAGATGGTCTTCTTTGGTATAGAGGCCAGATTTATGTTCCTAGAGATGGAGGCTCAATCTGCAGATAGACATCTTGCAGCAGTTAGAGCAATGTCATGCACCCTGGTTGACAGTCTATCCCGGGGTGACAGAGAGATGCACGCCACCTTGAGACAATGTGGTATCATTAGACCATCAGTGACATATCATAGATGCATGTTTGCCCAGGTGTTTGAAAATGATCAATAGATGTTTAGATTTCTAGAAAGAAGAAGGCTGAATTCTCAATTAGCAAACCAGTTGGCCTCCTAGAGTCCCCATGCTATACTGAGAGTGTAAATAGGACACCTATTTCCATGGAATTAATTGCTTGGCCTACCGATGTCGAGATGATCACCATGACACCATCATGGGTCACAGTCGATAATGATCAGTTGAGAAAAGAGAATGCTCACGTGCAGATCCAAGTGAAGACCACTTAGATAGCTATCTGCAGTTGGGGACGGGTATACACTTGGATGAGATTGTTAGGTTGATGGCCATTCCACAACAAGATAAGGTAGTGAATTCATGATCAACTTTGTACAAGAATTTCCTCATGTGTTTAGACTACCAGTACAACATGCCCTCAAGATGAAGATTCAATTTCAGCACAACATATCACAACACACAGATAGAACTGGATCCAGCTACTGAGCCCATCAGGCAGAATCAGATTTTAGGGGACATGCTCAGGATAGTAGCCTGTGATGGATCAAGGATTTTAAATGGGATGATAGTACTTGTACTTAGTATCAGTATTTCCAATCAAACACTCAATAGTTGGGTTACAAAGTTCTATAGGCATGGCTACTTTAGGATGAAAAATGTATGAAATCAGGGAGTGTAGTTGACATCTCTTAGCTGGGATAAGCTAGACGATAGGATTTCTCTTGGACCACTACCCATTCCCTTGCAGGAAATGGAGCAGAAAGTGCATTGTTGTTGTTTTGGGGCAAAGGAAAAGATAGTCTTGATAGTCCCTTGTAGAGGGTTACTTTTTGTACAATCCCTTGTTCCCACTGGTGAAAGTGGATGATCAATGTCAATACATCTTTCACTACCAAATGGGGCACATATGCTTACCAGTAAATGCCATTTGGATTATGAAACGTTGTAGCCACTTTTCAGAGGGCAATGTGAAAGTGATGCACTCAAGTTCTCTGTTTTTGAAGGAAAGAAAAGAAATGATCATATCTAGATGACATTACAGTGGTAGTTGATCCATTGTAAATGCAACAGACCACCTTTGTCCATCTAAGAAAGGTCATTCCAATGACTGCAATAGTATATATGTTGTGTCACTGAACTTTACAAAAGACATTACATATTCGTTTGAAATCTATTTTGAAATGTATTTGAAGCTTCTGGGCAATATTGTGTCAAAGGAAGAAATGGCAATGTGACCCGGAAAGAGTTCAAGTAACTCCGAGCTTTTGACCATTTGCCAGGTAAAATTAGAAGTCAGATCTTGCATTTGCTTCTAGGCCATAGTTATGATTTAAATCAACTAATGTGTTAGATTGGAATTGGAGACGTATTTTAAATACTTGGAATAAGAGAAGTGGCAGTTAGACCCCTTAACAATTTGATCCTTGGTTTTTGTAAGCTTCTTGGGAAAAACTGGCAGTTATCTAAACCAAAAATGTTCCACACTTTGTTGCCTGTAATGATAAGCCAATAACAAATTAAATGATTAAATTGAAGATATTAACATTCCCTAAATGGATAGCTCAAATAGAAAAGCAAGTACTTAACGGAATTTTTTCAAAACTTAGCCAAATCACAAGCTCCAACTCGTTTTAAACCTCGATTTTTCTATCAAAGATGGTCATAATTTTCGAATTTGAAATGGCAATAAAAAAGATATACCTCACAAACTTATTGCAGTAGAATCCAAGATAAGTACATTTCAACCAATTGTCTATCTTGACATGTTCAGAGTCTGGAAGAAGGTAAAAGGTGAGGGTAAATCCTCACAACTTAAAATTTACTAGTCCTGGCACTAATGAAAGGATTGTAGGACGTTTTCTTAAGCATTTGACCTCTTCAAACTTTATCAAAATAAAAAAGTAATGATCTCTGTACAAATAGGAGTGTCAAGAAATCTTTCTTAGAAAGTTCATGGTTTGTCCAAAACTGAGCTCTCTGGATCAAAATTGTCATGGCCTTCTAACAGTTTTTGTTCCTTGGTCGAGCCCAGCAGGTCCGTGGGAAGGGGTTATGTCCACTTAACTAGCACTTAGGTAATAAAGATTTCCCCGCCGGACCAGTGACCAATCAGGTGGATGCCATTGTGGCTATCATGAGGATTCAAGCAGATGGGAGAGATGATGCCCCCTGCTTCCATTATTGTGACTTCAGAAAATTTTAAGAAAATTCCTTCCAATAGGCATGTGTCCTCACTGGGATCCCGCTAAAGAAAAAAAGCAGCCAATCCAGAGCTACAGGCCATCCCATATGTTCTTATCGCAAGGTGTCTTGTTCAAGAGGCACAGGTCCTTGTAATCCTGCTTAGATGCTTTAGTGGCAGTTAAGGTAGAGATTTTCTCTTCAAGCCACCCACTTTCCTTGCATTGAAGCTTAGGTGGATGCCATGTGTCTCCTTGTGTGTTTGTGGACAAAATGCGGGTGCAATGTAGGTTAATATTCACCCAAAGTGTTTAGTGACTACTACATCTTGGATCAAAATATCTCCCTCTGCCCCGTTTCTCCCTGTGCATGGTCTTCAGAAGCGCCACGAAAGTCCCTTATGGACACTTCCATTGGACCTAATGTGGGTCGTACCAGTTATCTTTTCAACCCACATAGGAAATGGACTCCATTCAAAGTCATCAATCCACGACCCAAGCCAAGGTCACAAATGGACCCTTTACAGTGACATATTATTTCACCAAATGAGACCGTAGGCAATGGCACTCTTGGAAGAAAATGAGTCTAGTCACCCCAGAGGCCCATGAAGGCCCATAGTGACTTGAGAAATATGAGGAGTTAGGTCAACTTCTTTATATCAATGGAAAGGTGCATTAGAATTTCCTAGGTTCCAATGGGATCACAGGATTTAGGGAATTTTTAAGAATGTGACTTAAGTGTGAGAAAATTCAATTTGAACTATTACCCTCACGTTAGAAAGTGGGTAAGGCTGAGGATTTACCCTCCGAACCTTATTGAAACCTGCTAAAGATCATCAGAATTTTGGACTCTTGATGAGAATCTAGATAACCTGTTAATACAAAGCTCAAATATGTTCTAGTGGGTTAGAATTGTTCTGGAATTTGTTAAGTGACTAGAGATGTCTGCATTTGTAACCAATGTTGTAGACTCTTTTATTTCAAAGAAAATATAATTCCATAATTTTTGCTAACTAATCCAGAGCATGTTCTCTTAGATCTCAAGTGGAGTTGTTTTAGTGAACGTTCAATCAATTGATTTGTACTTTCTTATCAGGTTTATTGAGCATTCAAGGATGGTTTTAGGAATGAGATTATGGTATGTTGTAAGATGGGATGCAGATCTAGGTATGAAACCATTGGAAGGTATGGAGATGGTTGGTAAAATTATAATGGAGTGTTTTACTATTTCATCACATGATGCAATTCATCTCAAGAAATAATGCTTTCTAGAATGAGAAACATTTCAAAGGTTGAAGAGTTGCATAGTTTAGTAACTGGGATCCATCTTAAGCACTGCTAGTTTAAGGGGAGTTCTCAGCCTATACTATATGGGATGATTAGTTTTCTCATGGGACGAAGTGCTTAGGAACATTGTCCTTAGGGTATAGATGTAGATTACTTTTCACCTAAGTGCTCTACATGTTCTATCTCTTGGATGAAAAATTGAAATGATTCACCAATTTTGTACACTAGTGTAGGACTCATAGTGAATGCTAAGACAAAAGCAGATAGGTTTGAGCAGTAAAAACAAAATTATGGTCTAACCATCAGTCTGGAATGTGTATAGGGGTTATTTTTAATGCGACTCATGGGTCATGTTTAATCAAGGTTTTAAGAATTTTGTGGAAGGTTATGCAAGTCTTGACTAAATGCCCAATGGATTATTAAGGAATACAAATTTAGCACCTTGTATCTCTTAGCAGGTCCAAGAAACATCATGTGAGCCTCACTTCAGATATATGCATAGATTTAATTTTTAATAACACTATGATATAGCCAAATTTTGGATCGACCACAATTTTGAGATAATTTGGACACAGAAACCAAAAAATTTATGATCATTTTTCTAGCAAAGGTTTCTCTTTTCTCAAGCCTTAGCTTGAAGTATAAGAGGCACAAAATGACATATTTGATCTCCAAATGAATTTCTATGGTCATGAAAAATCCCTAAAGGTGTGATTATATTCCTTAGATTTTTATAATGGTGTTATCTAAATGAGCTCTTTATGTGAAACGTGTCTCAGTATCAAGAGGGATCCATTGGTTATAAAAATGTTTGTAGTACCCTGGCACAATCTGACAGACTCCAAATTGATCTATCTATTTTGGAAGGGGCATGTGTGTTCGTATTCTCATAATTCATGAAGTTGTTGAAGGTGAAATCAATGCATACTCAAAATGTAATCAATATTCTTTTCTATCTCACTAATGCAAAAGGAATTTCAAACTTTAAGCCTAAGGATGATTAGGAGCAGAAAATGGAGGAAACGTCTTCAGGATTTTAATGCAGGATCTTCTTGCCTCAACAATCAGATCAAATTTGATTTGTTTTGTCATTTCCTCTTCCTTCAAGGCACCGAACCAAGGATTGATGTAAAAAAGACGGATTTGGGGAGAGATTTCATCAGAGGCATTAACAGCAGTGGTTGAGTTTCAACCTGTTTTTCCCGCTTCTCTCTCTCTTTCTTCTTTTAGGCTGAATCTATAAATATGGGGGAAGGGTTCATTGTAAAGGGTTGGACATTCTTTGTTTTGCAGGCTCCCTTCTCCTCTTAGCAAAAGGGATTTGTGGGGTTCAGGCCTTCCGTCAAAAATTGCATTACGTTTCTGCCTCTTGGCTACCTTGTAATGGACTATATCAATCTACAGAGCAATAAAACACATCTGTGATCAATTTTAGATCCTCTCTTGTCTCTTTTACTTTCATCTGGTCTCCCATTATATATCTGACTATTTGTGCTTGTTTATTGTATGCATTTTGTTGGTTTGTGTCTATTAGCAAAATAAGTGTTCATCATTCCTTTGGTGCATCACCTCGTAGTTTAGCTTTGTTTTTCAATTTTTGTATTCCTACTATCCCTGTCTCCTTGGTAAAGTTTAGATTCGAATTAAGAAAAAACCCTCTACAAGTTTCTATGTATGCACTTAAATAAAGGAATAAGGAGTGAGCCTTCAATCTGGAGAGCTTTCCCATTTTGCAAGGTCCCACACCTTGGGGAAAGTTCAATGTTACACAATCACACCAAATGACTCTGCCTTAGAAAAGCAGACCTGTAGAACTCATTTGGGGGTGTTGTGATTTCACGTTAACAACCACCTAGGGAACAATTCCACACATATGTAGTGCAGTGCTCACTTGTAAGATCACCATTGTGACAGTTAAGGACACTCTAACCCCTCATTCTACATCTTTTTTTAAAGATTTGATGTCTCTTTGAGGGTTTTGTAGGTCATATTTCATTGTAGGTTATCTAGCAAAATCGTATGATCATTGTGTGACATGACTAACGATCCTAATGAGAAGGAACAATGAACACCTTAAAATGACTTTCAAAGGAGGTTTTATAAGGGTTTTTTGTAGTCACAAGTGCCCAGAAGTAGGTCCTATGGCCCCCACAGGCACATCATGCCCCTTTTTGGGAGCCCCAGTTTAGGTAGATCATCAACTCACACATTTTTCTGAGGTTTTGTGCGACAATTCTTCCTCTTTGTTCACATCGGTTCATCACTTCATCATAGTCTAGGGTTAATTGTAAAACAACCTAAGTCATCTTATCACCTTTCTCTGTACAACTATGGGTTTCGTATACTTCTTGGCTTAACTTGTTTGGGTTGAGGTATAAACTTAATTATTGTAATTATTTACTGCTGCAATAACAACCAAGATTTAGGCACATTTATTTCAATATTTAGATTAATCATTTCTTGTGAACCTGTCACCTCGATTCAAACTTCTTTCTTTGTAATCCTCATTTTTATTCTCTCATGGCTCCTAAGGTTTCGTCAAATCTCTTTTTCTCAATTACTTCAAACGCATGCGGCTTGCAAAGAGGTTCTTCAAAAATCCATAGACACCATGTATCTCCTTAGATATACAACAACCCAAGTCAAGTGACTGCTATTTTTTGACCATCTATCTGATGATTCTATTCATCCTATTCCTCCATCCACTCAACATATCTTTGAATCAATTCAAGCTTTATATTCTTTATTTGAAGATAAATTTCATGACTATGGAATCCATGATTGCATCTCTAAAATCTGAAATCCAACATCTTAAGCATGTTTATCAGGCTCATTCAATGTTCTTCTTTTCATCCTCATTCTTTTTTCTTCTATATATACTTATATCAGTGAGCCTGAATTTTTTTCATTACCGTAGCCTCTCATGTTTGATTGCAATGCTAAACAACATGATATTCTTGTTGATCTCCTTAATCATCAATTGATCACTTCACAAACTACTCATTGACTATCCTTGTTATTATCTTGAATCAAATATGATGGTCGTACCTATTTGTAATTATAATAGAATAAATGGACATAATGATAATGAATGTTATGCTTTACAACAAAGAATCAGGCATCTTGAGCATGCCAAGGCTTTATCTCATTCGACTACACAACATTGTGTTAGATGCCCATCTACAATTGCTACATCCAAATGGGCTCCTAAATCTGCTCCTTATATGAGTCTAATGATACGCATCATGTCATCACTTCTAATTTTTCTTCTTCTGTCACTGGAAGCATTCACCTATGCAATCTACTCAAGTTAAGCAACCACCTCTCAAAATCAGTCTCACTCCGCCTCCTCTCAAACCATCTACGACATTACAAAATCAAACCTACGCGTAACCTCCATCTAAAAATTAGTGCAACACCTCTTCTCCTATCTGAGTCATCTGATAGCATTAACCAAGTCAAACCTAAGAAACCAACATTCAAGACTCCTTCCCATCCTCAAGTCACTTCTATAGTGTTACCAATTCATTTTGTCAAAGCAACCACTTGCTTCTGCTAAGACACACAAACTCTAGCATTCCAAATCTTTGCAACCATCCGTTTGAGGCTTCTAATGTTACATCGACCTACCATTCAGCGTGGCTAATCTAATTTTTTCATCACGTAGGCCACACTACTCCTTACCTTGATCTTCTTATATCTCACATCGACTAGATCAATCATCCATCTTAGGCATACTTGGGGGGGCATCATAGCTTACTTTCCCCCCCCCCCTTATAGCATTGATTATCAAATGTCTTATATCATCTCATGCAATTTGTACTTCTACTCTGTGCACTTATAACATACACAAAATGATATATTCCCTTGTATCATACCTTTACCCGATGATACACATTTAGTGCTCTAGTTCACGACCTACCACTCTTGAGGGAATCATATATCACATCTTTTGTGAGTACAATCACACACCTCGCACACAATCCACACTATTCATCAGCACATTACCCACTTGACACACTTCTAACATATACTGTAGAATTACACATATTCCTCACTACACAATCAACATACTTGCGAACATAATCATCACTCTATTCAACACATCAATTTATACATCCAACAAATATGTACTTCTCATACCTATTAATCAATAACACATTACATGTTGCACTACAAACTTGACATAATCTTCATGCATCTTCATACAATCAACATGCTTGCACCTACAATCTTATCTAGTCTACATCCAATGAAACATATGTGACATACATCTCTTACATCGTCACAATAAATGTACTCTTGTGCGCAATCAACATACTGCACTCCTCAAAATATTTACTAAGTGCACAACACAATCGACAACTTTGTACAATCAATCTTCCTGCATACAAACAACACAATTCATGACATCCTTGTCTCATGCATGAGCAACCAACTTTATACAACAACATATCCCTCCAACACAACCAATACATTACCCTACGAAGCACTATCAATTCCATGGTCCACACTCAATTGCTAAGGATATACATCTCAAATTTACCTCACCACACTCATGCGTTTCAATCACCCACTCACGTCACTACACACTAAACATTGTACGCTTTGATCGATCATATCATTTCTATTACAGAAAATCTAGACAATTTCCTGATGACACACTCTTGATATACATTTAATTATTGATTATTGAGGGGGGTATATATAAATAAACCCCATTCAATGCATACACATCCAATTGAAGGTCATGTTACTCTTATCATTCACAGGTGCATTCCATTCCATCTCATCCACAACATACTGACATATTTTGGTTCGCATTTAGTCTTGTTTAAATTTTGCTAGTTACATGTACATTTTATTACACATGCCAGATAGATATCTTGTATTTCATTGTCTTTATCATACAAACATGCATAATCACTTTCCTTTCTAGTTGTGATCATATATTCTACATATCCGTATGTGTGGCATGGATTTTTGGCGCAACACCTATTACCAGTCCCACAGTGCCTCCAGGGGGCATCCACTTTTGTACACTACAAATGTTATTGTTTCATTTTGTTTCATAGCTCTTTACTATGAATGGATTATACACACTTTGACATAATTGTTATCTCTTTAACGTGCTAACGGGTGCTTCTTGTGCAACATTTACTTTGTAAGTTCTATTTACTTCCATGGATGTCTATTACATTACTTGTTATTGATCAGTCATTGTTTGTCCATTGTTTATCATTGCTTGTCACTATTTGTCATTTTTTTGGGGCTCTGAACACTTTATCATGTGTGTAAAATTGTCTCCTTTCAGCCATTCTGGCCTTGATTGTCTTGCAACATCATGACTAGAGTCCCATTTTTAAAACCCACTTTTCACGGTCTACTTTATCTTCTTACATGATTGTCTTCATTGTGTACTTATTTTACATAATGTCATGCTTGTTTACATGAGTTACATTTATATGCATGTTTTCTTGTCACCAACCCTTGTTTCCTATCCACTTCGTGTTTCATGTGCCTTGTTTTCTACCAAGCACATTCCCTCCCCATACAAGGAATTAGTTTCAACATAGCCATCGGTCCTCCTTTGGGCCGCATACTCCTTCAGTGACATTACATGCACCCCAAACAAGTGGGGAATCATTTAGGTGAATTAGTCACCCCATTCAGTAGTTTATAGACATAGTTCATTACAACACATTACAGGTACAACACAGTCATCAGTATCAAACAAGGCTCAGAATCAAACTTGGGTCCTTAACACAACACAAACATTAGTGCCCAGACCAGGACACTAGTGTCTGGGTACCCCTGACCCTTCCTGGATGCATATGACCAAGGGGTAGTTACATAGTATTTGGTAGTTCAACATAGTCTACAAAACTCTACACAATGGATTTTATAAGGCACACAGTCCTTAGCACTCGACATGTATGCACTACACAACACTTTTTACTTTCATGTTGGATAAAATTGTTAGAATTTTTATACACCATTTGCAATGGTGTTATACATTGCGGGAAGTAGTTAAAGGTTGTAAGATAACACTAGACTTTTTGCCCTACACTTCTTCAATGACTTGGTGAGAGATCGCCCCCAAAAACTCACGGCCAATGAAAGGAATGATAAGAAGATTGTTCCAAGCCGCGATCTCCGATGATAATAGCACACCACATTAGATTTATAAGACAGAAGAGCTAAAATACCATATATGGAAATCCATCATAATCCATAATGCTCAATACATTACAATAGAATGACTTTGAATTATTCAATAAGAAAGATGTACATATAGGAGGAGGGAAGTGCAACTACTACCTAAATCAATGGTGAAGAACTCCCACTAACTGATACCGGTAGTTAAGTTAACTCCAAAAGACTAGTAAGCTAACTCGACATAACTGAGAAGCTAACTCCTCACAACTAGTACACCTAAGCAAGCTAACCCAACAAGTGTAGGGCTAACACAAGTGTAAGAATTTATCCTAATAAATAAATAAAAGGATAAATAATAACCTACACTAATACCCTCCTGTAAGCATAGCTTAGGTGGGTGGAAAAGAAGGTGGGTCCCAGAAATAAGGCCTGATGAGGTACCCACGTACAATAATTGGGAAAAATGGACATCGCAAGGTACCCAAAACCAGTAATAACAAAGTAGAGAGAAAAATCCTTCTGCAAGATATCCTCAGAAGCTCGACTCCAAAAATTTGTACAATGCTGAAGAAGTGTGGTGCACACTATGGTCTGAATCCACTGCTTGATCATATAACTCAAAAACAATTGACACTGGGCTTCACCATAATAGCTCCATGAAAGGAGACTGTCAATGGAGTGATGTTGAAAAGTGAAAAACAAACACCAAACATAATTTGATCAACTGCTACAAATAGGTGTGCCACGATCCAAGAAAAACCAAGGCAACAAGGCAAGGACACAAGATCCAAATAAATAGGAGTGCCATGATCCAAGAAAAAGCCAAGGTAACAAGGCAAGGGCACAAAACCCAAAGAAATAGTATCAACACCACACCCTCCCATACTACAGAATGGGTAGAGTGACACCATAGATTTGTATGAGTTGTCAAAATCAACTACTCAAACACTAACAAACTAACACTGGGCTCCACTAGAATAGCTCCCCCACAAGAGAGACTGTCAACATGCCAAAAAAAGTGTCGAAAATACAGATCCAAAATATCTCAACAAACAAGAGAGATATAAATGTATACACCCATAGATACAAGAATGTAATACCCAAAATTTTAGGACGTCGAGCTCAATCGAAAATGCATCCACAAGTGATCACAACACCCTCCCGAATTTGGCACTTTATAATTGAGTGTATGTAAATATTACAATGAGTAATAGTACCTTTTAAATTTGAAATATGTGTATAAAAATGTCACCAATGCGTAGATCTCAAAAAATACACAATTTCAAACAAAATATCACCTTAATCCAAGCTACGGATCAAAAGTTATGAGCTCTACAAGGTTTTGTTATTAAAATAATATTTTAATGCTGATTTTTTTAAAAGGTACACATGACACCCAAATGTCCAAAGGGTAAAAAAGTGCATCCACACGATACATGCTTGTGACCAAAGGATAAAAGCCTATGCCAAAAACCTAAAATGTCCAGAGGGTAAATCATTGCGTCCAGAGGGTACACGCTTATATCCAATGGATAAAAGAATGCACCTAGAGGGTACAGATCTATGTCCAATGGATAAAAGACTACATCCAAAACCAAAATACCCAGAGGGTAAAAGAATGCATCCGGAAGGTACACGTTTATATCCAATGGATAAAAGAATGCACCCATAGGGTATAGATCTGTGTCCAGTGGATAAAATACTACATCCAAAATTGAAATACCCAGAGGGTAAAAGAATGTATCCGAAAGGTGCACGCTTATATCCAATGGATAAAAGAATGCACCCATAGGGTATAGATCTACGTCCAGTGGATAAAAGACTGCATCCAAAACTGAAATATCCAGAGGGTAAAAAAATGCATCCGAAAGGTACACGCTTATATCCAATGGATAAAAGAATGCACCTAGAGGGTACATATCTGCATCTAGATTTGACTGTCTCAAAACATGGTCAAGTTTACAGTCGATCCTAGGGTTTTGACACCTTCCAAATCCAATTTCGCACTCTGTTTTGTATAAAAATGCATGCTGCAGAAAATTGCTAACAAATTCCAAATACATGAAAATAATAAACCCTTGTTTGCAAAGAAAAACTTGCGGGATGTCTACATCATCTATCGCTCTATTCCATTCTATTCCATGCACACATATATTACACTTCTTTACATCTAGCTTATTTTTTCTCTATCAAGTGCGACATGCACAAGAGCCACCTAGGGCACAATTCCACACACACACACACACACAGAACTACATTAGGTCTGAGATGTAGTGCAACACTTGGTCATAATATCACCATTGTGACAGTTGAGGATAGTCTGACCCCTCATTCTATATGTTTCTTTTTTAGGATTTGATGTCTCTTTGAGGGTTTTACACGTCATTATTTCATTACAGGTTTCTAGCGACTTCAGCGATCATTGTGCAACTTGATAACGACCTAAGGCGAACAACATTGAACAACTTGCGACCACTCAGAGGAGGTTTTTGAAGCATTTATACATACACAAGTGTCCAGAAACAGGCCAAGGGTACCCATAGGCACCCATGTCCCTCTCTAGGCGCCCCAGTCCACGAAAATCATCAGGTAGCACACTTTTATGAGGTTGTGTGACGCTTCTCCCTCTCTGTTCATCCAGTCAGCACTCTTGCACAATATAGTGATAATTGCAAAATAGCTAAGTCATCTTACCTTTTCCTTGCACTTAGGGTTTCATATATTTTGGCTTAGTTAGCTTGGGTTAATTTTTGTACTTAATTGTTTATTTATTTACTGCTACAATAACAATCAGATTAGGTACATAATTCACATTTAGCTTAATCAACTACATATCACATGATTCATCTTAGACACGTTTTTGAAAGATACAGACAATATGGTGTTTCATTAAATTCAAAAAGTATGTGTTTTTAGTCCATGAGGGTAAGTCGCTTGGTCATATTGTTTCCAAGGAAGGTCTCACAATTGATCTAGAATGAGTGAGTGTAATATTTTCCTTGTCCTTGCCTAATCACAAGAAGGCGTTACAAAGTTTTTTGCGTAGAATTAATTTTATTAGAAGATTCATTCCATATTTTGCAATTCTTGTAAAACCACTAACCCTCAATACTTAAGAAGAACATGATTTTCAATAGGAAAATGGAGGGAAAGAATGCATTCAAATCAATTAAACACACTATTGCAAGGGCTACAACACTTATCAATATAAATTTTAACATATATTTTATTTTATATACTTTTGGAGCAATTGATATGATCTCAACTATGTTAGAGCAACAAAATGATGAAAAATTGGAGTAGGCTATTAATTTTTTCAGTAAAGGATTACAAGATTACGAGGTGAATTATTCTTTTGTTGAGAAATAATTTCTTTCATTCAATAGAAGCTTGAATAAATTTAGATACCTACTTTCTAACAATAAGATTCATTTAATGTCTTCCCATCTAAGTGTTAAAGAGTTTCTTTTAAGCAAGTATTTTAACGAGAAAAGATTAGAATGGATCACAAAAGTGATAGAATATGATGTTGATATTAAATTCATCAAGTTGGTTAGAAGAAGAGGACTCTGTGAACAACTAGCTTCATACTTTCATGATGATAAAAATCAAATTTTAATGCTTCAAGATGGTCCTAACGTAGCTACTCCTTTATTGCCTCACATTTGGACCCAAGATATGATCCATTTTCTTCAAACTGGACAATTTCCATAGGGTTAAGAAAAATAAAAAAGGAGATATTTCATATTACAGTCCATTCCTTCTGTTCTTGTAGATAACATATTGTTTATAAAATATGTGAATGGAGTTATTTTAAGATGCATTACTTAATATTAGATTGAGTATGTTTTGGAATAATTCCATGGAGGCATATTTGGTGGCCATTTTGCACCAAGAGATATGACCTTGAAGGTTATGAGATCTGGTTATTATTGTCCAAATTTGTTCAAAGATGCTCATGCATGGGTAAGGAAATGTGCAAAGTGTGTCATTTTTTACATAGAAACAAAATTTAACAAATATTCCTCTTCAACCTATTGAGATAAATCAACCTTTCATGCAATGGGGATTAGATTTTATTGTCATGATTGATCCACCTTCTAATGAATGTCATAAATGAATTCTCACATCTATAGATTACTTCACAAGATGGACAGAAGAAGTTCCTTTGAAAGAATTAAAGGAGACTTCGGTTTTAGAATTTTATGAAAGTCTAATCATAATATTTGGTGTCCCCATAACAATTATCGTAGACATCACATTATATTTCCTTAGAATAAATATCAACACATGGGAAATCAAGTTTGGAATTCATATCTTAACATCATCCAATTATTACCCTTAAGGGAATGGCTTGGTTGAATTAACTAACAATACTATTCTTAGAATCATCAAGAGAACTATGGCATAAAATCATATATCATGGAATACAAATTTGAAATCAACCTTATGGGCTGACATGATTACTCCTAAAATATAAATTAGAAATTCACCTTTCATGTTTATCTATGGTAGAGAAGCAAGGTTTCCTATTTCTAATGAATTACCAGCTTTAGACCTCATTAAACAAATAGAGATGATGAAATAAAATTTGATGGAAATCATATTTGTAGAGTTAATGGAGTTGGAAGAAATTAGAAACAAGGTAATGAAAATAGTGGAACTTCATCAAGTGCAAGTGAAGAGGTATTTTGATAAGAAATCGGTTACAAGAACATTTAGATAAGGATACATTGTGTTTAAGTGTGATAACAAGAGAACTAATCTCATAAAACACACCAAATTTGATTCCTTTTAGATTGGATCATATTTGATTATAGGTTGCAAATAAAAAAATGATTTTTAGCTCTCCAAGATGAATGGAGATGAGTTTCCTATCCCGATTAATGGGATATACCTCAAACTTTTCTATTGACGTCACTTTTCACCCTTGTACATAGTAGGTTGTGTTTAATTTCCTCCAAGTGCTTCATGCACATTATTTTTTTGTTTCCTTTCTTGTGTGCCTTATGCACCTTGCAGGTGTGTTTGTTGTCTAATAAGTTCTTCTAGCATAATGGTTGTTGTTTCCTAGAAGGTATTATCAATACAATTATTGTTTCCAAGAAATTTACAGCAGTGGATACATAATTCCATACCCAAGGGATGCTTTAAGGCTACTGGATTTTTACATCTAGAAATTAGATTTCCCTAGAAGTCACTAGATTGTAATCCAAATAAGCTCCCATGATTATTCAGATCATTTTTTCAGGTTATTTATTTAAAAAAATTTGGATTAGAGGCAAATATCAATTATGGATAAAATAGTATTTGGCGTGCTTCAACAAATAAAGATAAAACCCAATGGAAAAAATTCACGTGACAAAAAATGAGACCCATGTGCAAATCCATGCAATAATATGTGCAAAAAGGAGGATTAAATCCACCACAAAAATTTGTGTGATAATGAAGAAATATAAGTGGCTAAAAAAACTACATGGAATGTCATGCAAGTAAAAAGAAAACATGCCATGTGTAAAGCCACGCAACAAAGGGAGAAAATTTCACGGAAAAAGGAACAAACTCATAAAAATTTACAAAGATAACAAAAGGAAAATATAACCCATGCAGAAATCCACATGACAAAGAATAAGTTCCAAGTCGTGTGATACATGACAGGACAAGATCCGCATGACGAAGGAAAATATATCTTGCACAGAAAGTTACGTGATAAAGGACACGAAAAGTCCGCACAACAAAGGAAAAAGAGAGCGTAGAGCCACAAAAAAGTCTATAGAAAAAAAATGAAAAATCCATGTGATTTAGTAAAGTAAACAGAACAATGAGAAGTCGTGCGAAAAATGAAGATAGTTGGTGTGTAGACCCATGTGAAAAATAAGATTAGAATTGCACGTGACAATCAAAGAGAAACCCATGCGAAAACCTGTGCACAAAGCCACACGTCTCTATCAAGGTAAAAGGAAAATTAAGTCTGTGTGATGAAGGCATGCAAACCTATGCAAAATATGAGAAATACAAAGGTAAGAAAGGGACAAAACACATATGAAAAATACATGCGATGAAGGGAAATCAAAAGGAAATAAGTTTTCATGCGACCCATAAAAAAATCATGAAACGCTTTGTTTTTTTTTCAAAACACAAAATGTTATTTTTTAGCACAATTTGTTAAAGAAGATGCATGGCAAGTTAAAAATAAATTAAATCATTTAGAAAGAAGTTTGTTTCATATCTAAAAGTTCTAATAATAGAACAAAGCATGCAGAATTGGAGGAAAATATATTTTTCCTATTTATGGGAGCGTAAATTTTATTTTACGTGCATGACTGGATAAAAGCAAACTATAAATCTTATTTTTAGGAAAAAAGGATAAGATAAGGCAGGGTGCACACCTTTCACACACAATGGCTATTTTTGGAGCAAAAGGACTGGGTGCACATGTTTTTCCTAATTTTTAGAAGTCAAACTTGCATGTCTGATATTTTCCTTCTTCCTCTCTCTAATATTTTCTATTAAAAACTCCATAATTCATTATAAAAAATATATTTCACCTCTTCATTCATGTTCTACGGAGTAATTTAGTATTCTGAGTGAGAAAACAAGGGTTTTGAGTGATTGTTTGTGTTTATATTGCAACAATAAACAAGATTTTCTTTTATCTTTCTACAGTCTGTGTTTAGTGCAAAATTTATTTAAAACTGAGTTTAATTTTGTAATACATGTTTATCCTTGGTTTAAAAATTTAATCTTCATGCCTTCATACAATTTTGTGTCAATTTTTAGGTCATTGATTGTGTTTAACAAGTTGTGTATAAGATTTTGTTATGGAGCCATTTGTCACCTCTTCTTTATCTTGTAAGAATTTAACCCTGAACCCCTCTATGAAGTGATTTTTCTTTGATACAGTCACTTGTAGTTAGTGTATGGTGTGTGTGGCTTATGTGCTTCATCTGTGTGATTCTAAAAAGTTTAAGATCCTCAAAACTTCCTAGTGTATCACCATATTTTTTTATTTTATTTTATTCTTTTCTTCCCCCTTTTCTTTGTTGGTTTTAATAGAATAGAGTAGTCTTAGACATAGAAAAATAGTTTATGTGTTGTACTATGGGAACCAACTGTCTCTAGAGGCTCACTCCAACATATAGGTCACACACAACCTAGGAGTGTTTCCATTTTGTCAATTAAAAGGAGAGTTATCACACCATTCTCCAAAGGGTGCATTTCAAAGTGACAACGCATACTACGTGTCCAACTAGTACTCCAAATGGTGTGAAGAAAAAACATTTTTTACAAATTTAATGCAATGCACAAAACTCTACATCTTTCTAACATTGAGCCTACCTTAGATACATGTTCTTTTAACAAGTAGAACACAATCTAATTTTTCGATTGGATATGTTAAACCTGCTTCTATGATCTGATCCAATTCCACTTTTATCTTGGCTTTCATATTTAGGTTCAATGTGTATGGCATTTTTTATAGGTTTTGCTCCTTATTTCAATTCAATATGCATTTCTTCGATTGATGGATCCACTCCTTTTATTTCACTAAATTTATTAGGGAACACATCTTCATAGTCTCATAGTAATTGCAATATTTCTGACATCTCCTTTTCCATCCAGTAGTCTCCCCCAGTAGCTAGTTTTACTATTATTACCGGTCTGATGTCTTCTAACATTTTGTGCATTGGTTCATCGTATACTTTAGCCTTCCCTTTATTGCTCTCTATAACCGTCTTGGATATTTATTTTTCTTCCATGTTTCAATTGCACAATTGTGCTTCTTCTTGATTGATCACTTCTTTTCCTGTTGGTACTAGGTGAAGATGTTCCAGTTTAAATATTTCACTCAGTTCATTATCCTCTTCATTTTTATAGTCTTCATTGTGTTCATTATTATCCCCCATCCTATTGTAGCTTCAATTTGCATTCTTTGTTATTCTTTGTTGCAGTCTACTTAGACCTTGCACATTTTTTCCTGTTATTTTCTCTGAGATCTTAGAATTTTCCTCTTTCTTCTAAATCAATAGTTCCATAGCAAATGAATGTTTTAATTTGCGAAGAGTAATATCAACTATAGGATTACTATATTCAAAGGTGAATGTTTGAATAAAATCATATTGCAATTGTCTCCAATTGTGTGTTTCCCTTCTTCTTTATTGGCGAACATACCATGCTTTTGGTATTGGAGTCAATGTTTCTGGGAATATATTGACACACCATTTTGGCTCTATCTTCTCACTTTTCCAAGTTTCAATGCATTCTTGGATGTATATTTTTGGGCATTATTCCATACAATACTCAGGCCATTACTTAGTAGTTGTCATCTAGTTGACTGCAACATTTTGTGACTTCTTTCCAAGTTAGCATCTTAGATTTATACACAATCCGCCATGATACAATGATTCCTTTTAATGTGTAATCCAGTGCACTCACTCTTGGCTCTTTCTGAGGCACATATTTTTGTAATCCTACCAAGAATGTATCTAGGTTTGAAGTTCCAAAGTAGTGTGGAATAGGTTTTTTTTCAACATGTACCATCTTCATTGGTCTTGTCTCGTTTTCCCTTCTCATTTAATGATTCAAATTTGCTATTGAGTCACCACCAACCGAGGATTCTATTTACCATGGGATATGAATTTCTCCATTTGGTTATGTGTAGTCTTGATTGTGTTGCACAAAGTTATAGAGTTGGGATATCTCTAATCTAGTTGGGGAACACATATTATAGCTTGGTTCTTCTCCTATGAATGGATTCTTGGTGTGGGTTTGAATCGGATTTGGCCATTCTAAGAACTCTTCCTTTCTTGTTTATGGCATGCATCATGAGACAAAAGCCTTTTCCTAGTTTCCCACCTTAAACCAAATTTCAACATCTTTCACATATGGAGACAATGACTCTTTAGGGACAGTATATGGTTTTTGTTCAGTCTTATTCATAGGAATTACAATAATAGAATCATCTATATGTGCTTCCATTTGATTTATGACTGTGTTGATTGTCATATTACCATCATATGCCCACTTCTTTCCAATCAATACTGGATAGTGTGGTTCATTTGTTTTCATGTCTATGACTTCAAAATATCCTTTCAAACATAATTATTCTACTGGTATTTCAATGTCATTTAATCAACCAATCAAGTCGACTCTTCCATAGTCTGCGATACTGAGTGTTACAAGACTATATGCCAAAGTAGGAGCTCCCATTGCTTCCCAAGGAGATATTGACATCATGTTAATGGTGCATCCAAAATCAAACATTACGTCTCTAATTTCATAGTCTCCCAAAATTACATTTAGTCGGGTGTCCACATCCCAAGGCTTTTTAGTTTTTACATACCAAATTGGTTTATTCATCTGCACCTCTTTGTCTGATACACTTTCTAATATAGTTCTTAGAAGATTGGATATGTTTTACGAGATATCTTCATTGCCCAATACATTCACCATAATAAAAAAATCCTTTAAAGCTGCAACTTCTCCTTCCTGCTTTAGTATTTTAATCATTTGTCCATAAATTTGGGCTTTTGTTGCACCAATGTTCTTTGTGGCACCCTCCCTACTTTGAATATATTGGAGTAACTTTGTAACTTCTTCCAATAGTGCCTTTTCATTTCTTGGGTTAAGATAGGTATCTTTTTGCACTCAACGTATTTGGGGCTCCCTCGAAATCTCTTGATGCTCTAAACCTTGTTCTTTCATTTGTGCTCATATAACAATGTGAAGATTGTTGGTTTCTTTGGGTACCACATTAATCATCTTGAATTTGCACATTTATTTTTATTTTCTTTGTTTCTTTGATACGGGACAATCTTCCGTATTATGTCATGCTTGTACCTTATAGTAGGCACAGTAAACATCCCATTCATGATTTGAAGGGTAGTTTTGTGCAATGTGGTTTGGCTCTTCACAAAGGTAAAAAATCACCGCTTGTCATTGGGGTCTGGGTCATGTTATTTTTTAGTGGTATCCACCTTGGTAGCCTCTTTGTTGCATTCTGTATGGTCTTGGTGATGCATTCCAATTTTGATTTTGTTCTTGATATACTCCTTATTACATTTGTGGTGAAGGTATATTCCACACAGATGATTGTTGAGGCAAAAGAGGTGCCCACCCCATATTGTTTTATAGAGATGACGGTGCCTAACTTAGAGTGGATTGAGGAGGTTGCAAGATCTATTACGGATTTTTTTGTGGTGAGGTTGAAGTCCATTGTGCAATCGACTTTGGTGATGCATCCATTTCTCTTTCTGTTATAAGATTTGTTGCTTTAGGTGTCATTTGAGCTTGTATTACAAAAAAATCAAGTAATTTTTTCCTTTACATCCATTAATGTCCGACAGTGTTTTG
The DNA here is from genome assembly GCA_019776745.2 of Taxus chinensis. Taxonomy (NCBI): domain Eukaryota; kingdom Viridiplantae; phylum Streptophyta; class Pinopsida; order Cupressales; family Taxaceae; genus Taxus; species Taxus chinensis. Next base: position 740,178,340 of record CM034152.1, on the reverse strand, counting down.
TTTTATGTTTCATGGCCTTACAAAAAGAACAAACCACATTTTGAGGGTGGGTTACATAATGTTGTAGTAAAGGGCAATTGTTAATAATGTGTGCAAAAAAATTACACACATTGCAAAATTCACTTTGGTCTCAAGATTTAATATTGTGGTAGTCATTCTTATGATGTCCTTCCTCCTCATAATTTGTACACCATATAATGATTCTAGGCTTATTTCCTTCTTGTAATTCCTCTAGCCTTCGCATCACTGCATCAAGATTTGCTTCCATTTTGAAACTAGGATTACTACTAGCTCCATAATCTTCAATTTTCTTCACTCTAATAGCTGCTTCAATGGCTTCTGTTTTGGTTGAAAATCTTGTGTGTGTTATTGTAAACAAGATTTTACTGTGTAATCCTTCTACAAACCAAACTAATTTATTTGATTGATCAAAATTAAAAATTGCTTTCTTCATGACATATGAGAATATGAGATCATAATTTTGTGACTATTTCTCTTGGCCTTTGTTTTATTTCTTTTAGATCTTCAATTGTCTCCATAACACTCTTTTTTCTTTTGAATTATTGAGTTAACAAATTGCGTGTGTCCTAAAAATTCTTAGAACTCGACTGTCTTGAGTAAATGAATTCCAAGGTTCTTCCCTGTTGTGCGCCTAGTAGTTCACATTTCTTGGTATTGTCATCGGTGACTCCTTTTGCACCCCATCACATGTCACATGTCAACAAGTAATGTTTAGGATTGGTAGGTCTATCATACGAATGCAAGCTTATAGACAAATTGGAGTAATGAGCCATTATACTTCCTAGCCACAACTGATTTCCTAATTGACTTTACACTATTTAAAATCTCAAATTCTATCTTGAATTTAAGTGTGTTTCATGTGTTTCATGTTGTGAATTGTTCATTCCAATAGTTGTACTAGCTGCATTAGATTCAAGTTTTTCCTCTTTTGATTCTTCAGACTTTGGGAAAATGAACCTGTGTTTTGGGCTGATGGAATTATTATTATCTTATCCCCTTCTTTCATAATTTCCTCTCGGCGCAATTATTTACAATGATGGACTATGTAATGAAAACTCTACTTCTTTGGTGTAGATACAAAATCTTGCACTTTAGACATTATTTAGTCTCAGTCTCATACTACTATTTAGAAGGGTTTTGAGTGAAGAAAGTACTAATTAACCCCCATCTTTTGACCATATTCTCTTATTTTATTTCTTCATTCCGACCTTTTACACTACACGCCCAGTCAAATTTTGTCACTTTACGTTATTTTAGCCTCGACTGGGGCACCCATGGGCACCTTGGTCCCACCAAGGGCGCCCCGATCCTTTTTACACTTTCCTGCCACTTTTTGGGATCTTTCTAGCCGTTCGAGATCTTTATCTTTTTGGCGGTCAGCCATTTCATGGTTAATTATGAAATTAGATCAAGAGAACCCTATAAATATAAAGTTATGAGACCATAACGAAGGACCAAGCACTAGTCACTATTATCATCCACCTAGAGTTGCATACATCTATTACAATGGAGATCACTTGCATCCACATAGCTGCATCACAACGCACAAGGCACAAGGCTAGGACATTTGCATCACACAAACATAAGGGATGATTCTATTCTATTCCATGCATACATTCTATTACATTTTCTACATCTAGTTATTGCTCGCTACTTCACAAAGAGTGACTGACACAAGAGCACCTAGGGCACATTATGTACACACACACCAAAATTACATTTGGGTCCGAAATATAGTGCAACACCCAGTTCGTAAGACCACTGTTGTGGTAGTCGAGGTTAGTCCGACCCATTCATATGCATTTTAATTTTTTTAGGGATTGATGCATGTTTATGGTTTTGCAGATGTATTAATTCATCTTGGGATATCAATGACATCTAGAGCAGTACAACAAATCTGGTGTGAAAAACAGTAAGGACTTTAGACCATCTACTGAACCTATAAAAATCAGTTCTGGAGCTTTTACACAGACTGGGGCACCCATTTTATAGACCAGAGCACCCATAGGCGCCCCAGTCCCTCTCAAGGTGCTCCAATCCAGATAGACAACCCAGATCCATCCTTTTCGGGGCTTCTGCACAATCATTCCTGCTTCTAGATTCTCCAGTCACCTCTATGACACAGTCCCATGAACATCTCCTATTCAACTGAGTTTCCTCTTCTCTCTTGCACATTACAGTTTCTATCTTTATTAGATTAGTTTCTTGGGTCATTTACTGCATTTACAATTGTTCATTGTTTATATTAACTATGCCACACATCCACATTTGTTTAGTTAATCATTTTGGTGAACCAAACGTCTTTCACGCTTAGGATCCTCATCTTTTTTCTATCGTGTGTCATAAGGTTGCTCAAGTTTCTTTATTCGGTTTACTTAAGAGATATCCCAATTGCTATGTTGGTTTGCAAAAATCTCTATACACCAAGTATTATGATGACAATACATTGCCATATGAACTAAGTCCTATGCTCACTTATCTATTCAACAACCCTAGTAATTCTCCATCTAATCAACCCTTGTTGGACTCAATTCAGGCTTTACATGCTTTATTTCAAGAAAAATTTACAGTTATGGAATCCACAATCACATCTCTCAAATTTGAAATCCAGTAGTTTAGGGATGCTTCTCAGGCTCATGTTTGTTCTCCCTTTACATCTCCTCTTCAATCTATGTCCACTACATGTCATATAGTTGAACCTCAGGTCATGTCATTACCTGAGCCTCTCATATTTGAGCGTAATACTATGAAACATAACATTCTTACTACACTCCTTAGCCGTCAATTAATCACTTTACTGCCTACTCATTGTTATCCTCCTTATCGGCTAACAAAGTATCATGGTCATCCATATTACAATTATCATCGAGTCAATGGACATAATGAGAACGATTTCTATGCTTTACAACGTATATTCAAACATCTTGAGTGTCAAGGGTTTATCTCATTCACTACCCAATGTCATGTTACATCTCAATGGGCTCCTAAGTATGCTTCTTCTACATCTCATGAGCATCACCATACCACTTCTCATGCACATTCTTTGGTTAGTCAAGAGTTGCCTAAGCAACCACCTCTGACATCACCAAGTCAACATAAGCAACAACCTCTCCAAATTAGTTCACCATCTCCTCTTACTCCGTCCTCTACAACATTACCAAATCAAAACAAGTCATCACTTCTCACGGTTTTCTTTAAATCACGTCCTCTTACTAAGTTGTCAGTTGTATTACAAAGTCAATCCAAACAACCTCCTCTTAAGGACAATCTCACTACTCTTCCATTAAAAGTATTTGCCACATCACTAAGTCATACGCAACAATCACTACCTAAAGTTAAAATTGTCATCCCAACATCCGCTATAGACCCTTCATATGTTGATGATTGGGAACCGGATGAAGCTTACTATGATGATGAACCATTTGATGATCACACTCCTCTATCACTTCAGCGTCCCATCACTTTTGTTAAAGTGACTACTCCTTATATTGACCCACTTAGTGTCTTTTGATTATACTTCTATCGCTTACATATTTGGGGGGCATAATATTCACACATTGCCCCCATCTCATATCAGTATCCACGTGTCTAACATCTTTGCATTCACATACATCAATTTTCTAGCATAGGCATACTCATCACATGTTTTAGCGTTGTCATTACCTGATGACACACTCTTGTGCTTTAGTTCACACTTGATTGTTGAGGGATCACTACACATGAACTCCATGTAGACACCAAAATTGAGTCACATTCCCCTTAGCCCCTGATCGGATAACCAGCTCAAACATACTCACCTAAACATGGCCCCTTCCACCCCACAACATTATTAATTTAATTAATTAAATTAAATATATATATATATCCTCACAATATTTAGTATCTAACTATCATAATTTCTACCCCACACACCTCATCCAGCCACCTCACCCTAGACCTATTCTTGACATGTTTCCGTAACTAACAATAACTAAGTATTGCTTGCCTTAATGAGCTAATATTTGGTCTAACCCTAAAATCAATGCCTAAGATTTCTCTAACCACATTCCCACTCATTAGAAGGGAAGTCTATGTTCTAATATGTGAGAACAAACTAACTGGGCCCAAGAAATTAGAAAGATCTTCCCATTTTAGTAAACCTAGGGAATCCCATGTTAACTGATGCCAGTCACCCCTAAACCGACGTCGGTCAACCTAGAATTGTCGTCGATTACCATTTATTCACCTAAACAACCTTGTTTTTGGGTTGGTACATTCTGAGAGCAAGAAGACAAGAAGAGAGCTGCATGCAAGCAAAACTAGAGTCTTTTTCATGCACCCAGACATCCATAACCAGCACCAGGACAAATCCAGAAGCATTGGCACTCACAGTAACATTTCGGGAAGCGTCACTATTACACCAAGCTCCATTCCATCAACCGATCATCATCACCACCCAACCATTGGACTTGCAACATTGGTAAGTGTTTTATCATTAATCATTTCCAGTCCTATTCGGTTCATAGAGTTGTTATCATTTCTGTTACCATTCTTCTATTAACATTCCCATTCCTCCATAGCCATCTTTCTGAAAAAACAAAAAACCTCACCCACCCATTTATCAAATCACCTATCCTGGCCCTTCCACATCTCTAAGTGTTCTCAGTATTCCCATGGACCTCGCCATCTCCTTCTTTAGCCCCATCTAACCTCGCCTAAACTCTACAATAAGGTTTTCATTGAATTACTGTCACCCTACTGTATCGACGTCAGTTACCAATAACCGTCGTCACTCTCCCTTAACCGTCGTCGGTTATACCCAACCGAAATCGATCTTTGTATTTTATACCCTACCCAAGAATAGAGCCAATCAACATCCTACTAGTTGACCTAAACAACCTAAAATCAGATCCTGACCAGTCCCAGTACCTTGACAGACACCTCATCCATTAGATCCAACTATAGCTAGCCTGTTGTGATTGGATTTGCTTATTATACTTAAACGAGATACCTAAATCATATCAACTACAGTAGGACTTTACTTATTTCTCGCATTAATTTGTTTTAAACAGTGGATTGATAGCCATCTAGGAAGTATCACACTTCCTAGAACTAGCATATGCTAGGCAATCCACTGTCATATATCATTTAACTATTCTTTTGTGGTCTTGTTTTCTATTTCAGGTAGTTCCTCCTAGCCAAAAGGAAGCTCTCACAATTAGCACTGGATAAAGAAGTCAGAATGTGCACAATGACTACTTGATCACTTTCTCCTTGCAAATCCAGTCGTATGAGAAATAAGTAGTCAAATGGGGGAAACAACAACAACAACAACGTTAACAACAACACTTCATGGCAGCACACTTCACATACTAACCCTACGGGTACACTACACACATCAACAACTACACACGCTTTTCCGCCCTAGGTTCATTCTCATCACTTTTTTTTGGTGTAATTTCATCTATAGTTTCCATGCTCCATCATCTTTTTGTCATTCCACGCTTTATCTAGTCCTTCGACACGTTTTCTACTACAATCTTCATGGACACCAGGTACGCATCTTTATCTACTTTATGTTACTAAGCTTTCCTCTCACCAACATAAAGTGGGGGAAAATGTAGATACAAAATCATGCACTTTAGACATTATTTAGTCTCGATCTCATACTAATATTTAGAAGGTTTTTTAGTGAAGAAAGTACTAATTAACCCTCATCTTTTGGCCATCGTCTCTTATTTTATTTCATCATTCCCGACCTTTTAAACCTACATGCCTAGTCCACTTTCGTCACTTTGTGTTATTTTAGCCTTGACTGGGGCACCCATGATAGTACTGGGGCACCTCAATCCTTTTTGCACTTTCCCACCTCTTTTTGGGCTCTTTCTAGTCGTTTGAGATCTTGTTCTTTTTGGTGGTCATCCATTTCAGGGTTAATTACGAAATTAGATCAAGATAACCCTATAAATATAAAGTTATGAGACCATAATGAGGGACTAAACACTAGTCACTATTATCATCCACTTAGAGTTGCATCCATCTATTGCATTAGAGATCACTTGCATCCACATAGCTCCATCACAAGGCACAAGGCTAGGACACCTGGATCACACGAGCATAGGGGGAAGATTCTATTCTATATTATTCCATGCACACGTTCTATTACATTTTCCACATCTAGTTAGTGCTCGCTACTTCACAAAGTGCGATTGACACAAGAGCACATAGGGCACATTATGCACACACACACACACCAGAACTACATTTGGGTCTGAAATGTAGTGCAACGCTCAGTTAGTAAGCCCACTGTTGTGGCATTCGAGGTCAGTCTGACCCATTCATATGTATTTTCCTTTATTAGGGATTGATGTTTGTTTAGGGTTTTACATGTCTTTTTATTCATCTAGGGATATCAGTGACATCTAGAGTAGTATAATGAATTTGATGCGACAAACAACAAGGACTTCAGACCATCTGCTGAACCTATAAAAACAAGTTTTGGAGCTTTTACACAGACCAGGGCACCCATTTTGCAGACCAGAGTGCTCGTAGGCGTCCCAGTCCCTCTCTAAGTGCTCCAACCCAGATAGACATCCCAGATCCATCCTTTTCGAGGCTTCTACACAGTTGTTCTTGCTTCTAGATTCTCCAATCACCTCTGTGACACAGTCCCATGAGCATCTCCTATTCAGCTGAGTTCTTTCCTCTTATCTCTTGCACATTAGGGTTTCTACTTTTATTAGATTAGTTGTTTGGGTCATTTACATACTTCTTTACTCTATTCATTTACTGTATTTACAATTGTTCAGAGCTTATATTAACTATCCCACACATCCACATTTTTTTAGTTAATCGTCTAGTGATTTTTCCTATACTAGTTTCTTCTGCTCTCAATTTTAATATTAATGCTATTTTATATTTTTGTTCTAATCTTCATCGCAATTTTGATAGAATTTTGAATTATTTGATGTCATTTAAGCAATCCCAAGTAATCAATTCTCTATCTGGATCCAGGAATATATATCCTATAAGAGGGGTACTATCATATTCATGGTCCTCTGAGGTTCCTATTGCATTCTTTTCTCATATTGTATGCTTGCTTGATTCTCGCAATACTAAGTTTTCTATGATGGTTTCTTTGGGTTCAACATCCACTACTTACTAAATCTACTCCTAACTACTTTTAATACGTATTCCTTCGTTTCCTTTTCTTTTTCCTTAGTTTCTCCTTCAATTTTTGTTTTTGGTTCCTTGGTTTCTTTTTTGGTTTCCTCTTCAGGGTCCACACTTCATTGCGCATCATCACTTTGGTTCCTTTCTTTCTCGGTTCCTTTGGTCTCCAGAAGAGGCTTCATTCCCCCTCTTTCAACAACTCCTCCTACTTTACTCCTACATGCAATTAGATTTTTCTTACCCCCATAATTATTTCCATTTCCCTATATATTGCGAAGTCTTATTTCTTTTTGTAGCCTTTCCATTTTTTCTCTTTTGTTCCTTGTATTCCTTCTTTAGCTTTGCCCCCTTCCTCTTCATCTTCCCGTTATAGGATTACATCCCTTTGATGCCTACCTGACTACTCCATACTGTGCGAAATCGACACCACAACCTTTTCCACAACCAACAATTTTTACGAAAAACGGTAATTTTCTAACAAATTTTCCTCTTGGTCTAAATAGAAAGCATGCTTCAGCAGAATCAAATGAGCAAAAGTTTTGAACAACTTTAGTTACGTACACATCAATAGTAGTTTTCATCCAATAATCAACAACATGAGTCCATGGAACATCTAATTTTTGCATTATTTCATCTTTTTCCTCCGTCCATTCGTAATCCTCCTTGGGCTCGTATCGAAAGCAAAAGAATTATAACCGAGATAACTAGGTGACCAACAAATCTGGAAGCTCACACCAAAAAATCTCATGAATATCTCCATAGATATGTTCTAAATAAATTATTTCAGCGGGGATTCCAGTCACAGTCTCTTCATCTTCCACAAATTTTCTTATCTTCCCCTCTATCCATCTTTCTCTGGCCTAGTAGCCATCTTAGCATTTTCGGGTCTCGACAACGAAACCATTGTTAATGGAGGTTCTTGGATTATGACATCAAATCTTGCAACAAGTTATAGTACACATTAGAACATGAAATATACTGGAATGTTTCATCTGTGCAATCTAATATATACTAAGATTTAAGAAAAGAAAACCATATCATAGGAATCCCATAATGCAAAAAAAAATTAAAGACAACAATGTTAGAACATAGATCAGAAAAGGAACAATAATGAAGTATTTTTTATTAGGATCCAAGATCAACCTCTTTCAACTTAGATTACATAGCTTTATACAAAATGTGATGACTGTTGAATTACCAGTCCTTTCATATCCTTCTCTTACATTCAAAGGCTTTTCATATTCTCTACATATGCGCAAAGAAGATAAACATTCTAGATTTTGTCTTCTACTACTATATACATACAAAATGATTATGGAGTCATGAACTGTTATGATCCTCATGTGCGGATTTCACTTACGCGTCGAGGTTTTGGTGTAATGGTTCGTTACATTTGGTATCAGAGAGACCACCCAGGTTCGAGTCCCAGCATGGGTAGCTACGCCGACATTGTAGTGTTCGCCCGGGGCTCGTATAGGGTAGGGTGGGGTCTCGCTATACGGGCGCAAATCTAGCCCGGGGTCCAGGCTACGGAAGCGTGGTGGGATGTTATGATCATCATGTGCGGATTTCACTAATGCCTCGAGGTTTTGGTGTAATGGTTCGTTACATGAACTACATCAATGTTGGATTACTATCACTTTTTACTGGTCAACAGAAGCTTGTGGAGACCTTTATTAAATCAATTAAAAAAGAGTCCAATTATTGGAGACTATTTTTTAAGGAATACACAAACATATATACATATATACACATATATGTATATGTGTGTGTGTGTGTGTGTGTGTGTGTGTGTGTGTACATATATAATATACAATATATATGTGTATATATATGTATATTTATACATACATGTGTGTATATGTATGTACATATGTACGTAAGTATATATGTAAGTGTGTATGTATGCATGTATTTTGAAGGTTAACTGACATGCTTAATTCCAAATAATGTACTAAAATGTATTATTAATGGTTTCAAGTGGTGTTCTTCATCTTTGGAGTTAATTAAAATTATATTGTACTCAAAATGTCAGAATTATATTTTTTAAACAACATGATGAATCCAAAAATATCAAATTCAAAAAATCAGCATCATGAACATACACACAATCTTGCTTTATACAATGTTCAAATTTTATGCATGTAGGTTATCACCTCATTATTTCACTGATGAGAGAACCTACGCTACCAATCCACATGTACCCAGACTGTGATTTATTTTTAATGAATTCAACCTCACATATTAACACCTTAAAAAGTGATGACAAAGGGACATATTTAGGTCAAATGGAGGGCAATGATGCTTATAGCCTAAGTGAGGAGTACTTCACATCAACTCCATGTGAAATCAATAATTGGATATCACCTAATAAAGATTAGGGAGAGTTTCTATTTCACATGTTAGGTGGTATAGATAGAGTAACAATGTGCATTGGAATGTTATGGATATAATGTCATTTAGGGCAACTTCGACAACACCTTGAGGATTAACTCTATGCCTCACTCTATGAAGAGGTGAAAGTTACAAAAGTAGGGGAGTTTCTAATAGAAATTAGTAGTAGGAAATCCACCATCCAAAAGGAAGTTGCAATACATCATCTTTGATCTTACTACTCATGCTTCACTCTATTTACAATGATTAAAAACTTACATTACGATATAGTTTTAGCTCTATAGTCCCATTTTGGTTTGAGTTGGTGGGGCTCATCTTTCAAATGTAATCAAATGTTACTTATATTCTTCTAGGTTACCACTTTCACTAGTAAAGCCCAATGCTCTTAACCTACCTTACAATCTCTAATAAGTAGATGCACACCAATTACTAACAAGCGATATTAGTAAACAAAAAAACACTTCAAATTATAAGAAGAATAATTGTGACTTGCGAGCCCTCAATACTCAATTCTATGAATTGGAGCATAAATCAAATAAAATGAAATCACAAACAAATAAGGATTGATTAACATAAACTTAGATGTGAGACATGAAGATGGAAAACATCTAAGGAAGATTGGGAAGAGAGTATGTGTAATATGTAACACTAGAGTAATAGAAATAATATTTGGACGAGCTATATATAGGCATTGAGTGTGGACTCTTAGTGGGAACTCTTCAAAAGTGCGAGACTAAAATAGTTTGGGAAATATATGATTAGAATTAAAAAAAGAACAAAACTTCGTAAGAAAACAACATTGTCCTAATCTTTAACCCCTTTATTTCAATGACATTTGTAATACATTTTTGTATAGAATTGGTGTTTTGGCAATGCAACAGATAATTTGTTATAAAAATTGGTTTAACTATGCAATTTCAAGTCAAATTATGTTGATCTATATTTCACAAGTAGTGGTTCACAAGAATGCATCTCTCTTGAGCACGAATGGTCAACACGCTCACTACATCTGGGTGACGCTCATAGGGGTGAAGGATAAAAGCCTCCTACATACTATCAAGTCTCACTGATATTATCTAAATCATTGTGTTGCAAGGGCAACCAAGGGGGGTCAAAGTGAAGTGAGTGTAATAGTTGTAATAGTGTGAGATATCAACAAAAATGACCAATCCTAAATTTTATGTCCAGTTGATTCTAAAAATCATGATAACTTGGAGTTTGTAGCTTGTTTTTTTTGATTTATTTTTGCGAGTCAAATGCAATGGTGCAACCAAATTAAGGCTATCCAACACTAGTTCACAGGGGAACTTTATGAGAAGGTAATGAAGTTATGAATTAAACTAGAGCGCTTCAATGGGTGCAACTACATGACAAATCCAAGAGAAGTGCCTTGAATTGATACATATTGGTTTCTTTTAGATAGATATATTTAAGATAATTGCACTACTTATGCTAAGAGGTATGACTACAACGATAGATAAGGGGTTGGGAGGAGCGGGTATAATAACGTGAGATGTTAATACAAATGGACAACCTTAAATTTGACATCCATTTGACTGTCATAGGGCAATTTTAGACCTTGCTTAGAGAACGTGTTCGAAATATAACAAAAACTGGAGCACACAATGGAATTTGGAGCCCATTTATTTTTCCCAACAAAATGGTTTTTGAGCTCAACGCTATAGTTTAACTTGATAGAGGCAATCTATCACTAGTCAATGAGAAATTTGTTGAAGAGATGAGAAGTTCTTTTATCAATGTGAACCCCTTCAGTAAAATAACTATTAGAAAATCCAAGATAAACATCTCAAGATTGATACATCAAGACTTTTTCGATTAACAAATTTACAAAAATACATAACATAGCTCCATTGATTTACACCCTTACTATTCACTATGAGATCACCGATTTGAACTCCAAAAATCACCTCGAAGTCACTCCCACTCCCACATATAGGAACTCTGTAGCCACAAATGTTGTAGTTTCAAATACCCACTAATTAACAAAGATTTATTACTAGCAATTGTACAGGGGTTACAAATTACGCTGGAGAAAATCTAATTTTTTATAAATTTATTTTGACATAAAAGAAAATAATTTTACCAGAAAAAATCTGGTCGAAAAATATTATCGAAAAAAATCGACTCCAAAAACATTGCCTAATTTTGACACTTTCCAGCAAAAAAGAACTTTAAACATTGGCGAATTAAAAAAAATCATTTAATCTCTCATCCCTCATTGGACAAGTTAAATATACTCAATAGACTTTAAATCCCTCCGAAGCGAAACCATTAATGGGCAGGAAAATCCCCATCGCCGACATACTTCGAAAAACACAATCCTCACAACACTGATTTGCTAAAATTATCCAATCGAAAGCAAGCCCACAGAATAATTACTGTGATCTCGCTTTTCTACTTAATTTGAAGGAAACGGCATCCTTCTACTAGGTCTTTTTCTGTTTTTCTCCCACCCGAGGGGAACGCAATTCAGCTGAATGTAACGAAGAACAAATAAAAATGTCTCAGAACGGCAAAATAATTCCGCAGCTGAGCCAGCAGGCCACCAACGATTCCAATTTAACTGTTCTTCAGCGGATCGACCGCCATGTTGAGGAAATTCTCACCACCGCAGCTCATGTCACTCTCTACGACTTCAATGTCGACCTCACTCAATGGGTATCGAACCCTCCACCTTTTCTCTGTTGATTCATTGTTTTAGTTATTCTATCTGTTTGAATTCGGTTTTTAACTTTTAGTTGTCAATTCTCAATTTTTAAATTTTAAGCATAGTTTAGAATTAGATGCCGCGACTGGGGTTATCGATATTCATTTCACCAAATTTACCCAGGGCTCATGAGAGCAAAATAGCTTCCATGTTGGAATATTTTACCAAGTTTGTTTTCATTCACAGGGAAACCTTCAGCTTAGATACCACGGCTTAGAGGTATTTTTTCCATTAAATTCATCCAGGACTTGTGTTCGGCCTTGTCCATGGGTATGTGTGCTCAGCTTGTCTCGTTGGATGCGGCATTATACCCTATTTAACTCTTTTTTGGGCCTCCTGGTTTTTTTGATATGGCGTTATATCCAATTTTAACTCTTTCCATTGGGGTGCACTGCACCCAGCTTGTTGGATATGGCATTGCACCCAGTTTTAACTTTTTATCATGTTCCATGCGATTGAGGTATCGCACCAAGCTTGTTTGATGTGATACTACACCCATTTTAAACTTTTTAGCATGTCCAATGCCATTGCGGAATGCTGCATCCAGTTTTTTGGATGCAGCATTATAACTGATTTTATTTTTCTATCATGTCCAGGTAAGCCACACCCAGCTTGTTGGATGTGGCATTATGCCCAATCTTGACTTTTTATCATGTCCAATGTCCGCTCGTTGGATGCGGCATTATACCCAATTTTAAGTCTTTTTCATATCTATTGGGATTTGAACCAGCGTCTCCTCGTTTAAGGCCAATTTACTTCTGCCATTTGAGCTTATCCTTTTTGATGCTCAGCGCTCATCCCATTTGATGTAATTTTCTCAATATATCGAATAAATAAGGTTTTCTTATTTGGTTTAAAGTTTTTTTCTCTGCGCAGCTGCACCAGTCATAAGATCAATTATTTATGAGTAGTTTTAATATCAATAATTATTGAGTAGGTCGCACCCAAGATTTAATCTGGCAATTTAGTCTCAATTTCACACTCAATGTGCCTATCAGGTTTAAATACAGGGTTTTCTCTGACTGAGGGATATACATCGCATCAAATTCGCCTAGGGTTTGCACTTGGCTTTAGCTCATTAGAGCAAAAGATATTCTATGTTGGAGTATTTTTTTGATTTCATTAGATATTTTGTGTTTCTTATTTGCTTTGAAGTTTTAATCTTGGCCTCGACTCATTAGAGCGAAAAGAGTTCTGTGTTGGATTATTTTTCTGAATTGATTAAATAATTTGCTTTATAGTATTTATCTGGGCACAGCTATGTTAGTTGAGTAGTTATAATATGAAATTTTCTGAATTACATGGCACTGATGATTGGATGCTATAATGTAATCTCAATTTTGTGCTTAATACTGCACCTTGATTGGATTTGAACTTGGGTCTTAGGTACAAAAAACCATTGATTTGCTACTTGATCTTGTCCTAGTTGAACTCGTGACCTCTTTCTCTTCTCCTTTTTAATCATTCAATTGCGTTATATCATTAAAGGAAAATGTGTACGGTGTTGGAGTATTTTATCACTCATTCAAATAAATTTTGCTTATTTATTTGTTTTTGAAGCTTTTATCCCTGCACAACTACCCTAATCTTAATATGAACTATTTAGATTTCATGTCTAAGCTGCACCTGGGATTGAATGCAGCTATTTAGTCTCCATTTTACACTTAACATGTCTTTTTTATTATTCGCTTCTGTTTTTTTTGGTCTCTGCACAGCTATGCTAGTCTCAATATCAATCATTCTTAAGTCTTCTTATCATCAGTTATTCTTGAGTATGTGGCACCCAGCATTGAATGCTGCAATTTACTCTTGATTTGCACTTAACTTATGTATCGGGGATTTAAATATGGAGTTATCCATGACTGAAGGTTATCCATTCCATCAAAGTCACATAGGGCTTGCACCTTGCCATGACTCATCAGATCGAAATGTGTTCAGTGTTGGAGTATTTTTCTCAACCTATTAAATAAGTTTTTTCTTTTTTACTTGTTTTTTTATTACTGCACTGATATGCTTGTCTGGTATCAATTATACTCAAAAGGTCTCAATATCAATAATTCTTGAGGATGCGACTCTTGGAATCGGATACTGTAATCTACTATCAATTTTACACTAATCTACTATCAATTTTACACTCAACACTGTGTATAAGGGATATGAACTTCAGTTGTTTCTTATTGATTTACCTGACCTTGGCTCCTCAGAGTGAAACACATTTGGTGTTGGAGTATTTTTCTCAGTCTGTTAAATAAGTTTTTTATTTCTAATTTGCTTTTTAAGTTTTTATCTCTCCATAGCTATGCTCGTCTTTATATTCTTGAGTAGTCCTAATGTCAGTTATTTTTGAGTATGCAACATTCAGGATTGGATGTCACAATTTACCCTTAGTTTTACACTTAACATGTGGTTAAGGGATTTGAACTTTGTTTTTTCTATGGAAACCCATTGATTTTCCTGGCTTGGATCATCAGAGTGAAACTTATTCTGTGTTGGAGTATGTTACTCAAGTTATTGAATGAATTTTTCTTTCTTATTTGCTTTTGAATTTTTTTTACCGCACAGCTATACTAATTGTGTGCGTGTGTTTGTGTATATTATATTAATGTCCACAAATGACCAAAAGTAGGTCAATGGGACTCAAGGATACATCAATTAGCAGTTGAACTAATAATATCATTTATTCTTGTGTGGTGGCTTGGCTCATCAGAGTGAAACATGTTCTGTGTTGGAGTATGTTACTCAAGTTATTGAATGAATTTTTCTTTCTAATTTGCTTTTTTACCTCACAGCTATACTAATTGTGTGTGTGTGTGTGTATTATATTAATGTCCACAAATTACCAAAAGTAGGTCAATGGGACTCAAGGATACATCAATTAGCAGTTGAACTAATAATATCATTTATTATTGTGTGGTCTTAATATTAATTATACTTGAGTATGCAGCACTCAGAATTGGAAGTCGCACATCTACTCTCAATGTTACATTTAACATGTCTACTAGGGGTTTGAACATGGTCTTTGCCATGAAAGTCCACTGTTTTATCTCTTGAGCTCATTACAATTAAAATCAAACCCTTGATCTCTAATTTCTAATTATTTTTAGTATGCGACATTCAGAGTTGGACATCATAAATTAATATCTATTTTATGCTTGACATGTCTTTTGGAGATTTGAACATGGATCTTTACTATGAAATCACATTGATTTACCATTCGAGATCGTATTAATTGACATTTAACCCTTGGCGTTTCATTTTTACTTTTTCAATTTGAGCAAGATAATAACATAAGATGCTCATTGAATATTGTCATTTGTTTATGCAGAGCCGAAAGGATGTGGAAGGATCTCTGTTTGTTGTTAAGAGGTTGTATTTTCTTTTACTCTTTATTTTCCATAAATTAATGATTTTAATATTTCCCAATGCATAACTATGAGAACAAGGTTTCTTAAAAATTTCAGTTTATACAACTTCTGGTTATAATGATAAATCCTATGCAATTAATAAGCTGTAGCTGTTCACAGGAGAACCCAACCACGGTTTCAGTTCATTGTTGCTACTGAAGTCTTTTTAGTACATTATATGTGTTGTTTCCAGCCCCTATATTACTTGACATTACTGAATTTTGTGAATGCGATTTCTCAGTATTGCAGTTGTCTGCATACCATTTTTAGTATTGTTACCTTTCTGCAAGGGTTCTGGAAATTGTGGATTGCTCTTAACAATCACACTCAGCCCCCAATTTGCAAACAAGGAAATTTTATGCATCGGCTTCATGTTGTTTGGAAATGAATTGATCTCAGCTTTGATCTTAGTCTGGATCAAGGAAGCAAATATTCCAGCCATCATACTGTTGTTTTTGGTGGAGGTAAAATATGGAATGAACTATGGCTGTTGCAACCTATGTTCCAAACTATGCAGGCAATATTGAGTACGTACAACATCTACAAGACAGTTTCAGCTTGTGGTACAATGGTTTGGAATATCGAAGGAGTTATTGGCATGCTGACTATGGTACTTCTGGATCAGATTTGCATGATGTTGGACCATCAGTGCACTAACTGAGGATGAGATGGGCTCCCGACCTTTGGTAACTATCTAGTTGGATCACAGTGAATAGCACAAATACTAAATAGTGATTATTTTTAGCTCCATATAGACTAATTTGGGATCCTGGGGTTACAACAAATGGCCATAAGCTTGGGAAGAGCTCGGAACAATTGAGTTGACAATTGCTTGAGCACAAGCAATTTTTGGGAAGGGAGGATTGTAATGTCCCAGGCTTTAACACGAGCTTTTACCATGAGACCCTTTCTGCCCTAGATGATTCACTCCAAGGGCTTAAAGGAAAATACAAACTGGGAAGTAGTTTATCGTTATATTTTTAAGTTGTAACCTTTAAGTCCTTGATAATATGTAATAGAAAAACACCAACTTTACGTATAACATAACAGATCCTAATTAGAAGGGGGACTGTTCTATCGACTTAAAGGGACTTTATGATACATATCGGCTTTTAGTCACTATACCAGACTCTCAGTTTCTGGTCAAATTATCAAGAGGCAGAACGTAATTTTATAAATTAAAAATCACTTCAAGATCCCAACATAGAGCACCCAGACTTGGAAAAAGCTAAAGGAAAGGTTATGCAAGGACCAGTTTGAGTATTCAATTGGGATCTATCAATTGCCAATCTATTTTCCTAGTCGATTGCATGTTAAGCTATTTGCTTTGCATCAAATTTGCTAAAGACTGAGAAAACCCTCAAGGAGAAGGAGCTTTGGCGACCTGAAAACCTCCAAGGTTTTGAAGGTCTAGGGAATTGCCTAAACTCCTCATCTTTGTGAGGTGGAAAATCGCACCTGGTGGATTCACTATTGCGCAACAGTTCATATTTTCATGTTATTGGAATGTTAGTTTTTCACCCGATACAGGGCATGTTTTGGGGCTGTTTGGATAGAAAAATCATAAAAATCAACGTCTGGGACTTCATTTCAGATCTAATTTTTGTGAATGCTTAGTCATGGGTTTTCAAAGATCTAGCCAAACCATAGCTACACTGACATGTAGAGATCCCCTTGCAGACTGGGAACTTCTGGGCACTTTTAGGCCAAAAGCGATCCACCATTGGGAGATTGGTAAGACCCCTTTGAAAGGGTTTTTTTGGTGGTTTCTATGGATGGTTGGGGACTCAACATTGGTCCTCAATCACAAGCAATTGTTGAAGAGTTTGAGCTCCTTGAGGAGCAATGTGATAAGTTGATAACCTTACTTGATATTACTAATGTATAATAAACAAGCTTTGGGATATCTATTGCTTGGATAAGAGAATAGAATCAACGTGTTTAGAAACACTTCAGATTATCCATCATCAAGATGAATGACAAGATTCTTGATTGGAGCTCCCAAATCATCATTTTGTAGATATCTCCAATTACATTATGTGTTGGGAATCCCTTAAATACACTATAGAGGAAATTTCAGTTAATGTTTGTAAAAACAATATACTGTCATTTATCTAGCCATTAATTATTATTTATAATACATGCATTCCTATAGTTTGTTTAGAATGATGGCCTTCTTTGAGTAACTTAATGATCAATCCCTCATGCCTATCGAAATTGTTGGGATGCTCCACAATTCGAATTAAATGACTAGTAGATAGCCCATCCGGTTCACAAATAATGAAGTTTAAGTATTAATTATTTTATCTGTAGTGTTTTTAAAGGAAATACCCACTTCATGTGGTACATGGAGTTAGCTTGCATAAGGAGCTTCTGAATTCACCAGCAAAAACACATGAAAATCAGGTAGACTATCAGCAGTCTATAGCCTGCAAATGAATTTCATAACATTGTGATGATGATGTTGGTGTTGCAGAGGAGGGATCTTTACCTTCCACTTCCATAAGGCAGCTGCAGCAGATTTCATTTCTAGGTGCACTTGATAAAATGTAATGTATCAAGTTGATATTTTAAAATTCATATGACTCTACGAGCATTGTAAGTCTGTAACTTTGTACATTGTACTCATTTTGGTTGAAAATTATTAGAAAATATACTCATTGCATTCTGTACATGGCATACCTCTCATGTGGCTTACGACAAGAGGCGTTACTACAGTGGCAACAAAGATCAGGGTAATGGCATGAGTTGTGGGCACTTTCATGCACCATCTTGAATGTTAAATTTGACATCCATTTGACTGTCATATGGCAATTCCTTAATTTTGACATCCATTTGACATATCACATGGACATTCAAACTTTTAAATTGACGTCCACTTGACCATCATTTAGAAGTTTTAAATTTTTTTCATTAAAGAATTGCCACAATCAAAAAATTGTAATATCTTGGGCATATGATAGAGCACTTTTTTTGTTCCTCAAAGGTCCTCAGCCACAACCTTCAAACCACCGCGATAAGGTTTAGAACAAAGATTCACAATTGAAGCATTTTTCCTCAAGGTGAATGTCCAACACAGTCATGTACACAAGAAGGGGTAGAATGATGTCAATTTTCCAACAAAAAAGCAAACTCAAGAAATTGTCTGATGGGTGGACGGATGGAACAAATTGACAATTAGGCTTCCTAGTGGTTCATGCTAAGTGGGTAATTGGTCTTCAAACTCAATTGATGCCCATTATTAAATCATTGCTTCTGTGTGATATGTTGGATCAGTATGGAGCCCAAAATCCAAGTTAAGGACCTTGAGATTGAGCAAACTCTTTGCTGATTTCAGAGGTGGCACATACGCTTTTTTGCCATAACATATTTTACCCTGTTAAGTGTGTTATTCACTGGGCTCTCTCAAGGGCCCTAAATAATTGGTTTATAATGTAGCATATTCACTTCATATCATAATACCAACGGTATTGAAGTTTCAGTAACTTGAATCCTTCTCTGTTTTCCTACGGCACTCACAAATGATGGGCTGATTACACAAAGTTACGTCTTGAAACTTGCAATCCTTCATTAGACCTTCCTAAACATCCTCACAACGTAGACATATCAAATTTAGAGATACTGATGTTAGACACGCCTAGAAATCCATTTCTAGAGGAATGCTCTATAGAGGCGACGAGAAGTTTTGGAACAATGCTATGCATAAGAGAAGGCGGTGTAATTGTCAATTACTTTGCCAAGTTATTAAGCGTGTATCATATTCCTTCCGAAATGTCTACTAGAAACTGACTGTGCAATGCTCAGACACTATACTGCCCAGTACAAGTAAATCTAGACCATCCTGATTGTGAAGGAAAAACGACTGCAGATGCCCTACACTAATTGGCTGAATCTTGTCTGCTCCTAGACTGCACTGAAATGCCCAGTACCAGCCCGTACCAGGTTTGAAACATACCTGGGACGGAAACTGGTCCTGGTACGGAAACTGGGTATGCTGTAGGTACGTAGGGTACAGCGTACTCTCACAGTTTTTTTTTTGAGTGCAAAAAAATAAATAAAACTCGAGAGCTTTGACTGGAATTGAACTTTGGAAAGTTTGTGTGAGATTCAATATGGCCAATAGGCTCCCAAGGGTCAAGAGAGATGAAAAGGATTTCATTTAGTTGACTTACTATTTGGGGGGCTTTCTTGTTGCTCCTCAAGGGTCCTTTATTGGTCAGTCAATTTGGAAGGCATGGGAACAAGTGAAGCACTTGGTGGTTGGGCAGCCTATCTTCTCTTCCTTTGACACTAGGTGCCAAGCCTACAAATCGATTTTAGTGGAATCTGAAATATAATGACAAGATCCTTGCCTTGACAAGAGGCTTAGCTATGCCCTCCTTTGGTTTGAGAAAGGAATTAAAAATATTTCATGACTTGTACAGATTTGGGAAGTGGATGGAATGGACAGACCTTAAAGCTTTCTATAAGCTTTTTCAATCTCAGTTTAGAATGTATACAATGCTCAAAAATGCTTTCACAGCTCCCTCTACTGGATTAGTTACGGAGGATGAGAATGGCTTTTGGGATGCTATGAGGTGGCTCAATGGGTCCCCTTCTTCAAAAGGCTATCTCCAAACAACTCTATGAAAAGATTGCCTTTTCCCCAAACCTTTCCCTGGGCCTTAACAATAAGTGGAATGTTTCTGAGCCCATTAGTAGATGGACTCATAGATTTAATGTTTTGTGGTCTTCTTGTATTCAGTCAAAGAAATCTTGCTTTAGATGGCTTCTAATTCATAATAAGCTCAATGTTGGCTTCTAATGTTTTATAGGTTGCTGAGACTATAAGCTTGCTGTTTTCTTTAAATTTTTATATATTTCTTAATTTTAAAATAAATAATGTACGAACATACCTGTAGCTTATCATGTTAGCATGTGCAAAGAGAAGAAAGAATACAGAGGCAAACTGCACTGTTGGAATGACACAGGCAGAGGTTTATTTATATGTGAAGAGGTGGTTGAACAGTTACAAACCGAACAACTACATAACTGTTTTTACATGCTATATAAAGTGTTATATTTTAACACCCCCTTTTAATGACTAAACCGGAAACAAAACAAAGTTTGTCCCGAAATTTTACAAATTTCCTAAACCCATATGTTTAGTCATTACATCTACAGACTGTGCCATAAGGTGTACTTTAAAATAAGCAGTCCATGACTGTGTTGCGGTTGTCAAATGAAGAAGAACCGCAAAACAAAAATTTGGTCCCATAAACAAAAGATATCACAAGTGGTCCACTGGTTCTCTATTACATGATTCATTGACCAGTGATGAATCACTAATGGCTGAGAGTGTCAGCCCCATCTCTAGAGTGCTGAAATCAAAACCTCGGAGAAGTGGATTGAAAGCTCTGTTCTAGGCTTGTGTAGCCTGCTGGAATATGTACAAAGACACAATCATCCTGCAATCGAGGTCACCTCAATCACGTCCTTGCACCACCATGTAGTGCTCATCCAACTTTTTCAAGAAGAGAAATGTGACCATCTGCGTAGTAGGAGTTAGAACCAACTCCACAATAGTAGGAGAAAGAACCATCTCCATCTCAGAAATGGTCTCCGTCTTAGCAGTGATAGGAGTGAGAATCAACTCCTCATCTATTTGCTCATCTATCCCCCTCTGTTGGGAAAGATTGTTCACAACATAATGAGCAAACTGGTCATACTCTATTGTCCTTCGAGCAAGGACCACTGAGTGAGTGGCTAGGCATGCCATCTCACCATGCATTGTTAGTGCATTTGGAATAGTGGAGTCTCTGTCCACAACAAATTGTTCTTCAGAATGAGGAAATCCATCCTCTCAAGGCATGTCCGCCTCCCGTACACCTAGTATAGTGGATATTCCCTCCACAATAGGGGCATGTAGGTTGACTATATCCAAGTCAACAGATTTGTGAGGAATGGCTTCCTCCCAAGGCATTGCAGCCTCCTGCACTCCCTGAATGGTGGAGTTGTCCTCCACACGTGCATTCATGTTGATCGCAGCCGGATCAACAAGCTGATACTGACCACCTTCCCCAATACCAAGGGCAATCATCCATCTCTGTTTCATATCAAAGACAACACACTTCTTTTCACAGAAATATTGGGATTTTTAGTCAATTGACGAATAGATAGAAGATTCTCTTGTAAAGAAGGTACATATCTAACATTCTGTACCAACAATTTATGAGCATTATTCAATACAATGCATATATCTCCTATCCCATCTACTGCAAGTGATTCTCCATCAACTAGTACTACTGATTCAAAACATATATTTGCAGTAAATGAAACATACCAGTCCCTACGACATGAAAAGTGTGCAGATGCACCAGAGTCAATGATCCAGCAATTGGTACCACTGTCATTTGAGCATGATGTCGTAAGACAATAAAGAGCATGCCCGTCATTGGAATCCCGTTCTTCTGCAACTGCTGCCACATGTTCCTCATTACATGGCTTTTTGTTCTGCTTCGAAAGATCATACATCTGCTTCTGACAATCCTTCTTGAGGTGCCCAACCTTGTGACAGTTATAGCATGTGACTTGATACCGAGTGGAAGACTCACCAGAGTGACGTTTCCACTTTCCCTTTGACTGAGTGACAAGAGCACTCTCTGAATGGTCACAATTAGATTCTGCCTGAAGTTGTCTCCGCTCCTTTTGCAACAAGTAGGAACTCACCTTGTCAAATGTGAGTGTTTGACTCTCAGCCATTAAATGGAGTGCCTCCACAAATGACTCATACGAAGAAGGTAAGTTGTTCAAAACCAGAGCCACCATATCATCGTCGTCCACCTTTTTGTTGATGGAAGATAACTAGTCTTGAAGATCTTTCATCCGAAGTAGGTGCTCAGATAGTGATTCATTGGAATCCTGTTCTTCTGCAACTGCTGCCACATGTTCCTCATTACATGGCTTTTTGTTCTGCTTCGAAAGATCATACATCTACTTCTGACAATCCTTCTTGAGGTGCCCAACCTTGTGACAGCATGTGACTTGATACCGAGTGGAAGACTCACCAGATTGACGTTTCCACTTTCCCTTTGACTGAGTGACAAGAGCACTTTCTGAATGGTCACAATTAGATTCTGCCTGAAGTTGTCTCCGCTCCTTTTGCAACAAGTAGGAACTCACCTTGTCAAACGTGAGTGTTTGACTCTCAGCCATTAAATGGAGTGCCTCCACAAATGACTCATACAAAGAAGGTAAGTTGTTCAAAACCAGAGCCACCATATCATCGTCGTCCACCTTTTTGTTGATGGAAGATAACTGGTCTTGAAGATCTTTCATCCGAAGTAGGTGCTCAGACAGTGATCCACCTTCTTGTAACTTCACCGAAAAAAGCATATTCTTCAGGTATAAAACTTGACTCTTCTCTTACGTCCTGATATTTACCCTTCAGACTGGCCCACAATGTGCTTGCTACAGTAGCATTCCGTACTTTTGGTATCATATCATCTGATACCGACAACTTGAGAAGTAATAACGCTTCCTTATGACGTTTGTCATAATCCTCGAAGTTCGTCGCTGGTCATC
Organism: Taxus chinensis; assembly: GCA_019776745.2. Lineage (NCBI taxonomy): Eukaryota > Viridiplantae > Streptophyta > Pinopsida > Cupressales > Taxaceae > Taxus > Taxus chinensis. Next base: position 740,155,078 of record CM034152.1, on the reverse strand, counting down.
TTTCATCTCCCTTGATTATTTTATCACAATCACGAAACTCCGCGACCGTTAAAATCTTATGGCTCCATACATTAAAATTAGTGCCCGTTAATTTTTGTCTCCGGCAAAGTCAAGTGTGAAAAATTTGCCATTTTATTATTCCAAAGTAATGGAAAATAATAAAATAATAATTTGCCCCACACTTAATAAAATATCCTTTTTCCAGCAAATATATTTAATTATGGAAATCACCCCTCCAACTATATTTCCTTGTAAAAAAATATTATTACTTATTCCTCCAAATTTAATTATGCAAAAGCAAGGTAAATACCTTTGTTGATGAAAAATTTCATCGACTTTTCAGTTTGAAGAAAATAAACCAAATGATGCCCTCGAATCCTTGAGTCACAACTTTGCTCCAACGATTTGCATGTCATACGACTTCAACAAATTCCAACACAATATTTCTCCCCACGCAGGCTCAGAAAACTCTTCACGATTGTTCACGTTTTTGCCTTTCTGCGAATTGTGAATTTGCTGTGACTTCTGCTGTGATGACCCACGTATTTCTTTCTCCAGCGACTCTGCCTTCGAACTGCCCTCCACGACTTATATGCACCTGATGACTGTTAAACGATTTGCATCACGATTTCTGTGCCCTTGTTTTTCTTCAACGATTTGCACCACGATCCACGATTCTGCCCTCCACGATTTTCGGTAACAACAGGAAGGAGAAACCAACAGCGAAGGAGAAATAATTTCCGGACTTTGTAACAGTCATTCTCGAACCTTTGAGGCTCTGATACCAATGTTAGCATGTGCAAAGAGAAGAAAGAATACAGAAGGCAAACTGCACTGTTGGAATGACACAGGCAGAGGTTTATTTATATGTGAAGAGGTGGTTGAACAGTTACAAACCGAACAACTACATAACTGTTTTTACATGCTATATAAAGTGTTATATTTTAACATATCATACCGGAGTTTTTAAATTTTTTTCCATTTCAGCGTACCGAACTTGTATCCGTACCCACACCCGTATCCTGGGTTTTAAAAAACTGATTTTCCTTATAGAGGTATGTGATGTTTTACTTGGGCAACTTTATCTTTTTCATTGATATGCAATGTATGCAGCAAATCCCAGAAATGTTGTTATAGGGGTTGGTGATCGTAGATATCGCATACTGAAAGTTGTCCCTAAGCTAGTCAGTTCTAGTAAGAAATTTGTCCTCTTGATGGCAAGACCCGAACGTAAGAACATCCTTGTGACTCAAACCCATACTGCGGTCCCTTCAGCAAATGTGCGATAACTAAACATCACGCTGGAAGAATAGAGAGATATATATATTATAGTCACCCAAAGAAGTTCGTATGAACTACACGGTAATGAACTCCATTGGTTTGATTCCAAGATACCTCTGCCTAATGCATCTCTATCCTACCGAACATTCTTGGAGAATGAAGAAATCAAAAGGCAGATCTGTGAACTTGTGGATAAAGGACAGATCAAGCCAAGCTCATTACATTGCGGAAACCACATTGTGCTTGCACCAAAGAAGGATGGCACATGAATTTTGTGCATCAATTACAGAGATCTCAAAAAATATCACTGTGAAAAACTGCTACCCTCTTCCGAGGATGGAGGACCTTTAGGACTAGCTCCATTTCAAAGACATTTCAATAGGCAAAGATCAATTCTGATTGCAGCACTCCAGCAGAAGCGGATCAAATAATTGATGCTCGGTTCAAACACACAAGACAACAAGAGATTACTCTTTCCAGATAGTCAAAGAAGCTTATGTTCCTTCCCAAGGAAATTGGTTTACAGAAGAGAGTTTCAACTTTCAAGGAACTTTCCTCATCTTCTGCAACTGCATGCGCTGGGGACCACTGCTCTTCAAGGAGGGCTGATTGAACAGAACAATCTGGGTCTTTGTTCGAATCGTGGTATAACAGCAGTTCTCTGCACCATGTATTGTCTTCACCACTAACTTCAGGACACATCTTTGACAGTGTCAACCTGTTTTGTGCAGAGGTGCAGCAGCATTTCCAGACTTAACAAAATGGAGAATCTCAACATTCTGTGTGCAGTTGACATTCTTGTAGCCTAAGTAATAAGGCTCAAGTTCGTTGAGGATAAAAATCGGTTCAAGTTTGACAACTTGGATAAAGCCATTATATATATTTTTTGATCAGCCAAAAACAGAGGCTCAAGGCCTCACTATTATATTATACTATAAAAGACCTGATAAATCAGGACCAGTTAAGTTTTACAAAAAACCATCAGAGATGGTATTGCCAACAGGAGATAAACTATACTTATAGTTAGATATAGACTACACCAGAGAAGTTATTTGCCATCTTCCTCCGAAGAACTGGTGACCATGACAGTAGGGGTGTCTGCATTTCTAGCTTCATCCTCCACCATAAGGGCAGCCAAAGAGTTGGCCAAATTGGAAGCTTCAAATTGTTCCGCATGGATATTGAGAGCCGAACAGATGGCGTTGAGCTTTTTCCCCTACTGCAGGCTTTCCATAGCCAGGTCCTTAACGAGTTGCCAGAGCTGGTCCAAACGAAGCCCGACGTCGAGACCGAGCTGCTCCATGTCTTCTTGAATTGCAAAGGCATTGCCAGCGCCCAATAAGACAGTTTGCACCCCAATAATCTAAGCCACTTTTAGGGTTTCCAGCCATGCATTGGACTGGCCAGGGTCATGCATGACCTTAACTACTTCTTCTATGGCAGCCGTATCACCGAGAGGAGTGGATAGCTGAGCCCTTAACAGGTTAGTGACCATCCACCTTAAGAGCTTGGGATCCTTAACCCCATCAACAAGAATCTGCTGCCAATAGTCCATGGCGTCTTTAGCCGTAAGCCTTGTACCCTTATCTGGTAGGTGTCCCACATTAAGAAGTTGCCGGAGCTTCAAATCATTGACAAGGCCAAGGAAAGAGTAATGTACGTTGTCAATATTGTAACTGTGCACCAAATTATTTTGCATCTCCTTAACTGTGTTACTGGCGGTGGCTTTACCCTTGCTTGCTCTAGTTTTCATCTCCACCTTATTATTATTTTCACCCCTTTCCATAATTTTGACAAAGCTGAGGAATGAATGAAGGAGGAGCTTGGCCACGGTATGATTATATAGCCCCTATTGCATGCGAGGCAAATCTTTCTACACGCGTCAGGCATATATGCTCATTAAAATCTTGCGTGGGGAATAAATCTGATGCCTCCACATTATTAATTGCTAAGGGAGGTGGGGTACAACATGTCAGCCGCTCGTGCTGACGTGGATGACCCTTCTAGTTTAATTATATCTCCCAATTTATCTAATATATCAATAGGTATGATAAGCATTAGCATATCAATATCCTTGTTTTCAACCCCAATATTGGCAAGCTTATTGGCAGCCTTATTGGCCATTCTAGGAATATGAGAATACTCCTATTAGTGAGTAACTGAGAGTAGTCCGCCACAATGTGTTGTAAATTCCAGTGATCAACTTTCCCTTTCTTGACTGCATTGATGATCATTTGGGAGTGACCTTCCACCAATAAATTGTTCCATTGTTTATCGCTGGCTATTTTAAGCCCTTGCCAAAGAGCTTTGGCTTCAGCGAGGTTATTTGAGCAAATGCCTAAAGCTTCAGTGAAACCAAGAATAGGCTGACCAATAGAATTTCCGAATATACAGCCAGCACCAACTCTACCTGGGTTACCTTTAGCGGCACCATCAAAATTGAATTTGATGAAATTATGAGGATGGCACCATTTGATTTGTAAGCTGCTTTTCGTTTTCAATCCAACCCCATTATCAGGGACATGATAAAGCCATTATATTTGACCAATAAATAAAATATTGATAAATATATAAATTAATTCAAAATAAAAAATAAAAGAAAAATGTAATTAAAATTTAAACATAAAATATTTAGACAAATTGTATAAAATAAAAACATTTTTTAAAAGACTCCTTAAAGGGTGATTAATCACATTCCTGTGTTCTATTTTTAAGCCCCACACACATTTATTAATACAAAATTACATAAAATTTAAACTGACACAAGCGGCAAAACATATCAAGAAGATATATACTTACTGTATACATCTGTAACCTGCCACAGGATTCACCGAATTTCATTGACGAAATTCAAAATTTGGCAAATACCATCACATAATATGAAATTCTTCAAAATTTGTGTATTAAATTTGCATGGGTTTGCAAAACACTGTCAGATCGCAGGTGTTTGAAGAACAATGTTAAATTGTAGGGTTTTGACTTGAAGAATAGTGGAGGTGCTTGTAAAATTGTAGGGCTTTAATTGCAGAATCACAAGACTTCAGTTGAAGGAAATCACGGCATGAATGGACTGTTGTTAGTGACGTCTGGTCGATTGCTTTCCACCGACGGTTGTGTGAAATTTCAGCCTTCAAAGTTCACGCGACTCATTCATCCTCATGCTTCACACCATTCATTCCTCTATAAAGTTCATGACATTATTTTATGACATGATTTAAGTTTTGTGATTTGAATAGTTTTACTTTATTTAATAAATATTAATTTATTTAGTTGAAAGATTTAGTAAGGATTAATTAATTAATGATTATCAAAAATAACTATTTTAAGCATTATTAAATTTAACTTTAACGGTATGCTGCTATTTTTAGTATAAGTATTTAATAAATTTTTTATTACAATATTGAAAAATATTAATTAATTTAGTATTTATTACTAATCAATATTTAATAAGAATCTAAGATATTTGTATTTTTGTATATAAATATCTACATAAGAAATTAAATTTTATTCAAAAATACTAAAAATAAAATAAAGACAAATTAAATTACCAAGTCTAAGGTTTTAAACGAAATTATATATTAATAGGTATTTATCTCTGTATTTTGGAAAAAAAAATGTAGAATTTAATCATGAACTTTTTCCCAATTTTTATAGGCTAGCGAACTTGTTCCACATTTTATCCTCGCTGAACACGAACACAAACACAGACCTTGTGATTCAGTCCGTAACCTAAAGAAAGAGGGAACAAAAGGATTGGAACCTGCAATTGCGGGGAGAAAATATAAGACGTGCTTGTGTTTGACTTGCAGCTTGAAAATTAAAATCCAACAGAGTCAAGGCCATGGAGGAAATAGAAAAGGTATTTGTGGCATATTCTGAGATCAACCAAATAAGTGTTAAAAGTATGTAGCATTTTGTGGTGGAAATCTAGGACCAGAGTGATGCCACAAAGAATGATGCCATGAGTTTAATGGTACAACACAAACCCTAACTGCAATGAACCCATGCCCTTCACCTCACAAAGCCGTGCTTCAACAGGGTCACTTGGTTTTGGAAATTGAGATCCGCTACATATACAGACATGGCAAAAAATAAGACCAGAAAATGGTGAACTGGCGATTTTTTTGTGGCTGAATAAAAATTGGTGAATTTCGAATTTTATCCGAAAAATTCTGCAAGCCTTGTGAAATAGCTCGTAGCTGGGAAACCATCTTGTCGTCTTTCACACTTGTATATTAGTGCATTCCATTTATTTTTTGAATAAGAGGGGATAGAAGTTGGTAGATATCATATTGCACATTCAACCTCTCGGATCATTGTACACATCTATTCCATAATATAATATTACAATTTACAGTTTTAACATGGTGTCTATTATTCTGTTGTTTCTGTATGTCCATTAAGCTCCTTGATTGATATTCTGCACTCTTTCATTACACGTATGCTTCCGCCATAACATATTTAACCCCATTAAGTGTGTTATTCACCGGGTATCCTAGGCCCTGGATAATTTTTCTCTTCTCCACTTTTGTCTCGTTGGCATATCCATTCATCCTATTCTGAAATCTTAACACATTCATGAGAATTTTGAACGTGTTTCAAGTTTGGTTTATTTTTCATAAATGAAGTCATGACACTTTCTTGTCTGCTTTAGGGTATCAGTCTTATTTACTTTGTCAGTGCTTGTATCTTTTGCATTTGCTGAAGGCAGATGTTAACATAATTTGCTTGTTTGATAGAGTTACCAACTTGGTTAATGTCTCTTATCCCACATAAACTGAAACATTGCATAGGATAATACCGGGGAGAATGTGCTTCTGTTAATTAATATCGCAAGTAAATGCATGACTTGGAAAATTAATTCTCCTGCATAATCTGAGGATTATGCTTCGAAAATCAGATCGTGATCAGATAATTTGTTTTATTTTGTCATGTGTTGTGCTGCATGTTAAGTAAACTAAGATCTACTGATATTTTATTTCATGCATTTGAATCAGAGAATCTGGTGGAAGATCTGCTCAGTGATTTTGAATACGAAGTACAACTTCCTTATTTACTCTATCGAAATGCAAACCAAGAAGTGATTGGAATTTGGTTTTATAATCCAAGAGAATGTGAAGAGGTTGCAAAGCTTTTCTCGAGGTATTAAGCACTTCCTATTTCTATTCTTCTTTTACCTTGTTGTCTTACTTTGTTAACAAACAGTGTGATTGTCAATATATGGACTGTAAAATTTGAGAGAAGGTACGTTGAAAAGATGACAATTTCAAATTAAGTGGGGAAAAAGTCTATGGATGTTTGTTTTTATAATTTTCAGCTCTTCCAAGTTTCAAACTTTCAGTTGATTGTTGTGTCCATCAATTTATCGTGGCTTCATCGAGAATTTCATATGTACATTTTTTCAATCCCGATAAATTCTTTATATAGTTTTACATTTTGTTACTCTTTTTTTGACAAGGTTAATAAAGTTTACATCAAAATATGGCTCAGAGTCCCACATACATCATGAAACTGTACCTCGTCTAAACAGAAAAATGCAAAATTTTCTACTGCATATAAGCACAATCCTTGCTTTTATCTAAGGTTGCATGCTTTTCTAGTTCATGCAATCATGGTCCTTGCTTTTTCTTATATGCACATGCTTTTCTTGTGCATATAGATCTTACTGCATCCTGAGCACCAATCCTAAATATTCACGCAGAAATCTAAGATTCATGGTACACTGTGCATCTAAAGGGTATGCTTTCATAGTCTATGGGCTGGACCCACTACAGCCTTTTAGCCTCAAACTGATTTTCCAAGGGGGCCTTGATTTTATCACAATGCAGGAATTTTCATGAAGTTCTGGAATATTGGCTTCAAGCCTATTGAGTAGATGCCATCCTGAGCACCAGTTTGGATAAGATTTTATGCCCTCTTGCATGAGCTGTGGTCAGAATATGTTTAACAATGGTGGGAAGCTTCATGGGTAAATATATCGATATGTTTCAAACAACCATTGGTAGGGGAGCTTCAAACCAAGCAAGAATTGGCCTCATTTGCAAAATAGGCGATAATATATCTTTTGGGACAGTATCTGATATCATAGTCACCAGAAGTTTTCTAGTATTTTTAGTCCATTTATATAAATCACACACTGAGAGTTGCATGCCAAGGACTCAACAGATCAACCCTCTAGTAGTCAATGTGTGAAGATTGTCTTGTAGTTGCTCCATGTCCAGTTTCAGAATCGGGCTATGCTCCCTATCTTCCAAACACCATTCACCAACTTATGATGCTGTGTTTCCTTCTGCTTCCCTAATGCACCTATACATGCTGAGGACCCCTGAGATGGGCTACAGATTTTATTAGTTATTGCCTGGCTGAAATGACTTGTGGGGGCACTTTGCCCCCTTCCCTTTTTGCACGATCCTCGCTCCCCCAGCAGAGAGAAAGAAATCCTAAAAGCTACCAAGCTTTATGAGGAAATCAGCAAACCCTAGCAGAGCCTGGGATTTGACGTTGAACCATTAAAATGACCATATACAACCATAAAAATGCCACATACATCCTCATGCAAATGTTATTCTATCAACAATAGTAAATAACGAAGGCCTAAAATATACACGGATGAACATGAAACCGTACTTACTATTGGAGCTCAAAATTGCACCCTGCCCCAAGTCATAGACAACTCAATGATTTTGAGGCAACATGGGTCTGTCTCCAAAAATCCCGGGTTGTCTATGACTCGGGGCAGGGTGCAATTTTGAGCTCCAACACTTACCTTTGCAAGATGCTTCAATCTTCCAGGCAAGTCCTAAACTGTTCAGACGTGCACATTGTTAATCACCAGTAATTTTATGAAATTATTGTGTGTTTACTTAATGCAATAGTTTTACTTTTTGTATATAGCAGCGTTTATATGATTATATTTTTTATCATATTGTTGTCTGCTGGTTTTTTGTTCTAGTAAAAAGTAATTAATTGTTGTTATGAAGGAATTGAATTTTGGTTGTTAGTCTCAGTTCAGTAAAAGGCTCGTCAAAGTTGCAGAGAGATAGTATCGGGAGGCAAAGTATGACATTTACTGACCCAACTACCCATATGATGCAGTTCAGGCCAACCCAAAATATTGAATGCAGAAATCTTACTTAACAGCTATGTTGCCAGGAAACGTCCCCCACCCCCCCGTATCCAGCCTGAAATGTTTCCGGTGTGGAAACATGTACGAAATGTCCCTAGAAACGCTAGGGACGTTTTCGGAAACTCCCCGGCGTTTCTGGAACGTTTCTAGGACGTTTCGTGGCTTATATATTATAAGGAAGAGTTTATTCCAGTTTGCTGTTGTGTTACTCCACTTAATCTTTTCAAATATAGCCTATATTTCTGCTCAGAGAATTTTCCAAACCAAGGAATAAGTTACAGTGTGCTCAGTTGTAAAGTCCTATAACATTAAAACTATACTAACAAGGAGGCACATTAAACAAGCCTAAAGATAGTTTGGGTCAGAATAGTAATCCAAAGAAAGTAGGAAGAATCTAGCAGAAACCAAGAAATGTCAGACTAGAAAGCAGGTTTGACTCAGTATATTAGTGCTCCTTAGAATAGAATTTTCCATTGGAATCCTCAATCAAATGAATACAATGAAGCAGGTTACAACTATAATTTTTGAAACATGGATGCATGATAGATGATTATGAAGAAAATCTAGATGATATATTCTAGAATCTAGATTATAATCATGTATATATGAAACATTGAAATTGTGACCATGTTGAATGATGAATCTGTAGAACTTCAATGAATACAAAATATTTTGAGTGCTTTATCTCTTATGGTCCATGGACTAAAATTTTGAAAATGAGTACTAATTGTACAGATGTTTCCGCAACATTTCGTACCCAAGGTTTTTTTGAAAATCGGCATTTCCGCGCTTCGGACCCATACCTGTGCCCGTTTCCTGGCAACATAGCTTACCAGTCATCAATGCGACCACATTCATGTCTGGAAGCAAATTGGTTAGAGTCCAAAAAATAAAAACTGGGTAAAATTGTAAAAATCTGGAAATTGACAAAATGATATATTGTTATAGACTTTTGCTTTTTGTGATTTTTTCAATCATAGAAGTCACGATTAAAATCACGACTTCTAAAAAATCCATTAATATCTCTGTTTTTTCATAATTTTATTATAAAAAATTAATGTGATCAAAATTACAGATTCATTGGGAAAATTCCAATACATCGTGATGGTAACACTTCTATACATACTCATAATCTGATGGATGCCAGTTTATGAGGAAACTAGGGGAACACCAGATCATCACTAAAGTCTGGCCCAATAGCTTCCCATGTAAACTTACCTGCAGAGCATAAAACTGAACATGGAAAAAGTAAATTAGACCCGGAGGAGGCTAGCCGTTGTTTTATGTCCACTTGTTAGTATCATTTTAAATTGATAGATGCCTCTCTAAGTGGTTTCCACTTTCCTGTGGTTGGTAGATGACCCTTGGAATTCGCCCATTCTTGGGTACTTCATCAATATTATTTATAGACTGAATTCTTGAAAGAACTTGTGTGGAAAAGTTCAGATGTTGGAGTCATACTGAATTCTTTTAAACTTTTGAAGCTGTTTGAAGGATTAGTAAGTCCACCCCTAAAGCTTCCAGTGTAAACTACCTGTAGCGCATAAGGCTGAACATAAACAAAAGAAATAGATCCAGATGAGGCCTAGCCATTGTTTTCTATCAAGTACATAGCATTCTCGAGTTTAATTTGATAGATTTCTATGTGGTTCCATCTCTTCCCATGGTCAGCAGGCAACCCTTGGGATCTGCCTATTTTCTGGAACTTTATCATTTATTATATCTATAGAGAGGATTCCTGGAAGAACTTGTATGGCAAAGTTTGGACTTTGAAGTCATACTGAATTCCTTGAAAGCCTGTTTGGAGGATTATTATTCCCAAGTGACAACTAATAGCTACTTCAGCACTAGTATCAAATGTATCTGGATACAGAAAGGTCAAGGCTTTTATTCTTTTTTTGGACTTAACAGACATTTAAATTGGTACGCCATCAACTATAATTCTCGTGATTCTCTTTTTCCAGAGTGCCTTACTACTCTCTTCATAATTTACAATTATGTAATTTTTACTATACTAAAATCCTTGTGTGTTAGAATTTGTGCTTATCTTGCTATGTATTCTTGCTGAGTACAAAAGTCAAACTGTTTGTGTTACTTTATATTTAACTATTAGAAGACATCAATGTGGTTTTGTAATTGCATTAGTATTTTTAGAATTGTGAAGTGCCAAAAATACATCATCTTCTGGAATGCCCAACAGATTGATCGTTCAGCTATAAATTTTGAACACTACAGCTAGGACAGCTTTTTTAGGGTTGTATCTGTGTCATATCTATCAGCCAGAAATTTCTGCAAGTAATGATAAGAAAGCAAAGTGGAATACATCTCAAATCAGCGACTTTGGTCAGATTTGTATGGAAAGCTTTTGGAGTATTGTTTATACTTTATTCAATACTGTTCTCTTGAGACATGTTGCCTAGGCATGCTCAACAGATTGATAGTTCAGCTATAAATTCTGAACACCACAGTTGGGACAGCTATTTTAGAGTTGTATCTGTATCATTTTTATCTTGCAGCCAGAAATTTCTGCGAGTTATGATAAGAAAGCAAAGTATTCTACATCTCATATAAATCAGTGACTTCGGTCAGAGTGGTATGATAAAGCTTTTGGAGTGTTGTTTATTCAATACCGTTCTCATTTGACATGTTGCCTAGGCAGGTTTAAGTATTCCCATAGGAAAGCGGATTTACTGAAATTGTTAAAATATAGCACTTATATAGAATAAAGATGTATGGTTCCAAGCAGTTGTTGATTACCAACAAATAGTTGTAACTAAATGTAACTGCTGCTCCTCTCAATAAATAAACCTTTGCTTGTGTCATTTGAACTGTGCAGTTTGCCTTCTGTATTCTTTCTTCTCTTTGCATATGCTAACATTGGTATTAGAGCGTCCAAGGTTGTAGTTCGAGGAAGCCTCTAAGAGGTACAAACTAAAAGATTCGAGGAAGCCCTAACAAGGCATCCCGAATTTGGCAAAATGTGAAGGTATTTGAGGAAAATACCAAACACAAGGGAAAACCGAGGGCACATAAATCATACAAGTCATTTACCAGTCACGAGGAGCATAGCAAAGTCGTGGTTCGAGTGCCTGACTCGTGGTTCTGTTCACGAGGGCAGAAAAGAGGAAAATGTGGGCAGACAAGGGCAAAAACACAATCGTTTTTGCGCAAAATCGTGACTCAGTTCGAAGATGATACATTCGTTTTGGTAAAGTTGTGGGTTGAAGAACAGATGAACAACCAAAAATCGTGTTTGGGCAGTCACAAATCCTGTAGCTTGAGTTGTGTGGGCAAACGAGAGGAAATCGTGAGTCGAAGGCAAAACAAAAGCAAAGACGTGACAAGTGCACCATATGCTGAGTTGTGTGAAGAAAGGAACAAAAACATGAACAATCAAGTGTTTTTGAGCCTGCGTGGGGAGAAAGAGAAACGACGAAATACTTCCATTGGAATTTGAATTGAAGTCGTGTGCCAGGCAGGATTGTTTTCTATGCTTCCTTTTTTGAAAGGTCGGTGAATTAATACCCTGAAATAATATTATTTTTCAACAAAGGTATTCATACTATATGCTGGAGAAATTAAATTAATTAAATATATTTGCTGGAAAAAAATATTTTATTAAGTGTGGGGCAAATTATTATTTTATTATTTTCCATTACTTTGGAATAATAAAATGGCAAATATTTCACACTTGACTTTGCCGGAGACACAAAAACCAACGGGCACTAATTTCAATGTTTGGAGTCATAAGATTTTAACGGTCGCGGAGTTTCGTGATTGTGATAAAATAATCAAGGGTGATGAAAGTCGACCAACGATGAACTTCGAGGATTATGCCAAACATCATAAGGAAGCGTTATTGCTTCTCAAGTTGTCAGTATCAGATGATATGATACCAAAAGTACGGAATGCTAGTGTAGCAAGCACGTTGTGGGCCAGTCTTAAGGGTAAATATCAGACGTAAGAGAAGAGTCATGTTTTATACCTGAAGAATATGCTTTTTTCGGTAAAGTTACAAGGTGGATCACTGTCTGAGCACCTACTTCGGATGAAAGATCTTCAAGACCAGTTATCTTCCATCAACAAAAAGGTGGACGATGATGATATGGTGGCTCTGGTTTTGAACAACTTACCTTCTTCGTATGAGTCATTTGTGGAGGCACTCCATTTAATGGCTGAAAGTCAAACATTCACGTTTGACAAGGTGAGTTCCTACTTGTTGCAAAAGGAGCGGAGACAACTTCAGGCAGAATCTAATTGTGACCATTCAAAGAGTGCTCTTGTCACTCAGTCAAAGGGAAAGTGGAAACGTCAATCTGGTGAGTCTTCCACTCGGTATCAGGTCACATGCTATTCCTGTCACAAGGTTGGGCACCTCAAGAAGGATTGCCGGAAGCAGATGTATGATCTTTCGAAGCAGAAACAAAAAGCCATGTAATGAGGAACATGTGGCTGCAGTTGCAAAAGAACGGGATTCAGATGACGGGCATGCTCTTTATTGTCTTACGACATCATGCTCGAATGACAGTGGTACCAGTTGTTGGATCATTGACTCTAGTGCGTCTGCACACTTTTCATGTCGTAGGGATTGGTATGTTTCATTTACTGCAAATATATGTTTTAAATCAGTAGTACTAGTTGATGGAGAATCACTTGCAGTAGAAGGGATAGGAGATATATGCATTGTATTGAATAATGCTCATAAATTGTTGGTACAGAATGTTAGATATGTACCTTCTTTACAAAAGAATCTTCTATCTATTCGTCAATTGACTAAAAATCCCAATATTTATGTGGAAAGAAGTGTGTTGTCTTTGATGTGAAACAGAGATGGATGATTGCCCTTGGTATTGGGGAAGGTGGTCAGTATCAGCTTGTTGATCCGGCTACGATCAACATGAATGCACGTGTGGAGGATAGCTCCACCATTCAGGAAGTGCAGGAGGTTGCAATGCCTTGGGAGGAAGCCATTCCTCACAAATCTGTTGATTTGGATACAGTCAACCTACATGCACCTATTGTGGAGGGAATATCCACTATACTAGGTGTACGGGAGGCGGACATGCCTTGGGAGGATGGATTTCCTCATTCTGAAGAACAATTTGTTGTGGACGGAGACTCCACTATTCCAAATGCACTAACAATGCATGGTGAGATGGCATGCCCAGCCACTCACTCAGAGGTCCTTGCTCGAAGGACAGTAGAGCTTGAACAATTTGCTCATTGTGTTGTGAAGGATCTTTCCCAACAGAGGGGGATAGATGAGCAAATAGATGAGGAGTTGATTCTCACTCCTACCACTGCTGAGACGGAGACCACTGTTGAGACAAAGATGGTTATTTCTCCTACTATTGTGGAGTTGGTTCTAACTCCTACTGCATAGATGGTCACATTTCTCTTATTGAGAAGTTGGATGAGCACTACACTGTGTTGCAAGGACGTGATCGAGGTGACTTCGATTGTAGGATAATTGAGTCTTTGTACAGATTCCAGCAGGCTACACAAGCTTGGAATAGTTTTTTCAATCCACATATTTGAGGTTTTGATTTCAGCACACTGGAGATGGGGCTGAAACTCTCAGCCATTGGTGATTCATCACTGGTCAATGAATCACGTAACAGAGAACCAGTGGACCACTTGCCATATCTTTTGTTCATGGGACCAAATTTTTGTTTTGCGGCTTTTCTTCATTCGACAACCGCAACACAGTCATGGACTGATGATTTTTATGTACAACCTATGGCAGAGTCTGTAGATGTAATGACTAAACATATGAGCTTTAGGAAATTTGTAAAATTTTGGGACAAACTTTGTGTTGTTTCCAGTTTATTCATTAGGAGGGGGTGTTAAAATATAGCACTTTATATAGAATAAAGATGTACGTTTCCAAGCAGTTGTTGATTACCAACAAATAGTTGTAACTAAATGTAACTGCTTGTCCTCTCAATAAATAGACCTCTGCCTGTGTCATTTGAAGTTTGCAGTTTGCCTTCTGTATTCTTTCTTCTCTTTGCATATGCTAACAGAAATGCTCAACAGATTGATAGTTCAGCTATAAATTCTGAATACTGCAGTTGGGGCGTTTTAGAGTTGTATCTGTAACATGTCTATGTTGCAGCCAGATATTTCTGCAAGTGTAAGATGTGATAAGAAAACAAAGCAGAATACATCTCATAAAAATCACTGGTTTTGGTCAGAGTGGTATGGAAAAGCTTTTGGAGTATTGTGTATTCAATACTGTAACACTGTTCTCACGAGACATGTTGCCTAGACAGGTTTAAGTATTCCTGCAGGAATATTGAGCTGCCGACTTTGTTTAGAATTTTGAATTGAATGCGTCTTTGCAGCATAACATATTTATTTATTGTTTGTCTTTGTAAATTGGCTAAGATAGTCACGTGTTTTATTATTCAATATGTATGCTTGCTGTGAATATGTTTCTGCATGCAAATACAGAACGTCATCAAAATCTGGAGCTTTGAAGTAACGTTTTGAAAAGCTCCTTTGTGGAAGAAGACACTACCGTGCATGTTTTCCCTGAGTACTCACACTGTAATTGTAAACCACACGGTGTTGTTCTTTTGATAATTGTCTCTACTGGATTTTCAGAGGACTGTTGTCTAAGAAATAATATCCTTTAGATGTTACTGGCACACATCATTCTCACTGCAACTTTTTGTCACTAATTACCCAACTTTGTCTTTGGTGCAGGATTTTGAATGCCTTCTCTAAAGTTCCTCCAAAACCGAAAGTATTCGCAAATCAAAGGTAAATACCTTACTGAGTAATATAGAGCTAAATGGATTTGATTAAAAAGAAGAGCAATCTGGAGATCTGCAAACAGATAATTGTCAATTTAGCTTTTGTCTTATCAAGGAAAAAATAAAACTAACTCAAAGGTGATAAACTATTTATGGATTTCCTTTCTTTCCTTTGGAATATATTTCACAAAATCCTTATATTTTTCCTTGTTAAATTTTGTGTTGTAGACTGGACTCCCTGTAGCTACAACAGTTGGCAGTATGCAATAATGTGCAGATTTATATTGTTAGCATTAGAATGCAACCTATGTAGACCTAGAAGAGGTAATTATGTGTGGAGAGTTGTATGAAACCCTCAGCATGAGGATTCACATATGGCCATCGTTAAACCCGTCTTACATAGGCACCATTTTCAGATTAATTACTTTTATCCCAGTAGGAGTTAGCTCGCCAATCGAGGGTGCCAGTCATATCCACCCAATCAAAGAAAAATAAATTAAGCTCTGTAAAATTGTTACACTCTCTCCAAATTGGAGTCCTGTTCGATTGCCTTTCTGCGGAGTATTCAAGATGGAGCTCTTTCCAGGCCAAAACAGGTACAAACAACCTTGGAGTCTCCAGCCATTGCCCATATCCACCCAATCCAACAAAAATAAGATTAAGAGCTGTAAAACAATTAGCTGCTGGAGAATCTCGAAGTTAGTTCCCTGTCTGATTTCCTTTCTGCATATTCTCCAAGACGGGTCCCTGTCCAGGTCAAAACGGGAAACTATCAACCTTGGAGTCTCTTATCTGTTACCTGCCCAATCACCTCTTCATGGTATCTTGAAGTGAACTCGCATTCTAAAGAAGCGCATGCCATCAAAACAGGAAGAGGACATTACTAGAAAAGAGTTCATACTTCATACATCTTCGCAAGTCTAAATCTATAAGTTTGTTAGTCTAAATTGATATGTTCATAGGTCTTCATTTATTAGTTTGTAAGTCTAAATAGATATCATCACAGGTCTAAATTTATAAGGTCATATATAATTCATAAATGTGAATTATATTTGTAATTCTAAAGTTATCAAATTTACAAATCGACTTTTCAATTAAATGAACAATTCATTTTTTTGTTTACCATTTTCAAATCTTAAACTAGCTCTGTTTCAGTCATGAGAAAAACAAGAAATCAGCAGAATTTCAGCAAAAGGTTATGTCAAGTTGATAATGTTAGAAGATGCGAACACAGAAAGAATGAAAAGAAATGAAAAATGCAAAAAACACTCTTTGAGATGTGCAGGGTGCTCATATTTATTATGCTGAAAGAGGTTACTATATAGTTGGGGAGTTCATAAGCGAACATTAGTTAGTTGTCAACTAATAGTTCATTAAACTTTAACTAATATACTTGCATACTGCCCCTTAATGACTAATTCAGAGATAACATGTTTGTCCTGATTTTTTTACAAATACTGTAAAACCAAGGAGTTCAGTTATTAAAACAGTAGGCTGCTCTTTAGATAATACTCTAAAATCTGCAGCAGTCATTTGATGTTTTGCTATTGTCCAATGTATGAGCTTTGGCATAGACAACAACTGAAAAAGACAGCTAACGACAAAGCCATAATTTGGTCGCGTGGACATAAGATATGACAGGTGGTACTCCAATTGTTTGTAGAATGATTCATTGACCAACGAGGAATCATCAATGGCAGATAACTTTAGTTGGACCTCCATAATTCTGAAATCAAAATCTTGGAGATGCTGATCAAAGCGGGTGTTTCTAGGTGTGCGGAGTCTGTTCATGTCTGCACAGGGACTCAATCAATCTGCAACTCAAATGCGCACGTTCAATTACCCAAAAATCGTTAGGCAACACTATGGAGATCTCCTCATCCAAATTTCTTGAGAGAAGCAACTAAGACTTAAAAGAGACCATTTTTGCAATATATGTAGTAGGAGAAATAACCATCTCCTCAGTAGTAAGAGAAATAACCATTTCCTCTTGTTGCTCATCTATTCCCTTTGTTGCGAAAAGCCTTTTGTAACAAGATGAGCAAAGTGTTTGTGCTCTGCTGATGTTTAAGCCAATGCTTGTGATTGAGTGGTGTGTCTTGCCATCTCACCATGTGCTGCCAATGCATCTTGGATAGTGGAGTCTCCGTCCACAATTTAAATTTGCATCAGAGTGAGGAAGTACATCCTCCTAAGGCATTTCAGCCTCCCACACATTTTGTATTGAGTGAGGAATTCCATCCTCCCGAGGAATTGCATCCTCTTGCACATTCTGTTTGGGGGATATTCCCTGAACAATGAGTGTATGTAAGTTTACCTGAAGCAGGGTCAACAAGCCTATGAGGGATTTTATCCTCCAACACATCTTGAATTGTGGAGTCCCCCTCCATGTGTGCTTTTAAGTTGACAGTGGCTGAGTCAACAGAGTTAAATTTGGCCACCTTACCCAATGCCTAGGGCAACTAACCTTTCTTTTTTTACATCTGACACAATACATGGTTCTGCGCTAGAGAAATTTACATAGCAATGTTGGAATTCTTTTGTTATTTGACAGAAAAACAAGAGACTTTTAATGCATGTTAGGGACATGCCTAACATTACCTAACTAATAGTTTTTGGGCATTATTAAATGACAATGCACACATCGCCTATCCCCTCTACTACAAGTAACTCTCCATTTGCCAATAAAATTGAATAAGTAAATTGCTGTAAATGTTACATACCAATCCCTATGACATGAAAAATGTCTGGATGTGCTGGAGTCAGTGATCCAATGACTGGTAGCACTGCCATTCAATTGAGCATGGTGCCGTAAGAGCATACTATACTGTGAGAGAACTTCTCTTCCTCAATATCCTATTTCATCTGCAATTGCTGCCACATTTGCCTCATCTCGTGGCGTTTTGCTTGTGTTGGGAAAGATCATACTCATCGTTTCTGGCAATCTTTTTTGAGATGCCCAAACTTAAGACAGTAATGACATAGCACTTGGTATTTGGAAGATTCACTAGAGTGATGGCTCCACTTTTCCTTTGAATGAGTAGTTAATGCACTTCCTGATTGTCCAGATGCTGTATTCAATTGCTTGTTTCTACATGTGTTCCTTTTGTAGCAAATAGGAATTGACCTGAATCAAACGTCAAGGTCTAGCTTTCTGCCATCAAATGTAGAGTCTCCACAAATGTTTCATAGGAGGGCAACAAACTATTCAAAACGAGTTTCATAAAGGGGAAAGTAGAGCCTCCACCTTTATCCTTAATGGACTTGAGTAGTCTTAGACACACTCTTCATCGGAAGGTGTTCTGACAGGTTACTGTATTCAATCATCTTGTGCTTAAAATAGCAAACTATGTAGGGATAAAACCCAACTCTTCTGTAGCAAATCATGAACTTGATCTGAACAGACTTGTCCAGGGCACACTAGCTTTCAATGCCATTCAAGACCTCGGGTATCAAATCATGTGACACTGATAGCTTTAGCAACAACGAGGGTCTCCCTACTGACGCTTGTCATAATTCACAAAATGCGCACCAAGCCCTTCATCATCCAATAATGATTTCATTGCAGTCACAATTGAGTCTGCGTCTCGTCTAGATCTTGTCACTCTGAAGATGTTCTAATTCAGGGTTCCATCCTTGCATCATCCTTGTTGAAAAAATCAAAATTTTCAATATTGGCCATTTGTCACACAATACTTGAGCCTTCTGCCCTGGAAGTCATGTACTTGTTCGTCAAGACTTGTCCAGTCTAACAGCTACTTACCTCAGTTTTGTCTTGCAAATTGATGCAAGATCTCAAGGTACAGTCAATATTCCGACTTTAGACCTGCAAACAACAATAAATTCATTACAACAACGAAGTCTCAAAGAACTTATGACTCTTGTTATAATCTGCAAATTGTTGGCAACATGTCTCGTCAATTCAGAAACTAAGCAAAAATGATTTTAGCCCAATGCCCTTGAAGATGTTTTGCGATCCGAAATCAGAAAACTTGGGATTCCACTGACATATGTATTTAATGACCTGTTAATCTCCTGTGCTTCTACTGGCAGAACAAGATTTTGAATAGTCTTGCCATTGTTCACACAATACTTTGAATAAATTTCCAACCCGGAAATCAATGGCAACAAAAGTGGTCTACGAAATCCCGTAAAATGGCCTCTGAATTACCTATGCAATTTTCGACCTGCTCTGATATCAATGTTAGAAGATGTGAACACAAAAAGAATGAAGAGAAATGAGAAAGGCACATGACACACATTGAGATGTGTGTGGTGCTTGTATTTATTATGCTAAAAGAGGTTACAATATGGATGGGGAAGTTCATAACTAAACATTAGTTAGTTGATATCTAACAGTTCGTTAAACATTAGCTAATATACTTTAATAGATAATATTCCAAGAGGTCCTTACCGGTGGGTGGTTATTGTACTTTGACTGGAATGACAAGCAAAAATTGGATTAAGATGTAGTTGCTATAATGCATGATGTTATATTACATCTATTAAATTGCTCTTGAAAGTAGAAAATAGTAAAAAAAATGACAGTAAGCGTGAAAGATACGTATTACATTTATACATGTCTTTTTATCAACCTTTGCTCGTCAGGTCTATTAGGCGTATGTTTCTAAATTTTGAACTTGTTTATGTGCTTTTCTACTTGTTTTGTGTACATCATCATTCATCTGTGGAGGTGATTGAGGGGCTATTAGGGTTACCCTAGTATGCCTAGTGGTTATGATGGCTTCCATAAACATCATATCAAAGTTTCAAACATCTCGTTACTGTCTTCAGTCTTCAAGGGTCATAGTGCGCTTTTAGGTCCCTCTTATGGATTTCTTTCTTCTTGACTTTTGACTTATTTTTTATATTTAAGTAATTGGTTGAAATTTGAGTAATTATCCCTGAAAAATACTCTTTAACAAATTTGGATATTTTGTCAAACCCTAAGGCAGCAGTATAAAAAATTTGAACCTTTATGACAGCAACAACAAACTGATTTTTATTGCAAAAACAGCAAACCCTAATATGTAGAAAAACAGACTTTCATTTATTTATTTCAAATCAGCTTTAATGAAAAACACTAGAATGTCTGAATACAATTATTTTCTCACAGCGTTTGATCTAGATGAAAAGATGAACATAAGATAAGAGCATGCAAACTGATTTGATTGAAATCAGCTCTCTCCTAAAAATAGGAATAAACAATATAAAATTGTGTTATCCTCTCTCCATCATAAAAATAGGATTTTGATGTTCATGCAGCCCATTCTATCTTTGGTGCCCCATAATAGAATGCTTTATTAATTATTATTCTATCTTTAGTGCCCCATAATAGAAATATGATTTTGATGCTCATGTAGCCCATTCTATCTTTGGTGCCCCATAATAGAATGCTTTATTAATTATTATTCTATCTTTAGCGCCTCATAATAGAAGTTCATCATTCAATTATTTTTTTGGATTAAAAATATAATTTAAGTGTCCTTTTTTCAATTAAAATATAAAAGTACCTTTGGACCACTTAAATTAATTTATTTTCCTTTTTTAATTTCCTCTTAACCTACGGAAAATAATAAGAATAGGCTTCGGGTATCCAAAATTAATTTTGAAAAGGGGACTTTACAATTTGCCACCATAATGTTTAAGATAAATGCAGTTGATTCATGTGTTATATTATGTTTGTTTTTCACTGTAACAATTTGGGAGACTCATTGTGCTCGATGAGTCCTGATTCTCTTGCAAAAAAAGTAGTATTCTTAAGTTGCTTCTTAAACAGATTTGTTTTCCATTTGTTAAGATATTCTTTTAATTCTCTGCTCCCAACTTCCTTTTTTCTTTATTCTATTGGCGGGTTGTGCGATTCTTGTTCCAATTCTCTGACATCTGCATAACTTGAAAGAATGTTGTCAAATCTTGATAATATTTTCTCAAGCCAACATGGAAGACAAGGTATTTTGACAAGTGGTAGTCGTAGTTGCTAAGCAATCTCTTTTACTTTTTATAATTTGTTGAAAGGTAAATAGTATTGAAATATCCCTTGTGGAATACCATTTGAAAATGCACAAAATATATGAAAATTGCAGCAAAGTAAAATTTTTGATTTTTACAGAAAATGACCAGCTAGGGCAACAAATGGTATTTAATTGATATCTCACAAAATACTTGCCCAAAGTGCATGAAATTTTGAAGGAAGCTTGCAATAATAATAATAAACACTAGAAAAATATTTTTGGAATTTTTGGAATAACATATTGCTGCCAAAAAATTATAGAATGCCTTAGGCGGCTAAGAAACTTCAAAAATTCATCTTCTCAAATATGCATGGAAAAATTATGAAACTTGGGAAATAACATCTAATAATATTGAGAATGAAAACCCAACCTCAAGATCTGAAAAATGACACCTGGAAGCCCTTAAAAACACTGCTGCAAATTTGGAATTGAGTAGATAAAACTTTAGAAAATAGATAAAAATTTGAATTTGTGGAAATAACATCTACCAATGATATAGAAGAGATCCCAACCTCCAGATTTGGAAACGACACACTGAAACCCTCCCAAAAATCGCTGCAAAATCCCAAGGTGGGTCACTCCCCTTGGGAAGAGGCCCAAAACCCTCAAAAGTGTCTCCAAATATGGCGCCAAAATCTGCTTTAATTGCTGCTACAAATCAGATCTGAAAACCCTTGATTTTTCTCAACAAAAGCCCCAAAAATCTTCCAAAACCCTTCTCCGAAAATTCTAAAATTAATCTCTGAAAATCAGCCCTGAATCAACTCCAAAATGACAAGCTAGGATGGATCTTTCACCGCCGAAGAATGCCATACTAGCTAGAAATGGATCTCTCACTACCGAAGTTAGGGATCTTGTGGGATCTTACTCCACAAGTTAGATGATAGCAATCAACAGTTGCTTATTGAAAATCATATGTGTGTATGCAAGAATCAACTCTATCACTCCCCCAAACTTCATTTTATAAATTTTCATTACCTTTTTCCAAGTTGGGAGCTCCATGTGGGACTAAAAGTGACTTAAGTGGCCCCAACGAAGAAATAGAATAATAAAGTACCATAAGGCACCCCAACGAAGAAATAGAATAATAAAGTACTATGAGTCCCCCCCTCAACAGCAAAATATAACAATTATTACCACCAAGTCGCCCAACTTAATGTCAACGACAAAATATAACAAAAAAACGTGGTAATAAGTCGTCTATACCCAATAGCCTGTAGAGTCCTTAGCCCCTTAGGTATGACCAAGGCTAAGCGTAAAATTTGACCTTTAGGCTCTCGACGAAGGAAAGGGGACATTACAATCCACCCTTCCCGAGAAATGCTTGACCCCAAGCATTATCCTGTCATGCTGCAAAAGCTGAATACCACAGTAAGTTTCTCCACCTCACCCTGCAATCAACCAAAGATCAATGTAATCCGAAGTAACCAAGAAACCCCATGTAGTCATCATGACCTCCATGTTGTATAGAGAACAATGTTGTCCGTGAAGTAGAATGATACCCAAACCGACTCTCCACTGGTACCCACATCGGGATTACCAATCTGTCCAATCCTTGCCAATCTGATACCATCATCATGGGACCCGTCACTATCTCTCCGATCAACTCCTGGGTACGAAAGCCCACTCTGAATCTTGTAGAATCCCTTGGATCAACCTGTGAAATAACCTGTATATGCATAAAGCGTGTTAACTCTCCCACATGACCCACATTAGTGTGAGAGTACAACTCATAATGTATCTCAATGTGTCCCGTGGGGGAAAAATCCCAAGACTCCAGTAAATGGTCAACCAACAATGTCAACTCTACATAGTTCACCTCCTACGATGAGTGTGAACCTATTGAATAACCACGTAACTGAGTCAACTCCATCCGTCCACTGACTAGCAAATGGGTGAAATTCCCACCATGCCTAGAAGCAGTAAAATACATAGGAGTGCTATCCCATGTCGACTCAGAACATGATGAACGTGTAAGTTCCGATTTGTTATAACAACAAACTGTACATCCTTGTATGAAGTTGAGGATATCCTCCCTCAACCCATGCCATCTTAACCTCTTTGATATGAGCTTATAGGTCTCATCGAAGCTCAAGTGTCCAGTCACGAAAGAACAATGCACATATCGCAATATCTCCATCCTCAACCATGAATCTGACACAAGGTATAATCTGCCCTGATAGAATATCATTTCATCCTTCAATCTGTAGGTGTCATCCTGTATGTGACCATCAAGAATCTCACAAGTGTGTCGATTCTTGGAGTACTCAACAAGCAAATGAGATCTCCAGTCTACCGAAACCTCAGATAACTAACATAATGATAAACTTAGATGATCTGAACTTTTAACCCCAATCTCTGTGACTGTCTCATGTGCAACAATACGGGTCACACCCACATCCATCATACTCCACATCGATCCGTAATAATAAAACCCTTCATCATGCCGAAAAGTCCTCTCCATCCCCTCAGCTGCAACCACCCTATGTGCTCCTGTAGATAATCTCCTCAAAATCACATTCGTGCCCTCGG
This sequence comes from Taxus chinensis, assembly GCA_019776745.2. Classification (NCBI taxonomy): domain Eukaryota; kingdom Viridiplantae; phylum Streptophyta; class Pinopsida; order Cupressales; family Taxaceae; genus Taxus; species Taxus chinensis. The sequence continues at coordinate 740,131,364 of CM034152.1, read as the reverse complement.
ACTTAAACTTCAACTCCATCGTCTGAAAGTTAGTCCGAAACTCACCAAGAGAGTGAAGCCACTGCACTCCCAAGACTATGTTGGTCACTCCCATACCAATAATGTGGAAATCATCGGTAATTGTGTAGTTACCCATGGTGATGCTCAATTGTGGAACTCTCTGTGTGCATCTCATATACTCCCCATTGGCTACAACAATGTTGAAGCCCTCAAAGTCCTTCGTCTGCAAACCTCGTCTTTCAACTAATGATGCATCAATAAAGTTGTGGGTAGCCCCATTGTTAATGAGTACCACAATTCGCTGACCCTGCATAACTCCTCTAATCCTAATTGCCTTGTACATCAGAGTACTAGACAATGTGGCTATAATCTCCCGAGGAAAAGTCACCTCCTCCTCCTCTGCATCAACACTATCCAATGCAACTCCATTGTTGGAAATATTGTCATTGATGTCAAAGGCTTAATCATTGATGTATTTGGTTTACGGAATTGTGTAATGGAAGCTGACGGAACTACTGACGGATTTTGACGGAAATGGTAGAAAGTAACGGAAATAACCAGCAGTATAGAAGGGCTGAAAACGAAAGTTTAAATACATGAAAATAAGTGTTTTTGCATAAGGATTATCATGGTTTAAGCAAGATATACACAACTGTACATAAGAGAGAGATATCAACATTTTAATGTGTTCATATGCCATGTTTTATGGGGAAAACGAAGATTCAAATGACAGAATTAAATCTCCATGTTTTAGTATTGTAAGGGGTGATTAAAGGAGCAATAACTATGTCCATAGGATGGTTTAAAATACATATAAAAATGTTGTTTTTATTTTGGACGACCCCCTTTGGAAAATAGCACCACTTTATAGTTATGGCCGACATGTGTATTTGCATTATTAAAATAAAAGATGGTTAATTAAATAATGGAAAGGTTGTGTTGGTTGGAATGATGTGTCTTTTCGAAAGGATGTGAGAAGGAAATATAAGGAGATGGAATCATTTGATTTGGGCAAACAATTTGAGTGCTTCATTCAAGTTTAAGGGAGAGAAGAAGAGCAGAATATGAAATATAAAAAGGAGTGAAGGGCAGATTTATTTTTAATGAAGAGTTTCAGCGATTTATATATGTGAAGGGACTGGAATAAATCTGAAGAATATTCTTAGCAACATTTTTGTTCTATCATCTGTTGAAGCAGCAACAACATAAAAGATAGGAAAGAGTTTGTTTTTCGTAAGGAAGGTTGGTGCCTTCATATTTGAAGAGATCGGTGTCTCTTGTTGAGTTGGTGCTTAGCAAAAAGGGTTGGTGCTCCTGTAGGTTGGTGCCTACAAAATTGTAATTTGGGGATTGGTGTCTCCTGTAGGTTGGTGCCTACAAACATTTGAGAAATATAATAAAGAAGATTTTCTCCGTGGTTATCTCCTGAAAGGGTTTTCCACGTAAATTCGTGTCTATTTGCAGTGTGTTGGTTTGCTTTGCATTCATTGATTGCTTTGATATATTCACTGTGAAAGTGATTAATTGTGATTACAAATATGAGATTAAGTGTTAAATTTAAAAGAATATCATAATACTGATTCACCCCCTTCTCAGTATTATCTTGTGCTTAGCATCCATCTCCATCATCCATCTCGCGAGTCTCTAACTCCTCACCTCTGTCACCCTCACTCTCCTCGAAGACCTCAATGAATTGGGCCTTCCCTCTACCTCTGCAATCATGTCCTGGAACCCAAGGTGTGCACCAATCGAAACATATTTTCTTTCGCCTCAACTCATCTTTGTCCTCATGGGAAATGACTGGCTTCTTAGCCACCTCCTGCCTCGGTGGAGGCTCCCTATGCTGAAGTTTGTCTGATCCAGATGGAGGTTCCCTTTGCTAAACACGAGGTGGAACCCTCGACTTTGGAGTGGATAACTCCAAGTCTCGAGCTCTCCTAATAGCCTCATGTAAAGAAGAAGGCTCAAATGCCTTCACAAACCCAATGAGAGCATCTGTCAAACCTGCTGTGAACAGTGAAATCAACCTCATCTCCGTAACATCAGGTACCATGACTGATAATCTCTTAAAATCTGCAATATACTGATCCAGGGAACCGGTTTGTCTCAAATGAGTCAACTCCCTAAAAATACCTGTTAGGTTCCCTCCTATCAAATCTGCGCACTAGCCTCTGTGTGAACTCTACATAAGTAGTAATGTGTATGTGTCCTTGTGTATATCAATCCATGATGCCACCAATCATGAGCGTCTCCCTCAAGATGTAAGATTGTAAACTTAATTGCGTCTTCCTCATGCATAGGATTCAAGTCGAAGTATGTCTTCAACTTCTGAACCCAAGACTGTGCAATACACTTCTTAGAACCATCGAAGTGTGGAATGGAAATCTGTCCCAACCTCCTCTGTAACTCTGGTACCTGTATCTGATGATCTCTCTTGGGCTTGTTGCCAATCTTCATTTTGCAATATTCCTGGAATGACATGTCGCGAAAGCCTTCACTCAAGGTTTGGTACCTCTCCCATCAAGACTCCTCATCCAAAATATCTATTGGCTCCTGTACCTATGAAACTTCCGGATCCTTCAAGAAAGAAGGTTCGTGAAGCCCCAAAGGCCTGGTAGAAGAATGGGGAGACCGCTGCCCTGAATGTCCACTCTCACCTCTTTGACCCTGTTGTCCCATATTGCTATTTTCCCCTCTCTGTATGAGTATCAATCCTGCCCTGTGCTAAACTCTCCGTGAGTTGACTCAAATAGAGATTGGTAGTTTCCTGCTGCTTTGACCATGTGGGTGAACAATTGTTTCATTAGATCCATACCCATGTCCTCACTGTCTTTGTCTCCCATCTTTCAACCCCAACAGGCTGGAGAAACAATTGCTCTGATACCAACTGAAATATCCCTTGTGGGATACCACTTGAAAATGCACAAAATATATGAAAATTGCAGCAAAATAAAATTTCTGATTTTTATAGAAAATGACCAGCTAGGGCAGTGAATGGTATTTAATTGATATCTCACAAAATACTTGCCCAAAGTGCATGAAATTTTGAGGGAAGCTTGCAATAATAATAATAAACACTCAAAAAATATTTTTGGAATAATATATTACTGCCAGAAAATTACAGAATGCCCTAGGTGGCTAGGAAATTGAAAAAAATCATATCTCCTCAAATATGCATGGAAAAATTATGAAACTTGGGAAATAACATCTATTAATATTGAGAATGAAAACCCAACCTCAAGATCTGAAAAATGACACCTAGAAGCCCTTAAAAACATTGCTGCAAATTTGGAATTGAGTAGATAAGATAAGATAAGATAAATATATTAATGTCCAACGAATGACCACAAAAGTAGGTCAATGGGACTGCAGCCCAAACAATATACAAAGTGCGAGTGGGAACAACTCAAAACAAGTTCCCAAAAACAGAAAAAATGAGAAAAGACAAAGCAGAAAGGAAACCCGAGGCTAATACCCCCACAGGCGGGGACAATTGAACAAGCAAGGGGGGACGAGAAAGATGAGAGAATGAGGGGGGGGAACAAGGACCAATGGTCTACTCAGGAATGGTAGCCACATCCCTCCTAACATTAGAGGCCGACGAGAAGAAGCTCCTGATGGAATGGAAACCCGAAGAGGGGGGCAAGAGCCTTCTCTCCTGCTGAGATCTAAGATTGACGCGATGGCCAGGGGGACGAATGGAGCTAGACTGCCCTCTGGTACGTGTGTGCATCCGATTCTGCTGGCGCGTGATCGAGGGAAGTGTGAAGGTCCAACCGGGGACGAACTGATCTATGCACTGTAGCTGGGTCAGAAAGGCCCTGTCGTTTAGTTCCTCCACTTGTGGGTAGAACCGGAAAGAAGGCTGTAATTCGTTTCGTGGGGATGACTCTCTAAGGGGGATGAAGAATTTGGTCTCGGAACAACAAAGACTCACGGATGTAGAGGGCAAGACACCGCTGGTCAATATATCTGAAGAAGATCGGGAGAGTCTGAATCCCTCTGAAAAAGACAGTGAAAACGTCCTCTGATCTCATAGTATATGGGGCAGCAGAAGATGAAATGAGTCTCGGTTTCCACCTCTTGAAGGCTATAGAGCCTACAAATCTGTCCTCTTGATCAATGTGGTGATCAGTCTCGCACTGAAGTCTGTGGGAGCCGACTCGAAACTAACCCAGAGGTATACAAAGGGCATGCACCCAGTGACGAGAGGTGTACTGAGGGCGGATGATGAGTCCATCTCTGATTTCAAGAAAGTGCTCTGCATAAAAGGGCATCTTAGGGCACAGACCACTAGGAGGGTTCACCCAAGTAGTCTGAATGAAGCTCTTGTAGATATCCTCCCGATGGACCTGTTCAACACTTGCTTGGTGGGCAAGAGATGATCTAGGAGCATTCAGGGAATACTGGAAAGGGGGGAGACGATCAATCTGATGCCAACTGAGTCCAACAAGGCAGAGGTCTTGGTAAACCAACAACGACCCACAGCCTGGGCAATACTCATAGAGGAACAGTAAGCGAGATACGGATACCTGTCCTGCTCAACAGAGAGATCACCAAACCTCCTGATACGGTGAAGAAAGGTTGATATGTCAAATATAGTCTCCAGACGAAAAGGTCGGGCTCCGAACTCTGCCAAAATAATATGCTGGGGGACCGTCTGTTTGCATCTGATGAAGCGGCGAAGGAGGAGAGTCTGAATCTTCTCAGCAGAAGCCCAATCTGTGTCCAAAAGGGAGGGCCCCCAGACAACAAATCCATAGAGAACGGTGGGGTGGATGAGGGAATTCATAAGAAACATCTTGGAGGAGATGTCCTGGAAGTGGTGCTGAAAACACTGTCTATCGAGAATGGCAAGAGACCCATACCCTTTATTCACCCTCGGCTGAAGAGCATGCTTCATACTGAATCTAGGCTCTGAGAACTGGACTCCCAGGTAGGTGTATGTATTAGTAACTTCAACCTCCTACCCCTTGAAGAAGAAATAGAGGTGTGATGTCCTCAACCCGTTGAAGACCACGACCTTGGTCTTACCCAAATTGACCGTCAAATGCCGAAGATCACAGAATAAAGCAAGTGCATCAAGCTGTCTCTGAAGCCCCTCAGGAGAAGAGGTGAGTAAAACAATATCGTCGGCAAAAAGGAGAATAGAAATCAAGACGTGGTGAAGAAGTCAACCATCCCCTTCCTGAATGTGATCCTCGAAGAAAAGATTCTAGCTCATCAATGTAAATGCCAAAGAGGGTAGGAGACAGGAGGCACCCCTGTTTAACCCCAATGGTGCTCCTGTTGAGATCAGACAACTCGTGTGCTATACGAAGACGACCAAGGATTGACTCATAGAGGTGCCTGATGGCAATAATAAGAATCTCAGAAAAACCATGTCTTGGAGTCGCTGGAAGAGGGCCATGCGAGGTACGGAGTCAAAAGCTTTTCGAAAGTCTACAAAACAACAATAGACTTTCGAAGAGCGGGTGACGAGCCTCCTCAATAATAGCCCGAAGGGTGAAGATGTGATCGATGGTGTGGTAACCGGGGCGAAAACCAACTTGATCTCTGGCTCTGAGCTGCTTCTGCTCCAAAATCTCGGACAACAACCTGTGGAGGACAGTAGCATAGAGTTTGGAGAAAGAATGGCCCACCATGATAGTCCTGTAGTTGTTCGGATCGAAAATGTACCCAACTTTGTGGATCGGGTGAAGGATATGATGAGACCAGGTAGGAGGGAAGCCCACGCTAACCACCTGATTGAAAAGATCTGTCAAATAGTTACCAAAAACCTCAAAACGTTGCTTGAAGAACTCGGCCTGGAAACCGTCCGCATCAACTGCCTTGCTACAGTTCAAAGTTCTTATTGCCTCTTCGATATTACGGTAAGTGAAGGGATTACCAGGCGGCGGGATGCCAATCTGGGGTAGACTGGTGCCTCTGGAGCATCGTAAAGGGCAGAGGTGTGAGTAAAAATGGAGATAGGATCGATCGTTGTGGAGGAGGGGGAGTGGTGGGGGTAGACAGTACACCAGAAGGACCGAGGGTTAGTCCTAAGGGAGGTGGAAAGCATATATCTGCTGGTGAGAAATGAAGGATTGCTCCTTACAACGGAGAAGGCACCAGCAGGCAACCTTAATAATGGGGAAGGAGGGGGAGGGCATAGGTAAAAGCCTGGCGAAGGCGACGGTGAAGGGATTTGCACTCTACATCATACCATTGGTTCATGGGGCAAGATTTAGTAGTACTAGTGGCCGAGGGATGGGCAGTGGAGCTGGGAAAGGATCTCACGGCAGTGTCCTACATGGCAGAGGAAAGGCATGTGTACTTGGCCTCCGCACTAGGCAAGTTATAGAATAGGGGCTTAGCGGTGAGAAGGTTGCGGATGTGGGATGAGTAAGATCCGTAATCCGCTTTATCAAACTGAAAGGAGATGCGAGCTGGGTAGTGGGGAGGGGGAGGAGGGGCGGCGGTGGTAGGAGAGTTGGCGACCAGAGAGAAAGATAGGACTGCATGGTCGACAAGGGGAATGGGGGAAACAGAGAGCAGAAGAGGGGCGAGATGTTCGGGCTGGCAAGGACATAGTCCACCACACTAGTGCCCCTGCCATGGGGACAAAATGTGAAGAAACGTGAATCCAGGAAGCGCTCGATCCTGTTAAAGATCACCATCCCTTGAGACTCCTCGAGCTGGAGGAGGAACAGTCCATAAGCTGTGAAGGGGCCATATGTATCCGTAGAAATCCTATGTAGACCAATTGACACAGGGTCAATCCTCTGTGTGCAGAACGTATCTTCTGATCTGTCATGGAGAGGGACCTGTAGGTGTTTGGTACGGTCATTAAAGTCACCTAGGAAATAGATAAAACCCTAGAAAATAGATAAAAATCTGAATTTTGGAAATAACATCTACCAATGATATAGAAGAGATTCCAACCTCCAGATCTGGAAACGACACACTGGACACACTCCCAAAAATCACTGCAAAAGCCCAAGGTGGGTCGCTCCCCTTGGAAAGAGGCCCAAAACCCTCAAAAGTGTCTCCAAATATGATGCCAAAATCTGCTCTAATCGCTGCCCAACAAATCAGATATTAAAACCCTTGATTTTTCTCCACAAAAAGCCCCAAATTTTTTCCAAAACCCTTCTATGAAAATCCTGAAATTAATCTATGAAAATCAGCTCCAAAATGACAAGCTAGGGTGGATCTTTCACCACCGAAAAATGCCTTACTAGCTAGGAATGGATCTCTCACCACCGAAGCTAGGGATCTTGTGGGATCTTACTCCACAGGCTAGATGATAACAATCAATAGTTGCTCAATGAAAATAAAATCATAAGTGTGCATGCAAGAATCAACTCTATCACTCCCCCAAAGCTCCTTTTATAAATTTTCATTACCTTTTTCCAAGTTGGGAGCTCCATGTGGGACTAAAAGTGACTTAAGTGTCCCCAACGAAGAAATAGAATAATAAAATACCATAAGTCACCCCAACGAAGAAATAAAGTAATAAAGTACTACAAGTCCCCCCTCAATGACAAAATATAACAATTATTACCAGCCAAGTCGCCCAACTTATTGTCAACGACAAAATATAACAAAAAAGCAACGTGGTAATAAGTTTTCTATACCTAGTAGCCTCTAGAGTCTTTAGCCCCTTAGGTATGACCAAGGCTAAGACTAAAATTTTGGCCCTTAGGCTCTCGATGAAGTTAACGGGACATCACAAATATCTTGGGGGAGAGCTTTGTGCATCTTCTTCTATATAGAGAAATGTTTGCTTTGAAACTGGGCTCTTTCTGGGGGTTTCCATTGGTCTTGTTGGTCTCTATCACTTACAAATTTACAATGCTTTTGGAAAGGCCATCTTTTGAGACTATTAATTTTTTTTTGGAAGATGATATCTACAGTGTCTTATGTTTTGCGTGTCACTTGTGGAAAGTGATAAATCTAGCTTGTTTAGTTTGTTGAAACACCATGACAAGGATTTACACGATGTTTGGATGTTTTAGTCAGAATTGCAAGGAAATCAATGGTGATGCTTTTCGATTTGTTCTTTGAATTTTATTCTCTTAGCATCTGTTGCTTTTCTATGTCCATCTGATTTCAATATGCTATTTTTCCTTATACCTTATGCTATTATTCAAATGGCTGAAAGCAATGATATAATGTTAATAGCATTCAAAAGTGCAAGTTAGATATTATAATTTCTAATTGGGAATGCTACAAAAGCAAAAAATAAAATAGACTGCACTGAAATGTCCAGGACCGGCCTGCACCAGGTCTGAAACGCACCCGGTATGGAAATTGGCATTGGTACTCTCTGGGTACTCTGTGGGTACGTACCCATAGGCCCTGGGTATGTCCCGGGTATGGACAAGCGTACCCACACGTTTCATTTTTTTAAAGTGCAAAATAATAAATGATACTTGAGGAATTTGACTGGAATTGAACCTTGGAAAGTTCGTGTTAGATTCAATATTGCCAATAGCTATGAAGGGTCAAGAGAGATGAAAAGGACTTCATTTGGTTGACTTACTATTTGGGGGCTTTCTTGTTGCTCCTCATGGGTCCTTTATTCTTCATTCAATTTGGAAGGCATGTGAACAAGTGAAGCACTTGGTGGATGGGCAGCCTATCTTCTCTTCCTTTGACACTAGGTGCCATGCCTGCAAATCGAATTTGTCGAATCTGAAATATAATGACAAGATCTGTGCCTTGACAAGAGGCTGCTCTGCCCTCCTTTGGTTTGAGAAAGGAATTAAAATATTTCATTACTTGTACAGATTTGGGAAGTTGATGGAATGGACAGAACTTAAAGCTTTCTATAAGCTTCCTCAATCTCAGTTCAAGATGTATACAATGCTTAGAAATGCTTTCACACTTCCCTCTACTGGACTAATTATAGAGGAAGAGAATGACTTTTGGGATACTATGAGGTGGCTCAAAGGGCCCCCTCTCCAAGAGGCTACCTCCAAAAAAACTCTATGAAAAGATTGCCTTCTCCCCAAACCTTTCCCTGCGCCTTAACAATAAGTGGACTGTTTGTGAGCCCATTAGTAGATGGACTCATAGATTTAATGTTCTGTGGTCTTCTTGTATTCAGTCAAAAGAGCCTTGCTTTAGATGGCTTCTAATTCATAATAAGCTTCTTGTTGGATTCTAATATTTTATAGATTGCTGAGAACCATAAGCTTGTTGTTGGATTCTAATATTTTATAGGTTGCTGAGACTATAAGCTTGTTGTTTTGTTTATATATATATATATATATATATAATTTTTAAAAATATATTGTACAAACGTACCCACAGTGGATCGTACTGGGGTTTTTTGTTTTTAAATTGTCGTTTTCATTTTACTGAACCCCGTACTCGTACCTGTATCCTGGCAGTCTAGAAAATAAAGTATCTAAAACTAAAGCTAGGAAGGATAGAACCAAATAAGAGGGATTAAAGCCAATAAGATAAGCCCTAGGTAAGTTACTACATGAAAGCCATAAAATGTAATTGAATATTGTGAAAGGAATGCTTCTTGTTGAAAGAGAAGAGAAAGGGGTCAATGGAGATTTAGAATATACTTTGCATCAGAGTTAGGGGTAGAAGAAGTCTCCATGTCCTTGTCGATGACTGACAATCCTCTAGGTTTAGAGAAAGGATTGGTAATATGCATCCTGCTCTTAGTATGTACTGTCAATGGTTGAGGGCAGCCGACTCTCTCAATAAGGGTTTGGCAATAAGATTTCTGAGGTGGCTTGATTTTTACTTGTCAAGAAGGATGCCATATGGTGCATCTATCACCATATGTGCTAGTGACTCCATTAATCAACAGGTGCTTGACACCCCAATTGGCTGAAATAGGCCAAGAAGAAAGTAATTAATATGGCGGTGTTGTAAATTCCCTTTAGAGCTTGACATCTGAAGGTAACCACTTTTTGGAGGTGAAGGGCCAATCACCTCTAGTATGGAGAATAGAAAAAAGTTAGGAGACTCACTGAGCCTCTAAATAAGAAACCATATCTTGGATCTCGTAGAGGGTTTTGTCTCCATGGTCTAATTTTATAATTTCTTTCTTCTTCTTTGACCTAATTTTCCTATTAAATAATAGTTTGGGGGCTTTTTCCATTGACTTAAAGTTGTGCATGGCTGTGGCATGGGGTCACACTGTCTATTTTGGACTGTAATTCCTTGGCTGTGTCATAGGTTTCAGCGTTTACATTTTATTATTGTTCCATGTTATACTTGGTATCTAAGACAGAATTTCTTCTAAGGAGCAATGTGAATCTTGCTACAGAAGCTGTTCCATTTATGGTGCTCAAGTTTTGGATACTTAGCTTGAAACTTTGCTTTTTCTGAATTGCAGTCTGCACATTTTGTATGTATGATTGTCAGAAGAGTCAAAATATCTGCAAAATAAGTCTTTTACTCGGTAGTTTGAAATAGGATTTGTGACAGTTCCATTGCTACATGATTTTAGTCTGGTTATGAGGAGATAATAACAGCCTTGCTGCAGAGAACAATTGTTCTCTGCAATCAATTTCTAATATCTATAGAGAAATAATGTACACAAAATCAAATATCATAACTAATGCACGAAGTTAGAAGGCTCTTTGTGAACCCATGGAAGTCGTTTTGAAATGAAGGTCTTCTGGTTTTTGAATGCAAATTTGGAATTAATTTTTTCTGTTTAAAGGCATGGAGAATGCAATTGCAACTCTTGAGTCATACATCCAAACTAATTTAAATTTTAATACAGATCCAGAATTATTTGTGCATGCATTTTGCCATGTTTCTCAAGTGCAAGATATTTTACCATTTCCAATTGAAAATGGTTTGCAACGTTGAAACTCTTTTGTAACAACTCATTTACTGGGGTGTATTTTCGATACATATGCATCTATACCTGCTTGTTCTGCTTTTCAGTTGTATAAGCATTTTTTATGTGGACCATGAACACTGCAATTAGTCTTAGGATAAAATTTTGCTAATCAGCAACTTGTGTTTTGTCTGATGATTTTTTTGTTTGGCAGAGTGCAAACTTATTCTGTCATTTAAAGCATGTGCTGTTTTAATTTGCATTTTGCAGCAATGAGTTTCAGGAGCTAGAATCAGTTCCAACGTCAGCAACCATAGAAGGTCCTCTGGAGCCCACATCATCCACTGGAACCATTACAGATGCTCCTGAAGAACCTCTTGAACGTTTCTTTAGTGTATGTCTTCTATCGTGGGTTGTCCTTCTAGTTTGTGTGGGGAACTGCTGTTTGTTGTGCTATGCACTGAGAACAGTGTGTACATCTGGCCCAGTATTTCTATCTCAATCCCACTATGGGGTTATCAGAAAAGACTCATTTTAAATTTATAACTGATCATTTTGAAATTTCTGAGAAAGAAAATCAGAAAAGTTTACCAAAAATCAGATTATGTTTATATGAGTCAGTTTTAACTTTCATTCTGCACTTTAAGGAATGCAAAAGTTGTCAAAAGATCCGGGCATAAAAACATTTGCTTCCATGGTATAATATACTAAGTTCTGAAAATTGAGCTGTATAAATGATATATATATCGTATGATAGAAAAATGTTGTAAGCTTGACTTGGTCCTATCTTGTTGACTTTTTTAGCATCACTTATTGTCTCGTGGTCAGTGGGAAAGATTATTAGACATGGCTTGTCAATGGTCCATGCAAAATATTTGAGATACAAATGGATTAGATGTTATTTTTATGATAGATTGCAATTGCTGCTGCACTAACTAGATGCATGTGTGTTATGATATGGCAATGCACATGCTAGATTATTTTAATATTGTTCTTTTGCAAGGTTTCCAATGTTCAGATTTTGAAACATGCCATGTACATCTTTGGAATCATTTTGCAGCCTTCCTGTGTGGTTCGCAGTTCTAGAAGTAGAAATAAGTGAGAACAATATCATCATTATTTAGACAGACAATCTGTGACCAATCAAATTGAAAAATTGAGAGTAGATATTATACAACTGAAACTGAACATGAATAATGTCAAAGAAGAACATGGTCCACTGAAAATAAGTGAATGGGTGACACTTAAAACAACCTATTCATTAAGTAGGTCCGTGATAAAACAGATGTAGCTTAACATTTTCAATGAAGACACACATACACACTTGAAATTTTTTATGCAAACCAAACATAATAACAACATGGTCATTTATGTATATATCATAATCATCAGGGTGATTGTTGAGTAATTTCTATCTGCAATTTGAACTCTCAAGGCACAGTTTGTGATTCCAATAACAAGTCATGGAAAATGCCCAGTGTCTGTTGTGTATTCTTCCTTGAAATGGTAATTACTTGAATAACTGTTTATGAAACAACACAAAGAAAGGCTTTTTTTAAATTTTCATTAAGGCACGAAGTTTGGTGACTACAAATTAGATGATCACCCAAAGGGGATCCTTTGTTACAATGCCATGGAATTCAATTCCCATTCCAAAATCTTACTGCATGAACATGCATGCGAGTAGTGGAAAAAAAAAGGGGATGAAGTGACATGGAAATCTGCTTCATCAGTCCGAAAAATTGCAAGAATTGCTGATTACTTATAGAAGAGTGTACCTTAGATTTGGACGGAAAAGAAGCTATGGAAGATGAAAAAAGCATGTTGAAAGATTAAGAATAACTTTAGATAAAGAAGACAAGGGATTGGAACCAGCAATGATACTTACAAGTTACAACCATTGCGAAGTTGAGCACCCTCTTAAACATGGCAGCTTCCTGTGTGTAAAAACTTAAGATTCCTTGACAAGGATCTTCTCAAGAAATCATTCTCGTTGCAAATGATTAGCATTACTTTGGAAGTTAGCTAAGTCATTCCCATCGCTGGAAAACAAAAATTTGGAACGTTGCATAATTTCTATTGGAATTCAAGCTAAACTCACCCCTAGTATCTGTCTGATGGTGGGAATCCTAATAGTTCTTAACTCCATTAAGCATCCGACTAACAAAAATAGACACATCTTAGTACTACAAGTATTCAAAGCAACTATTTGGGGTTCTATCATGGACAATGAATCCATTATGCAGGCATGATTTGATTTCATTTGAGAAAACGACCTTATTCTGAGAGAGCATGGGTTTTATTTACAACTTTGTTCAGTGATGTAGGATTGCCATATGGATGTTATTCATAATTGTTACGTTTTGACACCAAGGGCCTTTCCCTTGTCCGTAGCCAAGTTCTTGTAGTTTGGCACTCATCACTAGTTTTTTTCTCTGCTACGTGAGGTTCATCTCCCTTGGATGTTAGGAGAATTTCGAGGGAGCATACTCTGCTTCCTCCCAGGAGTGTTCAGGCCTGCTCTCCTTGTCCCTGAGCTCTCCTTGTCACTGGTATGGTTTGACCACATTTTGTAACTTGTGATAGTCTGTTTATGTTTGTGCCTGTGGAAAGAGGAACCCTTAAGTATTTTATTCACTACAATTGCATTCAGGAAGTGCAATACATCAATGGTTGTATTGCAGTTGACAATTGTATCATATGGATCACTGCAAGAAAAAGTTAACAACACAATTCGGGTGTGATTTTACTACCCATCTGCTGATCCTTATTTTCATCCAGAGAACTGGCTCATATATCCTGCTGAAGAGTCTAGAGCCTATAGTGCAATTTCCTAGAGAGTAAACTTGATGTAAATGAGGGATTGAATTGTTTGCCTTGATAGGCTTGTTTGAACTCTTGACTTTGTTTTATAGTAGTTACATGAATGAAACCATTTAGCAAAGGAAATTTTATCACGTTTTTGTTCTGACATTCTAGAAGTAGAAAGAAACAAGAAAGATAACAGTTCCATTGTTGTTAATGCTCAGCACAAGGCACTCCGAGTGCAAGTCAGTGTTGCTTCATGACATTCTTGAAAGAAACAAGGAAGATAACAGTTGTTAATGCCCAGCACAAGGTTCTCTGAGTGCAAGTCAGCTTTTTTTTTGTAACTCCAACACTTTAATTTTGATTAAACTGATAACATCTTTAGAGTCAACATGGATAGATTCATCTTTTACTGACTTGGTATGTGCCGTCCTTTGGCCCTAAAAGGCTTTATGCTTTGTGGCTCAAACATGCTTTGTTGTGAGGCTACAATCTATAAGCCTAAATTGCATCCTTGTGTGTCCGAAGCTCCAAAAAATTCCTCAAAGCTTGCAAAGTTATCCTTAAGACACGATAATAAGAATGCATTATGGCTTTTGCCTTGTAACTGGTTCTGAAGCTTTAAAACCAGGCTCATAGCTTGCAAAGACCTCTTCAACACACAACAATAAGAACACATTATGGTTTCTGCATTGTAACTGTTGACAGCCCACTTAATTTAGGTGTAGGGCAATCTCATACCATCTTTTTTATTTAAGGAGAACTCTATTTCTATAGAAAGACTATTTATGGGTGTCTATTATGGTCGTCTTTCTCAATATTGACTGCGATTAGGCAACATACATTGCTTGTTGAGAACCCTTTCTCTCTATTTTATGTTCATCCCTTGGGGTATTGACTGGGATTAGGCAACATACATTGCTTGTTGTCAACCCCTTTCTCTCTATTTAGGTTCATCCCATGGGCATATGCCTAGAGCAAGAAGGTTGTCTTCTGTTCTGTGTTAATCAAAGTTTTTAACTCAATCATGCAAGTTATAGTCTACATTCTAATTGATTGTCTAAAACATACACTCTTGCAGCTTGATATTATACGACGTAAGTTTTAGTCTGTAGGCAAATTTTGATTATAGTTTGAGATCATTGTTGATGGTAATCTTTAATATAACACAGTTCTTCATTTGGTGATCTATTGGATTAATGTGCTAATGTTATGGATAGGCCATGTAGATTTATGCATGCTTGATTAGCTTTGATAATGACTGTCAAATTTTTTGCAAGAGTTGGATGCTCACTTTGATCCATATATCTTCAAACTGTCAAAGACAGGCAGCCGATCTTATATATCATGCTTTATTTTTGAGAGTTGGGTGTTATGTTAGGTTATGATGTTTTATGCAATAGTTGTACTTTTTATAGGGTATATTGTAAAATTCACATGCACTCTTATTTGTTTGCAGGCATCATTACATTTAAACAATCGTCAAGAACTGTCATCCTCAACATCTATGAGGCCCTTAACTATGGTACAACCCTTTGTCGGCCGGTTCATCATCACTTACTTCTCCTAGTCTAATTCCAATGCCAGCACCATCTCCTCCGCTTCCTGCTACATCAGTTTCTCTAGCTCCCATGGCTGGTCGCCCTTTAGACATATCTGAAGTCAGCAGCAGTAATCATGCCACTCTTGTCAAGCCTTCCTTCTTTGTACCACCACCTCTTTTATCTACATCGTTGCCCTTGTCACTTCCGTCTGCACCAATGGCTCCACCTCTCAATCCTCTTACATCTCTGCAGCCTTCCCTTGGTGCACCACTACTTCAACCATTTCCTCCTCCTGCTCCTTCCCAATCTCTGGCTTCAGCTTCAAGTTTGAACCAAGGCCCAATTATTACAAGGGATGGGGTTCGTGATGCGCTGGTTCGGTTAGTAAAGGTATGCTGTTCTTTAATATCTTTTTTTCTGGAATCACATTTTCTATTTAATCTTCATAAGAAATTTAATGAATGCTCAGCATGAGATTTATTTTTTATTAGAGCATGTTGAAAGAAAAAGTGTTAGATGAAACCATTTCAGCTCTGTAGTCACTATTTTGTCCTTTTTAGTGAGTTAGTAAAGGGAATTGAGTTGGAAGAAATTGATGACAGACTGGATATTGATGCGAACTTTGTAGGATAGATTATTATATTATGATGTTTTTTAATTTTCTGCAAAGGCCAAGAAGTTCTGGAAAACAATGGATTAGGCAATTAATTATTAATTTATTTTTAAATGCTTCTTTTTTGGCTTATTAAAAAATCGGCCATTCTAAGAAAATGAAAGGTGATAATGTCTACAATCTGACCTTACTGATCGGGTTGAACAGATTAAAGAGCTGATTGGTCAATATAGTGTCTCTATTCCATTCTGATTGAGTGGCTTTTTGTATCATGCTTGGGTGTGTGGTAAAAGTGCAAATTAATCATTAAACCACATCTTGACAGTGCTTGAAGTCCTTTTCTGACTAAGTCAAATAATATCGTTTTGCTTTAGAGCATGAAAACCGTTGGAGTTTCAAATACTTGCACAACAGAAGGAAACATAGGGATGTGTTTCTTGTATGACATAAAAATTGCCTGGATTTTGGGGACAACAAATAATATACATACCTACATACCTATATACATATATATAAGAACAATTTAAAAAAGAAAAAAATAGACAAATTTGATAGATTTTCTTTTGCAAAATCAAGCACCTATATACATATATATAAGAACAATTTAAAAAAGAAAAAATAGACAAATTTGATAGATTTTCTTTTGCAAAATCAAGCATCTTTTGAATAAAGAAAAATGATAAAATAAATAAATACAAATTTAATAGATTTTCTTTTGCAAAATCAAGCATCATTAAACATTCTAAAGGTGTGTATTATTGGAATATAAGGCTTACCTGTTATTATTAAGTCACTATTAGTTATATGCTAACTAATTTTTTGTTGTAACCACCTCAACCTTTTTGTAACACTCTCTTGCATAATAAAATGATGAACACACAATCTGCAATGTGTGCATTCTGGTTTCTCTTCATTCCTTCTCTATTCACATTTTCTAACATTGGTATCTTAACCATTGGTGCTCTTAGGGGTTTGAAGTATGAGGAAGCTCATGGAAGGAGCACAAATTTCGACGCAAAGTAGATTGTGCAGGTTCGAGGAAGACTTGAATTAAGGCATTAACTGAGGGTGAATAAAAAAAGTCAAAAGTACTGGCAAGGTTCGAGGCACACAGATAAAAACATCAAAAACACGAAGATTACATTCATATGCAAGCGTATTTGCTATCATTTCGAGATTAGAAGTGTCCTCTCGAAGCCATTACGACATGGGAAAATACAGAGTCAAGGGGCATGGGAAAACAATTGATGCCAAAGAGGAAACAATCACAAGTTCTGATGGGAAGGGGATAGTATTTTTAAAGATTCTTGCTAGGGCATGGGGTAGATGACGAGCAAAAGTTGTAAAGACCAAAGGGGCATTGAAGAAAACACTTTCAAAACAAACGTGACGAAAAATGACGAATTTGCCAAAACGCGATTTAAACAGTTTGAAGAATACTATTGTTTAGGGTTTTTTTGCAATTCCATGACAATTTTCAATCTTGTGGATGGCTTAAGGGACACAGTTTGAGGATTTTGCAGTCAGATTTCGAGTGTAAATAATTAGAAGACAACATTCTGGAGGGAATTTATTTGTTGTTAGGGCTTGAGCAAGGGCACAAAGCATGAGATTCTTACAAAAGTATAGTCGAAAGTGATACTCAGCACATTTCAGTCGCCAGAAGAAGGGCATAAATGTTTTTGACTTTCGTGGGTCAGAAGTCAGTTTTTTTTCATAATAGATTGTATTTTCATTAATTTCGGGTAAGAAAGTCATATTGGTGTGAAAAATGGCAAACATTCAAAACCAAATGAAAAACAAACCAAATGAAGTTAATATAGACATTGTTGAAGATCCGCTGGATGCAGAAAGCGGTGAATAATTTGCTGATGAAGAATACATATTTTAAAGAAACCCCACACTTTGACGATAGGAACAGATCTAGTGTAGATGAAGCTCAGCATGGATGGCTGCTCATAGTTCGGGGGTTTGTGGATCTTGGGAATTACACCCCTTACGAGGGTGATGAGACGACTTGATGGAGAACTGTGGATGTAGCTCAATATGGATAGTTCTCCAATGATTTGGGAGGTTCTTAATTCGGGAGTTTGGGAAGTTGGAATCCAGGAACTTACAAATTCAGCTTGGGAGCTACACCTTTACGAAGGTTACGAGCAAGCTTGATGGATTTCTCTCTGGGGCAAAGAATTGTTTTCAAAGAGGAAGCTTCTGAAGAATGTGTGGTTTTGTTTGCCCCGTTTATTTTTTTGTTAGTATGTTTGTTTTTTGCTTTTTGTAGAGTAAGCTTTAAGAGGGGGTATTAGAATATAAGGCTTACCTTTTATCAATAAGTCACTATTAGTTATATGTTAACTAATGTTCGGTTGTAACCACAACCATTTTGTAACTATCTCTTGCATAATAAAATGACAGACGCACAATCTTCAATGTGTGCATTCTGGTTTCTATTCGTTCCTTCTTTCTTCACATCTTGTAACATGTGTGTATATTATATATGAAAAAAAACAACAAAACAAATTTTATGAATTTATTTGAAAAACCAAGCATCATTAAGCATTCTAAAAATGTCCATGAAATGAAATGAACATTACAAATTTGAAACAGAATAAACTAAGATGTCTCATTCCTTGGGTTACAAGATATGAGATCTTGCCTGGTATCTTGTATCATAGTACTAGGGATTGGTATGGGCATGGTATGGATCGAATACCGTATTCGCCTGTACCCAAGTATGAACCCTAATATGGGCTGTTTTGGATACTGCCGGATAGAGTACTCGGGGGATCTTGAGCTGTATCCCCTCACAATTTAAAAAGAAATAAAAAGAAGCTTATTTAAAGGTACGAAACCTGAAACAAGAAAATTCCTAAATAACATCAAAACATGCTATAAATTTGCAGAAGCAGACTCCCAAAACCACAAGAAAATGAAATGTTCAGTGATATGCAGCAGCCAAAGGGTGTATTAAAGAAGGGATTTGCAGCAGAGAAGGATGCATTCAATTGGGGTTTGCAGAAGGGAAGGGCGTGTTCAACGACATTCAAGAGAAGCTATTTGCAGCTCCAACAGGCATATAATTTGGTCTGAATTACGAGTTAAGTGCTTCTTCTGTCTGCCTTTCCTTTAAAAACTAGCTCCCCTACCACAGTTTTCTTCGGTTGGCCCTTCGAATGCTGATTATGGGGATAATAGAAATTCTGAAATAGTTATCATTGATGGACATAGCGTGAATAGGCTTAAGATTTGTAATTTATTAAATATATTAATGTAAATATGTATATTAAATTTATTATTATTTTTAATGGATGTAATATATATCATCTAGACTGTTTTGGCACACGTATGGGTACGGTACGCTGAAATGGCAAGTTTTTTAAAAACCTTGGGTACGGTACGCTATGGGTACGTTTTTATATATATATATATATATAAATTTAAAGAAGCGTTTGCATACTTATTGAAATTTAGTACTCATACTATCTTTCTCCTCTCTCTCTCTCCTTCAAGCTCTCTTTCTCTCCTTCAAGCTCAAAATTAGCCAAAATGCTAAAATATGAGTGTGTAAATTAACAAGAGGGGTTGGGTGTATAAATAGGTTTTTGGGTGTGTCTTTTAGGGTGAAATTAGGGTTAGGTTATGTTCTTTTTAAGTTAAGGGCTTATTATTATTATTTTTAATGATTTTAAGTTGAAAATGGTGGAACTTTGGAGTAGGTACGATGCAGGTATGTACTTGCAGGCCCTGGGTGCATATTTATGTACTTGGGACATACTTGGGGCCTGCAAGTATGTACATGTAGCGTACCCAGACCATACCTGTACTTGTGCCAGCTACGTATCGGGCCTGGTACGTGGGATACCATGAGTTTCTGGGTAGTCTAGTGTATTATATAAACATTTACATATATGTGTGTGTGTGTGTGTGTGTGTGTGTGTGTGAGGTACTGTTGTTTTGGGTACGACAATTCGGGTTTGCCAATATGGCAAAATAATTTTACCCTAGGTATGACCGTACTAAAAATATTTTAAAAATAAAATATATAAATATTCTAACCTAATAAACCACATTGTATGCTTAGAGAAACCAAATAACCATAAAAATCAGTGTTACACAGGGACGTGCATCCCCCATCCGTAAGCTATATAGGACTTCTCGAGTGCTTGGGGATGGGGTCGAAATGTCCCCCCCACACCCCTCCCCTAAATGCAAAAATGAAGGGGATGTCCCTTGAGTTTAAGGAACGCACTTGGGATGTTCCGGGTGCTTCGAGACTTTATGGACCTCGACGGGGAGACCATGATGTCCCCGAGACGGTTAGGGGCTGTGCCAAAGTTCTCGGACTTCCTGAAGTCCTTGGAGTCCCAATTTTTTTAAAAATATATTAAAAAAGATAAGAAACATAAACGATTGACTCTGAAAAGACGAAAATGAAAACCAATACTTTATGTAGTGATACTAGATGTTAATCCATAGTTACCTAAGTCTTGGGGATGGGGGTACGGAGGGACGAGGTTTCCAGGATGGCAAAAGATTTCCCAAATTTTGGGCACAACAGGGGGCGACTTTTAAAATAATACATAAAAATTAATATTTCAATATTTTAACTTTTTTCAATGACATAGGGATTTAAATTGTATTTAATGTATTTGAGGTACTTTCAAGACTATAATTTGATGTTCTTGGTAAAAGTAACATCTTTTTAAAATTAAAAATATTAGAAAACTTTTGAAAGATTTAAAAAAAATTGGGGACGTCCCCTCCAAGCCCCCAAGTCCCTGAAATGTTCGGGACGTCACCAAAATCTAGGGGATGCATCCCTGCGTAACGACGTGATAATCCTTTTCCCGTGCAAAGTTACCTTTCCAAGAAATGGACTTATATTGTTTTATGTCGGTTCTAAATGAAGATATTCTAATGAGAGGTTGCAACTATTTTACATTTTTAAGCCTTTCTTATACATAACAATATCATCTATAAATTCACATGCATATTTTTACGGATATTTTTGGTTTCAAAATTTTGTTGTGAAAGTCTTTTTGCTTTTTTTGGTATGATAATGGAGTCTTTAGCAATATACTAGGATGTTCTAGAGGCCAACTTTGTATTTAAGTCTTTAGTGTTTTTTGGTTACCTTGGTTTTTGTCTATGGATGATTATTCATGTAGTTTGCATGGTCTCTACTACTCCAAAAAGCAATTTTTTTAATTCGAGGATATAATCATAGAAGCGGAATGATAGTGAGATGTTGGCATTCTCTTTGGTAACATTGTTGGCAATGGTGCTGAAATTATAATCTTTCATGTTTTTTCAGGGTTAGGGGACCCATTGTATATTTTTTTACATTTATATATTATTTTAATAGTCGTCCCTCCGCCGTCACCAAAATTCGGGAAATTTTTTGCCGTCCTTGAAACCCTGTCCCTATATCTCGATGTTCCCCCGTCCCATAGTCTTAGGTAACTATGATAAAAGCACTATTTATAAATTGATAATGCTAACTACATACTAAAAATCATTATAAATGTTAATGATTAAATCAAAATTAATATTCATCATCATGTTGTTCTTTATCAAGAGCATCAACATCAACATCCTTATAGAAAAAATTACAAAACAAATCAAACAAAACTTGTGGGTTTGCCTCAGTTCGTTCAAGACAACCTGGTTATGCTCGGGTTCTTCAATAGAAGAACCCTAACATACTCGGGTTGTCTTGGACGTACCCATGACAAACTCGTAGGTATACTGGACCTATATGGAGTATGGGCTGGACCAAACTAGGTGGGGTTGGTGTCAAATTGGTATCCTAGTTTTATGTTAATATATTTAATTTTTAAAAATTGAAATTTATGGAACATATATTAATGTTACAAAGCTAAGCATTTTAGTTTCATGATCACTATACTGAGGTTTGTCACATAAATATATATTTTTTGTTAAGGGTGCGTTGGGACATACCGAGCCCCAATTTGGATGTGGCCCCATACTAAGGATGGGAGATTTAAGCACCCGTATTTGTGCCCAAGATTTTAACCACATTATCATGGTGCCCCATTAATTGGGTGTCCATCGGGGGCGAGCTGCACTAACACAGCAGGATTTGATCACTTCCAATAACACACATTTACCACCACACCACACCATGGACCCTTGTCATGTATTATATATATTAAATAAGTTAAATTTTTAAAATATATATTTGTGATTTCAAAAATTACGTAGGTTAGTTTTTTTTGCCTTAATATATTTTATTGTTTTTAGATGTTTATTAGTCAGATTAATAACACCTTAATTTATTTTAGATATTCTTATTTAGATGAGAACTTATAAAATAGTAAACTGGGAAGCATGGGTATGTCCACCCCTCCCGTACCCCTCGGATATGTACCCAGTACAGATCCATCCCATGTATGATACAGATACGTCTCGGATACGTTAGACATACCCAAGTCGCACCTGCAGGGTTTGGTGGTGGGGTTCAGTAATAATAGTGTTTTATTTTTATTTTGACTTGGTCAATGATAAAAAAACAAACCCTAACTCAATTAAACAACTGATTGAGCGACATCTATCCTCCACATTACTCCTATGTTAGCCATTCCTACATATTGCTTTATTAGGAGGAATGAGGTAATTAGACCATTTTATGACACGGCTTGCATTTTTTGCTTGATTAGTTTTATGCTTACTGTAGACACCTAAAATTGATCTACACTTACAGTCATTAAGAATGAGTTGCTTGTACTATGGATATAGTGTATAGTTCCTTTCATAATTGATCGGAAGCAAACCATTAACGTGTATAGAGCAAAACATTTTGATAGATTGCACATGAGTAAAGATCATATTGTATTTATTAACATAAATCCTATACATGAGTAGAGTACATAATATTACAACTTTTTGTCAAAAGTTGTTTATCTTCCTGCCTTAGGTAAATGTTGAGGCACTATGTAATGTAAAATTTTGTAGGTGCCAAGGGATGTGCATGTACTCCAATGCCAAGTTTTGTGCATGAAGGGATTTGCACAGACTTGCTATATGCAATAGTAGAATGCACAAGTGAAGGTTGTGTCTTTGTATCTTCGTTAGATGACTTGGACAACATGAGTAAAAAATGAGTATACATATATTTATATTTTAATATTTTAATATTATGTTATGAACGTACCCAAGACATATTGTACCCAAGGGTTTTTTAAAATCGACATATCCACGTACCAAACCCGTACCCGTGTCTTGGCAACATAGATAATAAACATTTATAATATTTAATATTTATAAGGCAAAACAAGATGGTGATGAACAAGAAAAAGACAAAAAGAAAGATCAACAAATTGGGTCAAGCAAAGTGGGTAAGCCATTCATTTGAGGATCCATTATGGGATAAGCCCTTTTATCTATAGTAGGGGGCAGAAAACCCCTGCATGTTTACTATGTCATGGAATATGAGGGGTTTAAATGCCCCTCACAAGCATAGGCTGCCAAAGCAGCTCATCAAGTGGTAAGAAGCTTGACATTGTATTATTACAGGAAACAAAGATGGCACAAGATGTGTTCGGTGAACTATCATAGGATTCTGGAGAACTAGAAATTTTGTGGTTACTCATGCAATTGTTCATTGGGGGATTGGCTTTTATGTGGAACCCGCTTACTGTTTCGGGATTTATACTTGATGACCATTAATTGCCAAATAGTTAGGATGGATGAAATGGAATTAGATAAAAGCTTCATTTACATCAACACTTATGTGCCAAACTCCCAACAAAGAAGAGAATTATCGTGGCAGTCAATTCACGGATTATGACAGTCCTATCCAAATATCAAGTGGGTATTTGGTGGAGATTTCTATGCTATACTCTCTCCCTTGATTTTTCTCAACTTATAGATGAATTATTTTTGTTTGACCTTGAACCCAAGGCAGGATGTTATCCTTGGTCAAATAGACGACTGGGGCAAAACTTTGTTGCAGCAAAGATTGGATAGATTTTGTCTAAGTATAGACTGGATTGAAATGAGTACAGTCCTAGAATCTGAAATATTGCAGCAGATAGGCTTTGATCACTAGCCTGTAAGGCTCCTCATAAAGGATGAAGTAAAACCACAAAATCGACCCTTTAGATTTGAGCTAATGTGGACAAAGGAAGAATCCTTAGGGGACAAGCAAAGGATTGCTGGAGTTCTACAATCTCTGGTTCCAATGTATTTTTGCTTGCACAAAAGCTCAAACTGGTCAATGACAAGTTGAAAAAATGGACCAGAAAAGAGTTTAAGAAGTTATTAGAAGAGAAGGAGATCATGTAGAAGGAATTAGCCAAAGTCTTTGGCCAAACAACTTGATAGACCGGATCATAAACACAAGTTAAAAGAGTAAGAACTTTTGACTGACTTGAATAGGCTCTTACTACAAGAAGAAATCCATTGGAAACAAAATCTTCGGTAAAATGGCCAAAGGAAGGGGACAGGAATACACCCCTCTTCCATATATTGGCAAAGACAAGAAGAAACTTCTACAAAATCATCAAGATCACCATCTTGGATGGTATAGATATTTCAGAAAATAAGGAAATAAATGCTGAACCAGTCAACTGTTTTGAGAAGATACTTTCAAAATATCACAATGGAAGATGATCCCATCCTTAATGGCCATGTATCCAAGGAAGTAGCTATGACTGTCCAATCCTTCCAAAGAGATAAGTCCCTAGGTCTAGATGGTTTCCTTGCAAGTTTTTTCCAAGAGTACTGCGACATTATTGGCAAAGATGTAGTTGTCATGGAATGAGGTAACCTTTATTTTTCTTATTTTAAAAAAAGCAAAATGCTAGTCATTTGATTCGCTATAAGTCCTTAAAGGTCATTTGTTGCTTTGTATATTTCAAGAAGGCCTCCGAATCAGTTTCGAGGCATCAAGTTTTCTAGAAGTTGCGTGTTG
Source organism: Taxus chinensis (assembly GCA_019776745.2). Lineage (NCBI taxonomy): Eukaryota > Viridiplantae > Streptophyta > Pinopsida > Cupressales > Taxaceae > Taxus > Taxus chinensis. Next base: position 740,106,663 of record CM034152.1, on the reverse strand, counting down.
TTGGCATTTCAAATTCTCTCATTACCGCGGTCATGAGGCTCTATGAGACAATTGTTGGTCAGTTTTGTAATTCTCATAGTTGTTTAGGCTTTGTGAAGAGTACTATTGGGCTTAAGAAGAGGTGACCTCTCTTGCCGACCGTCTTTGACATCTACATTGATGTGCTATAGGTTTTTCTTCGACAACATACCCATGTGGATGATGGTTGCATTTTAGTTTGTATAGGATACAGTGATAACTATACACATTTTTGTTTACAATGTTGTCCCTTTACATATTGTCGAGGGTTTATAGAGACGACACCGTTGCTTGTTTTTGTGAGATTTGTCAACTGGTGGTCAACCCTAGCAAAAGGCTGGTTCATGATATTCAACACATACAATGGTTCCCTTTCTTAGTTCTAGTTCCTCTACAAAGGGGAGGGCCTACTGTAATGTCCCTTTTCCCTCGCCCATGGCCTAAGGGCCAATGCGTGCCCTAACCCTAGTCATGCCCAAGGGGTTACGGACACTATTTTGCTATTGGGTATGGGCATCTAGTCCAGTTGTTATTATTTTTTATTGACTGGGTCATAAAGTACTTTTAAAAAGGGACTAGATGTTATGTTTCATCATTGGGGCCACGGTAAAGTACCTTTTTGGCGACTTGAGAGGACATGCATGGCATTAAATGTTATATTTCTTCATTGAGGTTACTTTATGGGCCTAGGCGCCTAGGAAGGGAAAAGCAACTTAAAGTTATTTTTAATAAGGCCCTCTTTTTGGGAAAGTGCGCCTTGAGTGGTTTTAGGGTTTCTTTGGCATGAAAAGGTTATAAAAGGAGGTGAGGGGTGAAAGGATAATCATTCATACATACACTCATATTTTCTTTTCATGGTGCAACTGCTGTTTGCAACTTTTAGCTTGTGGAGTAAGATCCCACGGGAACCCTAGCTTCGGTGGTGAAAGATCCAACCCTAGCTAGCAGGGCATTCTTCGGTAGTGAAAGATCTATCCTAGCTTGTCATTTGGAGTGGATTTCAGGGCTGTTTTACAGAGGTATTTTCAAGATTTGCAGAATTAGGGTTTGAAGGGTTTTGAGAGTTTTTGTGGAGATTTTCAGCCGGTTTTCGGATCAGACCTACGGCAGCCATAGAAGAAGGATTCGGCATCATCTACAGAGGGTTTCACAAGGGTTTTGGCTGTTTTCCAAGGGGGGGCGACTTGTTTGGGAATTTGCAGCCCTAATTTCTAGGGTTTCCAGCAGTCCTTTTTCAGATCTGAAGGTTGGAGAGTTATCTACTATTTTTATATATATTATTTCCAAAGTTTCATCTTTGCATTTGTATTCGAAAAGATATTAATTTTCGAAGTTTTCCGGCTATTCTAGGCATGCTGTAAATTTCTGGCAGCATTCTGTTATCTGAAAAATTCCAAAAATATTTCCCTTGTGTTCTACATATTATTATCTTGTTCTAGTTAAAATTTCAAGTATTTTGGACGGGTATTTTAAGAGTTATTCACATTTTTCTGTTCGCTGCCCTAGCTGTACTTTTCTGTATAAAATCTGCAAAAATCAGATTTAGTATATTGCTGCAATTTTCTGTGTTTGTCATTTTTTTGTGGTAAGATCCCAACAAGGGATATTTCAGACTTGAACAAATTGTTTCAAAGTTTTTTTTTTGATTTGTTTTTAAGTTGAAGTTTCCCTAAATGGTCCTTTGGCATATTTTCTCAACATCTTAGCGGGGCAACTAAACTTATCATGAACTCATTTTGGGACTACATTTAAAAAACAACAGAACTCATTTTGATACAATAATTAAAAAAACGATATGGTAAAAAAGGAATGCCCTTCTTTAACCTATTATGCATTTGGAAAAAACAAAAACAAAACATTTTGTATGGATTCCCTTCTTTGGGTGCCACTTTTATTTGGATTAAAACAGTGTTGACACGGGGACGCACACTCTCCATTCTACCATATGCTTCGTCCCAAACAAGATGTTGCTTGGTGCATTGTCGGGGACCGAGTTATCCGCCCCCCACGCACCCCCCAAATGCAAAATATCGAAGGTTTACTTTCTATATTCACATACTCAAAATTGTGGGGGATTGAGTAACCATTCTCGGGTCCTTTGTTATTTGACAGAGGATTGCATCATTGGGACCTATTAGATACCGATGCTGTTGGTACCTTTGAGAACTTAGTTTTCTCCTTAGGTTTATCGACATCTCTATTGATAGTTTATCTCCTTTCAGTCTTTAGGTACTCTTTCTATGCCCCACCTAAGTTCCTTTGAAGGAGGTCAAAAATAAAGTTGTCAAAGAGGATATATATGGGGAGTTAATTCAAGTCACTTGTCCTAAGCCTCAAGCCTGCATTTTACGGTGAGCATTTCTTAGGGATGGTGTCATTCTTTGGCATGACTATCTCCAATGTCATTGGTCACATGGCTTGAGATTTCCCCTTGGCCGGTTGAGTGTGTGCCACTAGTTTTGGGTGGAGATTGATTAGATTTGTTGCTTTTGCTTACTATAGGAAATGGGGACTGGGGAGTATTTCATTTTCAAATCCACTATTTATTGACACAAGGGCAGATTTCGCTATCTATATAGAGATTGGTGGCACTTTTTCCACCTTCTTTTAGTATTCAAACCAATTTTGCTTGGCACTCTTTCATCATGATGTTGTCACCCATTGACGCGTGTCTTTGCAATGGACCCCTAGAGTTACTAGGCTGATCACTTCATTCTTTTAGCCCATCACAGAGGTTGGAGGTATCAAGTCCCTTTGGGTACTTTTGCTTCACACATAGAAAATAGGTTATTCTGAAGACTGTGCACTACTCTTTTTGGGGTGCCTTGACACACTCTTTCTGACACCAAGGATTGGCTCCTTGACATCGATGGCCTGTTAATCCTCCTTACCCGCTTTCTAGACCATGCAAATAGACTGACATTGCTAGTTTCTTCTTTGCCACGAGATTCCTTGGCCTTGGATGCTAGGAGAGGTTCCGGGGAGCACCCTCATTCCTCCGAGGATATCTGAGCCTAACCCCCTCAGCGATGGGCCCCTCCTTGATGAGTATTATCAAATCTTGCATTGGCCCTTTCACAATGTGTAACTATCCTTGATAGATAATTTCTAACAAATTTGGATATTTTGTCAAACCCTAGGGGAACAGTAAAAAACAGTTGAACTTTTATGACAGCAGCAACAATTTGATTTTTATAAAAAAAAAAAACAAACCCCAATATGCGAAAAAAACAAACTTTTCTATTTATTTATTTCAAATCAGCTTCAATAAAAAATACGAGAATGTCTGAATACAATTTTTTTCTCACAACTGATGATCTAAATGGAAAGATGGATGAAAGATAAGTAGCATGCAAACTGATTTGACTGAAATCTACCCCCAGATACTGAAGCCTTAGTTGTACTTGTTGTTTTGGATGTAGAATCAAGCTTGAAAAGTGTGCCCTAGCTGAATTGGATGAATACTTGTACCCTGAATGATCACTGCAACCCTTGAACAGAATTGGCGGGCTTATATATGAGGGTTTCCTTCCTCATATATGTGTGCAAATGAGAGTTTTCGACCTCTATTGCTGATGCCTAGTAGCAGAAGCTACTTGCAAACAATGAAGTAGTTGATAAATTTCCAAGGTGTTTAATAATAATCCCCCAAAACTGCTTTTATAACTTCGAAGGCCTTCTTCCAAAGTTGTCCTCCACCCCCTTTTGAAGTTACATGCATGCTCAATAAACAATATTAAATCACTTTATTCCCTCCAATGTTAGTGCCCCATCCAAAAATAGAATCTTGATGCTCATGTAACCCATTCTATCTTTGGTGCCCGAGAATAGAATTCTTTATTTAATTACTATTCTATCTTTGGCGCCACATAATATAAGTCCATCGTTTTATTATTATTTTATTCTATTTTTGCTTTTTGGGCCCCCACTTATTAATATAGTGTAAGTGCCCTTTTTCTAATTAAAATATAAAAGTACCCTTAGTCCACTTAAATTAATTTATTTCCCTCTTCAATTTCCCTTGGCCTACGGAAAATAATAAGAATAGGCTTCAGGTATTCTAAAATCTTGGCAACTAATTCTGAAAAGGGGACATTGCACATCGGTAGGGAGGATGGCACCGAGGGATCTTCCAGTTTGAGCCTTGCTAGAAGTTTGGTTGATGATGGTGCCTAAGTTTCTTTTGGCCCGAACCCTGTTACAAATATATGATGGGTTTTCAGATCTTGTATCGGCCCGCTCACAGATCTTCCTTCATACGGCTATTTTGTAAACTTAATCATTTGGTTTGGGCTATGTTGCCAAGAAATGCCCCCCACCCCCCCCCCCGTATCCAGTGCCTTAGAAACGTTTCCGGTATGGAAACATGTACGGAATGTCCCGAAAACAGCTGGGGACGCTTCCAGAAACGTCTAGGACGTTTTTGGAAACTCCCTGGCGTTTCCGGGACGTTTTCAAGATGTTTCACAACTTATATATTACAATGAAGAGTTTATTCCAGTTTGCTGTCGTGTTACTCCACTTAATCTTTTCAAATATAGCCTATATTTCTGCTCGGAGAATTTTCCAAATCAAGGAATAAGTTACAATGTGCTCAGTTGTAAAGTCTTATAACATTAAAAAATACTAACAAGGAGGCACATTAAACAAGCCTAACGATAGTTTAAGTCAGAATAGTAATTCAAAGAAAGTAGGAAGAATCTAGCAGAAACCAAGAAATGCCAGACTAGAAAGCAGCTATGACTCAGTCTATTGCTGCTCCTTGGAATAGAATTTTCCATTGGAATCCTCAATCAAATCTGAATACAATGAAGCAGGTTACAACTATAATTTTTGAAACACGGATGCATGACAGATGATTGTGAAGAAAATCTAGATGATATATTCTAGAATCTAGATTATAAAAAACATGTATATATGAAACATTGAAATTGTAACCATGTTGAATGATGAATCTGTAGAACTTCAATGAATACAAAATATTTTGAGTGCTTTATCTCTTATGGTCCATGGACTAAAATTTTGAAAATGAGTACTATATATATATAATTTTTTGGAGATATTGTATCGACGTTTCCGTAACATTTCGTACCCAAGGTTTTTTCTAGCAAATCGGCGTTCCGCGTTTCAGACCCGTACCTGTTTCCCGGCAACATAGGGTTTGGGATTTTACCACTTTAGGTTCATGCCCTCATGTTCATTTTCATTGCTTTATTTCTTTGTTGTTTAGGTAGTTCTGACTGTAGGGTCCTTTTCCTAGAACTTTTCTGTAGTATCTGTTTGTACTCTAGAGTCCCATTAACCTAGTTTGGTTACATGTGGACATTAATACAATTTCTTTCTTTCTTAACAAACCAGTCTCTCTTTGCAACATGACCTACAAGATAATCTCAAAATTAACGGAAAACAATCTAAAGTTGATTCTTCCTAAATTCATCTCCCTTGAGCAAGGTAGGTTTGCAGTAGGAAGGCAAATTTTTGATGGGCATAATAATAGCTCATGAACTAATTAATTAAAGAAATAGTAGCTCATGAAATAATTCTAAATAAATGATTTAAATTCCAAAAATATTGTAGACCAAGAGCACAAACACTACTCATGCAGAATACACATAGCTACCTAAGTCTTGGGGACTAGTGGATGGGGTTTCTGTGATGGCAAAAAACAATCTCAGATTTTGGGATGGCTGGGGGACGGATATTAAAATGATATATAAATATAAAAAATATACAAATAAATTATAAGAAATGAATTAAACAAACTAAAATAAGCTACATTCAAAACAATAAAATACTAAACAAAACCAGTAATCCATCTGATAAGTGATATTTACTAATTGCATTATCTGAAATTGTGAATGAATCAAAATTACATATTGTTTCTTGACCATACAGAAAAACACAGCTCAACATGTAGTGATTTTCTATATGCCCTTGTTGTGGCTCTTTTGGTGCTTTGATTACTCGTTATAATTCAAAGAGAAGGGCTTGCATCTGACACCAACCAATAATCTTGACACATTGCGAAGGACTTCGATTTTGCAGGCATGTTCAGTGCAGTTTATTCACTTGTTGTTTAACTTTAAATTTACGAAGCCATTTTATGTAGCATAGTTTTTAATTATTATTCTTGCAAACGAAAAATGAACAATTAAAAAAGGTGTCCATGGAGAGATAGCTTTTGTGAATTGACTGTAATTTTAGGGATTGGTCAAACGGCATGTTTTGAAGTGCACTCCTGAGGTAGATATATTTGGTTCATTACCAATATTAGGAAAGGCTGCATGTGCCACTCCATATAAGATTTCCTCCATGAATGAAATTAATGTTTTAAGTGTTTCAACATGGCATTAGGGAAATGCATTGAAAAACGTATTTGAAGATTGAATTGGATGCTGGAACTGCTTTATAGAGAAATTTATATCAATCAAACTAAATGGACAAGTACTCTGAAATTATATTGAAAATGTGTTTGATTCAGCCATTTTTTGTTTTATTAAATGTACAGATGTCGGGGATTCCTGCAAAAAAGGTGGAATGTCTCAGTGATGTCTCTGTTTTTTTGAGACTTAGCAGAGATGTTTCTGTTCTGTCCCCCTTTTCCTGAAATGCCCTCAGCACAAATTTCCTCCTCATCTCCTTCCCTCTAAACAAATTGGAAGGTTGTTTTAGAGTTTGTTGGCAGTGGGGGTTGGGGTAGTTGGGGGTTAGGGATGTTATAGATGCTGCTCGTGTTAACAGCAGGCACGTTCTGTTAATCACATACTACATAGGTGATATACTACAGACACCCCTAAAAATGCTAAATTGCTGTTACGTTATGTTAGTCAGCCCAGAATGCACCGTCTCTTTTAAAAATGTTTTAATGTTTTCTCTGAATCGCCATGGATGCCTAGATGCCCCCGATGCAAAAAAGGTACACCAGGGCATGTTTGAAAAGTGACGTCAAAGAGAAAACAACAAAAAATAAAGAAAAAATGAAGTGTGGGGGCCTAGATGTCCCCAAGATGGTTAAAGGATGTGTGGGCATCCCTTGGGATGTCCTAGGTACTTCTAATTCTCCTCAAATGAAGTTGGGACATCTTATGAAATTCTAGTCTTCTCCGAATGGAGTTGGTGATATCTAGAAACTGAGATGTCCCAAGTGGTGTGTGTGTATCTCTGAGATATCTTGTAAGGAGGGGAAAACACTACGTTGTCTTTGAAATAGCACCAGAAGAAGGAACAGGGATGCCTTACCAGAAAAAAATTGGGGGTCGGGGGCAGTGGGGGGGGAAGACAACAATAACCCTAGGCAAGAAATGCAGAAAACAGAGAGAACATTGAGTGGGAAAAAGTGAGGGGAATCTAATACGTTGGAGAAATGAGGAGGGGAAGTTAGACTGGATTTCAGAGAGGAGGGAAACCTGAATTGGAAGAAAACTATTAAAGCACATAATTACTAATTAGTAATAATAAAATCAATGAAAAATCCTGACTAGAAAACTACTGTTTACCAATTCTGATCAATGTGGAGTATTGAACAAAAGCATACTTTATTCTGGTAACTAAGTGTTTGTCACTGTTACCATATTTTTATGCAAGAACAAGCAAAACTATTTTTAATGAAGTAAGGCTATTTTTGGCAAAATGGTAATTTTCGGAAATTTGGCTATTTTAAGCGTTCGCTAAAAATGACGCGTGCTAAAAATGGAAATTGGCATGAGTGGAGAAGAGTGGCTAAAAATAGTGAGTGTCTACAAATAGAGATACTAAAATTAGCAAGAGCTACTCCAAAGTTAGCAGCAGTCAAGGCTAAAAATAACACAGAAAGTGGCGCCAAAACAAAGAGGAAAAGCATGCTGCTTTTTAGCTCTAAAAATAGCAGAAGTGTGGATGCAGGAAAAGCATGCACAAGAGCTAAAAATAGCAGGATTGGCGCCAAAGCTAAGGGCAAAAGGGGCAGTTAAAACTTGTTTTAGATACACTTGCATGCTCAGATTTCCACGCAACACTCAAGGGGCACAGTCAACTGTTTTTAGACACCTTTTCATGCTAAAATCATGCACAGATTTCATGCTAAAAGCTTATTTTTAATTACACTTGCATGAGCTGAGATTCAACGCAGCCTTAGCAAAAGGAAAAAAGCACAAGAGGACAAAAACAAAAAAGACAAAAACAGTCAAAAGTAAAAGCAGCATGCCTAAAAATCAAGGCAGCAGCTTGGAGGATACTTATTTTATTATTTCAAGGCACTGGCATGCTTGGAGGGCAGTCAAGTGTTGAAAAAAATAATATATTTTATTTTAGCATGCACAGCAGGGGTCTGAAAATAGATGGCAGCAGTCTTTAAGGCTGATTTTTATGAAGAAAACATATATACACACTCTTCCAGCTGTTTTGCTCTGGCAATCCTAGCTTGTACTTGCATCTCTGAATAGAAAAGTTCCATTTTTGCCTTCTCATATCGCTGGTTTTCTGAGTATTCATCTTGTTAATCAGGGTATTGTATTGCTTTGTTGTGTAATTTCTTCCCTATACTGCTGCCACTTACCTAAACCTTTGAATTAATTTTGCAGATTAGCCTAGAGTTGTGCATGTGTGTGGATCTCTATATTCTTTGTATGCAGTAGTACATGTGTGTGTCAAATCATTAGTGTATCACCACAATTTTATATTTTCCGCATTCCTTCTCCCTTTTCCTTGTCAATTTGTTAGTTTGTTAGGTGATTCACAATCGAACCAGCCCTCTTTGGAGGTTAACCTCAGTTTTAGGTTACCCACAACCTTGAGGTGTTCCAATCTTGTCAACATGAGAGAGAGAGTACACACCATTCTCTATCAGGGTGCACTTCTAGGTGACAACAATCACTTAATCCAAAAACCTAATTAGGGGTACTAGACAAAAAACTTTGGAAAAACTCCCCTAGTGTTGAACCTGAGGCTGATTTTGATCAAGCATATCTGTAAAACCCTCAACTGATGAGAAAAACCAGACCTAGAGTGCATTTCCAATGGGGACTCCATGTCAAATCAGTGTGCAATAGTAGACGATTAAGGGCACAACTATATTGTATATAAATATAGTCGCCGAAAAGGGACTGGGATGGGGACATGGCTGGGGTCGGGGACGTGGTTGGGGTCAGGGTCATTGTCCCTAAACTGAGGTTTCCCAGTTAAGAGGTGTGGAATAAAGGTATGGTCTAGAAAACATTTTCCAAGGGGAAAAGGCATTTTGAAATGAAGCTTCTTAAGAAGAATTTTAGAAAAATAATTTCTCAAGTATTTTGATGCAAATAATCTTTTTTTGACCTCAAAGAAAGTAAATGCATACAGACCCTTCAAACTCTGCATTAAAGTTCCCAAAATAATATCCAAGATTAGAGCGTACAAAATTCAGTCTCTGTTACTTTGAAAAGCAAATCATGGAGATTGAGGTATTTACTCCACCAAATCTAGACTTTTATTAAACCTTTGGAAAGCTCAAATTTTATCACATGTCGAAAGATGGCAATGGAATAGTTGATTGACTATCCAAAGAGGTCCTGAAACTTTGCCTTGGAGAAGTCAAATTCAAATGCCAATCGCATGAATAGGTTGATTCAATCCTCGTGACTTAGCGAACACAAAGAAAATGATTCAATGGCAATGAATAGTTTCAGCAACTGAGAAACCAGATACAGTGGATGTTCTATAAATTTAAAATCATGATGGTGCTAAGATCCAGAAGAGATGTTGGATTCACTGGAAAAAAACTCAACCCTGATTCACTAGAGAAGTGGAGGCCGATGTCTGTCTTAGGCCATTGCCAACATTAATGTTACTCAATAAATTTGCAGGAGCTTTTCAAAAGGCTTTCGTGGCCCTTTCCAATGCGTCAGGGAAATTCTCAGACCATGGTTATATTGGAAGACAACTCAGATATTATCTCTGCTCAGCCACTATGGCACAAAGTTAAACGTTGTACTGAATTTGAATGTAGGGACCTTGGTAAGCATCCAATTCCACATTTACCAGGGACCAACAGTGGTGTTGATACCCAAGCGTTTTTTAAAGTCTGCAATTGCCTCAGGGCCAAGAAATCTCAGGAACTAGTGTTGATATGTTTCGTGTTGTGGGGGTTGTGTTCTAGCGTCACTCCGGTCTCTTATTTGAGCATGAGGATAGGGTATAAAAGCAACTTTTAGGACTTCAGATGCAGTGTCAACAAGAGTTTCTCAAACTTTACCAGGTACTCCAACATCTCAATGAATACCTCTGTTACCAGGAAACGCCTGGGACCCTGCCGTTTCAGCTCAGAAACATTTCTGGTACGGAAACATGGATGAAAATGCCATTGAAATGTCTGTATCTTCTGCTTTTTTTTGCCCATTTTTGATCTGGTTCGTCTGTATTTTACGCTTTTTTTTTTCCCTTTCCTATTTTCAAAAAGGGTTTTGAAGCTCGCTTGAGATTGCAGGAATGATCTCTGGAGGTCGTGATTTGCTTCGTTTTGTGGCAAAGCTGTGTTGATTCGTCACGGGAATGGTATTCCCGTGCAATTATAAGGTTTTTTAAATAGAATTTTTAGTATATTTATTTAATAAGATGTTCTTTTGTTTATATTTTATTTTTTATGTTTTTTTAATACGTGTTTTATATATTATAAAATATGATTTGAACAATTTTTTTGGGATTTAAATTTGTATATATTTGATAGTTTTGTATAAGTTGGACATTATAGTTTATTTTATTTTATTTTATAACTTATAGAGTACAATTCACTTATAATTTTATTCAATAGTTTTTATTATATAAATTTAACTTAATGTTTTATTTTAATGTAGTTTTTATATGTTGAATGATGAATCTTTAGAACTTCGAATTTCAATGAATACAAAATATTTTGAGTTCTTTATCAATTATCTCTTATGGTCCATGGAGTACAATTATAAAATGAGTACTATATATATATATTGTACGGACGTTTCCTGTAACGTTTCGTACCCAAGGTTTTTTGAAAATTGGTGTTTCCACGTTTCGTACCCGTACCCGTTTCTGTTTCCTGGCAACATAAATGAATACAGATCTGAAGTGATGGAGGCAAATGTGAATCTCCAAGGTTGTATATGGTGAAAACAAGGGAATCCCTTTCATAGAAAAACACTTGAAGTGCTTGAACTCTCCCTGTCACAGAAAAACACCAAAAAACCTAAGCTTGCCCAGAAACATTCCGTATTTTAGATGTTAATCTCCTGAAATGAAGCTCATGTTCTCCCAGCAGGCCAGGGCCTGGAGGGCGCTGGAACAAGTTGCAGTGAGACCATAAAGGAAGTGTATTAGTATACCCACAGTCAGATGACCATATATCTCCAGGCCAATGTTAGCCAGAACCCTTTACAGAATTTCATCTGCAGTGCTTTGGTTCCGTTTACAATTCCTTTTTTTGAATTATTGTCTGTATTATCTTAGATCTAGACTTCCTTTTCCTTGATTCAGTTCCAAGTATCTTTTAGGTATCAAAGTTTGGGCATTGAATGGAAAATCCGTTTTTTCAGTTATTGGCTGCATATTGTAAACTGTAAGGTGAAATCAAAGTTCAACTTAAGAGTAGCAGTGTTTTTCGCCTGTTCCATGCATTGTAGTCACTAGTGGTATTTGCAGTCTTTGGCTCTTAGGCTTCAGTTCAGCCCTTTAATATATGTACAATTGTTCTTGGATCCAAAATTCACCCTACACTTGTCTGGCATGTAGTTAGGCTTCTATGTGTAACTTCCCATCTGAAGCAGAAGAACACCTTAGCTGAAGTAGATAGTACACCTGGAAATAAACTGCCCCATCTCCATGCACTGGAGAGAGCCCAGATGATTGATATATCTTGCGGAATATCGTGGCCAATGTTGATCCATAACTATTGGTGAGAGCATACTCTCAACTGACTGAGAGGTCTTCATCGCTGACAAGATGCTCACACCCACCTGCACTGTTTCCATTTGATCCCTGCTGTCATTGCTGTTGAATCAGTATTTCAACAGTTGCTGTATCTAGGTCTATTAAGCGCTTATAAACTTGGTTGCACCTTGGGCGGGCAATTTTGATGGGAGGGTCAATATGGCTGATGAAAGTCTGGATAGGGTGGAAGATAGGCCCACGATCTCAGAGCATCTTGCTATTGGTATTTATAATCTTGTACAGACGAAATGAGTACACTCATGGAGCATCTTTTTTGGAAATGCAATGAAAAGCTCAGTGTTTCTCAGTAAGAGCACTTGGCTCTCTACTACTTGTGCATGGGATTGCCTGATGTGGATGATCTGTATTTGTCCCCTATTATTGTCAGAATTCTCTGCTTTTTTCGTGCAAGACTACAGGTATCACTACGCAAACATGGAGGTCAACATGCAGCACTGAGCATGCAAAGGGAGGCCATTGAGCATCAGTGTAATTGCTTTAACTGTGGCTGTTGATATGTTTCTGATATGCTCATTTCTGCATTTTTGTGTATCTTGGTCGAGGTGGTTTTTCATGTTTGTTTTCTTGTAGTGCCCAGTGAATCTGTTTTTTAATCTGGATTTGTTTTACCTTTTTTAATGGTTTCTCTGGCTTCCAGATTTTATTTGCTAAAGCTGGGTACTAGGATAGTCAGTTGTGGTCACGTTCTCAAAATTTTCTCATGCTTTGCAGTGCCTTGTGTTGGTTCTTCAGTTTTACAATTTTTAGCAAATCCAGTTTAGCTATTGTCTATTTTTTACCAATAAAACTTTTTATTGTTAGCAAATCCAGTTTAGCTACAGTCTATATTTTATCAGCAATGTAACAAGTTTTGGGCTATGGCCCAATATATCACAAAAAATCTTTACTCTCAAGCAAAAAATTTTGTATTTAATATGACGGGTACAATAAGACAACAGCAAGCAGCTGCTCTTTTGCACCAGCTTGGTTTCTTTTCATCTATTTTGTAGTTTGTATTAAAAGGTATTTCAACACAGATTTTTGTGTATGAAATATGTTTTTTCATTGAATACACATTCTCTCTGGTTGGATATGTTAGTTTTGCCAATCAACATGTTGGTTCCCTGGGTTGGTTGGGCTGATTCGACTGGCCAGAATGTGTCCCTGAAGGGGAAAAGACCCGGGTGGCACTTTTTGTATAAGTAAAAGCTGTGTACCCAAACCAAAGAAAAACATTTTGGTTCCCTGAAAATTGTCTTTCATTCTCCATGGCAGCAGCATGTTGATAGATATCTTTTGAAGCACATTGATAGATATCTATTGAATCGTCTTTGATTTTACTTGGTTTTCCCCTCCAATTTGTATTCAGGGAAAAGTTTCTTATTGTTTACTCTCTTCATTAAGTAGGAGACATGGTTACTACACACTTTTGGGGTCAGCTGAGAAGTCGTCTATTTACCTACTATTTTGACCTAATTTTGTCTAGTGCCAAGTCAATTCATTCTTTTTAGGCTTGCTCATTCATTACTGTGTCTAAGTTATCACTATGGTAGGTGGTGTATCGTAAGTAGGTTTAAGTATTAAAAAATGAAGGGGCTTTCTTTTCCTTAAATTTTATTAATTTTCTGTATCACAAACTTATATGTTTAAACAGAAACACGGATGACCGTTTTTGCTTGTCTTTGGCAATATGTTCCACAGAGATGCCATCTTTTTCTGTTGTCCTTTTGACACTATGGGTTAACTAGAGACGAGAAATAAACTTCAGTTGTCTTCAAACAATATTCATGACATGCTGATTTTCTTTATCGTGTTAATTTTTTTCAATGCAATAGTTATCTTGTTTTCTTATTGTTCCTTCACCAGCAGTTGAAACCCTTGCTTTGATTGGCAGAATGAACACTTTATTGACATGGTGTACCGTGAGATGCTGAATGCACATACTTCATGAAGATTTCACAGTGAATGATCTCATTAGCAACTTCAGTTTGTTCATTTACCAGCAAGGTTTTGTATACAGTCTCTTGTGTAGATTCATCTTGCATCTGGTGTTGAGTGCCAATTTCAGCACAGAAGGCTATAGATTCAAGTGTGCTAGTTTAGATTCATATTTTCCAGACTTGGTATCTTTGATAAAGCTTGTCTAAACATGATCTGTTTGAAGTGCACATAAGCAGTTGTATGATGAATTCATATAATATAGTTCATAGGGTTGTTATTTATCTTCTACGTGTCCTCATTTATTGTCTGGATATGGTCTACTGGCCTTATTTTTAAAAATCCGGTACGTATTCATGTAGGTATTAATTCACAGAAATCTCTAGGAAACCTTCCTTGTAGGATCTCTTTTGTAATGGATAAATGGACTAAACTGTTTCCTAGCTGTATACTAAAATTGGCCTGTCTTTATTGGCAAGTACCTATTGATTTGTAAATCACGTCGTTATGTTTTTTTAATGTGTTGAGTATTAGAATACCATAGGATTATACATTCTAGTTGTTAATAATTCATTTACATGCAAGACTTCACCATTCACATATCTAAGCGATATTGAAAACTATGCATGCTTTGGGGTATGATATATCGTTTACTAAATCAAAATTAATAGCATGGCATTCTTGCAATAAAAAGTCATGCTATTAGGCTTCGATTTCTAATTGGATTTGACCACCTCTCTAATTCGGCCATCTTAAATAATTTCTGTGAAGAGGAGGTTTTTCTTCATGATATGATATGTCCTTTAGTCTTCTAGTCCTCATCCCAATTATACTTTTTTCTTGTATCTAATTGAATTTATTACCTCTATTAATTACCGTGTATTTCTAGAAACAGTTTTGATGGCATCCAAACAACACAATTTTCATGTGCTTGTAAGTAGAATTGTGCTCTTGTACCATGTCTTTCAAGAACTAACTCGAATTCCTTGGTTTTGGTCAGTTTCTATTTCAGATCATTTTGATAGACTATTTTAATAAAATTCTTTTAGTTTTTCCTAACAAATTCACTATCATTGAGTTGTGTTGTGAAAAGTTGGCGGATTTCTTTCTTCAGTTCTGTCTGGTTGGTTTCTCTTAGTTTTTCCTAACAAATTTGCTATCATTAAATAGTGTTGTGAAAAGTTGGAAGTTTTGTCTGGTTGGTTTCTGTTTTCACATTTTCTACTCTTTATGGCACGGAAACAGAAATGAATGTTGGATCACACTTAATCCTTTAGTTGTCATATAACCTTTGTACCAATATTTTTTAAAATTTTAGATTCGTTATTCTAACCTTAAAAAATGCATCTTATTACTCTTACTACAGCTGATGCTTGTGCTTCTACATGTCTTAGATAATGATATACATTCATAGGTTCTTGTAACCAACAATCAAAACTCCAACGTTAATATCCTTTTTATTAATTAAATTGCAAGAAACAGACATTTTCTTTTTAAGCCGATCAATTTGATGTACCAATCAAATCTAGAAAAAGAACAGACCTCCAAGTGCCACGCATAAAATCAATGTAGAGATGTAAATGATTGAAAGAGAGTAAATTAAAGATATACATATGACTCAGGTAGGATAACTGTATTTCCTATAGATCATTTTTTTTATTGGCTAGTCAAAGTAACTGATCGACAATTTTGCAGTTTATATTTAGGTGCTTAATTTTTAACAGTCTTCTATGGTTTGGTAAGATCTGAAATTCTCTTAGAGGAAATACCCCAATATTGATATGGCACAATCACATCACCATGACATGTTCCAGTTTTACAATAAGTTGACACCCATTGTACAACACACTTATTGTATATAACAAATATTAAACCAACCAATTTTAAATGCATATTATTTTAATTTTTTTTAATCAGTTCAAAATATTTCATAGTTACCTAAGTCTCGGGGACGGGGGAACGGGGGGACGGGGTTTCCGGGACGCAAAAAAAATCCTAAATTTTGGGGACGGCTATTAAAATAATACATAAAAATTAATATTTCAATATTTTTAACTTTTTTCAATGACATTTAGGGATTTAAACTGTATTTAATGTATTTTAGGTACTTTTAAGATTATAATTGAAAGCTCTTGGTAAAAATAACAACTTTTTAATAGTAAAAACATTAGAAAACTTTTGAAAGATTTTTAAAAAATTGGGGAAGTCCCCTCCAAGTCCCCGAAACGTTCGGGACATCCGGGATGTCGCCAAAATCTAGGGGACGCGTCCCTGCGTAACACTGAAATATTTAGTCGATAGGCTATTTTATTTGGGGATTGAACCCTCCTAGAAACATGCCGGCAAAATGCCATCACGCCTGAAAGTCTCATTGCTTCCCATCAAAACTGTTGCGCCTACCTGCCCCTTTCACCACAGTTTTGGTAGCTTCCATGACGCCATCTACAGTCCTCTCCTTTCTGCAGATAAGTCACCCTCCCCTTCTGCGTCCACCGCTTGGTGAGTCTGTTGGAGGCAACCAAATATCTATGCAATTCCCACTAACACCAATAAATTCCTCACCTGCTTCTAAGTGCCTCCCTCACTGTGCATAAATAAGCCCATGGCTTCCTCATCTTCTCAGACTGCGTACACAAAACACAGCAAGTACTAGCACCCGACCCCTAAATTGAAGCTTCCCCGCCATTGACAAGTGCAGCAACAGGAATCCAAGTACTGTTAAAAATTTCCTATTTCAATTTGTCTACAAAAACTAAACTGCTATCATGCTGTAATACGTTTTGCAAATAAAGATTTTTCCATCGTAATTATCACCTTTCCATTAGATTAGACTCTGCATTATCAAGAACTCTTGCTATTTTGATTTTGCATTCTACTTGTTCTTTACATGCTCCTCTTCCAATCATAGCGAATCAACATGCCACAACACCTGCTCGATTTTCCTGATATGTATTAGGCATTTTGAATCATCTCACAATATTTCTGGTTCCTTTTGCGTTAAAATTCGTACCAAATTCACATCATTCCAAAATTATTAGATGTCCTTTTAAGCTTTGCACATTGAGGGAACAATTAGACCTTAGATTATATTGCTTTGACTGAAATGTTTATTTCCTGCAACTTCTTTATCCAACATAAATACAGGCCATGCAGCTTTGCTGTAGGGAAGTCTTACATGTATTTTTATGGAATCTCTGTGCTGAAATTATAATTTGATTAGTCTCGTTGCTTATTCCATCAGGTGGTCATTATTCAAACACCGTATCACTTCTTAGTCATTAAAAAATGTCTACCACCACAACATATTTGCTTAGGTCTGCACGGTACTTTTACCTTCTGAAAGCCTCATTACTAGCGGGCTTTACCTTGTGCACCTTTTTGCATACAAATCAGCCAAGGCACTAGGAAACTACACTGTGAACATCTACTCCAAAATGCTTAGCTGTATGCCCATACCCTGTTGCAAATGGAATAAGTAACTATTTGTACATAAATGCTCCCATGAACCAAAGTACTAGCACCTCTGGTATAGTATGCCAGCATTTTTAATCTCCCCTCTTAGTACTCTGTACAAATCTATACGAAAAAATATATGACACAGCTGCTGCAATCTGGCAAAATTTAAGATGAAATATCTAGGTGGCTACACAAATTTGAAAACCCTGCCTGGTTCCTACTCAAACTCTCTCTCTCAAAAAAAAATGACTTGATCCTCATACAAAAATATGCTTCGTAGATGACAACTTCACGTAAATTTGTAGAAAAGAATGTAATTCTGGAAATTTTCACAAACTGCTTCTTTTTAATTGAAGGCTAAACCTCCTGATTTACGATCCTGTAACTCATACACATTATCTCCCCAAATAATCAACCTGCTTTGTTAAGGATTTTGATTACTCGCCTATGTATTACCCAGTACAAATCTGGGGTTCTAATGTACAATCTAGACGTAGCAGCTACCAGCCCATGAACCCAATAAACTTTATTGCCTAGCGATGCCACAATTGGACTAAACAATGAGAGACTCATTACAACATAGGTTAGCAAACAAACTGAAAACAATTACCATCCCAAAAGAAGGAAAAATAGTACCAGAATTCCTTGTTTCTGCAAGACCCAATATGATGAGATTAGTCCATGTAGATGCATTTTTTTTATGGTTGCCTGTTTTGATATTTGATTATGCCTGCAATTTCAAGCTATGGCAAATGTACTGCAGCCCAAAGAGGTTATTGAGATCTCGAGCACCACTCCCGGATTTGCTACCATTGTCACACCAAATTCCTACTCCTGACCAACAGAGTCATGTGCATCCGTTTGCTGCTTTGAACCCCCTCAACCAACAATTCAACATTTTGCACATGGTGTTTCTATGCGGCGCCGTGAAATACTTGGGCAAACAAAGGATGTGAGCTCCAATATACACTATGTCGACGACCTTGATATTATCTTGATGCAAGAGACAACAGCTGCATTCCATACAAAATGTGAAAAACTTTCTGGCTTCTGCATATTCCTTCGAGAACTGGGCTACAAAGAACACTATGGCACATGGGGTGGTACCCATGTGAAGATTGCATTCCACAACTTCTTGAAGACTGTCTAATCTGTTCAATATGTATCTATCATGGATGTAGTTTTTGGGTGGCATGTGTGATATCAAAAAGCGACAATGAACACGCATTTTGTTGGGCCACGAAAATGTGCGTTTACATATGTAGTTCACCTTTCTAGAGGAATAATTAAAAAAGGATAGTAGAATCCACCATAGAAAGACAATGCTTTTCGGCTATAGCTATAGAATACTGTATGCAAATTTGGTTCAAAGTTAAAACCATGACATTATGATAGTATGCTTTTGCCAAGGCAACACCAAACATAAAAACGTCATCTACAATTGAGCTGAACTACTCCATAAAAGATGGCAAGAAGTCCATGGTTAACGAAATATGCTTTTGTGTTTGTTTTATAAATTTCCGTTAAAATTACATGCGAATGTGTATACAAGAATTGGAAAATGAAACAATAAAAAGAATCCCCCTTCATAGCTGTACATATTACTAGCAAAACACCAAACATGATTCGTATCTGTGAACCCTTCCTCTAGCCAATCATGAGAAAACTCCAAGGCACATGAGAAACCTGTTTTCAGCCTTTGAGATTGTCATTAAACCTAGCGTGCCATGTATCAACACCAAGTGCAAAGCACACTCTGGTGTCCCTTGTGTCCCCTTTGTCCCCCTTGTACCGGTGCAACTCAAGCACTAATCTCCACCTAACCCAGGGTAATACAATTGAGTTAAAATTGATTTAAGGAGTATAAGGGTGGGTGAGAGGCTTGGATTCCATACTTCGTCAATTTTTCAGCTTGCCACATGTCAACACTAGGTGCAAAGCGCATTTTGGTTTCCCCTGTGTTCTCTTTGTCCCCTTTGCATAGGTATAACTCAAGCACTAACCTCCCCCTGACTCTAGTTAAGATGTCAGGGTCAAAGTTGGGTTAAAATGCATCTCACTCACATTGAACAAGGGGTTGTCACTTGCCATCATCTAGTGCAAAGCACACTTTGGTGTCCCTTGTGTCCCCTTTGTCCCTCTTGCACAGGTGCAACTCAAGCACTAACCTCCCCCTGATTCCAGTTAAGCCTCATGGTCAAAGTTCAGTTAAATTTTGCAAGTTGAAATGAATAACTCTCCTCACCTCTACGCTTAACCGTTTTCTCCATTCAAGGTGTTGTTGTAACTCCTTCCCAACCTCCATTTTCACTAGACATGTTGCTGAAATTTCACTAGACATCCATGCTCAAAAATGAAGAAATGCTCATAACTCTCTAACTGTGGATCCGTTTTCAGTAAAATTCTGCCTGTACACTCCTCTCAAAAACATCTTTAAGCTGATTGTGAAAGCAACCCCATTGATGCTCTATATAATTTACATCAACAACTTGAAATTTTCAGACCCCGAAGTTTCTTTTTCAGATCTACAAAGTTCTGGTGGAGAAAAACTTAAAAAATTGGAGCAGAGAATCCCAAAGTAAAACCTAAAAATCTAAAATCAATTTCATTGCAAACTGATACCTAGAGGTCACCTTTCCAAAAATAGTTAAGTGTGCAAGGCTTCACATGTCCAAAAATAGTAAGTTTGCAAAAATAGAAAACTCTCAACATCTACAACACTCCAAACAAACAAAAAACACCACAAGAAAATTGTGAAAACTTACTAAAAATAGATGTCATTGATGAAACTTGCTAAAAATAGAAAGTCTTGCAATTGAATTCAAAAAACTTGTGGCATTTCATATTTTGTCTATCTCAGTGCTTTTTGACACTATGAAGTTCAAATATTCAGGGTTGAAACCCATTTCAACTCTGATCATTGAATGTCCTAGTGTAGGGGATAGTGATGTCACTCACATGGATATGAAAGACTTGAAAAATATGATACTTAGCAGATCTTATGAACCAGTGGTGGAGAAAGTTTTCTCAAGCGGGCTATTTAGGGCAGGGGGTCACCCACTATCCGTTCAGAGCACCGAATTAGTCTTGGTATGTACGCAACATTATGAAGTGATTCCAGGACGGTTCTAGCCAATGAGAATTCAATCCTTGCATTACTCACTCCTAAAGGCATTTCTCAGTGTCTACAGATTTCCACGAGCAATAACATGGTCATCATAACCAAGGAATTTACTTCAAAAGAGTGGGCAAAGATTGATTCATATCTATAAGGCCTAGCACTTAGTTCGTGGCTCAAGCAAGGAAGAAAGCCTTCTCAAGTTCCCAAAAACTTCTCAATGAGTGAATTCCTTAATGGCTATTCCGATGCCATCATTCTACTCAGTAGGGAGATGGGAGAAGAAACAACAAAAGAATTCTAGGATTGGATGGCCCCGTTCATCCTCGTGGCTACTAAAGGAAATCGGGTGGTGGATTGGGGGCAAATCATTAGTGACAACATCCATCAATAATTGCTTTAGTTGCCTTCCACCATGAAGTTTACCATGACTTCCTACTTGGTGTACGCTCTTTCCTTCATTAGACCCTTCTAAGGTTTGTTTGTTGCTCCTAATGTGCCTCAAAAATCACCTGCTTATGAGAAGTATCCGCAACTCACTTTCAAGGAAAGCATTTATCACTATGTCAAGGTGAATGATGCATTCACCGTGTTTGTCATCAGGGTCCTCGAGGGAAACCCAGAACAAAGGATCTCTTCTCAAGTAGTTGCACTGATTGAAAAATATGGGAGCCACTTCATCTAGTTCCCTACCTTCACCTACATCAAAATCTCAGGGTATGATCTTGCCCCTCGCAGGCTACCCAGGTACCCGAGTGACAAAATCATAATCTTTGAATTATGCAAACAATTGGCTCATGTTCATGTCAGGGGTAAGAACACCAAGAGGAAAGGTGTGTCATTCCCCATCTCTTTGGGGATATATTCATTTAAGAATGGTAATGACGTGACAAATATCGAAGCTTCTTTCGCCTCTCTCAATCTCTACTCCTAGACATCTAGGCATGCCTTCGATATTAGGAAGAAATAAAAAACTTTCACCCTTCTAGGTTTGCACCATACACCTCAAAATGAAGACTACTGGGTCAATTGCACTAATGATTTCGAGGTACGGAAAAAAGACTATATGTGGATGACAATTGACCAGATGAGAGATCTCAATTTTGATTGGTTCATGGAAGGGATAACAAATGATGGATCAAACTTGTTTGATCCTGAGTATCGAGCAATGGAATTTTCACCTCTCCCCTCAATCCCATGGAATACCGAAGAATCAGGTGATATTATGGAGAGGCCCGCAATAGTAATTCAAAGATCAAGAGAATGGTTCAAGAGAAAAAGAACTGCTTTCATCGAGTTTGGAGGCCTCCTGGGTCTATCTAGACAGGTATCTCACACTTCCTCTTTGAAGGCGTCTGAGAAGGTCTTGGGCTCCACTCATTCAAAAGAATCCTCAAAGAGAAAGAATGTGGAGGAAGAACACATTGAAGACTCCCATCCCAAGAGGATCCATAAGAAAGCTAAGATCATTGAAGATCCCATTGAGCCTCTTGAACAAGGTGAAATTGATCCTTCACAATCTCCAATTCTTCGTTGGCTTCCAAGTGTATCTTCTTCGGTGACAGAGTCATCCCACCATGTGCAAGATATGATTCCCTATCATGCACCTGAAAGCCTCCCCATGCCTGATGTTGTGCCTACTCCGGCAAAAAGTTTCCCATGGATTTAGGAGTTGCTTTAAAGTGAGACAAGGGCGATACAACAAGCCACAACACCCAATTTTGAGGCTATCTTGAAAATTATGAAAGCCAAGTGAAGTAAGAAAGCACAAGTAACCTCTCGTTTCTTCAGTGGAGCTTCTGGTACCCAATATGTAGAGGTTTCCATGCCAAAGGTTGTAAAACCCATGGGAGAAATGACTCAAGATGATTACGAGATGACAAGAATTTCTTTGGGTCAAGCCACACATGAAGGTGATGCATGTTTGTTCAAGGAATTCGGTGCCCACATGCCTACTCGGAATAAAGAATATAAACAAAAATTAGAACCATTGGAAGAGCATGTGAGAACCCTCACTGCTTATGTGCAATCATTTGTGAACCTTAGTGCGGTACCACCTCTACATGTAGAAGACATCCCTCCCCTCGGTAGCTTTGATCTTGAAGTGATCAAGAAGGCCCAAGGTTACACAATGCAAGGGAGAGCTAATGATAAGTGGGTTGAAAAGATTCTCGAAAAAGGAAGGGCATTATTGTGAGAAGTTTCCTCACTATTCGAACTTGCCCTCGCCACCTCCTCCAAAGTGAAAGTGATAAATGAAGAAATTGAGAAAGAGAAAGCCCACTGGGACAATGTGTTTCGATTAATATATGAATGAGTAACCTTGATTCACATTCCTTGATAAGCAAAAATGTGTTCACTTCCATATTTGAGAACATGTCCCCCTTTTGGTTCCACATATTGAGTGCTCAATATGACATGATAAATGATGTTATCTTTGAGCTTGATTCCTATGTAGAGCACACATCCCAAATCTTGGAAGGTATCAACAATAGTGTTCGGATGCTCAAGCCACCTCCACTCAATAAACATTCATCAACATAAGAGCTCCTAAAATCCTTTGAAGAGTTGGTCAACAAAGAGGTGGGAGGCCCCTTCTTATTTAATGAAGACACTTTGGAATTTCTCGGAGAAATTAAATGCTCAATCTCTAATATTGTGAAGGATCATCAAGCCTAGTTCAACCAATGTAAGACCCTCGGCAACGTTCCTAAGACATGGATCCGTACTTTGAGTTTCATTTGTATTCCACAAGCATATAGAGTGGCACCTACGGCGACTTGTTTCAATAAATAATTCAAAGGGGAAGAGATCATTCTAAGGGAACGTTCTCTAGTAGACAATTCTTCATCAACAGAGGTTTTGTCTTCATCAAAGTGATAAACCTTTCCGTCCTTTCCTTTCTTCTCTCTCCATATTCTAATTCTTCATTAAGGATGCACTTTTCACTATTTTGTCTTATTCTCTTAAGTGACCTTTAGTTTGACATTGTAAGAGTTCTTTTTCATTAATAACAAAATTTCTCACTTTTGTTCCCTAGGAACATAAAGGGTCACAAGTGGTGAGGGAAGATGAAAAGTCATGCGGTGGGGGCGGGAGATGAAAGGACATTTTGTGACATTGTAAATTGGAATGGCTCCTCCATTCCAAAGGGGTTGTCAATTGTGAATTGTTAGTGGATAGTTTTTTGCTCTAATAAATACAAACAATAGATTACTTTCTTCCATTCCTTCTTGTCTATGTTTCTTCTACTTCTTGCATACTCAACCTTGTAAGCACGGTGATCTTATAAAACTAAAAAAGGACTTGGTACCTTTGATAAATGAATCAATAGAACTTTGCGTCTTTGGTTTGTTAGTCTCATTATTGTTTGCACAGTTGAATTCCTCTAATTGAGTGTAGATTTTCTCTAGTTAATACTATGAATTTTGTAAGTGCCTATTCACAAAATTAACCCTCATTTCACTATATTTTTATTGCCCTCTACCTCATTTCCCAAGAAAAATCTTCCCTTGTACTAAGCACAAACAGTTTGCCATAAGTTTAGTGGAGTATTCATGTGTGATCCCTAACTTTTCAGCCACCTGCTGATTTGGTTTTCTGCATTTAATAAATGGGAGGCTCCTCA
The DNA here is from genome assembly GCA_019776745.2 of Taxus chinensis. NCBI lineage: Eukaryota > Viridiplantae > Streptophyta > Pinopsida > Cupressales > Taxaceae > Taxus > Taxus chinensis. The sequence goes on along the minus strand of CM034152.1, from coordinate 740,082,595 downwards.
TTGTCAAGAGGAGGGAATTAGTCTTGTAGCGTTGGTGAAAATCAATAATGTGTCCTTGTGAGAAATTATTTTGCCAACATAATCCATGATTGAAAAAATACTAGGAATACATTTGTTCTTCATTTTGTCAACATAGTTTATACTTGCTTGCATTTACAACAAATGGATTAACAACCATTACACTTACTCTACACCATGCTTATGTATAGAAATATTCCACGGTGTACAAGCTATGACATCGTAATTAAGCATGAATGTGCTTGAGGTAATCAACAATGAGAACCTCACCTTACAACCACATCTACAAGTTGTGTGTATTGCACCCTTTGACGAAGGAACCACGTCATCAACGCGCTACAAATTAGATATGTCAGAGGGTGTTTATAGAAAAAGAGCAACGCTGCCACATAAGTACAATCATTAAATAGTCTTGAGGACAATACAAGAGGGAACTATATTGCAAATTACAAAGTAAATTTGCCCTAATATTTATAACTCAAGGTAAATCTAGGAATAACCAATACCCTTCAGTACAAGTTTTTAAACTCACATTCTTTTGTCATACACCTTGCTAATATTATTAATTCGGTACAACTTTGTAGGTGGATTGTAATCTCCGACCAGGAAATTGCATGCTCACGCTATGAGATGATTGGGAAGCCCGTATGGCTTTACAAAGAGCACGAACAACCAATATAACATGGAAGAGATTTTGGCAACTCATGTACAACACCATCTACAAGTGCGACACCCCAACCATAGTTCCTCAAAAATCACTCTTTTGTCTATGACCAACACTAGGCAAGGAAGACATTTCTTTCACTATTACTCCTATTAAAAGATTGAACCCATTCTAGACAAGGTGGATGGTTAAAGGCTGAGTAACTATGAAGAAAGAAATGCACCACTTCGAACGTCAAAAGGACATCGTACTATCTTCAACTTTGATATCATAGACAATGAGCACATCGAAATACATATGGCATGTTTCAACAAGATTGTTGATCAACATTACAACAACATCCAAGTAGGGTCTATATACATGTTGTTTAAGTGGAACTCTTAAGTCTGCCAATATCATAGACAAAAAAATTAATAGCCAAATGCAGATATCCTTGATGAATGACTCAAAGGTACACCTTTGAAGATGATCCCTCCATTCCAAAACATTGCTTTTATTTCACACTCATCAATGAAATTGTACAAAAGGCTACCAATAGCCTTGTTGATGTGCTCAGGATTGTCGTGCAGGATGACCCCACTTCTACAATAAGAAGGCGTGATAGGACAAGTGATACATAAGAACATTAAACTATCAGATTCTTTTGGTTAAATTGTGACAATTACTTTATGGGGGGGCCAAGACCTAAAAAATAGGTACAAAACTTAAGAGTTACAGAGCCTACACATGCCTACAGTGCTTGCTATAAATGATGGGGATATCATAGAGTATAATGGAAAGCTCATTAACACGACCATTACCACCAACTTGGTGATAAACCCTAATATTGGAGAACAATAATTAACAACTTGGTTTAGAGAACAAGGAACCATAATTCTAGTTTCACCCCCTTAAATAACGGTCGTTCCTACGCTTCTAGCAAGAAAGACAATAAGGAATATGCAAGAAGAAACCAAACATTACGATCATCCACTTAAGTGTATCATCAAAATAACATTGCAATTCATAAAATCCACCCCATTTTGCTACCCTATATGCCCAGCTACACAAGAGGGAAGGAAATGTAAAAAGAGACTTACAGAGAATGAAGCTGGCAACTGGTTTTTCTCAAAATATGTAGCTACATATCTTGATCGTGATTACAAATATGTACTACATGTAAACATGGAGGATAATACAGGGCATTATGGGTTGTTGCATTTGAAGAGGCAACAACCAAACTCATTGGCTTGCTTAGAAAAGAACTATACATGCTTCAATTCAATCAGGATTCAACAACAAATAGTGCAAACACCCTACAACAAGTCCTCTTTGTTGGTCAAATTTAGATCCATGAGATCATGATGTATTGTTGATCCATGTAGATCTAGTCTTATATTGTTTAGATCTTGTGTGTATGTTTGGGTTTGTTATTGAATCAGAACACTATGTTGCATTCCTTATTCCCAACAACTGGTATCCGAGCTTGGTTATTTCAGAGCAAGGTTTTGCTTCAGTATATTGTTAGTGGTTTACTCACAGGTGTATGAGAGCAGGGTTTGTTTTGTCTGTTGTGAAAATTACAAGAAGAGATTTAGATCTAGTCTGATACCACTTGTTGGGAATAAGGAATGCACAATAGTGTTAAGATTCAATAACAAACCCAATCATACACACAAGACTTAACAATCTAAGACTAGATGTACATGAATGAACAATACATCATGATCTCATGGATCTAGAATACAAGATCTCACCAACATGTGGATCTACAAGAAGAAACTCTAAGTGCTTTGCATACTATGCAACCCATTATGATTAGACAATAATTATACAAAGGAAATACAGTAGAAGAAACCTCTTCTCACCATTTAGATATACTTGCTATTTCCTTCTGTCCCACTTCTCTCCGTGGAAGCTTTGTCTTCATGTAACCTGTTCTTTCTTTTTCTTCTTCATCCTCTCAACTAGGGATTACTCTAATTAACCTTATAACCCTAGCTTTCATGCTTATATAAACATACAAAAACTTAGGGCACCTTAGCTATACATTTACAACCTTTATATCACCTTTAAAATCAACGTCGGATCAAATCCCGCATCTAAAATAAAAACATAAACGCACAGGTAAGCGGTGTCGGTTCCCTGACCGATGTAGGTTCCTTGTCTTGACTGGTGTCAGTTTCCTAACCGACACCGGTTCCTCCCTGGTAATCGACGCCGGTTAGCTAACCGATGTCAGTTACTATGTAAACTAGTAAACCTCAAATGCATGCCTTTGTGAAGCAATTCAGCTCCACGACCTAACAATATCCCACTTGGAGATAAATTGTTGAACCTGTACCTGTACATGTACATCACCATTATCTACATATCGTGAAGACCATATATTCTTTAAATCAACAATTCTCTCAAATGAAATCAGGAAGATTGAACCATCTTCTAAAACCAAGAAGATAACAAACCCGTGACTTACCATATACCTGCACAAAGCTACTACTGATCCATGATACACGAGCTATCCATACATCAAACTCCCATTGAATCATAACTCCAAGCCTCTCATGCACGAAAGCCACTATGACTAACACACTTGCAAGAGCTCCCACTCCAACTAAAGTACCGAGCTTCAATCATAACTATAGCCATACCAACCATGTTCTCCAACCATCTATTCATGTCTCCATGCAACCACCAATGCAACTGACCAAAAACAAGTCAAATTGGAATATGCAAAAGAAAAAAACAAGATATTGAGCAAAGACAACCCAAATGAGTTCTACATGCAACCAATGGGTGATCAATCCACAAACACCTACATAACTCAAAGAATCCAAACACTACAATTTGTAAATCCAACCCTGCATAAACAACTTGCATGTCCAAGAAAACCATCTGTAGAAAATATATATCATGGAGTAACATAGTAATAAGAGGAAATACAAACATCCCTTAATCATGCTCAAGGCATCTCAACCATGCTCATAGGCATTCATGTGCAAAACAAACATCTGCATCATCATAGACTCACAAAACAAAATCTATCCACATGTACAAACTCACCATGTACATCTATCCATATCACCAGGCTCTCAGAAGCTCCAAGTCTACCACCGACTAACTCCAAAGCCAAATATGAATCTTGTGCTTATCAATGTCAACAACAAACAATCATGTTAAACCATGCTACTAAAAATAGTGCAAATACCAGCAAACATGTCATCAACATACTCTGCACAACCATCCAAGATGAAAGCAAAACAAGGGCACCATCTAAAAATGGTAAATAAACACTGTTGTCAAACCTGTAGCCTAACCGACCATGGTTTCCCAACTGACACCAGTCAACTCCTAACCGACCACAATTCCAAGATGACCGACCATGGTTCCCAGATGATCGACCATGGTTAACCCAAACTGACACCGGACTTTGTAACAATCAGATTTTCCTTTTTAACCCTTCAAACACTGAAACCTGCTTTCTCTTCTTCACCTAGCTGAATCAATCATCAATTGCCATCCCAAAGGATATCTAGGCACCACAAAATAAAACAAGAAGTGACATCACCATGCAATAAAATCAAAAATACTTGCAAAGTCGTGAGTGTCCTCCAAAACCACTTGTGCGTGATGCTACTCTGAATAGTTACATCATCCTCTCACTCTGCATGTGCATATGTGTCCAACTTGTAATACCAACATCCATGGCTTGCTCCCACTCAACATGAACTCCCCTGCACGCTTCTGATAACAAGCTCAAAATCTCTAATATATATCAGTGAGAAATAAAACCAGGTGAAAGAAATATAAAATTGATTCCCTTCTTAACAAAGAATACTTCTACATCACAGAAGTTTGGACTTCTTGTCAAGTAGGTGAATCACCTTCTTTTCATCCTTGTGCACGCAACATCTCTCGTTACTTGCAACTATGTCTAAACATGACTTTTCATTGAGGATCTCATCCTTAGACTAGATACCCTTGTCCTCAAGATTCCAACACATCCCAGAAATAAAAGTCAAACCCACCAAATATCCATGGTGTATTTATTTACTTGTGCACACAATCCAAACATAATACCATTTGTTTCAAACAAAAGAAATAAAACATGAACCATATAGAGATACTTGACTCAAAGTCTGACTGGACTAACCAAGCCAAATCCGTCCTCTTTCTGATTCAAACATTGAAGTGATCTACATTGTTTCTGCTATGTACACTCAGTGCAAGAAACTCAATCCTCCAAAACATGACATTAAATCATCCATGCCCTCTTCTGTTGCAAAAAACCTAGTATGGATTCTCTTCCATAGAGACCAAACTCAGTTTCCTGACCGGTATCAGTTCCTTTGTGACCGACGCCAGTTCCCTGATCGACGTCGGTGCTGTTGGAATGAACACAATGCCACAAAATTTGCATAGTAGACCAAACCAGGTGCCTACTCCGACCAGATCTAATAGCTGTGCTGAGTTAGTCATTTCAAGAAGCACCCAAATCTTTTACAAAATACTTAACAACAACAATACATGCAAATAAATTGCACCAAGATGAAATACATCACCTTGCCAGCACCAAGATACTCAACCACATCTTTAACTGAAGAACATGCTTCTCTGATGGAAGCCCTGTCTTCGTTTTGTGCTACTGCCTCTCTAACGAAGCCCGTGCATGTAACTGCACCAAGGATACATAATTGCTCCTCTATCTCATACTCAGATCTGTAATCCCAAACCATGCATGTCCAACCAAAACATACAAGAACTGTAATACCAAGATAAAACCATACCTTTGTAACCCAGATCTATAATCTGACCAACATGCGTGTGCCTCTAAAAACCAGGGACACCTCAACAAACAAAACACATTCCATGCATCTCTCAATTTCTTCAGATCTGTGATTTTTTGTTTAAAACCAGGTTTTCCCAGTAACCGACCACAGTCACCCTGTAACCGACCACAGTTACCGTGTAACTGATCACAGTCACCCTGCCGATGCCGATTGCCAATTAACCGACGTCGGTCACTGCATTCTCTAGCAACCTCACATTTCTAGCTTCCACTTGAGATTTAAATCTTTTCCTGCAATTTTCACATAAGAGAAAACAGACCCTACTCTCATACACCTATCTGTAAACCACTAACAATATACTGAAGCAAAACGTTGCTCTCAAATAACCAAGTTCTGATACCATTTGTTAGGAATAAGGAATGCAGAATAGTGTTATGATTCAATAACAAACCCAATCATACACACAAGATTTAAAAAATTCCCCAAAATCTATAGAAGTGGAAGTATAAACTAGAATAATCCAAATAAAAACAAATTATACACACATAACACAACATGTACTGTGGTTCACCCAACGTGGGCTACATCCACCAAAGATAGAGATCTCAATATATATAAAAAATCAAGAGTAAAAACCAAGTCTTCCCACAAGAGTACAATGCATTGCTCCAAGAGTATATCTTGTCCTCCAAATCTCTAAACAGATCTACATAAGTGCACTACAATCGTGCCTCCAAACCACCAACATATCTCACATAACCAGGAACTACTACATTTTCCATTGTGCACCAAGCTCTCATGTGGATTTGCAAACAAGACCTCTCACAAGGGTCTACCAATGTACAACCATAACTTTGCACTAAGAAGTAAGTTTCTCCTACATCTCTACATCTTCCACTGTGCAAACAAGAAGATAACCTCCTCTATAATATGTAGATCTACATGGATCAACAATACAACATGATCTCATGGATCTGTGAATACAAGATCTCACAACAACATGTAGATCTAACAATATAAGACTAGATCTACACGGATCAACAATACATCATGATCTCATGGATCTACAATACAAGATCTCACCAACATGTGGATCTACAAGAAGAAAATCTATGTGCTTTGCATACTATGCAAGCCATTACAATTAGACAATAATTATACAAAGGAAATACAATAGAAGAAACCTCTTCTCACCATTCAGATATACCTGTTATTTCCTTTTGTCCCACTTCTCTCCATGGAAGCTCTATCTTCATGTAACCTATTCTTTCTTTCTCTTCTTCTTCATCCTCTCAACTAGAGATTACTCTAATTAACCTTCTAACCCTAGCTTTCATGCTTATATAAGCATACACAAACTTAGGGCACCTTAGCTATGCATTTACAACCTTTAGATCACCTTTAAAATCAACCCTAAGATCAAATCCCATGTCTAAAATATAAACATAAATGCACAGGTAGCTGGTGTCGGTTCCTTGACCAATGTAGGTTCCCTATCCTGATCGGTGTCGGTTCCCTAACCGACACCAGTTCCTCCCTGGTGATTGATGTCAATCAGCTAACTAACGTCGGTTACTGTGTAAACCAGTAAACCTCAAATGCATGTCTTTGTGAAGCAATTCATCTCCACAACCTAACGCTCTTCAAAGAATACCTTTTCACCCTAACTTGCACAAATAAAACATACAACAATGAACCCCACCTGAAATTAACAATCGCCAAAGTTGACACGATAGATTTCAGTATAGAGAGTGAGTTTCTACTAAGTGAAATTGTTAAGCTTTCTGATGGTACCACGGTTTAGCCATGAACACACTTCTTACCATTCTGATGCAAATAAATGCAACTATCACCACATTCAATTTCTTTTTAGCTTTGCAGATCTCTCTATAAATCATGTCTCCCATATGTACATTTCTCTCCCATGCACGATATGTCTCTAAGGCATAAACCATATGTAAACACCCTCTGAATGTATGGTAGTCACACATAACATTTCAAACCTTTAAATTATATCTCATTTTCAATCTACAAGAATATACATGTTATGTGTGCATTTAAAATAGTGCCACTAGTAATATGAGTTAATGTTTGTTCCACTTATGGAGGACCTCAATGCTCAGAACATAAGAGAAAGTGCACAATGCCATAAAAAAACAACATACACCTAATGATCAATATACATTTGAAATGCATTCCCGTCATTGTCAGCAACTTGTAGGCCACCAACTACATCAACCTTTAGATCCACCACCAACTAATTCCCCTCTATTTTCCCAACTAGATCAAAGTAGGCATGTTATGGTTGAGACTAACATCCATACCACATCAACACAAACAACACAAGCAATATGACCAACTAACCTACCAGATGCACTATCACATCAAAATCAAACTTGCCCCTCCCGCACTGAACACCACAGGGCACAAATGCATATTAGAAGTAAAAATACTACACATGCCATAGAGAGTAAATAAATGTGCGTCGTTACATACAACACAAACAAGACCACCAAACACAACATCTCAAATTAGCATCCAATGTACCCTCTGCAACTACCCATTTACACATCAGTTTGTAGGTTACACTTATCAACACCGCACAAACATAAATTGAACCGTCAATAAGTTGTACACCACAAAACAACCCACAACATTGCATCCATCCCACACTCGCGTCAAACATGGACAAATCCTTCACAATTGCTTCTAAAAACTTTTTAAATGAGTAGATGCATTATCAAAACTGAAAACATGTACCGCTTGTAAGGAATGCTACACTAACATGCTCTTCCTCGTAGCTAGTAATGCACCTAATTGTATGAGATGCTTTAGAGAGAGACATTCATAGATTTTTTGCATCTAACAACATGGACCCAAGCGAACAATCCCTGAGTTGAAAAATATAACTCATGTGGAAGAGATGTTGATTAAATGTGTAAACCCAATACTTCAAGTAACCCATGCCCACAAAGGTCAATACAAATAAATCGGTCATACAATTAGCTTCCCACATGACATAAAATCAATAACAAAGGCTCTTCCACATAGACTTTCAGATTTGGACGTCTTGATAGTTTGCATATGTCACACACACGAGAAAAATTACGATTGCTATGTCATCCGACATTGAGTGCTTAATGCTTTGAAATACAAGATCAGAAATGACCCATACTACAAGGATGTTCAAATATATAATGACTCACTTGCACAACTACCTGAACAACCCACATATATTTCACCCCTCTTGAGAACGATAAAACCTGCACTTGACGCATCGTTACTAGAAGTAAGCGAACATGATACTGATGAAAATACCAAGGATAACATACCCACATACTCATCACCATTCATGGATAGATTGCCAAAAAACTGACATGAAATTGAAATCATTAAAGAAACATTACATCACGAAGATTGAAATTCAGCCACTATTGATTGGCCCTAACATGACTTGATCCCAATAAACGAGTACAACAATGAGGTCCTCTTCGATATGACATTTCCCACTCTTCTCAAATGACACTGCATTGCACATGCAACCTCAAATTAGGGAGGTTCGCATGCATGCATATGCACTGTACTTAATTAGATTTCATGATAACAGGTTTGGTGCTCACCCAAGGTTTCAATATTTCATATCAAACCTAGTGATGTGCCACCGAACTTAAGGACTAGCTTCTGTGTTTTTCAAGAAAAGGATAGAAGACAACATATCAACCACAATTGAAACCTTACACTAACATTTATGCCAACTTCTAGACAAACAATTAGTTGACCAACTTATGCATTTTGGACATTCTCTATGAGGAACACAATCATATTGGAATAAGTCTCGCGGTGAGATAAAAAACATGATCAACCAAATAGGAAACCCACCCTGTTCTTTACATTAAGTGTTGTAGATACAAAGTGGCTCTATTTCCACTGCGTATTTATAAACAACGTACCAAAAACACCCCAAATAAGCAAATACCACACAAACAACATAATCAATAACCCACACACCATGTCATTGTACTTGCACCAACGCTTCATAATATTTCAAGAAGAATTCGTAGAGAAATTCCTACACACATGACTATTTGTATAGGTACAAGTGGCAACACCGAGTGTTTTCCCATATCCACAGATTCATTTGGCTTCTAAATGCACCAAACATGGACACACTCGACTAGAAAATTAATATGTGCATTAAACGGGCAAGAACGTACTTCGATAACTACATCATTGCATGGAACCCTCTCACACCATTTGATAGAAGCAACACTTGGCATAAATCACCCTGTGATGACACATGCTTGCTAAACACAACTGACATATTTCCAAGGCCACCGCCAACTGACTATGAATAACTACTTAACTATGTCCAATGCCTTCATAAGAGGTGGTCCATCCTAGAGTGCCGCTATGGAGCCCCGTGGAAAAAACACATTAAGTTTGCACTACAATGAGATGGTACATGCAAAACAACATTCGAATCCAAATATAATGACAAACACCTGAACATACACAACCCCAACATGCCATCCATATGACAGGCCAACATAGATTGCCAACCTGTCATTTCATGAGAACTTGTACTGAAATATATTGCAAAATATGCATCCAAAGAAGAAAGAAAATCAGAGAATTGTGTTGACATGATAACAAGAATATACACAAAACAAAGAAATCATGATCACTTTATGAAAAAGTACTACAAATTCTTGACAAAGCTCATTGTTGACCGTGATATAGGTGCACAAGAAACATGCCACATGAGCCAAAAAATACCTCTTGTTATTTACAACCACCCATTCATATCATTAAATGTCGGGTGTATAATATTTTATCGAGCAGAAAACACTACAATGGACTACAAATTCCAGCCTACATACCTTAATTCATACATGCAACTCCCAACTGCTTTACAAATGCTAACACTACTTGAATCTTTCTGCTCATTCTCATACCATGCAACCCACAAAGGCTGCAAGTGGACACAAAGGAAAACAAAAGCAATTGTGAATTTATTCCCTTTATTATATATGATTCCTACTGAAGAGTCAAATGTTTTTTGAAACATTTTGTTAGAGCAGGCTACTTCTATATAGACACTTTTGTGATATCCACACAGAAACAAGGATCTATGAACAAGACATAATCACCAATTGGACACAGAGGAAAACAAACAAATATCATGCATGACATGTTGATTGCAAAGTTTACACATCGCTCGATAGTCACGACGAAGAAAACAACACCAGTGAGTCAGAGACAAGGAATACACCAAAAATGCATGAATGGGAATTACTATTACAAATGGGACTTTCTAACACCCTCGTTATAAATGATCTTGAATTGTTAGAAAAGCGTGACTTAGACCACCACAACAACTAGGAAGAGCATAATGTACCTCATGAATTGCAATAAACTACACCCCAATTCATAAACACAAAAAAAAACTCACACAGAAACCCAAGAACACATACATTCAAACCACCCAAAATATAGCATGTTGCCACAAACAACTAGCACTTTCCATAATCACAAGTCACCATACTGGGCATTTCTCATAACAACCGTTACAGATGATCATCCAAGGAAATGC